>OX376320.1:5001497-6420330 GCA_947369225.1 Hofmannophila pseudospretella
TTTAGGTGTTTTAGTCTCGGCAAAAGCTTATATTATAACTTTTATTGGCCGTCCTATTCTTTGCCGAGCGTAAAGTTATGCTTCATTCATCGGCTTCATTGTAAGCTTCTTGTTATTGTTAGAGATCTTGACATGGCCTGCGGGATGACAACAGCCGGGACCGACAGTTTAATGTGCTATCCTAGGCACGGAGAGGTTTATATGAAAATGTGCCACTAGCGATTGGTTCCAACCGCGGCCAACATTAACCGATCACTTTCGGACCATGCTCGCACTACGAGACCCTCTACGTCGTAGCGATCCAAAATTTAGTAACGGAAGGAAGTTCGTAATACCGAGGAGAATCAATGTTTCATCAAGACACGAATTCGCTTTCCATTAGGTTATCTTCGGACGAGAAGGCTCGATTACATATTTTTATGTCTACGTTTTACATTATGTTATGAGTTAACTTAGGAATAATAGATAAAACTGCTTAACCTTGATCAATTGATTATGCATTAGACCTAAGATTCGGTTCCTCTGAGGCTCATTATATTTCTTCTTCTTAGACTTTACAATAAAATGCGATCAACAAGAGATACAAGCGCCAGTAACATTGTTGACGTCAAGAAAGCTATCAAATAAACTTCTATAGATGCTCTAAATTCAATGGCTTTACAAAGGGCGAAGAGGCTTGACGAATCTTTCAAGAACCTATCCTCCCCCTCTCAACCTCCTACCGTGTACTCCATTGACTGTTATTAGGGTTCTAACTAACTTATAATACCTACAATTATATAGCTATAATATAACATAATTCAGGTTTACCTTTTCTCTATAAAAAAACCGCTTTCAAGTGTACTTACATCCGTAGATCAAAATGTTATGCGCCTGTAACCGACATAGAGTATCATTATAGATACTTTTTGTGCGGAACTCTCTCTACATGAAAAGCAGCGTTCATATTTCACTGGATATTTTTTATTGTTCGCCGCCCTGATTATATAAATTGTGCTTGTTCCAGAGTCACTATGGATGGGAAGACTGTGCTGGTGGCGTTCTGCTTGGTGCTTTACGCTGATGGGTTTTCAAGTGAGTGCCTATTCTATTTGTTTTTTATTTATACTGTCTGTACTAACTTACCTACTGGATCGTTCCCATCTGCTCTACTGTCTGTTCTAACATTTGATAGAATTCTAAACAAACAGTAATATATTATAGTATAGGAAATACAATAGTATAGGGAAAAAAATGGCTCAACTCAAGTCAACTAGGTGTCAGTTTTTCAGTGCCTAAGATTGACTCTATGACCAAATAGTGGATAAAAAAAGTGGATCATTTTTGCAAGTGACGGTAAATCTCTCTTCAAGTCGCATTCCTCACTGATGATGGTAGTAATGCCCTCGTGATCAATCTATGGAATTAACCAAAATAGTAAAATAGGTTGGTTTGCCATTACCTTCCATTTCTCACATTAGTTACCTATACACCAGGGATGTTACTGGGGTGGTTTTACCGGAACCGGAGTCGGAACCGAAGGTTTTAAATTTGATTTATCGGAGTCGGAACCGGAGTCGGAGGCGGAGATGTTCAGAAGAAGTTCAAATTTTAAACCGTTTTTTTAATTTTTATAGCTGAACTAAAATATTAGACAATATTGTTTATGATGACGTTTGCGGCAATAAACCATATTCCTTTCTGTAGTCCTACACTATTTAATTAAATATTGATATTTGAATGTTTGCTCACAAATCTTCGGTATAACCTCCGATTCAAAATTATCGGAGCCGAAGTGGGAGTCGGAGGTGTTGATTTTACACCTCCGACTCCGGCTTCGGCTCGGAAGTCCGGGATCGGAAGTTCCGACCTTTCGGCGTCCGAGTCGAAGCTCCGTAACATCCCTACTATACACCTATACACGATATTTTCCTTACTTTTTTACACAGTCTTCAGGTGACACACCCTATTTGGAGGGTTATCCCTGAATTGAGCAGGAAGGGTACCTTCACTAAATTTAAATTCGTGACCCCAACGAAAGGTATACAGTCCTAAATCAATACGAGTACAATACTAAGTTTCCAATTGAAACATCATCTGCTAATGACCCGAATGGTTCAGACTTCGCCATCTAAAGGCACGTACGAAGCCCTCAAGATTGCCCTAAGATATGGTGTGGATCCATTACCTAAATGCACACATAAACCCTCCTCGGAAGTAACAAAACAATGAGTTATAGCTAGGGTGGCTGTGCAATTATATTTAGTAGGACATTACTTTAAAGTGAAAAACGAGGACGACGAGTTGCGAGCACGGTCCGAAACTGATCGTGCAGGTTAAGCGACGTTGGCGCGGTCGGTTTTGGATGGGTGACCGCTAGTGGCATATTTCATCTGAGCTCCTCCGTGCCTCGGAGACCACGTTAAGCAGTCGGTCCCGGTTGTTGTCGTTCGACAGCGGTCGTTAAGCCATGTCAGATGCTTGCGGGCGGCCTGAACAACTCTGACAAATAGGTTTGGCCACTAACCATACGATAAGCAAGCAAGCAAGTGGAAAACTGTCAGTTGCACCAAGCGTCGGATTTCAACCCCAATTAAATCTTTATACGTCATTAATAGCACTATGTAAAAAAATCTATAGCTACTTAATTAAGGTAGCTGAATTTTTAAAATTCATAGTCTTGGCTGAAAGACTCATAAAGAGGCAAGTAAAGGCAAAGATTTTAGCTGCTGTAAAAAGATGCTAAAACTTAAATTGCTGTGAGATATTTCGTATAACTACTTTTTAGACCGAGACCCAAACATACAAGTTTGGTTAAACTTTTTAGCTTTATGTTTATGAAACTTTAGTATATTTACTATCTCTGCGACACTTATATTTTATTTACGTACATGACATGAACCTACATGTACTAAACTTGGTTCTTCTTTACAATTAGGTGCTACTCTACCATATCACTAGGTAGATGGTTTTAGAAATTATACGAAGAAATACCTGTAATCTATAATTTGCAGTGGCGGTAGCATGTATGCATGGCTAAAACAGAAACCTGTTACTCCAAACTCTTACGAGTGCCTACCTATCTTTCTCCGTTCCTTCGGTTCATTACATTAACTCCTATTTCCGCCGCAAAGCAGCAATGTTTGCGTTGCTGTGTTTCGGTTTAAAAGATAAGAGAGTAGCGTAATTACCGGCACATGTGGCACTCTATCCAAGTCCTAAGTTCAGCAACTCTTCGAAAACACTCTAATAACATTATAGTGAGGTGAGAGCTCTTTAAGCGACGGTGACCACTTGCCATCGGGCCCGTTTGCTCATCTGCTCTCCTTATACCATTTAAGATAAGAGAGAGATAAATCATGGTAACCCTATTCTTGAAAGTAACGAAACATTGAGTTATGATCCGACTTCATGATGCTTTTTATTTGTTTTTATTGCCTCTAAAGTAGCACTTGCCTAGTCGCAAATTCTACGCCCGTAAGAATTTCTTGCTCTTAGGTTAAAACGTTTTCTGAATATAAAATGTTTCCCTTTTTATATGGTGGAACAGTAACTTCGTAAATTCTATCACTTTTCTTTGTAAAGGTTTTATGCCCACGGGCACGTAGTATTAGTTTATTGCTCTTCTAGAATGTCAAAACAAGACGTTCGATTCCTCCAAATACAAAATAAATACTCAAGGTATCGTACGAGCACAGAGTATATGTACGAGTAAAAATCGTGAAGTTCTTTCATAGAGTGAAATAGGGTAGTTTCCAAGTATCAAATATTAAATGCATTTCTTTAGATAGACATAAATTGATGGTCAAATGTGAAATCACCCTATTGTCACTCTACATAGTTATTGGTCAGTGCGTACTATTGTAATTCCAAGGAAGGAAAATGGATTTTATATTTCATAAAGCCACTGGATAAATAAAGAATTGATGTTATTATTTATACATTTCGTATGTAGCCTCGTAAAATGTATGGAGAGCGATCTAGAAAAGATTTTCTCTGTGCTCAGACACTCTTTCTATGATAGGACTGTGCTCACAAGTTTTAGTTCATAAGAACCTTTCTTAGAAAAGGTATTTACACTAAAGGTAAGGTAGGTGCTCTACCTACCTGGTGTAGATAGGTATCTACACTAGAAGAACACAGAACTATCTCTCGAACGACCTAGAAATCTTTTCTAAATACAATATTTGTACCTGCAAATACCTACTTCTTCTAAGTAGTATTCCTCATTGATAAGGTTCTTTAGAAACCACTTTTTTGGCAGATTTAATTAGATTTGGGTGGTTAGTATTGCCTTCCTCATTTCACACACTGGTTATCTCATTGTGCAGGTGTTTCCTCGCGATGTTTTTCTTCTCCATTCGAGCATTCCGCAAACGTACGGAAGCCTTCGAAAAAAAAACCGAGAAACTCATTGGTACATGACATTGTATAGTTTTGAACCCGAACCTCCCGTTTGGGAGTCCGGCGTCCTAGCCACTAACTAGGCCATGTATGGCCTAGTTAGAGCGTTTACGCTCTCTACTTACTAAAACTAGACCTACTAATAATGGCTTGTGCTGTGGTTAAATATTATTTTGTCTTGCCTACAATAATAGCTCATCATACATTTCGCACTACCATTTCAACTTTCAACTCTTTACCTAGAGCGTTTACGCTCTCTAATTACTAAAACTAGACCTACTAATAATGGCTTGTGCTGTGGTTAAATATTATTTTGTCTTGCCTACAATAATAGCTCATCATACATTTCGCGCTACCATTTCAACTTTCAACTCTTTACCTCCCCCAATATCTCATGCTCGTATTTACATAATACACAAAGCTCATACTTACAATGGGAAAACAATTCAGTGGAAGGAAAGTTTTCCGCCTCGGTTGGCTTTTATTACGTGTGATATTGACTCTCCACGACGAGAGACGGCGGCAGGGGCGGACTAAGAATTCGTACTTGGGGGCTACAGGATACTAGCGGATTTTATTTTTTCTGTTATGTACATAGGTAGTTTGTCTAAGTATCTAATAGTTTTGCTCTAGTCAAAATCTGATTTTATTGATCTCATAATTTCTTATCTAATACCAATATTAATATATATTCTATGCTTATCACAACAACAGCAGACCATCATACATGATTTAGATATGTTTACCTTTGACTACATAATTATTTTATTATAATTATAACTGTTTCGGTCATTGCTGTGTGTGAAATAAACGTATTACTTACTTACTTACTTTTACTTACTTATACTTTGTAGAATTAAAAATAAAACCCGGTTCGACTGCTAAACGATTACCACTAAGTAAATAATTACGAGTAAGCAAAGAATAAACTTTTGGAGTGTTAATTTAAATTACCCCTCATGGGCCCAAAAAGAACATTTCATAATCAGCACTGTCAGCTTAAAAATGACAGATAAACCCTTAATGAAACGATTATCCTTTGTTGTAAGATCATATTAGTTTATGTACAACATTGTAAAGGCAAGATATGCACGTGTAATATGTATTTGTGTGCAATAACCGGTGTTGTATTGTACCTAAGTAGTAAGTAACAGAAATCGATGAGCTCGTAGGTATCCGTAGTTAGCAATAAATCCGTTGATAAGTTTTGGCTTTAGAACCGTATCAGTCCCAAATGAAAGGCCTGGATCCGCGTCTGGACTGTAGTCCAATCTAAAGAATATAATCTTGTATATGCAAATGTCCCGATCCCCTTACAAGAGAAATTCTTGCCCAGTCACGCCTTTCGGGTTATAAAAAGGGCACAATCCGATAGACACCGCCAAATAAAATATATTCATACCCTGTTATAGGTTCTCCCAAGAGAGATTAGCCTAGTTTCTTTGTAAGCAAAGTTAACAGCCGTCCGACGGCAGTATAGACAGATAGATAATGTCCTATTTAGTAGGATTTTATGGAGACATTTTTGTTCTGTTGCCATCGGAGAAAATAATCTTCATTTACTTGGTAGGAATGGAACAGCCTGGCGGCGTCTGTATTTCCCGAAACAACCTTGGGATCTTCAAGGCCAGAGTGAATAGGCATTTACTGGACCCGCATGCTCCATCGTCGACCTCAACGTCGCTTACCATCACATAAAAAATGTGCTAGTTTGTTTACAGGAAAAAACTTATTAACATAGGCTTGCTTGGTCGGTATATTCAAGTCTAAATGGTTGTTATTGCATTGTTTGTTTTCTAACCCATTATTAATCTAACATTTCTAATGAACTGCCAAAAAATGGGTCATCCATCATGTTTTGGTATACCTATCTAATGGAAATTGATTTGTACGTTTTCACGCTTTTCAAAAGGGCCTTCATTTCAAGCTATAATAATGTAACTATGTAGAGCGAGGTTCCGTCCAACAAACTCTATATGTACTATTAAATTTCAATGCATCCATCGTGTTAATTTTTCTACAGTATGTAAATAGGTAGGACTATCATACTACCCTACCAAGTCAAGGGTGAATATACTTTCTATTGTGTTATCAAATTAACCGTTTTCGCTTTCTACGGTTTTGCGGAATTACTTGCCTTGCCTATTTAAAAGATTCATTTGAAAACTTTGGCATTTATTTATATCGTCGTAAACACTTGGAACCGATGTTTCAAACCCATGAAAACGTACGAATTTAAGGTTTTTTGTTTTCATAGCAAGAGGTACCTAGATGGGTTAAACGTTTTCGCATGTCCCAAAGGCAGAAGACATGCCTCTGGTTACAGCAATATTGGATCTAAATTTTTTCATGTACTACTAAGCCCGCGTTTACCACAATCTCACCTGGTGGTAAGTGACGCAGAGGTCGAAGATGGAGCACACGGGCTTAGTAAGTACTGGCTCTTCTATAAACACTGCCGAAACACATTAACGCCGAAGCAAAAATATTTTACGACAGACTTTACATATAGAATACATTTTGACAAACATCTATTAATTTTCGCAGAATATGGGCGAACGTGCAAAGACATAGGGTGCCTCAACAGCGAAGTGTGCGTGCTAGCCGAAGACCCGTGCCAGTACGGGCACACGTCCAACTGTGGGTCTTATCCCACGTGCAAGAAGAAGGCTCTAGTCGAAGGTAACTATAATCTACGTTTGGCTCTTTAAAGATTATAAATTCTAATAAAAAAAATGCGTTATTGATTTAGCTATATCCTGTGTAAGTTTGCATGACAATACAAAATCATTAAATAATTCCGAAACCACGACAATGCCCCTTTACAGCAGATATATTAATTTTATTATTTATTAATTTAGATAAATGACAAAGCACCTTTACAGCTGCTACAATCTTAATTTTTTTGCCAAATTTTTATATGTAAATCGGCTGGTCTGTTCGCTCCTGTCCAGTTATGTTTATAGTTAACATGAATTGTGTTTGAATCTTAAATTTATTGTAAAAGCATGACGTAACCAAGAGTTCCTGGTGTCCCGATCGTTTTTAATAAATGATTTTGCTATTATTCTACCGGCATATACTAAGCTTAGTTCCGTACTCGTAGTTAGTTCCATTCCCCGAAACGCGTATTTACGTCAATCATTCGACTGTATACAGCGCAGACGCCAAATAGTTAAACGTTTGTGGTAGATAGAAAATGCTTCCTCTATGATAGAAGTTTTCAATGGCTGTAAGTTCATTCAGAATGCTAAATGTATGTACATTTGACTGGACTGTAAGGTAACTGTTACAGTAACAAGTTGTTGCATATTAATCCCAAATCCCTTGAATATTTATTGAGAAAGTTTGCGTGGGGGGCGAAGAGAGAGGTATATTTATATACAGGGACGCTTCTACGCATTATTCGGACCTAATAGATTGTGTAATATGAATGTTAGTCTAAAAATAGAAATCCGTGGCCATGCCCAGTTTATTAAATTACTCGCCATGTCAGAACTGGGACCTACCCAAAACCACCTACAGATTGACACAATATAGCCTGAGTGCGACTTCAAGACCACGAATGGCGAACGAACTGAGGCGGGAATTCACTAAGCGAATGGCGTGATTGACGAGCGAATGGCGTGATAATGAGCGATTGTCATTTGGTTGTGTTTTTTTTTTTTTTATTAAATAAGGAGAGCAAACGGGCCACGTGATGGTAAGTGGTCACCGTCGCCCATAGACATCTCACCTCACTGTATTAATATTAGAGGGTTTTTGATGCGCTGCTAACCTTGAGGACTAAGATGGAATGCCTCATGTGCCGGAAATTACGCTGGCTCTCTTATCCTTCAAACCGAAACACAGAAATGCAAGCATTTCTGCTTCACGGCAGAAATAGATAAGAGGGTGGTACCACCCCAGGCGATCCTTCACTTTAGGATCTACCACTACCAACTAAGTTGTACTGTACTCCAATTAAATTGCGTGTATATTTTCAGGGTCACATGCGGCACCCCCTCAGCCGGCAGCGCCGAGACCGACACCGCCGAAACCACAGCCTCCCATGAGGGACTTTGACGCTCCTCCGAACTACCCGCCTCCGGTACCACCGGGCGGTAACTCGCCTTATGGAGGAGGTTCACCTTATGGCGGCAGTTCTAATGGCGGAAACTCACCCTACGGAGGAGGTTCACCTTATGGCGGAAGTTCTAATGGTGGAGGATCGCCCTACGGCGGCGGTTCACCTTATGGCGGCAGTTCTAATGGCGGAAACTCACCCTACGGAGGAGGTTCACCTTATGGCGGAAGTTCTAATGGTGGAGGATCGCCCTACGGCGGCAGTTCGCCTTATGGCGGAAGTTCTAATGGAGGAGGATCGCCCTACGGGGGCAGTTCACCTTACGGTGGAAACGCGCCTTACGGCGGAAGTTCTAACAGAGGAGGCGGTAGCCCATACGGAGGTAATTCCCACGGCGGTGCAGACCCTTACAAACCATCTGGAGGTAGTGGGTCAGGCGGCAATGGGAATCCTCTGCAAAGTATCTTGAACTCTTTAAATAAATACGCCGGTGGTGCCGGCGGCGGTAGCCCGGGAGGTTCTACTGGTCCTTCTGGTACTACTGGTGGCAGCGGATTGTCCAACATCTTCGGAAACATTCTTGGCAATCTGTCCAAGAACGGCGGTATCAACAACTTATTCAACACTAGGCCGATACAGGAGAACCCCAATTACTCGTCACACGGCTCCAATTCGAGGAGTTCTAATCCGCAAACTTATCCATCAGGATACCAGGCGAATAACCAACAGCCCCATCAAAACAGGAACTATGGACAGAGTAGTGCGCGCCACAATTACGCGACGACACTCAAACCCGTGTCCTATGGCTGGAATGTTGGGTAAATAACTGCCTAATCCTTTTGTAGTGGGCGTGGCACTCGGTGTATTAATTTTAATATTATTTTACAGCTTTGCTTCACTACTTTTTGGTTCTTGCACTAACTAACACAATAAAACGTTTTGTAAAGGCTGCTTTTAGCACTTGTTTCGTACAGCAAACAAAACTTAATTGGAGGATGTACTTGTTCAGATAAAATAATAATATTACCTACTAAAATGTGCTCCAAATAATATAACTGTATTGAAGCTGTAGATAATCTAAACAATGTATTTACATATTTATGGAATACAGATTTGCTTTGTCACCACAACTAACTTGACACAAAAAGAGCTTATCTGCCGCAGGGCTCAAAATTATTATTAACTGTTAATTTTTTATTTATTTAAGTAAGTTTGATCAGAATGTGCTAAAAATAACAGTTATGAGTTTTCCCTTAATTTCTGTTCAGACTTTGGCTTGGCTTTCTATTACTTTTAATGTTTCTTTCTAACTTACAGTCGTGTTTCTTTTTTTGGACACACATTTGTAAGAACACCGAAATATCATCTATGAATACTTGTTCGATAATTAAAATAGATTCCATTTTGTTATGATGAGAATTTAGGTTTATGTTTTTGTGAATTTTCAAGTTTATATAATTACCTAATTGATAGATTTTCTGTATGATTAATTTTCGTTCAAGTATTATTTTTTCTTGAGTTTATTTTCTCAGGTGACATCGAGCAAACTTCTAGTTAACATTGATTTGTAAAATAAACGATGGGTGAATAATAGCATGCATTGTACAGTGGTGAGATCGGTTTGGAAAGGTATTTATTTATTTTAGAGTGAAGGTAACCTAAAAAAACTGAAGTCAAAGTCAAGTTATGGAAATATTTTTATGCTATAACTTCGCCACATACTTTTAATACTCGAATATGTACTAATAAGTTTTATTTTTAATTCTGTAACGAGGCCATAGAATACATAATTTAACGAGGCTATTATTATTATAATAGCAAACTACCTTCTTATCTCATATCTATTTAACCAACATTTTAACCATAGATCTTGAAAAGATCTTAAACATTTCTAAAGTAGATAATTATTTTATTTTAATTTCTAACACTATTCAAGTTATAGTTTTTGCATAGTTTTTATTTGCAAATTGATATTGTAGATAGCTTTTGTAAGAATACTCATGAATTTCTTCCTTTATAATTACCAATATTGATATTATAACAAATAACGACACGTACCTAATATCCTGTGAAGTTAACCGCGATCCGGAGCGCAGTAGAATAAAGTTGTCAACAAAGTGCATTTTCCGATTGTAACATGCGCGAAGAGGGCGTGCGCTGCTATATTCACAGCATTTGAGTTACGTGCCATTACTTGTAATTTAGTGCCATTTCTATAATTGTTACATGAATATCACGTTTCTCGTTTCAGTGCGACTGTGATCTTAACGTACCTGATGCACCAATACATCCAGAGTATGATACGACATTAAGGGTTTGTGCTGATTCTAACAGGAAACTGGTGCCACTCTTATAAAAATTATGGTTTCTTTAAAAAAACATACAAGACTAACTTTTACAAAGGCCTTTATATCATAATTAATTGAGGCATTTTGCATAACAATGGTTTAACAATAGATTAGTGTACTTATGAGTGTACAGAAAACACTCAAAGATTTAAGCAGCGTTCATGAGGCGGCATTACGTTCGTAACTAAAAAGCCTTCTTTATATCATTCAAAATAATATATATATATATATATATATATATATATATATATATATATATATATATATATATATATATATATATATATATATATATATATATATATATATATATATATATATATATATATATATATATATATATATATATATATATAATAAACTAAGCAATAAGCCAATTACAGGTCTTCACTAATAGATTTTATAACTGGTATATCTTTATTTTATTGTAATTTATAGTGCCCACTTCTTATTAAATGGTTCTAGAAAATCACTTTTCATCCGTAGATTTTTTTAAATACCCTGTATTTTTTTATCGCCACCTATCACGTTTGTCCACCAAATCTTACGGCTAAAAGTGGGAACTACCAATAATGAAGGTGGTTCCTCGGTCTACCCCCTCGGGGATTACGGACGTGACAGTTATGCTTATGCTATGCTTTTTATAAGAGTGGAGCTAATTTTACCCCTACTGAGCCTTAGGGTAAAACGTCATGTACCTCAGAGCGTCTTTGTTTGGCCAAAGGATGTCGCCATCGGGTGCGATATCAGATTTTAGCATTTTCCGAAGGGTTGTTTCGACAATAAAAAAACGGCAAGAATGTCTTAGAAAGTTTGTATGAAATCACTCCGTGACGATTCACCTTAAGCATATTAGTTTTTTTAAGCGTAAAAACAGTAACAAAATATTTTTGTGGTGGTTATGAAACTATTTTTTTTTGTTTTAAATGTTACCTGTGTTTTAAAAAGTCTTTTTTTTTATTTTATACGTTTAAATAAAAATATTGATTGTGAAAAATAGGATTTTATTTCAGTCAATAAAATGCAGACTAGAAGAAATATTCGAAACACTAAATATTTGGTATATAAAAGATCATTAGATTATTTCCTTTCCTATCTTTTGTTTGTTGTTTTCTATTTGTGCAATAGTGTATTTTACTTTTAACTATTATCAGATCTAAGCTCCAAAAAAATAGTACAACACTCAAATACCAACTTGTATAAAACAGCCATAATTTCACATATTTTATGTATTTCTATAGAACACTTAAATAGCAATAGTATACTCTGACCAGGATTATAAAATCCCTGTCAAGACGGCGCCATTGGTACTTTTATAGTCTGTGTTATGGAGTTCGCTATGAAAAAAATAGTTCCATATAAATTCTCCAATATGGCGAGGGATTAATGTCCTTGATCAGGGGATACATATTTATAAATATGGCGGTTGAAAGGAATGTAAATCATTAAAATGTACCTAATTAATTACACTAAGTCACTCCCTACTTTTATTTCTACAAACCCAAACATTATAAATAAGTAATATTAATAATATCAGTATATTTATTCCTAATATTATTTTAAATTTCCAATTGACTGATATAATATTGTCATCTTCTAAATATACAAGGTGTAACAAGTCACCTATATTGACCACAATTGAACAACTATTGAAAACCACAATTTTAAATTTCTTTGTAACGATGTCGACTTCATCGTCCATATCAACCTCCTTGCCGTCAAATTCAACCTCACAAAACCTCGTTTCGTATTGGAATTTTCATTTCTTCATCTTTATTTTCAAAATTCAAATCATATCCCATTCCATTTCTAAATTCCATTATTCCATTAATTTCATTGTTTTTACTAATTCTCTCTGTATCTTTGTCCTGAACGGACGTTTGTCCGTTTTATAAAATTGTCTCCTACTACTACCTATTTTCTACTATTGTGTTGTTCTGTTCCTGATAAATATAATATCTACTATTACCAAGTTTCTTCTACTACTTCATCTGCACACTGTCCTAGAACCCTGCTAGCCGGCACCTAGAGGGCAGATTCTGGCTTCTTAAGTATTACCTATCATAATTTCAATTGCATTTCTCAAATTTTCTTAGTTATTCTGTTATTCAGCCATCATCACTCCGCCATCGGTCAATACAGTTGTTACACCTTAATTAAATCGTTTTAATTAATCTCGTTTTTTCTCTTAATACGTCCTTTACGAGTATGTATATATTTTTAATTGTTACTGGATTCGATTCATTAACAAAAGGGGCCTTGAGGGTTGGTAAGGTTGAGGAGCTCACAGCCTAGTTAGGGTCAATTCACACCAAACGGAAAAATGCTCGCGTACTTTTTAGTTAGCATTGCCTTTAGGTACAAGGTCTGACGCTTGATGTCTGCATCGGACTTTGTTCCCAAAGGCAATGCTTATACAGTTTATTATTCAGTGACATCCAAAAAGTGCGCGAACATTTTTCCATTTGGTGTGAACTGACCCTACGAGCTTATGCTTCGGATTATTCCGAAAGTGATTGTACAAACGAAGCAACGTTAGGCGCGGTCAAAATCAGAATGGGTATGGTGGCCAGTGGAATTTATTCATCCGAGCATCTTTGTACCGCGGAGATCACGTTAAACCTCTCCCAAACCTATGCGTTTTCCCAGACAGGATGCTACGCGTTTTACCGCCAGGCTCTCTCACTCCAGGCGACAGTAAAACGTTCTTATTGTAGCATTGCGATAAACCGCAGGCCGCGCCTGTGTGAGAGGTTTTTAAGGCTGCTTTTGTTTAACAGCAGTCGTTGGGCAACCTTAACAACTCTGACAATAGGTTGGCTACTAACCAAAGTGCCAGAATAACCCTCATTATGGCATTAGGAGAGCTTTCACCGTTCTATTCTATATTTGCATGAGCATTGGTTGTCTGTTCACCAGAACACGAATCGATAGCATTGCATTGCGATATCTATTCACATTTTTACAATTTATTTTTATTGTGCATTGGTTGTATTTTGTAGGAGTCATACCTGTAGGTATAAAGAAATAAAATTATTATTGTTAATATCGGAACCAATGGTCGCTGGTAGCTCTTATTTGATTAAATTCCAATGATCAATATATATATTTTTATTTTTTTTATTTACTACTAAACCCGCATTTGTCCTCGATATCGCCTGATGGTAAGCGACGATGAGGTCGACGATGGAGCATGCGGGTCCAGTAAATGCCTATTCACTCTGGCCTTGAAGATCCCAAGGTTGTAGGTTTCGGGAAATACAGACTAAATAAAGAAATATGAACAACATACAAATGAAATCGATTGCTCTTTTTGTAAGGAGGCGGATTTATGCTACTTTCGAAAATTTCTTGTCACGTGGAACTCCTAATAATCATTTGACGGTGATAGTCATACCGTCAGTTGCAAGAATGTCCTTAGTCTTCATTTAAATATATGCTATGGCTTTCGGCGTCATAGCTCTAGATAGAGATGACACGAGACTTAAGGAAGCCTTGCAACTCCTCTCAACTTGCAACTCACTGATAGAAATGTCTTTAAATTATAGTAGACAAACTTTCTGTTTTGAGGTGACATTCTGAATCGAATCCAGTACCAACTTGTGCACAGTCATCTAGAAAAGTAACTGATCTATATATTTTTTTAGGAATATAGTATAATATAGTGTAATGTCCCTTCATAGCGTAAATGCAATATGAAAACAAAATAACGGAAACCTGCCGGGCCTGCGGTTTCTAACCAACATTTTTCAGTTTATAACACTGTTATGCTCGATTTATATGAAAACGCCCAACCTCCCGCCACGCGACTCGCTTCGTCAAAATACACGGGTTCTTATTACTCGATTTATATAAAACCGAACCGTGTCATCGCGCGGTTTCAAATAAATCGAGGAAAGCACGTCGCGCGGCCTGCGTTTGGACATTTTAAAATAAATCGCGCCGTTCTACCACAAAAACGTACATAATCACTTACTCTTAATTTCTTCCGGTGTCCCAACATCCCTAACCCTCTGCCTTCCCATTTTGAGCACATGGTTGAGCACCAAGCCCACTACGAGGAAAGACAACCAGACCCCGTACCAGTAGTGATACATCGAGGAATAATATATCCAAATGCGGTCGAAGGTCAGTAGTAGGAATGCTGCTGCTTGGTAGGACTCTGAGTGAGACCGGAGGAACCACATTATGAAGCCGATGGTTTTCTTTTTCTGGAAGTTATAAGGTAGTGAGATTTTTTTTTTCTATTAGGAGCAGACCATCAAAGGAACCAACAGCAGTGACTTCGTCAATTATTTAATCATTCTGAAACGGTGACTGAGTAACACACGACTTTATCCCGTTTTAGGCCGAATTACGAAAATGGGTCACGGCGAATTCACGGCATAAATTTACGATACGCCACTGGCCAAATCTTTGGATTGTTCCCCGTGGTACAACCGCAATGTCCAACTGGTTGGACCACAGGGAATTATTTTCCCCATGGTTCAACCATGTCCAACTGGTTGGACTACAGGGAATTATTTTCCCCATGGCTCAAACATATCCAACTGGTTGGACCACAGGGAATTATTACCCTGTCGGTTGTCCAACTGTAAATATTTTCGTTCCCCGTATGTCAGTATTGGATAGTATTGGTCAGTTGCAAGGCGATTAAGGTATAAAAAACTTACAGTTCCTGTAGCATCCTTGTAATAAAGCTTGTAGTAAATGTCCTCAGCCATCAAGTAGAACGGACAGAAGTAAATGCAAAAGAAATACCCGGCGTGGTACCCATGCCAGATCACAGACACGAATAGAGCTGCGTGGATCCTGGAAATGAAATAACTTAAAATTACGCAACAAAAATCAAAATAGAAAGTAAACTGGTAATACTAAGACTGTTTAGGTTTTATATGTTATTTCTTCTTAGTTCCAAAAGTACATGTATGTGTCCAAAAGGACTATTATTATATAATATTATTATATGACTTGCGTCAGGTAGTAAATACAAAAATTTCATACTCACTTTAAAGGCTTAATCGGGAATCTCTTGTACACCACCATTGCGACCCAGTACTGCACGGCTTTGTTCCAAACTTTCATAGAATCGCGGAGAGTTTCCACTGTCTCACAGCCCCATACGTCCATTGGCTCCACTGTGTTGAAATCGTATTGTGCTCTCATTGCTTCTTCTTCAGTCCTGCAAGTTATCAGAGAGTGTGATGCTCAAACGATCTTTTAGGGAATGGTCGGTTGCATGAATTATCCTGAGTTTTCAACTATTAAAACATATTTTGGACCTTTCTACATATTATCTCTATAAAATACAGAAAAGAAATGTCACAATCAGGACTGCGGATATAGTTTGCCTTAAACGGATTGCACAATAACACCGCCTTTTTCCTCGCGACACTCGCTAAAAAGATATGATAGATAACCGTTCTATGACGAAATGTTCAACACATTAATCATTGACTTTCAAGACAAGAAAGATATTGGCTACACACTCCCAATACTCAGTACGGTACCTATTGATGGTTCGAAAAGGAATAGCTTTTTAACTTACACAATCAAATCTCTGAATTAGAAAAACTGCTCACTAAAATTAAATGTAAAAGCACCACTTTAACAACAAATCGAAAATTATATCTAGTTACGTACATTTGCTTTAATTTCAAGTAGCCAACGGTAGGGCCATGTCCAGTCCTGTTCCTCCCCTCCACAGGGTATGCTCCAAGACCCGCAGCGATGCACACACTTTGAGCTAACGTCAAGCCCGCGTATATGCGTTGACGAAACGCTGCAAATAGTACCCAAGGGTACATCATCCTGTATAAGAAGCATCTGCTGTTGTGCTCTTCCGTTAGAATATACTGTAAATAAGTGAATACAAATATTACGTAAAACATTGTGTAATAATTAAGATATAAAATCCATCAACAGCCTTGTCATTTTATGTACAGATCACAAAATTCTAGATCTCTCTGAATATGCGCATGCTGTGCCCCCTGCCTTCCGCCCTCGCTGTGGATCACCTATGTTTTGCTGCGCACCTTTCGCAACGACTTCAAAGCATTCGTGAAGCTTGGCATGGGGTGTAATCATAATGAATACATCTATGGTCTATAATAAAAGTTTTTCTATTCTATTCTGAGACCGAATACTCATACACATGTTTATTAAAATTGAAATCTTTGGATCTTATCAATCACATAAGGGCAAACAGTTTTTAAGGCTGAAATAGACTGTAACTTATACCATAGTTCCATTAGTAATACTTAGAAAAGTAATTCACCTCCAATGGCCAAAGGTTAGAAAAAGCCAGGTATAATGAGACATACACAGGAACAGTTTTCAATGTATTAATGGTGAAGCCATAGCAGTCTGCATATTTGCTGTATGGCAAATGGAAGTAGTCATCAAATGTTCTGTACCTGTAGTACGGACCTGAAAAAATACATGGATTAATTTATTGATTTGGAATGTTTTGAGAGTTAATAGAATCAGTTGTAGTCCTTTTTTTAAAAAAAAAAAAGGTAGGGTGGTGGGTCCTTCTGCCTCCCATTATGTTGAAATAATTGAATGTTTTATTTTATAAACACTTGTCTAAAATATTGTTCAGTTACAGAACTTAAATTATGTCTGGCAATATAACAAGGAGTGTTCCATTTATTCACAGAAGAAAATTCATTCAAATTTTGACTAGAAAATATTAGAAGATTTATTTTTTAATTTATCTAACAGAACAAGATATGTAAAAGTTTACAAAAAAGTACCTGTAAGCAAAGCAATATAGTTGAAGGAATAATGAAAGAGATCCAGTGTATTTGGATTAATAAATTCTAGGAAATCATCATCTCTGTCTCTTGTATCTTTTTTCTCTTTCGGCACATCTCCTGCATCTTTTTTCTTTGCCTTTGCCACTGCCACCCAGGATCCATTTATCTCAAATGCTACACCGACAACACGAAGGACGATTATCATTTCAATGAGATTGGTTTGACCAGAGGACAGTGGAAGACCAAACTTGTCAGCCATTCGGAAAAAGAATAGGTAACCAAACATCAGGAAAAATGACGCTACATGGCAATATCTGTAACAAAAAGATACTTTATTAATTTTCAATTTAATTTGTTTAATCCGTCTATTTTGAATGTTTTCAAAATGATTAGTTGTTGGATATCTCCCAAGTTGAACAATATAGTAATTAGCTTACACCTGGCATCAATTCTGGGGTCGTCCGTCAAATTGAGCCATTATGGCTAAATGAAATATCCCAGCTCATTTATATACAATCTAGTATAGGAGCATGACAGTTTAGATTTAGCGGCCCCACCTTGAGGTCTCTGTATTACTTGTGTTGTAGGTATTCAAAGATTTCAAAGTGTACATACGTACCTGTGCAAAGACTGGAGACAAGTACCTAATTTAGGGATAACAAACTGATGAATGAGATACTTACTTAACTGTGGCTAACTTAATAGCTGCAATGCCAAGGAGGGCAGATAAAATTGGATGGATTGCGCTATGTTTTGATACAATAATTATTAGAATGAGACCTAGAATCGAGCCAATCCATTTTCTGGTTTGCACCGACTTTACAGAGCGGTAGTATGGCCCAATAATCACACTGAATAATAGGAGAGACAAATAAATAATATCGTTTTTATATTTTGCTAAAAAAGGCAACATTTTTACAGTAAATTTTAGTAAATCCTGTTTTGAAAATCACGCACAATTTCTGTTCTGGTTTCTATTTTTTTTTTTAATATCTTTATGGCTCTGGGAGGCTATCAAAAATGTGTTACCAGATCAAATGTAATTTTTTTTCTGATTCTGAATAAAAAACATTAAGTTAAACGCAATGGCGCCAATTTCGGGAAAGTATTTGAAAAATTAAAATATTGCTAAATGATCCACTATGCTTAACACCTTGATGTTTGTAGAATATACACATTTCATAATATTTTTACACGATCTAGCAAAATTAATAAATGTTGCTCAAAAGGCCTACATCCCAATCCGTAAAAACAATTAGATATTTTAAATAATCTTTTTGACAGTTGTGTGAAGTGTGTTTTTTTAATTTTATTAGTTTTCAGCTATTTGAATGTAAGAGATAAAAGATTTACACATAGCATTATCTCATTTCACAAAATCAAATATCGAAAAATTTAAGCAATATATTTCATACGTGTTCGAAAAACTGTAGTCGAGCATGAAATTATTTCAAATACAATTTAATTTTTAATTTGTTAGACACAAAAATCTGTTATTATGAATGAAGAAGATAAAAAGGCAATCATTCAAGATCTGAACTTGAAGATCGGTGGCGATATCAACGATTTATCTAGTGCTTACCAAATAGAAAATGAATTGGTGCTCAAAAGGAAGCACCTGCAAAGTTGTGTAAGTATAAAATCTGTGTGTTTTCTTGAATGGTTGATAAACCAACAGTGGGCTGTTGGTTTATCTAACTACTAGAGAAGTCTGTGTATTTATCTAAAATTTTGAACAACGAGTTCCCATTATATATTCATCACTGGCTCCAACTAAATTCCTTGTTCTATTCTATAAGTAGTCAACATAAATACTACACTGATCTCGTACCGAATGAATAGTTAGCTTTTTCACAATTAATCAAGTAGTGAGTTCTACTTGACAAAACCAACCAAGTTGATCTGACTTATATGAACAGATAAGCAAAAACTTATTTCATTTTTTGGGTTTGATAGCAAAGTAAAAACAGGAACTAATTTTGTATTTTTGTTTGGCTGTCTGTATGTCACTTATACCAAATATAAACGGACAAAATTTAATTAGAAACATACATAAATTCTCACTATATTCCTTGCAGGGTAGGGAAATTAATTAGAAACAAATAATATGAAACTGACTGCAAAATATTTTTTGTAATAGAACAGCTACAGAACCCTCATGTGTGTCACTCTCTTGACTAATAAAAATTTCAGTTACATGAAGCCAACAATGAGGTGCCCACGAAGCTGTCAGCAGCAATAGAAAAAGCGGAATTAAATTCCAAGCAAATAGAAAATCTTAAAATAAAGAGTGAAAAGTTTAGAGAAAAGGTAGAGGGTTTTCTACAACGAACAGAACCTTTAAGAACAGAACTGGACATAAGATTTGCAGCTATAAATAAGCTAGAAGAAGTACTAGTGTATTTAAAGTCGTTCGAGAAAATTGAGGATTTGAGGTTTGTTTTTTTTTTTTATGAATTTTATTATGACTGACAGGAAATGTGAGTTTACATAATATAAGCAGATTATTCACTTTGGATCTTCGGTTTGATCTCACCAGTTCAATTATACCTGAATTCAATTCAATTATTGAATTTTTAAGTTCCTCTAGTTCATTTATTTTTGTCCTTCGCAATTCTTGTTGAATTTTTGATTTTATTGATAAATTTAAAAACAGAATTGAATAGCACCATTCATAAGAAAAGAAACAGAATTGGTTAGATAACAGCTAAGTATGCCTAGCTACTAAAAACTAGTATATCTGTCCCTTTCTAAATGCTTGACAAAAATTAGATTATAACTGTCTCTTTTCAATGATCGTATGGCACCAACAGCAAGTGATGCTAATACTATCTTTGTCTAATCGGTAACTTTGAGCCTATAAATCTCAGAATATCGATATTACAATTATTGTTTTATCATTGAGCGTCTAATACGGAAATATTTATTTTTAATATATAAAAAAATTAATTAACATCCTTAAGTTAGCCCTCCCACCTCGCCCACCTCTACTAAAAGCAAGCTACCGTTATTTTCAGTCGACAGTTGAAACAATGCAATGACGACGAGCAAGCAGTGCTCTTGTATGGAGAGCTGAAGGAAATGTGCAGTTTGTATCAGAAGGGACATCGAGCAGCCTATGTGAAGGAATACACACATTATTGGCACAATGTGCTCAAGGACAAGTTAACGAAGTAAGTTTAAAATTAAATGTGAATTCAGCCTTCATGTGACTGTATTTATAATATGGCTACTGACTGAGCGAGTCGCCTTGTAAGGCAGCTTCGACTTTATCGTGAAAAAAAGAAATACAAAAGTGTGCCTGGTGAGGAGCTCGCGCAGGCAGTATGTGCCTATTAATATAAATAAAAACTATATGTAGTAAATAGATTGCCTGAATATTACCGAAAGAGGCAGAGGTAAAGAAGTAATAAAAATTGAAAATTAGATAATGTCACCTAAACTCGGAGCAGAGGGAAAGAAGTAAAAAAATTAAAAATTACTCCACATTTTTTTACTTTTTAATTCAACTATCACCGCTTAATGCTCACTAAGTATTTCTTTAAAAAAACAGTCATTAATTTCAAATTCAAATTATTTATTCATTCATAAATATAGGTTGTAAGTAGGTACAAGTTGTAACGTAAATGTATGGTCCTCTATATCTGGCTATAACAGCATACGAAATTTTCTTAACATAACAATTATAACAGTAGTAGTATAAGTAATTAATAAAAAAAATTAAACAGTTAAATTCAAAATACAAACATAACCCTATATAGATCAAATGAGAAACAACAAACAAATAAGGCAAATAATATAAGTATTTGGTAAAGTACCAACAGAGATCAAAGTGCCTACACACGGGTATAATGCATTAAGAAAGACTTATCATTTTCTACTATAGTTTTACATTAAGAAAATCTTTAATATTATAATATGATTTATCAATTAAGAAATTAAATAGTATTTTTTTTAAATCCTTGAGATCATTGCAGTTACGTACATGTGCCGGAATTTTATTATAGTCTTGCAAGGAACTACACATAGCTGACAACAGATGTTCAAACTTACAATTTATTTCAGACATTATGAAGAAATTCTAAAGCAGCTAAAGTGGCCGTTCACAACTGCAGCTGAGCACTCGCCGTCTCCTAAAGAAATATCTGTAAAATTCAACAACCTGACACGGTTCCTGTTTTTAATTCAAGAACCAGAGGATTTGGTATCTAGTAATCTCTCAGAGGATTTCTCACAAGGTATAAAATTAAATATATCTGCAATTTTATCATTTTCAAGTCTCATTCTGAAAACTAAAATCAGGGGAGGCAGGGGGGCATGGCCACCCCCGGATGACGCAAACCCATTCAAGGAAAGAAACATTTTAAGTAGATGTCTACCTAAGTAACTGACCTGGACATGGACTGGCATTGTAATTCCGTGCTCGCTTTGCTCACTTCCACACTCGCCTTGTCGTCGGATGGGCGTCAAAATTTCGAGCTCGCACCTGCGCTCATCTTCAGCACAAAAAGCGATCAGCAGTTAATAACAATTGTACTTGTTTATACATTATAATTAAAGACTTGACAAATTCTGTATAAATTATACCAATGTTCACGTAAGCGTATAAGGAGGGGGGAGGGGGTTGCTTTGCTCACTTTCGCTGACTGAGGGAGGGAGGGGGTCCGGTTCCGCGCCGGTATTTTGAGTTCACTTCGCTCGCTCTCACACTAGTCTTCTAATCCCATTTCATATTTCAGAACAAGACCCCTGCCTACCTGTCCGAATACTCCTACGTCCGCTGAAGAAACGTTTCACGTTCCATTTCACCGGCTCTCGTCAAACGGCACGGATAGACCGCCCGGAATGGTTCCTCACGCAGACCCTAACCTGGATAAAGGACCACCAGACGTTTGTTAGGAACAACGTGCAGCCCGTGGCTGATAAACTGCAGTTGACGAATGTTAGGATTGTGGTGAGTTTTTATGAGTTTTTGTTGATTCTGGAATTGCAACTTGGAGTTTTTTGGGTTACTGATACTGGGATCCAATGTATTGTAGGGATACATTTTATAGAATAGAGATATAGAGAAAGAGAGAAACCCATCAAGGTTATTTAAAAAAAATAAAAAGAGACATAGTACTGGTCCTACAGATTTTAACAGGAAACGACTAGGTCTAAAATCTATTTGTTACAAATACAAGTCAGTTTTGATAAATGCTTTTTTAAATCAATCAATCTGTATTATGTTTCCTTTGTAGCAGTTACGAAAATGTAAAATCGCATTAGGTCCTATTTTTAAAAAATAATTTTTAACCTTTTCAGGACGAATTCAATGCCGGCCTAATAACCCTAGCAGCTGAAAGGCTCCACACAGTGCTAGCATTGTACCACACACAAGGTGCTAAAGGAGACATTGTGGACGTAGACGCAGCCTTCGCCCATGCAGTGGATGAGACCCTAGGGTTCCATAGAGAACTGGTTACCATCACTGGGAAAGATATCAATGGTGTTCTCTCAGTGCTCACTAAAGCTGAAACGTTTGTGCGGTGGCTGGCTGTTGAGAAGAAGTGTAAGTATTTTTATTATTATTTTATAATGCAACCCTGTTTCACAAAACTCCTTGTATATAAATCCGAAAATATTGACACTATTTGTAGACTAGAATCTTGCCTTGAACATTACAATACTTTCAAGAAATGAAAACCGTACATAACTTTTAATAGATACTTATGTAGCAATTGAAGGTGATACCCTGTTTGCTCGTACAATTAATATAGATTCCGGGGTGTCACTCGCTAAATTAAATAATCACTAAATGGAACATCCCGCTCACACAAACACAAACTAGTATATGAGTGAGTGGAACAGTTCATTTAGGATTAGGTTTGGCAGCCACCCCAGAATCGACGACACACATCGCTCAAAAAAATGAGTGAAAGCAGATCGTTTCATTCATTTCTCGCGAGGAAACTAACTTGAATAGTTATACAAATTAATCCTCTCAGACGCGCTATCAAAAATGGACGAGACGCTCGGCAGCGAGCAATGGAGCGAAGCTGTAGCGTCGGGCGTCGGTGCTGCCGTGGGATCCATGCTGTGGGTCCCTCGAGGGGCAGACTGGTTCATAGCGCTTCTGAAGACTATCGAAGACCGGTATGCAGTGCTGCCGCAACCTGGGCACCGGTTAGTGACATGTTTTCTTTATAAAGTTGCTGTTAGTTCCTCGAGGAGTAGTCGTACGTAGTTCTGCCGCAGTCTAGCACCGGTTACTTGTGTGTTTTCTATATAAAGTTATCTTAGAATCCAGGCTATGGGTCACTCAAGGCGTAGACTGGTTCATAGCGCTTCTGAAGACTATCGAAGACCGGTATGCGGTGCTGCCGCAACCTGGGCACCGGTTAGGGAAGTTTTCGTAATAAAATCGCCTCAACGCTAAGCGTTAGTCCGTGGGTTCCATCACCACTACCTACTTCTACGACCTTTGTCTGGTCCTTCCTACATCCTTGTATACGGACTAAAACTCGGAGGAAAGATGCGCACCGGTATTTGATTTGTTCGAGGTCATATCCTATTCCCTGACATACTTCTTGAGCAACAGAACCCTGGATATTTAAAAATATTATTATTTATTAACCATAAAAATAGTTACAAAAATATATTTGACATATCCCACAAAAATCATTTATTTTTTCTGTGGGAATGGTTATTATTCAATATTTGATTATACCATACTGACTTTCTGCATGTTCCGCAGGCTTCAATTCCTAGAGCTCCAACTGGAGCTAGTAGAAGAATGGCGCGTCCGTCTCACTCAGCTTCTAAACGCGGCATTAGGAGCGATGGACGCCGACTCACTGTTGCACACCGACGCGCCGAAACACCTCACCGCAGTAATCAACGCGGCGCATCATACACGCACTGTCCTGCTGCAGTGGGCGCACTCTCTGGTACTGTACTGTGTTGTGACGTCATTGAACTGTGTTGTGACGTCATTGAACCGTGTTGTGACGTGTCTTAGCTGCGTTGTGACGTCATTGGAGTGATGAACGCGGACTGGTTTGTTTATTTACATATTTCATAACAACACTAACAGTTATTTAGTTTAATATTCTCACATCGCATCACACCTGCATCGTCTTGCTGCAGTGGGCGCATTCTCTAGTACTGTATTGTGTTGTGACGTCATTGAACTGTATTGTGACATCACTTAGCTGCGCTGTGACGTAACCAGTTACGCCGCTCCAGAGCGACAAACGCTGACTCATTGTTTAACGTAAACACTAAATATCTACTTTTACGGCTTGAAAACGTCTCAAAAAAACAAAACAATAAAAAAATAAAACGTCTTAGTTATCACTTAAACTAATTGATAAGAAAACTTGTAACAACCAAACAGTGGCAACTTAGCACAGATTTTTCTGATTACTTGTACCACTTCGCACTCTTCAATTCTGATTATCTCATGATATCATGTAACATATCACCATACGATAAACGAAGCGCTGCACCTATCTCGCTTTCGAACGATAAATTCTAACAATACCATTAACTTCCGCAGCACTACCTCCAGCTACATTACTACCGGCGGCAGTTCCAGCACTTCACACAACAGCAGCACCACGACGACACCGAGTCTCTGTGCTCGGAAGGAGGTGATGTTGAGGAAGAACATGACAGGAAATCCTCTAGAGCAGGTATTATCACTATTTGAACTACATTACTATAGGCGGCACTTCCAGCACTTAATACGACATTATCATGATGACACCGAGTCTCTGTGCTCGGAAAACGGCAAAGTTGATAACAAACATGATATCTTCTAGTAAAGGTATAGTCATAGTACAAAGCATCTGTTGGAAATGTGTTACTCGTGTAAACGAACCAGAATCAATCTTGTTTCTCTTTTACTTGTATAGTGCTGTCCCTCTTGCACCTCTCTCGCCATCTTGAACCTGTACGGTGAGGAACGTTTTCTCGGTGTATTATAATTAAATCTCGTTTAATCGCAAGTAATCTTTGATTTTATGCGTATAACCCTTCAGCATCATGTTGATACCAAGTCCGTGTACTCGGCACATGGCGGAGTTGATGACGAATACGAGAGGAAATCCTCCAAAGCAGGTATTAAATTACTGCCTTTTGGCAGATCAAAAACCACGAAACGTCTGAGTCAGGCATGATTTGGTTTCCATACAAAAGTTTATTTTACTTTGTATTAATTTATATTCAATACTTCACTGAAATGCTGTAGTATATCTTATCTTATCTTATGATAGGGGGCCGGGAATAACCCAGCGGCACTTCGACCCTTGAGGATCTTTTGTGCCTACCCCATTTTACACACTGGTCATCTCAGTGTGCATGTTTCCTCACGATGTTTTCCTTCACCGTTAGAGCAGTCGGTAAATGTACGTAAGTCTTTGAAAAATACGAAAAACTCATTGGTACATGGCACGGTTTTGAAACCGGACCTCCCGCATGGGAGTCCGGTGCCCTAGCCACAGCCACCGACGACGCTCCAACTGCTGTAGTACATACACGCGAATGCAATAAATAATAAAGTACCAAACGACTGTACCTATAGAACTTTTGACAATGTAATATCATTTTTTTCCAGAAGGTGAAATAGATGATACGTTGTCTCTAAAAGACGTAGAACTTCGGGCAAAGAAGCTGGCTTTGAGTGAGGTGTCCAGAAGGGACTCCGCGATCGTTGAGCTGAATCAATTCGATATTGTGAGTAATTCATTGAACTAGCTTCTTTATTTATACTTCAATTTTTTTAGCATTAGACAGAAGCAAGTTTTAGGTATTTTATCGGGTACGTTATAAATATGTGCAAAAATATCAATTACGGTCGCTAAAAATTACATATTTTTTCATAAACACCTCACAGTCAATGTCTGGCTATTTAAGTAATTAATACGTTACTTTTATGCGTATTTCTCAATATTGAAACGTTATGGGTCTAATGATAATAAAATCAACAATCGTCTTCAAAACTTACACTATAAAGGACCTAAAGAAGCAAAACGTAACCTTAACCTTTTACCTAAACGTAAAACGACGTAATAGTAGTATAATACGGCGAAATTAAGAATGTCGTATCACCTGTCAAATATTTAGCACGTTAAATAATTTTAAAATTAGTCGCTAACCCATGACCACCATTTTGCTTTGCATAAACATCATCTCAGGTTTACGATTACTGCTTCTTTGTTTACGTTTTTTCTAATGCTAAAAAAACGAAGTATATAGTGGCAGATTAAGACCTAGTACGACCTCTCTGTATACGCATCTACTATGTTTAGAAATTGTAACTTAAAAATTTTCTTATTCATGATTAAAGCAAAGATTTCCTATCAGGGATACGCCCTTACTCCAGCTTTATCATCGAATGTCATCGTCTAAATAAAGTTTAGAGGTCAGTAGACAAAATTAAAATTGCTTGCGATCCCATGGTGCCTCATTGTCCTCAAAACACGACCTCACCTTCCATAATTAAAACCCGACTTATCTATCTAATATTGCTCCAGACCATTTCACCACCACGATCAAATTTTAACCCCAAAGTGTCTACCAATGGTAAAATGGTCCATGAACGGCAAAAAGTACACAAAAACTGGATTTTTTATTTAAAAGGGATACTCGCAACTTTTGCAGACATCACCGTTAGCAAACCTGACGATAACAGACGTGCTACCGGGCGATGATGACGCGGAAGAAGCAGGAGTCTTCGCCGAGGCTCCCGCACTATTGGCCCATTTGCGGGATGCGGGACTGGCCGCGTTGGCTGACCGCATCTTTTTGGAATTCAAAGCATCGCTCCGGGAATATAAGAAGCAGAAGTGAGTTTTAGAACTTTTCTAATTTGTCTTTAGTAAGCCAAGGTTGGCTCACTTGCGGGATGCGGGACTGACCGCATTGACCGGCCGCGTGCTTTTGAAATTAAGGAAGTAATTTTAAGAACACCGACATTATCATGAAAGATTTCGGGCAAACTCTAATGCAGGCCAAAATGAACTAGAATCCGATTCATCTAAAACTACGACATTTCAGAAAAAAGTGTAGTAACTCCAGGCTTCGACACATCGAACCTTTCTGAAATGACAGATATTGTGAAAATGCCTCTCTACACTAAGCAAAACACATTTTAAGTTAATGCTAAAACATTCTCCAGAACTATTTTCTGCCTGGTTCAATTCATTCATCTGACCCCAATTAATTAGGCTCATTTTTGTGGTTCCCAGGTGGCACGCAATGTTAATGGTTGAGCAAATGGCGCTATCAGTCTCAGCGGCCCTATGCCGGCCGCTCTCTGCCCTTTGTGCGCGACTGTCCCGCGCGTCAGAGAGCCTGGCGCCGGCGCTGGCGCAGCGGCTTCGGACGCACCTCGCTGCTGCACTAGACCAGCACTTATTCGAGGTAACGGTCATCTAACCGGTCATCTGATGGTAGTTCCAACACTTTACCTTAGCATCATCATGACGACACCAGTCTCTGTGATCGGAAGGTGGTGAAGTCGAGGAAGACTACGACGGGAAATCTTCTAGAGCAGGTATCATCACTGGACCAACACATCTTCGAGGATTTCGAGGTAACCTAAAATACGATACGTAACTACATGTTGATATTTGGCTTTATGTGCTAATTTAAAGTTTATTTAACAAAAATCTTGTAAAATCATCGAATATTAATTAAAATAATCATTATTTATTTATCAAATTATTGACATTGAAAGCAATTAATTTAGCTTATCTTTTTTTTTTTTTAATTAATGGCTTTTGGTATTGTGTTTAAGGCACAATAATTCCGCCAATTCACGTTTTTGCTTATCTTATGTTTAAAACAAAATCATCTTTAAGTCGTACACGTACGTCGTATTTTTGAATATTTTTTGTAACTACTAGTGGCGCCTGTAGTGGTAAAACATTGTAGGAATATCTCCCTTTACCAAGTTTCTTATATAAATGGTAGTTGCTAATACTCCATACAATTTCAGGAGGTGGCCCTGGAAAGCTGGTTCAATACGGGCGGCACGATGCAGTTCACACACGATGTGAAGAGAAACCTGGTACCCGCCTTCGCGCCGCCCAACAAAAGCGCTTCGCAAGTCAACCAGCTGCCCAAGTAATTTCATTGTTAATGCTTTTTTTTAATTGTATAAGGTGTAGTGTTGCAAAAAAAAAGAAAAAAGAAATGCAAATTTAAAAAGAATGCTACAATAGTTTATGTAAAGGTTTGACCAGACTCACTCCATAGTGTGACAGACTTTTGGTTCAAGTGCCGTTGTATCCTTCTGATAATACTGATCCAGGAAAGGTGTTTTCTAAATAAAAGAGTTGAGAGAGCGTCGGTGGCCTAGTGTCTAGGACGCCGGACTCCCATGCGGGAGGTCCGGGTTGCCATGTACCAATGAGTTTTTCGATTTTTTTGAAGACTTACGTACATTTAACGGTGAAGGAAAACGTGAGGAAACCTGCATGTCTGAGGAAATGAAAAGTTTCCAAAGGTGTGTGAAATCCACCAATCAACACTGGGTCCGCTCTCGGTGGATCATGGCCCGTACCCCCTTGGTCAAGGGGAGGCCTGCGCCCCAACAGTGGGGACATTAATAGGCTGATGATGATGAAATAAAAGAGTTTAGTTTCAGAAAGGTTGCCAATTTAATCAAATATGCTTTAAATGTACAAAAGTCCTCATTTTAAAGTTTTAAATTACTAATTTAAATTATATACGATCCTCCTTTACGATCTCTTGCGGAGATAGGCTCGCCACCTATCACGTTTGTCCGCCAAATCTTACGGCAAAAAGTGGGAACTACATGACTGAAAGTAGTTCCTCTGTCTACCCCCTCGGGGATTACTGAAGTGAGATGTGAGCGTGTGACTAATAACCTCTCACCATATCCCCAGGCTAGTAGAAGCATGCAAACTTCTCAACCTAGACTACGACGACGCGCGTCGCCTTCGCGCTTTACTCTCCAAGCAACCAACCGCAGCCAGCGAACTGCTGACCAAATACGGCATCCGCCACGTACAGCAGACCGAAGCTCTTCAGATACTCAACCAGAGGACGGACCTCAGCGACGCCGCGTCGCCGTCGTCGGTGATGGAACTGTTCTGAAGTTTCGAGGGAGGAGGCGTTTGAAGGGGCTGGTGATTGCTGAGGTATGGTGGTCGGCCATTCTTCCGAGTGGAACTTCTGGTGCCATTACCGATCCCCCATATTATTGTTATTTATAGTACAAAAGGACATAATTATATATAATACGAAAACTGTCCATAGAAACAGTTGTACTAAAAACAACAATAATACGGGGGATCGGTAATGACAGCTGTTCCAAATCTCGAAGAATGGCCCTGCTTTGTGAATTGTACTTTGGTAGATATTTTACCTTTTAATTATTTTTTTAAACATTATATTCAGTTTTTTTAATTTACATTTAAACCCGCGTTTGAACTTAATTTCACCTGATGGTAAGCGACGATGAGTTCGAAGATGGAATTAAAATAAATATTCTTCATTAACCTCCAACTAGGTTAAAATATCTGAGTGGTCCATAGATGTACGAGGTACTCGATCCGACGACGCTTGCGCCATTATCGCTTCATTTTAATATTTCGATTAGTGACATTCTAATATTATATATGCAAGCAATCTAATTCTTTTGACTGTCCAAAGTATATAATTACGAAGGAAACGATCGAGCTTCTTTTATGCGATTTCGAAAGATATCGCCTCATAAGAATAATTTAACACCACGTGTAAAATCGAATAACGCCGCTATACTTGCCATATCGTTGTATCTATTTTTTCTTGTTTTTTTTTATTTTGTTTTATTTTAGTTATTCTATCGAGTGCAATTCACTTAGTAATCAATCACATCCGAATGTTTGCTTAGTGTGCTCTTGGCTCCTATTAGGAGAGTAGGGTAGCCTCCTCCTTTTTATATCGTTAGTAGGTTCGATTCAGAATTAATGAAATCAAAATTTCACTGTCACTTTCACTCATGTGCACGTATCGTGTGAAAGTGAGCGAAATAAATCGATTCCAACTGTAGGTGCATAATAGTAAGTATTTAATTAAGTTGTATGTTATGTAAGTATGTCTGTTTATGAATTTAAAAAGTTTAAATTTAAGATGATTATTCTTGTTACATTTTTTTTTAATTTTTTTTATTACGTACGTAAATGTTGATAATTTTATCGTATTTATTTGCAAATAAATGTAAACACAGTATACGGATGAAGTTTTTATTTAACAAAATACAATATTATTGTACAAAAATTGTAACCTATTATCTCAGATAACTAGCATAAACAATAAACACTCACATTAAAGGCGGGTATTCATTAGGCAACATTTGTTAATAAACTGTTTATGACCACACTTGTCAGTTGTTGCAGCGTAGAATATGCATCTTCGTTTCCACTTCCTTTTGCGACATATTCAAATCTGCAGCAATGTCGACCCAAGCATCATTTTTTTTAAATTTATCTTTATAATCTTTATTTGAAGCATCCCAAAGTATATTATGCTGTTGATAAAGCTCTATGAGCATCGTAACCTGGTTGTTGGACCACACTACTTCCATGTTTTAAACTCGCGCAACACACGTCCACACCTGTTGATTTTTGCTTATAAACTAGATGTTTCGTCTTGCTCTCCACTTGAAGTGGGAAACACGGCAACATGTTTAATAAACAATGTTTCATCACCTTTGTTTATAAACAGTTTATAAACTGTTTACAGAGATGATGAAACATTGTGAAACACTGTTTATAAACTGTTTATAAACAGTGTTTCTTCACAAATGTTGCCTAATGAATACCCGGCTTAAGGCGCTACCTGAGCGACACTAGCGCCGCCAATCGAAAAAATTCATATCAATTAAGGTATTTAAAAAAAAATACAGGATTATTCCACAAATGAAGATTTTTTTAAATAGTTTTGTATTCTCATATTGAAACAAAAAGCGAATTTGTTAAAAATGGCCACGTTTGACAGATTCGTGTTTTGTTTCTTATTGTTTCACTACGAGGATACTAAAATATTACTAACCTAAAATACTACTTCCTCTTCATTTATGGAATAATCATGTACCCCATTTTTTAATGCCTTAATTAATTGGTATGATTTTTTTAGATTGGCGGCGCTAGTGTCGCTCATTCAGCCCCTCAATTACATACATTCAATCTATACATTCAAAGCTCGATGTAAAAAAATGTCATACATCGCATAATCGTAACTGATACAGTTGATCCCAATTTTGGTCTCTAATTCCTCGTTATTATATAATTTTATAATTACATAAATGTCGTCTTGGGTAATTTAATGTCGTCTGACCAGAAATATAAAATCCTTCGCTATATTGCGGAATTATATGGAACTATTTTTTTTCATAGCGAACTCCATAACACACTAAAAGTACCAACGGCGCCCTTTTGACAGAGTTTTTATTTTCTAGGTCATACTGCAAATTATGATAAGTACCAACATATATTTTTGACTCTCTGTAAATGTAGAATAGAATAGAAGAATAGAAAAACGTTTATTTGCTGTCTGCAGCACACACACAATTCCACTTATATATTATACAATAATATATAAGTGTATACACATACATATATACTATACAATATAATCTTAAACTAAATTAATAATAATGCACGGGCGTATGCTGCAGCACCAAATAGGCCTCAGCTCAGCATAATGCTATACTAGAGTAGTCAAGAGCATGGCGCTGATATTCTGCATATTCTAATGTAGTTGCATTATTTTATTGTCTAATTAATTAACTACTAAATTGTCTCTATACAGATCTTATTAAATGGCACGAGTGCACTTGAAATCAAATGTATACTCGAAAAATACTAAAATACAATGTATACTCGAAAAATACTAAAATACAATTTATACTCGAAAAATACTAAAATACAATTTATACTCGAAAAATACTAAAATACAATTTGCTCACAGCCTTTTTCTAGTTAAATTTCTCGTCGAAAAGTGAACAAAAGACTAATATTTTAAAAGTGCCTCTAAAATTTGAGATTATTAATATTTAAATACGATTAAATTCGACATTCATACATTAAGTAATAATACTTTTTATAAAGCTAACTAATTTAAGATACAGTCATCATCAAAAATAATCAAAATACTCTTATTTTAAATAGGAATACCTACACAATAATTTGTCCTAATAATTTACCTAACAATGTCAGTTCTAATGTAGTCCGATAGGACCAACAAATATTATATTTGCGATGATTTCATTAGTCAATTATTATATTACTATCACATATCACTGGCTGTGGATTCCAATAAATCGCCAATAATTCTCAGTACGAACAGTAAATTGTACTTTCGCGTTCATTTTCTCCCTTAGTATATAGTAGGGTAGTTTCCAAGTATCAAATATTAAATGCATTTCTTAAAAATTAAGAAATAGTCATATATTAATGGTCAAATGTGAAAACAGAATTAAAATTCGTTGAAAAATAAAATAGTTACAGGCAATCAAAAATCAGGACGGTAGAAAGAAACGACAATCAGTTTTATGACGTAACTGTTCTGTAGCGCCATACAAGCAGGTCCTGGCTGCATATGAGGACTGTTTTGCTAGAAAGGGACAGAGCATCTCTCCAATACTAACTTTAACCATTAATATCTCTGATATTAGTTGAGATATCGATGGCGAAACATGTGTGATCTATTATAACAATACTACCATCTTATATGTACCGTGTTTCGTGCGAATAAAATAAATTTCATTTCATTTCATTTCAAACTAATTTAGATCCTTCTTTAGTATGTCCTACACGGACTTTTTGTTGTTATTTGTTGCAATAAAAAAAATTAAGTTAATACCGTATTTGTACCGACAAAACATGTCTTTTTCTATCATCCACGTTGATCAATTTGTGCCGTGTCGTGCCCGCCATAAAGACTAGCACCACCCCAACTCTTCCCGTGGGTGTCGTATGAGGCTACTAAGGATCTTAGTGGATACTATTCTACACCTAGTAGACGGCGATAGGTTCACCACTTATCACGTTTGTCCACCAAATCTTACGGCGAAAAGTGGGAACTAACTATGATGAAGGTGGTTCCTGTGTCTACCCCTTCGGGGATTATGGACGTGAAAGTTATATATGTATATGTACGTTGATCAAGAACCCATATCTCTTGTGTCTTATTCTTACAATTTGACCTCAGCGTTGACAGATCTCTTAGAAGCCTCGATCTCTTGCTGTTTCTTTGGGTCCTGGACGGCGTTATTCCACCATTGTTCATCTCCCGAAGCCCAGGCCACGAAGACCAGGTTCGTCAATATGAACACAGCTAAAGTTATCCAAAACACTAACCGCCATTGGATTAATGTGCTCTGAAACAAAATGTATGTATTTTCACTTGTCGTTTTGTTAGTGTTATTTACACTGAATTAAGAAAACACAACAGGGTTTTTTTTATTGTATAAGGAGAACAGAGTAAACGGTGATGATAGCAAGTGGTAACCGTCGGCAATAAGACGTCTTACCTCACTATAATGAATTAGAATTAGAATCTTTCATTTCATTCTTCCGAATTAGAAATATAGGTACCTACATAATGTTACATTATAAGTCGCCTTTGTAAAATGATCGTCACAAAATAAATTCAATGTAAATTAGATATATCTAATAATTAGATACAAAATGTCAATAATAGAATAAAATAAATTAACTAATTGGATAATAATGTTAAAATGAACACGTCAACAATAAAAATTCACAATTTCCTGTCCTTCAATTCCTTGACTGAATAGAATTCGTTATCCAATAAAAGGTTTTTCAGTCCGAGAGTAAACATTTCGTAATGTTATTAGAGTTGATATTTTTCGTATACCACTGGTCACGAACGATCGATTGACGTTACGTTTCGGTCAAGCCTACGATCGATCGGTTCGCTAATACGATTTGTAGTTAAAGTTGTATCGATACGAAAACGTAATCGATACTTAATTCGGTAATCGATACCTACTTAATTCGAAAAAAACGACAAACGTAAAACAGTGGAACTGGGTTCCAGGTGAGAAGTCAAGCACCAAATAAGCCATTAATATTGCCTATAATATAGGGTCCTATTTTATTAGCGGCAAATATTTCTAGGGTGTCATCTATAGGTTATAATATAACAATAGGGGATTTAATTATTTTTTACTTATAAAATTTTCGAGAAAACCAACAAAATTGTTTGTTTGAATATTCTACAAATGAATGAATTATTGCTATTCTAATACTGAAATAAGAAGTATGAATGAAACTCGTTAAGGCGCAAAATAATGGGGTTTATTTTACTGTAGTATGGAAAAATTTCATACAAGTAACAGGGTTATTTTTTCGTGTAAAGTGCTACAAATGACCAGCACATACCCCCCTCCAAATATTTGCTACTAATAAAAAAGGACCTTATAATATATCCTGTGTTGGTACCACCCTCATCTATTTCTGCCGCAAAGCAGAAATGTTTGCGTTTCTGTGTTTCGGTTTGAAGACAAAGAGCCAGCGTAATTAGCGGCACGAGGCACTCCATTCCTCAAGGTAAGCAGCGCATCGAAAACCTCTAATACAGTGAGGTGAACACTTAGTGAGCTCCTTATTTATAAAAAAAAACAATAAAAACTTACATCAGGAGTTAACAAGCCGACCAGGTACGGCGCAATGATGCCTGTTATGGCCCCGATTCCGTTCACTATCGCCATGATAGTGCCGGCGTAGTTGCTGCTAAGGTCAAGTGCGTTGACCTTCATGCCAGGGTAGAAAGCCCCCATGAGCCCCATGGACGCAGTGAACAGAATCACCACCGTCTCCGTGTTGCAGCCCGAGTATGATGCCAGGATCATGCATATGCCGGGGCCCACGGATGCTGTGGGAAAAAGAAATGGCTTAATATTTTTGGTAGTTGTAAATTTAGAAAAGTGTGAAAAAAATTGCCGCAAACGCGATTCGAACCCACGACTTGCCTTTCCGGAGCCTACTCTATTGCAACTGAACTATCAAAGCCCGAAGACTCACAACGAATTTTTTGCGTCTTGTTGTCCCGAATCGAATAGCGACTTTATCAACGGCTAGTCGCGAGTTCGAATCCCACATTCCCCAAAATCGTCGACCGATGAGAATCGTGATCAGTCATTTGGAATTAATCTTCCGACTTGGCCGATTCATTACATTGGTTTGCCGTAGCCGCCCCATTTCACACACTGGTTATCTCATGCAGGTTTCCTCACGATGTTTTCTTACACCGTTAGAGCAGTCGGTAAATGTTGTTATTTCCTTTTTTAGGAATCCGTACCCCGATGGGCAACACGGAACCTTATTGTAGTACGGATCCCTATAGATATGACGATTGACGAGGCTCATCTCGCACTTGGCCGGTTTATTTGCTTACCAATGGTGGTAAAAGTCTTCCTAGCATTAGTGACGGTCATCCACTTCCTCTTGACCACCTTGTCGCACAGCCAGCCGAATATAATGGAGCTGATCCACATGACGACATAGGGCAACGCCGCTAACGTGCCCGTCCGGTGGATGTCGAACTTCAGCACTCCGGTCATGTATTTTGGGAGGTCTGTCACCATTGTAAAGTAGCCGTAGTCGTGGCCGATCTGTAGAAAGAAATGTTGGGTCATATTACGAGTCGAAATTATTTTCCATTCTATTTTTAAGAACACATTTTACAAAAGAATAGACAATATAAGAAAGGACGAAATCAGAAAGAAAACAAGTGATAGATGCTATAGAAGACATACATAAACAAAAGTGGAGATGGGCAGGACACATAATGAGAAGTAGTGACGATAAATGGACAAAAAGAACGGTATCCGAGAGAAAACAAAGACTTTTTCAGTAAGAAAACGAGTATAAGAAAACGAAGACTACCAAAGAAAAGGTGGATCAAAGGAAAATCATAAACATCATGTAAGTTAATGAAATCAGTCCTCCAATTAATGATTAATATATAAATGCAAACATCTGAATATATTTTAATGTAAATACTATTTATAGACAGAAATATTTTGCCATAGATCACAACCAATAAACAACTACCGGACATATAATATTTACTCAAGAATGTACAAAGAAACCCACAAAATAAATAAAGTACACAGTTGTGGCCGCCAGTCACTGTTAGCATGCGCAGAGTCATGATATTTTCAAATGGAAAAGCAAACAGCTTAAATTAAACGCGATTCATTCATAAACTATGTGTTAATAACCCTGGCATATTTGGCATTTACAGATACAGTCAATAAAGTATACCTAAAGTATTAACAAAAGCACTGACAGGCTAATTGTCATGTGATATTTTTAAAACATAACAAATTCATTTAGCATGCATTTAGCCATGCTAAATTATTCATTTATCTGAAAGAGAGTTCTATTTAAAGACTTGACAGTGACAGTAAAAGAAATAAAATAACAATATTAGCCTCTTTCAAGGTCACTCAGTATTGATGGGTTACCTAACTTAACAACGTTATCAAAACCAGCTTTTCGAAATTCGCGAAAAATGACCCACCATACAATTTGCACCTGTCAGCTAATCGATTTGTAGGTAATATTTTTTATTTTATTTCGGATAATTACTTAGCAAAAATTGCTTACCCCTCGCCAACATACACCTTGAATGATAATTAAAGTGTGGTGATGTTTCAATGGGCGACGGTGACAACTTACCATCAGATGGCCCTTTTTCCCGTTTCCGCTCATTATAAAAAAATATTTAAATCCTCACCTGTGCACAGACAAGTGCCCACAATGGTACGGACATGAAGATTGCTTTCCACGGAATTGACGAGGGCTGGGTGTTCCGGTGTCTGCCCAGAGCCTCTTCCAGGTACTTCTTCTCTTTGTCGGAGATGTACGGGTGGGACTCCGGGTCGTTGTAACACAGGAGGGCCTAGGAAAAGACGCTGGCATTAGTTTTAATCACACACTGTATACAAATGGAGACCCAACTGCAATGGAGTTTAGCTTAGATATACAAATAACAGGTGAAAAACTGCTATAAGAAATGAAATACTATTTGTTAACTTTATTTTGTATAAACAATTTTTTTCTTCGTAATTAGGTAATATGATTTATTATATGCCTTCAATCAAAAAATACAGATTTTCCTTTTAATAGGCAGATATGATTTACTGAGTATTAATATGTTTCGTGTCATATTAGATATTAATAATCAAATTAATTCAAAGTTTCACTTATATAGTTCTAAAATCAAATTATTGTTAATCTATGTATAACTCTAAAGAATGGGCCAAGGAATTTTAATCTTATTCTATATGCATCATGCATGGAATGAGCATAAATATATGGAACTTTAAAGTAAAACAAAAAGTTGAGGCCACCTCAAGAATAGCCCCATTTTACGAAGGGCTCTTTATAAGACATACATTTAGGGTAATTTACCTAAAAAAGTAACACTTACCCAAAGAATAAACCAGAGTATCCCAATAGACCCAAAGAGGTAGAACACCGACTGCCAATCGCCAGCTTCCTTCATAATCAGGCCCGAAAGATACGTGCCGGCGATGTTGCCGATCTGAGCGCCCCCGAACACTAGCGACCCCATGCGCCCCCTCTCCGAGACGGGGGCCCATCGTGCTAACATCGCGTTTAGTGCTGGGAATGTCGTGCCCTGTAAATAAATTGTATAAAATGTAATTTAGAAATAATATTTCGTACCTGGTTTATAAGCAATGTTGTATGTCGTAGATCTGTTTTGTAAGATACCATGTTATAGTAGATATGGGTACTAGATTAATTCTTTCGTAAATTCTTTAAACTCGTCTTTAAATCATTAAACAAATAATTATTCCTTCAAAGACATACATTTATCTAATGTTAATTTTAAAGGTGAAGAAATACATTTAACGAATGTTAATTTTAAAGATGAAGAAAAACTTCTCGATGAAACCTGCATGTCTAAGGCAAAATAAAGTATCCGACGCTGAAAGAAAACATCATAAGGAATAAGTTTCCGAAGGCACGTAAAAACCACCAACCAGCACTGGGCCCACACTAATTATCATGGTTCGTACTCCTTTTTGCAAGGAAAGCACTGTGACCCTATGGGAAAATTATAAGAAGGCTGATGATGATAAACAAACCCTTCGGAGATTGATCATACATACCTCTCCAAGCCCTTCTAAAACCCTCAGCACAATCAGTCCAGTCGCTCCTCCTACGCTAACAGTCCACGGCGTCAACAAAGTGAAGACGGCTGTGCTCAGAACTCCGAAGCCGAGGGAATACTTCCCGCCGAATCGCTCGGCCAGCATCCCGCCTGGTAGATGCGTCACTATGTAGCCATAGTAGAATGCACTTAGGATGATGCCCTGGGTCTCTTCGTCCCAGTCGAAGCCGGTTGGTTCCTGGAAGAGGACATAGATAGATGGATCGCTTGTAAATCGGGAGCATTCGCGAGTAATGTCGCTCGCAACCGAGCATTACATCAATGAATACGTCGAGATGCGCATTACAGTGCACACACTTGTAATGATACAACTTCGAACATTGCAGTAGTGAGTACGGAGCCGAGCATTACAGTACGCACTACTTGTAATGTAACACGATACAGTCTCAGTCGCCAGAGAGACGGTAATCATTGAACATGTGACGATACGTCGGCGAACATTCGTTTGTGTAACATGCGCGTGTAATCTAATGCTCGAATCCGATCTGTTACCAAAACGAATGCTCCTCCGGTCAGTACGCGTCATGTTCGCCATCGAGTTCCTATTTGTTACATTACACGAACATGCTGCCGGTGAGTCAATAGACCAATTTGGTTGGAGATACTACTCAGCCAAACATACTGATCAGGTACAGCGGTTCCCAAAATGTGCGCTGTGGGCACCTTGGGGCGCCGCGCCGTGGAGAGTAAACAGAGGCGCCGCGAAATAAAATTACTTTATGTCAATTAATAAAAAATATGAAAATACAGTCTAAAAGAAAAAAGATGCTTTATCCACTCACTTGAACTGTGAGCACATTGTGAGGTTTAAATAAAAAGTTATTTTCATATTATACGCATATTTTGACTAGGGCGCCGGGACAAAATACTAAATCGGTAAGTGCGCCGCGAACTAAAAAACTTTGGGAACGTAACGTCTAGCCCTTTGGATACAAACATTTCGATTAGTCCTCCTCGTGATTTGTTCTCATCTTTTCTTACGCCAGTATAAAGAACAGATACTGTCGTCACTTTATGAATATAATACAATCATTCGAATTAAACACATACGCGGGAATTTAAATCAACATCTTTTACACTATATTAACAGACGCAGATGCACTACCAATTACGCCCAAAAGACCATCAGAACTGAGAATTTTGCTGCAAATATGAAGTAATTTTGTTTGCAAGGTTGCCCTTGGGTTAACCAGGTAGTATTTTGCAAGGTTTATAGCTACCACATCGTGAGATCGTTTTATGTCATCACTTGTCATAAAGTCTGGTATATCTCAAAGCCTATAATAACAGCACTGACAGCATGATCACAACATACATAACATAACATGCTACCTTGCTTCGGCAACAATACAGTCATGTGCGCAATAAATTTAGGCTGTTCATTGTTCAATGAACCTACGGTACATTATTTAATTTGGTCTATTTTTAGAAATAGAAATAGAAAATCCTTTATTAATAGACCATATATAAAAATATATGTAAAAAATATGTAAAAATATCACAAAATGACTCGGATTATAAATTGACCATATTTTACATTCTGACAAGTGATAACATAAGATAAGATCCATTAAAAGGGTCAAGTAACTAACTCCTAACCGATAGAGTGAGGGCGTGTTATAAGTTTAACACGTTTGTCAAACACACAAACTGACAAAATGTCAAACTTATAACACTTTGTGGCCTCATAACTTGACAACTTATAACACTTTGTGGCCTCATAACTTGACAACTTATAACACTTTGTGGCCTCATAACTTGACAACTTATAACACTTTGTGGCCTCATAACTTGACAACTTATAACACTTTGTGGCCTCATAACTTGACAACGGATGATCCGATTTGGACCCGGTTTCTTATTTAATAGAGAATATTGTCGACAGTGTTCTTAGCTAGGTCTAAAATAATTGGATTAGTGGTTTCCAAGATCTTGGAATATCTTTGATGGCAGATGGGATCTCTGGAATGATAATAGCTAGATGGTTCGAGTTTGAGCTCAAATGTTTAAGACCATGGAGCCCTTCCCGCATCTGGAACCTCAAGGACCTGATGATGACCAGGAAATAGTAAGGGGATACGCAATGGTAAGTCATTACAAATAGTGCTATATGTAAGAAAATATTGAAAATTACACAGCATGATGACCAAAGAAATATTTCAAAGTGATGGAAGATTGATAGGCAATCCTTTTCAGTGTAAAGTTGTAAACAGAGATTGATTCCCTAACAATATCAACGTGAATACGTCGATGACAATTTCCTATCAGCAAATTTTTTAAGGCTTAATGAATAAAATTGTATATTCCACAAATTTTGTATTTTGCAAACATACTGAAAATGCGTCGACGGTTTTACATTTCAAATTACCGGCTAAAGTATGGCGAGAGGCCTAGTCTCACAGCTAAAGCGCCAACTGACAAACGGAAACCGCGGTTGTCAGTTGACGCATCAAACTTCTCTAGCGAGCAATCTTCATTAGGTTAATTTAAAAATCGTTGGCTACAACTTACCGTATCGTCCAAGACCACGTTATCAACATCGCCGGGACAGGAGCCATCATCGACGCCGGCGACGTGCGCCCGCTGCCTCACCATCTGCGTGATCGCTATGTTCAGACACACCCGCATAGTGTACGCGTTGGCTACGGCCAGGAATCCCATCACCGCCATCACCCATCGCTGCGGTATCACGAATACTGTGAACAGACCAACTGGGCATTAATTCGATCTAAAAGGCTTGCCATTGTAAGTTATTAGGATGACTTGATTTATTAATTATAATTACTTCGTGGATAAGTAATTATGGGTACTGTTAGGTCCTCACTAAATTAGAGCATAGACAGAATATGAATATGATGCTCAATATTTATCTTATCATATGATAGGGGGCCGGGAATAACCCCAGCGACACTTCGACCCTTGAGGATCTTTTGTGCCAACCCCATTTTACACACTGGTCATCTCAGTGTGCAGGTTTCCTCACGATGTTTTCCTTCGCCGTTAGAGCAGTCGGTAAATGTACGTAAGTCATTGAAAAATACGAAAAACTCATTGGTACATGGCACTGCACGGTTTCGAACCCGGACCTCCCGCATGGGACTTCAATATTTATTTGCAAATAAGTATTGGCTGTCACTATTTGATCTCGCCACAGTAGCGGGAGATTTCTCCCGCTACTGTGGTGATTGGGATTTTTCCCCTAAATTTTTAGGGACAGCGCGCTGGAATGTTTGTGCGTTTTATCACTTACTATTTATCACTGATTGTTTACCAAATCGATTTTACTATTGTTTTAAGAGAATGCATCGTTTCTATAACAGAGTTAGTAAGAACCCTGACTTGCAATCCAAATGAACGCCTGAATGTAGAGTATTGTAGAGTAATACCTATACCTATTGCAGAGATTGTGAAAACGTACCTAACTACCTGCCTAAGTAATATAATTCCTGCCACCTTATTTTCTGTAGAAGATATAAAGATAATGAGCTATTGCGATACCTATACAGTTTATTGGCAGTTAAACCGATCATTTGCGAACATTAGTGCGCCGAACTGCCACCTAAGCTACCGATGTTATAATAAACTTATTTCCTAATAAAGTACGAATACCTAATCACAGTTTTAGAAAGTTGGAACTAATTTCTTAGATCGATACAAGTTTAGTTTCCTGTCGTAAATATGATTGTTAACATTTTTATTGTCATATGAGAAGCACTACTTATACACTATGGTAGACATAAATTCTAGTGCAGACCTAAAGATTAGAAAGGTATAGGTACCTAACTAGTTTCAAACCCAGAAAAACTGAGGAACAATACCTATGTACATAGCTAGAATTAGAACCTATTTTTATGGACTTCTGAGATAGGTATGTAACTTAAAATTAATTATCCCTATGATCTAATATTTTTTTATCTTGGTAATGATCTCATAGGCCACTGATAATGCCAATTATAGCAATAGCAAAGTCGACAACTCTTTCACTAAGATTTGCATTCATGTATGATGAAAATGAACAGAAGCTTAGAACCGAACCAAAGCCAAACATTTCATCATAATGCATTATTCATCCATTTTATTATAAAACTTAGACAAATTAGTTGCAAAGCATCATTCAATTTAAATTTTGCAACTCCAATAGAACTACTTCCACTGTGCTCTTCCTTCCTGAAATAGATTAATTTGTTAGCTGTATCGTTTCCTGGTGATTATGTAAATCTAATATATAAATCTATTCTAATTTATAAATATTTTTATTATCAGATTCTTAATTCTTCCTTGAATATAAGTACAGCGTACTGTCACGTGCTTCTACGTGCTAATGACGAGCCGCATAATGGACAGATACTCACTCTGTATTCCTATCCCTTTTCTCTCCATTTATTTATTTGTACTTTTATTATTTGTAATTTAAATATATTTTTGGTTTCGTCTCTGACCTGCTGTTTCGCCCGCGATGCCTTCGCCCTGGCACAGCTGAAAACCAGCGCTGTGGTTCTGCCGTACCGGCCGGACCTCAGCATGTGTCCTTTTAATGTTGTGTTGTTTTTTTAATTTAATTTTTTTTTAATTATGTTTGCAAAATGCAATGTTAAATAAATGTTTTTCTTTATTTCTTCTCGAATAAATATTAACACGGTTATGTGCTAAGTAGGTACCAATAAATGTGATTTATTCACCCCTAATTCACCCGTCATATTCCGCTGTTCTCTATCTGCTATCCTGTGGATGATAATCAAATCTGCAGACCTAGCTGATTCTATAGTAATTCTCACACGTCAATTTGTGCTTAGGTATAATAACCTAAATTCTAAAAAATAGCATCTTTAGTTTTATTTGATTTTTCCGGCAAGATGCTAGAACCCAAGATTCCCCAAGAACAATGTATTCTTAACTAGATAACGATCGTCGTAGGAACAAAAGTTGACTATGATTAATGTGACAACTTTCTCTCTCTTTATGGGTTCATTGTGTTGTGTTGTGACCGAGATGGATATGATATGCTAATCGTATTAATAATGTAAACGGTATCGATAATAAACGGGACTAAAAGTGGATGGTAGACGCAGCCTGAGGCTGTAACGGACAAGACTGAAATAAGGCCCACTTAAAATAACCTACAATGCACGCGAATTGTCTGTGCTTTCATATAAAATTGGCCTCTGGCTAGCGGAAGACGGTCTTAGTCAAATAAACACTGTTCTATGACCATAGGCGCAAGCTACACTTTCAATACAATTAATCTCATGTCGTTCATTTTGTTGAGATATAATAATAATTAAAAAAATCCTATATGAAAACTAGATGAAAATGCATGAATAAACTTTGAATCAATAAATGGAAAAAAGAATACGAAAGAGTTTGGTCTTTAAATTGCTCCTCGAGTCCTGGCCATTTATGCTCAAAAAATATGTTTGAAAGCCATTGAAAAGAATTATGAAAAAAGTAATTCTTCTTTATTTTATTTACTATGGTCGTATTCCTATGACGGCCAGTTATTTATAAATTACGGATACACATTTGAAAATATGTAACGTGTATTTTTTTTTACAAAGCAGCTAAAAGTATTTCGACGTTCATTTTGTTTTTAATTGTTATTCACGATATTCACGGCAATGTTTTAAATTGAAACCAGTTTGTTTCGCCAATTGTTACGTACAATGCTTGTAGTATTATATAAAACTGTATTCTGCACTTTCTAAAGGACTAGCCATGAGTAAATAAAATTAAAAATAAATTAACTTTTTCATAAATTCTCCAACGGCATTTGAAAAAATTTTTTTGAAGAAAAGTGGCCAGGGATATAGAAACATAAAAACTCTTTGGTGAATAATTAATTTCATGAAATATTTGTATACAAATTGGAATAGGTAGCGCTATTTCTTCGATTTTAGCGTGTCTCATATAAATAATTATCTGAAAGGAACTCCGCTACATCTTTGATCCTGGAATACAAACTAAAGTTTGTAGTTTCTGATCTATTAATGCTCTCAAAATTTAGATGCGTTTGTATATTATAAAACTATGCCAAACTAGAGTTATGTGGATACAATTATATCTGGTATTCCCACATCTGCTAAATTACAATTCACAATAAGCCTCCGCCTCAGACGTCAAGATAATTGCCTGCATCCACGTGGACTTGACAATGGACACAACTTGTCAAGCCAAAGCCTGAATGACTAATAACCGATGAGTGACTGTCCGGACATAGCTGTGCGATGGGGCGTGACGCCTACACACAGCATAGGATGTGTGGGCACATTCTGATACATTTCAACCGTTATTTAAGACTTTGTGTAAAATTGCATTGAGTGCAGTTAGCGGCGTTTTCAGGCGATTCAGTTTTGTCGAAGTTTTGATGCAACTGAGATAGTTTAGTTAACTCGTGTGATCGTCTTTCTGTGTGATCGTCTTTCTGTGTGATCATGAAACATGTGATCTACACTAGAGTCATACTAGAGTATACAAGACGTTCAAAGACCATGGAGGAACCTTATTGGCACACCTACTATTCGAAATTTTGGAATAATTACAATTTCTTGGCGATCGATCCTAACTTAATAATTCGACAGAGGACATCAATAGAAACATAAACATATCTCGACAAATACTCCTAAAGTATCTCCGAACCCAGATATTTGATAAGTAAATTTACTTTAAAAAAATTACAACTTTCGACATCAAATATCTCGGTTCAAAGATAATTTAGGGTTTTTGTCGAGATATGTTTTATGTTTCTATTGATGTACTCTATCGAATTATCGGGCTGGGATCGATCGCCAAGAAATCGTCATTTTTTCAAATTCAGGGAAGTAGGTGTGCCAGGCTCCACAGTAAAACCCACACTCTCTGTCACATAAATGTTGAATTCTTTTTTTTATGTCTCTTTTATATTCTTAATATTGTTATCTTTATTTATTTTACAACCGGCCTGTATCTGTTATCTTCTCTTTTTTATTATATAAGTGAGTAATAATTACTTCTTTTTAAGTACTATATTTATACTGTTATTTATAAGTGGAAATTTATTATTAACATATTTTTATCTATGTATTCTAAGTCTATTGTTGTCATGTATTTGTCTGTTAATTTCCCTAACAGAAAATAAATAATAAATAAATAAATAAAATGTTCCATGCCCTTTGAAACTTTTCAAAGGTAAGACGTAGAGAATTGCGGGGCACATGAAATAAATATCTAAATACCCGTGACAAAAGGGCCACGGGCTAACGGGTAGTTTGAAGACTTTGAAGTACCTAATTGTCCTTGTAGAGTGTGAGGTGTGTGTGTGTGTGTGTGGCCAACACATCAGTGTGCTTATACCCTTTGTAGAGTGTGAGGTGTGTGTTTGTGGCCAACACATCAGTGTGCTTATACCCTTTGTATAGTGTGAGGTGTGTGTTTGTGGCCAACACATCAGTGTGCTTATACCCTTTGTAGAGTGTGATGTGTGTGTTTGTGGCCAACACATCAGTGTGCTTATACCCTTTGGTACTTCGGAACTTATTTAACACATACATACGATCATCAAATAAAATCATTAAAAAATTATTGCTACAGGGTTCCACAGAGTATAACTTGATGTGGCTTCCACTTAGGGTTGCCACCCGTACTCTAAAATAGAGTATTGTCCTCTTTTTCGTGTAAGTGTACTTTATAATCTACGATACCAATAAAGTACGCTAAAATACTCTATTTACGTAACTCTGACTGTTACTGGCTTGTTACTCATAAGAGACTAAATAAATTGGTATCCAAAGCCACAAAACTGTGAAGATTTTCCAAATATATACAAATTCATTTCATATATTTTGTCTGTGCCTCTCTCAGTGAACGCTGTAGTGACACTACAGCGTTCACTGAGAGAGTTTTCTCCCTCATGAATGTAAAGTGGAGAGACGAAAGGAACAAAGCTACCTTAAACTGAAATAAAAACGAGCTGATAATATATTTTTATTAAAAATTTTGATTGCAAAGAGGCTGTAACTATCTTCAAGAAAGACAAATATTTGTTATATGTTGCGAAAAGTAACAAAAGATATGTTTTTTAAAGATAAATAAGTAAAAATAAATAAGTACTCTTTTTTATGCTGTGTAGGTACTTTATTTTTGTTCTACCGAAATGAAAAAATACTCTATTCGTCCCAAAAAAAGGTGGCAACCCTACTTCCACTGTACATGGTGTACATGGGCACATATTTTGGTAGTACTTATCTTCAGTTTGTAAATAAATGTAGTTATTACAGATAGTAGTTATACATATTAGGGCCACTTGCGCAAGGGTGTAATTCAGAGATAACCCGAGAGTTAGCGCCTAACCTGGGTTAAATCACAAAAACGTCTTGCACCAACGCAAACCCTGAAACATTTTATATGAAAACTATAGACAATTCGTTAAAACAGGGTTAACTAACCCGGGTTAAGAACATTTAACCCGCACTTTCGCCCATAACCTACCTATTTACTTACTACGCCACTTGAGCTTAATTATTGATTCAAGTTAACGTGTGTAGTGTTTCTATTGACATACTGGGTAATTGTTAATTGCCTCTACACGAGCAGAATAAACTTATGCGTAACTCTGACATGCACTTTCCAAGTTTCCCATGCTAGTTGCAAAGTAAAGACAGGTGTGGTTTCATTGTTTCGCTTTACGGAATTTAAAAATAACTAGTAGATCCGTATGGGGTTTCCATGTTATTTTTGTATGTAGTACTTAGGTATGATTACGTATATGCAGAGTCAGCGTGGGGGGGGGGGGGGGGGGGGGAATTCTTCCCTTTCACTGCAGCAATTTTGAAACGAAATCGGACCGAACCCATATACTTAACTATAGATTTCGTTTTTTAAAATTTCTGTCGCAAATCAGAAGAACTCAGGAACCTATAATATTCAAAGAGGAATTTTCCAGCTTATGTTTCTGCCATTCGAGATAGATGGCGCTGCAACGAACAAGAATGTCAAAGTGACAGAAGAATTGTTTTGACATAAATGTATTGTCATTGCATAGTAGATAGCTTATTGTAAAATATAGAAATTCATCGAATACATGCTGTATTCGATGAATTTCCCATCAATCCCAATGATAAAACAAGAACTATGAGCAAATAACAAAGAATTAATATCGACGATTTTTTTTAATATAAATTAGAAAGTTTTTTAATTTCAATATTTATGGCCTAGGTACCCATATTTTGGCACATTTTGACATTCCAGTATACAATCAGCGCCATCAGTTGAGTTGATTGGAAGCTGCCGGAAACTCCCTCATTACGTGGTATCCACTCTAAAGAGCGATATCACAGGAAATATTATAATAATGCGATATTAACTACCTCGCCTCATCACAGGCTGGTTGTTGGTTTTTCGTTGATTTTCGCAACTTCTTTAGCGACAATTTTTAAAAACAACACAATGCACAATTAGCTTTGTGTCTATCGGTGCCACGGTCGGCGTCGGTTCACGAAAATGGTCTGATTATTTCCGTTCGTCACTCCGGAATATTAAACCAAAGGCGAAATGAAACTGGAAACCGTTAAAGCTCCCGTTGAAGATAACTTTGTTTCGGACAAATGCTATAAATCGGCTATAGATACTTAGGTACATTTTAAGAACTAACTACTTACTCACTTCATAATTATCGCGGAGATTGGTCGAACGTCTCAGTCTACTCAAGAGACCTTATTCAAGGAGCAAGACGCGAGTGCGAATGGCATACTTCAAACTGCGAGTGGCATACTTCTTGCTCCTTGAAAAAGATCTCCTGAGCAGACTGTTACGTCGGAGTAACGTCCGCGATGATTACATCCGTTAACATCCCAATAATAATTTAGGTGGGCATGGCAAACATTGTATCCATTATGCATCTTGAATATGGGTTTTGAACCATATCCCATTTTAATATATCGAATTAAATCAACAAATCTTTTTAATTTGGGGAAATAGTAGACTGATGATGAAATGCTTTTATATTTCACAATTTTTCCGCGTCGCGACGTCTGTATTTCGCATCGATTCGGTCGAATCTTAATCGAATGCAGCGTTTTTGCCAATTACCTATGCTGCAATCCACGGTTGCTAATAAATTATCCTCAGTGGATTGCAAGACGTTTAATTCACGAATTCATCACTTAGCTAAGGAGAGACAAGTGCAACAGCTTCTGTCAAGCTGGCTTCCAAATTTGGCTTCGGAATTGAGAAACTCGTTCCTTAGACGCGGAGGTTTTTGCTCGCAGATTTCTAGCGAACCGCTGTACTTACCCATTCCTCCGTAATCGTATTATGCCTCTAAGAAATTCTTAGCGCATTATATATAAAGGCCATAATCGAACCAAAAGATAAGTCTATAGTATGGTTGACTGTACTATCATCCAGCCAATGGTAGGTTTGAACCAGTTCCCGGCAGACAGGCTGGCGTGGCGTGGTTTTAGAGTACGGCTGAATTTATTTTTTGGCCGAAACTGAATCCGAAGTTAGATTTTTGGCAACTTTAACTGCATGTGACTACGCTGGCAATTGACACAGTGGGGATTAAAAATGTTCATTTTGATTGTAATCTGTTTATTGAATGGATAAGAGTCAGGAATCAAAGAAAATGTATAAATTCTTATTCTTCTGGCCAGTTCAACAGAGATAAATACCTAAATTTTGTGTGTCTACCTACATAATGCAGACGAGCAAACAAGCAATCTGACGGTAAATGGTCACCGTCACCCGAAGACACTCACCTCTATTAAAATATAGATGTAAGTAATTAGAAAATTACATATTAAACCTACTAAGCTTATAATATTTTTTAACATAGATAAAAGTCCACTGAAGATTCCTTTTCGTCTCGATTTCGTCTTCGATCGTATTTCTAACTTGTTAAGAATGCTCAAAATTTGGAATCAATTAGGTACCTACCTACTAATCGATTTCAACAACAGACAATCCATACAATTCTCATAAAAAAAATCCTTCGTAATCGAACCTAATAGGATCGTTAAATTGAATCGCGACTGAAGTCCAATGCGTGAATTTTGACAGTTGTGACGTAACGACCAAAAAGTATCACAGGTCTGAGGTATAGGTAGGTACTATATACACTTACTGTATACACTTATATATTATTGTATAATATATAAGTGGAATTGTGTGTGTGCTGCAGACAGCAAATAAACGTTTTTCTATTCTATTCTATTCTACTATTGTAAGTTAGTAAGGTGTGATCGAAAGAAACCGAATCCACATTTAGATGGACTCTATTTAATTTCACAGCATCGACAAGGTAAGTTGTAAGTAGTTTGAAGAGATGAACCTTTCCAGGAAAGTTGTAAATCAAGTCATTTACGCGTCAATAACATAGAATAAGTACCTAGTATAGATACCTACTTCGCTATAAGTGTGGGCAAATCTACCTAGGGTGTTATTACATCTGCACGATCGATTCCTTAATAAACGTCGGCCCCGTAGGTGTAATAGCTTAGGATGATCAATGATTGCGGCTTGTAAAACACGTCGAACGACAATTGATCAACCTTGTGCTTGTTGTTGCGATCGATCAACCAAAGCCGAATATTTTCATCGATCAATTGACAATCGCACGATCGACGTCGGTTCGATCAATGCTCATTCGATGGCAGATTGGTTTGGTGTAATAGCATATAATGATCGACGTTGAACGGTCTATAAGAACGGTCTGCGGTTGATCGCGCAGGTGTACACCCGAACTTATACAGGATAATCCTAATATTATAGTTAGGTATAGTGGCCTACACTTTGTTGATTTATCTTACTCGTATTTGACATAATGTGTCATAAAATCATAACAAATACTTATTGCCTAAGGTTCCACAAAATATAGCTTGAGTGGTATCTAAGCAATAACCATAGATGTAGGGTGTTATTTTATTGGATGAAAATATTTTAAGGGGGATGTAGGTACTGGTTATTATGTACGCTTTATATTGACGCCTTGATAAGGAAAATTATTTTCACTTGGTACGCTGAAAATTGTCAACGAACGAATTACTTACCTTTTTTTTTCTCGAAAATAAAAGGAAACAAAATGGATTTTAAGTAAACTGTTGTTGTAACCTCTGTAGATTTATTTCAAGAAATCTATATGCTGCCTTTGAAATATTTGCATCGAATTAAAAAGCAGGCGGTTATGTTGTTGCATTCATGCTGTCATGGCGTGTTCGTCCTATTTTATTGTTTAAAAACGGTTTACAGTGGTTACTTTTTCGTAAAACTAGTGTATTTTAACTAAAAATCGTCCGTGTTAAGTTAACGTTATATAAGACAGTGAAATGGGACTGAAATACTACAGATGGTGTGGATTCGTCAACTTAACCTCCGAATGCATTTGGAACGCAGGACACTAAGCATTCCTAATGCACACGACTCTCCCTTAATCTCGACGTTGGTAAACTGTTCTGTAAACTTTGTAAATCACTAGCAGCGACCATTTATTAAAGAAAAAATAATAATTAAAAAGCATCATATATAATATATAGGTACCTACTTACTCCTGAGATTTGGGGGATTTCTCTCTCCTAAGTACGACCCTGTAGGACGTAGGTACATTGAACTCTACACGTGTTACGTCTAACGACCAGTAATAGTGGATAGTGTATAGTGACAAGAGAACTTGCCAGCCCCTTTCACCAGCACGTCGTCAGATAAATCAAAGGCGCATTTGCATCGGTGCAATAGATTGCACTAACTTTTGCCTGGCCTTCGTGTCACGGTCTAGCTGCTTTTGCTTTATAGTGCTATATATCAGGTGTTAGTTTATTTATATTCTATTTGTAAAGAGGTTTGTTCCGAAACCTTTAATACCTACCAATCATTTGAACCGTAGCTACTGAAACGTTTTCTGTCCCTCAAAAATTATATCGATCCAAAACTGTATTGATCAACTAGGTAAGTAGGTTGTCCTGCATAGATTGTCGGCAAATGTGTTTTTCGTTTATTTTTCACTCAATTTAATGAATCTAAGCAACCAATTACGATAATGCTAAAGCTGGAGATCTGAGTTTAGAAAAAAGCTTGACTCTTAAATGCCCTAAAATGCTCTAAAATTATCTATACTGAGCGTACATAACATACATATACCTACATAAACTCTCGCGTCCGTTCATAATCCCCGAGGGGGTATACAAAGGAACCACCTTCAATCACATCAGGTAGTTACTTTTCGCTTTTACACTATTCGCCGTATTAAAAATTGGTGGACAAACGTGAAAGATGGCGAGCTAATAAAAAAAATTAGTAAGGCCACTGAAATCGAAATCCCATCGATACCATATGGTCAAAAGCGAGTCCATAGTGATCTTACAAGGGGGCATGGCCCCCGAACTCTCCCCTCCTGAAACCGCCACTGATGTAACTGAACCTAAAGCCTAGGTTTCATCTGGTCTAAGAAAATCTATCAACCGATACCAGTTACCACCCACCGCGTCATAAACCTGCCTGGATGTTGATTTAATACGGTGAAAGGGACCCGGCCTGCTCGGCGGCTCTGAGGCTTGCAATTAGATGGACACTCGTTCGATTCCCAGTACCGGTGGCTAAAGTAACTACTATCGGGATTTTTTACAATCAGAAAAATATACCTATACGCAACATAAGACCCCGTCGATGTCGCTTTTTTATTGTTTACTAGCTGCGGCCCGGCGGCGACTTCACTCGCCTCGTTTTTTTTAATTCAGAAACCCACCCTGGTGAGCTTACAACAACATACCAAAGTTTCATCGCAATCGGATGAATGGTATAGGAGCGCATAGGGGATAAATACTCATTTGTTTGTTGTTGACAACATTCATTTGTTAAAACGATTTTTTTTTATTTGAATGATAAATTAATTATAATTTATTTGCACACATAACACGATAAATACATTTCACTACTTAAAAGTAGTTGACTCAGAAACATTCCCGGGCGTGCGCACAACAACCTACCAAAGTTTCCATCATCCATCCATCATCGCAATCGGACGAATGGTTTAGGAACGCTTAGGGGACAAACAAAGAAACATATATTTTTTTATATATAGATGGAGAAGAGAAAAGTCAACGGGCCACCTGATGGTAAGTGGTCTGGTATTATTAGAGGGATTACGATGTGCTGCTAACTTTGTAGACTTGGATGGAGTGCCTCATGTGCCGGTAATTACGCTGGCTCTCTTACCCTTCAAACCGAAACACAATGCAAGCATTGCTGCTTTGCGGCAAACATAGATACCACCGTACCACAGGCTGAGTCTCCACATAGTCATACCACCTTAAAATCTTACTATAACAACCATTTTTGTTTAAGCATGAATCTACTTGCCTTAAATTCCATAGTCCTCCCTCCATAACCAGTTACAAACGCAAGTCATACCACCGTACAAATAAAATGTATAAAAACTATAACTAGTAAAATGCTCGTTGAACTAATTTCACGCGTTAATCAAACACTTCTTAATTATTATTTAAAAATAAACAGGTTTTTTTCATCCGTCACTGTACACCGACCGTCCCTAATATTTCATTTCACACTAAAATCGGCGCTTGAACTGCGCAAACTAATTTTCCTTGTTTAGCTTAATTAAGCAAAAAATAGGAAGTACCTACTTACTTATTATTTACGTATCTATATCAAACCATCAATTGCACAAAACGTCTATTTTGCATTGCACAATACTATCCTTTTCTACGCAATAACTCAAGATATAGATGACACGAGATTTAAAGACTCACGGTTAGATGCTTGGGCTATTCAATGTTTATTCAATAATCATCAGATATTGCCTGGAAGATTCTTAAGGCCTTCGTACATACAAGACAAGGTCACATTTGCATTTAGGTACTTTAAATTTTGTTTTTTATTATGTATGTACAATAAAATGTCTGTATGAACGCGATCAGACCAGTGGAGATGATCTGTTCAGAGAGAATGTAGAGATATAAGAAAACGCTAGCATGTATTTCAATATAGACTTAACTTTAAGGATATTGTTGTTGTTGTTTTTTTTTAAGGCAAAGGGAACTGAGCCCATACAGCCATGTCTGATGTAAACAACTCTTTCAAGTCTTCATTAAAATGCTGGTGTGACACATTTCAATGCTATCTGGGAGAATCTTCCACGCTTTTGCACTATCCGAACCAAAGAAGAAGGCGTCCCGGACGCAGTATGGCTCTTCAAAATCCAGCCAAGTACGGATCGGGCTGCAGCGTCTTATTTGACTTTACTTCACTGTCCCACACATTAATCACATTTTGTAGACGTTCTTCGAATAAAAAACACCATTCTTACTTGAAAAGCACTACTGTAAAACAATTTGCAAGACAACGAAAAAAAGCTGGTGTGGACGCGACAAAAGCGCGGGAGAAACTTTAAGGATATTACGTGAGACGGTAATTAAACAAAAAAATGGATGATGATAGTATATTTGTCTTTTTACGGACAGGCAAAGGACAGAGCCTTGTCAGAACAACTAACTAAATTCAAGTTTCTTGTTTAGTTTCTACAGTTGTTCTGATGAAATCATAATTGTTCTTGAATATGCTTCTGTTAGATAAAATAATGGTTAAGCAGCGGGCGATATATCGGCTTATAATACTCCAACAGCTTGTCAGGCTGCAGGACACAGATAGAGCTCAAATTTTCTTTTCCTATCAACTCTTTGTTGATACAGTACTGACACGGCCACGTGTATCAACACCGTATTTACAGCAACGTGCCTCGTGTCTCAATCCCATAGATATTGTAATTCCCTTCGGTCTGTCTGTCTATATCACAATTAACACAAGTAATGAGATAAATGCCAATTTACAATTTATATCGACTGCAGGCACGTTGCGAACACGTTATAAACGTATAATTATTGTAACATGATGAAATAAAATACATATTTGTAACCATTTTCAGGGGTGGTTTACGCATGTAACCATGTTATTAAAAAAGATTGGGAAATTCGCAAACGTCTTTAAAAATAAAATTCGGATCATCATCAGCCTATTAATGTCCCCACTGTTGGGGCGCAGACCTCCCCTTAACCAAGGGGGTACGGGTCATGATCCACCAAGCGGCCTTAGTGATGATTGGTGGATTTCACACACCTTCAGAAACTTTTCATTTCCTCAGACATGCAGGTTTCCTCACGATGTTTGCCTTCACTGTTAGAAAACTCATTAGTACATGACATGGTTTCGAACCCGGTCCTCCCACATGGGAGTCCGGCGTCCTAGCCACTAGACCACCGACGCTTATAAAATTCGGATATTCACAATAAATGAGACAGTATGCAATGCGATATTGATATTTATTATTATTTTGTGAATTACTAACAATAATACAACAATTAATTAACGTTAATTGAGACGTTGAAGAATCTTGTTACCGCGAACTAACACAAATGTTTTTTTAAACATTGTAATGTTTTACACATTACCAACATTCTTCATTTACAACTCCAACTTGGCTAATTGCCTGTGCTCAGGATAGTCCACTTATGGTTCAAAGGTGGATTCGATCGCCGGAAAGAGTCTATTTTGTTACCGCTTGTGTAGTTCAAAATTTATAAGTAGGTATTTACCTACTCACCCCTGAAACTGCATGCTGTTTGCCATAGCAAACATTACATAGATATCTACTTAGCTTTTAATATACGGTTAATCAACCTGTATAACGTCTTATTAATAACAGACTGGACTAATTTTTTTTAAGTCCTTCTTATGGCCGATTTGGTCAAGTGAAGCGAAATGGGTGAGATGGAAACCGATCGGACAGTACTATAATCGTCACTGGTACTTGTACTCGCCAATTCGCTAAACACTTGATCAATGTAAACCGGCCTTTAGGAACTTTTATAGGTACTGTATCGAAGCGTCACAGCTGCGTACACTTTACAAATCAAGCCTCATATAATAGAAAGATAATGGACATTGAAATAAAAAATACTACACATACAGGTGTTGACTTTGTCGCGTGCGACAGAAAAGGAAGTAGTTTTATTACACGACACTGGACAAAATAAATATTAAAAACACCTCGAACATTTTCAAATCTTTTTTTTTGTCACGTTTTGTAATGACTCGTCGGCAAGTGTCAGTCAGTTGGAATTTTGTTTAATTTGACGAAGATTTACTTCCTTAGTGAACAAAAGGCGGATAAACCTCAGGGGCGGCTGTATATCTATTACCTAAGTACTTATTTACCTAGGCACACGAGTTTCACCAAACGTCTCGTAACTTTTAGGACAATTAAATAATAAATAACTCCGGGACAGTAAGTAATTTTATTTTCAAATCTAGAAAAGTGTGCAAAATTTTACTGCGAGCGCATATCTGTCTATTCCAAATATTTTTTAAACAGTAGGTATTTATTAATTAAAGAAGATTTATTAAAAATCAACACGTGTAAATATAGCAACATAAATTTATCCTACAACACACTTGTTCATATTTAATTGTATAGAACGTGTATAGAACTATTTGGTATGCAGCTATTCTATTGTTTAAAAAACAAATATTTAATAGGAGAGTTTCCTCGATGGAATAATATACCCTCGCTTGGTGATTATTTGAAGTTTATTTTTGATATCTTGCCCGAGGTACGGCTAAAACTTACCTTCTCTCCGGGTATGGCCGAAGACCATTTGACAAATCTGATTAAAATACATAAGTCCTACCTAGGGAGCATCGGCAATAGCGCAGCGGTTAGGATGTCGGACTAACGTGTGATCCAGGTTCTATCTTAGATTTAAAACTAACTAGTAGATGTTCTCATTAATGCAAAGCAGGCAGAAGTAAGTATCATAATTTGACCTTGCTTTTAAAATCTAACGCTTCCTGCATTCAGTTGAAATTTTAATTTACTAGTTTAAATAATTATCTAGGTAGATACTTCTATCTATCTATCTATCAGCCCGTATCTGTCCACTGCTGAAATAATAGGCCTCTCCCAGAGCGCGCCACATTACTCGGTCCTCCGCCCTCCTCATCCAATCATCGCCAGCAACCTTCTTCAGGTCGTCGGTCCACCGTACAGGGGGGCGTCCCGCACTGCAAGGTAGATACTTCCTTACTTATAATAAAAAATGTTAAAAATGTACAAATATTAAAAGTAATTCGTAAAGTGTAGGTACCGGGCAAATTTTAATAAATTGTTTCATTTCCTTCTTCTATTATTGCATTGTTTGTTCTGTTTAGATTAATAAAATAATCAATAAGTACAAACTGCTGTTTGTAGGTTTCTAGTTAGATTTCAATAAATAGCCAAAATAATGATAAAATTGTTTTTTTTCATACAGTAGATCTGCTGATCGGTATAAAAATAGAAAACCGAATAATTTTTTTTTGCGAAAATCAAAAAATTGTAGAGCAAAAGTTATTATTATTTCTAGGAATGTGAACAACTTTAAATGTGTCATTTTTACCAAACTGTTTATTTACTAACAAAACTATACTTACTTGTTACAAAATAACCAAGTGGATTGTTATTTTACTTAAAAATAATTTATACAGGGAACCTTTTCCGAAACAAATCAATCTTTCAGTATCTACCGAGTTCGAAAAAATGGTTTTGTTAAGTTAGGTGACCTCACAAAGTTGTTAGAGGGAAGGAAGTTAGCTATGCAATTAATTTGCAGTTTGTACACCTTCTAAATAATAAAGATTTAGGTACTTACATCTTTTAAAAAAATAAACCTAACTTTTTAAAGAATGTAGGTACCTACCCCCAAGAATCGACGTCCAAGCGGGAAGCGTGAGTCTATTTATTATAGGACTCGGATAATAGCAAAAGAGCCTAAATACCTAACCGAAAATTAATAATTTCCGTGATTTGTAAAAGTTAGAAAATTAAAAACAAAACAGCCTACCTATTTAAAAAAAACTAAAACTTAGGTATTAAAAAAAACCACTTACACTTCGACAAAATCAATTGCCAACCGGTCAACATTTCGGCTGCTCCAAGCACACCACAATTTAAAAACACTATTGGAATTATCCCACTTTAAAGATGGAACCTTAGGAACAGGTATATCACGGTACGACAGTTTGCGTGTATATTGTACGCGTGCGCGCGATCGCAGGCGCAAAGTCAAGCCGTCATGCGCACTGACAGCGCAGCATACAATTACGCGGCCGCGCGCAAGCCTCTCCCCTATATACCGATCGAAAGCGTCGAAACCGACTCCAATATTGGGATAAGGTTAAAAAAGCCGGTCAAACACCTTGATGAGTAGGTGAGTACATAAAAGGTACATCATCATTATTTAGCATCACCAGCAGCAGCACCCTAATCCATTGCTGGACATTGTCTTTCCCAGTGGCGTAGCTAGCATGGGTGGCACCCGATGCGGATATCGTGGTGTCACCCCAAGAATGAATACTGTTAAAATTAATAAAAATCCAATAAACGTAAAGCATGGTTTTTTTTATCATATAATATGTATGTATCAAGCGATGAGAAGAGCAGAAAATATAAAATTAATTAATTTAGTATACAACATTTATTATATAATTAATCAACTTAAAATTTATTTATTTTATTTCATAAAATTTCACAGTATAACAGTTATACCAAGGCACTGTGAAATTCAACAAAAATATATCTATAAATAATTACATACTAACTGAAGAGGGACGCACATCCATACTCTCACAGAACCTTTGCTTCTTGGTATAGCCCATAATTACTTCGGGAACCTATAGATTGATGATTATGGTCACATCACAATCTGTGCGGAAAAGGAAAGAACATAATTGTACATCGACAAAACGCGTCAAAGTACCTAATACGTAAAATAAATGGACTAAAGCAAATAATGACGTATGAGCGTCGGTGGCACAATGGCTAGGACACCGGACTCCCATGCCGGAGGTCCGGGTTCGAAACTGTGCAGTGCCATGTACCAATGAGTTATTCGTATTTTTCGAAGACTTACGTACATTTACCGACTGCTCTAACGGTGAAGGAAAACGTCGTGAGGAAACCTACACACTGAGATGACCAGTGTGTAAAATGGGGTAGGCACAAAGGATCCTCAAGGGTTGAAGTGCCGCTGGGTTATTCCCGGCCCCCTATCTTAAGATAAGATAAATAATGATGTATAACTGGCATTCCTTTCTAAATTACAATTAAAGTTACTTTTAGGTATTTTTTTGTAAAAATAATAATTAAATAGTAACGCACATTGCAAGATTTCAGTGGCGTAAAATAAATATTGTTGCATTGTATTCAGTTAATTCGATCTGCAATTAGTGTTCTTGGTGTGATAATGCAAAACCAATATTATTATATATATTTTTCTCGCTACTAACATATAATATATTAAAATCGATAAATACCTAGAGCAATATCATCTACTACACTTACCCTGTGTCATATTTTTCTGACAAACTAAAAAATCTTTAACCAGGTATATCATTAATTTATTAACAGGCGCCGCGCCGGTTCCGAAATCTATTAATTATAAACTAGTTGGCGCTTATGTAATGTAGAGTAGAGCGGTCAAGTTCAATCAAATTACATCCGGACGCGCTAACCTGATATTTAAACTCTACTTTATTCACTGTAATTAAATTCAAGTGTCATTTGAGAAATGGGATGAATTCGGTCCATAAAGGAGAGGTTTTTAATTTTTTTTTAACGGTTGTGTTTGGTAGTTGTAATAAATAGCCAGTGTGTATATTGAAGGTGGGTGGACGAGTGGATGGGCGAGCTTTTATATTGTTTTGAGCTTTTTTTTGGAGTTGAAATGACCCCGCCATAGCCTGCTCTGGCTTTCAATTCGTATTACCTAATTTATAAAATAGATAAGTATGAACAAATAAATATTCTTTATTGCACAAAATTAGTGTGATACAATGCGTACAAAACGATTAATACAATCTAGGCGGTCTTATCGCTAAAAGCGATCTCTTCCAGACAACGTTTGTTGCCTAAGTTCTTACCTGCAAATCTTTTGCAAAGATCTCGCCCTCGACTTTTTATTTACATGCGTTTATTTGCATACGTCTTCAAAACAAAAATATTATTGTCAGTGACACTAACGGTAAATAAATTAAATAACTTATGAATTATTCTAATCTATTTTATGTAGATTAAATGTGTCATCTAGTAATACTAGTGGAAAACTTAAAGCATCTCAATTCGCACGAGAATTAATCCATTGACCATGCCCTCCTTTCCTTGTGTGGTCAATGATTTCAAGTCCTCGTTTAGCCTAAATTTTATTCTTTTTAGACACTGTTGATTTCTCAGCCGCCAAAAAAGTGGGTGATAAACAGTCGGATTGCATTTCGTCTGCAAACCAACTGAAAAATTGTAGTTTGGATGCACCACAGTTGTTCTGTGGGATACACGGTTTCTGTGCAGTTCTATTGCAGTCGGTCCAACTGCACGCCGACTGCAATAAACACCCAAAATGCGTTTTTTAGTTGGCTTGCAGTCAAAATACAGTCCGTTTTTATACACCTTTAAATATAAAACCTTCACAAATAATTTTATCAAAATTCTTGAACTTAGAAATAAAATAATGTTAATTAATTCCTTACGACATACTCGTAATGCCTTCATCTCAAAGTTAGATGATATAACCGCCATATACGCACTCACACTTCTAGTTTCTTGTTCTTTTGTTTCTCATAGTTAGCAATACCTTATAGTCCATAAATAAGCGATAAATATTTTCATAGCAAATTCCTAACGACTTTAGTATTGGAATTGTAGAGAAAGACGCTTTAGTACATGTACGATTTGCATTTTCTATCACGGTCCTTTAGTATTGCAATATGCAGGGACACTTCAGTACCAAGGTATGATTTGCATATTCTATCACCATAGAGTTCGCAATAGCTAGGGCGAAGGCTCTTCCCTTATTGCAGCCCATTGCATGTGATGTATTATTAATGGTTTGGTAGAGTTAGCATGAAGTGTTGACATAACGATTACGTTACAATAATCTAGAATACAATAAGAGTGATTAAAGCAGATATCCAACTCTTAATCACAAGTAAAAGTAGATTGCATGTCCGGATATGAGACTGAGACAATGTAAGCTTTAAGGAGATTCATAGATAGATTGTGTTACATAGAATATGACAAACTACCGCTGTTTTTACTCTACTTAGTGCAAAAAAATTAATATAAAAGATTTGTTCGCCACCTAATTTTGTGTCAGGCACAAAGATGATAGGTTCCATAGTTATTACATCACAAAACATATTTTGCGGTCGATTTCATACAATTTATTTCAAATTAACTACATTATGATAATTGTAAATATAGGTAGTTGAATATTGTAAAGAAATTTGTGTGTGTAATGCAATTGATTTTTCTGTTTTTATTTTGTTTGTGGATTTATTTAATATTTGGAAATTTAAATTTTATGATAATATAATGATTATATCTTCAAGGCCAGAGTGAATAGGCATTTACTGAACCCGTATGCTCCATCGTCGACCTCAACGTCGCTTACCATCAGGCGAGATCGGAGTCAAATGCGGGTTTAGTGTATAATATTTTTTTTTAAAGAAATGAACTCTATACGAGTTCTGTTTCACAATGTAACTTTGATACTGGGTCCGTTATAATTTTCATTGATAGGTTAGGAGGTATTAATCAGATTATTTTCAGGTTTTATCATTATAAAATATAAGGGATTCGTCGGTATAGGTATGTGCGGGTAATCAATAGATGTCGATCGCAATTGACATTCAACCTCAGATATGATCTCTGTTTGATATGCTTATCGTGTAGGTATTTCAAAAGTTAAAGAGATACCTATAGACAGATAGACATGACGAGACTATAAACTATGTTCCTAGTTGGCTACGGAACTCTTAAAAAATTCTTAGTCAAGCGATTCTTAACAAATTATATTAAAATTAACGACGAATCTTGAAGTTGGTTTCGAATGTTGTAAGAGAGATGCTTAGGTAATAATTAACCAACTCTCGGTTTAACTCTGAGTCGATGTCAATTTTGTATGAAAACCATAGACAATTCGCGAAGGTTACATTTTCGCGCAAGCGGGCCTCATACCTCAGTATAAAGGAAAGGAAACTTAAACTAAAGGAAAATTTGAAGCGAAGATACCGTCTTGTGAAAACTACACACCTCTACGTCATCTCTATACATTAATTGTTTGTAAGTTCATGTTTTATACGACAAAACACCGAATGGCTCATATATTTCATACTAGTTATTTATTTACCGAACTCTTCTACGTCATAAAGTCATAACTTCATAAACGTTCGTTGTTTACATGCAAGTTTATGGCATAGTTATCCTTCATACGACAAAAACTGAATCACAGATTGTCTTTATGAAATTATGATCAGTGGTCAGTTCTTAGTGTGGTTAGTGATGCCACTGTCATAATATGTAAAGTTAAGTTTGCAATGTTGCTGTAGATGTTGTAGTGAAACTACGAACACGCGGGCGCACCTTCCTCGGAAACTTCCACTTGTGCTGTTTACTAATCAGCTGACATCAGCAGCGGCGGTTGACTTCTGGACATCTGGGCCATTTGCAACACATGCACCTAATGGCTGGTTTACACGTGATTTAGTAGTCAAGAAAATATTAAGTATTCGAGCGTTCACACATAATTTAGTAAAGTGTTTAGTTGCTTGTTTGCCAACCTATTTGTCAGAGTTGTTCAGGCCGCCCGTAGGCATCTGACATGGCTTAACGACTGCTGTCGAACGACAACAACTGGGACCGACTGCTTAACGTGCTCTCCGAGGCACGGAAGAGCTCAGATGAAATATGCCACAAACGGTCACCCATCCTGGTACCGACCGCGCCAACGTTGTTTAACCTGCACAATCACTTTCGGACTGTACTCGCAACTAGGCTACGAGGAAATATATAGGAAAAGGTGGATGAATATCCAGCAGTGGATTAATAAAGCCTGAAGAAGAAGAAGAAGGCTTAACTGACAACTATACGATATATTTTATGTATGAAGAAAGTCGGAAGTCATCTACATGATCAAGATCTTCAAATAGGCCCAAGTCGAAGCTTTCGATTTCTCATTGTAATTTGAAAATATTTCTGGGAAGTGATTAAAAATTCGTTTCACTATAATTCATGGAACACAATATCAATTGCTAACTAGTTCCTTGTTAAAAAATGACCAAAATGACGTAGGAAATACAAGGAAAACCTCTTGAAAATATGACTTGCAATGGGGATTAAAAAGAAAAACGTGAAAACCAATGTAAAACCCGAAACGAGTCATACTTCAGTGCGGTGCAGTCTGCGCTAACTTGCCCGTAATAATGTTGCACGCCTTTGTGATCTACGAAGGCACTCGTAATTACCTAACTAAACCACAAAGGTTGGCTACAATAAACCTTATACTTACTTAGATTTGAGTTCTGATCAAACATCTCGTGTATGGATGAATCCGAAGGTACCTGGTACCCAAACTAAGTATATGAAAAAGTTTCTGCTTTCCATACAAGATGGTTTAATCTTTAGTAGTGGTAGATCTTAATGTGAAGGATCGCCTGGGGTGGTACCACCCTCTTATCTATTTCTGCCGTGAAGCAGAGATGCTTGCATATCTGTGTTTCGGTTTGAAGGGTAAGAGAGCCAGCGTAATTAACGGCACATGAGGCAATCCATCTTAGTCCTCATGGTTAGCAGCGCATCAAAAACCCTCTAATATTAATACAGTGAGGTGAGATGTCTATGGGCGACGGTGACCACTTAACTTCAGGTGGCCCGTTTGCTCGTCTGCTCTCCTTATTTAATTTTTAAAAATGGTGATGGCGACTAAAGTGGAATCGCACCATCCGGTCCAATCTAAAAAATGTAGACCTTAATTCAAAGTATACACATTAGACCACTAGCTAAAATATACCACCTGTAAAAAAACTACTATCAAATATCAAACCTATGGTACCTACACTTCTATTTCAGATTCTCAAATTCTGACGTTTTGGGTAGGTTGATCTGTAGTCTGTACTGTACCGATCCTGGATGACATCAAAATATTTGATTTGTAATCAAATATCTACACAAAAGATTTAACGGAACTAAAATATGACAAACAATGGAAACAGTACAGTATAGTATGTACAGGCTGATATTCTTCATAATTAATTTACCTATAGGAAACTTAGTTTGATAGCTTTGCAATGGAATTTGGTTTGCAATAATTTCCCTCCGTCCACTTGGCTCCCCTAGCACGGATCCCCTGGGGGATTCATTTGTATTTTTTCTCCACTCGGATCCCCTGTCTAAAGATCAAAGTGGAGAAAAAATACAAATGGATCCCCCAGGGGATACGTGCTAGGGGAGCCAAGTGGACGGAAGGAATAATTTCAGGCTTGCGTAATATTTCGTTCACACGGAAACTTGGCTTACCTTATACTAATTACTATGTTATACATCCTGTAGGTATACTAATAAATATCTGAATAACATTTCGTGGTTTCTCACGTGTGTGCTCACGATATACATAATTATTTGCCAACGATATGTAGAATAAATACTACTTACCTATTATGAGCTATTTTCGATTCCGAGGAAAAGCAAGCAGGGGGCAACGGTTAGTTAAGAAAATAGTAATTTGGGGTATTGTATTCTTGTGCAATATTTTCATCGTAGAACAATTTTTAGAAAATTGTCTATGTAGATGTAATATTACTCCTTTTGGACTTATATTTGTAAATTTTGAAACTTTTGTGTATTTTTACCTACTTCTATTGTACCTATACAAAATTTCAATACATAGGTTATATATACAAATATTTCGCATACGATTTGCACGTATTATCAGTCTTAGAAGTTCAGTTCCATAATTCCAGCGGTTATTTAGATAGCCCTGTAAGATTTTTACATCTTGTTAGACCCCTTCATAACTTATGTAAACACAGAGGCACAAATACAAATACAAATACAAATATACTTTATTGCACACCCAGGACAAAAACAAAACATACAACATAAAGAGACGTACAATACAATGTGCAGAAGGCGGCCTTATCGCTTTAAGCGATATCTTCCAGGCAACCTTCAGGTGATGGAAAAATCATAAATAATATAATATACGGGTGCAAAAGACGTATGAAATAGATACTACCCTCAAATAAATAAATAAAAATATTTAAAAAAAAAAAAAAAATATGCAAACCTTTGCAAGCTGCCTTTGCAAGCAGTAGTAATAATATTACATAAATACTATAATATATACAGAAATATAATACTTAATATAGCGTTGAGTGTATAGGTGCCTTGTCCTTAAGTACAGTCGAACACTAAATAAATGTAATGTAAATCATTTAGATTTTTTTAATTTGTCCGTAACATATTTCAGATTCACAGGTTCTGACGTTTTGGGTAGGTAGGTTGACGTGTGGTGGTCGACTGTATCCATCCATCCCTAATTTATCCATCACCAGAAGGTTGCCTGGAAGATATCGCTTATATTCATATTCATTTATTTCAGTAATGATCATAAATTGTCAAAAAATAATAATAATAAAATGTTAGCATGTCATGATTTTGCTGATCTTAAAACGATGAGACCGCCTTCTGCACATTGGATTGTACCTCTCGTTATGTTGTATGTTTTGTTTTTGTCGTGGGTGTGCATTAAAGTGTATTTGTATATTTGTTTTGTATATTACTATATTTGTATATTCAAACTCCAAGGCGCAGTTTTTCCAAACGCTACAACATCCGGGTGAAAAAAATGCATATTTATCGATCTTAAATTTTATTTTTTATTCCATTTTCCAAATATAGATGCCTCGACCGGCATCCAGGGTCAGCTAGCAACCTTGCGTCGTCGCTGAAAGGAAATCGAGGCACAATCATTATCGTGTCAGCCGGTGTCTAAGCATTGTTGTGACATCGGTTGCAAAATTTAGTATAATCGCAGCTATTCACTATTGCTTGTAAAAAGTAAATCGGTCACCGTGGTACTACGAAATGAAATGAAATGAATTTTATTTGCAAGAATATACGTCATGTATGAAGGATCTTAAAATTACATAGGTAGTTCCAGCATATCCTACCACATTGTAGTGTGCAAATTTAAATAATGATACATATATTTTACAAGAAATTAGACTTATTAAACATTATTTTACGAGACAATTTATCATGTTATTGGTACAATATTACCTGTAAGAGCAACGGTGTATCTTCTCGGATAAACGAGAAATAAAATCCCTCCCCTAATCTTATCTTATCTTTGGATGGGGGCCGGGAATCCCAGCGACACTTCGACCCATTGGGATGTTTTGTGTTCAACCCCTTGTACCTATCCCTTGACCACTGCACCGAATATGTCATGCATGAGCAAGACTATGCGTCTTAGTGGGAGGGATTTGAATTCCCTTGGGTCTGGACAGGCAGAGCCTAATCTAATTAATTATCTAGTCTAATTAGCAACTATATCAGTTAAAGTACCATTTTATTAAAAATAAAATAAAAAAATTATTTACTCCCTAGGGGCGGCGCGTCTTCATTCCTTCGTGGGTATTTTCGTTTTAAACATTGCCAGAAATACCTGTACTTAAATTGAAAATATTTTCCTGGGTAACTTTGGCTTCAGTATGATAACTTTGTGCTACAATTTATGGCAATATACGGAGCAGCATAAAAATATAAATTACATAATAAGTACTATATACAGGGTGGACCAAAAGTCCGTTAACATTTGAATAGGTCGCTGCGTCGGCGCGGGCGGGGTATTGGCGCGGGGGGTGTTACTACAAGCGAGAGCTACTAATAGGGATTTAGTACCATGGCGTCATTCAGCGGAGCGCAACGCGCATTTTGCGTACGCGAGTACTATCGAAACAACGATTCTACGACCGAAGCTAAACGGAAATTTTGTAATCATTACAATATACGGAACAGAAATCAAGCACCAACAATTCAAACGATTAAAAAATGGGTACAGAAGTTCGAAACAACAGGTTCAACTTTAAGTCAACCACGATCCGGCCGACCTAGGACATCGCGCGATCCAGTAAACATAGAGCGTGTACGAGCGTCTGTTCGAGAACAACCTGGTCTCTCTACTCGAAAGCGGTCTAGTGCTTTAGATGTGCCCAGAACATCTCTAAATCGCATTCTACACAAAGATTTACATTTACATCCTTACAAAATTCAAATTGTACAGGCTTTAAAGCCAAATGACCCTGCTCAGAGACTGCAGTTTGCTAACAAAGTGCTTGAGAGGTTTACGAGCTTCAATAACATCTTTTTCTCAGACGAGGCACACTTCCACCTAAATGGACATGTCAATCGACAAAATTGCAGATACTGGAGTGACACTAACCCGGACTTGAAGCACCAAAAACCTTTACACTCGCCCAAGGTTACTGTATGGGCCGCATTGTCAGCCAGCGGAATCATTGGTCCATATTTTTATGAAGATCAGAGAAACCGCGCCGTCACCGTTAATACAGAGCGATACATTGTGATGCTACAGAATTTTTTTGCTCCAGCATTACAGGACTTCTCAGGCTTTAATCGAAGCTCTTGGTTCCAACAAGATGGGGCAACATGTCACACCTCCAATGACTCTATAGCAGCACTTCGTGAAATTTTTGGCCAAAAAGTCATATCCAAAAGAGGTGGACATTCACTGGCCACCCCGCAGCCCGGATTTAACTCCAATGGACTTTTACCTTTGGGGATGTCTCAAAAGTAAAGTTTACATCAGCAACCCAGTGTCTATTGAGGAATTAAAAGAAAATATACGCGAGGAAATGCAGAACATTTCACCAACCACTTGTCGGGCGGTCATGCAAAATTTCCGTTCCCGGTTACAGGTGTGCCAGGATGAACAAGGGTCACATTTGAATGATGTTATTTTTAAAAAGTGAAATCCTAATTTGTCTACTTTATTATTAAATAAACAGTTTTTCACTAAAGTAGCATTTGTATTTTTTATAACCATTTTAAATGTTAACGGACTTTTGGTCCACCCTGTAGTACCTCTCATTACGCTCATGGGAGTAAGTTACTGACTTCAATCCATTATCTCTGAGAAATTCAGTGCTGAATCGAAATATAGCGGTAACTAATCGCAAGCACTGACTTTAGTTACTGACTCTTTAATTCAGTACAGTCACCTATGGGTATGCAATATTTATGTTCTCTGGTATGGGTATAGGGAATTACCTATTGACAAAGAGCAATGGCGAAGTTCATTTTGAGGCCCAGTGCATTTATTTCAAAATACATATTCTACAAATTCTTCATTCCCGTCTTCTAAAAATGTACGACTTGTATGAAAGCATAAAATTATATGTATATATAATGACACATATTATTTATGAAGAGGTATTCGTTTATTTTATTTTGGATGGACCCTGTGTCGCCATCCTTCTTTTCAGAAATGCGTAAGTACCTACTTGCTTGCTTGCTTATCGTATGGTTAGCGGCCAACCTATTTGTCAGAGTTGTTCAGGCCGCCCGTAGGCCTCTAACATGGCTTAACGACTGCTGTCGAACGACAACAACCGGGACCGACTGCTTAACGTGCTCTACGAGGCACGGAGGTGCTCAAATGAAATATGCCTCTAGCGGTCACCCATCCATACGCGCCAACGTCGCTTAACCTGCACGATCACTTTCGGACCGTGCTCGCAACTAGGCTACGAGCTCCTCAAGTACCTACTTATAACTAAACTATTCCGTATGCAATACCGTGAATAACTAGGTACTTAGTTGTCTAAAGCCAACCTACCGTACCTAAGTACGTGCTGCATCATAGTGAAAACATTTCTAAAATCTTGATCTTGGCTCGGATCTGGAATCTTGTATTGGCATACAAATACTTAAAGAGCATTTATTATGTAAAATTTTATAAGCTGTAAAATTATTAGATTATTACCTACAATAAAGAAAATAAATAAAATCGTTCCAGTAGTTTTTAAAATAATTTCAATCATGATGCTCCACTCTGCAAGCGAGACCTGGGAACTGAACCCAAAACTTTCGTTTTAAAAAGTCATGCGTCCTAAGCACTACGCCACTCACGTTCCTCTTTGTAGAAATGTAATTTGCAGTTAACTATTATGTACAAATCCTTACTTTTCCTCATTCAAGTAACGTTTTGTTAAGAATAATTAAATAAAACTTAAATTGCCTTAGTTAAGGTAAGTTGCTCATATTTCCGTTGATTGTTATCGGGACAAAGCCTTGCCAGCTACTATAAACGTAAATTAACATTAGGTATAAGGTTAGTATATTTACCTAATTTTATGGTTAATACTTGCGGTTGTTGGTACTTGGTGAAAATTGTAGTACATGATTAGACTTAAATAATATACTGTTTCACAGGTTTTTGCTGTATTTTATTAATTACGACCGGATTCGTTTACACATCTTCAGGTATTTGTTTATAATATACAAATAACTGTAGATGTGTAAACGAAACCGGTCGTAATTAATAAAATACAGTAAAAACCTGTGAAACAGTATATTATTTAAGTCTAATCATACTTAATTTTAGTTTAAATGAATGAAATAACGCTGATTTCTTGTCCAGGTAACTTTTTAGACTCTTCATTTTTTATATTGAGATAATCCGACAATATTTTTCAAAATCCCTATTATGGTACTCTGAGTCCCTAAAAAATGTGAATCAAAAGTTCAAATTAGGTAAGTAGGTACCTAATGAATCGACCTAGTTGGGTAACTAGAGTTAGTTAATCAGTGTTAGTTCAAATTGACTTATATTTGAAGAGTAACTAAATGCAATACCGATTAGTAATCATTGTTTACAACTTATTTCATAACCGACCTGTGAACTTGGATTTTTTTGTTTCTACGCCATTACCGTCCCACTTTCTAAATACCTAAGTATTTACTGACATAATTTATATTCCTACCAAACTTTTTGTGATTCATAAATTGTAACAATAACAGGTAAATTGAATACCTAGTTTTCTAAGAGATAAAAAAATTTGCAGCAAAAAATTAGTTGCGTTTTTGGAAGATGTGAATTCCGTTACAGCTGGTGTACAGGAAACATTCTTATGTATCCTTATTATTATTATTAGATTAACGCTGGTTAGCCTGTTTCATCAAGACGTGTCGTAACGTAAGTTATATCTAAAATTGATTATAGTTCCACTCCATTCCAGAAAATGGTTCTTTTGCATAAGTGTGTTTTATTGCACATTTAGAGCTGGTAGGTAATGGACATGGAGAAAATGCAGCTTGGTTAAAATGAGACTTTTACAAAGTGCAACGTATACGTTACTTTAACAATACCACTATACCGGATTGTAATCCTGACCAGATAGAAAAAAACGCTATTTAGTCTAACCTAGTCGTAAAAACCAGATCTAGTCGGGCCGCGATTGCAAAGTTATAAATGAGACTTGAACAAAGTAAATGAGTGGACGTTGGACGAATTGGTACCCAGACCTTCCAACCAGGGACCAGTAGATAGTCGCGAACCCGTATAGGCACAGAACATATAATAGTACCTACTACATAGTAATACATCGCGACAAGGATCTTATGACGCGTGGCAAAAATCGGAAGTAACGCCGCCATCCTTGTACAAACGTCACTTCATGACAGTTCGTTATACAAAAAGTGATACCAATAAATACCCTGACGAAATACACATACACCGGTGTTTCTACATAAACTGAGGATAAGGGATAGCTCACTCTGCGAGTGTGGACTGGATGAAGGAAACCCCGATCATATTTTCTTTTCCTATCCTAACAATATAAATTCTTTATATGATATTCTTCCTCCAAATTTCCCTCTTCCTACTTCCGTTGATTCTCTACTTACTTATGTGTCTTCAACTCTGTAATTTTATTCGTGTTAATAATATTAAGCTGTAGTGTAGTTATTTTTGATACTTTACTTTGTGATGTCCTTGTTTTGTCATTGTTTTATGCACTCGAAAATTCGAGATTGAAAATCTGTGCCTCTTCAAACACATAGACACTGGCAGAATTACCGCAATTCGGTAGTTGCCATAAATGAAATGTCATCAAAACAATGTCAGATCCTTGTAGAACTGTAGTTAGTATTCTTTGCTACAGTGCAGGCCAGTTTTAATTCGCCTTTCACTCACCGCTAGAGCGCGCCACCCGTAATACTCCAGTCTATGTCATCGAAAATAATCAAGGATAACTCAAACTTGAAAATTTAAGACACCCCCGACGTACCATTGTGGAGACCCCCTTACTTTTCCCTGGTCATCATCAGATCCTCAAGGTTCCAGATGTGGAAAAGGCACCTTGGTCATAAACATTTGAGCTCAAACTCGAACCACCTAACTGATACCGTCCCAGAGATCTCATCATACTCCAACATGCCAAGATACTCCAAGATCTTAGAACCACTGATCCAATTTTCATCTGACATGGCTAAGAACATTCAAATAGTTAGACCTGCGGCACCTTAAGGCGGGGGGACGCTCCGGGATACGCCCTACGCGGTGCTCAGCCCTCGGCCTCACCATGGCTATTTTAAAATTTCTAGCTCCACATCATTTACATTTATTTTTTGACCGCCATCTTTAAAAAAAATCTCTTCATCGCATAAACATTGTCTCAGGATTCGCTACAACTTTAGTTCCCATGAAGACCCCATCTAACTATTATGGTTTAGGCGGGCTTCTAATTTCATACTGTAAAATTTAAGTTCGCATACTTTTTCCTGGTCATCATTAGATCCTCAAGGTTTCAGATGTCGGAAACGCACCATGAACCTGCATATTTGAGCTCAAATTCGAACTATCTAACTATTACCATTCCTGAGATACCATCTGACATCAAAGATACTCCAAAATCTTGGAAACCACTGGTCCAATTTTTATTAGACCTAGCTAAGAACACTCTCCACAAAATTTTCTATAAAATTAAAAAACCGGGACCGAACCGGACCAAGTTATTATGCCACAGACAAACAGACCGTCAAACAAACTTGTCAAACTTATACTCGTAACACGCCACGGCTATTAACCCTCGATCGGACGGGGGTTAAAAATAAAAACTGTCAAACTGCCACTGGTATTTTTATAATTTGTTTTCTTACGTGCTATGCCAGCGAAAACGTAAGAAACTAACGTAGGTACAGCATTAATATCCGCTTACCCTTCAGAATACGGATTGCTAAAAATTGACTACCCTATAATGCTGTTACAATTACTATAACGACATAGAAATTAATGCAACTGCGTGCCTTTAGAAATATATACGGGCTCTCACTCAGCTGGTGCATTGTGCTGTGCATGCTTTGGTTCCGCTTCCTAGGACGTGAGGTCATGCATCAGCAAATATTGTCGTGTCATGTACAGTATTGTATAGTGACCCCCCCCCCCCCCCCCCTTACGCGGTATGGGTAAGTACCTACTCCCGAGTTTGTAGTGGTAGATCCTAATGTGAAGGATCGCCAGGGGTGGTACCACCCTCTTATCTATTTCTGACGTGAAGCAGAAATGCTTGCATTTCTGTGTTTCAGTTTAAAGGGTAAGAGAGTCAGCGTTATTTCCAGCACATGATCCATCTAAGTCCTTAAGGTTAGCCAGCGCATCAAAAACTCTCTAATATTAATACAGTGAGGTGAGATGTCCATGGGCGACGGTGACCATTTCACATCAGGTGGTCCGTTTGCTCGTCTGTTCTCCTTATTCAATAAAAAAAACTAAATTGAAGCAATGCCGCAGTGCAACATGAATACAGTTTTGAATCTTCTCCTGCCTGCCCTCCCCACTCCCATTAAACAATTTATCCTATATAGCTAGTTTCCCTCCCCTGAACAAACTCCTGCCTACGCCCTAGGCATTAGTCGAAGACAGTAACCGAGTAGATAACTGCGTCCACATATAATTGATTGGCCGGTAATAGAAGGCTCTGCTACCGGTGCTTAATGTAATGGCGTAGGCGCGGCAGACTGCCTGGCTACATTGTACATGATTGTACATAGTATGTACACACGAGTCAGTTTGCACTGCGCGCGCGCAGCGCAATTAACTGCATTCTAATGGTACAAGCAAGCAGACAGGATCGATTAGGTAGGTATATAGTTTTTAATACAAGTAGACGTGTTACTTTACCTATGTGATATTCTTTTGCTCTATGAACTTTGGAGAAGTCAAATTGCCATATTTTATGACACTATGAGCTTATTCCCCACTTAGAACACAACTTTTCAACTGTCTCTGTTCTTTAAGTTTTGGATTGTTTAATGAAATATATGTACTGTACTACTCCAATTATGGAGTAGGTATAGGTAGGCAGGTTTTAGTGTAGGTAAACAGGTTGGTTGGTTGCAGTACCAAGCAGGTAGGATCACATGGTAAAACGTGGTAAAAGGTAGTAAAAGAATTTAGTGGAAGGATTATGACAATGCCTGTCGAAAAACTGCCGGAGATGACCGCAGATATCTGGAATGGTTTTGTGATAGTTTTCGTAAGAAATCAGCGACAGTGTCTTTTTCTTTTTGTCATTTGTTAGATGTAGAGACAAAACGACAAGAAAACCAAGTCTTGAATAACCAGTATGTCTCAGTCCTTGTATTTCGGGAGTCGAGAGCGAAGCTAATCTACATACACCACTGTGCTAGGTTTTCTGGTGGTAACATCAGGTTCTTTCAAAATTCATGAAAACTGTTTCTGTGCTGAGTGCTATTTCACTCATATACATTATAAAAAGCTTGACGTAAATAAATAGATAAAGCCGCGCCAAAACCGCAACCAACGTCGCATCTCACTTTAATTGTAATTGTAATAGAGTAGTCCAAGCATGGAACCAGCTCTGCGATGATGTTGTCTGCCCCTTCAGTGAACTCCTTTAAAAATAGACTAGACAACTTGTTTAAACAGCTGTTATAAATAACCCTAAATTTAATCTTATGACAAAACAATGATTTAGTGCAAACATTTAATATAAATAAATAACAATGACTGACTGTGTAAAAACTGTGAACTGTGAAATCTATAAAATGAAACTAATAACTTATGACTTTCCAAACACTATGACATAGACGCATCAGCAAATATGCTGCCTGCCTATAAATATATAACAATAATAAATCTACACAATATGAAAACTAAGTATTATAGTCGATAGCTGAATAAGTTTTGTCCAAAACTCTTAGCAACTGCAGAAAAACAAACTTCCTCATTCTATATTTACTTAGAATCCGACATCAACCACCGATCATCGTCCCTCGCTACGCTACGGCAGATAACAAAAAAGTACTTAGGTATAAGTACAAATTCTAAGTAAAATAACGACAGTAAATAATAGAACAATTACCGCAATATTTGTATTTACTTACTTGGAACTTTTTATAACCAGTAAACGTGAAACAAAACCTCTGTAATTATCAATAAGACTTACGTACTTACGTATTTAGTCACGTTTCTTAAAAATTAGAGTAGGTAAGTATTTTTCGCCAAATGAAATCTAAATCTAGCTAAATTAAACAGCAACCTTGCGTCACTAGTAATTTTCACTGTTGAATCTGATTCCAATTCCATAAACCTATTAAAATATTTCGTTTTAACACGACTATTAAGAATGAACCACAATGTGTTACTGATTGTAGTTTTGTATGAACAAATTACCAAATTGAAGTAGAAAAATATGTTTTAGAACCACATTGTGTTACTGATTGTAGTTTTGTATGAACAAATTACCAAATGGAAGTAGAAAAATATGTTTTAGAACCACATTGTGTTACTGATTGTAGTTTTGTATGAACAAATTACCAAATGGAAGTAGAAAAATATGTTTTAGAACCACATTGTGTTACTGATTGTAGTTTTGTATGAACAAATTACCAAATGGAAGTAGAGAAATATGTTTTAGAAGTCCTGCTCTAAAGAAAATGGTGTAGTTTACACAGATTCGAACTCACGTAGGGAACCTATAGCTACAATTGGTCTGTGGTTTGAAATTAAATACGAAGCAAACCAAACGCCTGATCAAAATATTACGCAATGTCTGTTAAAATGTTATTTTCGTTTCTAAGCTAAACTAAGTACTCTATAAGTAATCTAACAACCAAGGTCACATCCATGTGATCTATTGCAAATCTAATTTCATACTAGCTCAACGTGTTGCTCTCATTCCGGTTTATAATACAAACAGCACAATAGTTTCATGCAACTTTACCAGCCCATGTCCAATCTCTGATCGTGATAGTTGTGAACTTGCTTTAAGTTTGTCAATACGACGAAGGTTTTTCCCCACTTCTAGTTTCTGAGTATTTGTAACATCGTTTTCTTTCCCCCACTTATTTATTTATATTGAAAGTGGCGCCCCCTCGCTCGTATTTGCAACTTCTTTGGGTTTCCCTTAATGATATTACATTAAGGAACATAGAACATCCGTTTCACATCAATGTCACTAAACGGCTTCCTACAGTAAAATAACCCTCCTCCTCATTGCTGAGGGTTGTGATCATTCTAAGGAATTAATCACTTAGAACGACTCTCTTGGCAGATTTAATAGAGTGGTTTGCCATTGCCTTCCCCATTTCACACACTGGTTATTTTTTCAGTTGTTTGTTAGTTAGTTGATGTTTTTTTTTCACCGTCAGAGCATTCGGTAAATGTACGTACCTAAGTCTTTCGAAAAACCGAAAACTCATTGGTACATGACATTGAATGGTTTCTAACCCGGACCTCCCTTCGTGAGGAAACCTGCATACTGAGATGCCCAGTGTGTGAAATGGGGAAGGCAAGGGCAAACAACCCTATTAAATCTGCCATGAGAGTCGTTCTATGTGATTAATTCCTTAGAACGATCACGACCCTCAGCAATGAGGAAAACGACTTAGAAGAGAGGATGTTAGGTGCGGTCAGACACTACCTAATGTAAATAAACATTGCATAGCTGTGAATGGAAACGTCCTAGCGACAAGAGAGTGCATTAACATTGTCATCGACGTTATCACCGCTTATCTACGTGTTAAGGTGCACTCCATAATTCGTCGTTTATTTACTCACTTACCCTATTTTACTAACTCCCTAAACACTATTGTCAAAAATTAAATGGAAAACTTTTTGAGCTTTCCAAATTGGTGGACAATAATCAATGCTCATCAACGTTTATCCCATCTTTGGGTGCAATCGCTCCTTAATTTATTACCTACGGATTTTGATTAGGCCACGATAGTCAGGCAATAGCATCACCTGATTGTAAATGGTAACCGTCGCCACCTAGAGACGTGCTGAGGTGTTGTGCCAGCGCACTTCTGGGCTTCTGATCATGATTGCTTCTCCTTAACCAGTGGAACTTTTCGCTTGGCCTACTTTCAATACGGATGATTTCAGCTCTACCTTTTAACTCGTTATGTTGTTTAGTGGTTGGTTATTGTATTGGCTTTGATTCTTACGTATATACTATAGGTACTTTCAATTAATACCTTTGATGAATAATGCTTGGTAACAATATACGTACTTACGTTGACGTTAATAAAAACAATAACAAAAATACCCGTACCTAATATGTGAATTTCATGTAATTCGCGCATTTGTTATTATGTCATTAATTATTTAGCAAGTGGTTTCCAATTCTATGAATTGACGCAAATTCAACGAAACCTTTAAGGACTTACGTGCAGATATTTCTACGGGTATTTGTGATAACGTGCTTTTGTGTTTACGACTTTACTTAGGTATATAACTATTAGATAATATTACGTAGGTATAGGTACTTTATACTTTATCAGATACCTGTGGGTAAGTGGTAGGTACCTACCTAAATTAAATTCAAATAATTCAATGACACTTTTTGCTAAAGAATCGTATTAATCTTGTCGACAATGAGTCAATGATCTCAGCAGATGCCGACTATAAAAAAAACTCAAAAAAAAAAGGAATTGACGAGTTGAATGAGACTTCAATATTGTTTCATCATCATCATCAGCCCATGTCGTCCCACTGCATGGTATAGCCTCCTCTCTTTTGTGCTATTTCGTTCTCTTTTTTTCTATACGATCATGTGCTAGTCACATCCAGATCTTCGATGCGAATTTGGTGGTAATCCGCCCATCTAGCTGCTGGACGACCTACTCCTCTTTTTCCCGAACTTGGCCACCACTCAGTGAGAGCCCATCGCCATTTAAGTTTTATAAGTACGTCATTTAAAGCGGAAATTAAATTTTGTCGTGAGTCATCGGGCCGCGAAAGCTGTGTTGGAATGAAGCAAGCCCGGGAAAGGCTAATCGCGGGTTCGAATCCCGTTGGGAAAAACTGGATATATTACCCGTGGTATATACAACTGACATGATCAACTGGTTGTACCACGAGAATAGTTACGTGAAATCACCTTTTTCACTGAACTGGATACGGAAAATCCAACTGACACGATAGAATAGAATAGAATTGAGTAAGTAAATGCGTACCTAAGTATTCAAACCATTGAGTATTAAAATAAAGGATTTACCTGAAGAAAGCGTAACATCCGGCGCGGTCAACAACGGCGTCCATTCTGATGCAGATGCACTTGGTTTCCCAAAAGACACAGTGCCGACAGACCCACTGGCCAATACCTTGGCAAACACGTTCATGTTCCACGTATTCTTATTCTAATACACTTTTAGTTTCACTAAAGTCTTGTGACCGTAGAAATCAGTTGTAACTTGCCCTAAATTTAACTAGAGCATTCGTACAGTAGGTTTACACTTAACCAAGATACATTCGTTACTGATCAAAGTGATCAATATTTGTGCAATTATTAGTTCAGGACAGGAATGAAGGCTACCACACTCGCTACTGTTGTCTGTTTACATCGCGATGTCTTTGACTTATGTTGTTATTGTGTAGAGCATAATTCTTGTTATCTATTCATCCAATGATATACCTACTATTATAACGGAAAACGGATCTTATCAAATTAGGTTATCCTAGTACAGTACCTACGCAATAGATTATAGATATGCATGTTTATATTTTGGTTTGCATTGTGTTTCCGTAATCATTACGTAAACCATAGTAGATTTCCGTTGTTCACCCGGATTTACACTTATATTTATTTTGATATACGACTCCTTATTTGAATCAGAATTTATACGGTTCAGAGAATAAATAAAATTCACAGAAGTAAATCTTTTTAAATGAAGAGAACTTATTAACATTTTTTTAAAATCTCTCATCAGCATATTAACGTTCCCACTGTTGGAGCACCAGGCCTTCCCTTGTACAAAGGGGATACGAGCCATATATAATATGATCCACCGAGCGAGCCCACTGCTCGTGGTGGATTTCACAAGCCTCCAGAAGCTTTTAATTTCCTCAGACATGCAGGTATCCTCACGATGTTTCTACTTCACCGTTAGAGCAGTCGGTAAATGTACGTAAGACTTCGAAAAAATCCGAAAAATTGAAAAAAAAAAACATTGGTCACATGGCATTTCATGGTTCGAACCTGGACCTCCGGAGCATGGGAGCATGGGCGTCCTAGCCACTAGGTCACCGACGCACGCTCAGAAAATAATAAACTTAAAATTGCTCGTTCTCCATAGTACCTGTAGGTATCTAGCTATTAATTGTAATTAGACTTATTACAATTTATAAGACTTCTGTTATTACTTAGTATAATTCATTATAAAAACCAATGAAGGTTTACTTAATTCGGTAGTTTCCGAGTAAGAAATATTAAATGCATTTCTTAAAAATTAAGAATTAGACATAAATTGATGGTAAAATGTGAAAACAGAATTGAAATTCGTTGAAAAATAAAATAGCTACATGCAATCAATAATTAGACTATAGAAAGAAATGACAATATTACATTATGACATCACTGTGTAATAGCGCCATACAAGCAGATCCTGGCTACATATAAAGAACTGTTTTGCTAAAAAGGGACATAGCATCTATCCAGTACCTACTTACTTAAATCATTAATATCTCTGATGTTAGTTGAGATATCGAAAAACGAATTTTAGATCCTTCAGGATGTCCATGTAAGTAGATTGATGGAATATTTTTTTAGTCAAATACCGAATTCCATATTTGTACAATGGTATCGATTCCTACGTGACCGCTAAGTATAAAGCTAAAACTAAATTCAAAACCACGAGTCTGTCACCAAACTGTCAGGTTCACTTGAATGACGTTTTGTTTTAAATTTGCAAGTGACACCCACCAGAATCGGTGCCAATGTTAAACGTGGTTACGGAAAAGTACTTATCGAACATCGATAGTTTGTAAACAAATGCGGCTGACTTACTTATCATCACCGATAAGTAATGATTACATTAACCTCCTCAAAATACATATCTTCATGCCATATCCCTTGCGGGGTAGGCAGAGAGATTTGAGCGCCATAAATCTCTATCTTGGTATGCCTCTCTTGCTTCCCCCATAGTCATTAGTCTCTTCAACTATGCTCGCCTTTGGGATCGCGTGCTACGTGCGTACCTAATGAAACCTGATGGTTTAATTCCACTGATGACCTATCATCAGTAACACATCGTCGTGTTACTTAAACCACTCTACAACTTGAAAAACACACTGGAGTTCAGTGACTGGAGTATTCACGAATACAGAATACAACTTTAGGGAAAGTGAATTTGCTTATTTTAATCTTCATGGTGCGGAGCAGAACGGAACGGAAATCCTGATAAAATTATTCTGTTTTCATAGTAACTTATTTTACTTTGCATTGCAAAATAATTTCTCAGAAATTGCTACAATTTATCATGAATAGCTTGTCGCAATATTACTGAAACACCTACGCCTCAGAATTTATTCACGCTAGGCTACAATAAATAGTTTACGAGAAAACTACTGAAAACGATATTTCTTGGACAATTTGTAAAATAAACTTATTAGATGAGACTAGTTTTTGCCAAGGTTTTCTACAACCTTAGCTTTCTGCATATACTTTCCAGAAATATGCCACCTGAATACTTATATTTTGAATCTCAACAGAGATTAGAGTAAAAATGAAAGCAAACGCCTAAACTGTTGCAAAAATTCTATTATAATTTACAAATACGTAAGACTAATAATTAAAGAGCGTCGGTGGCGTCGCGGCTAGGACGTCGGACTCCCATGCTGGAGGTCCTGAGTTCGAAACCAGGCAATGCCATGTACCAATGAGTTTTTCGAAAGACTTACGTACATTTACCGGCTGCTCTGACGGTGAAGGAAAACATCGTGGGGAAACGTGCACACTGAGATAACCAGTGTGTGAAATGGGGAAGTCAATGGCAACCCATCCCATTAAATCTGCCACGAGAGTCGTTCTATGTGATTAATTCCTTAGAATGATCACGACCCTCAGCAATGAGGAATATGACTTAGAAGAAAAAGACTAATAATATAATAAGGCCGATTTTTTAGATAAAAAATAAGATCCAAACGACGCAACGGATTGAAGTAGATATAGCTGGGTTTTACTTAAAATCTGAATAAACAGACAGAAAGGAACAAAATGTTATTGGATAGATATAATATAACCTTAGTCAAAATTACCCTTTGTCAATCTTTCTCCAACACCCGCCAATGTTAGCATTTCGCCTGCGATCCTCATGCCCACTCGACATGTTGACGGTACCGTTATGTCTCCTCATGGTTATATTTTATTCTCCTGCTTGCTCGGAAACGGACCTAGAAGCCACAATGGTCGCTGACGTCATTCATGCCATGGAACGGCCGTCGGCCATGATCGCCACGCTTTGCTGGCCAAACTGTAAGGAAATCTTATAATCAAATTATATTTTATATTAGCGGAAGAGTCGGCGGTGTATTGCTAAGACGCCGCCTTCCGATGTACGAGATTTTCGACGTTCCGGGTACAAGCCAGAGCTGGGCTTGGACCCGGAACGTTTTTTGGCTATACTTAATTACATACAAATGTATGACTCCGTGCTGAGTACCTACCACTACCCTTTTATATATTTATTTCCGGTTAAGGGTAAGAAAGCATGCGTAATTACTGCACATCATGAGGCACTCCACCTAATTCCTAAGGTCAGGTAGCCACAGAAATCAGGCTAGTAGCGTTCTCTTCTTAAAAACGCATTGTACCGAAACAATCTAGTAACATTATAATAATAAAGCTGACGGTGACCACTTGGCTTCAGGAGATCGATTCCACTAAATACAACGTAACTAAATAGCATCTAAACTGCATCGTTATGACGTGATTCGTATGCTACTATCCACTAACGATTTTCAACTATCCCATTTCAGTTAAGTTCCGATTGAGTCAACAATCGAGCGAACAGTAACGTATTTGTGCATTCTAATAAAACGTTTAGTTTATACTAATTCGCAGTTGAACGGTAACAAAACGCTTCAACTGTCAAATATATGTAACGATCGAACATAAGTTCCTCCCAAGGTACTTTTGCCCGATCGATAGTAAATCGAAAGGTGGCATTGGTAGAGTTATGCGTCAGCAAAATGCGATTTGGTGTCAATTAAAATTGGATAGAAATAGAACTACAAACGTTGTAATTTAGGCGAATTGGGCCCCAGGTGTCCCGTTTGCGCATCTGCTATCCAAAACAACCGCACTTAAAACAGTTTCGTATATAAGCGTCTCAAAACTCTAGACCAATTACCACCATATATCAAGTCAATTATATCTTCACTAGATAAGAAAGTCCAACTCTACAACTCTCTAGCTGGAGAGAATGTGACCTCCGTCACGATGATGCAGTTCCTGAAGTTGGGAGATGTTCCACGCAGGCACGCTCAAGACCAACATATCGTTTTCTTGGTAGATCTCAGTTGTCAAAACATCTCCAGCTACTTTGAAAAGGTCTGTACTGTTTGACTACCCTATATTCTTAGATAAAAAATGAACTAGATTTATGACCTAGCCCAAAATAGTTTTCTTTCACTTCCCTACTGGGTAACCTACGTTCCTGGTTATAGGACTTCTTCAGGGTCTTACTTGCTAGCGGTCGTCCACCCTCCTACGCTCCAAATATCGGTATTGATATGCCGGAAGTGTTTAGAAGAGCTGGTCCTTTCTAAACTCATGTGCTTCATCTTCGGCCTCATCGTCATACCATCAACAAGCGAGCTTGAGTTCAAGCTCAGTCGTGAATTAAAAAAAACTTGTAGAATTAAGTATATACCTATACCTACATCTCAATATGACACTTATTACAGAGCAAGACAGAGAAAGAAAACCATTTCCGCTCTCCGTTTCGGTGGATCCTTCTCGATGATGACAACACCGAAGAGTTCAGCATACCTGGAACCATCGCCCACATTGAGATATTACCAGACTCTGAAGTCGTTGTCGCCCGCCGTACCACTAACAGTTCATATGACATGCATTTTAGTAAGTGGCATTTCTCAGTCGTATTGCCAAACTGAAAGAGAATATATTCTACTACTAATACTTCGAACTATTGACTAAAAAACTGATGATACCCCAGCTAACTTCGATCATCTTTATGTCTGACCCAAACCGAAAACGACATAAAATTCTGTGCAGGCGTCTATCCGCAAAATAATTATGTCGAAACCAAATTTTGCCTGGGAATCCTTATTGATGTGATGACCTTATCGAATACACCTTAAAAACCTCCCGTTCCCCTTTTCTTCAAGATGTTTATTTCAGTTTACAGGATAAGCGCTGCAAATGCTTGGGAAAGCGAAGTTTATGGCTCTTGGAACCTCACACATAGGTTTCAAAAGGGAAAGCAGGAGATACATTCCAACGCCCTGCGAAGATTAAATCTGGACAGATTTGAAATCAGCGTCTGTTTCGTTCTCACTGACAATGACACCGTTCATCACTTATCCGATGGATTGTAAGCATAGACGCATATCGTATTACAATTATGTATAAAGCACAAAGTGTTTCTGGAAATGGAGGTGGACGAGCTTTTTATTTTATTTTTTAACGTCTGAGGATAGCCTTCAACTAGAAATTAAAAGATAGCAAAGGCCGATTATACCGATTGTACGACGTTACTTACATCTAACTAAACAGAACAGTTATAAAAGCCACATATTTTTTCAGAAACGACTACATAGACACGATAACGAAGGTGAATTTCCCCACGACGAACCATCTCCTGGACTTCCTCAATGCTAGCCGGAGATACGTGTTCGCTGACACTTGGGGATATAAGCTGAACGGGACTTGGAACGGCCTCACTGGTTATTTGGTGAGGGAGGAGGTCGAAATCGGAGGTAGGTAGTTGCTGATCCAGGGAGGCGCGAAGCTCGACCGCCCCTGGTCATTTTAGTACTAACCTACTATTTTTCAATTTCTATAACCGATGCCCCCTCCCCAAATTTTTGGGTTCTATACCTAAATGGTAAAAAATGAACCCTTATGACGAGACTTCGGTATCCGTCCGTCAGTATCTCACAGCTGTTTTTCTCAGGAACTACAAATGCAATCGATTTGAAATTTCATAGTAGTAGGGATAAAAGATATTTGGAAATAATTTTATTTTTGGTTAATACTTGCGGTTGTTGGTACTTGGTGAAACTTGTAGTACATGATTAGACTTAAATAATATACTGTTTCACAGGTTTTTACTGTATTTTATTAATTACGACCGGTTTCGTTTACACATCTTCAGTTCATTATAAACAAATACCTGAAGATGTGTAAACGAAACTGGTCGTAATTAATAAAATACAGTAAAAACCTGTGAAACAGTATATTATTTAAGTCTAATCATAATTTTATTTTTTATTGAAAATGGGATCTGAAATGGGGGAAAAAGTAAGCGGATAAGGCTAGGTAAGGCAGGGGTTTCTTAAATAATTTAATGTAGAGTTACGCCTGATCCACAGGTTCACCAATGTTCTTCACATCAGAGCGTATATCCGTAGTGGACTACATAGCAAGCCCCACACCGACGCGGTCCAAGTTCGTGTTCCAGCAGCCGAAGCTCTCGTACGAGAGCAATCTGTTCCTGCTCTCGTTTCGCACCGCCGTGTGGTATAGCTCTATGGCTCTGTTGTTTCTCATGTTCCTTGCTCTCTTCGCGGTCGCTAGTTGGGAGTGGAGGAGGAGTCAGCACGGTGATGTTACGGTAAGATTATTTTCACATTATTATTATGATCATCTGATCCTTTTGTTCCCGTTTTAAAGGAAAGATCGCTCCTCAGCTATTATGCGACTGCCTTAATTGTACGAGTATTCTATACAATTACATACGCTTTGTTTTGTATAAAGTTTTGTGCAATAAAGTATATTATATTCTATGCTATCTTCATTAAGGAACTTGTATTCTTAACATGTCATCGTGAAGGGAGTTGCTCCATGGTCCATAGGTGGGCCATAAATCTTCACTTTATTTGTTTTACGATGTTTTCCTTCACCATTTAAGAATTAAGACCCTTAAATAAATAACCAGCACCTTAGTTAGAAATTAGCTACTTATTTCCGCAGACAAAATCCCTCTTTTAAAATTGTTTCAGAGAAATAAAGATGCAGGAATTTTAAGAGGGAACGTACAAGACGTTGCAATACTGATTTTCGGTGCGGCTTGTCAACAAGGAAGTCCTGTGGAACTCAAAGGTAATGCAAACAATTAAATTAAATTAAACGGGTTTGGTAAAGCCAAGTGAAAAAAACTTATACTTGATTCTTCAGTGATTTTTATGTGGTCAAATTATAAGTCTTGACGTAGGTAACAATTGTATGAGAGTTCAGTTTGGAATTAAGACGATGCCATATACCTATTGAAGAAAAACCTTATTAAGAAATTGTTGCTAGGAAAAATATCTCATATTTTAAAGTAATGCATAAGTATTTAGTGAAATAAACTAAAAATATAGTTTGGCGGTGGCAATCGGTCTAAGATTCAGTTTTTGCTGGTATATATGTATAGTCTCGGACACCTAAAATGATTGCGGGACTGCGGGTATTTAAATATAAAATAAGAAATTTAATAATACACAAACGGAAGCAATAGGCAGTCTGTATCCTCTTTTGTCCCGGCGGCATCGTTTGACTAGCAACGGCGCGAGCGCAGGCGGAATTTTTAAGAGCGAGCTTATTTAAGAGAATTTATAGACGTGACTTTATATACATATATGTGATGTGAATATTTGCAGGTTCCCTAGGCCGCATAGTAATGCTGATCTTGTTCCTCGCTCTAATGTTCCTGTACACTTCGTACTCGGCGAACATCGTCGCTCTGCTGCAGTCCAGTTCTTCGAAAATAAGAACCCTTGAGGACCTCCTACATTCCAGACTGAAGTTCGGCGTTCACGAGACCGTGTTCAATAAATACTACTTCTCGGTAAGGTTAATGAGCCCAATTCCACTGTTTTACAACGTTTGTCGTTCTTTTCCAATTAATAATTATATTTTCGTATCGATCCAACTTTAACTACAATTCGTATTCTGCGAACAACACGCTAACAGATGAGTAACGTTAATCGAACGGTTCGTGGCTAGAACATACGAGAAATGTTAAGAGATTACCTTGTATTATTATAGGTAATCAGACCCCAGGGCCGTACCAGATGCCATAACCCGGTGGAACCCTCTGATAGGTACCCGACTTTCCCTTATAAATATCTAGTAACTTTTATGTTGAATACCTAACTTCTTGTTGAACAGACAGACACGGAGGGGCTCAGATGAAAATGTGCCGCTAGCGGTCACCAATTCAGATTCTGACTTCGTCCAACGTTGCTTGTCGTATACATCTGTTATCGATGGTCGTTCGTATACTTTCAGACTGCTACAGAACCAACCAGAAAGGCGATTTATCAAACGAAAGTGGCGCCCCCTGGCACAAAACCACGCTTTATGACAATGGAAGAGGGCGTAAAGAGTATGCAAAAGGTACAGAGTACTTTCTCTTCATGGGCGTAGCTAGGTAGGGGCAAGAGGTCATCTGCCCCAGGGTTGTGGGTGATTGCTTGCAAAGGAACATTGTAATCAAATATTGACAAATTGGAATCCAAAAGAAAAGATATGGGCCACCCAACGAAACCAATCCTGGCTATGGTTTTATATACCATTTAGTTGATGAATTAGTAAGAGCACCAACGTAATTACCGACACATACACTCACTGGGATATTCGCTACTGAAAAATAACGACTAAAAAATATATCTAATATATCATGGCACGTTTGCTCTCATATAAAAAAATTTAGCCCGACTAGGTTTCACACAAGCCTACTGAACAGAATCGCCTCACTCGGCTACCTATGCTCAAGCTACTCTTCTCACATTTATAGGGTCTGTTCGCGTTCCACATGGAAACTGGAGTGGGATACAAATTCGTCGGGAAATACTTCCAGGAAAGCGAGAAGTGTGGACTCAAGGAAATACAGTACTTGCAAGTAATTGACCCCTGGCTAGCAGTCAGGAAGAACACGCCTTATAAAGAAATGTTCAAGATTGGGTAAGTTGAAGGATAACGCTAAACCATGGGGTGATGGTTTACCATCATGGTTTAATCCTGGCTATGGTTTCATAAGAACATGCATTCTACGAAAATGTAGCCTACCCGTGAATATAAAACAATTTTACCTAAAGTATTATTCAGATTTAAAGAAGAAAGTCGAAAGCGTCTACATGGTTACTTTCATCCCATTTCACTTTATATTTTCCAGGCTGAAGCGTATACATGAAAGCGGGCTGCAGAAAAGGGAGAACCTACGGCTTTACGCGAAGCGACCCAAATGCTCGGGAGGAGACTCTAACTTCGTTTCGGTGAGCATGGTGGATTGCTACCCGGCGTTACTGGTGCTCACCTATGGGGCCATTCTGGCTATGTTCTTTCTCACTCTGGAAGTACTCATAAAGAAACGGCAAACTATCTTGATGAAGATTTGTGGCAGGAAAGACAATCGCATATAATGTTAACGAAGAATTCCTTGCTTTCTGCAAAGAATTTCCCCTCACATCAGTGAAATTCGGATGTTAGTTATGAAACTTATGAGTTATGTATGACCGACTAGAATTCGCATCGCATTTACAATAGTTTTCATAGACTTATAAGTTTATGTTTATGATATTTTCTGGGATTTTTAATTGTTTCTTTCGTCGAGTGTTTTGTTACTAGAAAACCGCACTCCAGCGATATCGCGTACTGTAGATTTACATTTACATCGCGTACTGTAAATCTTTTTGTTACACTATTATGTTTGTGTGATTAAAAATATCAATTTTAATCACACAAACATAATAGTGAAACAAAAAGATTTCTTTGTGTAACAGCTATTTCAGTAGATGAGGTGTCTTAGCATGAACAAAGAAGAAAAACTGTATTACATAAGTAGTTATTTTATTTTACTTATTATTAGTACATGTATACTTATCAGACCTTTGTATATTGTAAAAATACTGTTTATAAAAATCTTTCTTAGAATAATTTATAATTTTACATTTATCCTTTACCCATTTGTCTTTTCACTGCATATAAATAATAACAGAAAATAACAGTTTTAGAATACATACGTAGTACAAGGTTGGGAGCAATTGGATTGATTAATAATATTATTGTAAATGCAAATTGTTTTAAACACGTGCTTTAGTGTCTTAAATTCATATTGTGTGACCGTTGTATACTTATAGATGTATTTAAAACTATGTATAAGAATAAAAAATAGACCTATACGTGTATACTTTCAATCATAAGATTCATAGCAAATCATAATGTAGTCTCAAAATATCTCTAGATTGTGTAGCCCGCACTGAGGTCTTAAAATTCTGAATCAAAATTTAGTGAGCGAGTGGACTTTTAAAAAAAATTTAAAGAAATGGCTTATCCTATTATGTAATGTAATGTAATAACGGGCTGATTTCCGCAACTCGACGTCTTAAGCGCCTATTTTGCGTGTGGTGGAAACTACTACTAATCGAGCCACCCCAACTTCGCCAGAAAGTCCAGCAGTCATTTAGTGTCCTGTAGGACTTCGGGAAGTGACCCTGGGGTGCCAAGGCTTCCCGCCCAGTAGGTGGTCACCTCACCACACTCCAAAAGCACGTAGGCGACCGTCTCCTCTGCCTCCATGCAAGTTCTTCACAGGGGGCTGTCTGTGATGCCTGTAGTAGAGTAATCCTATTATTCGTTCAATGAATTTTTAGAGATGAAATGTAACAATGAATAGTTTAATTGACACAATATTGAATGAATGAATACTCTAATAATTGTCAATTAATATAAATTAATATTAACATTTTTAATTATAATTGACATTGTTAAATAATGAAGAATAGACTTAAATAATATACTGTTTCACAGGTTTTCACTGTATTTTATTAATTACGACCGGTTTCGTTGACACATCTTCAAGTATTACGTATGTAAACGAAACCGGTCGTAATTAATAAAATACAGTAAAAACCCGTGAAACAGTATATTATTTAAGTCTAATCATGTACTACAAGTTTCACCAAGTACCAACAACCGCAAGTATTAACCAGTTAAATAATGAATTATTTTCCTGTAGTTCCTCCGGGAGTTTCTGTATTTTTTTTTGTCTGAGTTTATTGGTACATATCGTACCTTGGTATATGATGCATATTGAATGAGTGTATATATAGTACCTGCTTTTTGACGTGTAATGAACATTATCAATACAATATGTCTATGTCTTAGCCAAATCATTACTTATTTCTATCAATCTCCTTCAAAACGTAAACAATTTTCTTGACAGCAAGCCTCAAGTCGTCATCGTTTACATTATAATGTAGCACAAAACGCAGGATCTTCGGATCCCACTTGGAGCTACCAAGAACTACAATGCCATATCCTTCGTTCGTCTTGCACTCCTTTGTCTCTGCCTGGCTGACGATGGCGAGGCGCTCGGTAACTTTCTTGCTGGTGACACTGGATTTCTCGTCTATTCTCACGTGAACCATGTTGGTTTGCTGATTTTCTGCGTCGACTGTGAAGGTCGATAGTTTCAGATCTCGGATTGCTGTAACAAAAGAAAATACGCTAGAAAAAAGACGCTGCGCCATTCGACATTTCCAAAAGAATACATAATATACCCTGACCAGGAATATAAAAACCCTTGCCATATTGCGGAATGAAATGGTACTTTTATTTTTTCATAGCGAACCTTAAAATACAGATTATAAAACTAAAGGGCGCCTTGACTGAGTTTTTAAAACAAAAATACATGTCAAAACAATATTCAAATTACAGTTAAAGTAATAAATAATGTTGGTAGAATGTATCGATAAGGGGCTGTACAAGTATACGTAAGCAAAATTAAGCTATTTTTACCAAACCCCCCCCCCCCCCCCCCCCCCCATTTGCTTACGTAATACTTGAACGGCCCCTAAGTAGAAATACACTCTTTCTACACCATATCGGCCGTCTTGCATGATATAGAAACTCGTTGCAAAAATATATGGCTTGGTGGTATACACTTCTAATAATACATGTAGGTATTCATTCATTTTAGTGATGTTATAACCCATAATGAACCCTTCATTATGGGTTTCTTTCAAATATTCACCGTGGTTACACGAGTTTTCCATGATAAGTATTAACACTAAGTAAAAAGTAGCATACATCCTTCTCAAGTACGAAAGCTGTAATTATCCATTTTTTTCATCCAAATTGGCAAAGCCGTTTCATTTATTATTTCAGATTTGATGCTATGTCCACTTGGATCCCGTGGTTGGATCCTTTGGTGGATCTAAGTGGACGTTTTTGTCCACCTTAGTACATTGTACAATAATTATTAATGGGATTTACAGTTGACAAGGTAAATACGATTATTACCCCGATAGTAACAATGACAAAGGATGCCCGATATGGATAATATCTTACGGATAACCTCTGGACGGAGACAAGTACCTTTGGCCAGGAACTGCGCGCGGCGATGGTCCGCACTGAGAGCCGGCACAGTCAGGCCACCATAGCACAAGCAGCAAGCACCCCAGCTTGTCTCATACCACCGCCCAACATTTTGCGGTACCTGCGAGCTCTGTAAAGAAACATCGAATTGTTCAGAAAACCTCGTAATATTGTTTTATAGAAGAATCTTTTTGACCTGACAAGTCAAGATGGAAAAAAAATGAAAAAGTTTATTTACTTATACAGGGCACAAAAAAAAGGACCTCCGACTTACAAACTAGGTCGAAAACCTGTATCTTGGAAGTCGGGATTCCGTCTCACTTTCTGTGCAAGCAAATTACAAATTATATTCTTAACTTAAAAGGAATTTGGAAAATTTAATCATAAAGGAATTTAGTAAAGATAATGGTAAGAGTGAGTATGGGTAGGGGTGTGTTAGATTGTGTGGGAGTGTGTAATAATGTAAGTGTGCATCTGTAGTGTGGGGTGAGTGGGTGTGTGAGTGTGGGAAGTGATCTTTTGTGTCTTCCAATGGGGAATGTCTTGTTGGAATGTCTTCTAACTGAGATAACCAGTGTGTTAAATGGTAACACACTGGTTATCTCAGTGTGCAAGTTTACTCACGATGTTTTCCTTTATCGTTAGAGCCGTCGGTAAATGTACGTAAATCTCGAAAAATCGAAGAAACCGAAAGTCTCATTTGTACATGTCATTGAATAGTATCAACTGACGCTCATATCTGCGATCTAAGGTGATGTGAGTACTACTACTACATACTACTAACCCAACAAGCAAACTAAGTTGTATAATTGTCGTAACGACGACGTTTGTGACGACCAAAAAGTTGTATAAGCGTTATATAAAGATCTGATACGCCAGGGCCTTGGTAGCAGCTTTTACGACTTCTTGGTTATATCAGTTGTGTAATTGTTGTTCAAACATTTTCAGTTACACTACTGAATAGCCGATTAAATACAGTTATAGGAATACAAATACTTTTATATAACCAAACTACAAAAGTCATACCAGTTAATCTTATACGATATTTTTTGCTTGTTTGGAATCGCAAACTTACTGGTCGATAAACCTCCTCGTCCCGGCCAGAGCAGACCCAACCGGTGCACCAAGACTTTTGCTGAAGCACACTGACAAGCTGTCGCAATGCCGTGCGACGTTCACTGGGTCTTCGTGAAGGTACTCCGTGGCATTGAACAGACGGGCTCCGTCCATGTGTAGAGTAAGGCCGTGCTTCTTCGTTAATGCAAATAGCTTCTCTAACCATGCGATTGGGAGAACCTGAAATAAGGGTACAGTAGAGGATTACGGTTTAAGACATTTATTTCACTAAAAAAGTATATAATCCACTTTGCTTAGGGAAATAAAGGATAAACTTATTGTAATTAACAGTGTGTACGGTAGACATAAGGCTTATAAATTAAATTACTAGTGTATAATATTATGATCTAATTGAAGAGCTGTAATTTTTGTTAGCTGCGGGTAACTAGATGACAAATAACACAAAATAGGTATAATATAGGATTATGATATCTGTTTATAACTGCCCTATGGAATATAAACTTTATTGTGCATTTTGTGACAAATTAGCTAGATTTCTTACCTTCCCACCACAACGAGCATGTGTATTCTCGACAGAGACCATCATAGTAACTGGTTCATGTATGTCAGAGCCTCTGACATGTTTCTCCACATCGGACAGATCAAACGTGCCATCAGGGAGATTTCTCAGAGCAGTGACGAGAACACCTGCTACTTGAGCAATACCAGCTGTAAAAATATGGATGATAAATGGAATGTAAAAATAGTTGAAATTTTTTTCTTCAAGCAGAATTTGGACCAGTGAATTAATTAAGACTAAAGTAAGTACACATGAGTATGGTACGCATGAAAACATGCATGAGTAATAGCTTAATAAATAAAAATTAGTAACAAAATTGTAAAGAATATGAAACATTTGTATTTAGAGTGCATTCCAAAGCCACATTGCATTGCACTTACACATTCCATTGCACGTTTTGAATAAAAGTTTGATAAATTTTTAGCTGTTAACGCGGTAATGGAACATGCAGTTGTCAACGTGAATTATTTCAACTGGTTATGGAACACTCTCTTAGAAGCATGATGTCGCTCACTACCATACTGAACTAGCAAAAAATGCATTACCTTCACTTTTGTACACATGTGATTGGTCACCACATAACATTTCAGCACCTCTTTTGTTGCAATGCACCATAGCTGTGACACAGTATGTAATTAATAAATTAAATGTTCAGAAAGCTTTTATTATCAATATCCAATACAACAGACATTATATCACTATAAAGAAACAATGAGACTGTTTGGACCAGGGACTTCGGAAACATCCAAATTTCAGTATACTAGACATGGGTATGGTTTTGGTAGCCAATAAATACTTAAGTTTTTCTTTTCAAATTGTTGTACCTGCAATAAGATTAGCCATGGTTCCAGATGGAACAAACAGGGCAGCTTCCTTTCCCAACATCTCAGCCACCTTGCCCTCCAGGGCGTTGACCGTAGGGTCTTCCCTGAGAACGTCGTCGCCGAGGGAAGCCGTGACCATGGCCCTCTTCATACTCTCGTTGGGCTTGGTCACAGTGTCCGAACGTAGATCGATGAGTTTCGATTCCGTTGCCATGATTTACTTTGAGTAGGTGCCTATCTTTTCACACTCTTCGAAAATTGTTTTATATAGAAAAACAATCTCTCTGATCAAAATAAACAAACACCCACCACTCGTTTTTTTTATTGAACAAATGATGGATGACGTGAATGAATGAAAGAACGAATTTGATGAATGAAAGGATTCACTGTGAGTGAGAGATCTTTGGTGTAGTGTTTATACATTCTTAACCAACTTCAAAAAAGGAGGTTCTCAATTCGAATGTAAGAAAACAAATGTGTTGTATAACATTGAATCTTTTTTTGTAGTGGGTAAATACTAGATAATCTATGAAATACTTAGGTACACAAGTGGAATACTTTTTAAAGCTAACCATAAACATAAAGTCACGATTACTCCTATACAAGACCTTATTGTAACAGGTTATCCAACCAAATAAGGTTATAACGGATTCCTCGGCAAAATAAAAGAAATCTCGTAACGTCGATTGGTATTTATTACAAATGCGGTCAACACATGTATTTCCTGTGACACCCGAAAACAGACTGGCGCAGGCGGGCTGAGTGCCCGCCCGCCGGCTGCTGTTTTTATATGGCGCTCTAAAAGAGAGTGCGCGACGGTTGGTTCAGCGATGATTTAACTTAGCGTATGATGAGCTTAATAAGTACAGATAAAAAAACAGATTCCCAATACCAAACATTTATTTTATTAATAAACTAATCAATATACAGAATAAAATTGTTTCTATGTTATTCGTTACTGGTAGGTCATTCTTGGAGTTAAAACTTTTACTTTATAGGCGTAACAAATAAAATCGCCACATACTAACCTACATACAAATGAAAACAATTAATTGTTATGATAATCAGTACATAACATTATTACAACAAAGTAGATAACTGACGCTATCTCTTCAGCGTTACAGTCAGTACTTACAACTTCAATTTTATTCTAGATACATCACACTCGTGTGTAAGTGTTAAAGTAACCAAGGAAGTTATCAGTACTACATATGCCCCTCTCATAATTTAATTGAAAGTACTTTGTCTCATTGGCAAATTGGCAATGCTGGATCATCTTGCAAGTGATCAATATAGATATTTATCACAGAAATCGTAACTAGGTAGAGTTAAAAAATATTTGGTAAGATCCTTGCTCTGTTGTTAGTTGTGTTTCCTATCTTGATAGATCATGGTAAAGTTGTACAAGGCAATAGTGTACCAACTAGTAATCATAAAAGTTTCACCGCCAGTTTAACCTACACAGAAACAACAAATTACATAGAAAACATAAAAATGCCATGAGTGGCCATATGGTACTCGAATACTTAATAATAATTTGGCCGAATGACAGGCCACCCTAAAGCCGCCCAGAGGCCACGAACAAACAAAATTTCTTTCAGCTAATACTTATACATACAAAAGGGATATCAAAGTAGTCGCCTCCCAGTGTGTGTGGTGGGTCTATGGTCCTGGTGGATATAACGACCCTAAAGGAAGACAAACCCACTGTACCGGCATACCCCGGTAACTCGGTTAGTAACTGATACATGGGCAACGGTCTTCGTCTGTGGATCTCTTGCTAGCCGTGACTAAGAACTACTCCGACACTGGCGAGAAGGGCATCGGAAATGGTTGCAGCGAGCCCAGAGCCCCCTCATAGTCCCTACCCTTCTGCTGCATAACGACATCGCTGCGCCAGCGCACAAGAGATCTACCGAGTTCCTACGGCTCAGTAGAGCCCAACTGCGGAAGAGCATGCCTAGAGGCAGAGGAGACGGTCGCTCATGTGCTATTAGAATGCAGTGAGGTCACCATCTTACCGGGCGGAAAGCCTCGGCACCCTTTATGTTACTTCCCGAAGTCCTACTCCTGTAGGACAATAACGTCCTCATTAAAGGACTGCTGGACTTTTTAGCGAGGTTTGTTTTTCCATCACACGCAAAATAAGCGCTAGACGACGAGTTGCGGCAACCAGCCCGTTACTACAATACAATATACATACAAAAATATTGGAAAAAGACCACACGATTTTTCTGTATTCAAAGTTGTAGGTAACTAATCTATAAGTTTGCACACACAGCAATACAGTAAATGTGATTCATCTAAAAGTAATCGTGAATTCCCATTAGGCAGTAATTACTTTAATGTTTTTTGCAAAAACTTATAATAGTACCTAATTGTGAATAATATAGGTAGGTATATTTAATAATATTAATAAGAATGTTAGTAATAAATCTGATAAAATAAGTGAATTATTTCCTTTGCCCTAAGTTCAATTAAAAGTGTTTTGGGCGACAGGCATTTCATGAAATCTACGCTTGCGTTTTATAAAATTTTTTTGGAACAAATTTAGGTCCAGGTCCTTTTGGCCCCGGATTATGAGGTCCAGGGCCTTTAGGTCCTTTGTTTGGCTTATTATCGTTCTTTCCATCATCTTTGTCACCTTTATTTGTTGGCATAAATGGAATCCTTTTTATAAAGAACCTGAACGATAATTTTCTATCTTTTATGAAGTGACGCAGCATGTCTAAAGGCAAAACAGCACACTTCGCTTGGCGGAATACATCGTCAGCTTTAATAGCGTCATTGAAGCAGTGTTCAATGAACGTCACCTTCCTGCGAGTGTCCTTTTTGCTGCAGATCTGTATCTCGTAGATATGTTGTTGGGCTACTTTCTTGCTACCTATGTGCTGCACGGCCCAGTAGGCCATCTTTTGCAGAGTATCGATTTTCATCGTGACGATGAAGAGGAGCTTCGCTTGAGCCGCCATGTAGACGTGGCGTTCGTCCTCGCTGACGCTGACGTTGGTGAGTTCTACGTCAGATTCACTGCTAACGCTGCAATGTTCCGCATGGCGCTCCTTGAAGTGTTCCATTATATTCGCCAGTTTTCCTAAAGAACATAGTTGATTAAATTAGGTAGATTAAATATAAGGTAATAAATATTAGGTAAATAATAATAGGTTAATATTATTAGGTATTTAATATTAGGTATTTATTTTAAATTGTGTTGTAATTTGGCAATAAATATATTTCTATTCTATTAAATACAATCACTATACTGATGAAAATGAAAATTAGACGGAGCGCCGCCCGGGGCGCATAAAAACTTCTTTCACGGCGCTTCTCAAAATTTTCCCCCTTAAATAAACTCTAGTCTCTACTCTCTTTAATAACTCTCTCTCTCTCTATAACTCTATGTTTCGTAGATGGCCGAAGTAGTTATATCCGAATAGTTTATAATTATAGTTGCAGCCGAAAACACTATGGAACTCAGAGAAAGTCGTCGTCGGTGTCATGAATCTATCTAAGTACCGGCGGTATTTTCCTACATTACTTATATGAAAATAACATGGCCGGTAACAGACAACTCCCTTTGTAAAGGTACATTATTTTGTTAACGCTAGGATAGGAACTCAACTCATTTGTAAATCACACACAATATCGCATAAGCATAACCCTTCGTCTCAATTTTCATTCTCTATTGCCTGCCCTAATCTAAACAAATTAGTTTGGTATTCATTTGTACCTAAAATTTTTATTCAAACAATACTGCGAGACACCAATCGATTTTGATAACAAACCACGTTTATCTCTGCACACTGTGATGATATGAAATGATAATAAAACATTGGACTGTAGATAAAACTGAATACGTACCGTTCCAAGAGCATCTCCCAAACACCGCGCCAAGGGGACAATCCATCTGCCGGAAGATGCACTCCTTGAGGTGCTCTTCCACATCCACCGCGGTCATGATGTACACGCAGCCCGAAGACTTGTTGGGGCATGGCACCTTGGCCTGTAGGGTAGATAACAAGCTTTGAATAAGACCCGACATTCTCTTAGCTTAGATAATGGATGGCGACATGGGTGTAGCCAGCCAGGTAAACATATCGTGGGCAGAGACCGAACAAACTAAGCAAACGTAGACAGGTTGAAACAACCTGTCGGCGTCTGTGTTTTCCGAAACTTCGGATATTCAAAACCAGTGTTAAGTAGATAGAGACTTTATTACACACAACATATACAAAGAAAATACAATTTCAAGTTGAGGGGTACAAAGGCGGTCCTATTGCTCAGAACGATTTCTTGGCAACCTTCCAGGTTTTATAGGCATTTACCGCTTGCTCCGTCGTCAACCTGATCGTCACTTACTTAGGCGCGAATCGGCGAAATGAGGTCAACATGGGCTTAGTAGTAAATAAAAAGAAACTACAGCCTGCACAGATTTTCGCCTAGTTTGCCAGTTAGTTATTTTCTATCCCAATATTTAAGTACATAATATAGTAGGAAATTGTATTTTTATTCAGTACGCAGGTCGTCTAAGATGGAGTGCAGTGATCCCTAATTCCCGCGTAGGGGGTTGGTTAAATGGTAGTGGTGACTCGGTGTTACTCTAAAAGACTTACCTTAGAAATAATTTCCTCAAGCTGCCAGTTCCTCATGTGCGTCATTTGCTGGCGGCAGATGGGGCAAATCGAGGGGCACAATTTTTGGGTGCACATATTGCAGAGGCTGTGCCCCGATTGGCACTGGAATATCGGGGCGCTCATGGTCTCATGGCAAACCGGACATTCCGGCAAGTCCACCGCCACTGCTGACATCCTTGTTTAAAAATAATAAATACCTAAGTTCAGATTTGAGTTTTAAATTAGTAGGCATTATTTCTGATGGATAGATACTTGCACGACCTACTTATAGGTCAGTTCTTAGGAAGTAGGTAGGTTGGTATGTAGGTACTTACTTTTTGTTAGCTTTTGCTGTAGCCATTTTCACCTGTAAACGATAAACATAGGTAGGTATTAATTTTCATCATAAAATACAGGAAAATATCAAAATCTCACAAAGTATGGTCACCATCCGTAAGGTGAAAATTTAAAAAATATATCTTTTCTAAATTCAAAACCATGCAAGAATGCTTACCTACCTAATTATTATAATGTACCTTCATTCTTTTTTTTGTCATTCATTGGTAAACAGTAAACAGGACTTGTAAACACAAATGTGTAGGTACATAGGTAGGTAATAGTTAATAAAATATATAGCTTTATCAATTAAACTTTATAGCGTATAGGCTGCAAATAGGTAGGTAAAGAAATAAGGTGTATTGGGGGATATCCGAATGTATTTTCGATGAGATGATACGATGTTTGAATAATGGTTTATTAGTCAGTCTGTGCATTTTTGCTGACAACTCATGTAAGTTCTGTTCATTTGACTAAATTGCCTCGTGCTATATGTAATTACAATTGTAAAATATCGTCTGGTTCCATAAATACAAATTTTATAAAACAAAATAAAAAAAATTCATGCAAAATCACTTGAAAACATGATAAATTTAGCCATAAAAATGCTAAATTGGCAGCACTGTCTATTATGACTATGATTTAGTGTTAGGAAACGATATCTATGTATGTAGGTAGGTAGGTACCAGGTCATAGGATTTAATACTGCGTTAAGAGCGGAAACTTCAAACAAAGTTTTAATTCGACTTTGTGTAGGTACCTATCTACCTACAAAGATCGACCAATCAAAAACCATAATGCCAACCTAACTGACAATAATGCCAACCTAATAAACGGCAGCTGTTAAACAATAGAGATGAGCATCTCTATCAAAACATCGATATTTACATTTTATCGATATCGATAGTTTATACTATCGACAGCGTAGGGTTCTATTGACTTAGGACACAACACAACCGTTGTCTTATTTAAAAATGTCAACTACGGACATTTTTAAATAAGACAAAATATTGTGAGCAAACATATTCAAATATCAACATTTTATTAAATATTTGAACTTCTTCTGAACATCTCTCTTCTACCTTCGCCTCCGACTCCGGTTCCAACTCCGATAAAATTTAAAACCTTCGGTTTCGACACTGGTTCCGGTAAAACCACCTCCGTAACTTCCCTAGTAGGTACCTACCTAGGTATATATTTCCTTCTTACCAAAAATTTCACATTATCTGTGGCTATTGCGAACCATATTTTAAAAAATACACTTGAAAAAAGAAAAAGTGAAGAAATACATGAGTAAAGTTGAACTTGAGGTCTTGAGGCACTGTCTCATACACAACACAGCACCAGATGGAGTAGCCTCGGCGATAAAAACGGAGGAGCAGATGCTCAACTCCACGTTATTTATCGGAATATTACATATTATTGATAAAAAACCAATAAAATAGCAAAAAATACCACAAGAAAACAAACACGCAACACGATTTTCTTGAGTGTGGCGATGCCATGTAAAATCAAAACGCACATAACTTCTATTGACATATTAAAAAGCGAATTTTGATTTTACGGACATTAATAAAAGTTTTGTAAATAAAAAGGGCGTTTCCCTGGTTCTTTTACATTATCTATTTAACAAATTATCTTTTCATCCATTTTTAATAGTACCAATATTCACCATGCAAAACTAGTCTTTTACTTGTCAATACCGCTGAACCATTGCTCAAAAAAGGAAATAATTCCAAATCAAGTTGTATGGACTTTTGCTTAGTACTAGGTTATCAGAAGTTATAGAAAATAATTTTATCGTTACCTCAATATAATCCTCAACGACAAGCTTCTTCTCGAACACGTACCTACCTGTCTACTGTAAACCACAGCTGTAAACACGGTAATGAAATGAAACCGGTCGGTAGGAAAATGACACCGACTAATTATAAACAAGAAACTTAATGCATCAAGTAGCATTAACCAATGGCCACCACAATGGCCACTACCAATCCCAACAACGCTATGTGAGTGAGGGTGAGATATACATGTAGCTAGTTAAACTTATCGCATTCTTATCGCTTGGACGAATGTATTGTAAACAAAATAAACTTTAACGAGAAAGGAATAGAAACGAAAATGTAACACTGCGCTGTTATGATGCAACGCTCGCTCGATTTGTTCTATTTGTTTCTATGGTGGGGGTATGACGGGTATTCCCCGAATATCGACAATCATTCTTAGTCGCAAAAATAAAACATCGCTAAACGATACGTCATCCTTACTCTTACACGATCTAACATAGGAGTGAGCGTAACAGTTTCATTTAGTTTTAACGTTTGGCGGGACACGGAATCGATGTCATCATGTAGCATTTAGGCCTGGACTACATGCGCCGATTCGTTTCGCTGCCGCCAATCACAAGCGTTCCGCCGTCCCCCCCACTGCAAGTTAGCGCTTTGTGATTGGCTGCACCGAAATGGCGTTGGAACCGGTGCATGTAGTCCAGGCCTGAACCAGTGTTTTTTCTCTTTTTTGTACAGCATATATAGCTCTATAAGCACGCACGATGATGGTAGTAAACAGTCGACCTCTAGCTGAAGTTATGACAAGGCTGTATGGTCTCGGACTCTTGCCTCCCTATATGGCGAACTGAATTAACAACAACGATACCATCTGTCAAATTTCTACAAATCAATTTTGAAATTAATGGTAAACGTGTTAAGATTCATTTCAGCAGATATTTGACAGACCTAGCTAATGTTTGTTTGTAAATTCAATTGTTGTTTTTTTTAAGGCAAAGGGAACTGAGCCCATACAGCCATGTCTGATGTAAACAACTCTTGCAAGTCTTCATTAAAATGCTGGTGTGACACATTTCAATGCTATCTGGGAGAATCTTCCACGCTTCTGCACCATCCGAACCAAAGAAGAAGGCGTCCCGGACGCAGTATGGCTCTTCAAAATCCAGCCAAGTACGGATCGGGCTGCAGCGTCTTATTTGACTTTACTTCACTGTCCCACACATTAATCACATTTTGTAGACGTTCTACGAATAAAAACACCATTCTTACTTGAAAAGCACTACTGTAAAACAATTTGCAAGACAACGAAAAAAAGCTGGTGTGGACGCTACAAAAGCGCGGGAGAAAAACTCCTAGCTAATGTCCACATTAGCTAGAGGCCAACTGTACTATGGCACCAATTCTGGGGTGTCATTCGCTAAATGTTTTAAGGCTCGGACTACACGACGACGATTTACGACAACCTACGTCACCGCGTACCTAGGAAACAAACGCTATTTAATAGCTTAGATCCCTATCCCTAGATCCCTATCATGGAATATGATAGCCTGGCACGCCTACGTTGGTCCAAAACCTGCGTATACTTTATGTACTGCGAATTGAAAATAATATTAGATTCTGGTAAGTTACCGTAAATTCAAGTTTATTAGAGATAATTCGACTAACTTCGAGTGGGTGGATGTTCACGGGGGAGAGGGCAGATGGGGGGGTCGGGAGGGAGGGGATAAGTTTGGTGGGGGGAGTCAACTGTACCGAAAAAGCTCTTGTACTATAACATTTTCCAAATATCACTAAAAAATAACACAATCCAATAGCACTAAGTATACCTAATGCAAAGCTATTCTACCTACCGAGAGTCTTAAATTTAGATCTAGTGACGAACAACATCGGCAATAAAAAGGAAGAGGTAGGTACTTACTTATTAAATTTTGATAAAAATGTATAAATAAAAAAATCTTTCAAATGCTCGTACATATATTTCTAAGATATGATCCATTTAGGTGGGTACTTAGGTATAAATACAATTTTCAACCTTTATTACAAGCAGATAAAATACATATCACAGAGTAGGCGTAACAATTCACAATATGCGAAAATAAATCATTTAATGTTAGAAGTTCATTTATAGCATTACAATATAGGTAACTACTTATTATATAGGTACTTTCATAAATATTATATTTTACATATGTAAGTACTAATATTATCAACATTTTTAGAACAATATTAGTTATAAAGTGCTAAATAATCGTATTATACAATGTCATGGATGCATGGTAGCGTAGAGGTAAAAGCAACTAAAAATCTAGTTTGTGGGGCTCCTGTTTCCGTATTTAGACAAGTAAGTGGTCCTGCGTAGAGCCAAAAGTCTAGTCCTATTTTGGTAATTAAAATATTTAGCTAAAACAAATAGGTTATGTACCTATTTGTTTTGTTTAGGAGAGTCCTGCGAGGCCATGGAGTCTCCTGGTGGTGCCCTGCGAGGACAGTTAGAAATTAATTAGAGCCCTGCGAGGCCATGGAGTCTCCTGGTGGTGCCCTGCGAGGACAGTTAGAAATTAAGTAGAGCCCTGCGAGGCCGTGGAGTCTCCTGAAATATTTAGTAAAAACAAATAGGTACCTATCTTATCTTATCTTATCTCTGGATGGGGGCCGGGAATCTCAGCGACACTTCGACCCATTGGAATGTTTTGTGTTCAACCCCTTGTACCTATCCCTTGACTACTTCACCCGAATATGTCATGCATGAGCAAGACTATGCGTCTTAGTGGGAGGGATTTGATATGTACCAAAATAAAAAGTCTGATTTTAAAAAGTACAATTTGAAATAATGACAACCTAAAGGAAATAGCATCAATAGTTATGAGAAATAAAATAAAATAAAAATATATAATAATAATAATACCGCTGGGGCAGACGAGTTCTGGAGTGGAGACCACGTTTGGGCAATCGTTTGGGACGCCCCTCTGCTAGATGGAACGACAATCTGCACAAGGTGGCTGGCAGCGACTGGATGAGAGGAGCCGAAGATCGGGCTCAATGGCGCGCCCTGGGAGAGGCCTATGTCCAGCAGTGGACTAGAGTAGGCGGCTGATGATGGTGATAATAATAATGTAGTTAGTATGAGCATAACGATATTATTTAATCTCTTGTACAACCGCCTTAATTAGCGAATTGTTTGTAACCTTTACAATTAAAACATCGCCAACAACACTCACAGAATCTAACAGATATTGTAATGTATATCGAACAAGGTCTAAAAGTTATATTTATTGTAATTTAATGAATTGATTACTAAATCCACGTGTGGCTTTTTTTCAACTATCTAACAAGATTTTTTCTGTAATATTTTACATAGATAAATTTATTTATAACATATTTGCTCGTAAAGTGGCTGTAATTACACCAATTTCAATATCGTAATGTATCTCATTACGCACTTGTGCGTTATAGTAATGTGAAACGCACGAGTTTTTTTAAATAAAGTAACATGTACGGTTTTTTAAGATGCTCCGTCTAAAAATGAACGATACTTTTTAAAATCTTAGCAAAGAGTTTTTATGTTAAAAAAGTGGTCAATATTTTATGAATAAAATTAACTTTGGGAGATAAAATATAATAAATAAAGATTTAATTCTTTAATTTAATTAATTTTGACAATAAATTACAACCATTTATCTGTAACAAAAACACAAAAATATTAATTTACTTTATTAGTAATACTGGCTGTTTTTGTACCTTTACCTAAAAAAAGTTGATGCGCGCGCATCGCTAATTTGTGGACAAGTAAAATTATTCCGCGCGCTTTTTCTTTTCGCTGTATTGTTTTTATTTGAAAATGTCGTCAAGTAGTGATGAATTTATTAATTTGACACCGCCACAAGTCTTAAACGCAGCGAAAAAGGCTACTCTAAGCCTCTTGCCTGAAAAATCGACCGATAGATACTTACAAGCGTATCAAAATTTCATCATATGGAAAACAAGCAAAGATGCAAATTCATTTTCAGAAAATGTGTTTTTAGCATATTTCATGGAACTTTCTCAAAAATATAAGTCAAGCTCATTGTGGTGCTACTATTCAATGCTAAAAAGCAACTGGCAACGTAACAATCACTTTTAAAAATTGTTCAAATTTCTATAACTGCTTTAACAAGTAATTAAAGATTTATTCGTTTAAGAAAGTCAAAGTTTTATTTATTTCCTCGTAAATATGTTATAAAACGTCGTATGACATACGTGCGCTTTGAAAATTACAGCCTCTGCTTCCTTATAGCCCTCGCCTACGGCTCGGGCTAGCAATATCGCCTCGGCTGTAATTTTCAACTTACCGCACTTATATCATAATGTACTATTAATTTAACAATTTCTAAATACAAAGAGTTCATTAACTAGGTATGTGTCTCAAAACATTGACTATATTCAAGGGTAATTAATTGGTCGCTGATATGACTTGTAATTCCCTAATGAGGTAGGCTCGTAGTCTTGGAACTATAAGTACCTACCTGAAGTTAATTAAATAATAATACTCGTAATACTTAATATTAAAGGTACAAACTTTCAATGTTTCAAAGATACCTAACACTCAAATTGTTTCCATACTGATATGCGTTTAAGTATGCCATTTCTGTTAAATATAGCCTTCATTTTGTTTTTGGTATAGGTACTTTACATAAAAAAGGTATTATTATTTGGGTAGTCTGTGCACTCAGTTTTTGATTACCTAGCTAACGTATCACACGCAATCAGTAATGGATAAGGGGAAGGGGGTCAAACGATTTTGGGCTCATACTATATACCTACTAATGCAAAACTAATACTGTTAATTTGTACTAGTATGTAGTTTACAATAAACCTACCGTAAGTTTAACCGTAAACCTATAATGGTATACAATTCCCTATTTTTTTTAACATACGCAACGCACGCATTCGAAAAACAAATTCCTTATTCGCTTTCATATCCCATTTAGCAAAACGTAGTAGCCTAGTAATACATAGTTAACTTAACCCGAGAGCTAATAAAACGTTTGACAAAGCATCGTTTTGTTTTTAAAAGTATCTTTACGCAGTTTGTCATTATGTTGCATAGTTTTGCTTGTACTTGTACCTATTCCTAGATAAGTAGAAAGGCATAATACGGATTGCAATGTTCGTTCACATCACCGCACAAAAGTACGTCATCAAATGAGTGTTACCGTTGATGACGTACCTTTGTGCGGTGACGTGAACATCGTGCAATCCGAAGTTGTTACGCCTTTCTTCTTGTACCATGCCTAAGGAATAGATACAACTATGTGTATTCTTGGCTTATTGCACAGCATACTGGCAGAAGTCGTGGGCCCCAGTGCACTCCACACTGGGGCGGTGCGTCGAGTCCCATATGCCGGGTCCGCAGCGCTGGCACATGCCAACGAGGGTGCACGGGATCCGCACCAGTTGGCGGAACTGATAGAGCAGTCCTCGGGCTTTGCGCAGTATTAGTCGGCCGTCCATGTACATGGCTGGAAGGGAAAGATAATTAAATTGTACCCTGACCAGGAATATAAAAACCATCGACGCAAATCACGCTCAAAAATCTTGAACAGTAAGAGTAGAAAAGTTCGACAATAATTTATTAAGGTCTTTAAGTTCGACCCTATCTCACCAATTTGAATTTTAAGGCGAAGGAAGTCTATCAGGTCTGCGATTTATTTGTTAATATTTTATGCCTATCATAAATTTGTATCCTTCATTGTATTTCAAGAACCCACTAATTGATAATTTAACAAAGAATAAAAACTTAAGAAAAGATGCTTTACCGACCTTGCACCGACCATAGACACTAATGAGGCTCAATTTACATTACCGCGAAACGTAATGGAACGGAAGCGTCAATTTCGCCTCTATGCGCGAGAAGGCGCGCGAATTCGCGAGAATTCTAGCAACTGCGCCTTGAGCGCTGATCTATAATATCTTTTCTACAGATATTACAGGTCAGTGGCCTTGAGGCTGTTGAGGTGTTCAATTGTTTAGTCTAGATATTTTACTTGACAAGGATGGTGAACTTGAATATTGTTTTTATTTTGCTTATTTGTGAAGCAGAAGAAGAAGAGAAAAGGAAGAATAACAGACAAAAGGAAAGTTTCGTAGACGCTTGAACCCGGACTGCGACTCCCCCATCGCGCCATTTCCCGCGGATTCCCCAGGCATCGCCGATGGTAGCTGCGGGAATTCCCGAGATTGCGCAAGAGTTTCTAGGAAGACGCGCGACCTATTTCTTAGCTCGTATCTAGTTCGCACGTTACACAGTTAACATAAAGTACATTATGCTATGTACATTCCGTTCGATTCCATTCCGTTCCGCGGTAATGTAAAATGAGCCTGGACAATTTTATACGAAAACAAAAATTTGGCGCACGACCGCCGTATTGAAACTGACAGCAAGTTACAACAATGCCACTCACCTAGCGAGCTGAAGTGCAGCAACATCTCATCAGTGTTAAGGTCCTGAGCGATGACGTCATCCGCATAGACGGCCACGATGGCCAGGCAGAGGAACAGATGGAAGTAGTCCGTCTGGTAGTTCGCCCAGCAGGCTTCCCACATACGCAGTGCTACTGCTTCCGTAAACTCGCGTTTGAAGCACCTGAAATAGTCACAAAGCTAGATAGGTAACTAGAGGGAGGGGTAATTGGCGCTCCTGTCCGGCGGACTGATAACCTAAAAAAGTTTTCTGGCGATAGCTGGCTGAGAAAAACGAAAGACGCCATGACGCGCATTAGAATAAATCTGTGTTTAAATTGGTGTTTCATTAAATGCACCATTGACATTGAAATGCGCTCAGAGGACCAAGCTTGGCCGCTAAGCGTTGGCGACTGGTTTCCCATCAAAGTTAAATAAACGGTAGCTAGACATGTAGCTAAGTAATTTAAAAGATTGCCAAGTTAGAAAAAAAGATAATCTTTTCCCGAGAATTATTTTGAAGCTATTCTGATAATACAGGAAGAGAAGGAAGAAGGAAAATATTAGAAGCTATTCTGAGAAACATCTTTAGGAAGGTAGACATTTTGAACAACTTACAATAGTATCCAACGATGGCAAAATAACAACTCCATAGCGTCTACATGCTTTTCAAGGTGTTTGTAGAAATGTGGCAGCATTATCCTTATCAGCTCCCGTAGATAACTCTGAAATTTGCATGCAAGACGGTCTTACTTCCAAGTACAAATGAAATAAAACTGCAAATGTCTATGAAAAATTGTGTTGTGCCCCCAAATGAGGGTACTCACAAGGTTATTATCCATATCGTTGTCAGTGGGGGTGCAGACGAATATCGCTCTCTGCATGAGACCAACAAAACACCAGAACGCCTCGGCTTCGCACTTTATTTCGCATAACACTGGCGCCAATAGATCGCTCATTCCTTGAGTGTACCTATAAGTATACGATATAACATGAGAATCTGGTACTTATACTTACTTAGCTACCTACATCATCCATTTACTGCCGTTTATTTTCACCAGCAGGGACGCAGGGAAAGGTTTTGGGTGTCGAAAATATTTGGGAGTGCGTCAGAAATCCCTTTTTACATTTGTCGTTTTGACCAACATCTCCGAATTTCCCTCCCCATTTCTTCCCTATAACCCTAAGCTGTAACTTGAACACAGCGGCATATTAGTTATAATGCACGATCGTAGGTACTTATAAATATCAGTTACAGTGCCTACGGAATGAATTTATTAATTATCTGTGCACTGTCTGTGCATTGGCTTGTCGGCGACGACGATAATTATAGTTTGATGTTAGATTGCTTTATGTGCTAATTATGCATGATTTCTAGCAATAACTTACCCCAGCACCGGATTAAAGACAGCATAATTCAGCAAAATATTCTTCATTATCTCTATATTATAATTATTATCCCCAGCAAAGAAAGGGTTTCCTCTATCCGTTCTCACAACGTCTTTCTCAATAACACACTGAACGTTCTTCCAGAAGACCGCATGTTGTTCCGGCGTCATCTTTTCGAGTCTTCTCTTCGTTATTTCGTCATAGTCTCTAGTTCTAATTTGCAGGATTATTTCCCTTTCGTCATACGTTGAATTGTAGGGATAGCAGTGCAAAAGGAACGGCCAGACTTCCCTTCTTAACTCCTTGTCCAGACCACCGAAGAAAATACACTTTCTCAAAAAGAGGTCATCTTCAATAACCCCTTTACCATTCATGACCTTCCCGTAAAACAGTTCCGGGGTGATTTTAGGTAATTTCTCTTCTTCGGGATGTTGTTCGGACTTTTGAACTTCTGGACGGCATACCATAAAGTGGCGATATGGTAGGTTCGGTTCTTCGGAACCTGAAAAGGGTGCTGTATGGTACGATTTAAAGTGTCCAAAAAAAATGGTATTTTAAGCAACGAACCATTCGCTCATACCTACATATTTTAAACGATCACTACACTAAATTCAGAAATCCTCATATCGTTAAAATTAAATTCGATTTGAATGCTATTACTCCTTCCTAAATGCAGAGACTCATCTAGGAAGATTGAATTCAGTCAGGCAAACGAAGAAATAAGCTTTCACTACATCCGCGATTCTTACCTGGAGTAAGCTTAATATTGTGCAACAAGGAGTGCCACCTGTGCAGAACCTGCGCCAAGTGGTCCAGCCCTCCATGGTGGAAGTGCAAGATCTTATACTGAGACTCCCTGGAGGCCACCACGAGTTGGCCACACGTGCAGCTGTCGTCGTTGAAGAAGAGACGCAGGGAGCGCATCTGGCTGAGGTCCACGGAGAACCTAGTCAGATCGAGAATTCTATTAACTACCCCATGTATTTTAGAAAGTGTAATAATCATATGCTCACAGAAACAAAACCTAATACAGGGCACATAGTCACGCATTCCATGTGCCGTAAATTGCATTTGTTCCAGAACGTAAGTTTGTGTTCCGAGATAATATGGAATGATAAGAATTAACGTTTGAAACTGTGTAGGTATAAGGATAAAATATCCTAAGGTACTCTTAGATTTAAACCATAGTTTTGTAAAATTATTTGGTTTTAACTAAAATTCCAAAGTTTTGCTCATTCTTAGTTTGTTTACTGGCTCTTACTTGGTTAGTATTCATTCATGCATTACTCAACATGATATTGAGACCATTATTGACATTCCTGAGATGACAGGGGTCGGAATGGAATGGAATTCGTGGGAGGAAGATTGATGTAAGCAAGATGCAAGCCCAAAATTCGCCCACCGCCGCCCTGATCGTGTGTACTTGGTCTACACATTGTACAAGACTAGATATACTATGAATTCTTCAAATTCTTCCATTATTATTTAGCGATATCAATTTTGATCTTATTTAAAAAGATCTTGGCAGGAATTTATATTTTCTCAATTAATGAACATTTATTATATTTATTTTTGTACGTTAATGCCCCTTTACAGCAGATATATTAATTGTATTATTTATTTGTTCTGCTACAGAATTTTTTTATTGCACACAATTGTTAAATTATTTATTAATTACTAATTCTATGGAAATAATTTACAATTTACACAATTTATGTAGTAATTTACATATTAATTATCATACTTAATTTATGTAGGTACGTCTTTATACCTACCATGCTTATTATTATTATTCATTGCACAACATGAAGTCAGCAAGATCATGAATTCATGACATCATAACTTCATAACATTGTTATCATGTTACTTTACCTATCTTTTCCTTTTTGCTAACGGCAACAATTTGTACCTACCTAGAATAAAACGTTGTCATCTAATATGACGCGGTTTTAGTTTCAAATAACCGCAAAGAATATGATTATGTTGCAATCGCAATAAATAAAACATACAACTACCCACCTATATTATAAATAAATAAATAAACGTTTTACGATTACTTGATTTTACAAGCGTCCGAGTACCTACACAGAATAAGGATGTTTAGTTAACTAATTATTGAATAAAAAGTCGTTAACTAAGTTATTAATAATTATCATAGTTCTATATCATTTGTAAATGTAATTGGTTTATTAAGAACCCGCCATATCATAAATACATACTGCGCTTCATAACTTGTTAAGAGTACTTAGGTATGCCTACACAGAAATCGATAGCGTGTAAGTACAGTCAGCATCATCTGAAGTAGATAGGTACGGTGATCAAATACAACTAAATGTAGATACGACTTCCATTGCTAATTTGATTGTACCTGAATTTTAGATGCTTACCTTCGACATTTAACGGGCATCCTCCTCTGGGGCACAGGGGAGCTTTGTACGCTATCAGGAAATACTAAATTGTGCTTGAGGGCTAAGAACTCAGGCGTGCTCATCCAATTAGGATTACCCTCATCACACGAGCTCATCGACAGTGACCTTATGAACTTGTCGCCGGAAATGGAGTCTGGGGTCAAGTCCACATTCTCTACAGTCGGATTAGCGATCGTTATGTTAACCGATGTCATCGACTGCGATCGCACGTGTTTGTCGTAGGCAAACACTTCGTCTTTTGACTCTTCTTTTTCAAAACTTGTGAAAACATTGTCTTTTGTCGAATCAATCGATTTCACCGTAGGTTTCGTACTAGAAGACAACTCTTCGTGTGTCGTATCATTATGTGTATATCTCGTATCATTTGATTTAATACTGTGTTTATCTGAATTTGAGTTAAGACTAGTCGTTTCTGATGAGTCAGAAAATGCATTCTCATTATTAGGATCGATTTTACCAGGTTTATTATTATTCTGGGATTTGAGAATTTCTTTGGCGTTACCAGATTTGTTGATACCGCATGCAAGTTCGTCACTGGGGCTCGTTTCTACGGCCGAAGGACACTTACGCAGCGTTGAGTTAGGGATCCAATTGAGGAATAGCGTGGGACGTTTAGCGTTGTTGTGCTGGTCGGTGAACACTTTGGTCGTCACAGTCAGGTACCCCGGATGGTGAACTATATCCAGTTCGTGCCTGGCGATAGTCGGAGGATGTACACATACATTGTTCTTGCAAAACAATATTTCGTTGTCGACGTAATTAGGCGGTTCCTCGTTATCCTCGAACTCCAGGCCGAGGAAATAGCTAGAAGCTCGCTTTAGAAGGTCCGGTAGCGGCATTTTTCTACATAAAACTTCACATTTCCTCAATTAATAGGGTTGGAACGATTATGCTTTGGCGTTATCACTCGCGACAACCTCATTCAAGCGGAGCTGTGTGTGTACTACGCGCATATAAACATCCACACAGCTAGCTTGATAACGCGGTATTGATCGCCGGAGCCGGAACGAGAATAGCGGCAGTAGGTATGCCACTCGTATTAACGTCACAGCTTGTCAGCTGTGAGGCAAATGACTGCTCAGTATTCCATCGTCACATAATAAAAGTCATGCAAAAAATCTTTATTTTATGACTACGTTGTGGCATCTGAAATAATAACGTTGTGGAATCTTAAACAATACAACTGTTAATAGATTTCATATAAATGTAAATACGTAAATACGCGCCTATTAAAAAAAATAAGTTCTTTATTTCATGTAAAATGTACACCCATGTTTGCAGCACACACGACAATAAAATATTTTAATTAAATATTAAAAATTAGAAAATTTTAAAATATCTACTGTCGCAGTGTATTACTACTTACTTAAAAGTGGCAAAAGGTAGGTACCTACCTACTTATACTGTATAGGTAGATACCTACCCCTTTCTTAAAATATAGTACCTACTATGTAAAATAGACAAAATAAATAAGAGCGTGATAGAATGTACTAAAGTCCCTACTGCTGACGCTTGAGCATGAGGCTTTAGCTAGGTACTTCTTAGGGTGCCCAGAACTGCTTCAACTGTTAGGTACAGGCCCACGGCACAGCCCAAGGCTCCTTGCACCCAGGTGCCAGCAGACCACATTAAAACAGGTCCTCCCTCCACAGGAGCCCAATTTCACTGTTTTACAGCATTTATCTTTCTTTTCCAATTAAGTAGGTAGCGATTATGTTTTCGTAAATCATATTACCTATATTCTGCTAACACCACGCTATATATATTTTTTATAACATATTTGCTCGTAAAGTGGCTGTAATTACACCAATTTCAATATCGTAATGTATCTCATTACGCACTTGTGCGTTATAGTAATGTGAAACGCACGAGTTTTTTTAAATAAAGTAACATGTACGGTTTTTTAAGATGCTCCGTCTAAAAATGAACGATACTTTTTAAAATCTTAGCAAAGAGTTTTTATGTTAAAAAAGTGGTCAATATTTTATGAATAAAATTAACTTTGGGAGATAAAATATAATAAATAAAGATTTAATTCTTTAATTTAATTAATTTTGACAATAAATTACAACCATTTATCTGTAACAAAAACACAAAAATATTAATTTACTTTATTAGTAATACTGGCTGTTTTTGTACCTTTACCTAAAAAAAGTTGATGCGCGCGCATCGCTAATTTGTGGACAAGTAAAATTATTCCGCGCGCTTTTTCTTTTCGCTGTATTGTTTTTATTTGAAAATGTCGTCAAGTAGTGATGAATTTATTAATTTGACACCGCCACAAGTCTTAAACGCAGCGAAAAAGGCTACTCTAAGCCTCTTGCCTGAAAAATCGACCGATAGATACTTACAAGCGTATCAAAATTTCATCATATGGAAAACAAGCAAAGATGCAAATTCATTTTCAGAAAATGTGTTTTTAGCATATTTCATGGAACTTTCTCAAAAATATAAGTCAAGCTCATTGTGGTGCTACTATTCAATGCTAAAAAGCAACTGGCAACGTAACAATCACTTTTAAAAATTGTTCAAATTTCTATAACTGCTTTAACAAGTAATTAAAGATTTATTCGTTTAAGAAAGTCAAAGTTTTATTTATTTCCTCGTAAATATGTTATAAAACGTCGTATGACATACGTGCGCTTTGAAAATTACAGCCTCTGCTTCCTTATAGCCCTCGCCTACGGCTCGGGCTAGCAATATCGCCTCGGCTGTAATTTTCAACTTACCGCACTTATATCATAATGTACTATTACCTTTCCGTAGCTTCTTTGCTCCGCACTTGAGATGACCTTGACCGATTTTTATAAAAAGTTGAAAAATGTTTCAACTATATTTTCAAAACTTTTTAGACAAAGTTCTTGTGGAACTCCGTAAAAGTTCGGCGTGTTAAGGTCCACGCCCATTCCGTCGTCATCGCAGCGTACGCTGCGAATAGAGTGTCGGTATCGTAGACAGAGTATCTCTGCCTACGGTCGGTATTTACGAATTAGTATGGTCAAAATGCTGACGTCCATCCGGCCCGGATTTTCCGATACCGATATTTGCTCTGAGTTGAGTTCGTGCCGGGTTCGCGAAGAGTTGGTAAAATATAAATGAAAAATAAAGTAAAAAAAAGACTGAATAAGCAAGCCCTGTAAAAGAACGCAATGGCACTAGTGCGAGGATAGAACGTATCATTGCTTGTCGCTTGTATAGTCTGTCAAACAAGATTTGAACTAAGATTTGAATTAATTAATGGCAACATTTTACTGAAATTATATGGAAATGACATTAGGATTTGACATTGGTGTATAGAAGGTTGCCATTATTTAATTTCAACTCTTTTTTGAATAAGTACTATAAACGATTAAAATACTCGATTTCTTAATCTAATGTTAGAACGTAACATTAGATTATGAAATGTTGATTATTAAATAATGTTTATTCAATAAAGTTACATACATGTACATGTATTACAATACATGTTATACGTTACACGTTATATTTAGATACTTAGCCGAGCCATTTGAGATAGGTAAGATAAAAGGAAAGGTTTAGCTTAAGGTTTAAGGTTTTAGGTTGTTACCTGTTTCCGCATTTAGTTAGACGCGTAAGTGGTCGTTTAGGCGTGGATAAAAGGGAAGATTCAAGGTGTGAAAACTTGCCAAGGGATTTCAGTTTTTTTATGTAAGCAATATATACCTACGGTGCGGAACCCAGATTCAAAACTCGTATTGACCTGTTTAATTTAAATAAAGTGAGCAAGAGTCGAGACAGTTTCATTTAGTTTTACCTTAGCGACCATAGAATCGATGCCATGACCTTTTTATCGATAAAAATAATCGAGCGCCAGTGGGCCACTGCCCTATTACTAAACGATTACAGTCGCCCGCAAGATGGCGTTTCAGTTGCATAATTTATTTGACGCATGCGCCACACATTGCAATCAGCTGTCAGAAAGAATCACGTAAAAACAAAATTATTTGTATCTTTAGATAATTCCCGTCAATATGGCGGGGCAAAATCCAGGTTCACCGACTGACTTTCAGTATTTTTACGAAGATGAAGTGTATAAAATCAACAATCGCGGTCAAGTCGTTTTCGGTCTTGTGCTTGAGAACTACGAAGCCAACTCAAGCGATCAGGAGAGCGACATTGAAACACCCATTCAAAAGGGCGAAATTCGTGTTGTCTGGCACCCTTCCGGCACTGAACGAGTTATATCCGAAAAAACTGTAAGTATAAGACAGCCTTGGAATACCATTCCCACTGTAGGACATAGCTCAACCTGCTCATTGTTACACAGTATTGGAAAACAATAAATTAGGTCCTTTACAATGAGTACAACAACCCCTAAGGTTTTATGAGGTCACTTTAGACATAATTCTGCTGACATTCCATCTTCGTATGATGTAAGACGATTGTGTTATGAGGGAAAAATTATAAATTCACAGTAACTTACCTATACAATATACCCACCATGTATAAAAAATATTTTCTGAAGGTTGTTCTAAAATACTGTTACTACCAAATTATATGAAAGTGCACAGACAGGAAGCAATAGGTAATCAATCAAAATTGTATTATTGGTAAAGTTGATGTAATTAAATCGGCTCAGAATAGAATCATCCTTTAAATTGAGTTCTTCACATTGGAGTTTTCATTTATTGTACTAGGTTGGCCTGGCAGACCGTTCGCTCATGCCAGGAGATGTGGTCCGTCGCCTAATAGCCGGCAAGGACACCCAGCGCGGCTACTGTCGCGACATCATCATGACAGCGGCGCTGCAGATCGTCGGCACCAAGCATGTCATTCCCAACGTAGCCAGTGAGAGGCTGCAGCCACTGGAGGACTTCACTCCTGATCTGGCTGTGTGTCTAGATTCTTGGGTTGGGACTACCAAGGTTAGTGGAACTAATATGGTACCTAATTTCTCGTTTTGTATACTGGAGTATGTCATTGAATGTCTTAACTTAGAACAGTCTTATATTTGTATCTCACATTGAGTTATCTCAAGACAATAATTTCTATGGTAGACTAAGATAAAAATCAATATTCTAAACAAAAGATCATCATATATGTTTTAAATATCTTTATACATACATACCTAACTTTATGATATGTCCCTGGTAGGGTATGCCAAGGTTTTTAAACTATAGGTAAGGAAGGGTGTGTTGTGTTATGGCCACATCAAGGGGTGGGACGTGTGTTGTGTGTTATACCAACCATTCTCCTAGGAAGCAGAATATATTTGTAAGATTTCCCCCTGTTAACAAAAAAAGAGTCACGTGTCAAGCTTTCTTGTACAGTACAATATCTTTGTATTTTAAGACCAATTGTAATACATGAAAAGCAATAAATGGTGAGTATTTTGCTCCAACAAGGATACTCTCCATCACACCATCAAAGAAAAATTAACTGATAACTTCTGATTTCTTTATTTATAAAATAGGTTTGACAGTAGTTTCTTTTCCATCAGGCGGTGCACAGCAAACTCCGCCTCGTGTCCGCCGACGGCTCTCGCCTGGAATACCCAGACCTGGACGGCTGTCCATTGGAGGACTACTCCATGCGTCGTCGTCGCTCCACACCGTACTCCTCGTCGGAGTTCTACCCTGGACAGGTTGTGTACGGCCCTCTAGGCTCCTTGGACAATGCCAACTGGCTCCACATTACTAAGGAGATGAAAGCTGCGAGGAAACACAAGATGCATGATCATAAGGTATGTTTCTGTTCATTTTACGATTATGTGTTTAGGATAACTACTAGTATCTTACGTGTCTTAAAAACTTGGGTTTCTTTGCACTTCGCTGCAGCCAGTCATGATGCGAGGCGAGGCATAGACCAAGCATTCACAAGCATTCCGCTCTCCCCCACTTTCAAGTGGTTGTGTTTCAATCTTGTGATTGGCTGTAGCGAACCGAACCGGCGCTGGAACCGGCGCATGTAGTCCAGCACTTAGAGTTATTCATAATGTCGCATTCACAGTATGTTTTTCCAAGAAATTATTGCTAAGTGGAACCTATAGAAAACTTCCTGGACTCATTTGACTTGCGCCAACACAAGATATCAATGTAAATGTATAGTAAAGTTAAAACCAGTAGTCCAGGGATGGTGAAATTACATTTAGTCTTGAAGGTCACAAATACAATAATGAAAATAAAACTTCCATGGTCATTTATATATGTAGAATCAGTAATTTAACACGGAATTTGATTGTACAATGAAAACCCTTTATAATAAACGGGATATCTCGTTATTGATTTTATGAAGAATTATATTGAATACTTATCCAAATAAAGGACATGGGATCATATTTCTTAATTTATACACAAATACATACCCTCACATCCTATGCATATCATACATGTATACACAATTCATATGCATGCTATTTTGTAATACTATTTGATTGAACTTACTATAAAAGTGAAAGTCTGTTCAATACATTTAAAGTTCATCTGGAAATCACTGCTTCCCACAGCACAGGGAAAATCTAGTGTGGAGAAGCACTGTCAGTGATAATAAATTGATTTTATATTTGGAAAATAAAAATTATTTATATAGGAGAATTACGAATCTGAAATGAGTTTATCGCACTTAGGTTTGTATGAACTCTTTGTTTTTTGACGTTATTGTGTTTTAGATTTCAAATCAGTGTGTAGGTCTACTTAAGGATTGACCACAACCTGCTGTTCTTTATATCTGTTTGTTTCAGTTTTACTAAAATGTGTACAACTTATAATTTAATAATAACTTATAGGAGTTATAGGTTATTAAGAAAAACATAACTAGTTAGTACGACTATCGGCTTTAATGACGGAATATCATAGGTTCCTTCGAGGTTGTTATAACCGGTTTTCGTTGTATATAATCTTGAAATATTTCGTGAACAGTTTACCGTGGAGGCCGTGGTGACGGAGAGCGTGAGCGTGCATTGGCAATGTCGAGCACTGTGCACGCATCTTGCTGACGCGACCACGCCGCAACAACCCAAGTTCCTAGTTGAAGGTATGCATTAAAATGAGCACAAGTTTTATAACCAAGAGGATATTTTTTTGAAGCATAAGTTTTAAGTATTTTTCTTTATTTAAATTAAAAGTATCTTAAGATAATTCATCTTGTATTTAGATAATCATGATGGAGAAAAAACTTATTTTCTTTTCTCATGTGTAGACTGGATAGTAGGAAAAGCCGGGATCATCTGACTGACCTTTAAAGAACAGGTTGATAGAGTGCTCAGATTTTAATATACTGAGCAGACAACCCCAACGGCGAGCATGCGTGAAACGACGAATTACTGTAGAGGAAGCAAGAGAGGCATGCCAAGACAGATGCGTGGCGTGCCATTGTCTCTGCATATCCCGCAAGGGATATAGATAACGTGAAAATAATTATTTGGGGAAGAAGGACCCGCCACTCACCCTCGGATTCGCCGTCCCCAACGATAACCAAATCCAGAAGGATTTAAGGATGCAAAGGATGACAAATCCGACCCCCTAAGGATGTGATATTTGTCATCCTTTGCAATTGTAAATCTTTCTGTGATAATCGTTGGGAGGGCGAATCCGAGGGTGAGTGGCGGGTCCTTCTTCCCCAAATAATTATAATAATTAATAATGTATTTCCGCAAAGTAACACCTGATTCCATCAACTAGATTGCGCGAAGTTATGTGTGTATGTAAATGTTTATTACAAGCAGGCGAAGATCTAAAGAACCTGAAACTCCTGAACGTGTTCGAGCCGTGTACGCTGCAGGTCGGCGACCGCAACTTCCTCACCATCGGCCCCGATGACACCTTCGTCACCAAGAAGCAGTGGAGGAAACAACACAGTCAGTCTCGTATTGTATTTGTTACCCCGACCTTTTGGTTTGTTTGACGCGTATACAACAACAAGAGAAGATCCGATTTGTTTTATATAACATTGAACTTTGTCTAGTGTTCTTAAGCATGTTTGATAAAAATTGGATTTATATTGGATAAAATTGGGTTTCCAAGGTCTTTCAGTATATTTGATTTGATGTCAGATGGGATCTCTGGAATGGTAAAAGTTACGTGGATCGAGTTTGAGCTCAAATGTTTAGGACCATGATGCCCTTCCCACATCTGAAATCTTAAGGACATGATGATGACCAGAGCAAAGTAATGGGATCTCCACAATAGTTAGTCCGGTGTTTCTTAATTTTTTAATTTAGAGTTATCAAACATTGGTATTGTTTTATTAATTACCAATATTCGTTATTACCAACTCCAACTAAGGTAAAATGTGGTCTGTGGTCCACAGTGGCCCAAATAAGGATTCGATCCAGCGACGCTTGCGCTGCATTCTCGAGCATTGTTTTTACACAATTCAACAGAGTATCTTATTTTTTTCAATAAGGAATGATTAATACATGTTATAGATAGATAGATAGATAGAAACACTTTATTATACACAAAATCAGGAAAAGTAAAAACTACATGAATAATAGCAAGATATGTACAAAGGCGGCCTTGTCGCTTAAAGCGATCTCTTCCAGGCAACCTCTGAAGTTAATTGGACATTAAAGAGATTAGCTAGATTACATTTTATTTTATACAGGTAAATACTACAGGAATCTCCGCAAACAGAGCAAACCCACGCGAAAGCCGTCGAAGTCTGACACTAATTCCACTGAGCACGTGCCCTCGAGACCTAAGAAGCGGGCTTCGTCGCACCGCAAACTTAAGGCGACGGCCGATGTAAGCATTATTACCCATACAAATCTCATTCCTTTCGAATGTCTTTTCGCGGAAAATTGTTCATATTAATAGACAGTATAATAAAACAGTAATTTCTGTTAGGCGAGTTCAGGAGCTCGTAGCCTAGTTGCGAGCACGGTCCGAAAGTGATCGTACAGGTTAAGCGACGTTGGCGCGGTCGGTACCTGGATGAGTGACCGCTAGTGGCATATTTCATCTGAGCTCCTCCGTGGCTCGGAAAGCACGTTAAGAAGTCGGTCCTGGTCGTTGTCGTTCGACAGCAGTCGTTAAGCCATGTCAGATGCCTACGGGCGGCCTGAACAACTCTGACCAATAGGTTGGCCACTAACCATAGCAAGCAAGTCTTTTGAATATTGGCCTCTATTGGTTAGGCACAATAATTTCGTCCCAGTTCAGTACTAGAGCATGCACGAAGGAGAATTACCGGTAGCCAGGACAATTTGCTTACTTTCGTCTGCTCTCCTTATTTAATAAAAAAAAAAAAACTTCACGAGTTGAATACGAGAAATGTTTAAAACAAAACAAACGGCAATAATTCCAGTATATATTCCAAGTTACTTTGGGAACTCATAGTGTGTTGGTCAAAGCATCTGACACCTTTTCTAATACATTCTGTTTTGAGCCAGAGATAAAAATGACATTAAATCCTCAGAATGAAATGGAAGTGGATACCGAAGAAAAGATTGAACCCATTGGAGAGACACTAAAGACGGATGCCAACTGTCCCAGTATCAAGATAGATCCCAGTGGGGATTCATCCTTGCCTAACGCGAGCAGTCAGGAGGACACGGTTACGGAGGAGAAGAACGACTCAGGGATCAGGTAGGACACAGTTTCTGTATCCCGATAGTGAAATGTAGTGGAGGTTCACACCAAAAGGTTATCTTATCTTATGATAGGGGGCCGGGAATAACCCCAGCGGCATTTCGACCCTTGAGGATCTTTTGTGCCAACCCCATTTTACACACTGGTCATCTCAGTGTGCAGATTTTCTCACGATGTTTTCCTTCACTGTCAGAGCAGGACGTAAGTCTTTGAGAAATACGAAAAACTCATTGGTACATGGCACTGCATGGTTTCGAACCCGGACCTCCCGCATGGGAGTCCGGTGTCCTAGCCACTGTGCCACCGACACTCTTCACCAAAAGGTTACATTTGCATTGTAGGTAAAAAACGGACCTGAGTATGAAAATCGGTCGCCAAGGATAAAACTAATCTTTAGTTCGCTAAAATTATACTAAACATCACGTTTTGCACTAAAACGTAACATTTAATTAACTTGTGGAGGTGATCAAGTTTTGTTATTTAAAAAATAATCGAAATCAAATGTTACCATTTGGCATACGGGCGAAGGGTGGTTTTCCGCCAAAGCTGTACGAGGAAGCAAGGCGGTGAGCGAGGAAAAAATCCGCCAATAAGATAGCTTTATTTTAATTGTGACGTGATAATGAGGCGATCCTATTGGTGGAGCCTCACCGCTCCGCTTCCTCGCACAGCTTTCGTGAAAAACCAACCTTAGTCGGCCTGTTAAATGTTTAATTTATTTTAGTTTTGCCAGTACAGTGCCTGTAGTAGGGATCCACAATAATATACATAAAGATTAACAATGCAACTGTTTGCAGCCCTGAGCCGGCGAAAGAGGAGAGTTCTCTCCTGAACGGCGACAGCAAGTCGGAGGCCGGACTTAACGACGACGACTCCGACAACTGGGAGAACACCAGTAGTGATGGCAGTGACACGGACAGGTGAGGGTTGACAGCTTCGAGAAACAAACAGGGGGATATCCTGAGGATATCAGTTGGGATCTTCAAGGCCGGATTGAACTATACAGTCCTTACTTATTAGACCCGTTTTACTTATGAACTCATCGCAAAACAATGGTGTTCATTTCTGTTCGATTTCTTTTTTTATATTTAAACACCTGCAGGCCTACAATCAAACTGGGTGTAACGAGCTTATTTAAACGAATGGACTTTAATGTTTACATGTAGCGGTGCCACTTGGTCGTCACGCTGCTCTTCAGCGGCGTCGCAGCGAGGCAAGCGGTCGCCGCAGCTGGCGGTGCGGCTTCTGCGCGGCAAGCGGCTGAAGCGCACCGTCCGCCGCGCACCGCCCGCGCCTCCGCCGCGACCCGGCGACCGCGTCGTCGTGGAGACATTGCATACCACCAGCCGCGCCAACGTCGTGTGGCAGGTATGTGTCTGACAGTTAGTGCTACAATATGGCAGCTAGTGCGACTGAAGCGCACCACCCGCCAACTGCCGCATCCTCGCGTTATCCGATGCCTATGCCGGCTAAACTGGAGTAGCAGTGACAAATAATTCCAGTTTCTTTTTCTTGTCGTGTCGTGTGGCTAACCTATTTCAGAGTTCTTTAGGCGCGTAGGTTTCGACTGCTGTCGGATGACAACCGGGACTGACAGCTTAACGTGCTCTCCGAGGCACGAGGCACTCAGACCTAGCAGTCACCCATCCTGGTTCTGACCGCGGCCACCAACGTTGATTACCTAAACTAGAAATAGACATAAATAGATGGTCAAATGTGAAAACAGAGTTAAAATTCGTTGAAAAATAGAATTATTACAGGCAGTCAAAAATCAGACGGAAGAAAGAGATGGCACTTCTATGGAATGACGTCACTCCATAGTAGCGCCATACAAGCAGGACCTTGGCTACATAGTTAAGACTGTTTTGCTAGAAAGGGACGGAGCATCACCCCACTACTAACTTTAACCATTAATATCGCTGATGTTAGTTGAGATATCGATAAACGTATTTCAGATCCATCTTCACTATGTCTATGTAACTTGATTGATGCAATAAAAAGAAATTAGTCGTGTACCTTATAATCGCAGGACGGCACCATTGAAATGGGCATACCATCCACTCAGCTATACCCGATACACCACCTGGACGGCCAGGAGTGCTTCCCGGGAGACTTCGTGGTCAGCGGAGCCGCTACCGTCGAGGATAACCAGCAGGTCAGTTATTATAACCTGCACTCTATGACGTCACCACAACCGACCAATCGCAAGCGACATTCAACCTCTATCTTGCGTGGTACCTTACCACTACTCATGGGGTGTAAGTGCTAGAGAGATATGGGGTCCTATTTTATTAGCGGCAAATATTTCTTGGGTGTCATATAGGTTATAATAATTACGATAGGGCAAACAATTTTTTTCCTTATTAAATTTTAAAAACAACAAAATTGCTTGTTTGAAAATTCTACAAATGAATGAATTATTGCTATTCTAATACTGAAATAAGAAGTATGAATGAAACTCGTTTCATTCATAACGACATGTATGAGTTTATGCCGCCAAGACGCAAAATAATGGGGTTTATTTGTCTATAGTATGGAAATATTTTATACAAGTAACAGGGTTATTTTTTCGTGTAAAGTGGTACAAATTAACAGCACATACCCCTCTGCAAATATTGGTTACTAATTAAAAAGGTTAGGTAAAACCGAAACACACGACATGCGCGCGGAACTTTTGCTCTTTCCCGCGCACTTTTATATATTGTATGCTCCTTACAAATTCCGTCTACGACATAACGATTGACCCGGATTGTGTTATTCCAGATGAAGCATAGGGAGTACGGCGTGGTGCAGCGCGTCGACCACCACGGTCGCACGGCCATCGTGCACTGGCATCGCACCTACACCAGCGCCGACGAACCTGTGTGAGTTGCAGCGAAAATTTTTCGTATTTTTATTAACCCTTCCCGCTTTTTGGATCCTAGACTTCTAAGGGCCAAAAGTGTTCTGGTAGTATTAGATTAAGGCTCGGACTACACGACCACGTTTCCAGCGACGGTTCGGTTCAGGTATCGGCTGTGTAGTCGACTGCATTCAAACTCATGCGTTGCGCTCAAGCCCGGCCCCCTCGGTTCAGGAACCGAGGGGGCCGGTTTCAAGTGGAACCGTTGTACGTGTAGTCGACAGCACATTTTTGTTTGAGTTAATGTGAAGTCGTCGTATAGTCCGGGCCTTAGATTAGAGACTTTGTTAGGCCAAAATAGTAACAGTTTTTGTAGTGGTAGATCCTAATGTGAAGGATCGCCTGGGGTGGTACCACCCTCTTATCTATTTCTGCCGTGAAGCAGAGATGCTTACATTTCTGTGTTTCGGTTTGAAGGATAAGAGAGCCAGCGTAAAATCGGGCACGTGAGGCAATCCATCTTAGTCCTCAAGGTTAGCAGCGCATCAAAAACCCTCTAATATTAATACAGTGAGGTGAGATGTCTATGGGCGACGGTAACCACATACCATCAGGTGGCCCGTTTGCTCGTGTGCTCTCCTTATTCAATAAAAAAAACGAAATTGAAGCAATGCCGCAGTGCAACATGAATACAGTTTTGAATCTTCTCCTGCCTGCCCTCCCCACTCCCATTAAACAATTTAAAAAAATATTAAAAAAATATACTAGCAAATGGCGATGCTATGAACGAAACATCAACAAATGTCAAACAATAAACACGACCAATGACGGTAGACATTACTGTAACCCTGAGCACAAAAATAACGTACACACTGGAGTACGGAAAACACTGGCCGGGTTTATAATATTATTATAATTTAAACAATAAGTAAAAGCATACAATTTTGTATGTATGACACATAAATTCCATAAAACTTTACTTAACTGTGAGAGTCTGATGTCTGCTAGATAACCTGATTACAGATCATCATTCATTCTGTTTCATCGTCGACCTGTTAGTAGAACTACTTAGATTGGCCCCTGTAAGTTGCGCTTTTTAATTATCTTCTTTATCTTATGATAACCAGGAATAACCCCAGCGGCACTTCGACCCTTGAGGATCTTTTGTGCATACTCCATTTTACATACTGGTTATCTCGAGTGTGCAGATTTCCTCCCGATGTTTTCCTTCACCGTTAGTACCGTTAGTCGGTTAATGTACGTAAGTCTTTGAAAAATACGAAAAACTCATTGGTACTCATGATACTACATGGTTTCGAACCCGGACGTCCCGCATGGGAGTCCGGTGTTCTAGCCACTGTGCCACCGACGCTCCTGGCGTTTTGGATTTAATCTCAACCTCTAAATCCCAATCCCTACCATTCCCTCTCAATCTCAACCAATTACTAAACAAACACCCCTTTCTCCCACCAGGCCTCAGATGCTGTACGAGAGCGAGATGAGCGTCTACGACCTGAAGGATCACCCTGACTTCCAGTACCGGCCCGGCACGGTTGTGATCCGCGTTGCCAACTTTACGGGCGAGGATTCCAACTGCACCGCGGGACAGGTAGAGTGCGCGACAATCTTCATGGCGGATCTGAAAATACAATAATCTTTATTTTCAGGCTGCATAGGCCCCATACATAAAATACCTTACAGACTGACATACATAAGTAACATAAAAATATAATATTAAAAAATAAATTATTTTTGCGATAAAGATGATGTTAGATTTTTCGAAGTTTATCTGTAACGGCGAAAAACCACACCTTTTGGCCAGAAGTCCGCACTGAGAATGATTTTTTGGGCCCGTACTCATCCCTCGGTCTTCTACGTCCCGCTGACACCTAAAAACAGATAAAACGCGACTCGTGTCTATATTCAGATCCGCCATAAAGATTGACGCGCTCTGTACGATTGTTAATATGCACTGAGTGATGCTGGTCAAATCGTGGTTTGCGGTCAAACCGTCAAATCAAATTATTTAAAAAAAATTTAAGTAAGTACCTTAAAGTACATTTTTACAATGTAATTTTTTTCTCTACCACCGCTTCGTAAGGCGCTGTAGATGAAAGGAAAGAAGCGGCGCAAGAAACTTTCAGCAGCACATCTTTAGAAATAAATATATCTTACAATAATTATGAATACAATCATATACACAATGTGCAGAGCTGGAGCTGAATTTAGGACCAAGCCTCTTTATCATTTAGGTAGTCATTTATTATATTATAATTATAACCCTTTTTACATAAGTTCTGTCTTATGTGGGTCTTAAATTTCGTCCATAATTTTAGGGTTCCTTATAACCCCGTTCAAGCGCAGCGTTTAGGTATATATAGTTTGCGCGCTTTGTAGGCTATTAAAAAGGCGGGTTTCTTCAAGATCAAAAGAGTATGTACAATTTATGTTCGTAATACTATTGTAGCCACGCATTGTACGTGACTCTCATAGCACCAGCTTTAATACACCTAGATTTGTATTTGTATTAGGGATGTTACGGAGGTGGTTTTACCGGAACCGGAGTCGAAACCGAAGGTTTTAAATTTGATTTATCGGAGTCGGAGGTAGAAGAGAGATGTTCAGAAGAAGTTCAAATTTTAAACCGTTTTTTAATTATTATAATATATTAATTACAGCTGAACTGGCTATTTTTTTTTATGATGACGTTTGCGGCAATAAAACATGTTCCTATAGAGAGTAGTGTAGGAATACATAAATAATAATACATATATGTATTCCTACACTATTTAATAAAATATTGATTTTTGAATATGTTTGCTCACAAATCTTCCGATTCAAAATTATCGGAGCCGAAGTCGGAGTCGGAGGTGTAACATCAATCGGAAGTTCCGACCTTTCGAAGTCGGAGTCGAAGCTCCGTAACATCCCTAATTTGTATTATAATTATATGGTTAGTGTGATTTGAAAGCGGTTTCTTTTGTAAATTTTTTTTTTATTTTGTTCGTCAGGTGATCGACAACTTCCCGTCTGGCCGAGTGAAGGTATGGTGGGTGGATGGACACACTAGTATGTGCTGGCCTCAAGATCTCTACAAGGTAAATATTTGTCTAGTTGACAGTGTACTTGTTTTTCTTAGTAATTAGTAGTAAACGTTATGTTCTTACTGTCTTAACCAGCGAAATGTAATAGACGCACGCGAGTGGCGATGGCGCCACAAAATGTATACTCAGGGCAGGGCTTTAAACGGAGTGTGAGCGGCGAGTCAATCGCGCCTTGCGTTTGACTTCGAATTTTGAAATCGATCTGTGCATCATACGATCTTATGTAAGAGTTACGTAGACGGATATTCGCCTTTGTGACATCGTGGTAAGATCTATTTTGATTAGACTTAAATGATATAAATTTTTATTGTATTTTATTAATTAAGACCGGTTTCGTTAGGTATTATCACATCTTCAGTTATTTATTTATAATTATTTTCTTAACTACATGTAGGCAGATAAATACAACTCTGCCTAAATGTAGTTAAGAAAATAATTATAAACAAATACCTGAAGATGTGTAAACGAAACCGGTCGTAATTAATAAAATACATAAAAATACCGTGAAACAGTATATTATTTAAGTCTAATCAAGTTTCACCAAGTACCAACAACCGCAAGTATTAACTAAGATCTATTTTTGTTCAAATATTAATTTGAGTTTCATTGTGTGAGAAATGTGTTGCATTATTTTCAATTCGCACCCAGTGGCGTGAGGTTTGGTGCCATTCGTACATACATTACGGGAATTTTGTTGGAAGTTACTCGTCTAGGGTACAATATGTTGTTGGTCTTAACCCTTGTTTTTAGATAGGTAGATACATTTGTATTTTTATTTCATTGTGGTTAATTATAACATAATTCGATAGTCCTTTTAAAGTAGTTTAAGAATTATATAATGACTAACGTAGTCGGTAAAACATAGGATCAGTTGTGACTGTTGAACCTATTGTAACCTAATGTACCTATTGCCTTATCTATTACTAGCGTAAAGACATGCCCATCGGTGCTCTGATTATGGTACCGATTATTTGGTCCTTGTCTACTTAGGTTCGTTCTACACTAACATCCTAACATGATAAGGTAAAACAAGAATTATAGACGTTTCTAGTTCTTCGCTGCCCTGATACGTAAGATTGGTTTTCAAATGTTTTTGGAATTCAATGAAAATTCCAGAAAACTGCAGATCTTTTTTTTAAAAAACCCAGAAATCACTAGAAAACCAACTTGTCGCGTTTTTTTGTTATTTTATCGAAATCACGTTTTGTGCTTAGCGGCCATCTTCTGTATCAAGGCAGGCGGTCAGTGTGTTCGGTTTACGCAACCCAGCACCTTAGTTACTGGTGTGGTGACGTTACGTTGGAGGACTTGACATAATCCGTTGAGTTTCAGGTGGGCGAGTATGACTCGGAGGACGGCGAACTGTGGGGCTCGGACGGGTCGGCCTCGGACGACTCGTGGGAGACGCAGAGCTCGGCGCACGACAACGAGCCGGCGACGCCCACGGCGCCGCCCAACGAGCCGGCCAGGCCGCCCGGTGAGTGACCACACACTGGATGACTGTGGGAGACGCAGAGCCGGCTACGCCCAGCTTTCTTCTATCCAGTCTTTCTTTGTTCTTAATTTTTTTTGGTCATTTTTCTATAGTTTACAAATCAGGTGAGACCAGAAGATAGAGATGCGTGGAAAGAGCAGAAGGAGGCCTCTGCCCAGCAGTGGGATAGCACAGACTAATACATGTATAATAATAATAATCAGGATTCCGCCCGGAAATGACGGATCGGACGTAGTACACAAACACTTCAAATTGGAAGGTTTAAAACCAAAGACTATTTGCCTTGCGAGGTTTCGCGCCCTGTGTGAACCCCACCAATGAACTTTCTATACACAATGCTAAAGATAACTTATCGCACAGTGTTCCCGGCGCCCGAGGAAGCCGCGCCGCTGGCAGAGACATCATCATCGTCGGTGGTGCCGCGCCTGTTGGAGCCGCGCGTGGCGGCGCACATCGAGCGCGGACGCGTCGCCATGCGCCGCCTGGAGGAGATGTTCGCCAAGCATCCCACGCTGCAGAGCCAGGAGGTAACGTAGTGTCGGGGAAAGGAACGAATAGATGCCAGGAAGTAATGTAGCGCTAGGGAAAGAAACGGGTAGAAACACAGCCAAGAGGTGACAATGTGCCGGGAAATTGAACGGATAGAAACATAGCCTTACATAGTGCCAGGAACAGGTAGAAAAAGACAGGAGGTAACGTGGTGCCGGGAAATGGAACGGATAGAAACACAGCCAGAACGTAATAGAGTGAGTAGAAACGTTTTCAGAGTCGAGAGGAAATCCAGAGTAGGTAACGCAGGAGAAGAAGCGGGTAGAAACATTTGCAGAATCGAGGTAACCCAGTGTTACGGAACTAAGCCTGCGATGCAGTGGCGAAGGGTGAATATTTTCGCAAGGGAAGCCCGACCAGAACAAAAAAACTTACCAACACTTACTTCTAATGAGGTGCTAGGCGTGATGATGTGAGTGTAGTCTTCTCGGTATGAAGTCAGCAGTGATGCAATTATGACCCACCTTCAGAATATAAGGAAGCACTGGTATATATAAACAGTGTCTTTCATGTATTATAAAGGTGGCTTTGAAAAAAGCCGTTTCATGTAAGCATGTAGGAGTGAAAGACCAACACCAAACCAACAATCTAAACAAACCAACACCTAAGTCAAAATCAACTAGGTAAACCTATTTCGATAAACTATTTTTAGTAGGCTATAGGAATCACAAACTAGCCTAAAGGTAAAATAGATAGAAAAATTATGTACACAAGGAAATACCAACACCAAACCAACACCAACACAAAAGTCACTCATAATATCCAAATAAACCAATTTCAACATTTCGATCAACTATTTTTAGCCACTTGGAATATAGTTTTAATGTAGTAGCCAAAACCTAGTAAATTAGTTAAAACAAAAGCAATAATAAAAACTTAGAACCCCAAACCACACGACCAAATAAACCTATGAAAAAGTATCTTATTTACCTACAGTTATGACTGTTGACGTATAACCCAGTCGAATACCGAGTCAGACTCTCTCTAAAACAATGCGTCAATTCTCTGACCTTATGAAATAGTTGTCATAATAATGGTAACCGGACCAAATTAAATCGCATTCACATCCCATAGTGTGTGTTTGTACACCGCGACCATCTGAAATGGGATGGTTATACCCACAAGCCGATCGCAGTCGGCTTATTTTGCCCATATAGAGCGAATGTGGGACTGAAATAGCAAGCGAACAGATTTCGTGAGTTCGAGAGAGAAGGGTGTTGAAGCATCTGTATGAGCCTTTAAAGCCGTAACTGACCGGCTTGCCTTTGCTTTGTACTTTTGTTTAGGCGTTGCGTTTGCTTCTGAGAAATGATAGAATGTTGTTTTTTTGATGTTGATTTTAAACTCTTAGTGTAAGTGAGGAAGGTGCGGGGATTTCAAAAGGGAAGCCGATAGGAATCGTGTTATATAGACCCTTCGCCACTGCTGCGATGTTTGAAGGGGAGCTAGGCCTACGGCGCTTGAAGGAAAGCTCGGTTTTCTGCCTCCTTTGAGAATGATAATGATAGATGTCCCTGATCAATTTACAGGGGGAACACTCCGGTTGTCGATACCCCTGGTAGATTACTATAGATTTGGTTATGCGTGGATTCTGCAACCTGCATCCGTAACCTTTCGTTTAAATCTCATACCTTTCTAAAGTAGATTTTTTAATTCTATGAACCAATGATAGATTTCGAGTGGAACATAATAGTTGACATAAAATTATATGATTTGAAACGTCACTTTGGTCCATCAAATTACGACTCCTACATTAGCTTGATACCTTAACATGATCTTATGTTTTACAGATAATGCGCAAACTGCTCAACTTATACAAAGACTGTCGGTTCTTGGACCGTTTGATGGGCACTTCGTTCTTCCATGAGGATCACTTTTTGGTACGTTAAGCCAAGACAAAGAAGGTACCTGCTGTATTTATAGGATTCTATTGTATTATCGCGCCGGTGTTGTTATTTTGGACCGATAAGTATAGTGTGATCTCGGTCTAGAGAAATCCTGTTTCCTAGCAGTCGTTCATCGTGAAGGTGGTATGACTCTGTGCAGAGTCGGCCTGAGGAGGAACCACCCTTTTACCTATCTATTTCTGCTGCAAAGCACCAATGTTGCGGTTTCAATTTGAAGGACAGAGAGCCATCGTAATTACTGGCACATTTAGGCACTTTATCTAAGTCAGCAGCGCATCAAAAATTCTCTAATAATATTATAGTGAGGTGAAATGTCTATGAGCTCGGTGACCTCTTACCACCGACAGTGGACCGTTTGATCGTCTGCTCTCCATATACACTAAAAGGATACTAAATCATTATATATTATTTTTAACTTTTCTACTGTCCACTTTTTTATAAATGTCTCAATTCAGGAAAAGACCCTCCGCTGCGTGACACGGACGCACGCGGCGCGGCGGGTAAATATCCTTTGCTTGTTATGAAGTTAAAACGTCGCCGAAAGTAAATGATAACCAGCAATTTACATCGATATCGACTCGTCCGTGCCTTAATACAATGTGCTATATTCTTTTCCGCCTGCAGGGGCTACTGGAACGAGTCCGCGAACGCGGCGCGACCACTCCGCGAGCAGGGGAGAGACGCGTCCACGAACAACTGGCGCGGCTGTTCTCGAACGAACCGCCGGAGGGAGGCTCGCTCGACAGCATGGCAGTCGACGAGGCCGAGGCCGAGAAGCCGACGCGCGCCATTATCACATCTAATGTGACCGTCGAGCCCATGGAGGTGAGTGCAGTATCTAAAGACAGAGGCCCACAGCATGCCAGCCGTCTAGGCCGAGTCCGAGAAGCCGACGCGCGCCGTCATCACCTCTAATGTCACTGTGGAGCCCATGGAGGTAAGTGCCGTCTCTAAAGCCAGAGATCATAACCGCCAATGTCATTGTCCTACCGTTGGAGGTGAGTCTCGTACACTCGGAAGTAGGAATTGGTATCCAGGCAACTTTGAAGCTTACTTTAGAAAAATGATATATTTTATATTGCTTGAACCGAAATCTTTTCGAGCTCCATACTCCCTCTCCCCGACCGTTAGACGCCAGCACGGTTAAAGCGCGCTGCGTGAAAGAGATGGAAACATAAAAACTGCAAACTTATTTTTGTTCTTTTGCTTTACAGATCGAAAGCGCTCTCTCAAAGAAAGATCTGCATTTGAACATTGAGCCTGTGCAGGCTTCAGGATCTGAATCCAGTGTCACAAGAGAAAACGTTATCAGTGAAAATCGTAAGTCATCCAAACCATTAATTTTTTTTTAGAAATATTTGGCCATATCCCTTTATTGAGGTGGTTTTATCAGCTCTATAGTCGGTAATTCTGTATTTGACTAATATATTTTTTATCCATCAATCAACTTACATGGATATCCTGAAGAAGGATCTAAAATTCGTTTTTCGATATCGCAACTAACATCAGAGATATTAATGATTTAAGTTAGCACTGGAGAGATGCTCTGTTCCTTTTTAGCAAAACAATTCTTTATGTGTAGCCTGGATTTGCTTGTATGGCGCTAATACACAGTGACGTCATAATATAATATTGCCGTTTCTTTGATTTTTGATAGCATGTAGCTATTTTATTTTTCAATGAATTTTAATTCTGTTTTCACATTTGACCATCAATTTATTTCTAATTCTTAATTTTTAAGAAATACATTTAATATTTGTTGCTTGGAAATTATCGAATTCCCATTAGATAGTATGTCCTCTCTATGTGTTTTTTTTCTCCTTAGATAAGTTATTCTGTTTCGTTTCTGTGTCGTTATTAGTAGATACTAGGTCAATGCAGAGTCTCATCGAAACGTATTTATTTAATTCGATAAAACCCTGACCAAAACTGTGTTAAAAGTTGGACGCGTATGTCTGTTTGTTTGGAAATATGTTTGTGGCATCATATATATGAACCACCGATGGTCCAATTTGGACGAGCTTTTTTTAACAGAGAATTATGTCGAAGAGTGTTCTTAGTGGATTCCAAGATCTTGGAGTTCTTTGATGTCAGATCAGTTTGAATTCAAATGTTCGTGGTGCTATTCCCACATCTGAAACCTGAAATCTGATGGTGACTAGGAATTAGTAAGGAGTCCGTTGTACCGTTGTACGGTAGGTCCGTGAGTATCTTTATTGCCACAAAAAAATAAAAAAAGGGTCGTTGATAGAAAGGTATAGATATCGAGGACTATGAAGAGGCTCTTCAAATCATCCAAATGCATGAGAAAAATGCAGTTCTCTTCGAAGAACTTAGACGTACGGCGCAACATGAAAATGAAAACACTGTTGAGACATTGAATAAAGAAATTGACTCATTAAAATCTCAGATAATAAAACTTCAAGATGAAAACATATGTCTTAAACTTAAAACCCAGACGAAGCCGAACCAGAATAATACTGAAGACAAGTAAAAAATTGTAACCGTTAAAAAGGTAAACAAGAAAACGCTAAAGAAGGGAACGAAGTCAAGGCAATTTATGAATAATACTAAAGTCAAAATGTAAAAAAATCGACGAATAACCGGAAACCTAGCCCAATGAAACCCCATACTAATAAACAAACAGAGATCTACTGTCAAAATGAAAGCACAACTAAAATGATTAATACACTACAAGAAACCAGAACTGTAAACTCTTTGATATTCATTTTATGACATTTTAGTATTATTTTATTCTGACGGTATTAGATCCGTAGTATGTATTGACAATGCCCCTTTACAGCAGCTAGTAGCGTTAAGTAAATTTAAATTTGAAATTGTGTACAAACTTACTATAACATAATGTACATTCGTATTTGACAATGCCTTATGCAGCAGCCATATTTTATCTTTTTCTTTTGACAATGCCCTTTTACAGCAGCTAGTAGCATGTAAGTAATAATTTAAATGTTATAACGGATAATAATTGTACCATGACGTATCTAAGCGTAACTTTGTTATCAAAAGATAAATATATTAAATACAAAATACAAGACACTTTATTGTACAAATACAGTAAAAGTAAAAACTACAGGAACAGTAGCACCATATGCACAAAAGCGATCTCTTCCAGGCAACATCTGAAGTTAATTGGACATTAAAGAGATTAGCGATAGTGTAGTGTGAAAATATGAAAAAGGTTACTATTACTTAATACACATTAAATTTAGTAAAATAAAAGTAATATGATATACATAAATATTTATGTATGTAATAATAAACTAATAATTATGTATGTCGTTGTTCCAGCGTCCACGGAGACGACTGACGTGGACGGTACGACCCGGAATGTGTGCTACAAGCTCTGCTCGCTGATCCACTCGCAGCTCGTCAAAGCTCACGCCGAAGTCAGCCGGTATGTGCCCTTTATATTGTGTATATTGTCAGCTTTATATCTGTAATTTTAAGGCTCTCCCATAATACCGACGCTTAAGAAAGACGCACTTTACGCAGCTCCAGATGGAATAGTAATATGTTGATGATAATTTTCTGGGGGTATCGAATCTCACACTATTATTACATCACGGTCAAATTACCTCGGCTGCCTATATTTTTGAAACGGCTAGTAGAAAACAGTTTTTGGAGTCCCTAAGAGATTTCGTATCGACATATCACCAATTTCATTGGGAACTGTGAGAAATACCGATTGGATTATAAAGAATTTGTGAACTAATTATTTTACTAAAATATCAGTGTTTATGTGCAAATTTACAATTTTTGTTGTTATTGATGTTCTTGACTTCTGTTTTGATTATAATTATAACTATAACTTATAAACTTAGTTCGGTTTTTCGAAAGAAGTTGGAGCAATAAATATTGTCAGTAACTAATCTTTATGCAGCCCGCCACTAGGTTGTAGGTAATGAATGATACATTGGTCTTTACACTGGACCCACAAAATGCCCCAGTCCCTTTCTTGTAAGGGGAGTCTTTTATCTCAACAGTGGGGACATAGATAAATTAATAGGTAATATATTTGTATATTAAACGAAGCGGAGTTGTTTCAAATCTTACCAAAAAAACGCGTTATTTTTGCTGCTGCATAAGTCACTTAAATGTGTTCTACAATCCACCTGATCTCAATGGTATCCGTCGCGTGGAAACATCAGCAATATCTAGCACTGTTGACCTAAATTCGATCGAAACGAAACATATTACCTCCGAGGTGATGACTCTAGAAATCTAGTCAATCCGACATACCTGCACGCATAAAGGATCGCTTATGTGTCTAAAGAGCGTCGGTGGCGTCGTGGCTTGGACGTCGGACTTCCGTGTGGGAGGTCCGAGTTCGAAACCATGCAATGCCATGTAATGAGTTCTTGGGTTTTTTCAAAAGACTTACGTACATTTACCGACTGCTCTGACAGTGAAGGAAAACATCGTGAGGAAACCTGTACACTGAAATAACCAGTGTGTGAAATGGGGAAGGCAATGGCAAACAACCCCATTAAATCTGCCACGAGAGTCGTTCTATGTGATTAATTCCTTAGAATGATCACGACCCTCAGCAATGAGGAATACGACTTAGAAGAAGAACCAGGGAACCTGTTAATATGTGGCTAACCTACCGCCGCGATGAATATATTATACAAAATAGTTATTGATAGACAGATTTTTTGCGGTATGTTTTTACACAACTCCGCTCGTTAAGCTTCGGTGGACGGAAAACTTACTGATATAAAATACACAAGGGTAACAATAAAGACTGATTTGTTTTCCGCAGGAGAAGGCCGCAAGAATTGGCCGAATTCCTTAACAGCTTAATGAAAAAGCAAAACGCGACTGAGGAGAAGTTACCCTACCACTTTTCAGTGTGAGCCTACATTTTGTTTTACTTTCCCCCTTTTTATATGTTTCTTTTCTGTTTTCCATGGAATTCTGTACAGTTCATGCTTACGTTATCTTGAGTTTACCAGAAGATTTATGTTATTTGAGTGCAATGACCAGTAATAAGGGCAGATTTATTTATTAAAAGTTTGCTTACTCTATGAAGATTCAGCGATTCATTTTCTATCTTAGTTAGTAGAGCTCTATGTTCCGTTTGGGTCGAATCATATCTATCTAAACGTAAGCAATCACGTTTTTAGTGACAAATAGTAATCCACTTAGTCATCTTGAAATCAGTTCAGTAGTTAATCCTCTTCTATGCGCCGTGATGTGATCGAAGGCTTGTGAATGTCAATATGATTGTTTTTCATACATAATCAATTAAAACACGCTACGTTTTACTTGGTGTGCGCTGAACTTAAGTGTCATTTATGCATTTGTTACTAGCATAACACAAAACGTTTTGTTTAATCTATCTTTTTACATGGAAGTAAATCTGCTCACATTTACCTAAAATATTTATTTCAACAACAGTGACGATATATGATATATTATATATTAAACTCGTATAATCCATGCACCGAATTCCATGTGTATTATATTTGCTTTATGTTTAACTTAGATGTTTTAATTTTATTTATTTATTTAATACTATTGCATCACTCCTATTCTATATTTCTATTACATATGGGATTGCCACCTTATATAATTAACAATTATTAGTCGCTGTATTAATGTTACCTTACTAAATATTTCTATACTTCGTATCTTGTTGGATGTGAATGGTATCACTGTGAGCTAGTTACATACATAGAAGACACGTGGTGGGGTATTAAGGTAGAAGTAAATATTTTACGGGCATCTTTTAGCAATTCTTATATTAAACAAAATACAGTTTAGATATCATTGCGTTGTAGATTCATTATTTTAATTTTAATTGTTTTTGTTCATTATTTTAATTTTAATTGTTTTTGTTCATTATTTTAATTTTAATTGTTTTTGTTCATTATTTTAATTTAATTTGAGTATCTTGCTTAGGCAATCACCATTTAAAGCGGTGTGATTGTCGCGCGAATTTAATACAGGGTGTTGACAAAAACTTTCGCCAGACTTTGACACGAGGTCCACTCATGGACGTGAACAACTTTAACTAAACAGTTTGGAAATGGCGCATGAAATTTGACAGACAATCCGTACAAAATAGGCATTAGGCAACCTGGACCAATATGTATTTTGAAAAATTGTGTACTCCATTTTGAACACTTGTTGGACAAAGTTGTTCACATTCATGAGTGAAACTAAGCCCTACGAATGTTTTTGTTTACGCCCTGTGTACACACGCCATAGTTCGCGCACACGTAATTCTCCAAACTGCAAAACTACGACAACGAACAACCTTGTAAATCACCGTTACTAAGACTACACCATGGGTAGATTAGTTAGATCGTCTTCAATACTTTGAAATGTCATTCAGAATCTATGACATTCGTCTTACTTAATCGAAGTATTGTGAAAAACATGACCATGTATGTATTTTTCATTGTATTACATTCATACACATACGTAACTTATTATGAATTTCATGTTAGTGCATTACTACATCTTAGATCAATTTATTATTTTAGTATTTTATTATTTTCGAGGCGTCTTTAATTATTTAATTAACTTAGAATTGTGTTGTTCTGTAGCGAATGATTTCCTTTATTTTTATTTATTTTGAATTTATTTTTGTTCGTAGATGACTCTGTAAAAAGTGGTAACTTAATTTCTCTGTTTTCCGAAAGATTGATTTGTAAAATGTTGTTGAACCTTGTCGGTGCCTTTGTTAGACTCCACGCGTAGTTTGAACCTTTGTTTAATATAAGTCTTGCCTTTACCATGTGTTACCTTGTACCTTGGATTGTCTTTCAGTATGTCCTAAAGTTGGAACTAAACGAAGCCGATTTGGTTCGCTGCATCCAATCACAATACGTTAATTTCTAGTGGAGGGAAGGCGGGGCTTGGAATAAGGGGATGTGATTTGATGCTGCGATCCGAACTGGCTTCGTATAGCCTAAGGTTTGCTATAATATAATTGGGTCGGTATGTTGGGGCTGTGATTTATTATCAAATTCTCTTCTTGTCGTGGGATAGTAAACAACCATCCACTGATTTGACAAATTGATGACAGCGCCAACGTGCCGACCCGTTTAAATGTATAGCAATCCTATACACGTGCAGAAATTATGTTTTCCATGCATGGTATTGGAGTGTGGCTGGTAATTGTACCCCCTTATTGTATGTAGTTTCAGAAGTAATTCTATCATTTTGATTGGAATTTCTGTGATACTTATTTGGGATGGAAGGGAAATTCTTCTTGTTCCTTTGAGGGATAACGTACTCCGATGAATCAAAAGACATATCGCAAAAAAGTCCTATACAAAAGTCTTTCAGAAAGTTCACATTCATAATCCCCAGTGTTCCCCAGAGTCTATAATTCATTAATGATCCCTCATTTATAGTACAATAGAATCGGCCTCTAACCTCTAACATAGGTAAAGTATATAACCTATATCTTGCATTCATGAATATTGAAAAAACCATACTTGAGGCACTTGGATTTTGTCAAATTAAACATTTGATTCAAAAAATAATAATTTTGTATTAAGTTTGAATGACGTTAAAATGAGAATATGACCCTCTTAAATCAGTAGTTCGGTTGTTTGACCGGTACCTCATCATTAGTTCGGTGTGTTGTTATTTCCTTTTTCCGTAACCGAACTCCCTAACCGAACTACAGAACAAGGCTCAGAACCGGACTTTAGTCCGGATAGATTGGTAGATTGGTTATTTATAACCAATCTACTGAGATTAAAGCAATATTGACAAGGGTTGTAAATATGTATCCATTACAGTGGAACACACATCAAGCTATACTCCATGGAACCCTGTCGCCATAAGATTTTGTTATGATTCCTAGACATTAATATAAATGTGTCAAATTAGTTACAGCGAGAAAGTACTAAAGGGCCTATAGCCTGATGTGTTGTCCAGTGTACGCACAACTACAAAGAGAACGTAACCGTTTTATGTCGCGACAGTCAATACGGCGCGCTGGTGGTGAGCATGGCGGATGAAGAGAAACCCGAAGTGAAGCCACCGGGAGACGCTAAAGACGACTCGGACTACTCCTCGGCCAAGTGCTTCTTTGAGAATGGTGAGCAATACTTATTTTTCATCCCAACTATTCGAAAAGCTCATTGGTTCATCAAAAAGTGGGAGCAGAGTAGGTCTTTTCTGTAAGAGACTTTAGAACAGGGAAGAAAAGTGATTTGTCTTTAGAACATGAATACACCGCGACAATAATAATAAAATACCAAACCTTCTGTTCATTCATCATTTGTCTGATTTAATAAATGACTTAATTTAATTTAGACCATGTCAGAAGCCTACGGGCGGCCTGAACAACTCTGACAATAGGTTGGCCACTAACTATACAAAAACAACAAATAAAAATACCCCGACTTACCATTGTGAAGACCGCCTTACATTTTTTTGATCATCATCAGGTCCTTGAGGTTCCAGATGTGGGAAGGGCTCCATGGTCCTAAACATTTGAGCTCAAACTCGAATCATCTTGTTATTAACGTTCCAGAGATCCCATCTGACATCAATATACTCCAAGATCTTGGGAACCGCTGATCCAATTTTTATCAGACATGGCTAAGATCACTCGAAAAATTCTCTACCTTTTATCTGCTTTGTCACGGATCCGTGTCCATAACTTGACACTACATTGTCAAAAATCCTTGTCCTACTGAAAGCTTGATTTTGCTTGGCTTCAACAATCAAAAGGTTAAATTAAAAAAAACCGGGTCCAAATCGGATCATCCATTGTTAAGTTATGATGCCACAAACAAACAGACTGACATACAAACGTGTCAAACTTATAACAAACCCTCTCTCGATGGGTCGGGGGTTTAAAATGTGTGTTTGTTCCCAGCTGCAACGGCTCCGGAGTCAGCGCCCCTGGCAACAGCCGAGGGCGCGGAGATCGAGGGCGACGCCGAGGCGCAGGCGCAGGCGCAAGCGCTTCCGAGCGAGGACGAAGGCGGCGAGGGTTTCTGCGTGCTCGAGTCAGCGCCGGCCGCTCACCGCTTTCGCTTATCAATGCTGCAGCCGTCCGAGCCGCGCAGCTTCTATTCGGCCGTCAAGAGGGAGATCAAGCTGCTCAAGAGCGATCTGCCGCCCGGGGTGAGTAATAAGTTGGGCGGTCTAAAAATTGTTAGACCTCATTGATTTACTTTTATTATCCCTTGGAAATTTTATTACAAACTCCTTGGCCAAATATCACTGGCTGGCGAACTTCAGATTTTTTAAATTAATTTTCCGCCAGAACAGTTTTTCACATATTTTGAAAGCTGGTTCAGTAGAAACCTTTATTTACAACTTTTCAAAGTATTCCCCTGCGGCATCAATGCACTTATCGAATGCATAAGTGCATTTAAACATTTGTAATATTTCTTTTATTTTCTATTTGACTAAAAATTACTGGACCGCCCTAGGTACACACCTCTTTTTTTTTTGTTAACGAGGGGGAATCGTCCAAAGATACACGGCTTCCTGGGGGAGAAACCAAAAATCATAAGAGTTTCACTCGCTGAAATGCTCTCGATTGTGGACGTCGTGCATGTCGGAGGGCTTCGGGATCTCCACTGCAACGTAACGATGGGGGGTATCTTTATAAGATAGCCGGCATCCTGGCGGAAAAACCGGGTTATGTGCGGAACAGCTGACCTGTTGATAACTTTGAATAACGTATCGTATTGTTCGCAGGTTTGGGTCCGCGGTTTCGAGGACCGCATCGACCTGCTGTCCGTGATGATCGCGGGCCCCAGCAAGACGCCGTACGAGGGCGGGCTGTTCGTGTTCGACGTGCAGCTGGGCGGCGAGTACCCCCGCGCGCCGCCGCTCTGCCACTACCACTCGTACTGCACCGACCGGCTCAACCCCAACCTCTACGAGGACGGCAAGGTAAGACGTCAGCAAGACGTACGAGGGAAATCCAGCTCCCTGCATATCGGAGGGCAGTGCAACGCTCTAGGAGGTGTATACTCCACATCTGACCTGGCCACTACTACGATCGCTCTGCACAGATACGAGGATGGCATGGTAACCTTACCACAGGAAACTTATTCGTTGACTCGTAGGGCAGTGAAACGCCTCGGTCACTCCTGGGAAGTGTATACACCATCCAGAGGTGGACCAGACCAGAGTCTGGCCACTACCACTCGGACTGCACCGACTGGCTCAACCCCAACCTCTACGAGGACTGCAAGGTGACCTACCACGGGAAACTTTTTGACGAGAGAAAGGGGAGAAATCTCCAAAAGAAATCCAGGTTCCTGCATCTCTGAAGGATCCAGGATCTCCAGTGGAACGCCGGTGCTTTAGATCCCTCCTCCACCTCTGACCTGGTCTCTATCACTCCTACTGCCAATTCTGTACGAGGACGGCAAGATAACATTGCTACAGGAAACTTTGTTGACGGGAGATAAATCTGCCAAGGAAATTCAGCCTCCTGCATATGGAGGGCAGTGAAACGGTCCAGTGCACCCCTAGCACCTCAGGCGGCTGCTATCGTAGCTCACTTCTTCATCCGAGAAAAACTTTACAGAAGTCAATTTTAATTTATAATTAATTGACTTTCAGGTGTGCGTATCACTGTTGGGAACGTGGTCGGGCCGCGGCGTGGAGGTGTGGGGCAAAGACAGCTCCCTGCTACAGGTGATAGTGTCTCTACAGGGACTCATCCTCAACGACGAGCCCTACTTCAACGAGGCCGGCTACGAGAAGCAGAAGGGTGAGAATACTAACTTCATTATTATTGGTGGTGGCGCATATGATTGGTTGCAGCGAACCGAATTGTAGCTGGAACCAGCCTCGTGAAGTTCGAGTCTATTTTTAATTACCGCTAGGGTCATTGGAACTAATTGCTGATGCCTGCAGCACAGGCTGACTTAGTGTAGGTTCAGCAGTATTTGGGTCTTATTTTATTAGCGGCAAATATTTCTAGGGTGTCATAACGATAGAGCAAAAAAATATTTGTTTACTTATCAAATTTTCGAGAAACACGACCAAAATTGTTTGTTTGAACATTCTATAAATGAATGAATTATTGCTATTCTAATACTCAAATAAGAAGTAAGAATGAAATTCGTTTCATTCATAACGACATGGATAAGTGTATGCCAACCAAGGCGCAAAATAATGGGGTTTATTTTTCTTTAATATGGAAAATTTTCATACAAGTAACAGGGTAATTTTTTCGTGTAAAATGATACAAATGACCAGCACATACCCCCCTGCAAATATTTGCTACTAATAAAATGGACCTTATATACGACATAACACTGTATGATTGTCAACATAATATCTTACATCTACCACTTACCATCATGTAGCCCTTTTGGCTAATTAAAAAACAGTTGAAAGTCACGCGTCCAGTTTAATCCAATGCGTTTAAATCCTCACATTAACCTACCGTTCCAGGCACTCAACAAGGCAAGGAGAACTCCCGCATGTACAACGAGATGGTGCTGCTAAAGCTGGTCCAATCTATGACTAAGATGCTGATGAATCCGCCCGAGCCGTTCCGTGAGGAGATTCTGCAACACTTGAGGATCCACGCGGCAGAACTGTGCCGCCGTCTTGAGGGGCTGGTGGCTTTGTCCAACGGCCAAACGCCGCCGGACACCCCTCTTCCCGATTACCCCCTAATCCCCGCCTCCCGCGGCTTCTGCCTCACCCTCCGCTCGTCCCTCGAGTCGTTCCGGAACGCGCTCCGTCGCAACGACATCAACGTGCCCCCTTCCACATTATAGCCAACCTTGTAGCACACACTAGATAGCAACTAGTATTTAATTATGTTGTTTTTATGCTCTGTATTCTATAGCCATCTAGCGTGAGGGAGTTGCCCGGTTTATCTAATCTGTAGGCGGAAATAAGACTTCTGAAGCGGTGAAAGCTCAGAGGAAAAATAGATACAGGATTTCGCATGCTATTTCGTTTGACGGTAAATGTATTGGTCGCCTTTTTACCGTACTTTCTTTTCTGATTAATTAGATGTGTATAACATAAATCTGCCTCTATATAGATCCGGAGCCCAATTCCACTGTTTTACAACATTTGTCGATCTTTTGCAATTAAGTAGCGATGTTTTCGTATCGATTCAATTTTAAATACAAATCGTAAACTGCTAACACCACGCTAACACATATGACCCGTTAGATCGATCGATGGCTTGACCGAAACGTAACGTTAATCGAAGGGTTCGTGACTACTTAAAACGTCTTGCTGTTTAGTTTCTATTAAGTTTACGTTGTATTAGTAGAATCGGACCTAAGGACTGGTCTCTTTCTAGCAGTTTTATTCCATAAGATGAACAGTGTCAACGATATGCTTGCGAAATCCTCTGTCTATGTTGGACTTCCTCTAAGGGTGAAAGTAACCATGAATATGTACAGTGGACTATGTACACATCAAGCTATACTATTTTTAAGCATTGACGTTTTAATATTGAACACTGAACATTAGAGAGACAACCCTGTTATTATCACTTTCATCTTCTACGAACTTCTATCACCTCAAGTGACATTGCAACACGGCCTGACATGTCTCAGATGTCCAGATTGACAGTCTGGTCTTGCCGTGTTCTTCAGAACATTTTTATTATTATTTTCTATCTAACCTGTTAGGTTTTCTCCCATTTCTGGGCTCAAGTGAGCTTCACTTCCTGAAGGTATTTCACCTGACGGTTCATCCTGTAAAAAAATTCGTACGATACGACAAGTGTTCAGGATTGCGGCTCTCTGCATTGTGATATATGTATTTTTGGGGAGATCTATTAATTGTGAACTGTGATTATTATTACTATTAATGTGGCTCCGATTGAAGCAAGTGGTTATTTCCATACAATGATCACGAACCTCATCAATGAGGAAATACGGCTTAGAAAAAGATGCATTAACTTTTTTAATTGTTAAAATGAAATTATAATGAATTTAGGCATCTTCTTTTTACAGAGTGTTAGAATATAGCTTGATGTGTTGCCTACTATACCACAAGCAAAAACTTCGAAATTCGTTTAAGAAAAATCTATAACCGGTTGTATGAAAAGGAGATACTTTTACGAGAATTCGGAATTGTATTATATTGATTTTTAAAATATTCATGGATACTCTCATGCTGCCCAAAGGGTGCCTTATCACGTAAAGGCAGGAAGGTATCTTGTTCAGTCGCAACAGTTGCCGAGTTCTATGAATTGTTTCTTGCACTAAATCCGTAGCATAGCTTCGTTTTACAACTTCTTAAAATTCTATAGAGAATTCGGTGATGGAATAAAAATGGGGTTACTCCTTTGCGCAGTCGAGAAATAGAAATAAAAAATTCACCGACACCGCCACTGACAGTCGAGCTAGGTTCGGTCCCACATCGCGAGACCTCTGAACTCTCATTATAAATTATTAAAAAATAATACTTGTAGTAATAGTATTTATTGTGATGTACTTTCGACTATAGGAATATTAGATGGGCGATAGGTCCAGGTATTGTTGATTTTTTATCTTCTCACAGTTGGGTTCACATTCAATATTTCGTCATAACTACTTATGCAGATTTGTTATTCATATTCCTAGATAATATGAAAGGAACAAGTTCCCTCTAAATTATTAAGTCAAATTCTAAATAAAAATGTTCGAATCTTGTACGATTATTAATGATTGTTAGATTTATAACTGCTAGATGAATAATATTATTATTTATTTGTTAAAAAGTAGTGTATACTTTAATGGGATTCAGCGTCGTAATGTTTAGGTTTATGAGTACTTATTGAAATTATTTTACAGGCGAGGCTTCTTGCTGGCATTCGAATTTCTTGAATTATGGTTATTATTATAAATAAAATGTAATAAAGACAATAGGATGCGAGGTAGTGCTAGAACGACTGTGTCTTAGTTCATTGTTTCATCCTTTCTGAAGTTTCATATTATCATAATGTTTGTAGGAATGATTGTGAGTATTACGTTTCTTTTTATGTATTATGTAATTGTCATATGTAAAAATTCAGTCATTTTCTTTGTAATTGTAACTTTGTCTTTTGTTTTATATGATGGAAACTAGTAATTTGTATTGTAGTAAAAAGGTATGATTTACACAATTTTGGTACAATTGGCGCAATTCTAAGCTTTTGTCACTGTAGGTAAATAAATTTTTTAATAAGTCTAGCCGAGGTTTTGTTCTAGTATAGTGATCTCTGCGAACGAGTCTCACGCCGTCTCTTTCGAACTTGTGGACAATAGTTCATGAGCAACAAAGAAAAAGGCATTTCTCACTCTTACCACTCAGTTGTTCAGCTCTTATGCATAGTTTACATTATTCCAGTAGGCATTCCAGTCCCGCAATCCAGTAGCTACTTCCAGCGGAATGAAAAATAGAACCCTGGAATGTCCTTTTTTGCGGGATTGACGAAAGATGAAGTAGCTACTGGATTCGAAAGTGGCTACTGGAATGCGAGTCTGAAATGCCTACTGGAATAATGTAAATTAGGCTTTACACTAGTTTTGAGTCGCAAATCTAAAGTGCTGTTTTCCAGAGAGTTTAGTGCTCGTTATAGTCAAAATTGTCCTTGTATTCCGTCAGTTTTGGAGTAAGGAAAGCGCTATGCCGCCCACGCCTATAGGCAGCACAAATACGATGTAACTTCATGCCAAAGTCAATTGAGCTATGGAAGGCTTTAGTCGCTTGTATACACGATAAGTGACAACTATGTATAATGATGATGATAATAAATTAAATAATTCTTCAACCTTATTATGTCGTTTACATTGCTTCTTATCTTATGATAGGGGGCCGGGAATAACCCAGCGGCATTTCGACCCTTGAGGATCTTTTGTGCCTACCCCATTTTACACACTGGTCACCTCAGTGTGCAGGTTTCCTCACGATGTTTTCCTTCGCCGTTAGAGCAGTCTGTAAATGTACGCAAGTCTTCGAAAAATACGAAAAACTCATTGGTACATGGCACTGCACGCTTTCGAACCCGGACCTCCCGCATTGCTTGCAGGTCGAGTCAAAATTCTAGCTCATTTTAAGTGCGCGCGTGCTCTACCCGCGCCTTGTATTCTCACTGTGACATATATTTTACTACTGTGCACCACTCGCAACGGCTTCACACACAATTGGTAACGATTGGTCCGATTCAGCCCCCTTATTACTATTCTCAAAATCCTGAAATTACCTTGAAATGACGTGCGAAACAGAGGCAACGCCATAAGACAAAATGTAGCCGTAAATCTGAAGAAGGTGGTTCCTCCGTTTACCCTCGAGGATTATGGACGTGAGAGATTTGTATGTATTAATTATAAAAGTACCAGGGACACCCTAAGGCTGGGTCAAGTTAAAAACAATATGGCAAAATTATAATTTTATTTCGACTGAACGCAATTATAAAAATACTTGGCATTACATTTATTCATAAATCAAAGTAAATAAATCAGTCAATTGATTTTACCTATCTACATCAAAATGGTTGTTCTATCACAGTAGTTACAGTAAATGTAAAATCAAAATCAAACACATTCTAGGAAATAAATATTATATACATAACCCTCAGGGCTATCAAATTATTTTTTGAAAACTTACGACAAAGCTACGCACGCCGTTAAAACAATTATTCTGCATAATTAAATAATTATTAGGATTTATATAATTATAGTAAGTATCGCGGGTCGTATCAATGACAGCCAATCTACAGCCAAATTGTATAAAAGTTGAAATATCCGTTTATCTCCCGTAACACTACTGACTACTGCGTGTTTAACTGCTTGTGCGAATACATAGGGTACTCTGAAAGTTTTGCGCTCCTGGCCGCTCATGTTTGAATTTCAAATGTTATATTTCTTTAAACATAAAAACTCATTTATTGATTAAAATATTTTTGGAAGGATATCGCTTTTCATTTTTTACATTGCACATTTAGAAATAGATGGTAGCAGTCCAAATGAAGGACGATCGTGTGGCCCACACAGTGATTCTGCCGATTATGGATGTTCATGCGATTAGACATCATAGCCCAACGTGTAGATGAGCCATGATGTAATGCGTCACTAAAGCTAAAACTAAATACAAGGATAATAATAGTTTTACATACTACAACAATCATGGTATACTTACTAAATAGGTTGTAAGATAAGTAAAAAACTATAGAATCTACTACATAAAATTATTTCATACATAATTATTTATATTTTTCATATATTATTTCATATATTCAAATTACATTATTATGAAGGGTACTCGTATAAAAATGTAATGTATTGTAATCTGATCGAAACATGATCAGGATAATTGAGAAATTATGATTTCGTAGTTAAGAATACAATTATTGTCATGATTTCTTTTCAGCAATATTCACGGATACCAAAATTACGCACACGAACGACCATAAAATTACGAAAGCAGCCCACACTACGTTCGAAAACGGGCTTTTGTACCTATTAATAACTCCTAAACCTAGCAAATTCGCGCAATGGCGTCTGGCACACAACACCAGGAGCGTTGGTATCAAATACTGTATACCCGTACCGGCGTACGACCCTGTAAATTCAATGAGAACACTTATGTCTTCTAAGAAATATGTTAACAACAAAGGCGGTACCACAGTAACCACCGGGAACAACAGCTTTCTTAAAACAAAATTGTACGTTTCAATTCGTGTCGTGTCTAAGAAGAGACTTTGTAAATTATTTCTTAGCGTAATAGCGATAATTGGGAAGCTAGTAGACAAGGTGAATACGGGGAATAAAGCGAGGAAATATTCAACTATTTCAAGGAATATGTTTTCGTTATCTTTGGGTACGAAGTTTAGGGTGTACAGGTCGTTTAAGTGAGCGAATGCGAACGCGCCTGTGTAAGCTAGAAGGAGATAGAAGACAGTTATGAGCGCGTAGTCTAGAGCGAGATGGAGGCCCAGGCGGTTCTTGCCGCGTATGGGGCTGATGAGGCCGGGAAGAGAGTGGTGGCACATGAAGGAGTAGACGCAGGCGCCGAACAGAGTCGGCAGGCCTGTCACGTCGAACGCAGGAGGGTGGCCCTGCGGACCGCGACCTATTATCAGGTGGATCGCCAACGAGATCATTATTGTGAATGCTGGAACAAAATTAATAAAATTTAGTAATTTAAAAAAAAAGTAATTATACCTTAACCAGAAAAAGAAAAATCCTCACCATATGACTAAGTGCTATAATGAATGAACAATACACCAGCTTAGATATGGGCGCATCAGCTTAATGCTGCCTGCTCATTAATAAATAATAATAATAATATTGCGGAATTAAATGGAACTATTTTTTGCATAGAGAACTCCATAACAGTGACAATAAAAGTACCCCGGGCTCCCTCTTGACGGATTTTATTTTCCTGGTCAGGGTTGCCTGGAAGAGATCGCTCTTAGCGATAAGGCCGCCTAAATTGTACTTCACTATTTCCTTTTCTATCTCATGTTTTTTTTATTTTATTTGTGCAATAAAGTGTATTTTACTTTACGTTATATTAAATTATAAAGAAAATAAAATAAACGCTCGACTTACTACTGAGATCTACTTTACTATCATCATCAGATTCTCAAGGTTCCACAAGTCAAAATGGGTTAAAAATTATTCAAGTAATTGGTAGTGCAACTGCCTTCTGTACAGGTTCTTGGTTCGATTCCTGACCTGCAGGGCTATAACGGTTCTCAAAACCATCAAATGATATCATCAATGAATGCATTAAATAGGGACAGCGCTGTCGCATTGGTATAGCGCTATCTCTATTTAGCACACGCCATAACATACCATGATATGAAAGAACCGTAAAAGCACCCAGGAATACAACTGTGCACTTAAAATATACTCAAATCGTGATACCTCTTCTAAGTAATATTTACGTACCCAGCCACCTCATGCCAGATGTGAACAACTGCAGATACTTGGTCTTCTGAACGTTGAAAAAGACAAAGGGACCCATGGCACCAACGAAGGTCAGCAACGCTATGCGGTAGCATTCCATCCTTGTGTACGTCTTGGCGTCCGAGGTTGATTGGTTGAAGCACGGCAGCTCGTCCCAGTCTCTTGGGTTCGTCATGTTGGCTGGCACTGGTGAACTGCGAGGAATTTACAAACTTGAGTTTGACATAGTTTCTACAGGTTTCTTCTAAGGCTCAATTTACATTGCCGCGCAATGGAATGGAAGCGAATTTTCGCAACGAAATTGTACATAGCATAATGAACTTTATGTCAATAGGGAACTTGCATGTTTTTTTTTTGTTTTTAATCGGATGATACTTGAAAAAGAGAAACTTTACTGAACACAAAAGATTTTTAATATGCTTATTTAAAGAGATATAGCTTTGTAAAAACCCATAATACAATTTTCGCGCCAAAACGCATTCATTTTCTCAAGTGACGTAATTGGATTTTATGTAAACAAACGTGAGCTGTGAACAGTCTTGAACTTGTCAAAAGATTTTTCGCTTTAGAGGTTATTTTTATATTGGTTATTTACAAGAGTAATAAAACTATTTACAGTATTTGTGTAATCCTAAGAACAATAACTAGGGTGTAATCGTAATGATTCGTTGTTTTAATTACAAAAGTTGCCAATTGCAAAAAATATTTTCCTTAGAAGTTTATCAAAGTTTATGCAGATTTGGATACGTGTAAGCGTTACTGCCAGTTATTTCTATATACAGTTATGTATAATTATTATAATAGGTATATAATTTATAAAAATAATAATAGTTTATAATAATAATATATATTTATTCAGATAATTCCGCCTCACTTGTAAAAATATTCCCTAAATTTAGAGTAGAGAAATCCTATGACGTCACTCAATGCTGATAGGTGTTTGAAATTACGTTCCATTTCGCGCTACTAAAAAGCTAAATATCTCAATAAATACAAATATATAAATATTACTACTCACAATTTAATCTTTTTATGTACTATTCTATCGACTGCAACACATAGTTTTAAATTTTAAAATTCATGCAAGTTCCCTATTGTGTAACATACAAACTAAATACGAGCCAAAAAAGAAAAGTAGCTAGGGGAATTCTCGTGAATGCGCGAGGATTCCCCGGAAGACGCGCGACCTCTTTTTTGGCTCGTATTTAGTTTGTATGTTACACAATTGACATAAAGTTTGTTATGGTAAGTACAATTACGTTTCGAAAATTCGCTTTCATTCCATTCCGCGGCAATGTGAATTGAGCCTAAGTGTGTTGTTGATGCTAGGCTAGGAATCCGTCGATTCTCGGATGGAATCCATCCATCCACTTGATTCGTTAAAAAATTAAAAAGAAAAAATTGACCAATCAAGTGAATGTGTTCTATTCGACATCTTTCGTATAGGGTTTCTGCGCCTAAGCTCGTTGCAGACGATGCGCAGTAGCTTGCGCGAGTACTAATCATTAGCACTGGCGCCAGCGTTCAAACGTATGAGATCACTCGCACTTTCACTAAGCAAAAAGCTACTTCCCATCGTCTGCAACGGGCTTTATAATAGTACTTGTTTCAAAAAGTCATAAAAAAATCTAGGATGGGAATCGTAACAACCAAAGATTTTGAAAGGGCGCTATTATAGTCTAAGGGCGTACATTTTTATGGCACAAACCCTTTCGTTCGCTGTTAGTGTTAGTTTAACTAGTATTTATGTGGTAACAACATTATATTATATAAGTAATGATCTTCTGTTATTAAAATAATATCATATTGTATTCATTATGATATAATTGCATCACAAGTGTGCGTAATAGTGATGGGTGATCGCACTTGAGTAAATATTTTAAAAACAAGCAGTAGTTAAAATTGAAATCTAATATCCTGAGTTAAAGTTTAAAATTGTATTGGAATAGGTAAACTAACTCAGACTAAAAAAAATCCATGACAAAAAGGTTTTGTTTGTTTTAAACCTCTGCAGACTTCGTAACCGTTCGCCTAAATCGATCAACCTACAGCTCCATCGCCAAAAACATGCTCGGGAGCATGTTTTTGGCGAATGTCCCGAATAGTCCCGATGGTCTACGTGACGTGTGGTGGCGGGGTGTTCAGACTGGCAGCATGGCACAAGAAGAAAGGCATATCAACTACGGATTGCACGATGTTCACGTCGGTGACGTGGTTTCACGCAAGGAAGTTGCAATACTACTATGTAGTAAACTGGAAAAGCATCTTCATGGAAAGTGGCCCCCCGTCGAACGAAATGCTGTTTAAAAAAAGAAGAGTAAGCGAGACATACTCTAGTATGTCTCGCTTACTCTCTTTTTTTCAATGGAGATCCCATTCCAGTTACTTACTTTAGTAAGTATGCAACTTTCTTGGTTTCACGTTTGATGACGTACCCTTGTACGATGACGTACCCTTGTACGGTGACGTGGACATCGTACAATCCGTAGTTGATTGATAAGTCTTTCTTCTTGTGCAATAACTGGCAGCATACGCAGGCCATAATTGTTTTTTTATATCGTATGGTCAGTGGCCAACCTATTGTCAGAGTTGTTCAGGCTGCCCGAAGGCCTCTGACATGGCTAAACGACTGCTGTCGGACGACAACAGCCGGGAGCGACAACTTAACGTGCTTTCCGAGGCATGGAGGGGCTCAGCTAAAAATGTGCCACTGGCTTGCCATCCCAGTACTGACCCCGGCCAACACTGCACGATCGATGACTTTCGGAACATGTTTGCAACTAAGCTATGAGCTTTTCCAGGACGACCATGCGGCCAAGCCGCTAAACATGTTCAAAATGTATACAACTCACCAAACAACATCCATGACAGACTTAGCAACTGCGGCCGAATATATTGAAAGATCCCCATACAGATACACGCATATGATCACAAAGAACATAGTCCGCCCGGCCTTGTTCAGGAACAAGTTGGCCATTTCCCCGAGCTCGATTCGCTGGTCGAGGCTGTAGTAGCGGGATGGAATGGAGTCACCGCACACGAGAGGCTCTTCAGAGTCAACATGGGTATGCTGGGACGGTGACGGCTCTTCGTCGGATTCGTGACTTTGAACCTACAAAATTACCATCTGATTAATTGATTCTGATTCAATAAGAAAATAGGATTGGCATTTGGTCCCACAGTGGGACCAAATCCAAAAAGTTCATTATTATAAAATGAAAACCAATAAATTATTAGTTTCGAAATAAGTCTCATTTAATAAACAGTTTAGAATAAATACAAATGGTTGCAATGTTACGCCAATCAAGATACTATTGTTATCATTACAAAGTTGATTAGTCTTTGCCTTGAGAATGTTAGACTAATTTAGAATAATAATTAACTATTCAAGTATAAGGTGGATAAATTAAACAATACATTACATTTCTAATACCTACTGGGCTATAAAATAGACAAATTATAATAAACTCTATAATAACTGATGATAGAACTTACACTATCCCTTTTAATAGATTGCAGTCGCTTCCATTTGAAAACTGCATTGGCACATGCCATAGTTTCTATAACATATGTGGCACTCAGGAAGCTCATAAATGCCAGGAACACCAGGGACATGGTGCTGAGCCCCCATCCAGCCCGGGCAAACGCTGCAGGCAATGTTAGGGCTCCCGTCCCCACAATCAAATTGAATATGTAGATTAGACCCACCTGGAAATTTTATGAGCAATGATAATTTTTATTAATAATAATTGGATAATAATAATTTTTATTACAATATAATTGCCTTCTGCACATTGTATTGTACCTCTCTTTATGTTGTATGTTTTGTTTTTGTCCCGGGTGTGCAATAAAGTATATTTGTATTTGTATTGGTTTATGTGCCATAATGTTTTAATTTCAACAGATTTTTTACCTACAAGCTTTGCTAACTTCTAAACCCTAACTTCTTTCGTGTTCCATACTAAAGTTACCTACCCAACATTTGACAAAAAATTTAGGGGCATACGGAGCCCTATTGCTGTCGTCTTCCGTCCCGTCTGTCAAGCGGGTCTAGCGCCTAAACAGAGTAAGATACAGACTTCAAAACACACAGTATATTACTTTGACAATACTTTACTTGCGTAGAGTAGATTTTACTTTACTTGCGCAGGGCAGGGTAAAGCGCCTTATGTTACTAAAGGGGGCCACCCCAGAATCGGTGCCATCCATTTTTTGGAAAATATGTAAAGGTCCAATTATTGTAAACAAAGACAAGTCCAACTAAATCTATAATTCTCCCAATATTGTGCTTGATTTCTTGATATGAATGGGCAACACGTACACATAACATATTATACTAAGTAAAAATCAGGTGCTGCTTGAAAATAAATAAAAAACATACCCATATTGAATATTGATCCCCTGCTTCTGCGAGAGGCATCCTCAAAAATCTCCTCACACCCCAAAAACGACGCGGCATATTATGTATTTACAATACGACATCGCCGTCCGATACCAACCTACCTACCAAACACAGTTTTATGTTTTAAAACTTCCTCGTTTCGTAGATAATCGTCATTTTTTTTTTCTTTCGGTATCGGTCGACCGACATGACCAACCCTCAGAATGTGCCTTGAGATAAAAATTCCATTGAATTTGTTCCCATGTTACTCAAAGAGGATTAGGTAAGGTTCGGACTACACGATGACGGTTCCAGCGACGGTTCGGTTTGCGGTACCGGCCGTGTAGTTGACTGCATTCAAACTCATGCGCTGGGCTCAAGCTCCGTCCATTCGGTACAGGAACCGTGCAGGCCGGTTCCAAGTGGAACCGTTATACGTGTAATTCCTAGCGAAGCACCAGTTCCATGGAACCGGCCTAGGAACCGTCGTCGTGTAGTCCGGGTCTTAATACTGCGTTTAAGAGCGGGAACTTCAAACAACGGTTTACTTCGTCTTTGTGTACAAAGATCGACCAATCAAAAACTATAATGCCAACCTAACTGACAATAAAGCCAACCTAATAAAAGACAGCTATAAAAAAATAGAGATGAGCATCTCTATCAAAATATCGATATTTACATTTTATCGATATCGACAGTTTATACTATCGACAGCGTAGGGTCCTATTGACTTAGGACTTAGTTCAATTTTTAAAATAAGACAAAGGTTGTAGTTGCATAAATCTTTTATTGTACTGACAGGCCTGCACGAACGGCATATTTTAAGAAACGTCAGCATAAAACTTATACGGAGAAATTTTATCGACGTTGCACGAACGCACCCCTGGAAAAATCAGAGTTAATTACTGTCGCTGTCAGTGATAGTTATATATGCGTTGACATTTGATTTATTCACGTTGACGAGTTTGTGGCCGTTCCATAATTCCTTTGTTAATAACTTAAACTTGGTTCCATAATGTTCACTTTACCCGAGAATAATTGTCGGAGCAAGCGAAAATGGTTACGGAACGTACCCTTAAATGACACCTGCACGCTTCTGTCCTTTTCTTACCGATAGATAATGAAAGAGACATAGGTACGGAACGGACCGACTGAACTTAAATTTAAGTTTGTATAAATAATTATTTTTCTAAATTACCTAGGTAGGTATTTATTATGTTAAATGGCTATTATAGGTAGCAACATACCTATAGGTACCTTTACAATTATTTTAATTTTACGAGTTTGACTGAAACCTAAACATCAAGCATCAAGAATATTTATTATAGGTAGGTACCTATTCATGTTTTTCTATCCCTACTCACCATCGTAGATACTACAGCGATAAGTAGGTAGGTACCTATGAATTGTATGAAAATGGAGTCACGGAAGTTTTGTGTAGGTATCTAAAAAGCTGTAGGCAGACAAGAAGGCAAGATACAGTGATAATTGGGATTGAGAATAGGTAGCTACAAGCTTTAACATCTACTAGGTACGATTGAGCAAAGCAAATACCTTACTAGTAAAAATAGTAGGTAGGTATATAGGTATTTGCGCGCGTTGTTCTATAAAATATGTAGATTTTTAGGTATATATAGAGATTGTATAGATAGGGTGATAGAGTACGTATATGTAGGCAAATTGCTATTACCCGACCACGATAAAGCGTTGGCATACCCAACGGCATTCAAGAGAAATCAATGTTCATCATAAATAGACGGTATAACGTGGCAGTTCGTGCGAACCCCGACGACGAAATCATTCCATCCAGCCGTCGAAGCCGTGTTCTCGGGGGTTTGGGATTGTGATTTTATATAAATCTCTAGTTATGTGCCAAGAACTATACAAAACGAAGGTACGCACCTTATGACCATTTTTTTCAAGGAAATAAGTGCATAATGTCGTCGTCGATTTTTTCAGCATTTATGGCATCCATCGCTTTCTCAGTGGCTTATCTTTTTTCTCGCTCTCGTAAACGGAATGTCAGCAGCGTGTTTTACTTGCTGTCTCATTCTTTCTAGTAATATAACACCGTTGTGCTCGGTCGTGTCATGTAAGATTTTTTTGTATTTTTGCTAGCAAAATAGAATAATTTTGGTGCAGTTGTGTAGTTATTATTTAGTTTACGTGTACAGGTCCATGTTAGATTGTTTTCTTGCAAAATTATTTACCTGTATCGTTTGATATAGGTCGTGCAAACTTTCACTCTATAGATAGGTACTGTATCTGATGATATACATAGCATAGATACATGTACACGAGCCCGTAGATATTCAACATCGAGTCGTCGAGTCTCAAGGCCGAAATACACAAATATCTATGTACCATACCTACCTGGGGATTGGTTCTATAGAAATGTGAAATTGTGATAAGTTTTTTATTTGTTACTATCTTGAAGCTGCCGTAAGTAATTGCGCTTTATTTTTGTCCAATGGCGTTCTGTCGAGCGAGACAGTCCGGTTTTGATGATTTCATAATGTCCTTATCGCTTTTCTACTCACGACGCAAATTATGTTGATGTCTTGTAAACACCCATCTCACGAGGTTTGTTGTTAAGTGCTCACTGTATAGGTACGTGGCTGGCTTTGTAGCCACTTGGTGGAGGTAACCTCAAAATTTCCACTTTGCAAATCACCCAAGCTCTCAAGCTCATTAGCATCGACTGAGTAAGAAGACTCTTGCATTTACTTACATGTTAGATACATTTCCCTGAATCTGGTTCACAATAGGTATTTGAAGAATTATAAAACGGTATTGTTTTACGGTAATTGTTTTCTGTACAGATAATTTGAAACGTTACGAGCTGTCTGCAAAGCTGCTCGAAGGATCTGCCGAGCCCGCATTATCTGTGATATACAGCTCAGCCTCTCGTCCGTCCTATAAGGTAAATTACTACATACTATTTCCTTTTTACTATACACATTTTGAAATTTACCCAATCAGATAAATTAGAAATCTATTTCTGAAGCTATATCTATTTTATATTATTATGTATGATGATAATGAAAGACCGATGCAACAATGCATGTTGTTCTGATTTACTCTTCTGTCTTATACTTAATCAATGGGGGATGTGGACTATTTTTCTTATTAGATAGGTGGATGAAAACAAAACTTTGCTGTTTACAAAAGCATTTATGTAGGTAAGTCCTTTGTAATTTAACAAAGTGACCTTGAATTTGTGTAAAACTTGTACAACTAAGCACAATAAAACTGTCTTGGTATTTTGTTGTCATTTCTCAGAATTTGGGAGAAGGGATCAAGGTTCTGTGAGAGTTAATTTTATTATTTATTATTGGTGTCTACTCTATCTATTGTAACAAAAACTGCTCTACAAGAGGAAAAATACTTTACATCCCCATTAGTTAAAATTGGGACTAACATGAGCTTGAGACTATGTTAATACTGATGACGGGCCGTGTGTTGATGCCGCAATTGTTTGTAGGGCTGGGCCACTCGGGGCTAGGAGGCGAGTCCGCAGCAGCTTCCAGCGGTGATCTCACCCGCCCTCTGCCACAGAGGCACTAAACACTGCTACCTGCTTTATTGACTGCATCACTACGAACCATTGTTACTTAGTCTATAATTGAAACAATATGCAATCTGTGAAAATAAGTATAATGCTAGGTGGATATTGTAGAAAATTATTCTATTTATAATAATTGTCTGATGTCTAATGTTTCTGTAATATTATGTGTTCCACATCTAATTAAGGATAATTGTTACTCCAATATTGAATACTGTTACCGAACCAATGCAATGTAATTACTCCACCTCCACGAAGGCGGTGAACACAAATAAATTTGGTGCTTATAAGCGAGTCGAAGAGAAGAATGAGAGTCAGCGAGTTAGTGTAAAAATAGTAGATAATAATATTTATAATGTAGAGTTTGTTGATAGTATCCAACAAAACCAAATGATTGGCGATACGCCTAACTACTGCATTCCTTTATCGATTAACGCCATAACAGTCCAGGGTATCTCATACAGTGACCCATATTTCAGTAGCTTTAACTTAAACTATAAGATGGCGTTTGGAGCGCCAGAGTATATGGACAAGTCTGATTACGCTTTTAAATCCTCAGTTTGTATTATACGAGATGAGCCTTACATGGATAAGACACAACTACTGAAAGAAAAGTCTGCTCATAATATGATATGCAAAACGAAAACTCGAATGATTACTAATGACGCCAAGTCATTAAGAACACACCATGACAATAATGTATCGGAGGTGACTGAAGCGTCGACGCCTAAGACGGCTTTGAGAACGTTCGCGAACGGAGATCTCACGTTCGACGCGATGCTGGATTTAATAGGACACGAGGAGAGAATAATCAAGGCATTGCCGAAGTGTGAAGAGAGGGACAGCTGGGGCGTCCCGCGACGCCTGCGCCTCTGTGGTGGCGGGGAGAGCTCCCTGAACGCCGCCAGTGGCTGGGGCAGCCCTCCCAATTCCAACAATGGTAATTTCCTCATATTTTTGTTATCAACTTATTTTCGTCGCCATGTATTTTCTTGAGCCACTAAAACCTGGTGCCATAAAAAATCTGTCCCAGATATTTATAGTAGGAAATACTCCTGTTTATCATGCTTCCACTTTGCTCGTAAGATGTTCCTCTGTCGTAAATTTTATTTCAATATTGTTTTCTGAATTCCTTGAAATTTAGTAAAAAGTGAAACTTTCACTGAATTTGTTATTGTAATATAACTGCATGTGAAATAGTTTCAATCTTTTGATTAATTTCAAAATTGGCAACAATTGTAGTACCTCTGTCCATTTTACTTATCCAATCAATCGATAGATAAATCGGTACTAAAAGCACTTTTCCTTCAGCAGCTGGGAATTGGGGCGGCAACTCAAGCGGCCAAGGAAATAATGGAGCCAACAATACTCAACAATGGAATAACACGGCTCAACGGCCGCCGACTTCTCAAGCGGATAGTAAGTTGTTTTCAAATCAAACCTATAATGATGCAGTCTCATTAGAATTCGCAGTGTCTTGTTTGTTTTATAGTTATTATTTATTTTTATTAGAAAACAAGCGATATGTTGCCGATATGATGATAGATAGTATTGTACGTAGATGTGACGTATTGGAGTCATTAACGCCTCATTAAATTCACTGCAACTTTCTAAACTTCAAGCATTTGTCATCAATGATGAACAATCAATCAATTAGTATTGTTTATAAGGTTTTTTTAAACAAAGTTCTCTAAGTAATTGGTCATTGCAGTGAAATGTATAAAATATAACCGAATTTAAATCTAATGTGTAAATAAGGCAAAGGTATGCGAGTTCTTGACACTTTAAACAATGTAATTTACATCGAAAAGGCGTATGTTGTTCACTTCGCCTACTCATAAAGTTACTAAAAAAGAAGTCATGTTAATGTCTATTCATTTAGTGTAAAGCATAATAAATTAATTATCGGGGCCTGCTTATTACCGTAACTTTCTCTTATATCATCTATTAGATTAGAAGTGTCCCGCGGCGTTGCTCGGGTTCATATTGTGTGTTTAGCACGGGAACTGTACGTTTTCCTAGAGTAAAAAGTAGCCTGTTTCAGGGTAAACCAATCTAATAGAAAAATCTCCATCCAATTAAGTTCAACAGTTTTCCAAGTTATTAGCGTACATGGCATTCAAATACACGAGGAGCCCACCTGGAACATACACGGCGAGTGGAGGGACGAGTTGATGAAAAACGCCTACCGACTTGTTCGAATTTGACCCTCAAAATCACCCGGCTTCGAACAACCGCGCCGTGTATGATGCCTACGAACTGGTGTAGGAAATTGCGCCTCCCTTTGGAAGAAGTGGACCTTGTGCGAATCGGCGGCGTGCGAGTGCGGATGCCCGGAGCAGACTGCCCGACATAAATGCTTGAATAACAAAGTATGGCGGCCCAGCCGGAGACTTCAAAAGAACTTACCTTAGACATTTAAAATTTAACCTTTGTTTTTTTAGCCACTGTGACTATATTTTTTTGCCATACGATATATAAATGAGCGTACATGTAAGATTACGCATGGAACCTGTAATCTACATGCAAGATCTCACATAATGAAAACATTCCTTAACAGACAGTGCAGCATTTAGTCATCGGCAGGATTATAAACAAGTGTTTTCTTACAGTGAATAGCAACAAGGGGAATGGTAATCAGATGCCTCCGACGAGCGCAGCGTCCCAGAATTGGCAAAGCTCTCCCCCAAACATGCCAAACTCGCAGCCCAACAACAACGGTGCGCCCGCAAACAACGGTAAATTGATACTAGCTCAATCAAACTACGAATAATTAAGTTCGGAGTACCGTTAATGCAGCTAGCGGAACGCAGCGGGATTTGACGTAAATGCTTGAGGGTTGTTTGCAACAGGTTTATCCCTATGGTACAAGCCTGGACCGTTAGCTACGATTTCTGATATGCAGAGGCGCGGTCCTAATTAAAAATGCTGGGGGGTCATTAATAGACATTCAGGACAGGTCATATGGGATCGGAACGAATTTAAGGTTTATCTATAGGAAGATCGAATATTGAGGGGGTCATAAAACAACGCTACAACGGCAAATATAAGATATTAATAAAAAAAAGTGGATTTAAAAAACTCTGTGTCCATTGACCACAGATAATTTGTTCATGACCTCTGTCCAGGGGGTGAGGGTTGATTTTGCCAGTAAACGACTTAGTCTCCTTAAAAAACAACGTTGTTGCAAATAAAGGGATTAATGAAAAAATGTAGTTATAAAAGTATGTCCTTCTACACAGATATTTTCTTTAAAATTTATAATTAGTTACTCATCTATTTGTTATATTATTTAGGCACGAACAATGCCGCCAATGGGAACAACGGAGGGACCAACCCTCCTAACCCTGCAGCAAACACGAACGGTCCGGCCGCCGCTAACGGTACCAACGGCAACACCAACTCTTCTGCCAAGATAGAGCAACTCAACTCTATGCGAGAGGCGCTCTACAGCCAGGACGGGTGGGGAGGCGTAAGTACCCTTGATGACTTGCTATAGGTATTAATAGGGTACATGACTAATTTTTTTTATTGCATTAATCAACTTACATGGACATGAAGAAGGATCTGAAATCCGTTTATCGATATCTCAACTAACATCAGTGCTATTAATGGTTAAAGTTAGTAGTGGGGGGGATGCTCTGTCCCTTTCTAGCAAAACAATTTTAATTATGTAGCCAAGTTCATGCTTGTATGGGTGCTACTATGGAGTGACGTCACTCCATAGTAGCGCCATCTCTTTCTTCCGTCTGATTTTCGACCAATTTTATTCTGAATTGGCTAAGAATACTCAATATAAAACCCATTTTTATTAGGAGTTAAAAAGACCATAAACTGTATTTTAATATATGCATGATATTACAGCAACACGTGAATCAAGACACCAACTGGGACGTGCCTGGATCTCCCGAGCCCGGTGGTAAAGCGGAGCCAGGGCCGGCAGGGGGGCCACCAGCTTGGAAACCAAACGCCAGCAACGGTGCATTCCTCGGAACTGATCTCTGGGAGGCTAATTTGAGAAATGGGGGACAGCCACCCCCACAGCCGGCCGCTAAGACTCCTTGGGGTCATACACCGACTACTAATATCGGGGGAACATGGGGAGAGGATGACGACGCGGCTGATTCGGCTAACGTGTGGACTGGGCCTCCGCCCCCGCAGCAGTGGCCTGCCGGACCGCCGCAGCACGCGCAACAATGGGCCGTGCCGAAGAAGGACGACTGGAACGCGTGGGGCGAGCCGCACCGTCCGGCGGACCCGCGGCTGGACCCGCACCGCACGCCGGACCCGCGTCAGGCGCCCGCCGACCCGCGACACGACCTGCGCGGGGGCATCTCGGGACGACTTAACGGTGACATGTGGAGCCAGCACCACCAGCACGCAGGCGGGCCCAACAAGATGATGCCCACCGGCGCAGTCAACCAGTGGGGAGCGCAGGTACATATCTTTTTATACAATTTTTTTCTTAGAATATGAAAACGACAAAAACTAACATATATTTTGCAATTTTGGAATCGAATTATCGATGTCGCATTGCGGTTTACCACTGCAACTATCTATTTTTACCAGCTCCGTTTGAATGTGGTTCCTTATCATATCTCTAGCAAATGGTATCTAAATACCTACATAAGTAGAACGCTGATTTGTCGCAGGGCCCCAAGGATACGATGAAAGCGTCTGGAGGATGGGAAGAGCCATCTCCGCCGGCTGCGCGCCGTGCAACCACTGGCTTCGACGATGGCACCTCGCTGTGGGCCCAGCGCGGCGGCATGGCGGGCATGCCTGGCAGAGGCGCGCCACAGGGACCCCCCGCGGGGCCCCAACGCATTCCTCCGACCCCCACCAAGCCCGACCCCGTCTGGGGGACCCACGGGCAACGCAATGGCTCGTGGGAAGAACCGCACACGCCCGGTTGGCCCGATAGAGACGTGCCCGCTTGGCCGGACGCGTCGGGGCCGGGCATGTGGCCCGTTGGTAAGCCGAAACCCTCCGGGCCCGCCGGTGGGTGGCCCGATGACATTGGCGAATGGGGTGGACCCAAGCCGCCGCAGAGTTTGCCGCTCGGCAAACCGCTGCCGAAAGAAATGGTCTGGAATAGCAAGCAGTTCAGGTTAGTGTCACTTAACTTCACTTTTATAAAAAAATACTAAGATACATATTATCATCACTTAATTATTATGATGTCAGTTCTGAGATGACCTTTTTTTGGGGCAATTAGAGTGATTATTAGGATGGTATTCGTCAACCCCTTTTTATTTGTTCATTAAATCGTGAGAAGATAGTGTAATAAAATTAATGAACTCTGAAATTCTCCCGTGGTTTTATGGTTATGTAGTACGTAACTATTCCCAAGTCGTTATTCGCTTGCCAAATGTGCGGGGCGTCTGTCACACCAGCATTTATCACGTATTAGTCACGGACGATGTATGGGCACTTTAAATCATCTTATAGTGAAATGTTAAGCCAAGTCAGACCTACGGGCGGCTTGAACAACTCTGACAAATATGTTGGCCACTAACCATACGATAAACAAACAAACAAAATTCTTGTCGTGTTGTTAATGGCCAACCTATTATCAAAGTCGTTCAGGCCGCCCGTAGGCCTCTGACATTGGCACTAACGATGCATCCTGGTGTTGACCGTGTTCAACGTTGCATATCTTCCCGCAATCATTGACCATCATTCAATCATCAAAGGCCCCTCACAAGAACCACCCACCCAACAGATACCTGGTCGAGATGGGTTACAAGAAGGAAGACGCGGAGGCTGCGCTACGCAGTCGCGACATGAACGCAGAGGAAGCGATGGAGATGCTAGCGGCCGCCCGCGGCGAGGGCTGGCGGCGCGACGACCACTTCGGCCACCACGGCGGTCCGTTCCAGCCGCCGCCGTCCGTGCCCGCCGTCTCGCCCGCCGTCGTGCAGAAACTCCTCAACCAGCCACCACCGCAGCCCGTGCAGCACCACCCTTACAACTCCAACAGGTTTGTACATGAATCAGGAGATACTGACTACTTTAATAACCATCATAAAGGAAATCCAGACTAGTCTGACTGTGGCGACTACTTCAGCCTCCAAGGCGGCGCACCGCCTGAAGAAACTGCTCAACCAGCCGCCGCCGCCGGAACCCCGTGCAGCACTATCCTTACAACTCCAACATAATTATACAGTGGATGACATCAAGCTATACTCTGAGGAACCATGTAGCAATAAGTTTTTTGTTATGATTCTTTGACAGTTGTATGAATGTGGCAAAAAAGTCCACTACATGAATCAGGAGACATTGACTAGTTTAATCTCTGCGGCCCGTTCCAGTTGCTGCCGCCACCTGTACCGCATGTAGAAACCACTCAACCAACCATCAGCCCAAACCCCCATTATTCCTACAACTACTACAATAAAAGTTTAGCATCGCAAGGCTCCTCGTCTGATGTGTACCTAGTTTTAGAGGAATTTCACTAGTCTAGTTGCTGTCTTATCGACGCATCAAACTTCACAAGCTTACAGCATCATCCACCGAAATACCGTTCTGTAAACAAATAGCACGAATCAGTTTACTTCATCGTTCATAATAAGCTAATGAATGATACGGCTTGTTTCCCTGCATCTGTTTCCCGAAACATAAAACCTTGGGAGCTTCAAGGTCAGAGTGAACAGACACTGGTCTCGTGGGCTCCACCTTCCACCTTATCGTCGCTTACCATCAGGTGGGATTGAAGTCAAACTTTACAGGTCTTCTAATAAATTAGTTGAACGGCGGGTCAGTCATCTAATGTCCTTAATCCTGTTGAAAGATAATCCTGAAATTCATCACTGATTTGAAACTAATTTATAAGGACCTTGGTATAGATGCCTAGCAATAATGTAGACTGAAACCTCTTTATAATCTCTAATTTCTCCTGGTTTATACAAAGTTATATAGATTCAGTCGTTTTAATTTGGTGACAAACACACGAGAATTATGAAAGCGGTGTATAAGGAAAAGGTGAAAGGAAGGAAGACCTAGAAGGACCTACTTCCAGATTGCGGACGTTCTAAAGAAAGGTCAGGTGAGGTCAACCACTAACCGAAGAGAGTGTATGAAGCGATAGATGAGTGTGGAAGAAGCGAGAACGGTTTGGCAGGATCGTTGCAGGTGAAAGTCTCTGCCTACTTCTGCGAGAAGAAGACTTATCGTATCTTATGATGATAAGGGGCCCGGGAATAACCCCAGCGGCACTTCGACCCTTGAGGATCTTTTGTGCCTACCCCATTTTACACACCGGTTATCTCAGTGTGCAGATTTCCTCACGATGTTTTCCTTCACCGTTAGAGCAGTCGGTAAATGTACGTAAGTCTTCGATAATACGAAAAACTCATTGGTACATGGCACTGCACGGTTTCGGAGCCGGACCTCCCGCTTGGGAGTCCGGTGTCCTAGCCACTAGGCCACCGACGCTCCTACCCCCTGCCCCTGCGGGAAACATGCGTGAGTTTATGTATACACACTTTGTCATTTGTAATAATAAATAACGAAAGGCTTGGAAATGAGAGTAATAATAGCGTTCAAATGATTAGGGCATCAGCACATAATATACTCGTATATGTTGTATAGCATTGAAAATATTTTGCCAGTATGTGTGTCGACACTTTGACAAACAAACTGTGCTCGAGCCACAGGGGGCTAAATTTAGATATAGAGCACACAAAGCAATACCGTATCGCACTCAAGTTATCTATGCTATCAGATCAGATTGAGTCATTCGCCTCATTGCCTACTTATATCAATTTTTTGTAACTAATTGTATCAATTCATACAAATAGTTTTAGGTACTTCGTGTAATTTACGGTATTAGACTTTTTTTTTCTTTTTCGTCTGGTAAAAATCTTAACAGATACCTAAGTAAACAACATATTTTACAATATGGCGCAGATAATGGCGAAACAAGAAAATGAAAATCGATCGCAATCCAACTCTCGGCGAACGTGCTTGCATTTGTAATATTTCGAGTCGTCATCTGATTACATAAGCATTACTGGAGTGGTATCACGGTGAATTCTACATATTTCGTCTTTTTTTGTCGCACTTTGGTGTTGATTAATTTTAGAAAAACTAGTTATACATGTTGATAAAACTTCAGGATATAAGTAGATTTTCCAGTACTTGCGCCATATTTTTTGATTTGCAGAACAAAAAACACTCCGCTGTAGTAGATAGCATGTGTTTTGATGTTGTGGGAAACTCCGGCTGTACGTGTATTGTTAATAAGGAATTATTCCACCCTAGGAGCCCGATTCCATTATTTTACAAGGTTTGCCGTTCTTTTCCAAGTGATTACATTTTCATATCGTTCCAAACTAATGAACAAACACATGAACTGGTTTGACCAAAACGTAACATTAATAGAACGGTTCGTGTCTAGTGACATAAGAAAAACCTTAAGTCGCTGCAATTTAGTTTCCATTCAGTTTTCGTTGTATTAGTAGAATCGGGCCCTTGTACCTACTGTGTTCAGTCGGTCGGTGCGATCCGAAAACTCGATATTATTGATTGCCGTAATTTATATAAGCGAAGGACGTGTGGATCAGAGATTGTTTTTTTTTGAAAATACGCAGTTTTTTTCTGCCCTCGCACCTTGAGGCTGCCTTTCCACTAAAGCTGTGTGAGGAAACGAGACGGAGAGAGAAGAAAAATCCGCCAATAGGATCGCTCCATTTTGATCGTCACGTGATATGACGTGATAATGGCGCGATCCCATTGGTGTATTTTTCTCGCTCACCGCCTCGCTTCCTCACACAGCTTTGATTGAAAGACACCCTGATGGCGGTAGAAAGCGGTGTGTACAAAATGTAGGAGGGCGGTGTGTCCCTTAGTTCCCTTCTACATTAACCAATTCGACATCGAAACTACACACGACCTCGAAACAAAAGGAGCAATCATTTTCTTTACATATCTATAGAATGAAAACAAGTTGTCTCCCGACATTTATCGAGTGTCGGTCAGTGAAGAAACTGCCAATCATCAGCTAAACGAAACGTCATCCTCACGCTCTTACACAATCGTGTCTAAGAGTGCACGTGACAGTTTCATTTGGATGTAGATTTATCGCCCACGCCAGATTTGAGCGCATTACCCTAAATATTTCTTATTCTTTTACTATAAGTAGCTTTGTTAACACTAGCTCTAATGTCTCTACAGTGGCACCATGTCTAATGGCTAATGTGGTATCCTTTCTTGATTCTCTTCTGCACTAACCGAGTCAACACAGTCACACGAGCTCAAACAAAAGCAACAATAATTTAGTGTCGTTCTCAGAACACCCAAATAGCCAATAGACTGCAGAAGAATGACTGAACTTTGTTGACCTTTGTTGACACTAGCGATATGTCCACAGTGGCACCGGTAACAGCGGACAACCCAGCACCGCGCAGCTTCGCATGCTGGTGCAACAGATCCAGATGGCGGTGTCGGCCGGCTACCTCAACCACCAGATACTCAACCAGCCACTCGCGCCGCAGACCCTCATGATACTCAACCAGCTGCTGCAGCAGGTAACAAGCAGAAACGCCACCCAGCACTGCAGCTTCGCATGGTGATGCAATAGATCCTGATGCCGGTGTCCGCGACTGTTTACGAAAATCACAATCGATACGAGTGACATTGGTAAAAAAATAACTTACGATAACAAGACAAAGGGACTGAAATTTCTGAAGTTTTTTTAAACAATATCTTATTTTTACTATAAAGTTGACGACGATTTTTCACCATGTTTCGTATCCTGTGGAAAGGAAGATGAGCACTTTTGGTCCAAAACTAAGGTCTGGGACCACTGGAACCTAGCTTTAATGAAAGATATCTGCGTGTACCACAATTAATTTAAGTCATTTGTATACTGGTATAAAATATCTGCAAAATATCTGCAACAATGCGCACTTATATCTTATCCTATCTTATGATAGGGGGCCGGGAATAACCCCAGCGGCACTTCAACCCTTGAGGATCTTTTGTGCCTACAGTGTGCAGGTTTCCTCACGATGTTTTCCTTCACCGTTAGAGTAGTCGGTAAATGTACGTAAGTCTTTAAAAAATACGAAAAACTCATTGGTAGATTCGCACTTTACTAAGTAATGTCTTCCTATTTCTAACATACTCTTATTGTCTGCAGATCAAACTACTCCAGCAACTGGTGCAACAGCATACCCTTGCTATTTCGAAGGCTAACTCATCACTTGCGCTACAGTACTCGGTGCAAATCACCAAGGCTAAACAGCAAATTACAGCGCTACAAGTAAGTTTACAAGTTGCCGGGAGACAAGTGGACGGAGGGTTCTTTTATAGAAAAAGTTGAAACTAATGTAATGTAAAATAAAATACACTTTATTGCACAAATATAAAACAACAAACAAGAGATAGAAAAGGAAATAGTGAAGTACAATTTAAAAGTTCGAGATTATATAAATCTAATTTGCATAATGGGAATAAGTGAATGCCGTTGTGTTCACCTTATATTATTTCGATTTCTTTAGACGTTTTTGTGAAAAAAAAATTTTGTAATATATTACTAACTAGCTGTTGCCCGCGACTTCGTTCGCGTCATATAGCCTATGTCACCCGGGGATAGTGTAGCTTCCCAACGGTGAAAGAATTTTTCAAATCGGTCCAGTAGTTTCGGAGCCTATTCAATTCAAACAAACAAACAAAAAATCAAACCTTTCCTCTTTATAATATTGTTATAGATATTCTTCATTACATTAGACTAAAATGCCTGTGCTAGGAGTGGTTCATCACAGTGGTCCAAAGGTGCCCTAACTGTTGGTCCCTTGTATAAAATATTCAGGGTCCTTTTTTTGTTTTCGTGTTCTTTAATTTTATTGTGTTTTCTTACATGTTCAAATCCTTAACCGTTAGCGTTCATTAATAAAGTGAGGTGTTTAAAAAAAAATTGGACCCCCCCCCTCCCCCTCCCCCTCACGTGAGATTTCCCTCCTAATTTTTAAATAATTAAATTTGTTCGACACGTTCATGCATTGCTTCATACCACTATAATGAAGTGTTCTATGAAATACGGGTTTAATTAGTAACAAAAATAGGTTAGTACGACGTTGACGTGAGATTTTCATTGACCCTCCTCCCCTTAAATGAGATTTTGTCGGACCCCTCTCCCGATTTGGAACTCAGGTAATTAATGGACGGCCCCTAATGTATTTGTGAACAGAACCAGATCGCGGCTCAACAAGCGCTGTACATGAAGCAGCAGGCCGGCGGCGCCGACTTGTTCAAGCAGAGCCACGACCCGCTCGCACAACTGCAGAACAACTTCAGCGATATGGCCATCACTAAGGAGTCGCAGGCCGTGAGTAGTTGCCGATAGTGAGCAGAAATTCCTAGAGATATATGCCGCGCCCTTCAGTCCCCGTGGTTTAGTGTGAAGTTTGCATTGATTTGCGGGAAAATAGTGTCCGATTTTAGGGTTTAATAATTGTGGCTCCAGGCATGGGAGCTAAGGAACTTGAAGGAATATGTTTTTTAAACGCCTGCTAGAAAATAGGATATTCTTTTTTTTTTCTTTTTCTTTTTTTCTATCACACGGACTTAACACCTAAATCGGTCGTGATGAACACACGATGATCCCAATGAAATCCTAAGTCTATCAGGTGCTGAGGCGTTTATTATACTTGACTGAATTATTTGGTTTAGTTGACTAATTAGACCACTGCTATTGGATCCTGTTTAAGCAACTTCGGGGGGGTTTCAACCCCCAAAACCACCCACCTGTCTACGGACCCGCTGTAAATTGCAGACTAATCGTAATGAATGCATTTGAACGAATACCGTGAAACTGAATTTAGTCAAGCGTTTAAGAAATAGACAGTTGCAGAAAGTGTGTGAAAAAATGTCTTCATCATTATTTTCTGTTGAAACGATAAACAACGAATCCTAATTCGGCATTGAATCTGTCTGTATTTACTGTCATATTTTCTGGAGTTGGCCACGGACATAAAGTTCTGCCTACGCGTGGAGTGACGTAATCGCCTACACGAGTGCTCGGGCTAAACAGAAATGATGTGACGATGACATAACAAAAGTAAATATGTCTAGGATCAAGCTGTTTATAAATAAGTTTATGTGCACAGGGAGAGTTTAATATTGTCGCCAAATATCTCGATGTCGTCGTGGATGTGTTTTGATGGGATTTAGAAGAGCCAGTCCTTCCCGAGGTTGGAATCGTGTCTAAAATCTAATGATTTTGTTTATAAGTAACTGTGCCCCTTTATCATCAGGTGGACAGCCTGCTTGTTTTAACAAAAAAAAGGCCGCTAAAAAGGGTACAAAATAATAAAAGTAATTGTTTGTACAGGCCTACATGCACAGAGAGAGTCAAATATTGTCACCATATACGTCCAGAACGTACGTACGTACGGAATTTATAAGAGTCAGTCCCTAATTCCTAGGTTGTTATAGCATAAGCTATTGTTTATGATAAATAACGGTGCCCACCATCAGGTGGACTGTCTGCTTATTTATGTAAAAAGAAGTAATACCCTGACCAGGAATATAAAAATCGTCGCCATATTGCGGATTTAAATGGTACTATTTTTTTCTTAGCGAACTCCATAACACGGATTATAAAACTACCAATGGCGGCCTTTTGATATGGTTTTTATTTTAATTTAATTTTAATATTTCTGAGAAACCTTACAGCTATGTAATGCCTGAATTGTTTTTTTTTTACATGCGTGCAAGCCAAAAAATAGGTCTCCTTAATTTATACAAAATAATAATAATTAGTAACAGCTAATAAAATATGGAGGTGCGAAAGTGGAATAGGGAGTGGGGAGAACAAAGAAAAGGGTATGTGTGTAAGTATGTAAGTTGTAAGAGTGTGTAATTGTGTGTGTTGAAAGGGTGTGTGTGTGTGTGAGAGAGAGAGGGAGATTTTTGTTATGTTCTGTGTGTGTAAACTGCACGTTAATCATGTAATCGAGCCTGCTTTTCTCGACCCAATCTCAGCCATTAACTGCTTCTTGTACGCACGTGGTTTTACTTGGAAAATATCAAGACCTTTAAAAGATGTGTTGTATGTGTGAGTGCACCGGGACACGATCGAGTTCCGAGCGCAGTTAGTGCGCGCCACCGAGTCGTGGAACAGGCGTGTGTGGCGCGTGCGCGCGGCGGGCACGTTCAGCCCCACGCGCTCAAGCAGCTGCGGACAGTCTACCTCGCCGTTCACCACGTTGTACAGGAACACCATGTCTGCCAGCGTGCGCCTGTCCTCCAGCGACACCAGCTTGTATCGCTCTAACCGTTCCTCATAACTGGGGAACCGAAACCCGTCGCCGAACCGACGATGCAAAAGAGACGTGAACCTGCGCTGTATTCCCTCGATCCTTAGGTATAAGTAAGGGTACAATATAATAATGTTAGTAATTGTTTGTATAGGCCTATGGAGCCAGCGGCAACCAGCAGTCGCGCCTCAACCAGTGGAAGCTGCCGTCTCTAGACAAGGACAGTGACGGGTCTGAGTTCAGCCGCGCACCCGGCTCGGCCAAATCCACCACCAGCCCGCAGCTCAACCAGCTCGGCTTGCAGCCTGACTCGTGAGTGACCTGTTGATATAGTTAGTGACGTATAGTTCTAAATTCCAAAGACCATATAGTAGCGCTGCTGGTCCATAACTAATTTAAAATGTATGGGAACATGTTCAATAAACTGTCCTTAATTTGCCAGCACGTGGGGAGTGGGCCGCGGCGCCGAGGGCTGGGGCGAGTCCGGCGCGGACGTGGCGGACGGCAAGGACTGGCCCGCGCACCCGGCGCACCAGCCGGTCTACGACCTCGTGCCCGAGTTCGAGCCCGGCAAGCCGTGGAAGGTGAGCCACTAGCATACTGTTTTTTACAGCTAGCTTTTAGCTATTACTGGACAGCTTTGGAAGCTAGCTGCTTCCAAGTGAGTATCCTGGGAAACCATAGAGTCTGTGGCATCGGACAGCGCGGTGGAAGAATATGATCCCGGCCTTATGCGGCCACTAGGTGCTCCAGGACCTGAAGAAGAGACTACTGGACAGATGCTTCCCAAAGGTTATTTCAGACACTTCTGTTTTGTGGGCATAATGTCCAATGTGTAAAGAATGGTCCAGGTATCAATATGTCCCAAGTGTCAAAATGTCCCAATCCAACTACCAATATATCCAATCTTTGCACTGTGAGTAAAGGTCGTCTTGCCATTTTTTTCGGTTTTGATGTAGTAGCCTGATTGTACCCCATTGTTTAAAGCCATGCGTGCATACACGTCAATATTTGTAGCAGTATTCTAATTGTACCACATTGCCTGAAACCGCATTAGCAGGCAATAATATAAACAATAATGACACTAAATCATCATCTGTGACTTAGCCGGTTCTAAATTCCCACGTTTCCCAACAGGGCAATCAAATGAAGAACGTGGAAGACGACCCCGCGATGACGCCCGGCTCCGTCGTCCGCTCGCCACTATCGCTAGCCGCCATCAAAGACACGGACATGCTCGGCGGGAAAACGTCGCCCCCAGGGGGCGGCGAGCGGTCCCTTTCCTCCTCAACATGGAGTTACGCACCCCCGGCGAGCAGCGCAGGGGCGCTGAAGCCGCCTGCAGACGCGTGGGGCGCCAAGCCGCGCCCGGCGCCCCCCGGCCTGAACAAGGCCTGGCCGCACCACGGCAACTCGCAGCAGCGCTCCGTGCCGTCGTGGCAGGCGTCTACCTGGCTTTTGCTGAAGAATCTTACGGCCCAGGTATTTATAAGCGCTTAAGGGCACTTTTCCCCAATTTTTCCCACTTTTTCACTTTTTTCACTTTTTCCCAAACTTTTCCCCAAAAAAAAACGCTTTTAAGTTACCTCGATGGCCGACCTCATGCATGTCGGAGGGCTCTGGGAGACCAAAATTTAACAGATTACCGTTGAATTTTGTTTGACGATTACGTCAGTGACTTACAGAATTTGTATTGCCTTGTCAGATCGACGGATCGACTTTGAAGACGCTGTGCCTGCAACACGGCCCGCTGCAGAACTTCCACCTGTATTTGAACCAGGGGCTGGCTCTCGCGCGCTACTCCTCCCGCGAGGAGGCTGCTAAGGTAAGTCGCGCTGCATTAGCAATTAGTGGTCATGAATTGATAGTTCATGATAACCGACATGACGCAGGAGACATTTCTTTCTGCCGGAGGGTAGTAAGAAATGTCGCGTGCGGAAAGACTGAAGAGAGTGACGTGCGTTAAAGATCTACATCCAGCGGATAACAGTTAAAGAGAAATAAGTGAGACAATGGCATGAGTGTGAGTGTGTGTGTGTCTATTGGATTATTTCTAGAATATTTTAAGCGATTGTAGCTATATATTATTAACAAAGATGTATAATATTATTTTTATTTATTTTTATGATGGCCTCTCGCTTACTTCAGGTGATAGATTGGAATGAAGGAAGGAACTAAAATTCTTTTTATATGAAAGTTGGAGTGGAAAAAACCTGGGGAGGTTTTTGCCCAGCAGTGGGAAGATATAGCAGTTGAAAAAAATGGAAGTGCCAAAATATGACCTTAAATCCGTTTCGTAGACTATAATCTTATAAGTGCTTATATACCCTGTCTTATATTATGTTCGTCCTTCGACAGGCCCAAATGGCGTTGAACAACTGCGTCCTGAGCAACACGACCATATTCGCCGAGTCGCCGGCGGAGTCCGAGGTGCAGATGATCCTGCAGCACCTGGGCTCGGGCGGCGGCGGCGCGTGGCGCGGCGCCGGCGCCGGCAAGGTAACGACTTGTTGACAGTCTTTTTTTAATTGTATTTGGAGTGCAAACTAGCAAACGGATCACCTGATGATAAGTTGTCACCGTCGCCACTATGGGCGATATATGTCTATACAATGTTCTAGGAGGGTTTTCGATGCGCTGCTAACCTTGAGGACTTGGATGGTATGCCTCGTGTGCCGGTAATTACGCTGGCTCTTTCACTATTCAAACCGAAACACGGTAATGCATACATTGCTGCTTTGCGGAAGAAGTAGGCACAGTACGTGAGCACTTAGAAAAACATCTTAGAGGAGGCTTCGGTTATTGACGGTGACACGCGAATAAAGACATAGACAGTTCGTTTTTACCCGATACCCGAATGTTTAATTGTCTACACCCCGTCATCAGCCATAGCGCTGAGCCACGGACTTATTTGCTTAGATATATTGTTTATTTTTGTTTAAATGTATACTCTTATGCATTTTAAAAGCAAATCTAAGTAGTATTCCTCGTTGCTGAGGGTCGTGAGGAATTTATCTAATCACAGGATTTGTGCCGTGTCGTGTCGGCCATAAAAAATAACAACAACCCAGCTCTTCCGTGGGTGTCGTACGAGGCGACTAAGGGTCTTTGTGGATACTACAATATTCTACATGTAGTAGACAGCGATAGGTTCGCCACCTATCACGTTTGTCCACCAAATCTTAAGTCGAAAAGTGGGAACCACATTGAAGGTGGTTCCTCTGTCTACTCCCTGGGGGATTATGGACGTGAGAGTTATGCTATGCTATACATAGAAGACTCTTAGCAGATGTTATGAGGTGGTTTCCGGTTCCGTCCGGTTCCCCATGACAAGTAAATAAACGTTTTCATTTTCCTTTTCAAGGACGGCTGGGGCGGCTTCCCCGGCCTCTGGCCCGACCAGCACGAGCAGCGCGCCACCCCGTCCTCGCTCAACTCCTTCCTGCCGCCTGATCTCCTCGGCGAGCCCATCTAAACGCACCACCGTACGTAGCGCTCGGACTCACAGGACATTCTCACCTCGCAGGGTGTACGCATGAAACTGTTAAAGATAGCAAGCAAGAAGTTTTGGGGACAATCAGATGCGTGTATCATTGGCACCTCCTGAGAGGTAGGAACCCCAGGTCCCGGTGTATCCGGTGTCTAGTTGTAATTACGCTTCGCCGCCCCCCGTACGGGGACGGACTAATTTAATTCGCCTAGTCAGATCGTGCCGGACGCGCCGCGCCGCGCCGCACGCGCGCCGCGCCGCGCCCGCTCTAGCCAACTGTCCACATACTATTATCTACTGTGTTGTAAGTGTTCATGTAGATTATTTAGTGTACATAAGAATTATACATATACAGCGGCAGACATATAATGTATCGACGGTTACATGAAGTATATAGTAGCGGTAGGCGCGGGCGATGCGGCGGCGCGAGTGAGACCCGCGCGGCCGCGCTCGCCCGCTTTACTTAATATCGTATTCGGTCGGACTCGACGAGCCCGGGCCCGTCGTTCTCTCCTGTAAATCTACCAAATAAACGTAGGTGTCGGATGTAGAGTAGTTGCGTCGCGGGCTACCTCAGTCACTCGTCCCGTGGCCTTATGTTAGTGTGTATTTATTTTGTTGCGCTCGAGGGCTGTTGCTGTTTCGCCCGTCGAGCTGTTGCGTTCCGAGTTTCTTTCGTGTTCGTTTTTTTCTCGTTTTATTCATACTGATCGTATTTTAATTATTTATTCTGTTTTTTTTTAACTCTCACGATGAGCCTTCGTTTTCCAGTAGTGATATTTTTATTCAGCAATAAACGTGTAAGTGCATTTCGCCGACTAACAAAAAAAAGTTTTATATTAGTTTGTAATTTTTATAAAGATAACAAAATTTGAAAATTATGAGATTCGAAGTGCATTCTTGTAGTGGTTAATTCCTTTTAAGCCGTATAGTCTGAGATGGAAATGAGTATATACAAATATACGTTAGGAGCGAGCGTCGCCGGCGCCGGCGCAGGCGCGCTCGTGGCCGCGGTCGTGTGTCGTGCGAGACCGGCCCGAGGCACGAGGCGCCGCGAGGCGGCCGCTCCCTTGCAATCCAGTAATCCTGTGATGTAAAGTATCTTGCCTAATGTAAGGATAATCTATTTTGTTGGAGAGTATCAGTAGAGTGCGTCGCCGGCGCGGCGGTCGGCCTCCGCCGATACTAATGTTTCCCCAAATTTTTTCCAGTATTTGTGATTCAAGTGCCACTTTATGTTTAATATATGAAACGATTATCTAGATTATACGATTAATGTAAGGGTAACCTAATATATTAAATTGAAAATTGTTTTATCATTTTATATTACATACATTTGTGAGAAGTGTTATAAAGTACTATAATTGACAGTAATTTAAAATATTACACTTTTGTGTATAGGTAAGAATAAAGTTCTAACTTAAATTTAGCCATATCAATATCTATTTAATAAAAGATTTGTGGTATTTTCTATAGGCTCAATTTGAACGTTATTCAAAGTGACATATGCTTTAGATATTCTGTTAATAATATACTTGTAGTCGTAGGTCTCTCGGTATTAAATCAACGTAGATTAAGTTTACACGTAAGTCCTATCGTAGGTTTCGATAAGCATACTATTGATATTTTACGGCAACGATCGCACGTGTACATGTTCGTTATGATAAAGTTTATTTACATTATTATTTACTTTTTAATTTATTGATGGTGTGCCACAGAGATACTCTGCCAAAATATATCATTACCAATATTTAACGGGATTAGCTAAGAAGAGAGGCGAGGCGTGCGGCCCCAGGGCCGTGGCGCGGCACGCAGCACGCGCGTTGCTAGGCTCCGGTGTGTTGGGCTGGGCGGTGGGCGGCGCGAGGTCTGCCGGGACGCGCCGCAGCTTGTCGATACGCGGGTCTACACCGCTCGAGTCGCATCGCTCGCGAGGCAGTCTTTTGTCTTCTTATTCGTCGAAACAGAAAAAGACAAAAGTCTGCCCTTGCGAAGCAGCTCGGGCGACGTGGACACGCCACACGCCCGCCCAGCCCGCTCGAGAGCGCGCCCCCTCGCCCTCCACCCTGACGAGAGACTCGGGGGGCGACCCCAGCCGTCAACGACGGACCCACCACGCTTTACGATCCGAACGATCGATCACACAAAGCGAATGACTATAATAATGTACATTATATCTATTGTATTTCGAGCATCTTCCAGTGATCTTACGATTAAACATAACGATTGTAGTTCTAAGTTAGGTGTTTAAGTAATCGCTGTACCTTGTCGGGTGTCACCCGGGAACTCTTCACAAATTAATGAGTTAAGTTAGGGATTGCTGTGTTGAAAGTTTTCGTGCATTATGAACTCTTCGATCGCTTCGGACCTGTAGTAGTATTAGCGTTAAATGTTTCGATGTATGATGTGTTCATTTAGAAACAAGTTAGCATTTCTCATTACCACCTTACATTACTATAGGGACCGATGAACGGTTTTGAATGTCTCTAATCAATTGCATATTCTCTGTTGCCTTTTTGTTTGCACAACAACAGATTTAGTTTGATGCGGAGCTCTTTTTTGCGGACAGTAGAGTGATACCAGAGTTATCCGAGTGATGTTTGATTGCAGTCACGGTGAACTTTGTGATTGATCTAGGCGGATAGAGCACTGAAAAATATAAAGGCACAGTTTTATGCAATCGACCCATTTGATTTCGCCTTTGAAGGGGCCATAATTGACATTGTAACGAAGTTTAATATTAGGTGCCAAAGAATGAGTATCAAAGATATGATAAAAAGTGTCCGGAACAATTGATAACATCTCTTGCTTAGTGGCAATTTTTCCAAATTAATTTGAAATTATTTTTGTGGTACGGGTTTATTGATCTGATGTTCCTATATCATTTGTGGTATGTCTATGCAACAATAGGCACAAAATAAAGGGCCAATGTCAATTCTATTGTTGTAAAGCTCAATTTACATGAGGGTTTCTTTTATCAATTATTTAAAAAAAAACTAAAAAAAAAACAATTTTATCTGATATCGTTCTGTCCAATTTTACACCAATTTTCAAGATTGCCTCAATTTCATTGGTATACTGGTGCAAATATGAATTTATTACAGCAATAAATTGCATAATTACAATTTATTTTGATAAAAATGTTCCATTTTAAAATTATACAAGCCGACTAACGGAAAGTATAATGTTCCAGTGCCCTGTAGATACGTTGTCCGTAGTATAAAGACGAAATAAGTCATGCCTTGAAGTTTTTAGTCAGTTTAAAGTTACAGTACTTAATAATGGGTATATAATTGTAAAAGAGACATAACGTAATGTGTAGGCGTTGTGGTATAGTGGTGTTAGGTGTCGGTAGTCGTGAGTCGTCGCGAGCCATGTTCGGCCGCTAACGGGACAGGGGCCGGGAGCGCATACCTTAGAAGGCGCGGCGCCTTCGCTGCGTCGACCGCTCCCACCGCTGTGGTGAATGGAAACGCCGAGGAGCGAGGTCGCTCGGCCGCGACGCAAGTGAGATATCTATTTGCGGTGAGCGGAGCACGAGCGGAGTCGACCAAGCGACTGCCGAGGGCGCGCCGCGCTCACCCGGCCCCGGCAAGGTTGTGAGAAGTGGCGCTAGCGCCGCGTAAACTGAATCTCCTCTCGGTTCAATGACTGCATCATTATTTCCTGCACACAATTGCGTCACGTGCAATTTAGTCTGTGTTATTATTATGTTGTTGTGTATTTATACCTTACATCTACACTGTAATATGTATATATTGTGAAATTATATTCTTAAAAGATTTAATACGCTTCACGCTTTCACTTTTAACATTTTTTCGTGACTTGTTTCTGTTATTTAGAATAAATTTACGTACCTAAAAGTAATTATAATAATTATCGTAGGTAATAAATGTAAGGAAAAAAATAATAATTTAAAAAAAAGAAAAAAAAGAAAAAAATATGAAAGCAATTAAAATAAACCAATGATTGTGCCTCAATGAACTGTGGTACGTTACCGTAACCGATGGCAGGTGTAATCGTTTCCTTCAAAAATTTATTATAATGAATTGTGCGCTAGGCACCGCTCGTGACTAGCTGTAGACAATATAAGGCTGCGAGCAGCGGGGTCCTTGCCCACGCCTTTGTAATCATTAATGAGCTTAGCTATGTTTTACTTTTATTGTAAGTGTTACGTCATCAATCAATATTTTATATATACATACCTAATGTGTAAATATTTTTATCTATTTTATTTTGGTTTTCATGAAGTTTACCCGAATTAATATGTATGTAACATAAACTAGTTGCTTTTTTCCAAGTCCGTATAATATTAGTCTGGCGTATTTCACGTGAACTGATCCAGTGATCCAAATTATTGCATGTATTCCATAACACTTGAATGCCAAAGTCGATGTCTATATGCCATGGAACGACCACTAATGTTCTTAGATAATCCGCGTGGATCTCTGACATCACAACAAACTATTGATCGTACAAATGGGAGCCATTTATTTATACAGCCGCCGCTGAGGTCGTTGTTTTATCCAAGCTGCTCTGGTGTTATTTTAGCTCAAGTATTCAAATAGTAGTTTGCTCATAATGTTGTTGTTAATTTTAATTTTTATTGTCTTAATTAACGCTTTCCCTTAGTGCGGAGTGAAATTCTAAAGCTTAATTTGTAATCTCCAACGTTTAGCTTATAATGTTCTCGACTTGTATGGACCATTACCACGAGTATTGCATCGAATTGGCGATTTACATGACACCGCCTTATAATTGTTAATGTTAAGAGTTGTTATGATAATTTGGCGTTGATTTGCAGCTCGCCCGGGTCCTCGCGCCACTAGCCAGGCCATTAGAGCTTCCGAAGCAATAGATCTCTCTCAAATAATAATGTTAACCGTTCAGTCACTGGTCAGTGATGTGGAGATATTTCACTTCAGTTTCCTGTACTTACTTACTTTTAGTTATTTTGGAAAATGCTACCGTGTCATAATAATTGTTTATTAAGTATTCACTCAGATTTTAGGGACCAATCATGAAATGGCATATTTAATTTTACGCTGAACGAACATCACAACATATTGACTCGATGCATACTAAAAAAGACATTCTAATTTTCCATTTACATCTAATGCAAACGTTTCGCCGTCGCATAAAGTAATTCTTACGAAGTTAACATTTTGTAGTATGTATGTACAATGTTCTAAAGGGCCTTTTTAATTTAATAAGGATAAATATTTGCTTGTTGTCTTTATTTATATATATTTTTGTACGTTACGACGACGTTGACGTCCTAATACAATAGAAGCACATTAGGTGATATCTACAAAGAAACTAGTCTTCCTTATTTATGAGGTATCGTATCGGTTAGAGGTGGCGGAGGCGGCGGCGCCGGCGCCGGCGGCGGCACAAGAGGCAATCATTCCTCTAGTCTTGTATGTGGTGCGATTAAGAATACCAAATATTTAATAACGAAGGCTTTGACCTAGAGTAGCGGTAACTATATCGGCCTGAGCAGCTTGGAACCTGTGAAATGTTACAAGGGAACGGTTGGGTAGTATTATTATAATGCATTTATTTCTCTTTTGTCATAGTCACTCAAGCATATATTTAATTAATTGAGCTAATGCCTAAAATTGGAATATCAGAGTTTATTTAGGATGTTTCATATTTTACATTTTAGTGTTTAAATATCTAAAATTTACCTTAATTATAGTGAATGGATTTTTGTATTATTGGTATATAGCTGTAAGACAAGGGGTGTTCTTGATAAACACAAACAACTGATTTAATACAAAATATTTAAAAAATGTACTGAGTGACTTTACGTGTAAACAGAGGGCCATTGATAAAAAAAATGTTGAACTAAGCTAAATTCTCTATGTGGTAATTTAACTAAATGTGATTGCTGAGAATATTTTTAACTGCTATATGTATAGTTATTATAGATCAGTAAGTCGCCATTTATCCCGGTAGTTTACTGAGCAGTACACGAAACGATATGCACACCGGTATCGCGTCGCCGACCGACACGCGGGGGCGACACGACGGAGCGCGCCCAGCTTGCGCTGTAGCCTACAATCCATGCAATTACGAGCCTGAATTGTCCACTCTGACGTGATTTTGATTACCACGTTGCCATTTAGGGTTGTACTCGTAAGAATTGCAGCTCTTTGTAAGCCCGGGCGCGCCCTGCCCGCATCGTCTCCGCTGTGTTGTGTAGTGGCACCTAGTGAACCTTCTGAGTAACAGTTTCAGTAAAATTGAATTCGATTAGTTCAATTCGAATATGTAGTACTTACATGGTTTATGTGTATATATGTACGTGTATCGTGGCCAACCCCCGCCAACAGCTAATTGGTGCAATAGACTCCAGTTGCTGCTCGCTAACTGCACAAGACACTGCTTCTCTAGTCTCTCTCGCATTCAAACAACGCTATAAATAAGGTTTTGTTATCGTGCATAATTAAAAATCATATCCTATATGAAACTAGTTTATATTCGTATTATTCTTTCATTAGATCTCTGTTGTACCTGTGTGAAATTGTTTATAATCAATACATATGTACCGTAAGATCGCCAGGTCGCCAGGCCGCCTTTGATATACGTAAATTCGTAGTTCGAATGGCCAAAACAAAACCAAATGTTCAACTAAACTAAACTGCAACCTCTCAAATTGTCGATATTTCTATTGGCGTCAAAAACAATACTCTGCGGTCTTAAATTAGTCACTTTTGTACCTTTATCGTACTTGTACTTGAATATCCTATGTAAGTGAGGAACGACTAATCCAATTCTGAAATATACTTAATTTAAATTTTGACAGACTGATAGCTGTGATTAAGAAAATATTTTTAATATTATCCAGTGAGTCGGATGAAAATATTTATTTTATTAGAGGTTTCCTACTGCCAGCGACACATTTTATGTGGCGAGACATAACTGCTTCGTGTATTTTTACCCAAGTAATGAATCGAACATCGATCGTCACTTGTCGGTTTGTGTTGTACAAAAACGAACAAGCTTATTATTATATTAGTCCCAACCCCACCATAATGAAAATGTATCTCGACGAATCAAAGTGCATTACGAAATAAGTTAGTAACATGACATCATAATCATCTGTACTGTACCAGCAGAGACTGATATGAAGCTAGTATCAATACCACCGATGTCATCTGAAATTATTATTTCTTAAATATTGATCTTTGAACGTTGCATATCGACTACATTTCTAATTCGAATTATTTTGTTGTATTCATATCCGTAATTCCCATATGCGTTAAGTTCGGTACCTATTTATAAAAGGAAATCTTAAGTTATCATAATAATGAATACTACATTGATTGCCTATAGTATTGTAGTGAGTGACATCTCAATAATAAACGATTGGCGCTGTTTTTTATAATAAAATTATATTTTTTGGTACCACCTTTGAGTTAAAGTACAATGTAATGTAGTTTAATAAACGTTGCAATGACGTATCTCTATATAACAATATCAGGATAGAGCTAATCGATAAGTTTAGACTTAAGCTGTCTCGTCTCACATTACACCAATTAACTATTAATTCTCCTCTACATATATTCGTGTTGGAACACTTATCGTAATAGGCAGATACTAAATTATATATAATCAATAATATATCAAATAGGCTAAATTTGAAATTTTTTCTGAGCAAGGTTCTGTGATGGGAAAGTTTTATTCTAAAGATCTAGTATTAACTGATAATGAATCTTGGGACGAACTGTGATGTATTCCTAGCGTTGTTTGGATGGTAACCGTTCCACAATACTCATGAGTGCATCCCTGTGAAACGCGTAATCTCTAGTGACATCATAGCGAGTCCCGGTTTCAATGCGACTTTAAAAGTTGATCTATTCAGTCTTTTCGCGCAAACGGTTGTGTATTATTTTTATCTAGTACAAATGTGTTCGCAATTTGATTGCTGCTATAGTGTTCCTTATTTCAAATTAACTTTGTTGGGTATTTTATTTGAAAATTTGTATTCTCGATTAAACTTTTATGTAAATGTAATAAATTACGGTCATATTAAGAGGCATGCGTAAGAAATGTTCACATAATACTGTATGAATGCCTTAATAGTAATACTAGTTTCTGTACACGTTCCATTGTAAATGTGCCGCGGACGATGCAGTGTTGTTCGTCTTGTATCTAGTGTCGCGTACCGAACGGGGATCGAAAGCGGTTACCTTAATCTTTTGGAAAATTGTAATACATAAAATACATGCTAAGGTGTAGAATCTCCAATCGGTTACCGGTATTTAACTAAAATAATTTATTGCAGATTCTGCCTTAACAGCATACGTTTGTGTTCAGTTTTGCATGCGTTTCAAAATAGATTCAGGTGACCAGTTCCGGTCCCTGGTACCAAATAATGGAGTAGCCGCCGCCGCCGCCGGCGCCACTAGTCGGCCCGCGACGCGGTCGCGCCGGCGCCGGCGGCGGTGTCGCGAACTGTCTGTCTGTAATACCTCATTTATTAACCTCACGTATGTAGCGTATCCTATTTCAAACTACATATTTATCGCCTCCTGTACTTATCACGCGCACTGCACTGTTATTTGGTACACAAAAGTTAGCTCTTCTTTATGTTACTCTAGATGTTTATTCATCATTTTATCAGCTTCCTATCAAAGTTGATAAACCTATTTACTGTTATTTTTCTGAGACTACCTAAAAGCAATGTATTTTACAAACAAAGCAGGAGAACAATAATTATTATATAAGTGTAACAGTTAGTGAATTTAAGTGCTATTTTCCATTCCAACTCAACGATATCAATGTTCTTGTAATACTTATGTTCGGGTTTTAAAAAGATGTTATTATTATATAATTAAACTAAACCTTATGTGATTGAAATGCAATGTTTAGAAGTATTTTATTCTTTATTTTTTACCATTAATATAATAGTTAGTAGAGATCTATTTGAGAGTCTAATGTATCAATTATTTGTAAAGTTGGCTGTAACTAATTAGAAGTTACAATAAGTAGACATATTTTAATATAAAACATTTGGAGCAAATTTTATGTAGATGACATAGTTGTTTTGATCATTATGTGAGGTGTATCGTATTGTATGGTATCGTTAGCGCAATGTGTACGCACAACGGTGAGACGGCCCGCTCGGGCGGAGTCGCCGGTACCCTGCCCTGTACTGTACTGTGCGTCTGTACCGCTCCTACTTACACCGACTCTCACTGCACACCACTGCTAGAATAATTCAGTTATTGCGTAAGGATATTTTTCTTACATTTCATAAGAATAATGTTTATAGTATATGCAATAAATAATGTTTAACAAAAAGTCCCTATGTAATCGAACTGACGACAGAAACGCATGTTATATTTGTGGCCTCTTTATGAATAAGATCTAAGTTACATGTTAAAGAAAATTAATTTTGCTATGCACAGAAATGATACTCAATTAATTGCCAAAAAGTTATATGTATATTCATAGTTTCAACAATATTTCTTTTGGGCATATTTACTTTGAATTTATGCAAAACTTAGATTATGATTAAGTAGGTTGTAGATTATATGTAGAGTGGATGCATATTATATAATAATATATCTATATATTTAAAGTAAGGTGAATTTGAGATGTATCAATTTCTGTATTGTTCATAAGTTTAGATAATAAATGGGTTTAGCCATACTTCGGCTGGTTTGATATGTATGTTATCTGATTAATTGTAAAAAAATAAAAAAATCAATAAAATTTGGTGTTTTTATTTATCTCCAACTATTTAAACCTAAACGAGAGCTTCTCACGCTCGTTCTGAAAGAGTGAATATCGTTGGCAATGTGCTAATCAACCTGTACTCCGGAGTTAGCAAACTTGGCGTAATTGCTACTGTAAACGGAGACGCGGAAATAGGGTTGCCAGACCAAGGGACAAGGAAATCAACAAGACTAGATATTATATTTTGGGTTTTTAAATAAGTAGGTGTTTTGAAACATTTTCAACTTTACGTACTGTAAAGTGTAAATTACAAATGTTTTTTTGTGGAAACTAACATTTTGGCTAAATTTTTCCTGATTTTTTAAAGTGATCTCTATTTTGGCACTACGGGCGCATAGGAAATAAAAAGGAAGGAAATAATGCTCTAATCTCACTTGTCCCGTTGAGTAGTCCCGTGACGGCATTACAGAAAACTAGTTACTAGTTAGCTTCCTGTAATTCCGTAGTACATACTACGTGCAATTACAATTTCTTTGACACAGTGACAACCCTACACGGAGAAGAGTACCTACAGCGTTGCCAGGCGTTGAACTTGGGTTGGTTGGTGTGTGGTAGGTATTTTAGAGGGTTGTGGCAGTGACTTCCATCACACCGGAACGAGAGGATTTTCCTGATAGAGCCACGCGTTCCACTTGGTTCCCCTTTGCAACCCCCACTGGACTGGTGCTCGATAAATACCATAGACTTTTTGCTAAAGTAGGTAGATATAACAAAAGTTTAATTATCGTTCAGGTAACTAAGTAGGCGCCATGTAATGTAAGTATTTTCCGCGTTATAGTAGCTATTGAATCTGTTTCAACTGCGTCACTACCATTAATTTTGGCTCTAATTTATGACACTGCGAATTTTAGAGTTTATTGCACCTATACGTATACATATAATACTTTTAATTATGTACAAACCACAGGTAGGTACATATTAGGTCTTTCTTTTGAAGCAATTTTTTTAATTAATTTTTTATTTTTGTCAATCAAGTTATTGACCCAATATGGTCAATGCACTGTTGGCTTCATAATGGTAGTTGATTCTTGTCTCTATAAAGTCAGTTGACCTGGAAACTATTGAAGTTCTTAAGGGCACTTCTGGGAACAAAATTTTTTTTCTTTATAAGTTGTACGATTTCCGAAAGAAGTGGGAATTAGTTGGAACAAGATCCGGCGAGTATACCATGTGATGGAGGATTCCAGCTGTAACTTAGCGTGCGACCATACTCGAAACGTTTCATCTGTGGTTTAACCCCGTATAAAATTTGCAGGAGTTGCTGCTGGAAACCCTCATGCACCCACCGTGTTTGATGGATCTTCCACTAACAGACTTCCTCATTTTGAATTTGAACAACTTCTATTAAACAAAAAAATATATTTAACTCTATTACTTAGGTACGTGTAAAATTCATTTCCCAATGCAGTAAAAGTGCCCTTATAGGGACTACATTGATTCCCCGCTCAGCAAACTAGAGACATTAATCACCATAATACATACGTAAGTGTCAAAAATGTAATTGACCAAAATTAAAAGTTCAAATATTTTTTTTGCTTTAAATTCATCCATAAAAACGGCAACTTCACAGGCAAAGACTTATTAATTTGAAAAAAATAAAACCTTCCTATGTAGGTATATGCGTCATACAAATGGTATGGTATGGGTATGAGTCGGGTAATATACAAAAACCTTCATCTATTCTAAATCATCAAAATCGGTGTAGTAGTTTTTGAGTTAAATCGCTAACATTCATACCGACCCTTTTTTGAAGTCTGTTAGTAATATCAGTTTCAAGCCCATCGCACATTCTAGCAACTCGATGACGAACCCGACACGAATTCAACTCGGAGCAAAGCATTGAAATGTGAGCTTTATATCGTATTACCTACATACAGTAAATTTTAAAAATTAAAGTGAAGTTGTTGTTGAGTGGCCCACGCGTCGACAACTCATGGACGACTACTTCACCTTCTACTTTTGAATTTTGAAAACCTACTGTATTTAATACAATATAAAGCACACATTTCAATGCTTTGCTCTGTGTTGAGTTCGTGCCGGGTTCGCGTCGAGTTGGTATAATATACGATGGCCATCAGAGTGAGACTAACAATAAGTAGGTACCTAGTGAGTAGAAAAGAGGGCTGTATTTCTTTTGTGCCAAAAAGACGGAGGAATGAAACGAGTCGTACGTGACGCGTGGCTGAGGCGGCGACTGGCGCGTCAAATATGCAGGAGAGCTGAATTATGCAGGCTTACGCCAGGCCCGGAGCAGGTGGGTCCAAGCGACGTGGATTGTGGGCCTTATGGTTATATTATGATGGCGACTAGATGTTTCATTGTCGTCAAACTAAATTGTTATACTGGTACGATCACAAGGACAAACGCCGGAACCCACTCGGTATCCTTGAGGGCTACAATCCTTTGAAGGCTTTGCTTGCTTAGATTTTAGTACATACACTCACTACCTAATTAAACAATTTGAATAGGTACTTACTTACTGTACTATGTTCTGTTGATAATCGTAAAAATTCAAGAAAAAACGGTGTACAAAATATCCTGCAACCTTGCAATAAATAACGAAAAAAATATTTGCTTCATTACGTAGGTACTTAGTTCTTTAAGTTATGCTTTCGTTGTCATAATAAATAAACTCATATGGCTGTCTACACCCCTTAAATTAATATTTTTATCCCCTAGATTCGACCCTCTTTACCCTTGTGCCGTGTGTAAAGTCGCGCGCCCTCGAAACTTTCCGCTTTCCTTGGAAAATCGACCAGAACACAAAATTTTATTACCAGAACTTTGTCATACTCCAACAAAATAACTTGGAAACTCGATAATAATTCCATAGGAACTCACATTTCGTCGGGAGCCCAATTATTATGTAGACCTTTTATCGATTTCGATTTAACTTTAGTCTACGGAACTGCTTTGAGGATGTTACGTTTTGCATAATTTATGGAATGCTAATTTGCAAAGCAAAAGAGCGGAGTTAAGGCTTTATTCGAGAAATAATGAATTAGTTACATAGGTTAGGTATATAATGGAAATCCATCCATCCTAGAACCTTTATTTGTTAGATACCATGTAGGTAGTCACCGCATGAATAGATTGGTACGAGGTACGAATTTTTTAACACGTTTATTTTAGTTATTTACATAGGTATTCCTTAACAATTGCACGCCCGTATTGGGGCCGTGTGAGCGGGAGCGTTGTCTTGGTGAAAAATTATACCACGCGTTCCGCTCCTCGGACGATCGTCACTCAGCTCCTGGAAGGCTTGCGGCAGACAAACTTCGCTATACCATTGGCTATTAACTGTTCTTCGATCTTCTAGTGGAATTACGGCTACAGACCCCCTACGACGGAAAAAAACTGCAACCATATTTTTGCAATCACTTCGTCCGCGAACAACCTTATTGGGTAAATCGTCTTCTTCTTAGACCCATTCTGTGGATTGCTGTTTCGAAACCAATAGGCGATGGTAGCAAGTGATGGAGCCAATTCCCCAAAAACACTGCTTAAATTTTCATGTGATTTCAAAAATTTGCCATATAATTTAAGGAAACATTCGTTTAAAATCATAATAGATCATAACACGAAATGCTTCCCCGCGTTACCTCAATCGCTGCGATTAAAAAGTGACATGAGTTGACATGACATACGTGTTTTTTTAACAATTAATTAAATAATAACTACCTAAAGTTCGCCAGCCAAATTTTATTACAAACTCTTTGGCCAAACTATTTGTCCAAAGAGTTTGTAATAAAATTTGCCTCCAAGGGATAATAAAAGTAAAACAATGAGGTTGATAACAAGCCGTTGACTAACAATTTTGGACCACAACTCGTACTTGCTTTGATTTATAGAAAAATAATTTTCAAAGAATATTTCTAAGTATGCACCTACCTACCACCTATCACGGCTTATGTGGGTTGGTTGCGATTGGTCAATGGGGGTATAAGTAGGTATTTATATTATAGGTATAAATATTTAATGAAAAAACCCATTTTAATATAAAATTTATTGAGTAAATAACTGAAAATATTAGAACAGAATATTTTGATTTAACAGATTGTATACAATTTACAAATTCGATAGCGTTACTATTTACCTACATCGATAGCTCTATTTACAATTTCAATATGATTCATTTCGTTATGTACACAGATTTTTATAAAATGGAAGATAATTTGAAGCGTCCACTAAATAAAAATAAAATAATGTCATAAAGTCATAAGTAGGTAGGTATTTTCTTAAGGTCTTTTTTTCGCAAGCGGATTCGTTTCATAGGAAACGAATCCGCTTGCGAGAAAAAGACCATAGGCGCATAGGCGTGCCGTCCGGAAACGTACCTACGTTTAGGTACCTACCAAGGTACCAATATTTTTATCACACTTTTATTAACCTCACTTACCTATCTGTGTGTTTTTCTGGGACAAATCTTGTAATCAAATTTTCACCCTCTTCCAGAAGTTCGATTGGTTTTAAATTTTGCACAAGCATTTTGTCCCGATTACAATACAATATTTTGGAGTCCATGACCTGATGATGAAGCCAGAACTCCTTGACCCTAAACTGCAATGCAATCTATTTGAGCTCATTTCACTTGTCTCTATGAGTCCTTTGTTGAGAGATGCTGGCTAGGGTTTGAGATGAATATAGAATAGAAGTTTGTCAACGGAACATCTTAACGGTTAATAGCAGACCCATCGTACCTATTTAGGCTCTTTTGACTTCTCTTGGTATACCTTTTACCCAAAAGCGTGGTATTTTATATATTTATTAATTTTATCATGTCTTGCGTTAGTATCTGCACTGATGCAGACGCTTGCAAACTCGCCTACAGATTAACCAAAACAAACGGATAGATAGACCAAGCCAGCACGCGGGCAAAACACGCAGAATGTAAAAAGGTCAATATTGATAAGGTATATAAACTGATTAATATAATTAATTATAATGTACCTACTTATACTATACCTATTCGGTACATTAAAAGAATATGTACCTATTATTTAAGACAAGTCCTTACTGATATCCCTCAAAACTTAAATAAATGCTGTCGTCAAATTGTCTTAGAATATTGATCCATATTCTAAGCAAATCGATCAGACTTATAATAGGGAGCCCCATGTTGCGGATTTTTTTGTTAATTATTTCATAGCGATCCAGAATACCAGTGGCATACTCTTGACAACTCTATTATAAGCCTGGATGGGGTTTACAAGCTATGAGTAGGTACGATTACCTATAATGGTAGAATTGAATTGTCTTTGTATGTAACATAATATCAAAATATAAAATAATATCTTTGGTTGTCACTCTTATCAAACCTATTAGATTCGCAAATTGATTCATATTTATATCATTCATACACAGATAACTACTACCACTTACCAAAAAAGAGTCAACGCTGTACTAGGCTGCGCACAGTGCAGGCAAATCCATAATAACCACGTACATTCTGGTTTTCGTGTTAATTCGCTAACATTTAAACTTCTTAATCAGCAATGGATATTCAACCGCCGCGTGCGCACGCTTTGCACTTTGTCGACACTTACATATAGGTAAAAAAACTGGGATATGCTATAAAATTAACATATCCTACAACATTGACATACAACTAGGTACATTTTTGGTCATGTCGATATAAAGCGAAAATCAATATTGGTGCGTCTCTATAAACCTATATACCGCTAAAACTATTGAGTGTTGGTTTGTCTTTTACGGTGTTATCTGATCTCCGGGGCCCCGTTCAGTGTGTGGAATATGTGCTTGTAAAGAAATGCGACTGTTTTGCCCCAGGCGCCGAGTGTCGTGCCGTCCATGTTTAGTACCTCGATGAACATCTTCACTATAACGTCTTTCAGGTCCTGCAATCAAAGATAATTTATTTACGTGGGCAACAATTTGGAAAGTGGAGGAAAGTGATTTTTAAAACCAAGTAATTTGACAGGCATGGTGTGTTCCAATGGAGTTGAGAAGTTTCACAAGGGTGCGCAGTTGGCAGCGCATCTGCCTTATCGCTGTGATACCTATTTATTAGCGACGCTGGCAACTATATCATCAGTCGACCATTTCTAAACAGAAACGTGCAGAGAATGGAGTTATTTAAGACCAATTGTACCACATGAAAAGCAATAAATGGTATGAGTATGAGGATCGGGCTGCGTGGTGGAGAGCTGACATCGCCCGATCCGCCGCGAGAGACGTGGACGAATCTACCTAAGCCCTATTTCACGAAGCAAAAATCCTTGTGACCACAAGTATATAATGGCAACATTGAGGCTATTTTGTTCGTCCCGACGGCAAGCCTCTGTCGTTAATAACATCTTGTCGAAATGTCTTTGACCACACGGAAAAAATCAAGGGTAAGGTCCTCACCAAAGATGATACAAAAAACTTAGGTTACGTAAGAAGATAAAAAAGGCTTACCTTCAAAGTGCTGCTCTTTAATCTGTCGTCTCCCGTGCGACTCTCCTAGCTTGTTCAATATCGCGCTGACGATCTCCGGCTGGTACTGGTTGCTGACGACCAGGTACGGAGCCATCATAAGGTTCATGATGTGAGCGTAACACAAGAAGAAAACAAAAGGCTTACGTGAAAGTGTTGCTCTTAAATCTGTCGTCTACCGTGCGACTCTCCCAGCTTGTTCATCATCGCGACGAAGATCTCCGGATGGTGCAGGTTGCTGACGACCAGGTTCAAAGACTTCATAAGGTTCATGATGTGAACGTAACGCAAGAAGAAAACAAAAGGCTTACATGAAAGTGCTGCTCTTTAATCTTTCGTCTCCCGTGCGACTCTCCCAGCTTGTTCATCATCGCGGCGACGATCTCCGGCTGGTGCAGGTTGCTGACGGCCAGATTCAGAGCTGTCATCAGGTTCATCACGTGAGCTTTGAACTGCGGATTATGTACGTATTCCTCCTCCGGTACTTTGCGTACCATCTTGAAGAACTCTTTCGTTTCAGGATATGCCCGGTATAGTCTGTAAGGGACGAAATAAATAGCAGGGTTTATAAAAATATCTATTGCAGAGAAATGGATAGCAGAACATATTATATGTAGGTGAGGATTTTTTATATCATTGTTTTTATTTACAAATTAAGTAAACTGCGTTTGACTGCCTCAGGCATCAGAGGACACGTAATTTATTGAAGACGATTATAGCCAATAAACTTTTAGTGGTAATTTTTATAGTCATTGGGTTCTACTACGAAGTTCGTCAATTATTTATTCATAGTAAGTATAAGAAGTAATGAATTTTATTAAACTAGTTTTGCTTTGAAGCTTATATATGGCTGTAGCCTTAGCAAGCTATTAAATGCAAACTCGTAGATGTGTAAATTCTACTTATTAGGGGACAGATAGATACGTTTTTATCGTTGATTCCGGAATTTGAATCGAGGATTTGTTACATTGTGTTGTTGTCACAAAATTAGATGACCATAAAGTACAAACCTACCCATAAAATTATGCAAAATTAGTCGTTTTCGATAGAGATTTCGTACGTCGTATCAAAGTTCTTGCCGTGCCAGCCGCTACACAAGCAATTAAATCAATTCAATTGACTTTATGCGGCTGTAAAAAATTAACAACTGGCCACTAAATGTCCGACTTTATGTCTGCTAGAGCAGGAACAGATGGTGAATGGTATGCAGCATGTAAAGATGTAATAAAGATATAAAACTCGATACAAGTGTTGTTTGATTTATGTCAAACGTTTGGTCCCATAAAAACTTCTATATGAGCCCAAGTATCATCGATCAGAGAGCCTTATGATTTGCGTTTTTTTTTGTTTACAACCTGATGACGCACTGTATAACTATAAACGATGTTCGTAATAGGTTTTACAATACTACTCATGAACCTTTATGTGCTTATAGAGGTAAAATATATAGGTATTTCTGCGCAAATAAGAGGCTTTGAATTCAGATTCCGATTTTTTATTTATTGTTTAAGGAGAGCAGACGAGCAAACCGGACAATTGATGACAAGAGGTCACTGTCGCTTATAGACATCACTTATATATTATATAATGTCATTGGATGGTTTTTGATGCTATGCTAATCTCTTAAGGACTTAGAATAGAGTACCTCATGTAGGTAATTACCGGCGTAATTACGCTGACTCTCTTAACCCTCAAACCGGAACACAGCAATGCAAGCATTACTGCTATAAGGAAGAAACAGGTGGGCTCCCCAGGCTATCTCTGCCTAGAGTCCAAAACTTTTTATTCTAGCTGATAGCTAGATAGAGACATGCTAAATTACACATCAAATATGTAAGTAGATGAGATTAATTGATTATGCAAGAGGAGCAAGAATTAATAGCAGTTATTATGTCAATAAAGCGTCATACAAACGTGTTATAAAAGTGATTGAATCATATGAGAGGCACTGCGCATTGTCAGCCTGTTGCCGAGTTCTATTCAATTGGGCGCCGAGTCGATCGTATTTCTATTCAAATTAAGAGGACGAGAGATGTCAATTTATGCTCGTCTCAAGGCTATACGTACAACATAAATGTTGCATAGGGTTGTATAGACATGCCTAATATTGTACCTTTCAAGGACATATGATAGATATTGCTAGTGTAAGTACTTACTTACAATCAGGTCGACCATTTGCCAGTTTACCGAACAATGAACATATTTAATTACTTAGGTATATAAAAGTACATTAAACCAATTCTTTCAATAATATATATTATTGTGTCATAGCACTCGTATATGTTATTAAATCATCCCTAAACAAAACGTCATCTTTCACTCTTTACAATCTCGTATTGTGAGCGCCACATTTTAGTTTAGGTTCAGTTTTAGATTTGGCGGCTACCGGTATCGACGTTCGACGCCAGTCTCGACCTAAGAGGAGTTTGGGGACATAAAGGTAAATAATCAATGTGTAAACCGACTTGTTTGCACAATAATTATGATAAACATTAGGTCTACAGTTGAACTTATATTCTTTAGCTAACTTTTCAAGTAACTATATCTAGATATACCTTACCGTGAGTTGCACTTAGAATCCTAAGAATTCAACCTCCATTAAAACATATTCTGTCCCTTCTTTTCTAGTTCATTGTCACAGCGCTAAAAAGAGATGTCACTAGACTTAAAGGTAGTCAGAATTTTAAAAAAGCATCACGTAGTTGGCCGTGAGTCTGTAAAAAATATCAGATAATGATACGAATATTCGTAGTACCAACTTCGTGTGAAAACACTGAGTTTTTACCTCGTTTTTCTGTACTTGTAATTATGAGATGACAGCCCTGCCAGACATAATTTGGGTGCTTGAGGCTGAATAACGGTGATTGATCGATACCTACTCGACTCATGTTAAGCAAACACACTACGCAATTCTGAACATCAGTTTAATTTTAATATTATTTAACGCAGAATGATGGCAGTTAATACTCGTATAGGTAAGACAAACTTGTAGCGCTCTAGATAGTATATGTTATGTAAATGATTAGCAAAGTTATACTAACTGTGGTGCATTACGTTAACAAGTTATACATACTTACAATTTGAAGATGATACTGTTTTCTGTTTTGTAAAAAAATATTATTTTATTAATTAACTAACAACTTACTCATATTTATTTTTGATATGTCTAAGTTGGTATCAAAAGCTAAATGAAATATGTTCTAGTTATAAAAAAATAATTAGAACATATTTCAAAAAACCTGATTAAAAAAAATATTTAAGTATAAATAAGTAAACTAATTAAATTCAGGAAATATACAGTTAAATAAAGATCCTACCCTCTTTACAAATTTCGAAAGACGACGTCAACCTAGGACATTGTAGAGACCACAGAAATCGGAATAGTAGGATAAATTTAAAACTCTTTAGTAGAGACGGTTTATCTATAGCTTATCCACTGAGGTATGTCTTTGGTTTGGTTCTTGGGATCCATAAAGTGGTATGACTCAGTGCAGTCAGCCTGTGGTGATACCACTCTTTTACCTATTTCTGCCGCAAAGCAACAATGCTTGCCTTATGCTGTGTTTCGGTTTGAAAGGTAAGAGAGCCACCGAAATTACCGGCAGATAAGGCAATCTAAGTTCTCAAACTCAGCAGCGATTTAAAAGCCTTCGAATTCGAAATAACGAGTAAAATACACTTTATTGCACAAATAGAAAACAAGAAACAAAAAATAGAAAAGGAAATAGTGAAGTACAATTTAGGCGACCTTATCGCTAAGAGCGATCTCTTCCTGGCAACCTGAGATGAGATGAGATGTCTATACGTGACGTTGACCACATTCCATCAGGCTCTGTTTACACAATAAAAAAGTAACCACAGTAAGGAGGTACCCACATACATTTTTTCACGCATGGCTTATGAAACATTTTAACTGCTTTCGACGTTGGAGGCAAGCCCACTGGGTGTTGTCCGCCATACGTGAAATAATTTATAATGGACTTAAAGCTACAAAGGGACATACCCACCTGCCGATAAATCACGGGCTACTCGACCGAATCAGATTAATCCGACCGTTTTATGCATAATTTACCGATTTCATCCGGCCGAGTGGCTCCGGACGTGATTTCCGTCGATTGTAATTTATTGCCGCGGTAAACAAATGGTGAATTAACCTACGGAACTCTAAAAATCAAATGGAATATGGAGAAGTGGGTGAAATCAATTTTATTGATCTGTTCATTACTACGTCGTACGATGGTTTGTAAGATAGGTAAATAGTTAGTTGCATGAAATCTCTTTTTTAGTTATTTTGGGCGTGTAATCTAAAAGAATAACTTTTGAATGAGACATACGAGTAGGTACTATTTTCCGATTTCAATAACATATCCCCCATTTTTTTCCTGAATCCGCTTCTGAAACGAACATGTCCTGTGGTTTAAATCGACGCCACCGGCTTACCTTTTCAACAGCTCAGTTCCATTGGGCACGGGGTTAGCGTGGACCACGGCCCAGGACTTCTGCACGGCGTGTATCTCTCGTTTGGTGAGCCCCGACTGGGGGTCTGCGGCGTCAGGGTCGCCGCCCCACCACAAGTAGCTCAGCCAGCTGCCCATGGCTACCTGTGGGGAATTAAGAATATGAAACTATTTTTTTCTAGTCCCGTTTGGTAATTTGTTCAATATGAAATCAACCACAATTACTAACACAGGCTACTTCTGAGGGTCGTTACATAATTTTTATTACGATACGGTCAACCTACAATACGATATCAACGGAGCATTTCGCCGTGAGTCTTTTTGTTGAATGTTAGTAGGCCCCGGAAAAGCTTATCGCGGGTTGGAATCTTGCTCGCGGCAATTTTTTTCTCATTTTTCAAAAGATACTTGTTATAAAAAGGGTTTTGCAATTCCGCTTGGTCATAAAGGAATGTTATAATAGGCACTCAGCTAGAGTTTGTGTCCCCCAAAATAGAGTGATGTAGACAGTAGGAGTATCCTGTCGTATCCTTAATTGCTACTTAAATCTTATTAAGCGAAAATATTTAGTAAAATTAGGTTTTTTTTATTCCTTTGTTATCTTAACTTCTTGCTTTTACTCTTATTTATATTGAGGATTTAATCGCAACATGATACAGCTCTAAAAAATCCTGAACTTTATTGTCATTCTGAAATTATTTTTGTCTCTACAAACACACTTCAAAGACAAACATATTTTGATTCGGTGACACACCCTTTGTTAGACGCCATTTAATTTTTTCCTTTCAACTGTTTTAGATAGAGTGGGTAATAAAAATATTTTTATGTTCCATTAGACAAGTGACAATAAAAGTTAGGTTAATAGAGATGACACTATTCTTAGTAAATTGTTTCCTAAGAGATTTAATTGCCTACTGTCCTGATTTTGCTTTCTTCACAATTATAATAGCGGTAATTAACAGAATTATAAACGACACGTAAACGAAAAACAACTTAGAATTTGGATCGTCCGCGTCGTTAAATAATAAATATATGAAACCACGAATCTCCACTGTAACTGAAAGTAAAATAATTTTCTCTGAATCAAATTAGAATGAATGAATGAATACACTTTATTGCACAAAATAGATATAGATATTAGACATTAGATTATTTTTTAGATATTTTGTAATCGTATTGAGTATGAGTAAATGTAAATATTTTGTGAGAATTTTCATGTGAACACGAGTCACAAGACCTATAGTAGGTATGTACCCAATGCATGATCTTACGAGATGACTCAATATTATTATAAGGCTACCGAGAACGGTATACGAGATCGGTGAATAAGAACCCAATAAAATGGTTTTTTTGTCCTACGACAATTAACTGAAAAAAAAGTTGATTTTTCCTATGGTTCCCAGTTAATGATACCTACTCACTAGATAAATGTCGTATTCGTCACTGTTGTCATGCTAATTCAATGGAAATAACCACATAGAACGCCTTTCTGGGGAGATTTAATGGGGTAACGTGGTTTACCATCGCCTTCCATATTTCACATACTGGTTATCTCAGTGTGCAGATTTCCTTACAATGTTTTCCTTGATCGTTACAGCAGTCGGTAAATGTAGATATGTATTTTTTTTCGATAAAACCGTAAAGTTCTTTGGTAAGTACAAACATACATGACATTTCTTCACATTGCATGGTTTCGAACCCGGAATGTACAGGGAGGCGGACGGCATGGGAGTTTACGCCACCGGCGATCTAACATTTTCTATCTTTACAGATATACGAGTACCTGCCGACTGTAAACTAAATCTTATCCAATTCCTATACACGTGCGCATTAAGGCGATTACGTTTATTAACTAATTGCATAGGAATCGTTTAGGTACTAGAGTGTATCACGTTGGGTTCTGCCTATTTCGTGATTTTTGCCATTTCACACATTAATTCATTTATAAAGTCTTTATTTTGACAAAATCTTTAGGATAAAATTAATGCCACCTTTTTTTCAAACGGATAATAAATCACGTATGTATATTTGACAACTATATTTATTTGGTGATGTAGCACTTTGGAACGCAACGTTGTGTTAAAACTTGTTTTATTTTATAATTATTATCATGTATTTGTTTGGTTGGTTGTATTTTTTATTGATTGACGTCAAGAGGGTCAACATTATCAATTTACACGCCATTGTTGATCGGTAACTTAAATATTTGCAAGTTCAACTTCCATTGTGGAAATGAAAAAGTAACAACGTAATATATCTACCTGTTAAATTAAAAACATAAATAAATCAAAGGATTCACCGAGAGAAGAGAGTTCAACGATGGCTATTGACGACGTTTTGTTCGACTCCATCTTCAAACCCTGGTCATTGTCACCAAAGTACAAAAGAACAGATTTTTGAACCTCTATGGATCTCTATTTTTTCTAAAAGGGAGACTTTCCAAAAAAATATTAGGCAAAAAAGCCTGACCAGAAACTATTTTATGTTAACCAGTAACTATTTTTATACTTGCCAGTTATGGACCAGGTATACAAGGAAAGCCTTCAGCATCCTTCGAGTGCAATATAACAATGCCTTTCGTATCTTAATGAAGTTACCAAGATACTGCAGCGCGTCGGGCATGTTCGCGGACGCCCGCGCCCGCGTCCGGGGTCCCGGACTATTTCGCGATCATTAGGAGCAGGGTCGCCATGTTCTGGCAGAGGGTATGTGACACAAATAACAAACTTTTGAAAGTTGTCGGTCAGGATATCCATAGAAATAGATTCTATGGACACTGGCTGAAGATGCACCGGACTGCGAATAAAAAGTAGAAAATTCACTTTTATTATGTTTAATTTTATTATTTTATTTTATTGTATTGTATAGTGTTCATTCACTTCTTTACTTCTACTTTTAATTTAATTTTCTGTTTTCTGGTTATTTTCATTTCTTTTCAATTTTTTTTATTTAAATTTTTTTTTAATGTTTTATTCTAATTTTAATTATATTTTTAAAAAACTTAGGCACTATGGTATATAACCTGACAATAAAGACATTTTATTTATTTATTAATTATTCTAAGTGCGCGATATTACGGAATTTTATGTGAACTATTAGCTCAGATTTTAAATATACCAGTTACGAGGGTCACTGGTATTTTTAAAATCTGTGATAGAGTTGTTAAGAGGTGGACAACTCTATTAAAAGCCCGGTTGGGGTTTAAATCTAGTAGAGTTGTTATTACAAGTCTACTAGATTTAACTAACTCTACTCATTATTTGAGTAATTCAATTTTCTTCAGACTTTTGGGATTTCGGAGAGGGTTCCACTTCCATCTAAATACGACCCTGTTATCTTTCTTCTTATACGTTACATAAGAGTCAGGTGTAGGTTTGTGTTATGTAATTAAAATAAACCGCAAAGTTATCAATCAAACTGTTCATTACTAAGACAACATTTGCTTAGATATCGAGTCACATGTGCGGGCAACGAACGTTTTTGTAAACACATCTTATGTTTGATTTGTTCCGATGTAGATACAGGTGTATATTTACAAAATTCACATCTTAAATAAAACAATAAGTTTAAAAAAAGCAATTAAAAAACCATTGGAAACAATTCTACTGTCCTGTTTTAGATAAAAACGGCGAGCATGCGTGAAACGACGAATGTAAGTAACTTGTATGTAACCTGTGTCGCAAATATTACTATTTAGCAGTCTATATTTTATTGTATTGTATTTGTTTTGACAATGACATGGATTTTAATAAATTTTTTTGTAATTTAAATTTCTTTTTTATAACATGCTTATACTTATAACTAAGTTATAAGTTATAACTTAGCTATGGTTGACACTGAAATAGTTTAATTATTATTTTTGACATGTAAATATTCAAACACAATTCATGATTGTTTATGAATAAATGATATGGTAGAGGACGCAAAAGAAGCGTGCCAAAACAGATATTCGTCGCTATTCGTTATTTCTGCCTACCCCGCAAGGGATATAGCGTGAAGGTATGTATGTATGTTTTTTTTTTGGGAGTGGCGTTAGTTTCGCTCGGATTGAGTACGTTGAGCCTTAATACTCCCAGAGGCTGCGGTATGATTAATTGAAGTATGATGGGCGGTCTCACGCGGGCTGCTAAACGGATTGAACCCCGATAATTGCATTAACCCAGTGCCGGCCGAGCCATATTTTATGTCAATTCCGTGATGGAACAGCCTTACGAATGACGTCTTTATTCTATGGCGATGGTATCGAGGGATATGACGAGTTATCTTGTACCTAATAGGTTTTTTATGATTAAGGAGAGTGGACACGCAAACTGACCACCTGATGGTAAGTGGTTAACGTCGCCCCTTGGGTGTTACCACACCCATCCGACCGACGTTGATCGACAATTTCTTACTACACCAAATCGATCTGCCCGATTGCTCTATTTTTATCGATTAGTCATTGATCATCGATGGAATACAGATTTTTTCTCGCGTGGATTCGATAGACTATCGATTGATGGTCGATGGGTATCCGTCGATCAGCTAAGCTACCACATCAATCGACCCACGTCGATCGACGTTGGGGTGGGTGTGGTAACACACAGATATCTCACCTAACTATAACTTTAATAGACGGTTTTCGATGGTTTTTCTCATTGCCTGTTTAAGCTGGTCCTCTCACCCATTGCCAACATTGCGTGTTGGGACAGAAAACTTTAAAAGGGTGGTGCTACTCTATCTACCCAGGCTGGCTCTGTACTGTCATTTTATATGTTTGCATTGCACCAAAGTTTATGCATTTTATTGCATTGCACTGCACCTGAGGACAGTCAACCACTAGCTAAAGTATACCATCTGTCAAAAACATTCGATTAAATCTCAACCTTATGTCTGCGTCATATGGTACATTTCAGATTCTCCAATTTTGACGTTTTGGGTAGGTTGACCTGTTGTCGACTGTACTAGGGTTAGGTATGGAGATAAAATTATCATAAATAGACATCAGTAGATTTTTTAATGTATCTAGAGATAAATCTCTAGATAAATCGCTAGATAAATTAGTGTAAATCATAGATGTATTCAGTATAGATTCTATTCTACCGATAATACCTATTTATCTTATCTTTGGATGGGGGCTGGCAATCCCAGCGACATTTCGACCCATTGGGATCTTTTGTGTTCAACCCCTTGTACTTATCCCTTGACCACTTCACCGAATATGTCATGCATGAGCAAGACTATGCGTCTTAGTGGGAGGGATTTGAATTCCCTTGGGTCCGGATAGGCAGAACCTAGCTGACCTATCCTTTTTGCCGCGAAAGCGTCACATTTACATAGGAGATGTGAAACGGTCTCCAGTTGTTCACCACAGGTTCTGCAAGATGTGCTGTCAGCCAGCTTCATCTTGTGTAGGTGTTAAAGTGACCGGTGTAGGCACCGACCAATAGACGCACTTGACGTCTATTCAGCCCCCAGATCTTGTTGTTCCAGCCTGTGACTTTGTCCCCAATGAATTTCTTAGCGTGTTCTAATCCCTTTAGGGTTAGCCACTCTTGTTTATGCCTATCGGTACTGTACCGATAATAGAATAACACTTATTTAAGGATGTCGAATCGACATGATTACTTGATATTAGATAAGTACTTACTTGAACAAAGTAAAAAGGTATTGAGAAGGGCAATCAAATAGTTCAGTAGTAATGGGGGCTTATCATGCGATCGGTGCATTAACCTCGCCGAGACATGAAATGAAACAAATTGAGTGAAGAATTCCTTATCAATTTTATAGGCAATCTTTTAAGACGGACCTTGGTTGGACCTATTTTCAATCTTTCGTTTACATTTGAATATCTTTCATCGTATTTTTTTAACAATAGACGGCCAGTTATTCATCGTTAGGTGGTATTTGGTTCTTTTTGGATGCGATCTTATTCTTATTGCAAATAAAAAATCAGTTTAATGGCTTTCATAACATTTTTTTACGACAGTGATGGCCAGTTACCTACTTATTCATTTAGATTGGGTTCTCTTTGATAGTGAATTCGTTTTACATTCAGCGAGGATATTAAAGTTGTTTTTTAATTTCGCTTTATTAAAAATAAAACCGTTTGCTTTTTGACGACCAGACGTCCACTTAAGCGTCCACTAGACGTCCAGTTATTTTTTATGCCTATTAGATTCTCTTTGGTTTATACGAGAGAGAGAGAGTTACCAAGAGAGTTTAGTTTTTTTGGTTATGATTCGTTATCGAATCACGATAAACTCATATAGACAATATAAATATAATATTTGATTTCTGATCAGGATAAGCTAAACAAATTATGCATCAGCTACAGCACCTTACGAAGCGGTGGTAGAGTAAAAAAACTGGCGTTGTAAAAATGTACTTTAAGGTACTTACTCACAATAAAAACATTTTGATTTGATTTTTGATTAGCTCACACCTAAGCAACTGCGAAGTGGTGGTGATGCGACAACGTCTACAACGCGAAACTAGTCATACGTACACACCTGAGCGACCGCGTCGCGGCACACTCAAACGTCAATTCACGTTAGGCCCTATAGTCCTGTCCTGTCCTGTAATAAATATATTTTATTTCTGTGAGGATATAAAATACTCCATGCAATGTTACACATACTTTTTAGTATCCTATCTGTTTCGTAGACGTGGTCTCGTCCGTCCCTCTTTGCTGATTTTGCCTTCCCGCGTCGCCGACGCGTAGGTGTGAATAAATATTATGAGCAGCGTCTGCCGCGCGACTGACGCTCCCGCTTCGCAAACTCTTTGACTGGGTAGGTAGGTGTGAGCTGTCCTTTAAATAAAAAGAGCAGTTGATGTCTTCAGGAACTAGGGAAAACCTACGAGGAAAACGTAAAACGTAGTGGTTACGAGTATAAATTATAGGGCATAGTTCCAGCAAATATAGGTAAGTAAATATAATTACTAACCGTTTATGAACGAAGTCTCCTTTAAGAGCCGAATGGTTTTCTAAGAGCTCACGGAGTAAACCTTTTTAATTATCTCTATGTTCATATTATCTTCATAATTTTATAATAAAAGACAATTGGGCGTTATCAAGCTACGAGTGATTGATAAAATCATCATGTGACAAAAATAATCACATTATCTAAGTCGGTACTTATGCCTTGTATCTCTGCCCTGGAACTATGACGTAGCGTCGTTTATCAAACATGGCATACTAATTTTTATTTTATATAAAAAAAGCCGGTCAAGTGCGAGTCGGACTCACGCACCGAGGGTTCCGTTCTCAAAAGAAATATTTTTAGCCTTGAAAAACTATATCAATATTAATTTTTTTCTTAATTACCTACAATAAATGACTAGAACTTCGTTTTGATTTTCTCCGAAATACACCTGAACTTAGTATTAACAAATTCTATCAGGACTAATTTCCTATTTTAGATGTTTCGTCGTTAAAAAATAAAATGTCATTTTTTAATTTTTCAAAAACTGTACAGTTTTAAATATTCGTTTTATTGTTTCTGTAAATATAGAATACGATGTATAAGTCTGAATTATTTCAGATTTTTCGGATTACAAACTTCGGAGATAACTGGGTTTCCATAAAAATTATTTTACACTTTCATGTCGCAGTACTTGTGGAATGTTTTACGGGAACATTGTTCCTATAACATGCTGTTTTACTGTCGCCAATATAAAAATAATACACTTTTGGATTAGATTAAACCTTTAATACGATTAATTTTCAGATTTCAATATTTGTAAAAAAAAAACCAGGTCATAAATAAAACTTTTAATAAAACAGTTAAATATTGCACGAATACGACATGAATGTGTAAAATGTGTTATTATTTTATGAAATGGAAACAGCCTATCAAAAGCGTTAAAATGAACGATAACCATGTCCTAGTACGTCGATCAACCCCTCTACAGAATCTATTACCTAGCACTCTGGCACTCGTAGAATATTTACAAGGTAAACATTTTATTACTTACCGATTTTATTTTAATACCGATAAATATTTTATTATCGTCTATAAAATGTTCTACATTATAATAAAATAGTAATGTGTTTTAGAGTTGTGTTTGGACTATTGCCCTTAATAAATGAGGGTATTGAATCATATTTAGATTAAGGATTCGGGCCACGACCCCTAAATCAATTTCATATAAGTAATTTTAAATCTCCAAAGAAACTAAAATAGGTATTTAAAAATCCGACCAAGAGCGAGCGGGCACGCACATGATGGGGTTCTGTAACCGTTCTTTAAAAAAATAAATTTCGCTGGCAATTTCATACAATTTGTTCCATATACCGACAACCGCTGGGGTAGACGAGTTCTGGAGTGGAGACCGCGTTTGGGCAAACGTAGTGTGGGACGCCCCCTGCTCGATGGAGCGACGATCTGCGCAAGGTGGCTGGCAGCGACTGGATGAGAAGAGCCGAAGATCGGGCTCAATGGCGCGCCCTGGGAGAGGCCTATGTCCAGCAGTGGACCAGAGTAGGCTGCTGATGATGATGATGTTCCATATTAACTACACTATTTTTGACAAGTTTTATTTTACAACGTTGTTTTGTCACTGTATTGTATTATCCGTTATAATTTTCATTGAAACTAGTACCGATACATATTATTCATATATTTTTGTATTTCAAAATTTAAATAAAGGGACATGCACACACTACACATGTGACATACGGACGGACAGACAGACATACAGAAATACGAAACTACAAGGGTTCCTGTTGGCCACGGAACCCATAAAATAAATATGTACTTACAGGAGCATGGGAATTTAAAAATAGGTTCGCAATGCTTGGTTTATTTATAACAAATAAATTAAATTATTTATAACTTATTCTCTTATTCGACTCTTCGATTTACAACAGGTAATATTTTCTATTTAGAATAGAAGAATAGAAAATAGAAAAATAAATGTTGACGCGTAAATACCCTATAATATATATGAGTGTACGTGTGGAAAGGCGAATTATTTCCTATTACTGTAAGAAGTTATATAATATATTTACAGATATTGGATAGCTAGTATTTTGTAACGTCATGTACTTATAATACGATAGGAAATCAAATAATAATAATAATAAGTACGAGTATGATGTTTTTGTGTAGAAATATAAAGTTTATGTTTCACTCGTAAGCCACTCTTTTGCTATTGACTAGCGTTTTGTCTCCGTGGATTGACTAAAAATTTAATTCATTCTTGAATGAAAGAAAAAGTAATCTCCGTCCGTAAGGGCGTTCGTTCCTTCATGAATTCGTTGATGCAGAGCAGAAAGAGAATAGTCCCAGTTGCTACCGTGGAGCCTCATTCAGGGTGGTTCGTCGTGGAAATAACGATTTTAGTGTTATAAAAAAAACTAGGGGATGACCTAAAATAAAATTCAGATGACTTCTAATTCCACTCGAACCAAGGCCGACCCTGTTCCTTGACTTGTTATACTAAAATTCTTAGTCAGCTCGAATCACTTTAGTCTCAAAGGTAAATCTAGGTTAAAAAGCAAGCTCTAGGTATCTAAGAATCATGATGCAGATTTGTATAGATCTACACTATCCAGCTGTCCTCAAGATATATTCAAGCGATCAGAAATACTTGTATAGAACAAAGGTTATCGACATAGCTCATAAGATTATCAAGCTGAAGTGGCAGTGGGCCGGTCACATCTGTCGCAGAACTGACAACCGCTGGGGGAGACGAGTTTTGGAGTGGAGACCGCGTTTGGGAAAACGTTGTGTGGGACGCTCCTTGTTAGATGGAACGACGATCTGCGCAAGGTGGCTGGCAGCGACTGGATGAGCCGAAGATGGGGCTCAATGGCGCGCCCTGGGAGAGGCCTATGTCCAGCAGTGGACTAGAGTGGGCTGCTGATGATGATCATAAATACTTGTACATAGTTACGTTCTGGTAACGTTCGATCGACCACCCAAGCTGATTTACACAATATAAGATAACCAAAATATAGGTATAGGTACCTATAATAATATGACGTAAATTGAGGAATCATAAAAATACATACTCTGATAAACCCCTTCGATAACAGATGACCTCAGTCACGTCACTAATACAAATAATGATGATCCCTTCAGGTCAGTTAACAGCACGTTCGTTGTGTGTAAAGTCTTAGGTTCAAATCCCCTTAGGTATTATAATTTGCATGTCTATGTATTATCAAGACTGTCCGGTCTGTATTTGCAACTCTGTCCTTTTATGGCAGTAATTTAACAAACAATACGTCTAAAAATAATAAATTCAAATGCAAAACTGCTAAAAGTTATTTAGCAGAGTCGTGTGAACTGAATGCTAAATGACATGTTTCAGGACCTGCTACAAAAGGTTGTTCTGCTATTATGACACTTGATAATTAGTTAATCACGATGTCACTGTACAATGTCCATTCGTATTCCATTGTGTATCATAAATCATAAAAACCCAAGAGTTATTATAAAAGATAGCAATTTTCTCTAAAATTACTAGGCTGATTTTGATCTTTTATTACTAGCTTGTTCTACGAATAAGTGATACTATATCCAAATAAATCCAATAGTTTTAAAGAAAATTGCAATTGACTAAAATCTGTGCTAATATGTACCTGCAATAAAAAATCTAAAACTATACAACATTTAAAGAAAAAACAACAACGTGCAGAAGGCGGCCTTATTGATTTGAGCGATATCTTTCAGATATCTTATCTTATCTTATCTTATGATAGGGGGCCGGGAGTACCCAGCGGCACTTCGACCCTTGAGGATCTTTTGTGCCAGCCCCATTTTACACACTTGTCATCTCAGTGTGCAGGTTTCCTCACGATGTTTTCCTTCACCATTAGAGCAGTCGGTAAATGTACGTAGGTCTTCGAAAAATACGAAAATCTCATTGGTAGATGACACTGCCCGGTTTCAAAGCCGGACCTCCCGCATGGGAGTCCTAAGTCCTAGCCACGACGCCACTGATGCTATCAAATCTATACACAAATCTTCACATGTTATTAGAGGGTTTTAAATGCGCTGCTGACCTTGAGGACATGGATGGATGGATGTAGGATGAAGTACCTCATGTGCCGGTAAATACGCTAGCTATCTTACCCTTCAAACTAATGCAAGCATTGCTGCTTTGCGGCAGAAATAGGTTAAAAGGTAGCATACCACGCTAGACGTCAGTCTACCTTGAAATTGAGATGACTGTGTGCAGAGTCATCTGCACACAGTCATCTCAATTTCAAGGTAGTAACTATTACTTAATCTGTGGGGTTATACATTCTATATTCTCTAAAACGTATGCTCATTAGTCATTCTCATACCATTTATTGCTTTTCATGTGTTACAATTGGTCTTAAAAATATATATATTATATTATCATACATGAAACCCTGAGTAGGGCACCGCAATATAAAATAAGAGATTATAATAGTAATAAATGCTAACGAGATAAATTAAATTAAAAGTCATTATAAGTTATACATAATTGATTTTATAGTTAAGTATTGGTTTTTTCATCATAAAATTCCTGCAGTGAATAGAAACACTTGTTAAGAAGATACAACTTTAATCTTTTATTCAATTATATCTCTTAATTCGATGTCGATGAATTGATTTAATATAACATCGGTATTGTCTAAAACGTACCTTACTTCAAACTAAATTGATATTGTAGGTAATGTATGTAGTTGTGAGAAACGAGGTCGTAATTTCCACCTCTCTGAACTGAAATGAGTCGCCGGAAATAAACACCATTTAAACTATTAATAGGTTTGTTACTATAGAACACAATATTGTCGCCAAATAGTTGTGTACCACTCAACTCTCTTACTGAATATTATTGTTGGTGTTGGATACAATCCAAGGTGAAGTTAATTTGAAACTCTCTTCATACAAAGTATTTGATCGATATGTTTTTAGGTTTAAGCTTGGTTACTCGTACGAAACTAAAACGCGTTTCGGTCTCATACGGTACTCGTACTTATGCGTTTTAGTGCAGTTAAATCACGGGGGATTGTTGCATAATCGCGCGATCTATTGCAATTTGTAATCAAATAATCGCAGTCTTATCACGCAAAATAGGCGCTGAAGATGCCGAGTTGCGGAAACCAGCCCGTTATTATATTACTTCGCAGCCTTATGTCGTCGTATGGTTTATGAATTTAACCAACAATAAAAAAAACGATCTAACAATTCACGTAAGATAAAGAATAATCTTAATTTTGCATTTGAAGCGTACTTACTTATGGGAAGAACACGGAGAGTACTTAATTAAAAACCGAAATATTTATTTATTATGCCAACTGCTGGTTTGTAAATTAGCAAAACTTTAAAATGATAAAACTCGCACACCGTAATAAGGGATTTAAGTGTAGGTACGGAAAAATTCAAATTTTTCAAAACGGAAAGTTAGAATTCCGCATCGGAATAATTTAAATATACCAACTACCAACCTGTCCTGAATATTTTACTAAAATTGATATTCATTCTTCCACTGTACCATTCATTTGTACATTATTAGGCTTGGACTACACGACGACGGTTCCAGCGACGGTTCGGTTCAGGTACCAGTACCGGCCGTGAAGTCGACTGTATTCAAACTCATTCGTTGCGCTCAAGCCCCGCCTACTCGGTTCAGGAACCGAGCAGGCCGAATCTAAGCTGAACCGAATAGTCGACAGCGCATTTTGTTTGAGTTTATATGAAGCACCGGTTCCATGGAACCGCCCGATACTGGAACCGTCGTAGGAACCGTCATCGTGTAGTCCGAGCCTTAAAGAATTAGTTTTATTTAAAAACTCCTACCCATACTTCCAACCTAATGTTAATTACTTTGTTGGTACGATTTAATTCCTTTTCGTAATACTTATAGGTAGGCAGGTAGTTCAAATTTCGGGAGTGGTAAAAATATGGTAAATTAATTAAGTTAGAGCTTTCCGTGACGGGATTCCCATTGGATTACAGTGTTTTAGCTTAATTAACCTAAAACTACGCAAGAGCACCTCTGTTTTCCCTAGACGTTTTTGCTGAAAGGAATTTTGCTATAGGTGGCTACCTATGTAATTTCCTTAATATTACGTTTTTGTTACCTTGAAATCTGTCTAAGTAGTACGAGTTGATTCCAAGTAATAAAAACGTCATACTAACGAAATTAGGTATTATATTATAGGAAACCATCCGTAAGAAAATAAAGTATAACCCTCCGTACCTAAGTAAGTAGATACTCTTTGAAATATAGGTACATATCTCGTAAGTAATATACTTAGAGTAGTTTTACTAATGAAGAAGTTATTATATAACATGTTAAAATTAATATGTATACATATTTATAAAGGTAGACTCAAAAGTAGAGTCAGTGTGTGCTCAATGTCAGTCACATTCGCTAATTTCTCCAGCTGCGGCGCTAGTGTAGCTGGAGGTCAAATGGTGACAGCTAGTACTTATTTGTATGGAAATATCGATCATTTGATGTCGGCTTTTATTTGTGTTTTTCATAGCTACAAGCTATTGCAACATAACTATTATCAGATGTTCTAGATAAGCATATTAGCTCAGCACCATAGACTTATTATATCACAGTTTTCATACAAGTTTTATTAATTTTAATTTGACACACCTCCAACTATAAAAGCGCCACCTGCTTTGAGATTCTCAGAATAGAACAGAATACATATTTATTTAAAATCTCTACCTCTGTTTATAATGCATTGGAATTTGTTTAATGTTCTATGTAAATATATCTATTACTCGACAATAAGGTAGAGTATGTAGGAGCGTAATTTGCTTATGGAATTATAATAGGTATTATCGTAAAATCGTAAAAAGACATCATAAAATATCAATTAATGTTTGAGTTACGTTACGAGTATACGTTTAGCTGAATGACCTTACTAAAATTAATAACTCTAAATTAAAAATTTAAGAAACCCCCGACGTACCATTGTGGAGACCCCTTCCTTTTTCCTGATCATCAACAGATCCTCAAGGTTCTAGATGTGGGAAGGCCACTATGGTCATAAATCATACTCAAACATCCCAAGATACTCCAAGATCTTAGAACAACTGATCCAATTTTCTTCTGACATGGCTAAGAATATTCAACAAGTTAGACCTGGTGCGTCTGAAGACGCTCTGGGCTACGCCCTACTCGGAGCTCTACCTTCGGCTTCGCCATGGCTATCTTAAAATTCCTAGCTCCATATAATTTACATTTATTTTTTTACCACAATCTTTATTTTTTTTTCTCTTGTATTGTCTCAGGGATTCCTTACAACTTTAGTTCGAAAAGACTCCATCTAACTATTATAGTTTCGGCGGGTTTCTTATATAATATTCAAATTCTTTCAGTTTTATATTGTGAAATTGAAGTTCGTTTACTTTTTTTCTGATCATCATCAGATTCTCAAGGTTTCAGATATTTGAAACGCACTATGTCCCGGAATATTTGAGCTCAAATTCGAACGATCTATTCCAAAGATCCCATCTGACATTAAAGATACTCCAAGATCTTGGAAATCACAGGTACGATTTTTATCAGACCTAGCAAGAACACTCTCGATTAAATTCTCTATAAATAAAAAAAAACGGGTATTATAGGGTTTCGTAGCCGTTTTATCACAAAAGATATTTTTGGGACGATTTCGTACAATTTGTTCCAAATTAACTACACTATAACTCTGTTGAATTCTATTTCCCAACGTTAATAACTTTCAATTACTGGGTTCGTTATAATTTTTATTGAAAGTACTTAACTACCAGACATCATGAAGATTTATTGTTATATTATTGTATATAATTATTGAACCTATTTCACTTTAAAAGTTAAATGGCGCGTTGGCGCTGGGCGTTATGTGTAACATACAGCTGTCCCCTAAATTGGTCATTTGGTCAACAATTTGGTAATTTGTTGTAATTGTACCCAATGACGTCCAAGACCTAAAAAGACCTGAATTGGACGTCAGTACAACGTCGTACGTACGTCATCACTCTGCTACCTGGGAGACAGACATCACGAAACTATAAGGGTTTGTTACGGACCATAAAACTAAAGTACAAACGCTTTCCATTATTACAGTCTTGGAATAGTATGTAGTCTATGCAACGGCCACGTAATGATAGCGATTTTAATATGAGAACTGTTTATGAAACGATGCGAAGCTGGTTTCATAATAGATCGTTCGAGTGTTAAAACCGCCACTACGTAGGTTGCATACAATACTTTTTCTATGACCATGAAACATATAAACAGAAAATACAAACAATTACGGAGACTTCAACAAACGCCATGACAGCTTAACATGGTATTGGTAACTATGGAAACCATAGATATGTTTGACGTATTGTCGACATCTCGCAGGCGCGGATGTCGAGTTTTTTTAAATGGCTATATTACCTAGTAGTTGACCAGTGAAAAGTAGTGTATTTAATACGCAAGAGTTCTTGAATGCAGTGCCATACAACAAAGAAAAATTTACATATTACAATCGAAAACTGTTATTTAATATTTCATTAAAACACTATTTTCACACGACCATGACGAATGAACCTCTTTATGTTATTGATTGTGGTTTCTTAATGAACAAATTACGAAATGGGAGTAGAAAAAAGACATTTACCAACCAGCGACCGTGTGCCGGTGTTTTACACAAACTCCGATAAGCAACAACCGTGTAACTTTACAAAACCAACATTCACTTATAACTTCACTTACCTATATTTATTTATTACTATCGAATCACTGTAAAGTTTTTCGCGCGTTTGTGATAAGGTTATAGAAGTGTATCGGTTTCGCCGGCCAAGTGGACACGAGCGGTGCGCTCGGAGGATGCCACGAGACTGGTGTGATTCCGATGACAGTTGTTTACTACGCCTATACGTTTGCCCCCGCCCGCCCTACGATACGCAGGCCTATGAAAATCGTAGTAGGAATAAGAGAACTTTCATACTATGAGACGACTTAGGCGGCGGATCTACTGGTAGGTACATTTATCTGCAGGCGACTTTAAAGTTTCATTTCAGCTTTTGGTAGAGATGGTAGAGTACAGGTTTCACAAGTATTTCACAAATACGTAAGTAGTTAATAGATAGTATAGTATCACTTATACTATCTACTATCACTTCTATTCTAGAATCATTCGAATGATAAGAAGGCTTCCCCGCATTGGAACGACCATATATGTTATGTTTTATAGCGCGTCTGCAAAGGAAATGAATTGACGAAAGTTTTACAACGTGCTAAACTAAAGTGCTAATACATACAAGAACGATTTTTATATCATTGGATAGGATGGTTTAATATCTCGAACATAAAATTTTAAATTCGTGATAAAATAATTGAGTGAGGTGGGAGAGGAGATGGCGTAAAGCATGTTTTTGGCGCATCCTTTTGCCGCTTTCGGGTGTATTGTGAGTATTTTAATAGGAATTATTTTGGTGTTAAAACCTCAGCGAGTGCAGTGATCTTATTAAGTATATATGAGTATGAATGAGTGTTTATACTTCTTCTACATTTACCGACTGCTCTAACGGTGAAGGAAAACATCGTGAGGAAACCTGCATGTCTGAGGAAATTAAAAGTTTCCGAATGCGTGTGAAATCCACCATTCAGCACTGCGCTCCGCTCGATGGATCATGACCCGTACCCCCCTTGTGCAAGGCGAGGCCTGTGCCCCAACAGTGGGGACATTAATAGGCTGATGATGATGATGATAATTGTACTTCTTATGTACCTACGTCTAAAGTTGATAGGAACATTTCGAAAAACAGAACTTGCAAAACCTCAGGTGTTTATGAATTGCTTTTGATTAAAATTGAAAAATAGATAGAGTCGACCGAGACGAATGCGATAGTGAAAGAATTTCGAAAATTGAACCATTTTAGGTAAGTAAGTAGATACCAAATTTTTTTTGGAAAGGCATCCAATAGCAACGTAGTATTAATCCCATTTATAAGGTCTTTTTATGTATCACAATATCCGAAATAAATGACAAAATGACTAAAATGTTCAAACTTACTTTACTAAATGTCTTAACCTAGTCACGTACTGCTGTAGGCATTGTTTTTTTTATTAATTTATTCCACTTAACTCAAGAATAATTTAGTTTCACCTGATATTATGTGAGATGATCTCAAAGATGGAGGCCGGCTACTGTTAGCTCTGTTCATCAAAATCCTAAGGTTGGAATCTATCTGGAAATACATGACACCGGTGACCTGTTCATCAGATACAAAAAAATGTATGTGTGGCGATTTTGCAAATTTTTAAGAATAAAACTAGAGTCTAAAATTTGTTTAGAGCCCAGCAATATAGTCGAAAAAGAAGCTGTTTGTAGTTCTATTTCTATCAAAGCTAGTTTTCGTTCCAATTCTATTTGGACAAAAAATCGCATTCTGCTGACGCATAACTCTACCACTGCCACCTTTTGATTTACTATCGATCGGGCAAAAGTACCTTGGGAGGAACTTATGTTCGATCGTTATATTCACAACTGGAGCGTTTTGTTATCGATCGATCGTTGACTAGATCGGAACTTAACTGAAATTGGATCTTTAGTGCATAGTAGCATACGAAACACGTCATAACGATGCATTTGAGATTCTATTTAGTTACGTTGGTTTTAGTAGAATTGATTTCCTGGTGACAAGTCTGGTCTAAAATTGGCAACTTTGACGGGGGATCCCTAAAACAGTTTCCGTGAATCCGGTTTGGCGTGTTAACTCGTTATCACAGATTGCGCTTTGATTATAGTTAAGTGGGATCGTAATCACAATTACTATTTTGATTACTTAAATTCAGTAGGTAAGTACCTACCTATGTAAACTAACAAGCGTGACAATAATCAGAGATAAGTAGATATGTAACTAATTATAAACGCCGACCAGGAAAATAATAGAGTTGTCAAGAAGGTGATGCCACTGGTATTTTTATAATAGTTATAGAGATCGCTATGTAAAAAATAGTTCAAATATAATTCCGCAACATTAGCCAGTAGCCACTCTAATTATATGCCTGGTCGGGCTTTACCTTCTATCTACTTAGATGGCCCTTTGAATCTTAAATCATGCGTCAAGATGCAAAAGGCCACGTACTTCGATTCCTACTCACCTACGAACACATGTACGTACCTACTTCTCTAAGGATTAAAAAATAAAAAGAGGAAGTCCAAAATCTAAATTTAGCAAAAAATGTGGTTTACTACTCGTACATGGTACCTAAGTGAAGTGGCTTTGGCTTTGGATGCATGATGCCAATAGCCTTATATACCTAGTCACTTTTTTACGTTACAGGTAGCTGGTTACATAATAACGAAAAAAATATTTCAGTTTAAATATAATCATAATCCATAATATGTCATACGTCCATAATCCCCGAGGGGGTAGACAGAGGAACGACCTTCATTATTAGATAGTTCCTATTTTTCGCCGTAAGATTTGGTGAACAAACGGGATAGGTGGCGAAGCCTATTGAATAGTATACACCAAGTTCCTTAGTCGCCTCGTACGACACCCACGGGAAGAGTTGGGGTGGTGCTATTCTTTATGGCCGGCATGACACGGCACAGTTTTAACAAGTATTATAAAAGGATGATGATAGAGTGGTAGAAGATTCATGCCAACTTACCAGCCTTCACGAGCAGATGGTTGTGCAGCTCTCAAATTCTGCACTGAATTCAGTGGGAATGCAAGCCAATCTGCAGTGTCCTGACTGGTAACAGATAACGATCTACTAACGATCAATTGTTCGCACTTCTAGGCGCGTACACTTCATTTTATACCAGACGCATGCGCGTGTTTGATATTCAATAGACATTCATCGAGATTATACCTTTCCTTGTTTAAAAATATTAACTGCCGGTTGGATCTTTTGAGGTTTTCAAAGGCGATCAAGTTTTTTCATGTTCCTTTTAGGGCTTCGTAATAGTACGAATCGCGAATTTGTACGAATGGCGACGCAGCCATTTTGATTTAATATTTATTTTATTCGTATTTTTTTCAGTCTGTGTGGTCCTATAATTATGATCACTACCTTAGAACCACTTGCGCGAACTTTTAACTCTGGATTAACTCGCTAATTTTCTATGCTTTTCATACAAAATTGACTTCGGATTGCAAAGATTGAAAGGCAAACCTTTTGGTAAATGAAGTCTCAAAAAGGTATTTATTTTGATTTTATTTATTTATTTTTTATTTTTTATTTATATTTTTCATAATGATTGCACATCTACCACTTGCTCGTAATAATTGCCGGAATTGCCTCTGCCGGAAGCTTTCCTGGAATAGATCGATCTTATAAATAAAACCGCCTAAATTATACCTCGTTGTTTCTAAGCCTTACGTTACTTCAGGTGCTTTATACCCAAAGGTACATACCATACCATGTAAATAAATGTTGCAACTTCTGAAACCTGCAAAAACAAATATTTCTTTTTACTAAATTCCTCTGTGCCTCTGTGTTGTACCTACCTCGGATAATAGATAAATCATTGGCAGTCAAAAAACATACAGCGGTGCCTATATACGAGTATCTCATTGTTTGATGTCTTGGTATTCCATCCACTATTGCATTGTCCTAAAATTAGTGGTACACGAGGACATTTGTCGTTAGTATTCGTCTTCAAGTTTCCGCTGTACAGTCAGCCAGTGAAAAATACACTGACAATAACTCTAAACTAAAAATTTAAGAAACCCCCAACGTACTTTTGTGAAGAACCCCTTAGGGGGCGTCCATTAATTACGTGAGGCATTTTTTATGATTTTGTAACCCCCCTGGTGAGATTTTGTGAGATTTTCCTCAACTCCCTCCCCCCCTCTCCTAATCTTACGTGAGATTTTTTAAAATTTGATTATGAACGATTTTTAAAACTAGCAAAGACTAGTAGTTGAGATTATTACCGTTACTTAAATTCACTGTGATAAAATTAAATAATAAATACTTTAACAAAAATGAATAAAAGATTTAAGATTCTAATTCAGTCCATGGAAAAATTACGTGATATTTTCGTTTATCGCAGAAAAACAAAACTTTATCAAGTCATTACCAAAGTTCTTTTGAAACAGCATAAATGGTTACGTAGCCTTCAGCTCGTGTAGCGACAATTTGGCCCTTTCCGCACTAGTTAGATAATCTACTATTACTACAAGAAGTACCTAAGGGCCTTGTCACACAGGCGTTTTGCGAGCGAGTCCAAAGCGAGGCGAGTGCGCAGCGAGCTCGCCGCGAGTTCGCAGCGAGTGCGCGGCGAACATTTTCTATACTCGCGTTCAACAGCCCGCCCCCCTTCAGTCGTACCTGATAGTAATTACGAGCCTTTTTTCGGGAGACTGATAATCTTCGGTGTGTGTCCTCATGTCTTAAGTCATTTTGTATCAGATGCAACAACTCGTAAAATGTAGGCCTTGTCGCAGGTAGGAACGAAATTTTTTAGGATTATTTTTAACTCGTTTGCAGAACAGCACATAGTAGTCGCTCTCTCCCAGTCGATTACTTGATAATGGATCCTCCCATATCCTGCGTCTTCGAAGTAACAAAGCTAACAGCAGCGTTTCCTCGTCGGAATCCATTTTGTCTCTGAGTGTTCAAAACGCGGATCGCACGCCGCGGGCTCGCTGCGCGCCCGCGTCGAACTCGCGGCGAGCTCGCTGCGCACTCGACTAGCTTTGGACTCGCTCGCAAATCGACTGTGTGATAAGGCCCTAACTTGATATGACATTGGGTTGCACTTTTTTCATGTTACAGATAAATGCCTAAAGCTTTTATTACAAATGTAACAAAAAAATATCGAATTGAGCTCAGAATTCAAACCAAAACCTTACATAACACGGGGCGGGTAATTTTCTTTCAAACTGTGTCAATGGGTTTTTAACCGCTCATGTAACGGTAATAAATAAAATGTCTTTATTGTCAGGTTATACACTCATAGTACCCACAAGTTTTGTAAAAAGATAAGTACTCGTAAAAGCAGAAGAAAACATAAAAAATAATAATTGAAAAGAAATGAAAATAAAAAGAAAACAGAAAATTAAATTAAAAGTAGAAGTAAACAGGGAATGTTTTAACACAATAAAATAAAATAAAATACATTAAACATAATAAAAGTGAATAATGATGATAATAAAAGTGGTAATGATGAAAGTCTCATAGGTACATCGCCGTGTATGTATATAGGGTTTTGGTTATCTATCTTCATGTTATGTTCCTTGCGGGGTAGGCAGAGATAATGAAGTGTCACGAGTCTCTATCTTCGCACGCCTCTTTTGCCTCTTCTTTATTCATATAAAATAGAGGAAGCTCTACTTTTGATGAAACGACTCTTGGAATAGTTATCAACACTTATCCGACTGTACCTCTCCAGGTTTAGTATGCAAGGGGCGGCGGGCTAACGCGGCCGTATATACTGATAGATACCTGATTATGTAAGTACGTACCAGAGCGGGCGGGGAATACTAATCCCACACATATGAAATATAATAAACTAGTCTAAATAAGATTTGTGACGGCTGTAATGTTTCATGCAGTTGTTTTGCCAGCCATACTGTTTGTGACTCGAATAGGTATCAGGTTTAAACACAGATTATGGAATATACTTATAAGAGCGTCGGTGGCGTCGTGGCTAGGACGTCGGACTCCCTTGACTCCTCCGAGTTCGAAACCATGCAATGTCATGTACCAATGAGTTTATCGGTTCTTTCGAAGACTTACTGTCGGTTAAGGAAATCATCGTGAGGAAACCTGCATACTGAGATAACTAGTGTGTGAAATGGGGAAGGCAATGACAAAGCACCCCATTAAATATGCCACGAGAGTCGTTCTATGTGATTAATTCCTTAGACTGATTACGACCCTCAGCAATGAGGAACACGACTTAGAAGAGAAGATAATGTTTAATGCAGTTGTTTTGCCAGCCATACTGGTTGTGACTGGAATAGGTATTAGGTTTAAGCACAGATTATGGAATATACTTATAAGACCGTCGGTGGCGTCGTGGCTAGGACGTCGGACTCCCATGCGGGAGTGAATTTTTCAGTTTTTTCGAATACTGACTGCTCTAACGGTGAAGGAAAACATCGTGAGGAAACCTGCACACTGAGATAACCAGTGAAATGGGGAAGGCAATGGCAAACCACCACATTAAATCGTTCTATCTGATTAATTCCTTAGAATGATCACGACCCTCAGAAATGAGGAATACGACATACAAGATGTAATATATTATCTAGATATGGGATATGTATGAAATGACAGCTACACTAATGAAACCTCGTGAGTTCGAATAGTTTTATTTTTAACACCACTAATAACATAATATTATAGTTGGTGTCTATAGTAGTATAGCGTCTACGTAGGTAGATGCAAAAAATAATAATGATGAAAGCTCCTACGTTCATTATTTTTTGCATGATAAAATAGGGGTTTCAGTTCTCCAAACTTCATTATTCACCTGTATATGGTAAAATATGGAATAATTATGTACCTAATTGAGTAATAGTAAAAATGCAGGTATCATTAGAGGACATTTTAATTATATAAAGTGAAATGGTAATAAAAACGTTTCGCAGAAAAGTCAATAATGTAATGATAATGACACAATTATAAGCTCTACATCTTTGTCTAAGTAAATCTTATCTATGAATAAGTGATACTAACTTACATTTTTTAGGGTACTTACCCTACATTTGCAGGGTACTTAAGGTGTAACCTAAAAAAATAATTGGAGTAATATTACGATGACTAATTAATTAAATTTACTTATACTCGATAATAATTATATTATCGACTTACATTAAAAACTTACATTAAATTACTTTAAACTTAAAAAAACTTTTTAAAATAATTAATTATTTTTTAAAACTTACATTAAGTTTGTGTAAATAATCTGAGCAAAACTCTACAACTTTTATTTACCCACAGTTGTACAAAAACGTCTATTGGTGAGTATTTTATAGCACCAAAATATAATTATGTATAAACCCCTCCATCATCATCATCATCAGCAGCCCACTCTAGTCCACTGCTGGACATAGGCCTCTCCCAGATGTGACCGGCCCACTGCCACTTCAGCTTGCTAATCTTATGAGCTATGTCGATAACTTTTGTTCTATGTCGGATCTCCTCATTTCGGATTCGATCCAGCAGAGATACTCCGAGCATAGCTCTTTCCATAGCACGCTGAGCGACTTTCAATTTGTGAACCAGTCGCATCAGTATAAACTCCTAGTCATAATAAATACATAATTATTATGATAAATTACATAGATTGCCTTTGCAATTATGTTAGTATGAAATATTTATTAATAACATAATAACATTAGAACGATGTGTTAGTACCTATACATATACAAATTAATTAATTATATTTTACTATTGTAATATTTGCTATTCTAAATAGGTATTTCAGGTAGTCATTAGGAAGTTCATCTATTTTTACTTTCCCGAGTTGAATGGGCTGCGTTCCATTCTTCGTGTGGCACAAAAATAAAAATATCTACGGTCAATAATTTTAAATTCATGAGAGATCTCATCTATATTTTTATTTATTTGTAGAAGATAATATTTATTTCTTCTTTATTTTCTTATATTGTACAAACAATAAGTCAAATATAAATAATAATAATTAAAAATTAAATTTTAACATAGTCAAATAACCCACATTTTGTCGTCCCCTGTGCAAAGGTTCTTTATTGAATAAATACTTATTAATTCTTTGTAGAAGATGTCCCATTCAATTTAGAAAAAATATGAGGGTAGACAAATTCAATAAACTTGCTCCATGAGGCGAGATAGTTGTTATTCAGTTTGAGGTCCTTTGTTAAAAAGTTGATCAACACGTCCTTCAATACCTGCAAGTAAAACAAAATCAGTGAATAATTTTACATTAGAGACTAAAAATAAATAATTACTTACTTATCTGTATGTAAATAATCTATGGTCATATTGATCCTTAACCTTATTAAAAAAGTAAACAATTATCTCAATAGTTTTTCTTATCAGACGCCTTGACTTGCCGAAAACATAATTTGATGAAGAGATTTGAAAGGTTGTGATTCAGTTTGCAGTGTACTGTAGAGACACATACACAAATATTTGCATAACTTAATATGTTATGTTATTTATATTATAAATGCGCGCGAACAGTGAGCCGTTACCCCCGAGGGTTCGGGAAATCTTTTGACACCTTTCATTCATCGCGTCAACGATTGGCTAGTAGATGAATTTTGGTACGTGGTTTGTATCGAATCAAAAAAAAAATTGGAAAGCACAACTCAATTTATTGCTAGCAGCCATTGGAGAGGGTCTTGTGCCATTGACGATGGCGACATTTCAGATCAGAGCGGTGAAACTATGAACTAACTTAATTTTTTTTTGAAGTATTTGTTGCGTTTCTTTCTACACTAGTATAAGCTTATTTACTTACTTGCTTCCTATTGGACAAAAAAACTTTAAAAAAACTAAAAAACGAAACGACCTACCAATAATAATTGACCTGGAAACGGTACAAACTGGGGCAATATTTTGATACGCGGGGCGGGTTAGGTTTGTTATTTATAATATAAATGTTTGTGTTTTAAGCTGTTATTTATATTATATAAATAACAAACCTTTTTAACTAAGTATTCAAATACATTTAAACGGCAGCTTCTCAGTATGTAGGATACACTTTATTGCATATTACAAAGAAGAGTGGACAAAGAATGGTTTCCGGGTACATACCAATAGTCATATCCTTTGAATTAATAAAATAGTACATTATTATTAAGTAATTAGCGAGTAGTTTGTCGCATGTGATTGCTAATTAGTGTTAATGAAAAAGTCACAATGACATAACTTTACACCTTAAGAGTTCTATCCATTCTTGGAATGTACAAGGGTCTCGATTGCTTCTGGGAAATCAAAAAGGTCACTTAATTTAATTTTTTGCATTAACATCCTTGTAGTACGGTACAGTGGGTCGATGGCGTAGTAGTGGCTGGGACGCCGGACTCCAATGACCGGTCCGGGTTTGAAACCATGCAATGTTACCTACTTACCAATGAGTTTTTCGGTTTTATCGGAAGACTTACGTACATTTTCGACTGCTCTGACGGTGAAGGAAATCATCGTGAGGAAACCAGTGTGTGAAATTGGGAAGGCAATGGCAAACCACCTCAATATATCTCCATAACAGAGTCGTTCTATGTGGTTATTTCCATAAAAGATCACGACCCTCATCAATGTGGAACACGAACACGATTAATAAGAGTATACACTTACGAAAAAATGCTTTTGTGGTACACGAAGTCTTTTATGAGCGTCTCCAAGCTTATTCATTATAGCTATCACTATTTCGGGGTCCTTGAGATTCTGTATGGCCATATTCCACGACGACATGAAGTTGATGAGATGCGCTCGGAACTGGTTATTGGAAGCTAGCTGCTCATCATTTGCGTCCTTGATAAACTTGAATGAAGCCTTCGTTTCAGGTTCGGCACGGAATAATCTATTTACAAATTGTGGTTATTTCTACAATGTAACTCAAGAGTTATGACTGAATATTATTGTAATTATATTAGCTTGTGCTGTCCCACTGCTGGGCAAAGGCCTCCTCCATATAACTGACTATGATTTAAAAAATCTTTTTAACTTTGTCACTGCCTTCTACATGGATGAAATACTTTCAAGAAGTCCCAGAAAACTGAGTCAAATGGAAGCAGGGTATGTAGTTACTATATATCCTGATACAAGATCAAGATCAGAGACTTTAGTAATTTCAGAGTTATGCCAACTCCAAGTTTTACGAGGAAAACAAATTGTAATTTCGAACATATGAATAGGTACATAATCTTACGGAGCGACATAGATAGGCTTCCGTTTGACACCATTTCCTGGGGCACCGCTGTATAATTTAAATATATACACACTATCTAGTAATTTATTTATTAGGCACTGAATTCTTGGCGATAATTGATATGGCATTGATTTTGCAATAGGTATGCGGTACATGCCTGCTACATCAATTAATAACCTTTTAAACAATTCGAGCCCATAACCGACAGCATCGGCGAAAACAGGTTTCCAAGAGCTCTGAATGTTGTAGATGTCACGTCTGGAGAGTCCGGAGACGGGGTCAGGCTCGTCTGGATTCCCGTCCCACCATAACTTCTCCAATGCGTTGCCCATATCTGCAAGGTGGCGTAAGTTACGAGTATATACTTGTATGTTAACGGCGAAACCCGATTTCAGGACGAACTAGTTTTCTAGACAAAGTAATTCTTCCTATAGGTACGCGATATTATCTCTACTGGATGTACAAAAACCACATATAGTCCCGAAAGTGGGGTGGTTAGTACCCATAACAACTTTCACTATAATTTCAGTTTCAAACATTTATGTCGTGTAGATATTGAGCTTTTGTATGGAACAGCAGATATTTTTTGAGTTGGCCCCATATTGAAAGTTGTTCTGATCACCCCCCCTTTCGGCACTATAGGGGGTTTATGTTACACCTCTCTAGAGGACCTTACCTGCTGTGAATCAACGTTCTATAAGTCGTATTCCTCGCTGCTGAGCGTCGTGCGTGATCATTCTAAGGAATTAATCACATATAATGACTCTCTTGGCAGATTGAATGGGGTGGTTCTCCATTGCCTTTTCCATTTTACACACTGGTTATCAGTGTGTAGGTTTCCTTACGATGTTTTCCTTCATCGTTACAGCAGTCGATTGCGACGCAGCCCTTCGAAAAAACCGAAAACCTTACAACGACATTGCATGATTTCGAACCCGGATCTTCCCGCACGGGCGTCACTGAATAGTTCATATACAGAATAATAATAAATTAAATTAACAATCCACACAAAGACTACAGATATATACTTATAGCTATAGTATAGACCATAATCGTACTTGCAATCTAAGCCACCATAAAAATTAAATATGGACTCTCTGTAGAGTCGATAATAATATGAATTGTGATCTGCATATAGCGCCACGATACCACAATATTGAAATTAACACTTTAACATACCCGTGTTATATTATAACACCGAATTCGAGGTACAAATCCGAAGACACAAATCACTTTATAATTGCAGCCTACAGTTGGTGTGTATTACTTCCAACTAAAGAACAGTAGTCGATTAGCTTATCTTCGTGTTAGGGTATTAAACAATAATAATAGTGTACGCTCGATGGACGCGACGCACGAGCAAATAACGAATAGGTAAGCACTTAGAACGTAAATAAGTATAAGAATACAATAGGTACTTGGCACAGCTGAAAGAGTTCAATTTTCTAGCAGTCGCCCAACGAGTGCTATCCTTTTCGTGATACCAGGCTTGTTATTTTTTCTCGGCGCGAGATTTTCCCGTAATTTTTTACGATCTTTCAAATAAGTCCAACACCTTTTGGCATTCCTGCTATTCTATGCGTGTACTTTCGAATTTAGAAACATTTTATTTTTATTTCATTTATTTCGTCTATTGGTACTTACATCACACTTAAACATGTCAGTATACAGTACTTAAAATTAATTCAAATTTATTACTTATTGTTTATAGTGTACGTATACAAACTAATATCTGGCTCGTTAGCACAATGCACCAGAGGCACCACAGTCAGTATAAAACTAATCCTATAAGTACTAAAAATAAAAATACTTAAACAGTAATAGCTGCTGTAAAGGGGCATTGTCAAATAATTAAAATTGTAGAAATAGAGAATAGCTGCTGTAAAGGGGCTTTGTCAAATACATATTAAATATAATTAATAATAATTACATGGTAATTTAGCTGCTTGTCGCATTGTCAAAGGGTAAATACAGTACAGTATAACACTAATAAAGTTCACTATAGATTGGTGCAAAAAAAAAAGACGCGGCGGAACGGACGGTGTCATGTTTTGTCTGACAATAAAGAATGAACTTTATAATCGTTACATTAAAGTTCAAAATTCGATTGCCGCGAGCGAGAACCGCTCGAGCCGCGGTCCGCTATACTATCTAATCTGTGGTCTCCGTTTGATTGTGTCTGGTGTGGCATGGGGTCCAGTGGATATGCTTGCCTTTGACACGTTTGTCTGTCGGTCTGTTTGTTTTTTTGTCCTACAGGAATGTCACTTATTCGTTTTAATTCACCCATGAGCTGCAATGCCGTGTTCCGAGTATAAACTTTATTTTTTCCGTGCAATGCTAATGCATTAAATATAGAAGTGTTTATGTATGCATAAATAATGGCAAGAATACTGACAAAAGCTTCCTCAACTTTCCATTCGAGATAGAAATGTAACTATGTACAAATATTTTGTTCTTTTTTCTGATATTATGATTGTAAGTAGATACCACATACCAGTACCTAAGTAAATTACTTAAACATTCTATACACGATCATTAGGGCTTATTAACGAGAAATGGCAAAATTCCGTGCCGGGAAATCATGATACCTACTGCAAATATGGTATTTAGACATATTTTATCTTTTATATTGTATTAACTTAAACCAATGACGCAAGCTCACCAAACCCAACAGTATCAACCCTAACGCACATATGCGTAGACTCAAGGTCACTGAGCCGGCAAGCTATACGGGCACGCTGTGACACCGGGTTGCCGGTGTGCATGTGCTGTCTGTGATGGAGTATCTATTTTGTGTGTATCCAAACTACGAGCCGCAACTCGCAAGTGTATCCGAATTTAAAGTCACAATTTGACATTGATGCGGCAAAGCCACGTTCAAAATAACTTTAACTTTTCTCCCGCGCTTTTGTCGCGTCCACATCAGCTTTTTTTCATTGTTTTGCAAATTGTTTTACAGTAGTGCTTTTCAAGTAAGAATGGTGTTTTTTATTCGAAGAACGTCTACAAAATGTGATTAATGTATGGGACAATGAAGTAAAGTAAAATAAGACGCAGCAGCCCGATCCGTACTTGGCTGGATTTTGAAGAGCCATACTGCGTCCGGGACGCCTTCTTCTTTGGTTCGGATGGTGCAGAAGCGTGGAAGATTCTCCCAGATAGCATTGAAATGTGTCACACCAGCATTTTAATGAAGACTTGCAAGAGTTGTTTACATCAGACATGGCTGTATGGGCTCAGATCCCTTTGCCTTAAAAAAACAACAACAAATCCTTCATATCCAAAGAAATCGGAGCGTCCTCTCCTGTAGAATGATGATGTGAGCACTAACAGCGAGTCAAAATATTTCGGCAAATGCACTTTACAGTTCCATTCATTTGACATTTCAACGTCCGGTCCAACTAATGTAATGGGAAGATACTCACATCATATCACCTTTTATTCGTGCTCTCCGAGGCACACAAAGGTTCTAATGAAAAATGGCAGAAGGTACAAAGAAAGATCTTTGTTGATGCTCGCTATTACTTACAGGAAACCGCATCAGTTGGTGCATGGGATGCGATTTTCCATACATTAGTCGGGTATTGAAATGTCAAATGTATGGAACTTTTATGTGCATTTTGCACAAAGCCTTTGGCTCGCTGTTAGTGTTCATGTCATCATTCTAGAGGAGCGGGCGCTACTAGTGCGATTTCTGTGAAATAAAAAACTCAAATTGGCTGGGTCTAATTTTTGAACGTAGCCTCGAATTTGACGTTTGGTTTTGTTTTGACAACTTTGACATTTCATCGCGCACGCTCATTTGTTTTGCTTTGCTTTTTGGAAACGTGTTTTCTTTCGAATTTCCTTACAACTTTTCAATAAAAAATGGTTAACGTAAGTGAAACGGCCGTGAAGAATATTGGGAAGGTGCTTAACGACCCAAACAGGCCCATGAAAGAGCGTTTTCGAGCTCTTTTTACACTTAGGAACTTGGGCGGCGAAACAGCTATTCAATGCATCAGCGAATGTTTCATCGATGAATCAGTGCTGTTGAAACACGAGCTAGCTTATTGTCTAGGCCAGATGCAGGATAAGAATGCTATACCTATATTGAGGAGTGTTCTGGAGGACAAGAATCACGATCCCATCGTCCGCCACGAGGCCGGTATGTTATCTTTTTGCAATCGAATAGTTTGCACGTAGGCGATAAGACTTGATAACCAAACTACCAATTTTCAATCTACTTATGTGTGTAGTAAGTATACCCTTAATAGAAACTAAAAACCCCTCGCCCTAGGTATTGCAGAATCAAATGGGCAGGTAAGTACTGTTTTTATCACAGTGAACTCCATAACACAGATTGTAAAACTACCAATAGCGCCCTGTTCACAGGGTTTTTTAGTTTCTGGTCAGGGTATAAATGTAAACATCAATACTGAGGTAACATTGCTTTGGTCGGGCGCCTCTTAGCACCCTCTACACAGGGGTTTTTTAGTTTCTGGTCAGGGTATAAATGTAAACATTAATACTGAGGTAACATTTCGTTGGACGGGGTGTTGTTAGGGGGTGCAAAAAAACTTAGAAAGTTTGACTAAAAAGGTAGATTAACTACTGAGAAAAAAATCTTGTGCTAATCTCTAAAATTGCATTTTGTGATTAAGGGAATTGAACTAGTATTGACTATGACTACGACTATTGATATGACTACTGCAAAATACCAAACCTTCAGAGATAACATTAAAACATGTCAATGTACAATGTACATCGTTCTGTACTGCCGAAGCAAGTACGTACAATGTGCATGTCATTTGATTGATTTTAATTTTTCCTATTTTCTATTAAATATTTTAATGTATTTTTCAGGTGAAGCTCTCGGCGCTATTGGCGATCCGAATCTCAGTGAATTACTAGAGAAATACAAAGACGATGCCGCCATAGAAGTTGCTGAGACATGTCAAATTGCGCTACAAAGGCTCAGCTGGATAGCCAACGAGAGTTCCCATGAGCAAAACTTGCCGAAAAGCTTGTATTCCTCTATAGATCCTGCACCACCTTGCAGGGAGAGTGATGTTGAAAATCTAAGCAAAATATTGTTGGATGAAAGTAAATCTTTATTTGAAAGATACCGGGCTATGTTCAGTTTGCGGAATTTGGGGACTACTGAAAGTATCAATGCTTTGGGAGAAGGTAAAGTTCTTGATATTACAACTTGCTTTTTGAGCTTTGAATAAATACAAATCTAAGAACTAATAAGCTTTGGTTGGAGTTGACTGTTTATTGCATGCACATCTGTAGGATGAATCATATTAAAAATAACTATTTTCCTTGAAATGTGTTCACTGTACCTATTTGCATACACGTATGTAGCTGTATATACATTGACTTAATGAGTCAGTTAGTCTGTGATTTACATTATACAATTGTAGTCAGATGTAAAAGTCCATATAGAACACGAATTACTTATAGGTAAACCGCTTTACTGTGAGGTCGTCTGCGCGGCAAGAGGGACGCGGGGCGGGACGTCAGAGGGCGAGCGAGCGGTGGGGCACGCCGCATACTAGCGTCCCGCCCCGCGCCCCTCTTGCCGCACAGACGACCCCACAGTTAAGCAGTTAACCTATAGAAGTTAGGCCTTAATAATAATAATTGTTTCCTACAATTATTGATATAAGCCCTAACTTATTATTATTGTTATTACAGGCAGCATTTACGCTGATGCGTCTATGTTATAGTGTTGGAAAGTTTTAACTTATTAATAATATTTTTTATGCCAGTATTATTTTTGTATTTATTTCAATGCTTTATAATAAACACACTTTTCTTGACCATCCATTCCTCAAATTCCAGGTTTCAAAGCCAGCAGCGCCCTCTTCCGGCATGAAGTAGCCTTTGTGTTCGGTCAGATGCAAGATGAGCGCAGCGTGCCATTCCTGAAGAAGACACTGGAAGACACAGCTGAACACGAGATGGTGCGACACGAAGCTGCAGAGGCACTCGGCTCCATTGCCACAGATGAGTGCACTGAGGTCCTGAAAAGGTAATGATATTTTTATTATAGGGTTTTATTACTCTACATGCAGCCTGGTTGAATGAGAAAGTCAACTGATTCAGCCAAGTGTAATAGCTTTTAGAGCAAGAATAAGAGCTGTCTAAATCGCAGACTAAATCACATGCTGCATGCAGCATAGTGTAATAAGCGCATATGTATTTATAGACAAGCAGCATAATTTGATTGATAATACTTAATTAATTATATGCTCTTAGTCACACACACGCACACACACACACACACACATACACACACACACCTATACTTATAGTAAATACGTAAATACTAATATGTATTATATAATATATTATCCTATTATTATTCTCCTTTCTGTCCTTCTTATGTTGTTATTTTAAAAAAAATATTTAATGAGTGGAATCTGATTTGGCATACAAATATTTAAAGAACATTTACTATGTATAATTTATTACGCTGTAAGATTTCCTGCAAAACAAATAAAATAAAATAAATAAAATAATTTAACCCTCGGAGATTTTTGTGCTCACCCTTTCCTTAATCTCCTTCCAGTTCTTGAAGATGCTTTGCATCACGGATGCTATACAGCTTATAGGAAGGAGCTTATAGTCTTCTGGTTTCGGGTAGGCTACCCCCAGAAGACTCATGCGCTTTCTAGCCAACGAGTCACACAATAGGTGTTCCATTCACTCAATGGTGTCACGGTGTCCATGAAGAGAATATTACTGTGATAACAATAATAAATAGTCAATTATTTAGTCAACTAATTAGAAAGGGTTCTGTTTAAAAGTGTAAATCACCGACTAACCATACTAAATGCATGTAATAAGTGCTGAATACTATTCCTTTCAATTGAATTAAGTATCTATAATACATGCATTAAATTAAAAAACCCTATTTCTTATTTTCCAGGTACCTCAATGACCCACGTCCAGTAGTGCGAGAGAGCTGCGAGGTAGCGCTTGATATGTCAGAGTATGAAAACAGTCCAGAGTTCCAATATGCTAATACCCTGGTTACAGTTGAAGCTTAACTAGCTTAACATCTACCAAAGTCTGTTTCATAATCTTATGCAAATAATTGTTACGCTGACAGTATCAAAATTTCAAGTACAGTGGGATACACATCAAACTATACTCTTATAACCTCTGATCGGAGTAGGTAGGACTGTTTTTGGTACTTGCAAGCTGTGGTCATGATATGGATACGGCTTTCTTATAAACCATATTTGGATAATCTTGGGATTTCCGGAATTGAAAAAAATCGCTGTAGATAGAGCTACTTTTGGTAATTCCAACCTGCGATCATCATACTCTGGACATGCCATTAAAAAAAATATATTAAAAAATCCCGGGATTTTCGGAATTTAAAACAATCGCAGTATGTACAGCTATTTTTGGTACAAGTGACCTGCAGTCCTATTATGGATATGCCTTATCTTAAAAAAACACTATAAATAATCCCGCAATTTCTGGGAATGAAAAATACTGAACATTGTATTTGTATAAATATACGCTTTTATTTCTTTATTGAGAAGACAGATTTTAAATAAAATACATTTAAATTATATACTTAATATATATTTTTCAAATTAAATTGTAACAAATAGGTAGGTACATTGCAGTCTTATTGTCTAAAATATTTTAACAATTACATATATCAAAATTTTTACTTCAGTATGCATAGTTCACAAACGTAGAAAATTATAATCGGTTTTGACAAGTAGAGAAAGTACAATATAAGTAGACACGACAGCACATCATCCGTAACACATTGGACTTTGTATTATCCTTATTATCTGCGCCATAGGAGCATTGAAATCGTTCTGCAAGTATTACCCGTGATGTGCTCTCGGGTGTAGAAACAGGCCTGTCCATACTAACCTAGCACTAACCTAGCTTTTGAGGTTTTAGACCCCAAACAGCCCTACCTACACCGATCAGTGCTTATAACCTTGGAACCCTGGCGCAATAAGGTTTTTTATGATTTCTTGATATTCGTAAGAATGTGTCAAAAAAGTTTAAAGCAACAAAGGGCGATAAGGGCCTGGTGTGTTGGCCACTACACAAAAAAAAAATGATTTATTGAAATGAAAACTCAAGATACGGCGGCAGCAATTTGAATATTAGTTCTTACTTAATTTGTTTTCATTATTATACACGAGACGCATTCTAGTGCCTTTGGTTATGAAATGATATTGGAATACATGTTGGATATCTTTGCTTTGTGACAAGTACATACAGCGATAATGATATTGCTCCATCTACAGGGTGTCCCAAAAACCACCGTCAAGCTGGCAAGACCTGATAGGCCAGCTCATGCTTAGCCAGAACAACTACACTTGACCTCAATAAGAAGCTCGTGGTTTTCGAGCTATTGGCATTTTTCAAACTAAGTTTGGTTATTCTAGCTAGCCATGAGCTGGCCCATCAGGTTTTGCTGGATTGACGTTGGTTTTTGGGACATACTGTATAGGCAATAACTTACTTCAGGGTGCAGAAAGACAGGCTGTTTATTTTTATTTTATTGTAATGTAATAGGTATTATCCAGTATAAAAATTTTATGTACAATTTCCACTTGCAGTATTATTTTAAATATTTGTTTAGCTGTCTAAAATATCTAAACAAGCATGCTGTTTTGTTTTGTATATTTTATCGATCGAATAAATAAGGTGTAACAAAAACCCAAAGGTTGGCTGGAAGAGATCCCTACGGGATAAGCCCGCCTTTGTACATATTTTAATGTTTTTAATTTCTGTGTATTTTTTTTTTTTTTTCTTCTGTGCAATAAAGAGACTACAAACAAACAAACAAACCCCTTATAGAGCCGAAAGTGGGGTGTTCAGTATCCATAACTGAACAATATTAACTATGGGGCCAACCCTGTATTTTGAGTTGGCCCCGTAGTGAAAATTTTCTGCTCTATAGGGAGTTTTGTTGCCGTTAGATCAGTAGTACCATTGACTAGTACCATTGATGGTACAAGTGACACAACTTTGTATCTTTAGTACCATCAATGGTACTAGGGACACTAATTTAGGATTGGTACTACTTGCTTGCTTGCTTATCGTATGGTTAGTGGCCAACCTATTTGTCAGAGTTGTTCAGGCCGCCCGTAGACCTCTGACATGGCTTAACGACTGCTGTCGAACGACAACAACCGGGACCGACTGCTTAACGTGCTCTCCGAGGCACGGAGGAGCTCAGATGAAATATGCCACTAGCGGTCACCCATCCAGGTACCGACCGCGCCAACGTCGCTTAACCTGCACGATCACTTTCGGACCGTGCTCGGGACTAGGCTACGAGCTCCTCGAATTGGTACTACTGATCCTGAATAATGTTGTGTTGCTAGTACCATCAATGGTACTAGTGAAACGATTTGGGCGGGGGATGTCAGATCCTAGCCGAGTCAATTGAGCTTTTAGGTCAAAATCTGAAGAAGTGTTTTACTTTTTCATTCGGATTCTGAGTAGGTCAGATATTTGTTTTCTATGGTCCGATGTGCAACTAAACAAACTCAAAGTACATATTATAAATACTTGTTACAACCTTTATGGTATTGGTACGTGTGTGGTATTTGTTAGATTTCACAATAGCAATAACTTTTTAAATTGAATTTCATATCGAACTATTCCTATCAGTTAAATTCCATCGTTCCTAACTTTGATATGGATTGTGAACCGTATTTTCAATCACAATTTTCATGAAAGAATGTAGTTTTGCGATGTTTTTATTTGTCAAGTGTATTGTTTTTTGTACATTTTTCATTATTGTGGTAAGTATGAGTTATTTAAAAAAATATCAAACATCATTATCATCATCATCATCATCATCATCATCATTAAGTAGTAGGTACCGCTAACATTGTATCTATTAGTTTATTTTATCTTTTAGCTTTTTCTTTATATATCGGTTTATAGTTATAGTACCTACGGTGAAATTATATTATATATTGTTATTTTGTAATATGGGTGTATGCCTGAAATAAATACATGTATTATTATTATTATTATTATATTTTCTTAGATTCCCCTGATGATCCCATGGAAACCATAATTTTGCTATTGCTAAGGATAGTTTCAAACTCTGACTATAACGTTGTTTATTATGAATACTATACCAGAAACAAAAACAAACTTGCAGTCCCACGCTTTAGACTTAGTAAAGTAAACACATCATTTATGGGTCACTTTGTACGATTTTATAACAATTGAAATTGAAATTGAAATCGTTTATTTAGCGCTGTAAACACCAGAATACAGATTACAGAAGTATACAAAGTTTAATACATGCAGCACAGAACATCTGGTGTGGTACAGTGCCAAAAAGGGTACACCAGCTCAGCATAATGCTGAGGCAAGCCACAACGCTGATTTTCAGCTGGCCCCTCAGTGACTGCACGGACGAAGAAAGCAACAGTGTGTGCGTGTGTAATAAGATACCTGATACTGTTATAAATATGACAGAGAAAAAAATTAAGACCCGTATAAGACGGACCTTATGTAAAAAGGGTTATTATAAAATAAATGACTACCTAAATGATAAAAAGGCTTGGTCCTAAATTAAGCTCCAGCTCTGCACATTGTGTATATGATTGTATTCATAATTATTGTAAGATATATTTATTTCAAAAGATGTGCTGCTGAAAGTTTCTTGCGCCGCTTCTTTCTTTTCAGCTATAGCACCTTACGAAGCGGTGTTAGAATAAAAAAATGACGTAAAAATGTACTATAAGGTACTTACAATAAAAACATTTTGATTTGATAGTTAGACACTGGATTCTTACCACGGTTTGGGGTTGTTCTCCTGACCATAAAGCATGCAACTGTGCCTAAATATCGGTAGCTCAAAACATTCCCAAACCCTGGTAAGATTCCCGTGTCTAACTATACATACATATCACGTCCATAATACGCGAGGGGAACCATCTTCAATCACAGGTTGTTCCCACTTTTCGCCGTAAGATTTGGTGGACAAACGTGATACGTGGCGAGCCTACCGCCGTCTACCAAGAGTGCGTTTCAAAACCAGTTGAAATTATTCACGTTGACAGCTGTACACGTTCCATTGCTCGTTTTGAATAAAAGCTTTATAAATTTTCAGCTGTTAACGCGGTAATGGAAAATACACAGTTGACAACGTGAATTATTTCAACTGATTATGGAACGCTCTCTAGATGTAGAATAGTAACCACTAAGATCCTTAACTACTATATTAAAATCTTGTCTAGTGCTCTGACGTGCTGGAGGCTGAACGCTCGTCGTTCTTCGGCTTCACGCACGAGGTGCACATCAGCAGCAGCTCGCTGGAGCTGGCGGAGCAGATGCAGGAGATGGTGTTCCGGCAAGGGAACGGCGACCGGCGCGTGCGCCGCTACTTCGATGGCTACGACACGCCCTTCGTGGGCCGCGGCCGACGGAAGATGGACTAGCGATCATATAATGTGTGTTGTGTGGGAGGGGGGAGGTTTAGGAGAAGGGTGAAGGGGGGGGGGGAGCTGGAACCAAAGCTCCTTTCCTCCCTCCTCCTAAGGCTCAATTTACATTGCCGCCGAATGGAATGGAAGCGAATTTTTGCAACATAATTGTACATAGCATAATGAACTTTATGTCAATTGTGTAACATACAAACTAAATACGAGCCAAAAAAGAAAAGTAGCTAGGGGAATTCTCGAGAATGCGCGAGGACTCCCCGAAAGACGCGCGACCTCTTTTTTGGTTCGTATTTAGTTTGTATGTTACACAATTGACATGAAGTTCATTTGCTATGTACAATTACGTTGCGAAAATTCGCTTCCATTCCATTCCGCGGCAATGTAAATTGAGCCTTAGACTGGATATTTTTTTTAATTTACCTACCATTAAAACGGCGATTTAAACGGCCCTATAGCTACGACCATGCTACGACACGCCTTTTGTGGGCCGCGGCCGATGGAAGCTGGAATAGAGAGCATACGCTGTATGACTGTCTCATGATAGTACTTTGTTCGGGAAGATGATTTTTTATTTATGTATAATTGGCCTTCAGCTGATTTTCTGTCAGCCATTCTGTCAATTTTCTGCAATTTGAAATGAACCTCGAATGACATAGGGTCTTCTTTGAATTGTATCATATTATTTTGATAGATATACTTTAGTTAGAGGCCGACTAGATAATCTAAGGACCCACTGTACCTACTCAAAAACTACGATTCAGCTCTAAAAAGTGACATTACCTCGTGTTTCGTAAACACTTTCTGAAAAAGGCGTCTTGCGGAAGTCTGAAGCCAGAAAGGAAATAAGTTGGTAAGTATATGAAATCATCTTCAGTTATGAAGATTTGTTTATATAATTTATCTACGATAATCTTAAACTGAATTAAGTATTATTTTTAGATACCCATCGTAGGTATTAGGTACCCATTTTCTTTGCCAGATATTTTGAATTTGATATAATATGGGAAATCTTTTTTATATCGATGTTCAAAGCAAGTCTACTTTAGTAATTTACTCTAGAAAAAGTTTCATCTTTTGCCATGTCAAGTGGCGGGGGTGCGAGGGATGCACGGCACCCGGGCGCCGGCCCAAGGGGCGCCGCGCGGCGACCCGCCGCACCTTATCGGTCGCACGACATGACGAGGGCGCCCGGTCTCCGTCCTGACGGGCGACGGTCGGACTTTTTCACGCCCAACCAGCGTATTGCTGTAACATAAGGATTAAAGTTCATGAGACCGACCCACTTATGCAGTTGCACTGCCCGTATTAAGGGCATCGCGTAATGACTGTGTCTGATCTGCCCCGAAAATTCGAGCTCGCTTCACTCGCTCCCCGCCCTAGCTTTCTAACACAATTCATTATTTGTTTCTGATCCGCCCCGAAAATTCGAGCTCGCTTCGCTCCCGCCCTCCTAGCCTTCTAACACAATCTGAGTCTGATTTGCCCCGAGTTGAGCTTGCATCCCGGCGCCAGATAGGCTAGGGCCGCCGCTGGTGGCAGCTTTTCCATGAAATATTTATTTTAGATAGCCTTTGGAGTTTTTATGAAAAAAAAATGTTATATTTTTGAAATCTAAAACTTTTTTTTTATTCCAATCAGCCTACTTTGGTCTTTTAGTCAGTATTTTCGAAAAAAGCTAAAATAAGTTTGTAAATAAAGCAAAAACGTTTTTATACTAAGAACTGGCAGTTATTTTGTCAAATATTCTATTCAAAAAGCTTTTAGGGTCTCAGGAATAAATGTTTTATTTTTAAACAAAAGCCATTGAAAAAAGTAGGAGCCAGTATTCTCTGATTTGATTCTGATTTCTTTTTATTTTACAATTATGTTACGTTGCTTGTGTTGAAAAAACAAATTATTAGAATTTATGTGGGTGTAGGCAAGGTGTGGTGTGGGTGTGTTTGAGGATACAAAACATGAATTAGGTACTGCTCAATAGTAACACATTATAGTAATAATTGCGTAAATAAATCGAAAACAAGACGCGAATGCACGCAGTTTTACTCAGATACAGCGTACTACTGATCGTACTCACAATCTGCGGGGAACTTGAATCAGGTGGGGGCGGTGAGTGTCGCTTCTGTACGTAGTACTATTTAGCATTCTGTGGTTAAAGCAAGATTACACTAACAGGAAATGAGAAATATAAGCCTTGTATTTCTTGCAATGTTATTCTACTACATCTTGTGCGTTCGTGGATTATGCAAAACTTAACATGGTTAACGTTGATTAATATTGTTAACTACATAGTTAGGTGTTGGTATTATTTTAAATAAAATTAGGCGCGGACTACACGACGACGGTTCCGGCGACGGTTCGTTGCAGCACCGGTACCGGCCGTGTGTCGGCTGCATTCAATCTCATGCGTTGCGTTCAAGCCCCGCCCACTCTGTTCAGGAACCGAACAAGCCGGTTCCAAGTGGAACCGTTGTACGTGTAGTAGTGACAGTGCTTTTTTGTTTGAGTTTATAAGAAGCACCGGTTCCATGGATCCGACCGATACTGGAACCGATCTAGGAACCGTCGTCGTGTAGTCCCGGCCTTAGAGCAGAATTCTACATGGCACCGGTTCCAGCGCCGGTTTGGTTCGCTGCAGTCAATCACAAGCCTGATTTCCGGCCTCCCTCCATTTGAAATCAGCGCCTCGTGTTAGGTTGCAGCGAACCGAACCGGCGCTGGAACCGGCGCATGTAGTCCAGGCCTTAGAGCAATGTCACGGAATGGCGGGGTCACTGGTTCAAATCCTGCTCGCGTTAAATATATTCTAATTTATTTAAGAAGGTAGATACTTAGTACCTACGCATAGCTTTATGTTTAAAAACAAAAAAGGGGAGTATTATAGGCAGAACGGTGCCACAGTCTTATAAACATAGGACAGTTAGTAGTTAGATAAGTTTATTTGGAAAGGTTATTAACTTTACTGTGCACATTATTTTGTGACATTATTCTCGTATTTCAGATGGGAAAAAATTCACCACGATTTAAAATATGTATCTACAATTATTATGAAATAATAGCTATAGAACATTCCTTTCAGACCAAGGTACAATTCCAAACCAAACGAAACATGTCCTAGCTCATTCGATATCCCTTACCCTTTATAAACCTTCGGCAATATTTAAGGGGTATATTCCGAAATGGCCGGACAAGATACCATAATAGCCCAAGGGCTGTGCGAAAGGATCGCAATAATTTCTGTAATTAAGCACTTTATTGCAGTAATCTAGTTAAACGACATAATAACACTTATGTACACTGTATGTACCAGGTCCCTGAGGGGTTTAGTTTTGACCTCCCGAACGAAATAAAACGTTATTATACTACTAATTTTCGATCCGTTTTATTTTACTTTTATCTTTTTCAGATCTGTTTTAAATAATAATAAAAATAATAGTTCGCTCTCAACTGACCCCAGAAATGGGAGAAAACCTAACAGGTTAGATAGAATATAATAATAGTCCGTTGTCTCCCTTAATATACCCGATTACACAATCCACTTACCGTACAACCTAATATCCCAGTTAAAATAAATGATCCCTTAGTTTAGGTACTAACAGTTTATGCAATTAATTAATTTGTCTTTGAATGCTTTTATGGATGTGTTCAGAGACAGGCCCCAATAGTTGCACTCCATCCCACAATTTTATAGTAAATACTCTAAAAAAGGGGCCAACTTCAGCCAGGGCCAGCTTCACTCATAGCCGTTAAAAATAGGAATAGCTCGCCAATCCACTTTTCCACTTTCCAGAAACCATTGTATTTTATATAATAGGGTGAAGTGTGTGTATATGTTATTTAAGTAGGTACCTAGATTTAGGCTTCTATACTTCATTCCAGCCACAGACTGTAATTGCTTGAGCAATCCTTTGCAAAAACTAGTCAGATTTGTCGTATCTAAGTTACTAAAATACAAAAAAAAATATTTAAATTTAGCACGATTAAAATCGTTAACTTAGCATGCGTTAAGCAATTGAGTCTGCAACACCATGCCTATAGGTACCTATTCAATTTTTTTTTTAATTACTCAACAATGTCACTGGGCCCCACAATTTTTCCTGGCAGTCCTGGCACCCTCTCTGGCAGATGCGTATCGCTGTGTGTGTGAATAAATTCTGTGACCCTATCTTCGTAATTAAGAAGGTCAGACCTTTAATATGACCCGTCCTCCGTCTTTATAAGTACATTATTATTCCTTGACAGACATCTTTGTGAGCCCGCGGGCAGAACAATTCTGTGCCTGAAAACGGTCCTGGGTACATACGTCAGCGAAATAAAATAGGAGGATGTATAATAAAATGTGTTTATTGGACTGTAGACATAATTAAAAAGTGAAATAAACAGTGTCATCGCAAAGCCGTCGTTTCGATTCTTCATCCGGATTCCCTCACACAATCTCAAAACTCATTATGACATATTATACAGTTTTAATCCACACCCTCCGTCACTACTAACGACCAAAAAACCCAATCCAAATCCTTAGGGGATTCGACTTTTTTCCTGCGAAATTACTGAACAATATCAGATATTATGCAATGCAGTCATATTATTAAATTGAAGATATATTCTGTGATTGAGGTATTCACGCAAACAGATATTGTATGTACAAAAAGTTAAAATAAAATCAATACTCTGGGAGGAGCTGACAAAACAGTAACGCATTATCTAACAATGTTACAATAATTATTAATAATACATATAATCTCCTTAATGTTAATGCTTTCTACTGTTATTTTTAATTTTTTCATTCACAACTTAAAATTCACAATTGGGTATTTGACAAAAAAAAATTTATTCCATCAATGAACTTACATGGACATCCTGAAGAAGGATTTAAAACTAGTTTTTCGATATCTCAACTATCATCAGAGATATTGATGGTTAAAGTTAGTACTGGAGAGATGCTCTGTCCCTTTTTAGCAAAATAGTTCTTTTTATGTAGCAAGGACCTGTTTATATGGCGCTACAGCACAGTGACGTCATCATGCTCTATTGCCGTTCTTTCTATCGTCTGATTTTTGATTGCCTGTAGCTATTTTATTTTTCAACTTATTTTAATTCTGTTTTCACATTTGACCGTTAATTTATGTCTATTTCTTAATTTTTAAGAAATGCAAGTAATATTAGTTACTTGGAAACTACCTAATTGTATACAATGTACACAAACTTATGACTAAAAAGAAATACTTAGGTACCAACCATAAGTATATCTACCTAATTAAATGTATGTCAGTTGCATTATTTGAGACACAAGTCTAACACCCTGGAACACGTTTCCAGTTCATACCTGGCAGTTAGGACTGGTGTTCTGAGGTCATTCGGAAAATAGACTGCGCGAATACAGGAGTTTGGAAAGCATTTGTTGCTATTGGTGTTGCATTTTACATTAGATGCCAATTGGTGCTGTTTCTGCTTATTGTATATTTTTGTAGTGTTGGGGGCATCGTTTACACAGATTCGTAACTAAACACCAGAAATGCATCGAAAAGGAAACAACCAAAACTTAATATCCATTTTACAGTTAAAATCACCGAGCGTCGGTGGCACAGTGGTTAGGACACCGGACTCCCATGCGGGAGGTCCGAGTTCGAAACCGTGCAGTGCCATGTACCAATTGGTTTTGTTTTTCGTATTTTTCGAATGTTTACGTACATTTACAGACTGCTCTAACGGTGAAGGAAAACATCGTGAGGAAAAAACCTGCACAGATGACCAGTGTGTAAAATGGGGTAGGCACCAAAGATCCTCAAGGGTCGAAGTGCCGGTGGGGTTATTCCCTGCCTCCTATCATAAGATAAGATAAGATACAGTTAAAATCACCGGAATTACAACGATTAGCGATCTATAAATATAAATTAAAAAAAATATAGATTTATGGAGGGAGCCTCGTCCGTTGCCCTAAAAAAGGTAGAACCACACATTAGGTAACAATGTAGGTGCAAATATTCCTTACAACAATTTAACTGATTTAATTTCATAATAATAGGCATAAGTCCTCTTAGGGAATAAGCACTGTAATGAGGGAGCATGGTCAGTCATGAAACATGCCTCATGAGTCATGAGGCATGTTTCAGTCCAATTTATTACGAGGAGGACTCAAATCACTTACAGGCTAACTAATCGTGGTCTACGAAGACGGTGCGCTACGTGGCGTAGCACAGTAGCTACGCGTGAAGATATTGAGGATTGTCATGGTTTTTCTATGGAAACAACCACATAGAACAATTGTTTTGGCAGATTTAATGGGGTGGTTTGCCTTTGCCTTCCCTATTTTACACGTTGATAGATGGGTAGAAACACTTTATTGTACACAATTAGGAAAAGAACAAACTACAGGAATAGTAGCATTAATGTACAAAGGCGGCTTTATCGCTTAGAGCGATCAGTTCCAGGCAACCTCTGAAGTTAAGTGGACATGATGATGAAAACGAGGATATTGCACTAGTCTACATTTCCGTGATTCGCACTTTCGTGAATCGATTTTAAATGGTGTGATCTCGATAATATTATCGATATTACGAGTATATGATACTTACTCGCTATTTTGAAGATTAATTAAGAATACTTCTGGACCAATCAGTTACTTAAGTATTTAGTTATTTCTACGACTGTAGTTATTTACATAACACACCTTGCAAAATCGACTGCTACTCGTATATCGACTGATAATTAATTTCAAAAATATGTGGAATTTTTTAATGAATAAACGTTTCGGTGTGACAAGGACCGTGGCTTCCCTGTCCTCTGGTCCCAAGACTGTCTGCTACTCCAAGGAGGGTACATATAAATAAAAGATTGGATTACACAGGGAGCGTGGCTTGTTTTCCTAAAACGCTTCTCTTTATCTAAGTGTACCGAATCGACATTTTCCTGCCGAAGAATATCTTTAGAAGCGATTTAGTGAATTAACAATGAGAGCGTTATTTTTTTCAATAATGAAATGTTATTATTGAAAAAAAAAGGTCCCTTAAAGAAGGGACCATTAATTATCAACTTACCCTGCATGGTCCACCTAGGTGGACGGAGCGGATGGACCACGGGGAGTGCGTTCCCCCCCAGCGAGAACAGCATTCTGAGGGTATTTTGTGCGTCAACATGTTGAAGAAAAAAGAAAATAGGATTATTAGGTAGGATTTCTATTTCGCATCTGCGGGCAAGCAAGTTCTACAACCAAATTTCAAGTCGATAGCTTCAGTAATTCCTGAGAAAAACAGTTGTGACAAACAGACGGACGGACACCGAAGTTCCTTTTTTACCATTTGGGTACGGAATCCTAAAACATTACGAAACGAAGCCAGCGGTGGCAGGCGATGCAGCTCCTGTATCTAGACGACTCGGTTTTCGCGCATTTTGCTATTGTTGACATTTCCCGATTTCTCGACATAATGTTTCCCGGGAGGAAATTTCATGAATTTCCCGGGAAATCGAGAACGAGAATTCCCAACTCAGAAACCCTAGTTATACCTGCTCAAAAATTAGCCTATTTAATGACTGAAAACTGTGCGGGATGTGCCACATTACCGCACTCATTCATTGACCGCTTACGACATGAACTAGCTATTTTTTTTAATAATATATAGTATATATGTAGTTCCTACTGGTGTATGGACTATGAATCCTTTGTAATCTTACCGCACAAATAAACTTATTCTTATAGGTGTAACAAAAATATCGGAAGATCACGTGTCACAACCACGTGTCGCACTCGTGTATCCATAACACTCGCCCTCGGCTTGTATCAAATAACACCCGTTGAGATAATATGGTTGTTCCACACTAGTTAGACAATCTATTATTTCTACACCGTTCGAGAGTCGAGTAGCAGTGGAGTGAGATGGGATGGGATTGGAAATCCATGTTCGAATTTTGAACCGAAAATAAGTTTAAAATTCTCAGCTACATAGCAGGGAAACTGCTTTTGGCGTATGATTGGGGGAACAACATTACTGGCTCGGGCGAACCGCTCAAAGACTATTGGATTTTACTGATATGCAGGTAGAGTCGGATTGGACATAGCACAGGGTCGTATCCTAAAATCGGAACCAAAAATTCGGTCTTGACAAAATCCCAGGAATCTTAACAAAAATTTCGCACCACCCATGTGATGGTGCGAAATTTTTATTAAGATTCCTGGGATTTTGTCAGTCAGTAACCATTTTTTTTCTTAGACCCCCTACATCAAAATCTGTATTAAATTACTTACCTCTATAAGTACTTACATCGTAAACTCAACAAAACAAAACTTTTAGTTATTGTAATATTTTCAAAATAGATATAGATAATAGATATTTAAGTACCTAACTTAAACTAAACCCCAACCAGACTTTTAATAGAGATGTGATCACTATGAAAAAAAAGGTCACATATAATTCCGCAACATGCCGCACTCTAAATGAATTCTGGTCAGGCTTTACTACATAGTTAATACGATTTGAAACTTTAAATGACGGGCAAAGGATACTTTTGCTATCAGTTTTTATTTCAAAGCAAAAAAGGTGTTAATTTTTGAAATAAAAACCGATAGCAAAAATTAAACTTTGTCTTTAAGGTGAGCTTCTACCCAGCACTATTAGATTTCAACGATATGCTTGTGCAAAAGTATTCCCCATTTAAATACTTACTTTGACTGCAAATGGACATTGAATACGAAATAGGTCAATGGCATAGCCATAATCATTTCTATGATATAATATTGAGAGTGTTATGAGTTTTAGTCTGAACAGAAGGAATCCTTTGGTAGTAAGACTGGTAGTAAAGAAGTCTTTGAGTTATCACTTCGTAAGCCGCATTCCATATCAAAGAAACGAGGCACGGACGGGTCACGGACGTGACATTCATTTTGAACTGTATACAAATGCCGATAGAGTTCACTTTAGATTATCAAAAAAATCATGTTACCTTATCTTCCGCGTCATTTCTAAAATTTATGGGCCAATCAATAGTAAACTTTATATGCGTTTGTATGCAAATTCGAAGTAGGTGCGCATTCGTGTCCCGTCCGCGCCACGTCTCTTGTCTCTCTGTCTCTCTCGTCACCTTAGACCTGGACTTCATGGGTCCGGTTAAAGCTTTAGTTCGGTTCGCTGCAACCAATCACATGCGTTCCACCCTCCCACCGGTTAAAGTCAACGCTTCATGATTGGATGCAGCGAAGCGAACCGGGGCTGGAACCGGACTCGTGAAATCCGGGCCCTAGTAAGCAAGTACTTCCAACCTAAAGTACCGAATTGCTGTTTCGGTTTAGACACAGAGCGTTCACATTTTCATTTAAGTTACTTTACGCAATCTACGTGTAGTGCAGTGGAGCGTTCAAATAAACCTTTTTCATTTGCTCGGAAAATAGAATCAAAAGCTTGTTGACTCCGCTTTTGCGTGGGACTTAAATTGTCTCAGAGAAAGGAGTTGGGCGGTGCGGCGACAGTAAATGTCTTTCAATCGTTCCGTTCCCTACTCAAATAACGCCATTTTCATAATATCTTTGGCTTTTACAACAGGTTTTGACTCAAGACTTGACTCTTGAGACTTGACGGTAAGAATTGGTCTCACCAAAGAGGAAGTGGAGCTGATAACACTTATACCTAAAAATAGATCCTATCCTTTTCAATTTGCTAGACAGTTGGCTATCACATTTAATTTAGAAAGTATATTTCGGTAAGTATTTTGGACATTTATTTCAAACCGATATATAATTTACAATGGTTACAGGTTTATTTGTATTTATTTATAGATACGAGATTCTTTCAATTTTTTTTTACTTATGTTATGCTACACAAACAAAGATAAGAAGCCCGATTCTACTAATATTAGATAATAAACTAAATTGCGGCGACGTTTTTCGTATGCCACTAGTTATGATGCGTTTCAATTAACGTCATGTTTTGGTCAAGCCATGATCGATCGGCCTGCTCATTAGCATGGTGTTATCAAAATACGATTTGTAATTAAAGTTAGTTCGATATGTAAACGCTATTTAATTGAAACAGAGCAACAAACATGATTGTAAAACAGTGGAATTTAGCTTCTTTTATAACAAAACAAAATCAAATAAAAAGGACCTAAATTGTATTTTTGAGGCCACCCATAAAGTCAAAGTTACCCAAAGAGCCATGGAGCGTGCTATGCTCGAGGTCACCCGAAGAGACAAAGTTCGAAACGAAGGCCTCCTAAAGGTCACAAAGGTCACTTTCTAAGTCGTGTTCCTCATTACTGAGGGTCGTGAACATTCTAAGGAATTAATCACATAGAACGACTCTCGCGGCAGATTTAATGGGGTGGTTTGCCATTGCCTTCCCCATTTCACACACTGGTTATCTAGGTGTGCAGGTTTCCTCACGATGATTTTCCTTCACTGTCGGAGCAGTCGGTAAATGTACGTAAGTGTTTCGAAAAAACCGAAAAACTCATTGGTACATGGCATTGTCTGGTTTCGAACTCGGCCCTCCCGCATGGGAGTCCGACGGCCTAGCCACGACGCCACCGACGCTCTCACAAAGGTCACAGATGTAGCTAAACGCATAGCGACTCTGAAATGGCGATGGGTGGGACATGTGGCTAGGCGAACCGACAACAGGGGGACCCACAGAGTACTTACGTGGAGACCGCCCACGAGCAGCAGGAGTGTGGGACGTCCGGCAGCGAGGTGGTCAGACGACATCTGGGCTAGAGCTGTGACTTGGCACAGAAGCACTACAAATCGGGCTACATGGAAATATATAGGAGAGGGCTATATCCTGCAGTTGATGAATAAGAAGAAGAAGAAATTGTCTTGTAAGTATAAAAAATAATTTCGATTTATTAAATACAAACAGTCTTATTTTCGAAGACTGCAAAACAAAATCAAATAAACAAACAAAAAATCGAATGTCGTTACAACCGAGGGACATGTGTTTGATGTTAAAGCAACCGTCAACAGTTAAAAATTGGATCGGCGACGTGGTTAATGTACCGACAGTGGGTCCTCTTAATCCAGGGTCTCGCGAGGCTCGGTAAACACTAATCTTTGCCGACGTTACTTGGTCAAAGAGCACGAGACGGGCAGAGAGGCAGTGTAGGTAGGTACTAAATTTCTGATCTTCGGCGAATCTGAAAAGAAATGAAATGACATATTATTTGAAAAAAATACCCCATCGCGCGGCTTTGGTGGGGTAAACCCCCCCAATACCCTCTAGAGAGGGTCGCAGCGAATTTTAGGTATTCGAAGATTTTGGAGTCATGGCTCCGGTCTGCCGTGTCAGGCCAAACTCGTGCAACTTAAAAAAATGCGTTTTGAGATAATTGAGTTTGAAGTTGTGGATAGACAAATTAGCCTATAGAGTTAATTATAACTTTTATAGTATATCTTTGTATGAAAAAAGGTTACAAAAATATTCAGACATAAAGGGTCTTTTAAAATCCGCAGAAATAAATAATATTTTGCGTTTTATTCGAATAAAAGTAGTTGGGCATAACCACTGTTTCATACAAATGTGGCCACGCCGCATGTTGTAACTTAACTTACAACAGTTTGCCGCTATCAGACAGGACGCGGTAAGTATGCGGTCCATCTCATGTAGGTGCTAGATGCATGAGATTGGTGTGACAGGGAGAATTTAATAATTGTTTTTAAGGTAATTTTAATTTGTCAATAGGTAAGGTACTGTAGTGTAGTGGTATAAACAAATTCAGAGCCTATAACGATATCAAGTTACCATACACCTGGACTCGTGGGTAGAATTAGGTTTATTAACAATATTAGTAAAATAAAACCCGTGTTTGAAGTAATTTTAACTCTAATTCTCTTTATGGGCAAGGGGCTAAACAATATAACAATTAAAATTAGGTAGGTAGCAATAATTTTTAATACAAATGTAATTATCATTATATTTTGACTGTTGGAACTAAAAGATACTAACTACATACTTAGTAGAAACATAATAAAAAATTCGAACGTAACTAAGACTAAATAGAATACACAATATTACATGATATTAGGAGATTACAATTTAAAAAATATATATATTCTAAAATCGTAACCGTAAATTATAAATAATTTAGACAGTCTTTTAAAAAAAAATTCATCAGATGCTGCCACTATATCGTCAGTAACATGACATAGTGCAGTGCCTAGTCTAAGTGCTGTGACCGGCCCGAAATCCTGGCTGAATATGCGGGAGAATGTTATATTTTTCCACGAAATTCATGAGCTGATGCTGTACAACACGTTCTATTATTTTTGAGAGGCATGGGAGTAAACTTATTTGATTGCTTGTTTGATTCATCAGCTTTTATTTTGTCCTCGCTGTTTGACTGACTCTTTCTCTTTTTCTGTTGCCCTTTAGATTGATCAGATTGCTTCCTTGATTCATCAGCTTTTATTTTGTCCTCGCTGTTTGACTGACTCTTTCTCTTTTTCTGTTGCCCTTTAGATTGATCAGATTGCTTCCTTGATTCATCAGCTTTTATTTTGTCCTCGCTGTTTGACTGACTCTTTCTCTTTTTCTGTTGCCCTTTAAATTGATCAGATTGCTTCCTTGATTCATCAGCTTTTATTTTGTCCTCGCTGTTTGACTGACTCTGTCTCTTTTTCTGTTGCTCTTTAGATTGATTAGATTGCTTGTTTGATTCATCAGCTTTTATTTTGTCTTCGCTGTTTGATTGACTCTTTCTCTTATTCTGTTGCCCTTTAGATTGATCAGATTGCTTGTTTGATTCATCAGTTTTTATTTTGTCCTCGCTGTTTGACTGACACTTTCTATTTTTCTGTTGCCCTTTAGATCGATTAGATTGCTTGTTTGATTCATCATCTTTTATTTTGTCCTCGCTGTTTGACTGACACTTTCTCTTTTTCTGTTGCCCTTTAGATTGATCAGATTGCTTGTTTGATTCATCATCTTTTATTTTGTCCTCGCTGTTTGACTGACTCTTTCTCTTTTTCTGTTGCCCTTTAGATTGACTAGATTGCTTCCTTGATTCATCAGCTTTTATTTTGTCCTCGCTGTTTGACTGACTCTTTCTCTTTTTCTGTTGCCCTTTAGATTGATCAGATTGCTTGTTTGATTCATCAGCTTTTATTTTGTCCTCGCTGTTTGACTGACTCTTTCTCTTTTTCTGTTGCCCTTTAGATTGATCAGATTGCTTGTTTGATTCATCAGCTTTTATTTTGTCCTCGCTGGTTGACTGACTCTTTCTCTTTTTCTGTTGCCCTTTAGATTGATCATATTGATTGTTTGATTCATCAGCTTTTATTTTGTCCTCGCTGTTTGACTGACTCTTTCTCTTTTTCTGTTGCCCCTTAGATTGATCAGATTGCTTCCTTGATTCATCAGCTTTTATTTTGTCCTCGCTGTTTGTCTGACTCTGTCTCTTTTTCTGTTGCTCTTTAGATTGTTTAGATTGCTTGTTTGATTCATCAGCTTTTATTTTGTCCTCGCTGTTTGACTGACTCTTTCTCTTTTTCTGTTGCCCTTTAGATTGATCAGATTGCTTGTTTGATTCATCAGCTTTTATTTTGTCCTCGCTGTTTGACTGACTCTTTCTCTTTTTCTGTTGCCCTTTAGATTGATCAGATTGCTTGTTTGATTCATCAGCTTTTACTTTGTCTTCGCTGTTTGACTGACTCTTTCTCTTTTTCTGTTGCCCTTTAGATTGATCAGATTGATTGTTTGATTCATCAGCTTTTATTTTGTCCTCGCTGTTTGACTGACTCTTTCTCTTTTTCTGTTGCCCTTTAGATTGATCAGATTGATTGTTTGATTCATCAGCTTTTATTTTGTCTTCGCTGTTTGATTGACTCTTTCTCTTTTTCTGTTGCCCTTTAGATTGATCAGATTGATTGTTTGATTCATCAGCTTTTATTTTGTCTTCGCTGTTTGACTGACTCTTTCTCTTTTTCTGTTGCCCTTTAGATTGATCAGATTGATTGTTTGATTCATCAGCTTTTATTTTGTCCTCGCTGTTTGACTGACTCTTTCTCTTTTTCTGTTGCCCTTTAGATTGATCAGATTGATTGTTTGATTCATCAGCTTTTATTTTGTCTTCGCTGTTTGATTGACTCTTTCTCTTTTTCTGTTGCCCTTTAGATTGATCAGATTGATTGTTTGATTCATCAGCTTTTATTTTGTCTTCGCTGTTTGACTGACTCTTTCTCTTTTTCTGTTGCCTTTTAGATTGATTAGATTGCTTGTTTGATTCCTCAGCTTTTATTTTGACTTCGCTGTGTGACTTTTTTCTTTTTTTCTTGTCCTTTAGATTCATCAGATTGCTTGCGTGATTCGTTTGCTTGTATTTCATCTTTGCTAATTGACTTGACCTTTTTCTTTTCCTGTTTTTCTTTAGATTCACGTATTTGTATTCCTTCCTGGCTCTTAGACCGACTGGTTTTTTTTCTGTTTCTCTTTAGAATTACTAGTTTGCCTAATTGATTCATCTGCTGGTATTTCTTTCTTGCGTGTGAGCAAACATATTCAAATATCGATATTTTATTAAATAGTGTAGGACTACATAAAGGAATTCTAGCCAGTTCAGCTATAAAAATTAAAAAACGGTTTAAAATTTGAACTTCTTCCGAACATATCTCTTCTACCTCCGACTCCGGTTCCAAATCCGGTTCCGACTCCGATAAATCAAATTTAAAACCCTCGGTTTCGACTCCGGTTCCGGTAAAACCACCTCCGTAACATCCCTACTTGAAAGTGCGCGGAAATATATTTAAGAGCGGCGATCTATTTACCAACGAAGTGGTCATGCGTATCTATTGTGACTAATGTTAACTGTTATAGCCCGCGTCCGCGGCATCTCGCCACCGCAACGCACATCTATGGCAACTTATGTTGCACGAGTAAGGTGTGATTGCGCTGGCCAATGTCGGAGTTACATGACTTTGACAATTGAAGTTCCTCAACAATGAAGCAAAATTTTAAAAAAGGGGGTTTAGTATAATGTGTAGAGGGGTTAAAAAACACGATTCGCACTGGCTAGACGTAACTCGTGTAACTTAAAATAACAGAGATTGGCCTGACACGGCAGCGGTGATGCATGCTCCTGCCGTATCGTTTTTAGATATATTAGGAATTCAAACTGTTCAGCGTAATTCATAGAAGACTTAGTGAGAATCTGACCAACTTCGCTGAAATGCATCATTGCAGGGGTTGAAAACCCCATTAAGCGGTGTGTAGGGTGCAATGGTTCTAGCGATGCAAAAGTATCGATAGTTTGATAATTGATGGTTTCCGTCGAAAATACCCACACTATAGTGTTGTCTCATTAACGATAGCAGAACTCACAATCAAGCCAAATAACTTTTTGAAATTCTGAACAAAAAAGGGTCCTCATATAAATTGATTAAAATGATTTTGTTGCTTGACAAAATCGTCGTTCTTTCCATTGTGCGCTACGATACATCGTCGTCGAAGGCAGTTAACCAAACCTATTGATATAAATCTTCTTACTCTCCTTTTAAGTTATAAACTATGGTATTCTGTCATTGTCAAATACGTCTTCAAATTTTGCTAATTAAAACCTAATATTCTATAGGTTTTCTCATTTCAATTTAATTAGCAAAAATGATTCAGTAAAATGGATAAATATCTACGACCCGAAAGATTTGATGTCGACCCATCAGATAGTTCTGCCGCCCGCGCATGGGAACATTGGCGTAAGACATTTGAATTCTTCATCACTGCTCAACAACCGACCAATGCGACTTCACAAACTAAGGACGCACCGCCGGTAACGACGGCAGTAGAATGGTCCAAGATTAAACACCAACTTTTGATCAACCACATTTCTCCAAACGTATATGCTTACATCAGTGAAGTTAAAAGCTACGACGAAGCGATCACTTTACTAGACAAGCTTTACGTGAAACCCAAGAACGTCATTTTCGCAAGACACACACTCGCCACTAGGAAGCAACGTACTGATGAAAATATTGACGCTTATTTGCAAGCTCTGAAGCAGTTATCCAAAAATTGTGATTTTTCTCCTGTTGACGCCGAGACAAATAGGAACGATAGCGTACGAGATGCATTTATATCTGGAATTTCGTCAAACAAAATAAGACAAAGGCTCCTAGAAAACTTAACGCTGACTCTTGACCAAGCCTATAATCAAGCGCTCTCTTTAGAAACGGCTGAGGTCAATTCTCATAGTTTTAACAATTTGACTGTGAACGCGGCCCACAACTTTCCCCTTATAAATACGAAATCATATATAGACCTGGAAAAGAGAATCACGTTGCTGACGCACTTTCTCGAGTATGTGCAACGGTAGAATCGCGTACAACTAAACTTTATTCACTTCATGAAGCTCTCTGTCATCCAGGAGTGACGAGAATGTTCCACTGGATTCGCTCTAAAAACCTACCTTATTCTATTGACGAAATAAGAAGCATGACAAACTCTTGCCGCGCTTGCTCGGAAGTCAAACCTAGATTCTTCCGGAGTAACTGCAATGATCAAAGAAAACTTGTTAAAGCGACGGCACCCTTTGAACGCCTAAGTATTGACTTTAAGGGTCCAGTCCCAACAAATTCTTGTAACAGGCATATGCTTACCGTGATTGATGAATATTCACGCTTCCCGTTCGCTTTTCCATGTTCAGATATTAGCTCGCAAACTGTAATCAAACATCTTAACAACTTATTCATGATATTCGGCATGCCTTCCTACGTCCACTCGGATCGAGGCACATCCTTCCTGTCCGCGGAAGTACAGGATTTTCTACACTCTCGAGGAATAGCCACTAGTCGGACTACAGCATATAATCCGCAGGGTAACGGACAAGTTGAAAAATTAAACTCGACTCTTTGGAGAACAATTCTTTTGGCCCTGAAAACAAAGAATCTTCCAGTTGAGAATTGGGAGCAAGTTTTACCTCAAGCTTTGCATTCCATTCGCTCCTTACTATGCACAGCCACCAATTGTACGCCACACGAACGAATTTTTACTCATCCACGTAGATCTTCTAATGGCACCTCCATACCAACTTGGCTTACTAATTCAGGACATATTTTAATGAAGAAATTTAATCGCTCAAATAAATATCAACCAATTGTGGAAGAAGTTGAACTACTACAAAGCAATCCAGATTTTTCTTATGTTAGGCTACCCGATGGCCGTGAAACTACAGTTTCGAACCGGCATTTGGCACCCATGGGATCAGGAGGAGAAGGAGAAGAACTTCTGTTCGATGGACCACCGCAATCGACTGATTGTACAGATGAAGACCAGCAATTGGTGACACCAACGTTTATGGAGACTGAACCGAACCCGAACGATGTCCCAAACGCTCCTCGGTCTGAGGGGACCAGTGAGCCTGTGCCGGAGCCACTGACTCTTAGGAGATCCAGCCGTCTACGCAAGCCGCCAAAATTTTTAGATGACTATGTTACAGAAAATTAGCCTGGGAGAATGATATAAATCTTCTTACTCTCCTTTTAAGTTATAAACTATGGTATTCTGTCATTGTCAAATACGTCTTCAAATTTTGCTAATTAAAACCTAATATTCTATAGGTTTTCTCATTTCTACTCTTTGCCCAAAAAGGAATGAGGACTCCATCCGACTTATTTCCGGGGGCACTCGTTCGGAATAAATAAACAACCGGGGGCTCCAATATGGACGGGCCTTGATTTTTCCTTATGAGACTGCGCGTTAAACGATATCTTGATTAAATACTTATATATTTTCTCGTTGATATTCTTGGAGATACATACAGAGTATGGATTTAGTTAACAAATCGAAAATTCAAGTGTAGGTCTAAAAGGAATACCTACATCAGTTATCTTATGATGGGGGCCGGCAATAACCCAGCGGCACTTCGACCCTTGAGGATCTTTTGTGTCAACTCCATTTTACACACTGGTCATCTCAGTGTGCAGGTTTCCTCACGATGTTTTCCTTCACAGTTAGAGCAGTCGGTAAATGTAAGTAAGTCTTCAAAAAATACAAAAAACTCATTGGTACATGACATTGCATGGTTTCGAACTCGGCCCTCCCGCATGGGAGACCGACGTCCTAGCCACGACGCCACCGACGCCCTTATAAGTACGGGTATATTCTATAATCTGTGCTTAAACTTAACATCTATTCGTGTCACAACCAGTATGGCTGGCAAAACAACTGCATACCACTCATGAGTTAGTTGGATCCATAGATTTTGAAGGAGAGGGCGCTACTCATGGATGAAAGAAAATTGTCTCCCCTCAATGGATAGGTAATGAATGTTATTTTGTATCGGAACCTAGCGGTCAGACGAGACGATTAACGATAGCTTTCCATAGGGGCGGGCGTTCCTAGCTTCATGGCGCTACTAGTCCGATTTCTGTGGTTGAAGTATATTTTTCAACTATTGACGTTTTTTGAGATTTTTTTTGCTTTTGATTAAGTACCTATCGGTAAGAGTAGATATTACATATGTGACAAATTGCAGGTAAGTAGGTAATGTAAAAGTATTTCACTTTTTCTTACTTGTAAGTACTATAACGACTAAACTAAATAAAATTTACCTAAACTATAAGACGAAAACGTAGTCTAGATTCCCGGAGTGTATATAGTCCCCAGGACGCTGGTTGTTCCTATATAAGCACTTATATATTTCAGAAAATATAAATTAACTTAAAATACAACTTTGAAGATTAAAACATGGGTAGTAAGTACTGGTGAGGTACACTGATAAACGACGTTTTCGGGATAAAATATTTCTCACTTAAAACTTTTTCTAACTTTCTGTTAAGCTTTCCAGACAAAGTATTATTAAGAATACTTATTCTACGAAATAGCAGAAATTAAGCAGATAGTCTTTAATAAGAAGTTATTTATCAGATTTTTTAAATTATCCTTTTAATTTCTGAAACATATATATCAAGGCCAGAGTGAATAGGCATTTACTGGACCCGCATGCTCCATCGTCGACCTCATCGTCGCTTACCATCAGGCGAGATCGAGGTCAAATGCGGGCTTAGAAGTAAATAAAAAAAAAAAAACTTTCGCGATAACAGAACAGATCAGAACAGATTAGTTATGTTGTACCTACTCGTAGCAGAAATTTTATTTTTTACTATCCTTTGAATTTCTGAAACAGACATGTCTTTATTAAAGATATTAAAACGGAATAGATTGTAAGTACGACTAAGGAGGTCCGGGTTCGAAACCGTGCAGTGCCATGTACTAATGAATTTTTCGTATTTTTCGAAGACTTACGTACATTTACCGACTGCTCTAACGGTGAAGGAAAACATCGTGAGGAAACCTGCACACTGAGATGACCAGTATGTAAAATGGGGTAGGCACAAAAGATCCTCATGGGTCGAAGTGCCGCTGGGTTATTCCCGGCCCCTTATCATAAGATAATATAAGTACGACTAAAATACTATATAAAACAGAATTTAGTAATTTAGGGTCAACAAAGAGACCTAGGTACTAACTCAAAACCTTGACAAGCGGTCGCAGAATATTTAAACAATCTTAATAAACGTCCTGTATACCCACTGTATATTTTACTGTTAATGTTTGTACAAGAAATATACAAGGTCTGCTACTACGATTGCGACAGTACAAACAATATGTGTACGCAACTTAGGGTAACTTAATAAAGTTAGGTCTACAGGGACAACTTTCAGTGAGTTTCGTACACGGAACATATTATTAAATATTTTACTCCCAGAAGAGGGAAAAACATACGGTGCTACAATTTCTCATTTCCGATTTAAAATAGCTGCAGTGTGCTAAAGCGTCATTACAAGTACTCTGGTGAAATTCGCGCATAAACTATCTGAAAACATAGATTGACAAAACTGTTGCGTTGTAAATAAGTTTGTTCCATTTATAGGTTTCCTGTATCCGATTCCAGCGGAAGCCTGAACAGCGAAACGGTTACCGAAAACTCATTTCGTTAACCACTTAACCGGAACGAGTAAAGTAAACCTCAACTTCGGGTACAACCTCGGGTACACATTTCGGGCCTAGTTCCGAAGTAGGTTATTTGTCTCTGTAACTTATTTGTAAGCTTTGATTTATGTAGGTATTCAATCAATTTTTAGAGATCCGTACCCTGAAGGGAAAACAGTCGTCCGTCCGTCTGTCACGCGCTTATAGCTCCTAAACGGAATAAAACACAAACTTAAAACTTTCATATAATGTATTCCCATGAACCAAATCCGAATATCGATTTTAACATTTTGTAGAGTATACGTATGTAGCGGTCCGACAACGAACTAAAGTCCTAGACGTGGGAAAGCGGGTTGCGACGCTAAAATGGCGATGGGCGGGACACTTGGTTAGACGTGGTGATGGCCGGTGGACCAGAGCCCTCACTGAGTGGTGGCCAAGGTTGGGGAAAAGAGGAGTAGGTCGTCCAGCAGCCAGATGGGCGGATGACATAACCAAAGTTGCATCGAAGACCTGGATGCGACTAGCACAGGCTCGTATAGGGTGGCACAAAAGAAAGGAGGCTTATACCCTGCAGTGGGACGACATGGGCTGATGATGATGATGATGATATGTATATTAGAGGCGGTTTCATATAAGTAAAGGGGGTCGATTAGAAAATTATGTTTGTACTGCATCGTATTTATTTATTTACACTTTATTATACAACGATAGACTTAATAAATACAAATAAATGAGACATTGTACAAATGGTGAACTTATCTCTAAAAGAGATATCTTCCAGCAAACCCGTACATCGTATGGGGTAGCCTTGTTTAGAGCTCATCAAATAGTACGAATATTCAATCATAATATTCATAATTTACTGTTTCACTAAGTATAAGTTACTATTTTTAAAGTCCGCCTACATCTGTGGACGCCATTTCTTTTTAGTTAATAAAAAAATCCCTCATTTGTTTAGCAAAGTAAAAATGTAGCTTATGAAAATACCTGCAAATAAAAAGCATCAAGTACATACTCCATGGTCCTCTAAACAACAAATCTTTAATTAGTACTTCATTGACCTCAGCAAACGAATCCAACCACAACGAAATGTAATTTTCCACATCATAATTCCGTCGGTTCATAATCTCATTGGCTCTTCTCGTGCCTAATGCCATGTTAGAGGTTGCACAAATACCCGTATAAAAGTAATGCCTTTTATAACACTCCCGTTTGTGGGATTAAGCCGGATATTTCGCGGTTTGCCGAATTCACTAGGGAAAATGATAGCTATTTAAAGTCGCTCAGAAAATTCGCATTGAAGATAAGACAGTAATTGCCCGCGATCATTGGGGAATGCCAGCAAAAATTTCTTTGAGACGGTATTTTTATATCGTGGGAGATAGTGCTTTCCGTTTTTAGTTAGGGGATTTTTAAATTCATTTTGTGAAGTTGGACATTATAATTATAATGAGAATAATTTATTTCATGCTACACAATTTGAAATATACATTCCAAAAATACAATTCTTATTTGTAGAATGATCGTTGGGTAAATTAATTTAAAATAAAATAATGTAATAAACATTGAAAATAAATTGGTAGGTGATGGATTTGTACAGGATTACTAGGGAAGAACTAGGAACAGCGAGTCAAAGCTTCGGTAGTCTGTTTAGCACTGATTTATTATTAGGCACACCTACCCTCAACCACGGGTATACGTAGATACCCTCATCTAAATACTTAACAGTAGGTAACTACGTAACTACCTATAATGTAAAAAATGACGATAATTATTGTTAATGAATTATGAAGCTGATTTTAATGTCAGGTAAATACATAATAAAGATGTTAAATTCAAAATTTCATGTCCATAAATTCCTTAACTGAATAAAATTATTTATCTAATAAAAGGTTTCTCAGTCGACGATTAAACGTTTTGTCATTAAGTTCATTTCTCAAGTGAGCAGGCAAGTGGTCATATACCGTCGGACTGATGACGCGCGGGTTTTTAGTCGCAAGTGTAGTACGTCGCGGCACTACCTTCAATCTCCCAGTGTTACGGAGTATATGGCCCCCGCCTTCCCTGCGTTGAAAAGCATGTAATTTTCGCCTGACATAGACTAGTATTACAAATAGGTATAAAGAGTACAGTGTCATTATTCGGTGTTTTTCAAATAGGCCTCTACACGTTTGTCAGGGCTTAACTCTGCTACAGTTTGTCCTCTTTTGCCGGCTAGCAGGGTTGTAGGACAGTGCGCAGATGAAGTAATAGAAGATTTTTTTGTTAAATAATATATTTTAAGGAAAAGAACACATAGTAACACAGAAAATAGATAGTAGGAAATAAAAGTGAACGGGAGACGTCCGTTCGAGACAAAATACATAGAAAAAGTGAAAATACAAATAAAACAATGAAATTAATGGAATAATGAAATTTAGAAATGGAATGGGAACATGATTTTGAATTTAAATGAAGAAATGAAGATGCCAACACGAAATGAGATGATATAAAACGCTAACGATGAGGTTGAAGTTGATGGCAAGGAGGTTGATATGGACGATGAAGTCGACATCGTTACAACTCTTTCAATTATTCTTAATGCTCGCTTTTGTAGTATAAACACACGATTTGAATCAGTGGAGTCACCCCACAATATAGTGCCGTACGACATTATAGAGTGACAGTAAGCATAATATGTTTGTTTCAATATATATAAAATATTACTTGTTTCATAATGAGTTATTTATGCTACATGCCTATTTTCTTTGAAGGTGTGGTGTAATGAATGCGCTATGACATAATTTAGCTAATCACCATAACTGTAAATCATTATGGATGACTAATAACATAACCTCTACTTATCTATACCATGAAGGTAGTAAGTATTTTACTAGGTACATCCATACAAAATACGAATATAGAAACATAACAAACGATGTTTTTATTCGTAAAAGCGTGCAAGAGAAAAATAAAAAGGTAAAAAAAATACAAATAGAAACCGAACCCTGGGTAAATGAAAAAAAAATTACATTGCATTTTACTTCACTGCCCGGAATGTAAATTATTGCAAAAACAGTATCTAATAGGCTAAATGTACTTTGTTTGTAAACTAAACTAAAATTTTAGTTGAAATAAGATAAAATATTGATTTTTACGGTAGTTTTGATAGGAGTAATTTTGTTTTCATATAAATAAAAAATGTCTCACGCTCGATTCTTAAGTTTGAGCCTGAAGAAATTTATATAATGTTGCTTAAATGTGTATCTATTGTAGACAAAGTATTAAATATACACTGAAGTTTAAATAATCAATACAATTACGCGACCAGCTCTTTTATTGTGTTTAAATAATGTATACAAATATACTTTGTTTAAATAATGTATACAAATATACTTTGTTTAAATAATGTATACAAATATACTTTATTGCACACCCGGGACAAAAAAAACATATAACATAAAGAGAGGTACAATATAATGCGCAGAAGGCGGCCGTATCACTTTAAGCGATATCTTCCAGGCAACCTTCAGGAGATGGAAAAATCATAAGATACATATTATACGGGTGCAAAAGGCGTAAGAAATAGATACTACCATCAAATAAATAAATAAAAATATTTAAAAAAAAAAACTTTTGCAAGCTGCAAGCAGTAGTAATAATATAACGTAAATAATATAATATTATACTTAATATATAATCAAAAATATAATACATAAATAAATAACACACATCATATGCTAAAATGAAACTGCATTAGAACAAATGGTTAGGCAGTGTATCCACACTGCAATTCGTAATGTTGACGAAGGAGATTTTTAAATATTGGCAGTGATTTGGCCAATTGTTGAATTTATTTATTATTATTCAAATGTCTCTATTTGCAGAAGCTTCATAACTCTAGGTAAGTAACGACATTTTAGGGTGAACGGAACATTTATATACCCTGACAATACTTTTAGGGTGAACGGAACATTTCTATACCCTGACAATACTTTTAGGGTGAACGGAACATTTCTGTACCCTGACAATACTTTTAGGGTGAACGGAACATTTCTATACCCTGACAATACTTTTAGGGTGAACGGAACATTTCTATACCCTGACAATACTTTTAGGGTGAACGGAACATTTCTATACCCTGACAATACTTCTAGGGTGAACGGAACATTTCTATACCCTGACAATACTTTTAGGGTGAACGGAACATTTCTACACCCTGACAATACTTTTAGGGTGAACGGAACATTTCTACACCCTGACAATTCTTTTCGGCCATTTTGTTTTACGTAGTATTTGTGTTGATACGGAATTGTGAATTTATTTAGGAAAAAAATAACGAGTTTTTTAGTCATTCGGTAAGTATAATTATAAATTATTACTTTTTTATCATTCACGCATTGTTATTTAAGCAAATAGACATGTATTTGTTGTGATTTGTGCAGCCATTTAGGGACAAATAATTTTAGCTTATATATTTTTTCGAGATTTTCCGATTGGTTCCAAGAGGCTCGCTAGATGGCGCTCTATGAAGAGGCAATTTTATTATGTCAAAAAAGACTGGTAGTCAGAGCCGTAAAACTGCCAACGTTTAGTGTTGCAGTTTGTTTATCGAAGTTCCACGAGAGCCTTTAGATGTGGGAGCGAGATCGCGCTATAGCAAATTATGTTTAATCCCTTTTTATCTATGCATACAATTAAAACGCGTGACGTGTGAATTGTTATTGACTGACAGTGACAGATCGCCCTTACGTGCGAAAGCCATCTATGAGAACAAAAACGAACTAAAATATCCAAAAAGAAAACCTCTCAAGAGAATAAAACGGTAACAAATTTTAAACAGTAGATTTTAAATTATGGCAATCTTTACTGAATATTTGACATCAATGTATGGAAAGTTGAACTTTTTAAAATCTGACTGCCTTCTACGCTGTGACGTAATAGAAATGACTAAATAAATTAAATAATCAAATAATAGATCACATCGAGCATCAAAGGAAGACGACACAAGTCTATATAGCTGATAAGTGGACCGTGGGTACATTTGTCAACTTTTGACAGCCAATTAGGGAAGTGTCACGAGCACATGGCCTAATTACAGTATATTAATTGTAGGGACCGCAGGCCTGTCTAAGTGATTTGTCTTGGCCATCTCGCCGGCCGGTTTAATAAGGAGTCCGGTAGAGCTGCGGAATTAAGCCAACTGAATTAGTCTCTGCTTCAGTTGTATTTATTGCAAATAAATCTAATAAATTTGCCTGGGTAGTTCAGTTTTTCTTTTAAGCACCTCTTAGTTAAGGCCGTCTAAATTGTACTTCTCTATTTCCTTTTCTATCTCTTGTTTGTTGTTTTCTATTTGTGCAATAAAGTGTGTTTTACTTTACTTACTTTACTTTAGTTAAGTAATATTCTCAGCAAAGCTCTGAGCAACCTTTTCCCGTTTAAATGTACAAAATTTGCGTGTTTTAATTAAAGTTTATTTCGCATAATAATATTTAATTCACATGTAGCAAATAGAGGAGTGTAATAAAGAAAAGCTCCGACTTAATCCGGTGAAGAAACTTCCAATTTCGATTATGTTATATTACGTATCCCAATAGATATGGCGAGGACCGACTCGCACTTGGCCGGTTTATATTTTTTAGAAATTCATGATTGAGTATTTTCTTTAAAAAATCCCAAAATTAGCTTCATTTTTGCACTACCTGTAACAATTAACTGCATTCAATTAATAACCTAATTATGTAACAAACCCCCTTATTAAAAGTATTTCAAGGAATATTTATTGAAACAAAAAACAAAAATGTTTTCTTAAGACCCATCACCATTTATAACAACATGGTAAGCTATGCCTTCCTGCTTTCCTCGCCGTAAATCACTAGGGGCAAGTTTAATATTTTATCGAGAACTTGCGGCACAAAATAGATAAATAACAGAAAACAAACCCTTCATTACTAGCGTTCTTGCGCGAGGCACTTACACAATACACGCCGCGCACTGTCGGTTACACGTCACTTACAAGAGTCGCAACTTCCTTAGGGCCCATGCCGACAGGAGCTGGTCAAGCGTTCAACGGTCTGCGTTCGTTCTGTTATTGGGGCAGTGTTCTGGATACAAACATACGCAGAAATCAGACCGCCGGACAGGTGACCGCCTGAACACCGAGGACACTGTCAGTCCAGCATAACCCATGCGATCGCCGCGCGCGCTTTTCGGCGCGCAGTGTGGGTTTTGTAAGTGCCTCGCGCCAGAAAGCTTGTATAGGGAGTTTCTTTTCTTTTACTTATCTTTCCTATATTTATCTATTTTGTGCTCGCAGCGGACGTCAAACGTGCAGTAAATTGTGACCCCATGATACGCCCTGTTTTATGTTGTATGGCGTGTCCCTAGTTGTTGTAACTTTGTGAGCGGTTTAGTACTTTATGCTTTCGATAATATGCTGAGTAGGTTTTTACAAGAGAACAAACTTTGAACTATAATTTCTCGGTATAGGTATAAGTAATTGTAATATTTTGGAAGACATTCATAAAAAGTTTGATTTTTATTTCAAAAATTCTGTATTAAATCACAAAGTTACAATAACACATTAAATTAGATCTTAATCCAACTATGTATAACATAAATTAAGTTGTTTTATAGGCTGCGATCCCCTCTAGAAAAATATTAAAAAATATATGTTTGATATGTTTAAACATGGTTAACATAATAAAATACATCGCATCACAGGAATTAATTAAATATGTGCATTTTGAGTAATGCCCACTTACTGCATTGATAAATTACCTAAAAAAAGTAACTGCTTACCTACTGAACAATTTAGAGGTAATACTTTACTTGTATCTAGAATACAAAGTAATTGTAAAAGTTTATGAAGATAAATCTATTATAGCTAGCTAGTGGAATTAGACAAGTAGATTTAACAATAAAAGTTAACTGGCAAATCCAGCTTTGCTTGTTCGAGCTACGAGAGTGCTACGAGTTAAACTGGAAGGAATTATGCCTAAAGGCGAATGTGAATGGCTAATTGTCAGATTTGAGAATGTGTGTGATATAAAAACAATGTAAACACAGAAAACTAAATAAATAAGCATAAGAAATATCTTCTACAATAATACGCGTTATTCACTCAATTATTTCATTTCATTTTAATGCAATAATATTATTTCAATTCTTTTGTGTGATTGTGGTTAGACACATAATATAATTTGGCCAATGGCGTCAATTCTGGTATTGCCGAAATCTATAGCTAAACCAAATGAAACTGTCACGCTTACTCATACGTTAAATTGCATAAGAATGAGGGTGACGTTTTGTTTAGCTATGTTTTATTTTAGGGAGTGATGTGCCGTTGGAACTTTTTTCGTAAGTACTGGAGCATGCACGAAGGAGAGTTATCGTACATTACACTTTTGATGATTCCACAAGCTACATAGCGCCATAAGCGAGACCTATGCCACAAAATATAGTGTCCTATTTTATTAACGGCAAATATTTCTAGGGTGTCATCTATAGGTTACAACAATAAAGATTTTATTCTACTCATCTAATTTTCGAGAAAAACGACAAAATGGTTTGTTTGAAAATTCTACAAATAAATAAATTAGTGTTATTCTAATACTGAAATAAGAAGTATGATTTATATAGATTTATGTGTCCTTAGAAAGGTGTTGAGGACGTCCATATAATTACGCACTGTGCTAAACATTCTTTATTTTATGAAATGAAATATTTGTATTTTCCATAGGCATTACAGATACAATAATTTATCAGTAATGTCTTCTACAATATAATACAATTTACAAATTAAATACATTGAATTAAATTAAAATTGTTATGTTAAATTAAATTGAATAAAAATTATAATAATGTAAAACAACAACACAAACAAATATTTATCCATAATGTCGTCAAATTATTGGCACATGATAAGTTGCCCATCTTCGATGTAGTGGGCTAGGAACCCATTATTATTTATTTATTTTTATATACGACTAAAACATACTTGACCTCAATCGCACCTATTGTTAAATGACCGAAGATGGAGCACATGAGCTTAGTATGTTCAATAGGCAGATACCTACTTACTAAAATCTATCTCCTAATCTGAATATTGCAATCAGTTTGTATTGCTCATATTCTAGTCATATAAAAGCGGCGCTCGCAAATCGATAGCCATAAGCTATTTAAGCCCCTCGATACAGCAGAATATTGTTTGTTCCCACACCTGTGACGCGCGGATTGCGAATATAGCTTATTGAATTTGAAATTTCATGATTCATATAGGTTTTCTTTGGTGAAATTTCCAACAAGTTTATATTTTACGTAGGTAAAGTACCTATAAAGACCTCCGCTGGCACAATGCACGTGTGCGCGCATTGTTCCATTGTGTTGTTCCAGTGCTGAGTGATGAATTAAAAAGGTTAGATTTTTTAATTTTTTTTAAAAATTTACGTCTTAACTCGCATTTGACCTCGATCTCGCCTGATGGTAAGCGACGATGAGGTCGACGATGGAGCATTCACTCTGGCCTACTATACACTACTTATTATAGTGCCACGATGGGTAAAAAAAGGACAAAAAAATTAGCAGATAAGTACATAAGATATAAGCCGATTAGGCTACAGGAGGCGACAAAGGAACAGATGTACATACACCCGAAAATCATTACCTTCGTCCTGGGGCAGTCAGAAAACAGTCAAGCTTTGAGCAAGCGCACGATAAATGTGGTGGAGCTTTTTCTATTGGACTTTGCAAGTCAGCTTTTATAATATCTAAAGTTTTGACTTTAAATATTAACTTCTTTTTTATAAGACAGTTGTGAGCTACAATTTTATATGCTAGCTAAGTCATGTGGCTTAAAACTACGGCCAACGGAGAGCATAGATTTTCAGGAAATTAAGTTTTGTAAAGTTTTCACCGATTTTGTGCAAGATAAAGCAGCTTTGGCAAGTTGAGCCCGGTAGTATGCAAGTTTTCTTAAACACCCCTCTTGAAGAAAGAACACAGTTCCTTTCCCAGGTATAAAGGCTGTGATTAGATGGTAGATTATAAAGTCGTGGTAATTGTTATATAACAAACGATTTTGTATTAACGAACGATCTAGAGTTTCTCGTTATGTCTGACAATTTCTTTTACTTGGAATCAATATAAAGGAGCGTTTCTATTATGCAATATCTTGTACATAACTTACGTAGTGCAAGCTAAAATTGTACTTAAGATGCAGGTTGAAGGTTGCTTGTGATTGGTTGGTAGTAGTTGTGATGTCATATACCCTGCGCGCGGTTATAACCTGTACAAAAATGCACAAGATATAATGGATTAGTGGCATTAATTCCTAGATGACCGTCAAATTTAGCGGTGATCGCTAAACGAACTGTCCCGTTCATTCGTACACAATCTAGTATATAAGTAATCATGACAGTTTCATTTAGGTATAGCTTCAGATTTGGCGTCCACCCAGAAATTGAAGTCAGTATGTAGAAAAAAATACACGTTGTCTGGTTTAAAATAATCTTGTGATACCTAAATGTGTTTATTTCTCACATAAACTAAAAAACTAGGGTCGTATAATCACAGACAATTTACCGATAAAAGCAAGCCAAATTAAAAGCCAATTCGCAATGCGATCGATAGCTCAAAACTCAGGCTCATGTTGTCAGTGAGAGGCACTCTGAACATTCAAACAAACAGAGAGTGCTCGACGAAGGGGCGGAGGCCGGTCGTCTCTAAGCCTGGTCACATATTGGCGGGATTTGCCCGGGCCGGTCGCCTGGGGCCGGTCGCCGGGGTCGGTCGCCCTGGAGGCGCAAATTCAATATAAATCTATGGCCTTGTTACACATGAGACCCCTCACCGGGCCTAGTTAGATGCCGAACGGGATTAGAGATAGGGGCGACTAAAAACATACCAAAATACTTGGTTGATCGCTTATTTATTATTAATTTCTCGAACAGTACCTACTGAAAAACATTGAAAAAATAGGATAAAATCGAATAAATTTGACAAGAAATTGAAAGCAATTTTTTTTATAAAATAACGAGTAAAATCGAGAAATATTAAATATTTGGATAGGAAACATAGTTAACTATTTTGGAAAGCTAAGGTTTCTACTCGCCGAAATTAGTATTTATCGCATCGAAACGGGTATTTACGCGGTATTTATCCAGGGGTGGGTATTTAGCCAACTGAATACCCATTTATGCGACCGTCGGCGGTCTGCCAGTGTTCTTAACAAACCTATATTGGTTTTTGTTACACTGTGAATGTAAATTTTTTGAGTGAAATTATGTAGATTTTCAATAAATAAAATAAAAATAAATAAAATAATTTCTTTGCGCGGTTCGAGCGCGACCGGTCACGGGCGACCGGCCCGGGCAAAACCCTCCAATGTGGCCCCAGCTGATAAACGAAGCGAGCTCCGGATGCGTGAGAAAGGGTTCGCGGAATTTTCCGATAACGTAAATATGAGGCTGACAGTTTTGAGTTTGATGACAGACTTTTTTTAGGGCTGAAATTGATGACGGTCAGGTGGGTTTTAACGTTTGAAATGGATGTCTATATCAAAATAAGCAAGTACAACGTTGTATTGTATTTTGCGTATGTTGACGACGATGCGGACTTTTAGACTGTTTCTGAAGAGCTATCCATTATCCAAGTAAACTAATCACGTCTACATCAGCCTTATTTATTTCATGCCACAATACGCAAAAGAGTCGCTACCCTGATGATTAGAATTGCGCGTAACCCTAGCAGCATCTTGAGGGCACTGTCTGATATACCACATTGTCCAATATAGAGACACTGGGACAATCCCTGTGTCCCATAAAAAGTATCTTTTTATTTGTCCCAATCATTTATTACTAACATAGATATAAAGAATTGTTTGTTGCGTCCGCGATGCCTTCGCCCTGGCACAGCTGAAAACCAGCGCTGTGGTTCTGCAGTACTGATCGGACCGCAGCACATGCTTAGCATGTGTATTTTTAACATTGTGTTTTTTTATGTTAAGTCTTTTTAAGTTTAATCATGTATAATGCAATGTTGAATAAATGTGTTTTCTTTCTTTCTTTGTTACTAAAACACTGGACAATAGTCGAAAATAAATAATTCATATGACATGTCTTACACAGACGCCTCGTACTGGTGGATACTTAGGCTGAGCACCCCGTAACGAAATTGGCAACGTTGTAATAAAATGCGCGGTGTGCATAGGCCCTTATGCTGTGCTATGCTATTGTGGAAATAATTGAATCTTTGACTCTGTTCAAGACAGTTTAAAATCGAACGTCACGTCCGTGCCCCTTCTTTGCCACGTCTCTTGTGTGTGGCTTGCGCCGCCTTAGGTATGTACTGTACTGTACCTGCATACTGTAGCAACACTTTACCTTACCTTTTGTAGGCAAAATATAATCGTAAACGATTATAAATAATGTAAGCATACCTAGTATATTTTTGTACTGTAACTCTATAATCTCCAGAAAGTTACTAAGAAGGTGCAGATTGTTATGATAAGTGGAATAAGCTCCCCGACGCTAGCACAACGCTAGGTAAACATCTCAGGATTCCCAGGTTTCGTCGAAGTTAGGCGCGGATAAGTCGCCTGATTAATACAGATCCGAGTCCTTCTCATAGAGAGGAGGTAAGTACATAGAGGTTAAACATCGGTATTTTATAATTTTGGTGTCTTTTGACTCCTTAATAATTGATTGAATAATTGGATATGAACTTCAAAACAGAGGCTATATGTTATCTTATCTTATGATAGGGGGTCGGGAATAACTCCAGCGGCACTTCGGCCCTTGGGGATCTTTTGATCCGACTCATTTTGTCATATTTTGTACATATTTTTTACAGATATTTTTTAATTATGGTCTATTTCTCTATGGTCTATCTATATTTTTTAATCAAGGTTTTTCTATTCTATTCTATTCTTTTGTGCCTACCCCATTTTACACACTGGTTATCTCAGTGTGCAGGTTTCCTCGCGATGTTTTTCTTCACCGTTAGAGCAGGCGGTAAATGTACGTAAGTCTTCGAAAAATACGAGAAACTCATTGGTACATGACACTGCACGGTTTCGAACCCGGACCACCCAGGCTATATGTTTCTCTACTAATATTTTTTATGCTGCTGTTGCATTGAATGCTATTATGCGGCATGCCGCATTGTTTGCCGTATTGCATGCTTTATTGCATGCCGCATGCACGCCGCATTGCATGCCGCATTGCATTCTTTATTGCATGCCGTATTGCATGGCTACGTTACAAAGAGGTATTTAAGTACTTATACTATATTTGATGCATATGCTGGCCTTAAAAGAATTTGAAAAGCAGGGCAGTGACCGAAACCGACTATCTGGTAGGCCTCTACTCACACAAGGAGTTCACGGTTATATCTTGAATTTAATCCGCCGACTCGGGCCCTGAGCTCATTGGATTAGGGAAAATTTCGCAAAGTCGCCCCTTTCTAATTACGAGTCTCTTTGAAAATATTAATTATGAAATTCGGGTCTGTCTCTCTACTGGTAGGTTACTAGTACATTATATGAGGTGAATTTATACAGGGTGTTAATTTTGTCACAGTAATCTATCGCGGTATAGGTTAACTTAATGAAGGGAACTCTTGTATACAGTCTCTCTACGGTATACAAGAGTTCCCTTCATTAAGTTAACCTATACCGCGATAGATTACTCTACAGTCATTCGTCGTTTCACGCGTGCTCGCCTTTGGAGTCGTCTGCTCTGTATATTATTAAAATCTATGAGCACTCTGTCAATCTGATCTTTAAAGGTCAGTCTAGGACGACATCGGCTTCTCCTTCATTTTCGCTTCGTATACCTGTTTCGTCATTCGTTCATCGCTCATTCTTTCTACATGCCCGAACCAACGGAGCATGTCTTTTTTAATTTTATCGATGACACATAAACATTCAGGCCAGCCATTCTACGTATCTCTTTGTTGCGTATTCGGTCATCCAGGGTTACGCCGCACAATTTACTCAGAGACCGCATTTCCACTGCATTCATCTTACTTTCATAGGTCTTCGGGCATACCCAAGATTCACTGCCGTACAGTAGAGTCGGTGTAAACGCCATATATTGTTATTTTTAAATTACACTATACACATTTGTATTTATCTAATATTCATATAATTATACCTCTGTTCCTTTCCTGCCTGTCACCTAAGAGACAAGACCGAAAGAATACGCGTGATGACGTCACAATGTCATCTGCCAATCAAACGCACTCGTGAAATGACTTCTGTCGCAACGGTCACGCAAAGACCGTTGCGCAAAAACGCTCATCGGAATTAATTAAATTCCACGCTAATTACTCTAATATTGTAACTGAACTATCGCCGCGAGTGCTCTAAGTGCAAACTTTGGTGGAAACCAGAAAGAAACCAGCAGCCGGAGATCAGATCCAGGAGCTTCTCAAGTAAGTCTTGTCTCATCTCCTTCTAGCTCTCTGCCGCAAATTTTTCCACCAGTCGGTAGCTTACCACGATTTTTTGGAAACACCAAAATCGTTTCGTTCCATTGATTTTATTGTATATGACCTCTGCCCCAGCCTACTAGCCTGAAGTTTTGTTACAGTTAGTCTATTTGTGGCGCTTTTTTATATAGAACTTTGGAATTCGAGAGCCGTTGTCAAAATTTTCTGTTCTGTCAAACTGAATCCTGCATGCTCGTAAAATTGTTTTGCATTTGATTTAAAATATCGTGTGGAAAGTTGGACTGTATTGGACATTGGACCCTTATTGTTGAAGGGTTTATCGAGTCTATAGAGTTTTGAAGGGCTGTCAAAGTTGGAGATGCCGGTCTGACATGGGCGCTGAATCTTTGCGAAAGAACTTAAACATTTTATAACCACACGGACAAAATAGGGTATCAAACTATTTTGTCAGTGTGGTTATAAAATGTTTATACACTAGCAAATGGTATAATCGAACTAAGTTATTTTAGAAATAAGAAAACTTTGTCCCGTCATTCATTATTGAAGTTCAACTGAAATTTGAAAATAAAGGTTTACTACAAGTGAACGTGCACTTGGACGCGCCGAACGAGCCGAAGTTTCTGATAGTCTCGCGCACCTATGTGCATCGTCCGCGCCAAAAGAATCGACCTCGCCAGATTCGTATCGCACTCGCGAGCCCAGAGTTGCCAGACCGTCCTTTTTAGACGGTTTTCCTTTGCGCCGAATTTGATTACGTCATCGGAATTCGTCGGGGATGGGGCTACCTGCCGAATCTTTCCGGCGATTCGCCGCGTTCGGCGCGGATAGGTGAGCGAGGTTTCATATGATTTCATACAAAGAATTCTAAATTTCGGCTCGTTCGGCGCGTCCAAGTGCGCGTTTACCTTTAATGTGTCTTCGGTTATATTGTTATAATAATTTTGTAGTCACTGTTTAGACAGACAAAGCTGAAAAAAAAGTTTTATTATATGAGTATGTAACTCATATAATAAAACTTTTTTTTTCAGTGTAGTTCTAAGTATCTTTAAGTATTTGACCCTGACCTTCTAAGTTATTTTGGAATCGCATGCCTATTGACTTCCAAATTTCATTATGGAACTTGATATTTACAGTGTTGTAACCGAAATGGGGTGCGGCAGGGTAATATCAAAACTTTATGTACTTATGGGATTTCTAGACTAGATGAAATAACAGATTGTTAGCATAGTACGGGTAGCACATTAAAGAAAACTGAACTTGATGTAATGTAATTTGTAATTACCTGAGAAAACTGAGAAAAGGCAATAAGTATAAGATATTTTATTGAGTAGTATTTATATACCTAGTAGTAGTTTTAGAGAGTAGTTTTAGATTAGTAGTTATACCTAGTACTTAAATCTGCAATCTCTTTGTTAATACCTAGCTATAATTAAGGTGGTATAACTCTGGGTACGAACCCTTTTACCTCTTTCTTCAGCAAAGCTGCATTGCTTGCATTGCTGTGTTATAATTTTAAGGGTAAGAGAAAGTAGAAAGAGGTAAGTCCTCAAGGTTAACAGCGCTTTGAAAACCCTCTAATAATTTCATAGAGAGTTGAGATCTATGGGCGACGGTGACTACTTACAATCAGTTGGCTTGTTTGCTCGTCTGTTTATATTATAAATACAATAAAAAATATATTTATTTGAAAAAAAAAACGAGATGCTTACGTAGGGTTGGCTGGATATTTAATTATATTAAAAGAACACATGCTCTGTGTCCAATAACAGTATAATTACGCACCAAACGAAGCATAAGACAAAGACCTTGTCTATTGGTACGAGTTATAGGAGGAAGCGAATATTTTATAACAGAGATTTTTTACTTGACAATAACTAGCTAAAAAGTAGGTATACGAGTACCATCTGTCATTTATATTTCGTAGTAAACTACTACGAGCCTAGCATTCTCGTAGCTTACTGATAGAGTGAGAATTATTCGGGCTACTCATATTTAGAAAATAGTTATATGTAAGAAATTACAAAAGAAAAAAGATGGCGGCCCAAAAAATTATAACTCAGAATTTAAGAAACCCCCTGACGTACCATTGTGGAGATCCCTTTACTTTTTCCTGGTCATCATCAGATCCTCAAGGTTTCAGATGTTCAAGAACAGACAAACATACTGAAATACATACGTTTTAAACTTATAACACGCCCTCCCTCGATAGATCGGGGGTTAAAAATAGATTTTTTTTTGATTAATATGATATTATTTCTTACTACCACTGGTATTTATGGCTTGTTTACATTTGTTCAGCAGCATAATACGCGAATATTTGACTTTCGCTATTCAAATATTTTTCTATTTGTATTTCTAAACACGAGTAGCCCGAATATTCTCGCTCTACGAGAAAGCTGCGATAAAGCGCGTAACAGATTGCTACGAGCAAAAAAATATTGTCAAATCACAGGTAATCCTACGCTCTCTACTTCAAAATACTTGCTGTTCCATACAAACTCAAGACTAGATTTTTTGGTAATGAATGCGCCGTGAAAGTATTATCAAATTATATCGTGGTATAGCATTGTTTATGTGGCCTTTACTCGTACCATGCCCTAAGCCTTGCCTTTTGCCACGAAACAAATTTAATTGTTTTATTATGAAACTCTCAGGAGCTAGTTCCATAAAACGCGGACACATAGCGAATTGTAGTAGTGGATATTTTCTCGAAACGTACAACACGATTATTTACGACCGAATGAAAAGTGTCGAATGAGAGTTGTCGAATTGAGATTCTTTTTGGGTCAAGAAGTCATCAAAGAGAAAGTCTTTTTCTCTTTGATGAAATAGATATGATAACTTCATGACTACATGAGTTTCAGAATATTAGAGGAAACACAGACGTGTTTCTTCTAATATTCTGTAGCTACTCGTATATATGCCTAATTAGAATCGTGTTTTCGACTATCAGCTACGTAAGTATTTTTCAAAAGTATGGTCGTTATTTTCGGTCTATCGTATTTTTTTACGAGAGTTTTTACATCCAATCTCCGAATATTTACGACAAACACAGTTACGACTTCTCGACTAAGGCTACGAGATATAGGGGTCGAACGGGGGCTGATGATCTGCCCCTCGCCGGCCGTTCGTGAAGGGGTGTTTCTGTTTTGGCTCTCATTGTTTGCTCCTGTATTCAAAACACCGGTAAAAATACCGACAGAATAAATAAGACAATTCAAGACAACATCATTAATAATTACATTAAATATTTTAATTGTTTGGTTTGATATAAAGAATTAATGCTTGCTATCACATGCATGTTTTATAAGTTTCGGTGTTCATGTATTTATCTGTTTTTTTTCTCTCTCTTTCATATACTCTTTTATATATGTATATAAATATATGTGTATTTTATATGTATTAGTGTAAAATTGTTATGTAGTAGCATACGTGTAGGTATATTTTTATATATTATATGAGTAGGTATTTTATAGTATAGTAAATAATAATAATTAGTAAAACTCTTCTATTTAATTTATATGCACCTGCCTTGCAATATCTGTATGACCCAATGGTTAGCTGGTAGAAATTGCCGCATGGCATTAAGCTGGCCTCAAGTACTATTTTTGTGCATTAAAGAGTTAAATAAATAAATAAAATTAATAATAAACCAGTTAAGTGCGAGCTGAATCTCGCGCAATAGACCGCTGTTAGTCGCGTTCTGTGTTTTAACTACTTTCTATTATTCACACACTAACGAACAATATGTCAATGCGGTTTTAGTAGTATATTTTTTTCATCCATAATAATGTCTTAAAGTAGATAAGATATAGACACAAAGTTTTAAAAAGGTGAAGGTGGTTTTGAAGGTGATATGACTGTGTGCAGAGTCAGCTTGGGGTGGTACCGCCCTTTAACCTATTTCTGTCGCCAAGCAGCTATGCTTGCTGTATTTCGGTTTGAATGTTAAGAGAGACAGCTTAATTACCGGCACATGAGGTACTTCATCTAAGTCCTCAAGGGTAGCAGTGAATTGAAAACCCTCTAGTAACATGAATGTCTATGGCCGACGTCGATCACTTACCATCAGGTGGTCCGTTTGCTCATCTGTTCTCCTTATACAATACAAAACCCCGGCCAAGTGCGAGTCGGATTCGCGCACCGAGGGTTCCGTTCTCGAGATAAATATCGTTTTAGTTTTAAAAAATTACGTTTTAATTTTTTTTTCCAATAATTATAAATATTTAGACTGTATTTTATTTTTCTCATCAGTACTAATTATTTCAGATTTTTTGTTGATAAAACATTTTTTTAAATATCTGAAACATTATACATTTATGAAACTCCGTTTTATTTTTCCTGTAAAATTATCTATGAGTCTGAATTATTTCAGATTTTTTGGCTTGAAAATTTCTAAGATAAATTAAGAGGAAGGGGGAATAGTCTCTTCTTGCCCCATTTTTGGCCATAACTCAAAAACTGTAACACATAAAATAAAATATAAAATAGTTTTGTAATGCAGAAATAAGGCCCTTTCATATAATATCCCACTTTCCCCAGTTGCTCCACTTTCAGATTTCTACCCTCAATTTCGAACCCCATTTAAATAAAAATAAAATTATTTATATATTTTTTACAACAAGTTCTACAACTTTATCCAAATTTTAAGTCTATAGTATTCGTAGCCCCTGGGAAAAACACTTGTGACAGACAGACGGACACCGAAGTCTCACCATAAGGGTTCCTTTTTCATCATTTTGGTACGGAACCCTTAAAAGCACACCTTTCCACAGATTTTTTCCGAGTTTGACACTGCACATAAACTCGTAGCAACTGCGAGGATTCCGGATGGCCACGTTTTATCACGAAGCCTTTCCCACGGGACTCTTTACGTCGCCGCCAACAGAATAACACTATTAGACCCCGACGCCGTCGCCGACGACGGCGTCGCTAAAACCTTTCTCTCTTTTCAAGGGGTTTGATCCCGCACACTAGCGCTGCCAATAGAAAAAAACCGGGCAAGTGCGAGTCGGACTTGTGCACCGAGGGTTCCGTTCTTAAACTAAATATTTTTCGTTTGAAAAAAAAATCTTTTTTTTAATCAAAAATTATGACATATATTTTTATGACAATGCCTCTATACAGCAGCTAATTACTGTAATTATTTTTTCTTAGTATGCCCATTTACAGCAGCTATAAGTTATAATTATGTTATTACTAATTATTTATTTCTTCTAATTATGATGTTATTGGATGTAATTACCTATTCTTCGCTTAACAGTGCTAGCTAAGCCAAGGAAAAATTTCAATTAAACGCTTTTGTGGAATGTGTATCATATTATGTTGACGTAACTGCAGTGCTCTAAATGTTCCAATTGGTTAAAAAAGAATAAATATACAAATATGAATATTTAGATTTTTATTATATTTTTCCCGGAATACATACAACACCTTCTATTAATACTAATTATTTCAGATTCGTTACATTTTTTTTTTTTATTTCTCTGAAATTTTAAATTTTTGGCGCTTCCTTTTATTTTTCCTATAAAATATATGATATTATCTATGAGTCTGAATTATTTCAGATTTTTCAGCTGGCAAGCTTCGGAGATAAGGGGGGAACGGTCATTTTTCGCACATTTTTGGCCATTAATAAAATACAAATAAAATAAAAAATAGTTATGTAATGTGCAAACCAAAATCCTTTCATATAATACCCCATTTACCCCATTTACTTTCAGATTTCAACCCCCCATTTCGGATCGTATTTTCAATAAAAAAATTAATTTATTTCTAAATTTATTTTATATGGAATAGATGCGGGTGTTACGAAAAAAATGTGCTGTGGCCAATTAGATTTTAGATGATGATTAAAAATAAACGATTATGAAAAATATATATATTACGATAATATATAAACGATAATAAAAATAACAAGTGCTTGTAAACAATTTTTATTCAGTGTAGGAATGTTTATTTTTACTTAGTATTTTTTATGTGACGACACACGAAATTCACGGCATGTTTCAAAACTTGGAGGAGTTATTGCTTTAATTATATCTATTTTAATTTTAATTATTTTACCATATACCTTTAATAAAAAAATAAATTTAATAAAAACCTATCATTATTTACTGGCTTAAAAGGTCTTTATTAATAATTTCCTACTATTTCTACAGAAATTTCAAATATTATCTCGCAAAATACGTATAAATCATTGAAAAACGTCGGAGAATACAAAACTTAACCTTCCGGTTATTTGTTAAACTTCAACAAGTTTCAGATATAAACCCAAGTTGTGCTCTACGAGTTCAGACTCAAAGTTACTGTCTGCAGCAACTAACTGTACAGAGGATGACACATCAAGCTATACTCCGTGGAACCCTGTGGCAGTAAGTTTTTATTATGATTTCTTGATATTCCTGTGAATGTGTAAAGCGACGAAGTACCAAAGGGTTACTGGGGTGGGGTTACTGATGTGTTGGCCACTTTACAATATGCAATTGTGTCTGCATTTATCTTATCTTATCTTATGATAGGGGGCCGGGAATAACCCAGCGGCACTTCGACCCTTGAAGATATTTTGTGCCTACCCCATTTACACACTGGTCATCCCAGTGTGCAGGTTTCCTCACGATGTTTTCCTTCACCGTTAAGCACATCGACATGTACGTAAGTTTTCTATAGATACGAAAAACTCAGTCTGCATTTACAAATCATTGTTATATATATTTTCCCTCTTTTGGTCCTGAATGGTTTCTTTGGCCCATAGAAAAACGTCAGAGGCGTAGTGGTTATGCCGGACTCCCATGCGCGGTCCGGGTTCGATACCCTGCAATATCATGAGGTTTCCGGTTTTTTCTTTAACGTTACTATACAGGGAAGGAAAACATCGGGAGAAAACCTGCACATTGAGATAACCAGTAGAAAACCACCCCGTTAATTTATAAAATGATCACGAACCTCATCAATGAGGAATACGACTAAGAAGAAGGTCCAGAATGACCGCGCTTTTAAAAACAGTGGAGGTCAGAAAGTTGTTACCACTGGCAACTAACACAATCGCAAATTACTGAATTAATTTAAATGTGCTTTCACTAGCTATTAGAACTGCATACTTACATTCTGTGAGGAGGAAACTTAATAAAAACGTAAATATAAATGAATTCAGTAGTTTCAGAGAAATTAGCGATTGTGTAAGTTGCCAGTGGTAACCACTTTCTGACCGCGACTGTACATGTATAGTTATAATTATTATAGTATTTACCTGAGTAGTCCACGAGTATATTAAAGAGTAAAGGAGAATGGACACTTTTGGTCAAAGATTAAAGTCACTTCAGGAATCTAGCATAAATAAAATGAAAATAATTTGCCATTTAAAAAAAAATATGGTTTGTAAAAAACATATAAGTATAATATTTCTGCCATATCCTAAATCAATGCGTTGTAGTAAAAAACGCTGCAGGTCTTTGGACCGGTGATAGGTTACTGCGAGTTGCAAGAAACGTCCTAGGCTTCCTTAAGTCCCGATCTCTATTTAGCTATGGCGTAGAAAGAGATAATATGGTAGGTATTTTAATTATAGGAGAGACGAAAGCGACTCGACTCCGATGGCTCGGACACATCACTAGGATGGGGGAGGATCGGGCAGTTAAACGAGCGTATGTGGGACGCCCTAACGGACGACGTCCGGTCGGACATCCCAGATACCGCTGGCGCGATGAAGTGGAGAATGATCTGCGGGAGCTCCGGGCGCCTGACTGGCTCGAGACTGCGCAAGAGAGAGAGAGCGATGGCGCTCTTTGGTATCGGAGGCCAAGATCCACTTCGGGTCGCTGCGCCAGCGGAGTAAGTGAGTAAGTATTTTAATTAAGACTTATCTTTAAGGAAATTTCGTGCATCTGACGGTTAGCTAGAAAAGAGGAGGTTCTGCAAGTAAGGAGAGGACGGCAAACTATTTTCTCAGCCAAGATATCGATCGATATTGAGTGCTGAATCATATTGTTCATTTCATCGAAGACACGAAGAATAAAACCACAGTGAATGTGGTAACAAAACACATTCCAAACCGTGTAAAGTTTCTGGAATCGAATAGGCATTGCCTATTAGGCTGCCTGACGCTAGCTCTAGTCCACTGATCCACTCGAGTGGACCATCCGCTGTAAAGTCAATTGCGCCAGTGCCCAGTCCGTCTGCGAAACTGAGTGGGGGTAGGTTATTCTCATTGACTCCTCCTTACCATGAAGGAACGACCGCCAGCCCCTAGGGGAGGGTGTCAATTTTTATTTCCACGTTTGGTCTATTGTGGTGAACAACTCCTGGCATGAGTATTTGGAGGTATTGGTAATGTGTAAAAATGAACGATTAAAAAAATAATTATAGAATTGTTCAGTTACCGACCCGGAACAACCCCTTTTATCACTTTTGTTACACCCTATATTCATATAAACTCAATCATAAATCAAAGCCGAAAATTTAGCTCCAAAATGCGTCATAACTTATATAAAATCACGATTTTAATTTAATTAAAAAACCCACCCTTCCTTAATTTACCATACCTAGTTAATTTCTACACACGTACAAGTTAGCCAGACAGGACTGAAATTGAAACTTGGAGTAAAACTGGAAAACCGTATGAAAATTTGATCTTAATTACCGACTTGTGTAAGTACGTACCGTTTATGTGCTTTTGAAAACTACCTACGGTTTCAATTCAATTAAAACCCCGCCATTTCTAAAGCATTGGCTTAATTTCTGAGTGATTCTTCACACCGCACATACCGTACTTATGTAATTTCAATGACGCATTTTATTGTTCAAAAATGTTTATTTCATTTTCACGCTACAGGATCAGGATTGAAATTTGGAGTAAAACGGGAATAGCCGTGAAACGGTGCACGTCAATTGGATTTTGGTGTTCCCCGTTCGATATGCAGATGGCCGCTCGTTAGTCGCCGACCGCTCGTCGGCCCGTCTGTTCTGTACACACCTTTACAAGCCAAGTAAGGGCACAGTATGGGACCTGAATGATAACAAGCTTGATAGACGTTGTACAACAAATACTGTATTCTAGTAAAGCCATCACATACTTCCTATTTCCTTTAATGTTGCATGTTTAAATAATAGTATAAAATAAACATCATAAGCTTTAACTTAAATAATGCTTAATATTTTACTTAGTTTAGTATTACGTACTTCTATTAACTTAACTAATAAAATTACAAATAATGTCAATTAATTAATAACTAAATAATTATAAATAAACCTCCCCCCTTGCCGCTCCGGATGCAAAGGTGCCCATAACGCTTGCGGCGTTACCGCGCTGGATCGATATGGCCAACTTTGCACCAGGTACGACCCGGAGCGAGGGTCACAACCCCTCTCCCTAAGGCGACGGCCAATCCCACTCACAAATGATTTTGCTTCCGCACTCCAGCAGCCTGTAGTCTCCACAGCAAAAGGTACAAACATGTAATTGTGCTGGAGTGCGGAATATTTTTCATTTTTTCTAGCAGCGGCCAATTCAGCGGCCGCTGCGGCCGTCCGTGTCATTCGCGGCAGGTGGCTGGCAGCGAAGGTGCTTACACAGGTGGCATCCCAGAATAAACACCTCCCACGCTGCCAAGGCACCAGGGTCAGGCCGTCTGACCTCTTAACTTAACTTAACTTAAATTGTAGTTTTAAGTTGTAATTCTGGTATTTGAATATTTGATTGACACATAGCTTGTAAAGTTGTCAATGTGTGTATCATGTAATCTACACGACACGGGCAACGCTTAGTGTGGAGGTTATAGTTTAATGTGAAATGTTAATTAATATGTGGTAAAGGAATAAACTTTTTCAATTTTCAATACTGTATTTATAACTACAGTATTGAAAATTGAAAAAGTTTATCTCGGAACCGGAGAAAATAACTAACAAATAATATATTATTTGTTAGTTTCAGAGTATATAACATTAAATATAGAAATAAAAAAATAAAATATCTATACATGCCAATTACGAAACCAAACTGTTACAAAGTTAATTACAAATTATTTGAGCAAGTTGCAATACAATACAAGACTTAGCCTCGAACTACACGAGATCGGTTCCAGCTCCGGTTCGGGTCGCTGCAATCAATCACATAAGCTCCCCCTCCCCTACTTGAAATCAGCGCTTAGTGATTGGATGCAGCTAATCGAACCAGGTCTAGTACGAACCCGTGAAGTCCTAGGCTTAAATTTTGTTGTCTGTTGCTGTACTAGAATACAGTATTTGTAAACACTGGCCGTACAACGCCTATCGAGCTTGTATTCAGGTCCCATACTGGTAGTGGCGTACTTAGATTTAGTGCCGCCCCTGGACTGGACTCCTTCCAAAGGTCTTCATTACAATGGCGAACAAAAAACTAATTTACCAAGGAAAGTTCTTACTGGTGTATGGACTATGAATACATTGTCATCTTTCCGCGCTAATAAAGTTATTCTTATTCTTAAATTACACAAGAATAAGCGATGTGAAGAATCACTTTTAATGCTGAAACACCTGCGAAAGCTTCTCAATGTCGAGTTTTGAAAAAATATCACGAAAAGCCTTTTGTTCTCTAGCTCTACTTATTTGACATCATTCAATATTAAAATTCATTTTATCTTGAAGCTCCGTCTTCAATTTCATATTTGTCTGAAAACAGCTAGATACCTTTTACTCGTATATCAAAAATTCCGTCTCACAATCGAAATTATAAGATTCACTGAGAACCATCCGTAGCTATTGAAATAGATCTAGTTCGTTGTTTGTTTTGTTTATCTATGGTTTTGGTCACATCTCACCTCATTATAATGTCATTAGAGTGTTTTCGACGCGCTTCTTACCTTGAGGACTGCCACATGTGCCAGTAATTGCGCTCTCCTACCCTTAACCGAAACACAGTAAAGCCAATCATTGATTTATTATTGCATCAGAAATAGGTAAAAGGGTGATACCATTCCAGATTCTGCACAGAGTCATACCACTTAACTCTTTGAAATAAAGAAGGACTCAAGTCACCCCTTCATGCCATACCTATCTCACTATTCGAGTATGTAATCTGTCTTACATTCAGAGAGAACCGCCTCAATGAAGCCTTAATGTGAGGTTTCAAGAACCCTAAAACCTCCACGGAAGCACAAAGGGCTTAAGGAACTTAATTCGGATATGCATGTATTTACAGTGCACGTCTTTGAGAAAGGGAAATGCAATGAGTATTTTATTGCGATCTATTATATTTTATTGCGATCTATAATCTATATGTTCTTATTACATTATTCGCAAAACGCGACACATTTACTTTGTATAGCATCTATCTAAAGGATCACCCTAAATTGTATAAAGTAAAGCCACAGACGCTCTAATACACATACTGTTTTTTGATATACTCGTACTTACGTACAAAATCATAGGTGTCTTGCCTATCCCAGCATCAATCGTCAAAAACGCCATATAACCACGTCTTGCTTCAAATTTTGATATACTCGTACTTACGTACAAAATCATAGGTGTCTTGCCTATCCCAGCATCAATCGTCAAAAACGCCATATAACCACGTCTTGCTTCAAATTTTGATATACTCGTACTTACGTACAAAATCATAGGTGTCTTGCCTATCCCAGCATCAATCGTCAAAAACGCCATATAACCACGTCTTGCTTCAAATTTTGATATACTCGTACTTACGTACAAAATCATAGGTGTCTTGCCTATCCCAGCATCAATCGTCAAAAACGCCATATAACCACGTCTTGCTTCAAATTTTGATATACTCGTACTTACGTACAAAATCATAGGTGTCTTGCCTATACCAGCATCTATCGTCAAAAACGCCATATAACCACGTCTTGCTTCAAATTTTGATATACTCGTACTTACGTACAAAATCATAGGTGTCTTGCCTATCCCAGCATCAATCGTCAAAAACGCCATATAACCACGTCTTGCTTCAAATTTTGATATACTCGTACTTACGTACAAAATCATAGGTGTCTTGCCTATCCCAGCATCAATCGTCAAAAACGCCATATAACCACGTCTTGCTTCAAATAAGAGACAATTAGGGAATATAAGCTTGTTCGTCGAGCTTTCACATGTACTTACATGTATAAATTACCACTCACAGGATAAATGTCGTCTCTTTCCAACTCTCTGGGGGCGGGGAGTCCTGAAAATAATTTCGTGCAAAATGCTAAAATATTGGATGTTTTGTGTAGAGGACGGAGAGGGCTTCTCGATTCATTAACAAAATTAACTCGTTGTGATTAATAATAAGATCGTACGGGGAATAATTATTTGTTAATTACTTACTTACTTGTTTAAGTATACGTCGTAATTATTAAGCATGTGCCTATATTTTATGTCAAAGCAAAGGGTTATGTCTCGGATTTGAAAGCAGTATGTACATAGATATTATTATTATTACACCGAAAGAAATCTTGTTTCATTTAGACCATATAAAGTAAATTTTATTCATTTGAACAGATTACTTGACAGATACAACTAAGATCTTGGTTGAAGTGAATAATTTTTTGGTTGAAGTTTTACCGACTATACTCGTATATGCTCGAATTGAAACAAGTTCTCGTTGGAATTAAAAAAGCCTTTCTTTCAGTGTAGGCGCCAATAGAACGATTATCAAAACTTAACTGTAACTTAGAAACAATGGAAAGGAAAACACAAGTAACCTCGTGCACGAACTCAACATAAATTAATAATTTACATGTAACAAGAAGGCTTCTACGGGTATTATATATTTTTGGTAAAATAAATAATAAATTATTTATATTATTAAATATTAATTAAAAGGTACGTTATTGATTTGAGTATCATCTAGGTTACATGCAAGAAGATGTGGTGGTGTAACTTGCAGAGACAGCCTGGGGAGGTTCCACCCTTTTACCTATAATTTTACTGCAGAAAAGCAGATTTGTTTCTTTCGGTTTGAAGGGTAAGAGAGCTAGCGTAGTCCAACACATCAGGCACTCCATTTAGGCCCTTAAGGTTCGCAGCGCATTCAAAACCATCTAATAACTTTATAGCTGTTTTATAGTGAAGTGGTTTATTTATGGGGTTTGGTGACTACGAGTACTTACCGTCAGGTAGCTCGCTTACTCGTGTGCTCTCCTAATACCTCAATCGGCTTTGGCAGAGCGCGGCTGACAAAATACGAGTAATATATTCAACCACCAGGGAATCGGGATAATTTCCCAAATACGTCGCGGGCGGGAAATATTTCCCTGGTTTCGATGTAAAATTGTAAATACATCGAGCCTCAGCTCGACAGTCTCATCAATAAATCAAACTGTGTTATTTGTATCGTTAAGCCAATAACATTCAGAAATTGTGAAATTTCTTTTTCCGATATTTTTTGTCTCAGTAATTTCTTGAAAATATTTCAGTGTTAGATTTTCACATTGAGAATTTCTGAATTTTCTCGTAGTTTGCTTTCAGACCTTAGTTACGTGGCTATGAAAGCATATCGATGTCTTTAGTATTTTCAATATTTTTTTCTTTTATCATTTCCTCTTTGTTGTCTGGTTGCCTGGAAGAGATCGCTCTTAGCGATAAGGCCGCCTAAATTGTACTTCACTATTTCCTTTTCTATGTCTTGTTTGTTGTTTTCTATTTGAGCAATAAAGTGTATTTTACTTTACTTTTATTTCTATTGTTATTTTATTTTACAACTTAAGTAATACAATTACAAAAGGAAGAGTAACGAAATAAGGAAGATAATGTACAAAAATAAACTTAAATGTTATTTAAAAATGCCTAAAATTTTAAATATTCTAATTTAACCATCATCTAAATACAGCAAAATATATGGATATAACTTACGAATAAGTACGTAGATCATATTATGTTGCATTTTTAACTTCTAATTTTAAGAATAGTATTATTTTACCGTTTAATTATGTTAGTAGGTAATAAGTAAAGTTTTAGTTAGGTTTTATTTCTTAAATCGTTATGTTTTCTTAGTTTTAATGTTACATTATATCTAAATAAATTCACTTAACGCAAAATATGAAGTAAATTGAACCAGAAATATGACAAAACTAAGGCAATCCCATCGGTCGTAGGATCGTAAGAGGATATGAATGAACAGAAGACATATGGCCGGTCACCGGGGAATCAGGCCCGCGGATAATTTCCCAAATACACTGCCGGGGGACGTGGGTAATATTTGCCAATTTTTCGGGTAAATTTACGAGTTCTGATTTTATAAAGAACGTATGATATAAGCGTTCAATTGAATAAAGGTACGATTATTTGTGAAAGAGTTATTTAAGACTATTACAATGCTTTTAGATTATTATATGGTACTTTTCTTCAAAAAAATAAACAATACATATATATTGTTTTGTATGTTTGCTTGTAACAAATTATAAAGGTAATGATGATTGCGTGTCTGTGAGTACCTACCTGTATTGTTTTAAAAGACTTCTATTGGTTTTATTTTATTCCCGACTACGCGTAACAAAAACTAGGGTTATAATCTCTACTAGAACGCACTTAGCGTAGAAATGGCATCTTCTACTAATAAATTAAGCACCTACAAAATAATAACTCAGAAAATATAAGTGATGCATACTTATTCACTTAAAGGTGAGTTACAATCACTTATTTATAAGTAAGTAAGTAGTATTAGCTAGATATGCGCAAGTAACTCTTGACAAATTAATTATTCCAAGAAATATTGTTGTTTTTCGACGTTTTCGTACCTAAGGCAGTTATTAAAGTAGATAGAATCGAACAAATTCTGAGAAAGTAAATAGTCAAGCGTAATAATTACCTACCTTACCTTTTTCTGTAGTTTCTATGGTTGTAATCTGTTGTGTTTACCTAATAAATAAATTACATAATCATAACTAGGTTTAAAGGACTCTTCTGAAAGTTCATGATATTCTTTCTTAATTTATAGATATGAAAAAGTGAACATCACTTAGGCATGTCAAGGTTGTATTCTTCAAAATAAGGCCTAATAGTATATTAAAAAATTAAGAATAAATTTATTGTTGTGGAGACCCCCTAAATAAGCGGATCTCAAGAGTATCATCATCAGTGAAGAATTGCATTCCGTTGTGATTTAGAAAATTCGCACCAAAGTATAATTACGTCTGCCAGGCGAGTTGTTTAGATTTTGCCAGGGAGCGGCATAAAGGAGAAGAGAATAATGAGGGACGAAAATTAATAAATGAGATTACAAAAGATCTTATTACAGCCATTTCCCACAGCACCGCCTCCGTTGGAGCAATAATTAGTAAAAGAAATGGGCGGGAAGATCTTGGGGGATCGCGCTCTCGAATTTATCTAACAATGCCAAACGACCATACTGGTTTGCGAGGGAATAGTAACTTGTGAGAGTGAGTGAGAGGCTGTGGAGGGCAAATGTCTTATTTAGTATCGAGAGGGAATTGCTAGAAAATTAAGAGATGGCACCGATTTGTTTGGGAGGAATGACTGTGACCAGAATTGAGTTTTGGTAGATTCACTATTTTAAACCTATGACCAAGAAAGGGTTTATGGATTGGTTTTCAAGATATCGGAGTATCTTAAATGTTAGGACCATGGTGTCGATCCCACATTTGGAACTTTGAGAACCAAGTTAGGGGGTAATATTTAGAGTTATTACGAGACCTGTATCGCAGGGCAGTTGCTTTTCCGGTTATTTTAATGCTTCCACCTAGCACCGGTTAGAATAGTAAAGAAACTAACAGCTCCTGTCAAATATAGCTTTATTTCTCTTAAATGCATGAGTCTCAATATTGCCATCTCGCTCAATAAAATGACGTATCTGGAGAAATGGGCCAATAGCAAACAATCGCGGACCTTGTCAGCGGGTGTAGTCAACCTAAATACTTTTTATATAGATACCTACATTTCTGTCCTAGTGCGACTTGTATTTAAACTTGCATAGTATTTAAAATTTATTAGGGATATTATTATTATGAAATATACTGTCATAAGCCTGAAAAGTTCCTTCCAAAGTTAAAGATGACTAAAACACAATATACTGTGCGATCGGTAAATAGAGATGCAGTCTTTTAAAATTCTGATCGCAACATGATCGTGATCAGGGTGTAGGCTAGATTGTTTATTTTATTCAAAAAGTGTTTAATTTGAAAACTGCCTTTGGAAGAAAACACCTAAGGGTTTTTTAAACGCGCAGACGAGGCCAGTTTCGAGAACGCGCGTATGTGTCGATGAAAAAGCGTGTCAAACGCGATACACACGCGCGCAACAAGCGCGTTTAAGGTACGTTTGTATCGATGAAAACGCGCGTAAACGCGATACAGACGCGTGTTTGAAGTGCGTCACATGTCGCAATATTGAGGAAAGCATTGGAGGCGAATACAGACGCGCTACAAACGCGCGTTATCGACGTATTCGCGCGTTTGTATAGATACAAGCGCGCGACTGAATTTGTGAACGTGTGTAATACCTACATGCATACCTTCCTGTATTCTAATGTATAAATTAAGTACCTTCCTTCGTTTCCTAATATTTTATTTCTGTTTATTAATATATCCGTTATTTATATATTCCGGTAGTATACCATTAGGGAGTGATCCCTGGCACACAGGTGATGCCTGAAAATCAGCGCCGCAGTGCTAAATGCGCAGCAGCGGCAACAGGCTGAGGCAGTCCCCTTTTCCGGTGCTGCACCCACCTTCATCAAACTTAATTACTTTTGTTTATTTATTTTTATAATATATTTGTTTAATATTATTATTTTTATCTTCTGTACCTAATTGTTTGTATTTGTTATTTGAAATAAATTATTTCTTTCTTTCTTTCAAAGGTTTACTAGCTACGACTGAATCTCGTTTGAAGCGCGTACACGCGTATAAAAACGCGGTGTGCATAAGCTCTAAGAGGGAAAACACTGAAAAACACAGCATAAACACCCTTAATTTTTGGGGACCTGTTACACACAGTTTTATTTTACAAAGTAAACCTTAAATTACATTTTTCGTACAGCGCATTCTTCCTAATAAATTATTCAGACGCATCCGGGTGTCGAAAGGCCCTTTTTGTGTAACGTTATTTTTCTCGAGAACATAAAGAGAGGCAGTTAATTGAGAGGCGCTCCATCCAGTGAGGAAATAAAGGGTACAGATCAGCTAAGTGTAGGCTCTCGAGACTGCTGTCGATAGGAGTTTCTTTTATTTGAAATATGAACTTTGACCGACCAATTTTAAAAAAATCCTCAAGTAACATTATTTTTTAACTCATTTAGAACTTTGACTATAAATAAGAAAAAACTATGGCCTTTGAGTAAAAATTGGTCGAACGTTTCTAAATCTTATTCTTTCGTCGAAGAAAAAATAAAAATCAAACATGTCATATACGGTTTAAAAATAATCACTAATTATTACAGGAAGGTTATCGTGATATATTGAAGTCGAATAATTCTGAATAATTAATGATTGGCTTCAGTTTTTGAGTTATTATATATTAAAAAAACTTTTTTTCCATACATTTAGTATGGAAACTGTATTTAGCCGATTTTGTAGAAATTTAGCCGATTTCCCGGGAAAAGATACAAGAGAGTTCTCATGTCCCGAGAAACCGAAAAGCTCGATAAATAAGAAACCCTACATAGAACGTTTTTTTCTTGTTATAGTCTACATACAGAAATATATTTTTTCCAGAAATTTTGACCGAAAGCTTTTTTCAAACAAATCATGCGGGGTTCTCTATAATACTTTGGTTACGTTGAAAGGTTAACCCTTTAAATCCTGTTTTAACTTTTACAATATTTAATTACCTACTTAAATTTCACACTTGTGATTTTATGATTCAATTGAAAAAGGCTAATTATTGATTAATTAAGTCTCTGGTTACGAAGTTTATGTTTTCTTCTTTAGGCTTACGTGCCGCGATCTTTAATTAAATTAAGATTTTTTTAACTAGGTCATGGTCGGTGAAACTTGACGAGAGAATTGGATAGTCGAAAATACGGACATTTATGTAGTATTTTATTAGTTCTATTTTATTTACCTCGTGATGCTTGCTTGCTAATAGTATGGTTAGTGGCCAACCTATTTGTCAGAGTAATCCAGGCCGCCTGTAGGGCTCTGACATGGCTTAACGACTGCTGTCGAACGACAACCGCTGGGACCGACTGCTTAACGTGCTCTCCGCGGCACGGAGGAGCTCAGATGAAATATGCCACTAGCGGTCACCCATCCCAATCGAGGTTAAGCGATGTTGGCGCGGTACCGACCGCGCCAACATCGCTTAACCTGCACGACCACTTTCGGACCGTGCTCGCAACTAGGCTACGAGCTTCACAAATACGTGATAAAAAGTATTTTGAAAATGTATGTATTTTTTAAGCTATAATGTGATACCTGATTAACTCCGAACTTTTATAATTTTGAGTTTGTCTTGCATTAGAAAATACCTAGAATTTTCTTTAGTATAAAGGGAAATTATGTCTTACACCTGCCACAGTAAAAAAATCGAGTGAATTTTATGAAACTGGAGGTTTGGAGACTTTTTTGAGAGCCGTTTGAATAATAAACAGGGATGAAAGATGAAGCTTAATTAATATTTTATAATTTTCCTTCAGTATTACTTAGTATGCTCGACACTTTTCGGAATATTTACGGACTTTCAACCGGTTTTAGAAGTTTTTAATTAAATAGGAATTTAAAACGGTTATAAGTAAAGGAAACACGTATACTTTTTGTAATTGGTTAATTGCAGTGGATTTATCTAACCGTTTATTAATAGCTATTTAAAAATATAATTTGACTTTATATAAGGTAGTGTTTACATACATTTCATTTTCTATTTACTTACCCAAAATGAAAACTAAATCGTAAACAAAATCTAAACTCGAAATTCAAAAAAGCTAATGAAGTGGCTTGTTTAGGTATCAATTCAGAATCGCTTTGCAAGAGGCCGTATTTTTGTTATATCTGTTACAATAATTCAGGTTACTTCGCGTCCCTAAGTGTCACACTAATTACAGAAAGAATAGCTATCTAGTAAGAGCATGTGCAGCATTTAACCTGCTAAGCAATAACCCTACTTTAGATCTCTTCAACAGTAGTCCTGATTCCGTGAAATCCTTACTCACTAACGAATTTTCCTCTGCCTATCTGTAAATGTACATGGTTGCTAGATTTAGAGTGTTATTATTAATTTTTCATTATCTGTGGAAACTTATAAATGGCTATTGTTTTTATATATGTATATGTAACGGTTGCTGCGCGCAAGGGTTGCTGCGCGCGCCGCGGCGCTGTACAGACGTGTTGTGTGTCAGTCTTACTATTTAATATTTAGAACAGTGGTTAGATCGCTTTATTTCACCGGACTACATTGTATAGTGATGAACAATCTTTTTACCTGGTGCCTTAGTAGTGGTGGATATATTTTCTTCACTCCAAAACAGTGGAATTCGAGGAAATAGTGAATAAAATCGTCGGTGTCAGTGTGAACGTATAAAGATTTTTCTATACACCGTCAACATACTTATCTTACATTACCTATTGCCAACCAAACAATATATGGGATTATTTCGTCACTTAACAAACGCGCGCTGTTGGCCTAGTGGTGCGGTACGAAACTGCGGAGCTGGAGACGTGCGTTCGAAACTGGAACGAATTGGACTTTTTTACTACTTTTTGTATATATTTTTTTTTCTTTTTTCCTTATCATCTTTGATTAATCATCAAAATGGACTGCGGGGCTGAATGTAATGAGCCAATCACAAACGACGCATTCATCACATGCTCGACCGAGACATGCTGCAAGAGTTTCCATTGCGCTTGTGTGGGCGTTCCCAAGGACCAAAGGAAGATAAATTGGACGTGTCCAGACTGCATGAGCGCGAAAAGGTTGAAAAGTACCGGCGGCACCCCAGTCGGTACTCCGTCCCGCGTTACCACGAGCCGCATCGCTCTGAATCTTAGCCAAGATGACGTCAAAAATGTAACCCTCAGGAAAGCAAATGTAATAAAACGGAACACGCACGAGATTACACCAGCTATTGACGACTCATCGGATTTTAGGACAGAGTTACGACTTCTACGAGAGGAAATGATAAAACTTGGACTCCAAATGAGTAACATCGCTGAATCCCTGGCTAAGTGTAATGATCGGATTAACACTTTTACTTCCAAGCTCGATAATTTTGACACACGGATCAAAAACTTGGAGTCTGAGGATCGAGAAGTTGATGCACTCAAGCAAACAGTTTCGTGTCTTGAAGATCAGGTGAACTCACTCTGTCAAGCGTCCCTACAAAATGAACTGGAAATCACTGGCATTACAGAAAGGAAAACCGAAAACCTTACTCACATGGTTTTGGTTGCGGCAAAAACAATTGGTGTCGATTTAGCTGATGGCGACTTGGACGGCGTGTTTCGTGTAGGGACTCGGCGGCCTTCAACATCGCCTGACACTTCATCTCCCAGGCCTGTGGTTGTAAGACTATTGCGACGTGGCAAACGAGATGAGCTGCTACGTGCAGCCAAGAAGAGGCGCTCCCTTACCACCGAGAACCTGGAAATCGACGGCCCGGCTACGAGAATGTATTTTAACGAGCGTCTTACTCAACGCAACAGGCTGTTATTTCGTGATGCCAGAAAGAGAGCTAAAGAGAGTCACTACCGCTATTGTTGGACAAAGAACGGGTCCATCTTCGTCAAGCAACGAGAGAAGGGAAAGGCAATACTTATCAGATCACAGATGGACATTGATCACATTTTTGGTAATAGTGCTGGTTTGTTGCCGGATGCAGCTGGACAGTAGGACCCTAAGAATTCGTCTTAGATATTACTGTTTCCCTGAAATAATTTTAAACATTTTAGGCTTTTATCGTTTGTTTGAAAATTACAGATGTATAAATTACTCTTCAATGTGTTCGGATCCTAATCATCACAGTGTTGTTTATGCTTTTTATCTGAACGTGTTCTATTTTGTAGCTCTTACTAAATGCAACAATATTGCAATAATTACTGACTCTGTTAAAATAACAATTATTGATTATTTATTTCTAGTATTATATTATATTGTGTTATATTATTATAATCTGATAATATCTATCTATTTAAATAATATGAAAACAAGCGTTGTCATCAAGCACATTGATGGTGGGTTGGACTGTTCTTATACTCCTGATGTACGGGCCGATTCTCAACCATATCTCACGCAACCAACTATTGGGGTAATTTTTGTTCTTCAGATTCTTCTCATGTTGATTTACTTTAAGCAGGTCACTTTGAAATCCGATATGTTTCAAGTTTGTTTACTCACAAAAATTGTAATTAAACTTTATGAACATAGATGAACTTGCTACAGATATAGAAAATACACTGAGTGTGACGTGCTATTCTATAGGGTCAGCAGAGGAATGTGGTGAGATTCTGAGGAACGAATATAATTTTAGGGTACTCACCTATAACATTAGGAGTATAATGAGGAATTTTAATGAATTTCGAATAATATTAAAGCGCCTTAACTTGGATTTTGATGTTATCATCCTTACGGAGTGTTGGCTTGGTGATGCTACTTTGATACCGAGGCTCGATGGGTACACCTTTTCGCGTACCTCAAAGTATATTAACAAGAACGGGGGTGTTGTTACATATGTAAGGAACACTTGGAACGCTGCTTTCTCCGAACCCGCTATTCAGGACGCAAATTGCTTGCAAATTGACATCCCACAAGTCATTACTCTACTCGGTATTTACAGGTCCCCATCTTTCGCTGACTTAACAAAATTTTTCAGTTCATTGGATATGCACCTATGTACTTTAGATAATAGACGGTCGGTAATGTTTGCAGGAGATATCAATATAAATATTATGGACGAAAGTCCAATTAGTAACTCGAACGAATATCTATGTCTGACGGCAGAGCATGGCCTGATACCGGCTATTACAAAGCCCACCAGAACACACACATGTCTCGATCACATTTTCGTGCGGTCGGGACTGGAGGGCGCATCTGTTGTCTGTAGCACAGATATAACGGACCATGATTTGGCTATGATAGGCGTACGTCTGAATGGAAAGTCTGCTAAAGTTAACAAGAAGACTGTGAGGAAAACTGATTTTGCGGCAGTGGCTGAGAATCTTAGTGGGGTGGATTGGTCTCCGGTGCTTAATGCCGATGACCCATCAATTGCTGCATCAAATTTATCGGCTATGATTGCCTCGTCGGTCCGGAATCATACATGTGAGTGTCGAATTAGTAGATCCAAACAAATCATCCAGCCCTGGATTACGCCTGGCCTTATTCGCTGTATGAAACATAGGGATAAGCTCCACATGAATGTCCGTAAAGATCCGGAGAATCTTGTTGTCAAACGTATATACACTCGTTATCGTAACTTCTTCAGGCAACTATTGCGGAAACTCAAAACTGAATACGACAACTCCCTATTGGTAGAAAATAAATCTAAGCCTAAACAGTTATGGAGGACTATCAAAGATATATGTCATTTACCAGTAGTAAACAATCAGTCCTCAGAATTATTGGAAGCGCGTGAAACGGCACTGGATTCCCTTAACTACTGTAATAGTTACTTTGCTCGTGTCGGTAGTGACTTAGCTGGTCACACGCTATCCAGACTACAAATGACACAGGATGCTCTGGCCGCCGAAGTGTGTAACGGGTGTGGTCCAGTGGACTCTCTATTTTTATCGCCGACTAACCCGCAAGAAATCGACAAACTCGTTACCGATTTAAAAACGGATAGTGCTCCGGGGTGTGATGGCTTTACAAATGCCCTCATTAAACACATTAAACCTACAATCCTGGTTCCGTTTGTACACGTCTGTAATCTGAGCCTCTCCAAGGATGTTTTTCCAGACATCTGGAAAATAGCCTCAATAAGCCCCATTCACAAAAGTGGTCAAAAAAATATTCCAGGGAACTACAGACCAATATCTCTACTAAGTGTATTTGCTAAACTCTTGGAGAAGGTTGTCAGCAGAAGACTTATGGGTTTTGTGGAGTCGCACGGGTTGTTGTCCGATCGGCAATTTGGATTTAGAAAAGCCAGGTCCACGGAGGACGCCGTGTCACTTCTAACTAAATTCATTTCTAATTATCTTGACAACGGGGATAAGTGCATTGGTGTCTTTCTGGACCTGGCTAAGGCCTTTGATACGGTATCCATTCCCATTCTGATACAAAAACTTCAGGGTTTTGGAGTGCGGGGTATAGCTCTAAGTTGGTTCAAGAGCTATCTGACTGGTCGGAGGCAGTGTGTGAAAGTTGGATCTACAATAAGTGATATCGACCATATAAGCTTTGGCGTGCCGCAGGGTAGTATTCTTGGGCCCTCTTTGTTCCTAATCTATATAAATAGCATCACAACTTTGCCTTTAGGCAATGCAGAAATTGTATGTTATGCCGATGACACTGCTGTTCTGTTTCGTGATGAATCATGGGAGGGTGTTTACTTTGAGGCGGAGAGGGGTATGTCAAATATCGCGCACTGGTTGGAGAACAATTTGCTTACCTTGAACGTCACAAAAACCAAATATGTAGCTTTCCATAAAACAAAAGCTTCGAGTCCTTCGTCTTTTCCGGACCTTAAAATTCATGGTTGCCCAAGTGAGCGGTGGAGAAATGCAGCCCCTCTTTGTGATTGTGACTCTATTTCAAGAGCTGAATCTGTGAAATACCTTGGTATCACACTGGACGAAAATCTGTCGTTTGCTCAACACATTATGTCGCTGTCGGGTAGGGTGAGAAGATTAATTGGAGTGATGAGACCTTTGCGCGAAGCCGCCAGTCCTGAAGTGCTGAAAATGGTTTACACTAGTCTCTGTGAATCTATCCTCACGTACTGTATTTCAGTGTGGGGTGGCACGCACAAGACAACAATGCTGGTTGTAGAGAGAGCGCAAAGGTCAATACTTAAAGTCATGCACAGAAAGCCTTATTTGTATCCAACACGACAGCTGTACACTGACTGCAAAGTCCTACACGTGAGGCAGTTGTTCGTTTTGAGAGCGTCAATGATCGCACACAGGACTACCATTGCATCGGCCGAATACAGCAAATTGCTCAAGAGAAGAGTGTACAAAATACAGTGCCCTTCTGTGAAAACTGGATTCGCACAACGTTTTGGTGCTTTCCTTCACCCATTTCTTTATAACAAAGTTGTAAGGGCCTGTGTCATTCAGGAGCTTCCAATGAGTCAAGCGAAAACTCTCGTTCGTGATTGGTTACTGGAACTGTCCTATGACGAAACTGAAAAGTTATTTAAAATAATAAAATAAAAATAAAAATGTTAGTCAGTCTTGTCTGGGGGAGATTTGTGTAATTAAAGCTGTAACTTATTTATTTTTATTAGTGCATATATGTACATAATTAGCTTTAATATTATAAATATATATTTTATAAATATACCTAGTTATATAAATGTATATATTAATATATTTTATAAATTTATAATAGTCTTAATAATTAATAATCTTTTAAATAATACATATACATATGATCTTTTAAATTTAGCTGTAATTTTTCTTTTAATTTTGGAATGTAATGTTAAATTGACACATAACATTGTAAAGTGGTCAGTGTGTGCATGTAATCTCCACGACACAGGCAACGCCTAGTGTGGAGGTTATAGTTTAATGTTAAATGTTAATTAATAATTTGTAAACGAATAAATTTTTTCTATTTCTATTCTATTTTCTAACTTGTAAATTAAGGCTGTAAGCTACCCAAATAAAATAAAATAATGAGATCTGTTTTTAATACTTTTCAAAAGTCTTTTCTCACCTTTTTCAAACTCAACAGAAATTCTTTAAATGCATAGCGAATTCGATACTATACAGGTCAAAATCGTATTTAAGTCAAAATGAAAAAAAAATAGACACATTATTATACAAAACAGTCACACACAGCTGACAGATACTCGTTACCTATACAAATACAAATATACTGTATTGCACACCCGGGACATAAACAAAACATACAACATAAAGAGAGGTACAATACAATGTGCAGAAGGCGGCCTTATCACTTTAAGCGATATCTTCCAGGCAACCTTCAGGTGATGGAAAAATCATAAAATATATAATATACGGGTGCAAAAGGCGTATGAAATAGATACTACCCTCAAATAAATAAATAAAAATATTTTTTTAAAAAAATATATGCAAACCTTTGCAAGCTGCCAAGCAGTAGTAATAATATTACATAAATACTATAATATATACAGAAATATACATAATATATATAATATACTATATGTATGTATATGTAGTTTCACTAAAAATAGAAACATCCATAACTATAATACGAGAAGCAAAGGCAAGTATGTATTGCCAGGAACGCGGTTAACAAAGACTATGAAGTCATTCACAGTGAATTCTAGAAAATTTTATAATCTTGTCCCAGAAGAAATCAAAGTGTTAACTGAAGGAAAATTTAAATTGACGCTTAAAAAAATCTTATCAGTAAATCGTATTATGGTGTTTAACTATAATTAAATCGTATTATGGTGTTTAACTATAATTAAATCGTATTATGGTGTTTAACTATAATTAAATGATAAAAATGCTTGGCGTGGTCATGACATAATCTGAAAATTGGTATAATTAATTAATATATGATTAATATATAATATACGACTGAGAGAGCGCTCAGGTGACCCCCGCGCCGAGTCGTACCTGGTGCAGCGCATCTCGCTGGCTATTCAGCGTGGAAACGCTGCCAGCGTGATGGGCACCTTCCCGCCAGGTGCGACTCGGGGCTGTTTATTAGATTAAGGATTTTATTAGGATTTTGACCCATATAATATGTTTATATTATATTCTAAGATTAATATATGTTTGTTTTGTTTTCAATTTCATTATGACTTGTTATTTTGTTTATTATTTTAATTGTTAATTTTAGTGTTATTGTTAATTTTAGTGTTAATTTATTGACGAACAAAAGCGTACAATTTGTACCAACTTGAAGTAAACGAATGAATTGAACTAAACCATGATAGAGTCACAACCCAGGAAATTAAATCTACATTGTTTTTATCGATTATCGGTAGTTTAGAACAACTAAAACGTCTTATTGAGCTGAGAGACGCAGTGACCCGAATATTGGTCTCACATCACTCATCTATTCAACCGATTTCTAGTCGTTCATTGTCGCTCGCGCCACTGACGCCCTAAGTTAAGAAGACGCCTTAAGTTCTCACGCATCGGTGGTTTTGTGATATCTGTTCGTAGGTATGTCTCTCTACAGTTAATATTGACATACATTGCTGGTTATCGTGTTCATTTAATTTTATTTATTTATTAGGTAAACACAACAGGGGAGTTACACTAAAGGACCATATCCGAAATGAATATGTCAGGGGTAGCTTCAAGGTGAGACCGATTGTGGACAAAATGGCAGAGACTCGCCTAAGATGGTATGGCCACGTGATGCGCCGACCTGACGATTATGTCGTGAAGAAGTGCCTTTCCATCGCAACTACTAAAAGGGGAAGAGGTAGGCCGCGTGCTACCTGGCTAACGACTGTCAAACGTGACATGAACACCATGGACCTAACTGAGGATGACGTGTACAATCGAGGAGAATGGCGCCTCAAGATTAGGAAAGCCGACCCCGTCTAACCGGGATATGGCGAGGACAAAGAAGATTAGGTAAACACAACAGATTACAACCATTGAAATTCATTCGTTTCGTTCATTCGCTGACGTTTTAATGTTTTAACCAGCAATGGATGTTCAGCCGTCGCATGCGTCGCTAAGTATCTAATTACATTCTGTAAATTGTATGGGACTTTAAGAAAAATGGAGGGCCGAGCATCCTTACTTTTCCTCCCTCCAAATAACAAAATATAGACGTTACATTAGAATAAAAGGAACATAATTGATAATGACAAGAATTCAGGACTTCAAATTAACCAACTGCTTCTTATCTCATGATAGTGGGCCGGAAATAACCCAGCGGTACTTCGACCGTTGAGGATCTTTTGTGCTTACCCCATTTACACACTGGTCATCCCAGTGTGCAGGTTTTCCTCACGATGTTTCCGTTGAGCAGTCGGTAAATGTACGTAAGACTAAATACGAAAAACTTATTGGTAAATGGCACTGCATGGTTTTGAACCCGGACCTCCCGCTTGGGAGTCCGGTGTCCTAGTCACTGTGCCTCCGACGCTTTTGAACCAATTGCTAAATGATACGCATGTATTTTAATTTCTAGGTCTCCACGTTTTCCATCACAATTTTTATATAAAATGGAAACAACAATTTGGAAAAAAATGCATCGTATGACACGCTGATGATCAAGACGAATCCAACTTACGAATCCAAATTATGTTGATATCGGTTAAGTAGTTTAGGCGCTGTGATACATAGACACCCAAAAGCATAACCTCGTTTTTGCTTCGCGTAGTCGGGTAATTCCTAATTAACTAAAATGCCGGTGGACCGCGGAGTGGAAAGTTTAGTTTATGGTCTAGGACTGACGAGTACTAATAGAACAAGTTGCGACATCTCGCGTGAAAGGTCTGATATATTACTTTACTAGAAGAGACATCAGACCCAAAATGTTATAAAGGTACAGAAGGTCCGCGCAGTACAAACGCGCTATAGTAGCCCTTTAGAACGCAGGCTCTGCGTACAAGCGATCTCAAACTGAATCAGACGAACTCAGTCGCGAATTGGTCGCGCTGCGGCGCGATCAAGTGGTAGGCATTATTTTTTATAATTAAAATAAACGAAATATTTTTCATAAGGCTCTTTGTTTTAAACTGGGAACTATGGCTGCCTTAGCGATACGGTAGAGTGACTAAAATTCTGTAAATTTATATTTTGTGTACCTTAGCATACAAAATACAAATACAAATATACTTTATTGCACACCCGGGACACAAACAAAACATACAACATAAAGAGAGGTACAATACAATGTGCAGAAGGCGGCCTTATCGCTTTAAGCGATATCTTCCAGGCAACCTTCAGGTGATGGAAAAATCATAAAATATATAATATACGGGTGCAAAAGGCGTATGAAATAGATACTACCCTCAAATAAATAAATAAAAATATATGCAAACCTATGCAAGCTGCCAAGCAGTAGTAATAATATTACATAAATACTATAATATATACAGAAATATAATACTTAATATATAATCAAAAATATAATAAATAAATAAATAACACACATCATATGCTAAAGTGAAACTGCATTACAACAATTAGGCAGTGTATCCTCACTGCAGTTCGTAATGTTGACGAAGGAGATTTTTAAATATTGGTAGTGATTTGGCCTGCCTGATAGACGACGGGAGGGAGTTCCACAGCCTAACGGCTTGGACTGTGAAAGAGCGACTATAGAATTACAATAGCAATACAGCAATCATGGAGGAAAGAAGCTTGCCGGTTGCGGAGCACGATATTCTTTCGTCCAAGACAGCAATAAACTGCTACGTTCGATTGTACACAGAGAGAGTACCAGAGTAGTATGTGCTACGATATTTGCTACGGTGGCGTGTAGCCCGTTCGTAGCAATGGTTTTTGTCCTGATTTTAGATCGCCCAGTCCCATTTTCGGCTTTTTAATACTTGGCTCTTTGATTTTCGTCTATATACCATTTCTTCGGTTCTTTTGACTCACTGTAATTCAACCATTTCCAGTGAATATTTCCAACAATATTCCTTTAAATTCTCAGGAATATTAACTAATACGGAAGCATTCCGATAAATAATTCCAGAAATTTGAGGAAATTCCCGGAAACGGCATATATCGCTAGTTGCGATGTGTCTCAATTTATGCTGGACCTGGAACCAAAAAGGAAAAACCTTATTTCCACTGTACACAATTATTGCAAATGTATTTATTTCCGTGATCTGAGTTTCGAGGGGTTTCGATAGTTGGCCCGTTCTGGATGTTTAATTAAAACTGATAGACCGCCGGGGGACAAGGGGACGAGAGGGGAAGGTAGGGGTCGGTAGAGGTGCCAGGCTGTTGGACAAATTATCCATAGTTACACGACGTAAATACTGGGTGCAACAAAAATCGAAGGTTGACATCCCTTTTATAGGGATTCGTATCCCGAAGGGGAAAACAAAGCCCTATTGCTGTCGTTCGCTCCGACGTCCGTCCGTCCGTCTGTCTATCAGAGGGAATGAATGAATGAATGAATACACTGTATTGCACAAAATTAGTGTGATACAGTGCGTACGAAACAATTAATACAATCTAGGCGGTCTTATCGCTAAAAGCGATCTTTTCCAGACAAACTTTTGGTGGAGTAATTTTGGTAGAAAAAGGTAGGTTGTGCACCTTTTACAAGAATATATATTATATATACGAGTACACATACAAATAAATATATTAGAGTGGTCTAGCGCCTAAACAGTATAAGATACAGTTTTCTAAATTTCACATAATATCAAATCGTCAAATGTAAAACGATCTCGATTTTTTGTATTGACAATTTATTTTATGAGTTAGACGGTTAATTAGATTTAATAACATGCAGGCCTTTTATCTACTTAAAGAGAATATAATTTTTACCATTTAGTAAATTCATAAACCTAACGTCTCTTGGAATTATTGTGTAATGAAACTAATGAATATTTATAGTTTGGCGTTAATTTAGCGAAGCGTGTTTATTTAAAGCATTGCGCTGAAATTTTAATTTCATTCTGCCATGTTCCATGCCCAGAGGACATTTTGTCTGTGGTCACTGCTGTTGCGGACTTTTTGATGCGAACATAGATAAAAAATGCAGTAGTTTTCTGTGCAAATGATTCGATTTACCATATTCAGTGAAAAAATTGAATAAATTATCTGTACAAAAATGTCAGTTATGGTGATTCTCCCTTCAATACGAGTGTTTCTATTAAACTTATATTAGTTAGTAATTGGGCAATAAAATAGAAGAAACCTCAATAAAAATGAAATAGAATTAAATCTTAATGAAAAAAAAGTTAATCTAAGAACACATTATACAAAATTTTTGTTTCACTGTTTGAATACTACGTGGTGGATACTACGTTTGGATACCATGTGGTGTAGAAAAAATAAATATAGATACTTAGTTTTATCATAAAATCTCAGCAGTGGAACACACTGGCTAACCTAAGAATAATCTAAAATCTTCAAAAAGAATAAATCGATTGAGTAAATTCTGTCTGTAGTCTACAATCTACCGCGAGAGTGAAAGAACTTGTATTGTATAGGGTTTAATGAAATTCCAATGTAACTCAATATCGATAAATTAAGGTTAACAAATATTCTAAATATGATTGTAAAAAGAAAAGAGTCCTGTATCAAAATGTATGCAATCTATCAAATTAGTACCTAAAAGCAATCATAGTTAAATATTTAGTTACCCAGTTTAAATATTTTCAAAGGCCACCAGACACCAAATAAACAACCCTTTGATCAGTATCAATTTATTACTCCTCGAAAGCGGAAGTTGATTTGTACGAAGCCTCCTAGTGCAATATAAAAGTTACAGTCGGAATTAAACTTGTGCGAACTGAAGTTTCAATAAAGTGCGTTGATATATCGCCGTCCGAACTCATCCACCGAGTTACAGAACTTGGGTAATAAACGGACTTGCTGACAACGAGCAATATCCTTGAAATGAGGGATGGTACTTCTAAATCCGATCCTCATGTCCGACAGTTCGGATTTGAAATTGGATTCGGAACGATTTATGAAAGTAGGTGCGTAGATATTTCCCTAAATTGTTTAGGCGAGCGGCACGCATTAAGGACTTTTGCGATTCGAAAATCACACGGAAAGAGCCATATAAGTAGCCTTTTTATTTTTCATTGCTATTCTTTAGTACAGTCGACTACCTGTGGTGGTTAACCTACCCAAAATATCAAAATTTGAGAATATGAAATCTTCTCCTAAATTTGAGAATCTTATTTTTCTTTTTTTTATTGACTACTAAACCCGCATTTGACCTCGATCTCGCCTGATAGTAAGCGACGATGAGGTCGACGATGGAGCATGCGGGTCCAGTAAATGCCTATTCACTCTGGCCTTCTTAACCTTAACCTTAAATCTTAACCGTATGCCAGCACAATATATATTATACAAGATTGAGATTTAATCGATGGTTTTGCACAGATGGTATACTTTAGCTAGTGGTCGACTGTGCTGGTTATTAGTTGCCGAAATAAGCAGCTCAAAATATAAATTAGTCACTAAGATATAAGCGATTGAGAAATGTATGTACAAGGCAGAAAATGTATAAGAATCAATCAATTGACTTAAACCCTTACCAGGAATAATGTAATAGGTACTATAGTAGTAATAGGATATTTGACAAGTATTAAATATTATATACACTTCATAAAAATAAGAAAATAGACATAAATTGATAGTAAAATGTGAAAACAGAATAAAAATCCGTTGAAGAATAAAATAGCTACAGACAATCAAAAATCAGACGATAGAAAGAGATGGAAACAGATAACGTCATTGTATCTCGTCTCAACGTAAATTGAGACGTCACTGTTATGTAGCGCCATACAAGCAGGTCCTTTGCTACATAATGGCCATCGCATATTATACCAACTCGACGCGAACCGGGCACGAACTCAACTCAGAGCAAAGCGTTGAAATGTGAGCTTTATATTGTATTACATTCAATTTTCGTCGTCGTTGATGAGTTATCAACGCCCGGGTCACTCGTCGACAACTACTTCACTTGAATTTTGAAAACCTACTGTTTTTTTTTATCTTACACTATGTTCACCTAATTTCCATTCATAAATTTAGAATCCGATTCCGTTTAAACACATCTCTATTCGAAGACCCTTAGAACTACCGTCGAATTTTACTTCAGTCTTATTGCTGCGTCTACAATAACTGCTAAAGGATCCTGTCACATACGGGGATGTAAGGGGGGTCACCAACATCTAGACCTCCAAATGTCAAACTCACCTGCACGTGGTGCATCCTGCCGATTAACGAACGAGTCCCTGGCGACCGACTAGTGGCGGTATAACCACTCAAACTCTGGCTGGGTTAAAATACCATAAGCACGATGACGGGCAGCAGCGTCATCGGGGCAAGCGACCCGGCTACTGCGATCGCCAACCCGCAGGCCTAGCGTAGCGATTATGGCATTTCCTCCTTAATGAATAGCGCAAAAAGAAAACGGCCCCCAGTTCCCGGCCGCCCCACTATTCCTGGTCACGGTAGCGGCCATGGTAACGGTGGGGTAGGGGGTGCGAAGAATCCCCGGGCTACGGTAGGCTACCAAAACAAACTGGCACTGGCGACGTATAACGGACGAAGTCTACGGCTGGACGAGCACATTGCGCAGCTCGAAGTAGAGTTGGAGAAGATACGATGGCACGTTCTAGGGTTATGTGAGGTCCGAAGAGAGGGGGAGGACACATTAACCCTTGAATCGGGCCATCTACTCTACTTCCGAGAGGGAGACCAACTTTCCCAGGGGGGTGTCGGGTTTCTCGTCAATAGGTCCCTCATAGACAATGTTGTTGAGGTCTCTAGTGTGTCGACAAGGGTAGCGTATCTTGTCCTTAAGTTAACCGAGAGATATTCTCTCAAGGTTGTACAAGTTTACGCACCGACCTCGACACACTCGGATGATGAAGTGGAGGCTATGTATGAAGACATAGCCAAAGCCCTAAACAACACCAGTAAGGCACACTTCAATGTTGTCATGGGGGACTTCAACGCGAAAGTGGGAGTACGGACTTGCAGCGAATCGAGGGTTGGGCCATACGGCTTTGGCGGCAGAAACCACAGGGGGCAAATGCTTGTTAACTTCCTGGAGATGGAGGGCCTTTTCTTAATGAATTCTTTCTTTAAGAAGGGACCCCATAGGAAGTGGACTTGGCAAAGCCCCGATACTGTGACGAAAAATGAGATCGACTTCATTATGACGGATAAGAAGCACATATTCAGAGATGTCTCAGTGATCAACAGGTTCAAAACCGGTAGTGATCACCGACTGGTCCGAGGCACTCTGAATATTGACTTTCAGCTGGAGAGACGCCGTCTAATGAAGCCCACGCTCCGACCTACTCTGCACCAGGCCGTGGCAGGCTCCGACCGGTTTCAGTTAGAACTTAAAAACCGATTCGATGCCTTGGAAACCACAAATAATATTGACGAGAATCTCCAAAACGTGGTGAGGACTATTAGGGATGAAGGAGTAAGGTTTTGTCGGTTGCAGCGCACAGGCACGAAGTCGAAGCTCTCGGACGGGACTCTGGCACTTATGAGGGAAAGACGCGAAAACACACAAGCTACATCGTCAGAACAACGGGCACTCAATAAGAAAATAAGGAAGCTGATACGACGCGACCTCCGAAGCTTCAATACACGACTCATAAAAGAGGCGATAGAGCAGAATAGGGGGTCAAAAGTGTTCGTTCAGCAACTAGGGAGGAGCCACCTGACGAAGCTCAAAACTTCTAGTGGCAGGACCGTCACCTCCAAGCCAGAGATACTCGCCGAGATCGAAGACTTTTATGGCCGACTGTACGCTGCTCATGCTCCGCGGCCTGAACCGACAATCGAAGATCCTAGAGCCACGTTAACCCGACACTATACCGATGAACTGCCAGATTTTAGCCTAGACGAGCTCGGGCTGGCTCTCAAACAGCTTAAGAATGGAAAAGCCCCTGGTGAGGACGGTGTCTCTTCTGAGCTCCTTAAGGCAGGAGGAATCCCTGTACTGAGGGAACTTCGGAAGCTCTTCAACTCCGTCCTACACTCTGGGAGAACTCCGGAGGCGTGGAACAGGAGCATTGTAGTTTTGTTCTTCAAAAAAGGAGACAAAACTCTGCTCAAAAACTACAGACCCATCTCGCTCCTGAGCCATGTATATAAGCTGTTTTCGAGAGTCATCACGAATCGTCTTGCGCGGAGATTAGACGACTTCCAACCTCCGGAACAGGCCGGATTTCGGGGAGGCTTTGGCACCATAGACCACATCCACACTGTGCGGCAGATTATACAGAAAACTGAAGAATATAATCAGCCCCTGTGTCTTGCATTTGTGGACTATGAGAAAGCCTTTGACTCCGTCGAAACCTGGGCTGTTCTAGAGTCCTTGCAGCGTTGCCAAGTCGACTGGCGATACATCGAAGTGTTGAGATGTCTGTATGACGCCGCGACGATGTCTGTCCAAGTACAGAACCAGCAAACAGGACCCATCCAATTGCGCAGAGGAGTAAGACAGGGAGATGTTATATCTCCGAAACTGTTCACGAACGCATTGGAGGATGTCTTTAAGACACTGGACTGGAAAGGACACGGCATCAATATAAACGGCGAGTACATCTCACACCTACGTTTTGCCGATGATATAGTCGTAATGGCTGAGTCGCTGCAGGACCTTCAAGAAATGCTGGACAATCTCAATGCTGCTTCACGACGTGTCGGTCTCGGGATGAACTTGGACAAGACTAAGGTCATGTTCAATGACCATGTCGTTCCGGGACCGATTATCGTCGACGGTACGGCCCTCGAAGTTGTGCAACAATACGTCTACCTCGGGCAGACTGTGCAATTAGGTAGAAACAACTTCGAGAAAGAAGCCGACAGAAGAATTCAGCTGGGTTGGGCAGCATTTCGGAAGTTACGTCACATCTTCTCGTCGCCCATACCTCAATCTCTAAAGACAAGAGTCTTTAACCAGTGCGTCCTACCAGTAATGACCTACGGAGCCGAAACGTGGACACTGACGGTGCGATTGGTTCACAAATTGAAAGTCGCTCAGCGTGCTATGGAAAGAGCTATGCTCGGAGTATCTCTGCTGGATCGAATCCGAAATGAGGAGATCCGGCATAGAACAAAAGTTATCGACATAGCTCATAAGATTAGCAAGCTGAAGTGGCAGTGGGCCGGTCACGTCTGTCGCAGAACCGACAACCGCTGGGGTAGACGAGTTCTGGAGTGGAGACCGCGTTTGGGCAAACGTAGTGTGGGACGCCCCCCTGCTAGATGGAGCGACGATCTGCGCAAGGTGGCTGGCAGCGACTGGATGAGAAGAGCCGAAGATCGGGCTCAATGGCGCGCCCTGGGAGAGGCCTATGTCCAGCAGTGGACTAGAATAGGCTGCTGATGATGATGATGATGATGATGACGGGGATGGTTTAAAAAAATAATAGAAAGTACATTTTTAGTGTGTTTATGAATACTAATCAAGTAAGTCAGGTATTTTGTAATTTTAGATAGATAGATAGAAACACTTTACTGTACACAAAATCAGGAAAAGTAAAAACTACAGGAGTAATAGCACGATATGTATCCTTATTTTAGCTTATTTATTTTAGTATGTATTAGGTATATGGTGTTATTAAAATAACACCAAAATACTCGTAATTTTGGTGTTATTTTAGTATCCCTTCTTTATTCAATAAACACCAGTAAAGTTTATATTTGAACTAAACACACTTTTTACTTTATGAAATAAATCGTTCCCAAATAATACTTGGGTGTTAAAAAAACGTTAGTCGGATTTTTACGAGGAGTGTTCCATTTATGAATATGAAATGTCTGAATGTGAACAAGTTTTGAAAATGGCGAATATTTTGCTTTTAATGAAATTTAATCTTTGTATGAAAAGTCAGTTTTTCGTACATTTTCGTACTCCATTTTTAGAATTATTTGTACAAAGTTGTTGTTAAAAGTATAAAACTAAATACTTACTAATTATTCCATAGCAACTTTTAAAATTTAAATAAATAAATTTTATTTTATTACTTAAAATGTAACATATCATAATACAATTTTTAAAAGTTTGCATTTTTAACCCTTGAACCTACACTATTCAACTACTTAGTTTCTAAAATTCGTAATTAATTAAGTTGAACCCGTTCCTAAGCTAAGCTACAGTGAATAGTTTCGTGTAGAGAAACAGAATGCTGTGGCAGTCTTGTGGTTGTAACAATAAATTCTAAGCTAAGGCGCTACGTCGACTTAAGTAATAACTCAAGTGTAAGTTAAGTAGATTAGATAAGTCAAGCCCCTAATACTGACGATCAGCGGTTAACTTAACGTTTTTATGGGGAAATTACGGAGCATTTTGTTTCACTTATTTACCAAACAGGAAGTAAACAAATGATACAGGGCGGTTAACTAACTTGATACACTTAGGTAGGTATTTTTTTATTTGTTATTGGTATGTGAGTGATGTCATTGTCATTATCAAAATTAACTTCTCGAACTTAACCAGTTAACATAATATTTGAACGGCCCCTTAGAAAGATTTAACTAAAATAATAAACTTACCTAAGTATAAGTTGTCTAGTATGATCGTTCAATTAAGCAAAGTATTTAGTTTTCTTTACCTATAAAAAGTTATTATTGAAATCTAACAGCTCTAAAATCCCGAGGACTCCGAAATGATACACCGAACAGAAGATTGTATTGAAACAATAAACATAACTCGTGAAAATTCACATTAATTGAAAATTATCAACAGAGCTTAGCTCACACAGACTCGCCGTCCAAAAACAAACATGGCGGATCCCGCGGCCCAGCGCCGACAAAGAAGTTGGAAATCAATTGACATACTTGTTTAAAATAGTAATTCGTTTTGTGTCTCATTTCGATATGATAATAACCTATAAATATTTATATTTAATTATTCACCTCTTTAACCATTTTGCTTATATTATATTGTCATAATTGTAAGTGAATTTATTCCAATCATTCTTAATAGTAACGAAGTTCGATTATTAAATAAAAATATCTCGAACAAATAAAAAACTTGCTTATAAACTTTATTCACTTCTTATTATAAAAAGTTGACGGTAATAATAAGTATTTTGTCATTCAGGCAGAACTAAATAACCTAAAAATAAAACTTCGAGCAGTAAAAATCTTCGGAACAAACCCGTCTACGGCCCACGACAAAAACAGACAGTTTTTTTCCCGCCTCTCGGCTAATTTCACATTAGGGTTCGATCCTGGTGACGATACGGATACAAAAGAGATTCCCCTTATTTTTTTCTTTTAACTAAAGTCCTACTTACGTAACGAAAAGAAGCAATGTTGTAAAATATACGTATAACATTCAAATTATAATATTACCATCTACAATGTGTCCTTTCAAGTGTCACTAGATAAATTGTCAGATTTATTTATCGCTCCCATCGAAGTCACTATTTACCTATATTTGTCACATAGAATAGCGATATAAGGCCATATGTCGTACGTGTGCAAAATATAGAAAACGATTTGTCTATGTCGCAGCGTGAACGGCTAAGTTTTTGCTCAGGGATTTTGCGCGAAGCGGGCGAAGTGTTAACATCGGCTTATGACATCGTAAGTCCCAGTAGCTTTTCGATATATTATTGTGTTTATATTTATCTTGTTAAAATCCCGGAATAGTGTGGTTTAAAATATTGTCTCCACAAAATAATTAAGGTATGCTTACTTTATTTCTATATATTTTAGGGATCCATATCCTAATAAGGAGATTTTATTGTCACTCTGTTCGTGTATCATATAGCTCGTAAATCCTTTATTATATACAGCACAATGTTTTTATGGAAGTTAGACAGCCATATATAGGCGAGCTTTTTCTTTTTTTAACTGCTGTGGATTGGAGATGAAAAAACCACGCCATAGCTTGCTATGGATTTCAACTCGTGAAATAAAATTAAACAGACGTCAATGTGAGTAGCGAGTGCCTACTATACTCTAGCTAGAGCCATCGTGTAAAACCCGATTTTAAAAGTTATATTATAATAGAGTTGAGATAACTTTGTAGTGGCGCACAAATTAAATACTCACTCGCTGTACAAATTACATACGAAACTGATAAAATAAGAGCATTTTACAACAAACATCTGTAAAACAACTATTATTTATATAAGAAGAAATGATTATTTCTTAAATCCGTTGAGCACAATTACAAGTTTAAGTCGTGCTTAATTTTCGTTTTTAAATTTTAGTGATGTAGTTGAGAATACTAGGTAGTTACAAAAAATATTAGGTATGGTAATAGTTACATTTCCGTCATGAGGTAAGTATAACCATGACGATAGTGATGACAGTATTTACAGTCGACCATAGTATAGTATTCGACTAATAGTATACCATCCATAGTTACGATACTAAAGTATACCATCTGTCAAAAACCTTAATTTAGAGTTATTAAATACAGTTCTGTCTTTGATCCGTTTCAAAAAAACATATTTTCAACAATAGAATGCTCACGACTCGTTACTTTACAAATTGGGGTAGGCTTCATGGCGGTGTACTCGTATTAGATTGAAGGTGGGGGGCTATATAACCCCCTTTTCAGTAATTTCACCTACATCAAGTTCTTTGTTTCTTTTATTGGTTCGCAACGATTGTAAGAATCTGCGGGTTGTTTAATCTTAAACTTTCTTTTGTCCTTTTACGATATCTTGTGTAGAAGAAAATGTAAGATACCTTTCTAAATTCATTACTATTGGTATTTGTAAATATCTAAGTCCGGTACAATGAAGGTAGATAAAATAATATTTTTTAATTTCTTGTTCACTTATATAAAAGCGAATTACCACCATATTATTTTTCATTCAATATACGATCATAGAATCGTGCAGACAGTTTTCTTTTCCTTGAGCCCATTTCCAATAATTACCCTTGGGTACTTTGTCGCTTTTACTTATTTCACAGGATATAAATAAACGAATGTCAAGAAATCATAATGAAAACTTATTGCGACAGGGTTCCACAGATAATATTAGCTTGATGTGTCTTTCACTCATGTACACCTATATCTAAAATAATGTTTTTAGGGGCGTAGCGTTCATAAATATTACATTACTTACAAGCTCAAATTGCAGTAGGAAAACTAGCTACTCGTATATCCATTATGAAGAGTCCACGAGAAGAACGAAATCATTTCAGAAAATTTCCGGAAATATTATGTGTTAACCTAATTTTCAGGCGTAAACTTTGAACTTTTTAGTTATTAAGCATTTAAAACCTGAAGGAAAGACAACGCGTCCGCCCCTTGGCGATACTATTTTTTCTTTTATCCAATATTTAAAAAAGACTGAATAAAGTTTGAAATCTATGTTTTAGGATAACATTTCCATTTGCAGCGAGTGCTAAAAATCTAAATATGCGATAGAGCTTTTAGTTCAGTAAAACTTTTTGTCTTTATTTTTTTGTAACTTAGAAGCTTAGCTTTATCCATGTTTGGCACAGAGTTTAGTATTATTATGTACGTATATTTAAGTACCTAATTAGGTATAATATATAAGATAGGGATTACACCCAACAAGCAAAGCACTCAAAGACTCAAACCCAAATGCCTGTCTAAAACTAGATACATTGGTTCAGTTCCTCAAAAAGTCGATTTCTAAGCATGTCCCCTTCCCAAAAAGACATTCCCATGAATTGGGAACTGGCTATTTTGGGAGTAAATGTTATATAGTGATCTATTTGGAAAATCGGACCAATGATCCTCACTTAGATCACAACAAATCGTATGGCGCACTGCAAGCAATGGCCGAAATTATTTTTAATGTCCGGAATTACTTATTCTTAAGCATAAGAAATTCCCGCTCGCGACACGGGTTTGCCTCTTACTAGTGCGAGATTGTGGTGGGTTCAAAGCTCATTATATTGTAATCACTTATCGACACAGCTACGCAACACAAAAGACATCTAAATCAAGCGATAGGTACGCCACGACTACTTTTCTGAGCAGCCTCTGCATAGAAAGAATAGAATAGAAAAACGTTTATTTGCTGTCTGCAGCACACACACAATTCACTTATAAATTATACAATTAATATATTAGTGTATACAATAATATATAAGTGTATACATATACATATATACTTTACAATATATTCTTAAACTAAATTAATAATAATGCACGGCGTATGCTGCAGCACCAAATAGGCCTCAGCTCAGCTTAATGCCATACTCTAGGGTAGTCAAATAAGGCATACAAATTCGATTTCGCCATACAATGCTAGAACTTTTTTTATAAATAGGCAAAGACAAACAGACAAGCGGACTACCTATAGGTAGTAAGTGGTCACCAATTTCGCATATATGTATATGTCGCAGGGAAATAGCCGAATTCAGTGAAATATCCGAATACTCTAGTGATTTGGGGTTTATTGGTTATCAGTAGTGACGGATGGTGGATTAAAACTGTTTATCATGTAATAATGAGTTACGAAGTTACGAGTTTGGTTGGAGGGGGGGAGGGGGGCTGTAAATATTGCGTGTTCGTAAGTACCGTCCTAAACCTTTTTAAAGAGTAGGTAGTATGGAGGAAAGAACTCCGGGGAAGAAGCCTTCCGTTCATACCCTCCACCTTCCGCCAAAGGTGCTCCGGGCCCTCAGAGCAGTAGTTATCCCCCAGCCTTGGCCAAATTCCTAGGGAATTCAGCTACTTCACATAATATACAAGGAAAGGTCTCCTCTTTGCACTAAAACCGCGGAACCTACTTAGGTATCTAAAATTGCTTATTTACATAGATATCTATAAAGTGTAGTAAAGAAAATATTACAGTTTCCTATTTAAACCCACGCAACAGTATTTCCTATTTAAACCCAAGTAACCTTGTGGGTGGTGTGACACGTGCGAGGGTGATAACTCTACGGGTGGCTTGAGATGCTCTTTATGACCTTGTACTCGGAGTACACTGAGGCCTTTTTACGAGTTTTGATGTGCGGTGCGACACACCTTAAGTATCCATACAGCTATTATGGCACACACGAGCTTCGACCCGTGTTTCCACAGTGTACAACAAAAGTGGTGTTAGATAAAAATAGAATTGAGACCCTTCTCTTTTTTTGAAAACTCAGTAACTTTCGGAATAATTTTTCGAAGGCATAATTTTATTTTGCATAATGATCGTAAACGGAAAACATAAGTAAAAAAAAACAAAATCTGTCCAGTTATAAACCCTGGCCAACAACCAGTCGTTGGCGTCATCAACTTCGTTGTTAAACTTTTTTGTCAATCTGGTATGTGCGTATCTACATATGAACATGTTTGCGTGTTTACACTCGTTCACGCTTTTTCTGTTTCCCGTACTGCGTAACCCGATAGTTTCCTGGAATTTCAGGAGTATTATTCAGGAGTATTAAAGGAATTGATAAGACAAGTAATTATGAGTTTTAATAGCGCCTCCTTCGAATTTCATTTGCACTAATGAGGAGATCGCATATCCAATAACTTTGATAAAAGTAGGATTATTAAATCGATTATTAAAGTGATGTTTGAATTGTATCGTTTGACGTGACATTATTGTGAGCGAAAATTATTAATCCAACTCTATTTCTCAGTAGAACAAAATTTGATCGTGGGTTATTTTGGTGACTCTATGACAGCTAGCGATGACTTGTCTATTGTCTGTGTTCAACCACTTATGTATGTAATCAGTTTTTGTCAAAAAATATCTGATTTTGAATTTCCTCTCTTCTCAGTCTTTCCCTTCATTAGCGACCACTCTTTTCTCCTCAAAACTCTGAAAAATGATAGCTGTTCTAAAAAAAACATGGAAAAAATACTGTTTCCATAAGTTTTATACTCCTCGGTGAACATGGACAGTGTATGTTTACTCACATGGTTGGATTCGTTCCGAGTTCGGTATCAAATGTTTTATATTCGATTTTATTGGGCGTCGAGTGAATAAAAGATGTACTGATTATTTAGGATTCCTAATTCTGTTCACTCTTTTATATAGCGTAAAAAGCAGCTGTTTATCTATTGGGGGTGAAAATGAAATAATAATGAAAAAAGAGCTGTATGAGAAATATTGAATGGAAATATTACGGTTTGGTGTTATTTTATCTTATAATATTTTGATTGTATGATATGTTGATGATTTTCAGAGCGTCGGTGGCACAGTGGCTAGGGCACCGGACTCCCATACGGGATGTCCGGGTTCGAAACCGTGCAGTGCCATGTACCAATGAGTTTTTCGTATTTTTCGAAGACTTACGTACATTTACCGACTGCTCTAACGGTGAAGGAAAACATCTTGAGGAAACCTACACACTGAGATGACCAGTGTGTAAAATGGGGTAGGCACAAAAGATCCTCAAGGGTTGAAGTGCCGCTGGGGTTATTCCCGCCCCCCTTTCATAATATAAGATAATGGTTTGGTGTTACTAGTCCAGCGATTTTATTTTACTTTTCGTATAGGCGGTGTTTTATCTCTGGACTGACGTATTTTGGTTTATAAAAGGAAAATTATAGTAGTTGTAACTGTGACTATTGACACATTATGGAATGTAACTAGATATATAAACCTATGACTAAAAAGAAACGTCGAAATAAAAAATAATTTCAGTAGGCAGATTTTGATCAACCTCTATATTCATATTCATATTCATTTATTTCAGTAATGATCATACATTGTCAAAAAATAAATAATAAAATGTTAGCATGTCATGATCAATAATAGTAAAATTTCTTACTTAAAGTAAGTATAAAGTCAACAAGTTTAAAAACTAAAATAAAATAAAAAAGTATTGCAGAATATAAATCTACAGTTACAAACATCGTTCGTCAAGGAACTCGTTGACAGAGTAATAGGCCTTTTGGATCAACCATTTTTTAAATTCAATAACGAAACTGTTGTACGTTTTAGTATCTCGGATAGGAGCTGGTATTTTATTGTAAATTCGCGGACCAGCGACGTGCGTGGACAGCTGGGTCTTCAGCAGTCTACTGTCAATCAGTTCGAGATCCTGCTGCCTCACTTTTGTCAGTCTCTTGCCAACCCATTTCTTCGTAGGATACTCTCTTAGATATTTTCTGACATATTTACCTATCTCAAGTATGTAGAGCGATGGTACAGTGAGGATTTGAAAATCGATGAATAGATCACGAGCCGGTGTATCCTCAGGGACACGCGCCATTCTTCGAACTACTCGTTTCTGAATTATGAACGGACGGTCCCTATCTGCCGCCCGATATTTCCATACCTGTTGATTGTCGAGAGTCGATACTAGTAGATACCGTACGGTATCAACCCTCAGCACAGAAGAAATAATACGTAACTGCAGTATATTTTTTCTACACTGAAACACGAGAAAATAATATCAAAAGCTGGTATTCTAGCAGTGGAAAAACCTACGTCAGAATAATTTCACTGCAGCTGACTCATTTTGATTAATTAACGTCTAGTACCGTCCCCGGGGGTGAGGATCATTATTAATTGGTACCGTGTTTTCTACTTACACTCAGCCCGTTACTACTGCACACATACTTAGGCATTTTAGTCTGTAAAAGTAGCTTTGCTTTGCAAATGGAAATTAACCGCCGAAATTCTGGCTGTTTACTTTTTGCTGTTTTCTGCTCTCCTGGTACTGTATGCGTTGATTTTATTTTATTAATTTGTTCTTAATAAGTTTGTATCTTGTCCCGTTTAAGAGCTAGAAGGGCATAATAGACGGACGGACAGCAATAAGTGTTAAAATTCTTGAATTCGTGCACACATATACAAAACAGATAAAGTGTAACAAACTACATAATTTTTTGGGCCATCATGCAGGGTTCCGTTTTCCGCTTCGGGGTACGGATCTCTAAAAATTAGTGTCATGGTGTGGGCGTGAACCTACCTTACTTCATGAGAAATATGATTTAGAAAAAAAAGGATGAATAGAACTTTAATAAGCACAACAAGAATACAAATTCATTGTTTAACATAAAATAGGCTTTTTAATATATTATCTCCATGGTTAATCTAGATAACAAAAAGAGAATTGTATGTCTTTACAAGGAAAAATAAATATGATTTTGATACCCCGAACTGAATTTATACCTTCTATCATAGTTAGGTATATAAAACCTATTTAATATTTAAGGCTCGTTCGCACGTGCATAGCCTTGGGTCAACACACTTTTGCTAGTTCGTGCTGAAACGTTGTTAAGCTGCTATGTACGTAACTTAGACCTACCTGTGCCACACTTTAAACAACCAACTCTAATATTATAGCTGTGCATGAACACAACTCTGGGCGCGGTAGGATTATAAACCAGGAGCTAGAAACTATTTCAGTTGGGATGTTTTTAATACAAATATTTATTAGTTTGTAAGAATATGGGTACATTTTAGGTGGTACATACGAGTACATTAGCATAGATAAAGTTCCTTGCATATTCTGCCCATAACTGGCGTGCAAACATTGAGTAGTAATATTAAGTACTTATATTGCAATATTTAAAAAAATGTTACAAAGCTAAGTATCAACTTAAAAAATCGTTAAATACCTATTGTTTAAATTAATAAATTACTTACAAACAAAAACACTTAGAAATGTCACATTATGTCCTAAAAGTATTCTGTTATATTATAATAGCATTTGTTGACCAGTAACTTAAATAATTTCCGTTTAAATACAGTTATTGGAGCATTTTTCATATCTTCAAGTAATTTATTATATATTTTGGGGACCACACAGAAAACATTGGTATGTAATAGGTATGTAATAGCTATATATAAAAATCCATGTTTCGTCTCCAGTCACAATGTCATAAACAGCATTTCAACGTCCGTGATCGTACTTGAACAACTTTTTTTGCATCAATCAACAAGGGCCCGTTTCTGTTCTGAGGTGAGTTCATGAGGAATCCAGCGACAACAAAGTTTCGTTGCTTTTAAATGCTGATGTTATTTTTTTTTTCAATTTGACTCATACCAATCCGCAAATGTCCTCGAATATCCTCATAGGTGATACGTCGTTTTTCTTTAATTATCCGCTTGACAGTAGCCACATTTTCCTCAGTTATCGCAGTTGAGGGCCGACCTTAACGAATTTCATCATGGAGAGAAACTCGTCCACGATCAAATTCAGCGTACCGACGCCTTACGGTGCTCAGATGAGGTGCTTCCCTCCCAAAAGCATTTTGAAGACGAGCAGTGCAATCTTGCGGAGAAAGGGAACTTTAAAATCATAAAAAATCATCGCCATAAAATCTTTTCGGCGACGGCGAACTTTGACTTGTAATAAAAAACAATTGACAACCGATATCCCGCTAAAAAATATTTTAATCTAAAAATATAAAGGTTATGTTTAAAAAAAATTATACATTCGAAATTCAAACATTTATGAGCGGCCGGGAGCGCAAAACTTTCAGTGTACCCTATGTACATGTATAATTTTTACTAGAAGCGAAACCTACTTAAAGTCTGTTGTAAATAAATTATTAAAAAATTCATGTAAAAATGTAACAACTCTTACTCCTGGACTTCATGGGTGTATCCCACTATTTTAACCGTCAAGGCGAGGCTTTCGCGAAACCATTAGGTAATTGAACTTAACCGGGCACTTCCATTCCATTGCTTTGGTCCTGTTTTAGGTCCTAATGGAGATGTATAAGAAGGAAGCTCTGATAGGAATGGAAGTTTTATATTTTTGGGAAATGTTGTCTTTAGTTCTTTAAAATTAGACAGCCTGGGTTTGACTGTGTCAGCCTCGGCAAGGAGCTACTTGTCTTGGCTTTTAGATTACATTCGGGTCACATTCCATTAAATAAGTTTTTGCATTTGGTGGGAAGAGCTGCATCACCGTTTTGTATCAACTGCAACAAAATAAAAGACCTCACTCACCTCCTAATGGAGAGTGACCTGGTGAAAATTGAGAGGAAGAAATTTGGCCTCAATAGGCTCCAAAATGGGAGGCTCAATATTATTTTGACTCAGCCCTTATCTGATAATATGAAACACTTACTGTTGTTTGCTAAGTTGGCTCTCAAAGTGAGGGCAGACTCTAATAATACTTGGGCTTCCCTTCCCCTTTCTTAGTGACCCTAACGAGGCTGACATGGTCACCTTGTCGTGTACCAAAGCCTCTAAAGTAAGACTTAAAAAAAAATAAAAAAATTATAGTGTTTTGTTGTTGATGTTGCTGATGCACTGAGAAGATGAACTGGCTCTGCTGGAATACATCACCTGGCGAGAGATTCTAAAGAAGGATTGGTACTTTGAGATGGGTTGTGATGGATTGTTCCTTGACTTAGCCAAGTATAATTATGTTAACTAAAGGTAAATGAAGTTACATGAAAAGTATAGTTTCTATAGACATAGGCCCTTCGGAGTCCTCCTTTGTATCACCAGTGATGAGATTGGTAGACCCCAGTTGGGTCTGAGCGAACTGCAGCACAACGCAAAACACTGTCCTTATAATAAATAAGTAAGTATACGTTAATTTTATAATAGGTAAGTACATACGTTTGTGTTGATCGTTGATCGAAAGGATGTGGGTGTATCCTGATCAAATATTACCTGTACGGTATTAAACGTTTAATAATTTCCAGATCGCTTTCTGAAGGATTCAGAACACGAGTTTTCTCTTTTAACTATTTTTGCCTGAAGTAAACATTTATGCGGGTAGGTAGGTAATGGATAAAAGAAAGAAAAACATATTTCGTTCAGCGGAGTTTATAAAATGACGAACAAATTAATTAGATTTGTGTTTACGTTTTACTTTGAGCACAATAGATTTAAAGGAGGCTTTGTAATTTACTAAAACAACTGACCGAAATACATCGTTGTTTGGCTAACAATGTTTGGTTTTCATTGAAATCTCTCTTATCTTTTAATATTTTTCTTCTTCATGTCCTGCGGATTTGCTTCTACAAATGTTTTCTTCCCTAACTTAAATTGAATTATGGTAATTGCCTATTTAATTAATATTCTTGGTAAACTTTGCATGGACTCACTCGTCTGATTTAATTTAATTTATTTACTCCGCTGGCAATGGTGTCGCCACTCGAAGTTACAAAGTTGACTTTGACCTTTTTGACCTCCGGTAACAAAGAGCGCCACCGCTCTCCAGTTATTAAAATGAATTTCTCTATCTTTGTTTCTTTTTCTTTGTCTCTCTCTCTCTCTCAGGTCCTTCTCCACTTTGTCACAGCAGCCGTATCTGGACGTCCGACCGGTCGTCGTCCGTTTAGGCGTCCAACATTATTATGCTAGATTTACTGCACGATTCTCCTTCATCCTGTGGAGACGTGACCGAGCCTTCGGAGTCGTCGGATTTCTCCAATTTTCTATGTTCGGCTCGCTCATCATAATTTGAGAACCTCCTTTCTCCGTTTTAGAAGGCGGTTATTAAAACGCGAAAATCATATTTATTTTCACTTCTTCCCGGCAATATTGTTCTCCGTCGAAATCTACGATTTGATTTCACAAGCGGAATGCTCTCAAAAGCCCGGTAATATCAGTAAACATGGAAACGATAGAAGTGTAAATTGACCCTCTGAAATAAAGTGCCACTCCAGATGCGAGCATAACACTTGAGTTTTGTTGAGGGGCACGGAAAAATGATAATTTGAGTCGGCGTGTAGGTATATTGTAAGCTGCGGCGCCGAATACAGAAGATACGAGTGGAGTGGAGTCTACTAAAACAAAAGCAATACCTACACAGAAGGGAAGGGGAGGGGAGGTAGGGAAAGGGACACCTAGAAAGACCTACGTCGTCGACCAGATTGCGGACGTTCTTTTCGAAATGTTAGGTGCGGTCAACCACTAACCGAAGAGCGTGTATGAAGCGATTGATGAGCGTGGAAGAAGCGAGATGGGTTTGTCAGGATCATTGCTCTTTATTTAGTCTCTGCTTACCTCTGTGGGAAAAAGGCTTGAGTTTATGTATGTGCTCGTATGTATAAACAAAATACCTAGTACAGTACCTTATGTTAAATTTTTTGACTTGTGACTTTGAAAATTCACAAAAAATATATAGGGAAAAATATAATATTGATACGGCGCTGTGATAGATACGCTATAAACTAGCAACTGTCACAATAAATACTAGGATTTCCTACGGCTATAAATATCGGCGGGCACTCATTCCCTTGTTTTCTACTTTCAATTTCTGTGAGAAAAGGAATGTAATGTCCGTGTAGAAAAGAACGCGCGCGCCCCGACTAATTAGGGAAGACTCATTTTTTATTCATCCATGACATGGTTGTTTTAGATTACGGCACATCATAACCAAAGGCTTGTTTAACATGGACCAAGTGTCTTCTTTCCCATACCGAACTATTGTTTGTTTTTAAACGAACTTATTATTTATAAGGAAATGGTATAGAAGAGTATGAAGGTTTTAAGTGGATCACATGTCACAGCTGCAGGGAATTTAGGAATTTTAACTGCTCATAATAAATAATGCGCACTTGGGTGCTGCGACATAAATTTGTAATGCTTCATAAACCGAACCGAGCGTGTATTTTAAATCAATCTTAGCTTCACGTTCTTAGTGGTACCGAGAGCACGGATTAGATTTTCCTTATCGTAACGTCACTGTGTTATAAACTGTGTTTTGGGTAATCGTGTTATATCGTGGGTTAACATGTACTGTGGGTAACCATGTTGTATAATGTATTACCGTGGGTAACCGTGTTATACTGTGGGTAACTGTGTTGTACCGTAGCAACCCGCATGCTCCATCGTCGACCTCATCGTCGCTTACCATCAGGCGAAATCGAGGTCAAATGCGGGTTTAGTAGTACATAAAAAAAAAACTGTGTTGTATCGTGGATAACAGTGTTGTAACGCGGGTAACCGTGTTGTATCGTGGGTAACCGTATTGTACCGTGTGTAACCATGTTGTACCGTTGGTAACAGTGTTATACCATGGGAAACTGTGTTGTACCGTGGATGACCGTGTCATACAGTCATGTCACGCAGGTGCGGGGTTCAGTGACTTTGACAATCCTGGTGATCGTTTTGAGTCGCTTAGTAGAGTAGTAATAAGTCGGTATTGGAATAAGCAAAAGGTCACAAGTTCAAAACAAGTCAAAAGCTTTTTGTAAAATAATATATGAGAATTTCTATTTCATCCATGACATTTCTATTTTTACAAGTCACACGACGCACAACGTCAGAATGTCAGTAAGTTGAATCAACTTGATTCGCACTAAGTCAGATTCTTGGAAGGAGGAACCCGCAGCTCATGCATAAAAGGGGACACTTAAATTGTTTCTTCATTCAAGGTCAGATTCTTAGTAGGTCAGATTTGTGGTGAGCTTTCATAATTCATTTGCATTCTTCGCCAGTCTATCAAAGTAAATCTCTAAGATCATCAAGGGTATTATAAATCACTCCAACATGGTGGACAATGAGTGTAATATTCATCACTATTCCATTTCTTTTGGAGCTTAATGGCGTATGCGAAGAGTTATGAGGTAATTAGGTTGTGAGAAGTTTTAAGTGCACCGTTAGGATGATACTTACTTCAGAGCGCATTTAAAGTTTGGAGATAACTGTCGGCGTCCATGCTAACGCGTCCAGTGGTTTCAAACGTAGTTTCCGTATACAGTTTATTATCTACTTCGTGTCGAAAATCTGAAGGATATGCACCTGGGTTTTCTCCTTTTCGTGCGGTCAATGGAGACCGACTCTGTCGGGTGACAGCAATCGGAACCAACAGCTTGATGTGCTTTCCAAGGCTCAGAGAAGCTAAGATGAAAATATGCCTCTGGCGTCGGCGTCATGATTCTGGTGCCGATCACTTTTGGTAAATTAATTTTAAAATCCGAAATATAAAGGCAGGCATAAGGAAAACATCGTGACGAATACGTATGGACGAAATCGCATTTTTTTATATTTTTTTTATTCATCTTTTACATAGTATAAAATACAGTAGTATCTAAGTGTATACCACCAAACTGCTCAGCAGTTTATCGGCGGACTTATTGCTTCCTTTTATAAATAATAATTAGTACACGTAGTGAGTACGCGTCAGCGTCACACACACACACACACACACATTAACACATTATAGATCCCTAATATTAACTAACCTAATATATAATTCCCTACCTACTCTAAACTAACACGCACCGACTTCTACATAAAAATAGAAACCGGTCAGGTGCACTGTATTAATACATATTACTTTGTCCATTCTTTTTTAAGCGACTTTGCAGTATCACCGACGCTATGTGTTCGGATCTTATCGTCACATAATGTATTAAAGACGAAAAACAGATACAAAAACGAAAGCTCGTCCTTTGATATTCTTATCGCGACTATCAAGCAACAAGTTTCAGCACTCAAGGTTCGAAGAACAACTAATTCTCGACAAAGATTATGTGATGAAAACGACATCTACGGAAGTTTCAGGTGGGACAGGTAAGTTTAGGTTCGAAATTATTTAGTTGTTATCGAACTTGTTAAGAAGGGACTCGAAGCTCTTTCTGCTCGAACTTTTATTTTTATGACCGAGTTTTTCTTTTTTGTTCTGCATTGAATATTAGATAGGTAGGTACAGGGTGGACCAAAAGTCCGTTAACATTTAAAATGGTTATAAAAAATACAAATGCTACTTTAGTGAAAAACTGTTTATTTAATAATAAAGTAGACAAATTAGGATTTCACTTTTTAAAAATAACATCATTCAAATGTGACCCTTGTTCATCCTGGCACACCTGTAACCGGGAACGGAAATTTTGCATGACCGCCCGACAAGTGGTTGGTGAAATGTTCTGCATTTCCTCGCGTATATTTTCTTTTAATTCCTCAATAGACACTGGGTTGCTGATGTAAACTTTACTTTTGAGATATCCCCAAAGGTAAAAGTCCATTGGAGTTAAATCCGGGCTGCGGGGTGGCCAGTGAATGTCACCTCTTTTGGATATGACTTTTTGGCCAAAAATTTCACGAAGTGCTGCTATAGAGTCATTGGAGGTGTGACATGTTGCCCCATCTTGTTGGAACCAAGAGCTTCGATTAAAGCCTGAGAAGTCCTGTAATGCTGGAGCAAAAAAATTCTGTAGCATCACAATGTATCGCTCTGTATTAACGGTGACGGCGCGGTTTCTCTGATCTTCATAAAAATATGGACCAATGATTCCGTTGGCTGACAATGCGGCCCATACAGTAACCTTGGGCGAGTGTAAAGGTTTTTGGTGCTTCAAGTCCGGGTTAGTGTCACTCCAGTATCTGCAATTTTGTCGATTGACATGTCCATTTAGGTGGAAGTGTGCCTCGTCTGAGAAAAAGATGTTATTGAAGCTCGTAAACCTCTCAAGCACTTCGTTAGCAAACTGCAGTCTCTGAGCAGGGTCATTTGGCTTTAAAGCCTGTACAATTTGAATTTTGTAAGGATGTAAATGTAAATCTTTGTGTAGAATGCGATTTAGAGATGTTCTGGGCACATCTAAAGCACTAGACCGCTTTCGAGTAGAGAGACCAGGTTGTTCTCGAACAGACGCTCGTACACGCTCTATGTTTACTGGATCGCGCGATGTCCTAGGTCGGCCGGATCGTGGTTGACTTAAAGTTGAACCTGTTGTTTCGAACTTCTGTACCCATTTTTTAATCGTTTGAATTGTTGGTGCTTGATTTCTGTTCCGTATATTGTAATGATTACAAAATTTCCGTTTAGCTTCGGTCGTAGAATCGTTGTTTCGATAGTACTCGCGTACGCAAAATGCGCGTTACGCTCCGCTGAATGACGCCATGGTACTAAATCCCTATTAGTAGCTCTCGCTTGTAGTAACACCCCCCGCGCCAATACCCCGCCCGCGCCGACGCAGCGACCTATTCAAATGTTAACGGACTTTTGGTCCACCCTGTATTTACTTAGCAAAGTACGTTTTTGGTTGTATTTAAAGAACTTGGCTCACCCATCGTTTTTTAATTCGTAATTAATTAGACATCTCTATGATCTGTCTCGACAGATCATCATTATCATCAGCAGCCCACACTATACCACTGCTGGACATATAGGTCTGTCTCAGTACTCGCAATTGAGCCCGATCTTCGGCTCTTCTCATCCAGTCGCTGCCAGCTACCTTGCGCAGATCGTCGCTATATTTAGTTGAGGGGCATTCCACACTACGCCTATGCTTGCCCAAACGCGGTCTCCACTCCAGAACTCGTCTAACCTAACGGTTGTCGGTTCTGCGACAGATTAAATAATGGGAAATAAACATATTTTACTGTCTAAAGTGGTGAATGTAGATTTGCTCTCACTCTCGACAACAGATAATTATATACCTTTCGGCACAAAAGGTCTGAGATATCACTAGGTACCTATTCAAGGCTTTGGATTTCTTGTCTCTATCGTCTAGCACATGAATAAAGAAGAAGAAAACAAGACAAAATTTTCGGTTCGTGAACTGAACTGAACTGAACTGAGCAGGCAGCAGCTCAGTACTCTGATGTACCTAACTACTTACTTATCTACCAAATAATTTACCGTGTTGTATACTTAGAAAGCCAGGTGTACTCTTCGTTAAACAAATAGAGCATAAAGTTCATCCACTTGGAGTTACCCTTCAAACACACAGCAATGCAAACATCACAAAGAGCTGCTATATTTTCGGTAATAACTCGAGAATACGTAGGTTCTCAACTGTGATATGTCACATTTCAGTTTGCTCTAACTCCACTATGTAGAGAATTAAAAACCCCCCAGGCCATCATATATAACTCCAAGTGGATGAACTTTATGCTCTGCTCTATCTTTGAGGACATAGGTGGCTATATCCTAATAGATAGAGCAGCGTATCCAAAATCGTCTTGCAATATTTCAGTGAGGTGAGATGTCACGGTAACCACTTACCACCAGTTTTCTCGCATCTGCTCATCTGTTTTCTTTCAACATACAATAAAAGCTTTTACTTGGCTATGCAAATAAAATATTTTATTCTTTTTTCAGTAATAATTTTTATTCCTTTATCTTGTAATATGTTTTGCCGTAGAGTAGAATTTAAATAATGGAAAACTTATTGAAATCTCATAGAAAATGTCGTTGCAATTTGGCATTGATGGTATGATAATTTGCCATAATCTTAAAAATCAAACTGTGTTTTTTTAGTATAACTTTAGCATAAGGGCTATACTGCTTTAGTATCTTACTTATTGTAGATAAAGCTGACATTTAAATAACATAAGGTCTAGGGGGCACTATCTGTGGGTCCTTTAACAAACTTCCGCCCTGCTTATAAAACACGACCTTCAAGTAAATGTGTACAGTAAGTGGATATCATGTTTGTGAATGGACATTCAGAAAATGGTCTGACGCAGGAACTACTCATCCTAAGTAAACCATGGTTAGCATAGCGGTAAATATTTTAACAATACCCTAAATGCCGACACGCTCGCGGCGTTCCGGCAAACATGGTGTGACAAGCCAAGCGTTTGTATAGGTGCCTTAATCTGTGCAAGGGAGTAAGCAAAACTGAACCGGAACTAATGTAACCGTACAGTCGACCACTAATGTGTTGGTGCCGGGTTCAACCAAACCGGTTCCGGGTTCGGAACCCGGCACCAACTCAACAATTAGCCACGACAAACAGGCAGACGGGCCAACTGATGGTAAGTAGTCACCGTCGCCTAGAGACACGTGCAGTACCAGGGGTATTGCTTGTGTGTTGCCGGCCGTGGAGGGAGAGGACTTTTTTAACGTTCTTTTTGAAGCATCCCATGTCATAGCGCTGCGGAAAAACGTCGGGTGGAAGAGAGTGCCACATTTTTCAGGTGCGTGCCAGAAACGTTCGTGTAAAACGGGTCGTGGTAGACACCCAAGGCTTTAGAAAGTGCGGGTGAAAATTGAGCCGCCGACGAGTGGTGCGATTCAAGAAAGTAGACGACGGCACCAAGTCGAATAGTTCGAACTCAGAGCAAAGCATTGAAATGTGAGCTTTATATCGTATTACATACGTAAATTCAAGTGAAGTAGTCGTCGATGCGTGGGACACAGTACTACTAATCGTTTAATTCAGCGGCTAAACATTGTTTAGTCGGGACCCCCGATTTGATTTTTTGTTAAATGGACGATAAAAGGTTCTTATCAATGTTACTTGGTAAGCTGTTGCTTTACACGAGGGAAAGCGAATACCTTTAATTTCATTATTTCCACAAACCCCTTTGCCTGACTTTTGCTCCATTATCTAAATAGACCCAAAGGCGGAGGATAAATAAAATAAAAGAGAGGAAAATACGTGCTTTAGGGATGAATTTGGAAAATTTACAGATCATTTGTCTTTCTCCCCCATCTCATGATCGATGTCATAGCGGAAAAAACACGGAGGTTTTATCCCTGTTCCTGCAGGTAATTTGCGAAGTTTCTTAGGTCGGGTCAAGGAAAATGCTACACAAATCGACCTCCATCTTTTTTTGCTGATCGTTCTTATGATATTCAAAAGTCATATCATAATATTATGGGAAGAAAGATTTTATAAGCTACCCTTTTCGGGTGCATCTCATTTCTTATAATTTCATTTGGTAGGTATATTTTCATTTCAATAACGCTCATATGGTATATTTAACATTAAATATATTTTTTTTATGTATAACTAAACCCGCATTTGACCTCGATCTCGCCTGATGGTAAGCGACGATGAGATCGACGATGGAGCATGCGGGTCCAGTAAATGCCTATTCACTCTGGCCTTGAAGATCCCAAGGTTGTAGGTTTCGGGAAATACAGACGCCGGCAGGCTGTTCCATTCCTTAGCCGTTCGCATAATGAACGAAGAAGCAAATCGCTTCGTACGAGCAGATGGGATATCAACAACATAAGGATGGAACCCCTCCCCGCGCCTGGTAGTCCGAAGGCGGAATGGAGATGCTGGAATTAGGTCGTGCAATTCCGATGCGCACTCTCCGAAATGTATCCTATAAAATACCGATAGACAGGCAACCTTGCGCCGATGTTCGAGACTTTGCAGTCTAGCCTCCACCAGCGATTCGTCACCTATAAGGTGCTTAGCCAACAATAGGCATAAAATTATTGAAATTATTGAAAACACAGTAGCTTTTATCTTCGAAACGAATAATCTAATGCAGAACGTTTTAGACTTATTTTCATTCCATTTATTAAGCACGAACTCTTGAAAAAAAAAAGGTTCAAAAGAAAGGAAAATATTTGCCTCCTTCGGCGGCTCTTAATAATGCAAATAGCCCTAAAGGGAGCTTTATGGTGTATTCTGTAAGCACTCGTTAATGTAAATGGGGAATTAATAGGGTATAGGCGTCAGGCTACTGAGATAAAGAGATATTTAGTTAGCGCTTCTCTATACATTTTTGTATTTTTTACCACAAGAAATATAACCACGTACTTACATCATATATTGTTACTTAAGACCTTAAAAGAGATAAAGTTAAAAAATATATGAGTAACTCACTAAAAATTACATTTTTGTGCACTGTTTTGTTGTTGTTCTTAAAATCTAACTATCGACTGTGTTGGTATTTTTATATTTCTCTTCCAAAAGATTTTTTTATTTACTTTGACTTAATTAATCTTAATTTTTTTAAATATGTAGAATACTATTTTAGATTAACATTCGTATTGTAACTCCTCTACGCCGTAGCCAAGCATAGCATAGCCGAAGTTAACTTTCGTAGCTCTTTGAAAAAGTAAAATATTGATAATTAGGAACTGCGTTTATAATCGAGTAATAAAAGTTGTAAGAAAAACATTAAGAAAACTATAAGCGTATATAAGTACTCCAGAGAGAGCATCGGTGGCATAGGGGCTAGGGCACCGGTCTACCATGCGGGAGGTCCGGGTTCGAAATCGTGCAATGCCATGTACCAATGAGTTTTTCGAAGACTTACGTACCGACGGCGCTAACGGTGAAGGAAAACATCGTGAGGAAACCTGTACACTGAGATGACCAGTGTGTAAAATGGGGTAGGCACAAAAGATCCTCAAGGGTCGAAGTGCCGCTGGGATTATTCTCGGCCCCCTATCATAAGATAAGATAAGATAAGTACTCCGGAAGTACGAGTATTTTCATTAATTTACCGACAATAGAAAAACTTCTTCGTTATAAATACATTTCTGTGCTGTTCTAGATCAGATTCATACACGGCTAATTCATCCTGAAAAAGCGTTGTTCATTTTAACTCAAAGTAATAAAATTACCTTCCTATTTAAACAAAGAGCATTCTATTGAATTAACAAAAGGATAGTCAATATAATCAATACTATGTACGTTATTGGGGACAAATTGTATTTGTTTAGGACTGCCCCGAGTGTAATGTGGCCAGTCGATATTCATTGGAACCTTTATAAACGAAGGGGATTTATCATTGTCCATCAACGAGCTAATTTATGTAAGCAGACGAAAGACAAACGGTACCACCGCCAACAAAAAGCGCTGCGGCAACAGGCGGAGGCAGTCCCCTTTTCCGGTGCTGCACACCACCTTCATCAAACTTAATTACTTTTGCTTATTTATTTTTATAATATATTTGTTTAATATTATTTTTATCTTCTGTACCTAATTGTTTGTATGGTTTTTTTAAACCCTTTATTTAAATAAAACTAACTATATCTTAAAACATAATACTGGCATAAGCCACAGGGGCTTGTGCGCCAGTAAAGAATCGGTCGTATTTTTACCTATTTACTTTTCCAAAAGTTGACAATAAAATATAAATACTTAAATCTATTATGGAATTACCGGAGTTATTCGATCGTCGTAAATGCGAGGCGCAGTAGGCATAGTAATGCGTCTAATATGCGCAGTAGGTATAGTAATGCGAATAAAGTGTGTATTGAAACTAAATTCTTTATATCTTTCATTCTTTTCTGCCTTTCTTTCAATACTTTTACGGTTCTGATAAACGGTTTACGAAGGTACGTCACCAGCCTATCAGCTACATAGGCCATGAGCAACGCGTTTCTGCGTGATTGGTCGATCTATGACGTCGTTCGCTTTTCGCACCAATAAACTTACTTTCCCGAATTGTGTGCCACAGCAACTTGCAACCTAGGTCGAAAGTTTCTTCATAGGAACTAATAGAAACTATTATGGCTTGTACTCGTAGTTCACGACAGACGCCCTATAGTTGGCCAGCTACTGTCTGCGGTCTGCAGTCGAACTCCTAATCATGCCTTGACATGTAACTCTGCGAACTGCACTGCATTTCAGTAGGTGCCAATTTTACGCTTTCATTATCCTCCATACATTATTAGCTCGTTGTTGTCCATTAAATAATTCTATGTAGGTAGGTACATCGTTGCGGATGCGACCACACGTAATTAATTTCTATTTAATTCATTAACGTTCTCGATGTTGGTGGCTTTTCATAGAAGATTATTGATAAACGCTACCAAACAATGACAAATGACAATAACAATGGCAAATGAATTGTAAAAAAATAATATTTCTACGTTATAGATTTATAAAATTCTGCATATTTGAAAATGTTGTGAATACTACGCTAAGCATTCAAATAAAGAGACGTTGTTAATAAAGTGACAGACCGTCCAGGACTCTCCGTTCTCTCTGCCTTCAAAGGATAGGTACGTACGTCAAAAATAGGTGATGGTATTGTGCAAGCGTGGTAACTTATATCATCATCATCATCAGCAGCAGCCTACTCTAGTCCACTGCTGGACATAGGCCTCTCCCAGGGCGCCCCATTGAGCCCGATCTTCGGCTTTTCTCATCCAGTCGCTGCCAGCCACCTTATATACGAAACGAAAAATAACTTCAAACAAATCATCAACAGATGGCATTATTCAGCTTCTGCCACTAGTTCGATATCTCCATAAGAAGATAGAACGCGCAATGAATATTTTCGTTAGTCTTCACTTCAAGTTCCTGACCTGCTGAATTAGGACATCTTAGTCTCCAGGCATAACACTGTACCTGCGGAAAGATTGTTTCCTTTCCCTCTTCACCTTAATTGACATGCTGTCATTCCCATTTTAAAGCAATTCCAGAAAAACAACAGGTACCTTACGTACTCAAATCATTCCCAGAAATGAAAAGCCATTACCAAATGAAATTCCTCTTCAATCCAGTTTAAACTGGTCCCGATAAGGAATAAAGACCTCTTCGCACCGTTAACAATGAAATTACTGAAAAACGAGACGATCCCAGCGTAAGATAGGATATCAGCTGTCCGGGCCATTATTTCGATCCGGTGCAATTTCCGCGGGCGCCGGGACGTGTCAGATGCACTAAGTTGCTTCTCGACGGAACGAGGTGAAATTTGTAAAATCTGTCTTCGTACCGGATAGGCTACCGGTGTGCAGTTCCAAGAGTTTCTCGAGAGTTCCACTTAGCGCGGTGTATTCTGTTTTTTCTCTATTTTATTTTGGGTGTGAATGGAAGGACACCCATTCGTTTGTCTAAAAATAACTAACAATAGAAGAAAAATCCACTGAGTATAGCTTATACTCAGTGGATTCCTGTCGCAATAAGTTTTTGTTATAATTTCTCGGCTTTCATATGAATGTGTCAGAGCGACAAAGTTTCAAATTACCAACTGCAACTAAATATAAGACCTCACTCATCTCCTAATGGAGTGTAACCTGGTGAAAGTTGAGAGGAAGAAATTTGTCCTCAATAGGCTCCAAAATGGGAGGCTCAATATTATTTTGAGTCAGCCCTTATCTGATAATATGAAACACTTACTGTTTGTTGTATGCTAAGTTGGCTTTCAAAGTCAGGGCTGACTCTAATAATACTTGATCTTCCCTTCCCTTTTCTTAGTGACCCTAACGAGGCTGACATGGTCACCTTGTCGTGTACAAAAGCCTCTAAAATTAGATAGAAAAAAAAACCCACTGATTGTTTGATTATGATATGAAAACATATAGATAGTTTTTTTTATAAATAGACTAAGATAAACAGGCAAACGGACCACCTGATGGTAAGTGGATAAGATAAGATAAGGTTCTCGTGGATCAGTAATCAAAGCCAGATCCATATAGTTTTTCAAAGGTCTGTATTTATTCGTTTTGGGGACTGATATTACACTAAAACCTACTGAATCCTTTTTTAATCCATCAAATAGGTACTTACCTGGCGATTCAACTCGTAACGGGTCGCTATCGGTAACTGACATCTCGCGATTGCTTTAACGATTGCTATTGGCCTATATTTTCGCGCCATTTCAAATTTTACCACCGGATATGTGATCTTATTTTAAATAATTTGAAATTGGAATCTTGTTGAGCGAGCTGGCAATATTAAAACTAATAAATTAAAGAGCGATAGAGCTGTATTTGACAGGAGCTATCAGTTGTTTATATAACCGGTACTAGGGAGAGAAAATAAAATTACCGAATCGCAACTGCCCCGTGATACGGGTCCAGTATGGGGTACTTATACCATAACCTATTCTCTAGATCAATTTAAATCAGAGTACATACTTTATAATGAGAATGTGTAATGATGATCAAAGTTATAATGAAGTTTGCGAGATACCTTTACCAAATGAATATGAAGTAATCCAAAACGCGTCTATTATTTTTGAATTCGCCTCCCAGGATCCCAGAAGAGTTCTTAGGAAGTTCCGTGGTTTGTTAGCGGAAGTTGTAAGTACCTACTAAATTCCGGAATTCGGAAAACTTTGTTCCTGAATAATATCAATAAATAACATCTATAATTCATGAGTAGAGCTAGTCGATGTTCAACTTTTGAACGAAATCGAAGCCGAAAGTTTAAATTAAGTTTCTAAATCGTATGTACTAAGTAGGTCCTATTACGGTATTAACCTAATTTTTTTATTGCATCATTCAACTTACATGTGGACATACTAAAGTAGGATCTAAAATTAGTTTTTTGATATCTCAACTAACATCAGAGATATTAATGGTTAAAGTTCGTATTGGACAGATACACTGTCCCTTTCTAGCAAAACAGTCCTTTATATGCAGGCAGGACCTGCTTGTATGGCGCTAGAGAACAGTTACGTCATAAAACTTATTGTCGTTTCTTTGTACCGTTCTGATTTTTGATTGCCTGTATCTATTTTATTTTTCAAAGAATTTTAATTCTGTTTTCACATTTGACCATCAATTTATGATTATTTCTTAATTTTTAAGAAATGCATGTAATATTTGATACTTGGAACCAGCCTGTTGAAGTGGAAAATTATTGGCACTAGAAGCTTGTTTTACAAGATAACAGACCAAAATTTTATTAGATAAGTATCCTTTTTATAAAAACATTTCCATGATAAGAGTAATTTTGACATTCAAACTGCTAAATTGTCAGATGTCAAACACAGCACACAGCACTTCAAGCCTGTGAAGCTGATCGAGGTCTGGTCAAGAGTTCGTTATTACAGCGATGACACCCCGTCATTCAATGTACGAATCAAACCTCTCTCTCATCTAAACCCATGTAGAAATAAATAAATGGTAGAAATAAATACTTCGTCCACAGATTAATAAAAATACTAATAGTAATAATAAAATAAAAGTAGCACCCCAAAATTGTTGTACCAGTAATTTAAAAATTAAGTACCTTCCTTCGTTTCCTAATATTTTACTTCTGTTTATTAATATTTCCGTTATTTATATGTTCCGGTAGTGTATCATTAGGGAGTGATCCCTGGCACACAGGTGATGCCTGAAAATCAGCGCCGCAGTGTTCAATCCGCTACGGCAACAGGCTGAGGCAGTCCCCTTTTTCCGGTGCTGCACACCACCTTCATCAAACTTAATTACTTTATTTTTATATAATATATTTGTTTGTTGTTTGTATGTATGTATTGGAATTTTTTTTTTCTTTCTTTCTAATAATTATACTGACTTCAGTGTAGGTGAAAAAGGTTAATATTTGACCCTAGGTGCTACAGTGCATCTACCGTACCGTACCCGGTTATAGTGACCGAAACCGAAATAAAGGTAGAACTCTGCCACGTCAAGCGTGACTCCCCATTGCATGTCTAACGTCTAAACAGCAATAGGTTATGATGTCTAATGGGATAGGCCTAACATTAATGTCGTGTTGTGTCAAACTACATTAAATAATGAAATTTGTGCCATCATTGTGGCGTTTCCCTGTCTGCTATGTATTTCGAGTCGCAAGCCGTGAATTCATTAGGGTACAAATAATTGTTGCGCACCACGTGACCAGGAGACCTGTTCTCAAAAATGGGATCGAAACTCGACAAGTGTTTTTCTTCTTCTTCTTCAAATATCCCGTCTCATATTATCGATTATAAATATCACGTAAATATGCTAAGGAGTATTGCATGTCGATCTCTAGGACTCGATAAATATCGAAGGCGATAATGCGAGAATAGCAAAAAGTCCCGTCCTTCGATATCCGCCATTTTTTTCGATATTTATCTACTGTTATATTTATATAGCTCCGTGAGAATTGTCGCCCTGGTCAATGTTTGGCAGCTTTAGCTTTTTTTAATTTGAAGGAAGGCAAAAAAATAGATGGGCCAGCTGATGGTAAATGGCCCATAGATATCTCACCTCACTAAAATATAGGGTTTCAATGAGCAGCTAACCCTGAGGAATGAAGTGGAATTTTTCAAAAAGTTACAGAAAATTATGAAAATTACACTAGCTCTCTTACCCTTTAATCCCGAACATGGCAATGCAAACATTGCTGCTTTGAGGCAGAAATAGTGAGGGGTGTTACCTTCGCAGGTGATCGTGGGAGATTAGGGTTTACTTACTTCAACATTGAGCAATGTCGATAATTAGTATCACGCTGTTTTAGAAATAGAAATAAAACTACATTTATGTTTCGAATTTGCTCAAGAACTTAATTAGTACAACTGTCAATGTTAAGTTGCAAACATGCAAGTACCTACTGCTACTTAGAACTTAATTGTTACATAATGTGAAAAAGTCACTCTTATTGTTGCTAGAGGCAGGCTGAGGTACTCTTTGTAACATTTTTTAAATAATTCGGAAATCTGAACTGATTTAGATATTTTTATTCATGATATACCAATCCAAACGCAATACATTGCATCAAAATCAGCCCTCTAGTTACCGTGAAATTTCGAGACAAATCCACTTCCATCACACCTCTCTTTTTTGATCGTCGGTTAATAAACAAAGTCGGACGTGTAAACAAGTCAGGTGCTCTCCAAGGTATACAGTCGTTAATTACTTGGAAACGTAATCCAGAATATCAAGAGATTGTGAAGTCAGCCGTTCAAAGTGACTTTGATGTTAACTATACGAGTACCTACTTGAGCTTTGTAATTAGCAACGGCTGAACTCTCATCGTATAATGCCTCGTTATTATCTATATAATGATGGTAGAGATGAGGAGACAAAACAGGTATATTGGCTAATATCTTAAAAAATATATTTACATTAAAAAAAACATAATATACATATATACAGTCACTGAGGGGCCAGCTGAAAATCAGCGCTGTGGTTTGCCTCAGTATTATGCTGAGCTGGTGTACCCTTTTTGGCACTGTACCACACCACATGTTCTGTGCTGTATGTATTAAACTTTGTATACTTCTGTATTGTGTACTGTATTCTGGTGTTTACAGCGCTAAATAAACGTTTTCAATTTCAATTTAGATATCCTAGACCCTTAGTAGATCTTGGCCTCCGCTGATCTTGGAGCGACAATGGCTGTTTAATAAAACAAAGAAATACTTGTAAAACTTGTAATAATCGAAAATATTACAGCAGTTGTTGTGACAAGTAGAAAGAAGTAGAAGAAAGTTTTCGTCGTTGACTGGGGTATTTACATGGAAGTGCGGGGGCGGGGGTGCACTGCCCTCTTTCCCCTCATCCTGAGGTGCTGCTAGACGCAGACAATGGTTCAAAGGAGACTGCGGCGTAAGCATCGGTTTACGGTTTAAGACATTTATTTCACTAAAAAAGGATATAATCCACTTTGCTTAGGGAAATACAGGATAAACTTTTTGTAATTAACAGTGTATATGGTAGACATAAGGCTTATAAATTAAATTACTAGTGTATAATATGATCTAATTGAAGAGCTGTAATTTTTCTTAGCTGCGGGTAACTAGAAGGAATAACACACAAAATAGGTATAATTAGGTTTCAATTAAGTATCGACTTGCAGATGCCATTTGGTTTGGTGATAGATATTGCAATTACTATCAATTATTTAAACTCTGTAAATTGGCTCAAAAGGTGGTGCTTTAATTTAGTTTTGAATGAAAGGATGGACTTTGCTTCTTTGATACAATTTGGCAATTTGTTATACAGCTGAGCACCCTCATACGTTATATTTTTCTTAAGCATCGTCGGATCAAATCCACCTCTGGCCCATTGTGGTTGACACAAAGGTCACACATTTAGCTTTGTTGGAGTGGTTAATACATAGTGGCAATGATTTATATTATCATAATATTTTGTAGTAAAACAAGCGATTATTATATGCTAATCGGCTTTGCATCACTCTAGTCAAAAATCTTATAGGTAGTTTCCCTTAAACCCTCTAAGTAGGGGGTGTTAGCTAGATTTTTCATTAACCGTATTGTGAGGTTCACCTGCGTGGAAAAGCATAATTAGCCTCTTTCAGAAGGGTTCTTGCTACGGTAGAAAAACTGGAGAGTCATTAATCATCTTCATCCATAGGTAAATAATATCGTAGAGACGCGTTAATACATTATTTGTACTAATAAGTAAAAGTGGAAAAGATGTCTGTGTGTTACTCAAAGAAGTCTCAATAGCTGAACAGATCTGAAAGATTTAGGCATACCTTAGGACCCAGTGTTAAACGCTTATTGGACTAACTGCTACTGAATCCTATCATCATCACCATCATCAGCCTATTAATGTCCCCACTGTTGGTGCACAGGCCTGCCCTTGCACAAGGGGGCACGGGCCATGATCTATCGAGCGGGCCCAGTGCTGTGCGGTGGATTTCACACGTTTTCGGAATTTTGTTTTCCTTCATCCTTAGAGCAGTCGGTAAATGTACATAAGTCTTCGAAAATAAATATGTATTGCAATAAAGAGCATAAAACCGCTCAAATTATTATTGTTCAATTAATATTGTTGACCTAAAACTCTAGTGAGACTTTTTAAAATTCTTTTTGAGGAACCTGAAGTCTGAGTGAATCCTGTGATATATATAATTTTTATATTGATATTTTTTTAAAGTGGAATAACATTATGCGAAGAATCGGTAAAATTGACAGTTAATTCTTTTCTATTAGTACTAAGGTAGATTATTGATAAATAATATTGCATTGGTGAGTACTTTCGGTTAAATTAAAGAGCTAGATGTAAAATTCATTCCCCGACCTCGATTTCTCAGAAATATTCCCAAAGCTCCGCTCCGCAAGCTTAATATTTAAAACTAGTTTACGATGAAACGAGCGAACTAGGTACATAGACTGGTTGAGCATTTGTAAAGCAAGTATTTACAAATGAAGAAATTAATAAAATTCTGTATATTTATATTTAACCTGAGATTTATAAAGAGTTAGAAGTTAAAAGGTTATTTCAAAAGTACTGATGTGTCAGTGAAAAGTTTTATAAAGGCCTAACTTTCAAAAAGAAAATTCTCCTGGAATTTCAAAATATGTACCAGACTAATATCACGTATAACGAAACTTTGAAAGTGGAAACTTTCTTAAATTCTAAGTAATTTCTCGACAATATTTTTTATATTCTTAGAAAACACATACATATTTTATAAGTACAAGAATAATTGAAACGGGCGGAGTGGTCTTTCCCTTTTGGCCACTATACCTGCCCTTTTTAATTACCTCACCCGGCCGCTCGACTGTAGCGCCTGTCTGGCACCATTTACTCAGGTAAAGTGAAATTATAAAAGTGTGTATACGTAAGTATGGGTGTGTATGGACTTGCTTGCGCATATGCAGTAGTATGCGTAATCGAATTCAGTGCCGCTCTTACAAAATCGTGGAGTGTCCTATACGATTCTACTAATATAACAAAATCTTAATACAAACTAAATTACAGCGACTTGACGTTTTTCGTGTGCCACTGGTTACGAACCTTATGATTAACGTGACGCTTCTCTTTAGCTTCAGGTAACATACATAAAAAAACATGCAGTAGAATTAGAGAACCTTCTTTTTTGTAGTCGGTGAAAAAGTCGACATATAGCAAAAACGTTTTATGTTTTGCTTCGTTAACATCCACGGAACTGAGCGTACATCCTCAAAGGCATAAGCGTTAAACACAGAGCGGAAATTGCCAAAAGGGCTTTGTCAAATACTTCGTCGTACTTCTAAAGAATCGTCTTTATCTTTGACGCGAAAAGAAAAGCTGATACACATGATTGGAGTTTTATTTGCTTCAGCTGCATATTTCTACGGGGTTTAAGAGAAAATCCGCTTCCGAGAAAAATAATTGAAAATTTCTTGACTTTTTCTTGCATAAAGAACAGAAAATAACCACTTACGTACCAATAGAATTACACTGAGAAAAAGATTTCGTTATATCATTATATGTATGTTAACAAAGCTTTGTTTACCTGTAACAAGAATAGAGTGTATACAAAACTATTGGTGAAATGTAATTAAAGTCACATTTACTACTTACTTTACCATACGAGTACCTACTTAGTTTAACACTTTTGCTAATTTCAAATCAAGTTTGTTAATGACTTGGCAAAGTTTTGTTATATCTGAATCGTCTTAAGCTCGGTGTACCTACTCGTAGGTATATCAGTTTCCGACTAGATCAGTTTCACATGGTCTAAATAATTCATAGTTTTAAACTTAAGCTAAAAATCAAACTAACAATCAGGAAGAACGACGAATTAGAAGGCAGTCTCATGTCAGATACACGTAGAAATCAGTATTAACTACATTCAAATGTAGACATAGCACGTCCCTAACTGCGATAGTTAAGCAAGCACTTAACTTGAGCTATAAGTGATATAACTCGATCAAGTCCCCTGGTAATAGTAATGTGACAGGAGATACTGTGACAAGCTCAGTGCGGCTGCAGTTTAGTTCTCGAATCAGTTTATTGCCTAGAGATTGCCGTGAGAACACGAGATGATTTCTCTAATAATTGTTAGCACATGGCAGTAGTGGATATAGTTGTAAATGTCCTTAGTAATAAGAATAACATATGCATATCCACACCAGATAAACTGATAGAAGGCTGAATGAATTATGAAGAATGACGAATTCGTGTAGCGGACTTTACTTGGAGCGGTGAGTTAAAGAACTGAGAGAACTGAGAGACTAACTGCTTCGTACTACTAGTAGTGCTAGTGAGTTACCCGATGTAGACTAACTGCTTGGCACTACTAGTAGTGCTAGTGAGTTACCCGACGTTGACTAACTGCTTGGTACTACTAGTAGTGCTAGTGACTCGATGTTGACTAACTGCTTGGCTCTACTAGTAGTGCTAGTGAGTTACCCGACGTTGACTAACTGCTTGGCACTACTAGTAGTGCTAGTGAGTTATCCGACGTTGACTAACTGCTTGGTACTACTAGTAGTGCTAGTGACTTACCCGATGTTGACTAACTGCTTGGCACTATTAGTAGTGCTAGTGAGTTACCCGACGATGAATAACCGCTTGGCACAACTAGTAGTGCTAGTGAGTTACCCGACGATGAATAACCGCTTGGCACAACTAGTAGTGCTAGTGAGTTACCCGACGTTGACTAACTATTTCTTACTACTAGTAGTGCTAGTGACTCGATGTTGACTAACTGCTTGGCACTACTAGTAGTGCAAGTGAGTTACCCGACGTTAGCTAACTGCTTGGCACTACTAGTATTGCACTACAAGAAGAAGAGAAGTTAGGTACACTGTATGAAATAAAGTATATGCATCAACTTTTGTTCTATGGCATTTAATAATATGGCATTTTATGAAACACTGGATGGCCGTGCACCAGTGTGAGAACGGTAAATTTAAAGAAGTTAGTAGGTACCGCTAAAATTGTATCTATTAGTTTATTTTATCTTTTAGCTTTTTCTTTATATATCAGTTTATAGTTATAGTACCTACAGTAAAATTATATTATATATTGTTACTTTGTAATATGGGTGTATGCCTGAATTAAATAAATTTATTATTATTATTATAAAAACTCGCAATAACACTACTTTTGAACACTGAAAATAAAACTTGTGTAATTTAACCCTCCTCTTGATTGTGCCTACCAAGTTACCAACTGAATAAAATTGCTTGGTGTAGGCTCAGAATTTTATTTTCAGTAAAGGCGCAAATTATTTAAAGAATTTCCTCTTATAATTATGATGAATCATCTTCGACGATTAATCACTAGAGGAAAGGGAGTAATATAGTTGAAATTTATTTTTTGTCATTTTTTTTTTCGATAGCTTGTGCTCTGGAGAAAGATAATATGAGTGATAGATAATCCCATGATAAACCTATGATAGAACTGTAAATCAGTGTGAAAGAAGTCGCGGGATGGAGGCTATAGTAAAATAATATTCAGCGAGTTAATGTTATGATGACAATGTTGGCATAAAAGCAATATAATTAAGTACGATAGATAACCTAATCATAAACTGGGGAAGCTATCTTCCGTATTTCGTTGGCTTGTTCAGCCTGAAACAAATGTTTGAGAAACAGTTTAAAAGGCACCCATTCTCGTGTGTGGAAAAGATCGATACCCCACCAATTTTTCTAATTAACAACGCCCAAGTCCTTAATTTCATTTTAGGGAATAAGGGGTACGTTTTCATTGAAATGTCAAGGGAAATTGATGAGTGAGCGGCGAGTTGAGTTGTGACCCATCGTCGTCGCGTTTGTTTCGCGCGTCAGTCGAACCAACGCCGGCATTGTGGCCACACGTTCGGCCGCCCGGAAACCGTCCTGCCACGCGGTCAGACCACGTGACACCGCGGATTTGCTTTGATGGACACGAACAAACAACACGTTAAATGGGAGATAGGACGTTTGTGCTCTGTACCAACTTGTTGCGTCTTTAGACTGTTGGATGAAGAATGACGAAAGTTTGGAATGTTTAAAAGTGGTTTTGACGTTTGTGATATCGCGTTTTTAAGGTTACTTGTGTCATTACATTACTCATTGTGACCACTATTGTAACAAGTTTAAAACCTACAACTGAAGTTACCTTATGACAGTTAAATAAAAAAGTTCAAAAGTGTACACAAACATGTACGGAAGAGCTTTAGCGGTGGTGTGCTTCCTGGCAGTTGGTCCTTCCTGCACCAGCTCAGATAATTTCGGTGTGTGCGATTTATTACTAGCGTAATCACCGAGGGTTCCGCCTGCCATACTGTTAATGATGTTAACTTAATAGCCTGCTCACTAGGTTTGTTTACGGGTTTTACTTGTTAGTAAACATTTAGTGTTTGGATATTCAAATGGATGTTTTAGTTCGATGATTAGTTTGGAGCGTATGGAATATTTCGATATGATTCCTGCGATGAATTAATTAACTATATCTTTATGTTGAACTATGGGCGTAGGAGCGCAAACTAATTTTAGGGTTGCTGTTGCTCACTCTTATTGACGGGATATGAGTGAGCGAGACAAATAAATTCATTGATGAAGTTTTTGTAGTTTCAGATAGACTTCCATTCCATTCAAATTCCAGACCATTTGGAAATGGGTTCGTACAGGCGGCCTCTTGCTAATGTTCAGTGGAACACAGATCAAGTTATAGCCCTTAGGTAACTTAATTTGACACATTCATACGAATGTCAAGGAAGCATAACAAAAACTTATTGCGACAGGGTTCTACAAGGTATAACTTGATGTGTCTTCCACTGTACTGTACGAGTAACTATTTGTAAGTAAAACGTACGACAAAATGAAAATTGCCACAAGAGAGGTTCAATCCATGACCAGTCAGCCATACCTGCTCTATTCGAACAGATAATTAGAGGATCTGAGAACTTTTGACAAAACTCACTACTTTCGCTTAGTATGACAAAGACAACAATTACTTGCATGAAAGGGAAATTAATAGAATTAAGTCGGTGCGTTTGTGAAGCTTAGAGTCTGAGGTATAACGCCAAGTAAGCGTTGCAAAGCATTTTTAAATATTAAGCAGTAATTTGGTCTAGGCTCATAAATTATACAAGGGCCAGGCCTGGTACGCGAATAATTAAGAGGCTGAATCAAGTCAAGAGCCCGCTTCAAGCACTTCGATTAAATACCCCAAGAATAGGTCTGTTATTTATAATGCCTTTTAATATTAAGTATACGAGTATGTATTGTATTACTCGTACTCTTCCCGTGGGTGCCGTACGAGGCCTTTGTGGATACTATTCTACACCTAGTAGACGGCGATACGCTCGCCCCCATCACGTTTGTCCACCAAATCTTACGGCGAAAACTGGTAACTACCTATGATGAAGGTGCTTCCTCTGTATACTCCTTCAGGAATTATGGACGTGAGAGATATGCTATGCTATATTTATCTGCAGGTGAACCTATAAACCTATAAAAGCTTGGCATCATTACAGTTGCGCCCGCAGTTTCAAAACATACTATATTATTTTAAATTGTACCTTTTATTTCAAAATTTTATTACATATATGTATTTGTGTATATAATAGATAATAGTTATGCTATTGCTACACTGTTCAAACTTAACAGAAAATTTCGAATTTTGCAGAGATAATAGTAGTCTGAGTTAGAAGTCTAGTTCTTAAGCTCTTAGAAGGGGATTCGAGTATCAGGTAAAATAGGTCTCTGTCTTACTACAGTCTTAGTAAATACGCGTATTGCTGTCAATAACCGAAGGCTTAACACCCCACTACTCTTTCTAAAAACTCAAGAATACAGGTTAAGTTCGTATTTCCGCCAGATCCGACAAAATCTATATAAAACAGTCACGGGGTAATCGCTAGTTAGCTTATATCTGCAGCAATAAGCTGAGTTGAGGCCCTTTTCACAACAACAGCAGACCATCGGACATGATTTCAATATGTTTACCTTTGACTACATAATTATTTTATCTTTATTATAACTGTTTCGGTCATTGCTGTGAGTGAAATAAACGTATTACTTACTTACTTATATTGATTATTTATTGTCCCAATATTGAATTAAATTCTGTGTTACGTCCAAAACACGCACAGTGTACAGTCCATGACTGTACAACACGATGTCTGAGTCGGCATTTGTACGGCCTAGATTTCTACTTTCTTGCTGGAATATAGCCCAAATGAATCTAGTATTTCCTTCCAAGACCGGCAGCGCACAAGAAATGTTTCTGGTGTTGCACGTGTCCCCAGGCAACGGTGATCACTTACCATCACGTGGCCCGTTTGTCTGTTTGACTTTTTATTTATTTTTATTTACTACTAAACCCGCATTTGACCTCGATCTCGCCTGATGGTAAGCGACGATGAGGTCAACGATGGAGCATGCGGGTCCAGTAAATGCCTATTCACTCTGACATTGAAGATCCCAAGGTTGTAGGTTTCGGGAAATACAGACGCCGGCGACTTAGCATATTTATAAATAAAAGTATGTAACACACTGAATCAAGCATCATCATAAGCATTTTTAATTAGCATTTTTGTTAGCATTTATATCATTAATTTTAATTACAATTAATTAGCAAGTGAATTAATTAGTTCTATATTTTCATTATTTTTATCATTTACGTTCAACGCGGCCGGCCCTACATATACGAGTATGTAGGTAGGAATTACTCACGATAATCCATTACCTACCAAAAATATATTTCTAAGTAACATGCATGATACAAGCAATGTATTTAGATTATCAGTGTATAAGACGTAACTTTAGACCAACTCGCGAGCAAACGCTACCTTTAAATGTTTATTTGTTATTGGAAATATGATAGTATCGTACTTCGAAGCAAATATATTGAACAGCGACTTCAATAGAATGCATTTGCTACAGATCAAATGCTACGCGAGAGCAACGGAGCTACGAGTCAGGAATTTTTGAGTCCTCGTAGCACAATTGGAAATTCTGGTTGTAGCAAACCTGTGGGAGATGCTTTAACTTTTTTAAATTCAACTTCATTATTACAATCATGACAAAGAAATAATTAAATCATCTTTTAGGTGCAGATATTTATAAGGAATTAGGTCTGGAGTAAAAAAAATATTTAGAGTTATTTCATTAATGATCGTCTGGTCTGGTACATTAAAGATGGTCCGGGGCGTCTGGGGTTAATTAGAATTAAAGTCAAAGTAAAATTTTAATTTATGCACCGGTCCTAATAGTTATATCATCCTTTAGTAGGTTGTTTACGATTCAGTATCACTTGCCACCAGTTGTACGAAAGGTCCTTAAAATAAAGTCTTCATTAAATTTCAGGTCATTAAATTCATCCACGCATTCCAGTCCACTAATGTATCCATAAAACTACAATGGTTACCTTCACACATCGGAGTAGGAGGCATTGAAATGGCTGACACCCTCAGCCATATCTGAGGGTGTTGAAATGCATCTTGACCCGGTCGGCTCTGAGTATATTCCGACAGCGAGGGCTGCCTGTATGTCTCGTTGGAAAGAGCAGTATGAGGAATTGGTTAAAGTGAATGGGCTTTGGTACAATACACTTAATTACGTGCCATCCTGGGCTCCATGGTTTGACTGTGTCAGCCTCGGTAGGGAGCTACTTGTCTTGGCATTAAATAAGTAAGGAATGGAACAGCCTGCCGGCGTCTGTATTTCCCGAATCCTACAACCTTGGGATCTTCAAGGCCAGAGTGAATAGGCATTTACTGGACCCGCGTGCTTCATTGTCGACCTCATCGTCGCTTACCATCAGGCGAGATCGAGGTCAAATGCGGGTTTAGTTATACATAAAAAAAAAAAAAAAGTTTTTGCATTTGATGGTAAGAGCTGCATCACCGTTTTGTATTAACTGCAACAAAATGGAACACTTCACTCATCTCCTAATGGAGTGTGACCTGATAAAATTGAGAAGAAGAAATTTGACCTCAATAGGTTCCAAAATGGGAGGTTCAATATTATTCTGAGTCAGCCCTCATCTGATAACATGAAACACGTACTGTTATTTTCTAAATTGGCTCTCAAAGAAAGGGCTGACTTGAGCTTCCCGTCCCTTTTCTTAGTGACCCTAACGAGGCTGACATGGTCACTACCAAAGCTTCTAAACTGAGATAAAAAAATATACAAACTATACTTTTCTATTCTACGCTATAGTCCTTGTTATTAGATAACACGAGACCAAAGAAAGCCTCTAAGGACAATTCTTGCAACTCACGGTTAAACCGGTAAATTACTTTTCAACTGAATTAAACTTGTTCAATTGTTACCTAAATAGCTCGGAAAAGACTTTTAAAGTAACCCTGACAGAGTCAAGTTACCCGTTGAAAATACAAGATTGAAAACAATTAAGAAAGGTTTTTTGAACTTGCAATTGTGAAAAAATATTTAGCGGGACTGAGCATTTGATTGAAGTATTATTTATTGAAGAATGAAACGAGAAATTTTACTGAATGCCTCTAAATAATGTGACACCGATTGACTAATGTCCCACTAAAAAATCTAATAATATTATTCAAATGTCAGATTGATTTCGAAGACAAATAATTCCATCTTTCGATGTCAAATATTCTTATTACTTTCTTTGGACAAAGACATGTTTTATTGATAACGTACAATGGAAGACACATCAAGCTATACTCGGCGGAACCTTATCGCAATAACTTTTTGTTATAATTCCTAGACACTCGTATGAACATGTCACATAAGTTAAAACGACAAATTACCAAAGGGTACTAGATAATGTTGGCCAATGTACATTGCGGGTCAAATTATACGTATTTGTTATCAACACTTCTATTATTTTGTTTTGATATTACCAATTTCGGCGACGAGTAATTTTTCCTCACCCTTCAAAGATACCTGACTTTGATGGGCGATTGATATTCATAGTTTCGGCGCAGGATGTTTGAGGGACTCCAATCTCATTTCCTGGTGGAACGAAGTGGATTTGAATACCCATTCTTCCGGCCCTCAGGCGTCCCGGGGTACGACTACACAGTTATACGGGATGTAGTGTCAACTCCCACAGGTCAAGCATCGTAGCCAAGTTCAATCAAATGTTGACTTAATTCTGCCATGGAGTATAATGCTTATACCCTATTTTGAAAAGGCGTGTGACTTTAGGTTACTTTATAAATTATGCCTATGATAATACTCACAATGCTTAATACATCATTGCAATTGACGAGGATTATTTCTGTTTGGGTAATTTCCATAATTCGGTAAATTGGTCAATTTGCCAAATTGAAAGATTTAATTCCGGATTCGTTCAATTTTCTTTGTGATTAGCATCATTTTAAAGAGTTATTGTTATTGCTCTACTATGGTAGTATCTATAAGGGGCGAGGGGTTTCGGTTTGACGTGGGTGTAAGAAAAGTTAGCTCTTATTTACCTGATCAGGTGAACGGAAAAAATACCTAAATTGATTTAACCATCCTCTTGGTTCCATCTGAGTCTACCAAGACGGTTTGGTATACTTAAATCAACATCTTGTTAGCATATATTGTTATCATATTATAAATATCAAATAATATATTCAACTAAATGAAGTTACTTGGTAGGCAGAGAATTTTTTTTCAATGTGGTCGAAATTTTTTGGATTTTTGCGACTCTGACACCTCTACCTCTGATACCGTCCCGTCTTTTTTTCACTTATCCACATATCCTATAGCAGTATTTCATGCAACTTTTGGGTATAAAATAGCAAATTGGGCATAAAAGCTTGCATGTAGGCGCGTCTGTCAAGCACCATAAAAATGTTTTACGGAATGACACCGCGTTGACGTCGACACGGCTTTTATTTTGCGACGCCAAACCCACAGGAGAATAGCCCTGCCTTATCGTTGGAAACAGCTTACGCTATAATACTATATAGGGTTGCCATGCCACCTATTGAAAAAACCTGCCAGGCAGAAGGGATCTGCCGGAACATGGAATCTATTCAGCAACTCCAACATTGAATCAACACGCAAAGAGCCACCAGTTTGCTCGTAGTTGTCCAATTGTTGCCATTATTATCGCAAACGATAGATGCTCTGGCGCTCTACGTTAAACATTTGTGTTTGTCGAATTCAGTTGCGTTTCCTTTTTATATCACGGCATGAGGTCACAACTGATGAAACTTGTGAATTATATTCAACTGTTGAAACCAGATGTGAAATGAGACCTGATTTTACTTAGCGTAGTTCAAGCTCATCACAACGCAGTTTCAAGTGTTTCGATATCTATAATAGTTTCAAAGTTATAGAGATTTTAATATGAGTCGGTAATTTTTTTTGTCCAAAAAAGGGACCCACTTAGGCAAGCTGTAGCGAAGGCGAGAAACAATGTTTCAGTTATTATTACATATCGTTAGAACGGGGCCGAATGACTCTATCGAATAGTACAACTTTCATATTGATAGGTTAAATAGTTCAAGATATAGTGGTATGCTGAAAGTACACATTTTATCACGGGGACTCGACACAAATTCACTTGCATACAAAGCCAGTGTGTAAGACATGAAATAGATTCCATGTCAAAAATAAACATTAGTAATTAGTTGCAATTTGTTGCTTACCCATTATTTGTTGATTATTACCCATGATTGTTTATGGGTGTTACCCATTACTTATATTTGTTGGTTTATCGTGTGGTTAGAGGCCAACGATAGAAATCGAGCTAAAAATATGAGCTCTAGAATGATGATGTGAGCACTGTCAGCAAGCCAAAGGGTTTGGGCGATGCGCTTATCAGTTTGACAAATTTCATACATTTGACATTTCAATGGCCGGCTGAATGAATCCGAGATGCATACTGCACATGCGCAAACTAGCAGCCGCGGTTTCCATATAAAACTTCCCTATAGCGAGCAGTATACAGGGTGTAACATTAAGAACGGTCAGTATGGGAAAGTCTGAAACTATAAGACATACGAAGATCTGTTCTTAGGAACCATGTCATCAATTTTAGTAACAAGAAAAACTGTATTCATACATTTAAAAAAAAACCTGTACTCAGCCTGGGAATCGAACCCGGTTGTTTTGAAAAAAAAACCAACACTATTTCTATTTAGATATCGATTGTGTAGGTCTTAAGGAATAAATGTTAGTATGAAACGTGATGTATAAAATTAATAAAACGCATTGTTTCCATATCTTTTAATTTATTTTAGTAGGTGTTCGAAATGACTACCATTTTGAAAATACAACATTCAACTCGTTTAGGTAACGACCTTACTATTGAATGTTGTATCTTCAGGTGGTGAATTTGCGTTAAAATTGTCTCTAAGGCTGCTTTTAGGTCTTCAATTGTGTCGTAGCTTGTTTTGTACACTTCATCCTTAACGTAACCCCACAAGAAATAGTCTAGTCTAAAATAAATTAAAAGATAGTAATTAATAGTCTAGTCTAAAATAAATTAAAAGATATGGAAACAATGCGTTTTATTAATTTTAAACATCACGTTTCATACTAACATTTATTCCTTAACACCTACACAGTCGATATCGAAATAGAAATAGTGTTGGTTTTTTTTTCAAACAACCGGGTTCGATTCCCAGGCTGAGTACAGGTTTTTTTTTAAATGTATGAATACAGTTTTTCTTGTTACTAAAATTGATGACATGGTTCCTAAGAACAGATGTTCGTATGTCTTATTGTTTCAGACTTTCCCATACTGACCGTTCTTAATGTTACACCCTGTATAGGTACATAGGTGAATTTCAAAGTCATTGAGGCCAACCTATTGTCAGAATTGTTCAGGCCGCCCGTAAGCCTCTGACACGACCTAAACATTGCTGTCCAACGACAACAACCGGGTCCGACTGTTTAAGGTATTCTTCGAGGCACGGAGGGGCTCAAATAGATTATGCTATTAGCGGTCACTTATTCTGGTTCTGAACTCTGAACTCTGGAACGTGTTTTAACTTGCACGATCAAGTTATATGGGTATCGACAACCCTTGGCCATTGAGTTGGACGTAGCTATGTTGACACTTATTCTATACGGTCGTACAAAATAAATACAGAGACCAGTACTTTTTTATGCAACAGGACAGGAGACGGTCAATGTTTTCTCAGTAACGAAACTAAAACAAAAAGTTTACTTATAATCTTAAGATCTCTATTTTATGCTCAGTACCCTATGTAATTAAAGCATCAGAGATGGTGAGTGCTGAAAACCAGTGCTGGCATGGGTCTTCGTACTCCGGAGTCCATGCCGGCAACAACTGAGCAATTCGCCAATTGCCGCCACCGATTCATACGTGTATATATATATATATATATATATATAGTGCATAGGTTAATAATTAGTTATAGTTATTATTATAGTTAAGTGATTTGTACCTTATGGTGGGCAATAAAGTTTTCTTATTTCTTATTTCTTTCTTATTTCTTATTACAGTAAAATTTTACTTATTTATGTCCTATTTGTCCATACAGTTATAGTATCATAATGGATGTAACAAAACCCCCCTATAGTCCCGAAAGTGTGGGTATTCAGCATCCATAACTGACCAACACTAAAATTGCAAAAAAAACCAGCTGTTCCATACAAAATCTCAATACCTACACGAGCGAAATGTAGGTAGGTATGAAACAGCTGATTTTTTTGTTCGCGATTTCAGATTTGGCCCCATAGTGAAAGATGTTCAGTTATGGATACTGAACACCCCCCTTTCGGGACTATAGGTTTTTTTTGTTACAACCTGTAGTACCACACAGTGATTAACAACTCTACAGACTGTACAGTCAAAAATTGAGAATCTGAAATGTAAAAAGTCAAAAATTGAGAATCTGAAATGTATCATATTGCACAGGCATAAGGTTGAGATTTAATCGAAGGTTTTTGACAGGTATATTATACTTGTGTTCGACTGTACTTTATACCACACAATATTGCAGGGATTATTTTGTATGAAAATGTAATTTTATTCTGAAAATGTTTATCAGGCACGTACGGCAAGGTAAAAGGGACCGGACCTCCATAAAAAACAGAGAGCATTTTATTTAAAAATCATTGCGTTATATCTGGAACCCCACAATTCCGACTCTTGAGGATCTAAATGATGATGATGAAGAAGATAGTAAGTAGATCTCAATAACGGTTATGACATAAGGAGCCACTAGTTTTGGATTTAGTGAATAGTCTCAAATTGTTTTGTCTGAACAATTTTTTATAAAACCCTGAAGAATAAAAACCCTGCCACTGGTACTTTTATAAACTGTATAAAAAATAGCTTCATTTATTTCTGCAATATGACGAGGGTTTTTTATATTGTCAACTTTACATCAAGTTATCACATCTCATAACAAAGTTATTAAAATTCCTAACTAGAACCCCGTAAACGGGTAACAAGGTCTATCTCAAGTTCCCAGGTTTTCACCTAGTGCCTGTAAAGCCTCGTTTGTACCCGCCATTTGTCCTAGCACAGCATTATTAAGATTTAAATCCTCTTAAAATTCCGCCAGCTATACATTTCACGGCATTGTTCTAACGCGAGTCAGTCACGGCATGAAAAGGGCTGAATTCGCGGTTGTCACGTTTTTAATTAATTTATGAGAGGGCGAGGTTCGGCCTCACGCACGGCCTCTTTGTTCCTCGCTTATGTGAAATTCATCAATTAATGTTGCCTCGGTTGCTAGTGATGGGGAAAAGGCTGGTTTTGGTTTACTAAAAGAGATACTTACCTAATAAATTCAACTAGGTCATTTATGCGATCGTGCGCAAGAAGACCGCTTCCTTGTGCTGCACAGAGTGGAGGGCGGCAACAATGGCATTCTGAAGATGATAGCGGACAAGTGAGAACTCAGAACATGGACAGCACAGGCTAATTTTTATTATTCTATTAGCCTGTGCTGTCCATGTTCTGAGCAGGCCTGAATAATTAAATGAATAATTAGGTAATGTAATTTTAGTGATTTCAAGGCACACTGAAAAAACAGCTTGTTTGATTCTGAGCCTACAAAGTAACTTTATTCAATTGAACACTTACTTATTCTATAAACACGATAAAGATCATGGTTGAAGTGAACAAACTTACTTAGTAGGCTAATATAAAAACAAGTGTTTTTTTTAATAAACAATCTTTTTTCAGTGCAGTTTCTATTTCTATTAAAATAAATAAATAAATCAATTTATTCCTCGAAACAACAGGGATCCAATAATAAAAATATAATTGTGTGTATGTAGGTTAGGTGTGGTATGAGGATGGGGAGGAGAGGGAATAACATTATATGGTCGAACAAAGAATCTCCGCCTTTTTGGAAGTCGGTTAAAATGTTTGACAGTGTAGTGGCCAGAAATAAATATTGAGTTTAACCCCTGCCGCGCTTCCAGGTGTAACTGGCATAAACCTGTCGTGTTTGACCTTGAGTCAAGATGGCGCCTAATAAAAGGGGTACTCACGCCATCTGAGCACTTTCTTGTTTTAAATAATTTAGTAAGTCATCTCGACAAATTGACCTAAATTTAGAAAGGCAAAAATTGTATTTCACGATTTTTTTGTTACATTGAAAATGTTATTACTGATTCGCCATGCAAACGATCATAGGGAAAATTTCTTGCACCTTTTATGTTACATCTTATTACTCGAGATCGCCTTATGATAGCATAGGTATAGTCACGCATATACGTTCCTTTATTACTGTCCTCTTTCCTCTACGCAAACGTAGCATGACCAACGTAGAACCAGTGTAGCAGCGTGCGTAGCCAATGTTATTTAAACCGAAGTCACGAAGTAAAACCAAAACCACCAATTGAAGCCGGTTTAATTGTCGGAGTACATCACTATCTAGTGCGGAGCGGAGACCACTTTACGTGCTCGAAGAAAGTGGAAAATATATCTATTGGGTCGTTATGGATAACCTAAAGGAAATGTTCCAGGATTTTCTTTTGGAGATATTTCTTTGTGCGCATATAACATGATCTCCTCAATGTCGTACATTGAACCGTATTGCGAATTTTGCAATAAAGGATGATCCCTATCTACCTAAGTTCTATTACTCATAATTTAAGGCTACAGGTAGCTACATGATGTAAAGAAAATATAGCTGCCATTTTCTTTGATGTGGTATCCGAGAATATGAACAATTTTATCGAAAAACCAAACAAAGTCTTGAACCATCAAAATCGAGACTTCAATTTCTCTATGCAAAGATTACTTAGAGTATATATGTATAGACGGACTGCAGCAAAATTGTTGTTAGTCAGTCCAACTGCATGCCGACTGCATGTCGACTGCATGCCGACTGCATGCCAACTGCATGCCAACTGCAATAGAACTGAATTCAAACTGCCCAGTCAGTGTGACCGATACTGCAATAGAACTGCACAGAAACCGCATTCAAACTGAAATTTTTCAGCTGGCTTGTAGTTCAAATGCAGTTAATAAACAGCCTTAAATTAGGAATTTTACATTCTCCCTTAACTTATATTCCTATTCCTACCCAGCATTAGTTACAAGAAAATACTTAATCAATAACCGGTAACTTGAACCGTCGGGTGCTGAGCGCTTAAGTTTCCTTTTTAATTCCATCAATTACCAGGCGAGTTGCTGTAATAGAGAAGTGCTGGTCTTAACATTAGTTTTAAACCGTCGGCGCCCGGGCCGCCGTAATGAGAGCAGTGCAATATTTCAAACTGTGCCCGACATTGCACCTTAACGTACGCCACAGAGTAAGTGTAGACAGTATTTGAAATAATGAAGCGGTACAGAAATAGTGATGTAATTTTTGTTGATTGGAAAACTACGCAATAACACGTAAATATTTTGTTATTGTACCCTAAATGATTTACTGAGAATTATTAAAATAAAAACTGTAACAATAAATGAAAATAAGTTTCATAAAAGATTCATTCCAGCGTATCGCAGGTAAAGTCCCTAGAGCGCTGGCAGAATTCCTTCTTTGTATGGCCAAGCTAGATGTAGTTAAATCTAGGGTATAATAAGAAAATATTTGCAATGGCATTTATTCAGTATCGATGACATTTGAAATGTGCAGTTATTTTCAAAGGTTAGTCGGTTATCTAAGTCTATAACTAAGTAGTAAGTATCTATTCGCATATACGTATTTTATGTAAAGTATATTTGCAGATAAAAAGCGATGGCATATTTGATTAAATTAGTTGATCTAGATGACTATTTAGGTTTTAGTTATTTTTTGCACAATTTGATCTACTTATATATTTCCGGACGATAACTGTAGAAACGCCATTTTGAAATGAGTTTTCGGTGTGTGAACTGGGGATTAGGGCGGCTGTCGGCGTACGAGATTAAATAACGAACTTTTAATGGATTTTAAAAACGTATCTACCGTAACCTCGATTTATTTCTAAAAATAGTAGTAAAACTTAACTTGATACTTGGTGTATTTTGCATATTATTTCGAGTTAGGTATCTACTATTCTTAATTATATTTAACCTTGGTATTTGCTTTTTTCTCGATAATATGGTAACCGCTGCTAAAATAGTTCTGGCACTAAATCAATAATTGGTTCTTTGGTTTCTAAACACGAATATAATAAATTGCTACTTCAGAAGATACTCATTGATTTTTTGTAAAGCAATAACATACACTTAATTATCAACCTTAGTGTAGGTACTTTCATTTACATTCTGTATAAAAAAATCTACAGGATAATCTTGTTTCCCGCAGCAAACTCCAGATTTCCAGCTTTTAACGAAATTGCGGTTCTTTCCACATTATGGTTCTCAAAGAGAAAATGTCAAGAAATAAAAACATCTAATAAATTTTCTTTCGTTTATCGTTAATGGACAGCTGGAGGAATTGCTTAAACGATATTGGCGACAGAAATTCGATACAGAGAAGTTATTTGCATACAAAAATGTTCTGTTTCCTCGTTTAAAAATACAGAGGTGGCTTTTGATAACTTATTTTTGTCTGCATCTGCCATTTCTTCAAAAGACTCGTTGTTATTCTTGTTTTTAATTCATGTGTGTTATTATACTTTGATTAATTCAATGGAATGTTTCTCAGTCATAAAAGTAATTTCCATTTAAAACTTTTGCGGGAAATTCATTCAATGTTTGTAATATTCTAATGAGTTTTTGGTATTATTTCGGTTTTCATCTGTTTTAACCATCGCATAATACTTACAGTTATTTATTTAACTTAGAACTGAAGACAGAATCCTGAAGCTTAGGATCGATAATTGCATCGTCAGGTGATAATGCAAGTTAAGAAATGTTGGGCGCGGTCAGAACACGGATAGGTGTCCCCGCAAGTGGCACATTTTCATCTGAGGCTCTCCGTGCTTCGGAAACCGACCACTTTTGTAGGTGGTATATCTTCGTGAAGAGTCAGCCTGGGGTGGTACAACCCTTTTCCCTATTTCTGCTTCAAAGCAGCAATGTTTGTATTGCTGTTTTCCGGTTTGAAGGGTAAGAGAGATAGCGTAATTACCAGCACTTGAGGCACTCCACTTAAGTCTTCAAGGTTACCAGCTCATCGAAAACACTTTAATAACATTATATTGAGGTAAGATGTCTATGAACGACGTGACCACTTACCATCAAATGGCCCGTTTGCTCGTCCGCTTCCAAAAAAAATAGAAAAAAAAATACCATTATACTCTCGGTCCCGGTTGCGTAATTCCAAAGCTGTTCGACAGCAGCTGCAGGCCATGTCATAATGGGCTCTGGCTGCTTGAATAATAATAAGTTGGCCATTAGGTATATGCCCAGAACTACATCAGTAATAAGATCTTAGTACTCGAGGATACTCAATATTTAGCTCTGGATTAAGAGCTAGATTTCAGGAAGGATGGTTCATAGTAAAAAGAAAACCACACAAAAACATTTTTCTTTGACCCCAATCGCTTATCTGTTGGGTTCTGGAGGTCAACAAACACCTTTTTATACGTATTATCTGTCCGTATTGTTTCACACGATTTCCCACATCGCGTCGTATTAGTGATGGCAAGATCTGCCTAGAATTTTCTAGAAGCTTTGAGACTAGAATCTTCAACCAAAATATCGGGAACGCGAAACGTGGAAAGAATTCAGTTTAAACCAGTAAAGTTAATTTCTGTCGATTTGTCTAAAAAAGGAAGCAACCAAATGTATTAGTTAATCTCTGTAATCCACAGGGTTGCTCGGATTATTCTCATGGCGTGGATTTACTCGAATTCTCTTAAATAGGCTTTCTCAGCTTAGGTAAGTAAGGTACTATATAGAGGTATTCTGTGGGAATATTAATTACGACTGTTAATATGTACTCTTATGTCTCTTATGAGTGTTATATGTATTAGTAATATAGTCACTTTTGACACATATTTTGCGGACCATGTAAAATAAATAGTATTTGTGACAAAACATATTTGCAATTATATAGATAGTTTAAAAAAACTTTAATTTATTGTTGCCATCTGAACCGACATTGGCTCAAAGGCTTAGAGCACGAGACTGCGGAGCAAGCTGGATCGAATGCTCCTTTAGACCATTGTGGCTAAAATGCCTGTTTTCCATCACAGGCTTTAAGACGGCTGGTTACCAAATATTACCAAATATATTTTATAAGTTTTTTTAAACATTATACCTGTGAAATTAAGTAAGTACCTAAGTTCGAAACCGTGCAGTGCCATGTACCAATGAGTTTTTCGTATTTTTTGAAGACTTACGTACATTTACCGACTGCTCTAACGACGAAGGAAAACATCGTGCGGAAACCAGCACACTAATATGACCAGTGTGTAAAATGGGGTAGGCACAAAAGATCCTCAAGGGTCGAAGTGCCGCTGGGGTTATTCCCGGTCCCCTATCATAAGATAAGATAAGTAAGTACCTATCCAGGTAAACAGGTTTTATGAAAGGCCTCGTTCATGAAACCACGTCCCTAAACCATGACACATCACTAGGATGCGTGTATTACAAAGTGCGGCCTCTCTGTCCTTTGTATCTTTTCCTTCGATACTAATCTCATTCGCTTTTGTTCTAACGTTGAGTGAGACAATATACGTGTACAAGTACAAGCCTGGGTTTCTGCGTATCAGAAATTGAAAAAAATAAAAAAGAAGTTTTCTGATATAATGTTTGATCTGTAAATATTAAGTTATTAGAGATCATATCTACCTATAAAGATTTCTACTGGCGTTGAATACAATATAGAGTAGGTATGTTTTTCTTTGTTTTTAATTAATTTCGTAGCCGTAAGTCTACGTCTACCGAATTTATTTTTAATTCAATTTATACTGTATCTAAGTACTGGAATATTGGAGTCTCCGAAACAACCACCAGAAAAATAATAATTAAGTAATTACTTATTCGAATCATCTTATATATCAAAAGTTTTCCTCTGTACTCCATTCAATATATTTTTACATCATTTGAACGCAATTCACGAATGAACTAAATTAACTTATAAGTAGATACTATTATAACCTTTACTACTTTACTTTCAATGGACATACATCCCCAAAGGTCAAAGAAAATGTATTAATAGTATTGGTAATATTATTATTTTATTTCTAATTTAGTATTGGTTGGTGGTATGATATGTAGTTAGATAGGTAGTCGGCCACGAAAGTACCTAACTCATTTTAGTGAACATAGTACATATTTACGTCAAAGGATCTGCATAGGTGTTTTGTTTATATTATATTAAACGATTTTCATTAACTTAGGTACATACATACATACATACATACAAAACTTCACGTTATGTCCCTTACGGGGCAGGCAGAGAGATTGGAGCGCCACGAATCTCTGTCTTGGAACAATTATATTTTCATTAATTACTGTACTCGTAACAATGTTTTTTTTTTGCAGCGCTACTCGGTGGAACACTGAAGATCATGCAGCGCGCAGCATGCGACGATGAGATGGTATTCCTGGTTTGTCCCAGGGGTACCACCATCAGCATCCAGGTGGCACAGTATGGGAGGGCGGCTCCTGACAGTAACACCTGCGTGGCGGAGACGAAGAAAGCCTTGTCGGTGGAGGTGGATGGAGAGGAACAAAAGTGCTTGTGGCCTAATGCTTTGCAGGTTTGTATCGTTTTAGCCCCCTTTATGCCACATTTAACGCCACACACGAGCTTGACATCGCGAGTATATATAAGTGGAAGCCGTAGAGGTTCCATGGTCAGGGGTTCCCAAAGTTTTCTTTACCTCTCTTATGTCAAAATAAACATTTCCACGCCTCCCTATAAACATATAAACACTACACACTGGTGCGCTTCAACTTGCGTTATGTTGCGTGAGCCGCATGCGTTGTGCGCACGTTTAGTCGCATGCGCGCGCGCGTCGTCAACAGCACATGCTTGCATGTCATACCATGCATGCATGCATGTGCATATGCATATCAGGCATGTCAGGGCATACCAACATTGCTAAATCACCTCCCGGTACATTTACGTGATATCGTTTATATCATCAAGCATAAGTGCAAATCAATGCTCACAAACTTTTTCCACTTAAACGGCGCAGCCTGTATATGAGCGACAGCTTGCCATCGGCTGAACCGGTTTGGCGCGTCTTATCAGTAAGATGCGGGAACATCGTCGCATTACTATGCCTACTGCGCCTCGCATTTACGACTATCGAATAACTCCGCTAATTCCTTAATGAATTTAAGTATTTGTAATTTATTGTTAACTTTTGTAAATAGTAAATAGGTACGTACGACCGATTCTTTACTGGAGCACAAGCTCATGCCAGTATTATGTTTTAAGACATGTAATTAGTTTTATTTAAATAAAGGGTTAAAAAAATGTGTCAGGCAAGCAAGGTACTACCTTTATTACTGTCTTTGCAAGGTAATCTTCTATAAAAATTAACTTTTGCTCTTTTTCATTCGCCATTTTGGATGACTGATGCTATGAAAAACGGCGACGTCACACCTTTGACACTGCCTTCCTGTTCAACACCGATGCTAGCGCATGCGTACAGCGCATGCATCGCTTTTGACGCAAGTTGAAAGAGCAGGTTGAAGCGCACCAGTGTAAATAAGCCTATTGAAAGTGCACAATGTAAATCATTGGCAATATCGAGTTTGCTTCTATTCCTACTTTGTTATAGAAGAACAGCCCCGCGCCCCACTTGATGTCTCCCCCACTTTAGGAATCATTATTCTATAGACTAGATTCTAGAGTGATGAACACCTGTATTTTTCCACAGTATTCTCTCCTCCAAACGGTGGTGGAGGCGTGTCAGAAGAAAGCACACTGCAAGTTCAGCACCAAGCCGAAACCGGGACTAGTGGATCCTTGCCCCTTCGCCAGGAAATTCGTTGAGGTGGCATTCAGGTGTAGACCGTGTAAGTAAGATTTTTAATTTAAGATGAGGTTATAAAATGTTGTTATCTCTTTTATTAATTTTGTTACCTACAAGCGTCCCGGCGGCGGTTTTACTCGCCTTGTTTTTTTTTGACTCGGAAACCTTCCCGGGCGTGCGCACAACAACCTACCCAAAGTATCATTGCAATCGGATGAATGGTATAGGAACGCATAGAGGACAAACAAACAATAATTTTTATATATATAGATTACATAAATTAATATTACAGGTCAAAATATCAAAAAAGTTTAAATCGTTTCCATAATTTACTTAGTTCTTAATAATTACCTATACAAACTAAATCTAAAGACTTAACAATTAACATTGGTCGAATTTGCAAGAAAAAATAATTCTGAAATTTTCATTAAAAAGAAAAATATTTTATTTTTAAATTGTACAAATGACATCAACTCAATTTATTTTAACTAATAACTGCCAGTGTAATAGAATAAAATAGTAAGATTTTATCAAAAGAGATTGCATTGGCAAACTATTTATTCTAAAGGAAACTTATTCTTCATAGCTGGCCACAATTGTACAAATAAATATTTTTGAATGCTGTATATTTAGAAGAAAAAAACCCAAATCTTTTTAAATACGGCAAATGGCATTAAATAGAATTTTTGAATTAATTCTAGCCTATAATTTTGCATCGATATTTTTGTTGTCTTTACAATCAATACACATAAAAAGAGAACAACGAGAATCGTCGATGTAGTTAATGAAAGGATGCCTACTAGATGATACTAGTAGAGCTCTTTCAGTTTTTTTCTATTCGAGTTTTACACAATTTTCATGTGACTTTCAATATTTCCTCTCAAATATCGGGCCCGAATGCAATATTCAAAACGAAACGTATGTCAAACCTATCTGAAACACGAAAATAATCCCGGCCCTCGCTGTTTGATATCGCCGTGCCACCACCAGCGAAAACATTACATTGAATAACTGCTTTGATATTCTCCTTTTATGAGAATAGAGCCTAAGTCGTTGGAGCCATTATCGGAAAATTATTGGATCCTCGCTTTGTTTTACTTAGTCTCACCGATGTCGCCACAGGCCCGGCTTAGGGCTGGCAGTCGCCTTGGGGCTTCCAATGTAATCTTCAATACTTTTATTAATTTGCTACTTTCCATTTATGGACGCCTAGTACTTTCAGCTTAGACAAAGAGTTTAGAAACAAAATTGACATATTTTTTTAAATTTTGTAAGCACTTCTGTACCAAAATGGTAAAAAATGAAGACCTCGGTGTCCGCCTGTCTGTCAGACTGTTGGTATGTATGTCACAGCTCTTTTCTCAGGAAGTACTAAAACTATCGACTTAAAATTTGGTACAATTATAGAACTTGCTTGCCCGCATTCGAAGTAAATGAAATTTGGAAATATTTTTATTTTTATGGAAAATGCGGTCAGAAATACGGGGGTGGAAATCTGAAAGTGGGGCAACTAGGGCAAGTGGGATATCATATGAAACATACTTGCACATTATATAACATTTTTTTATTTTATTAACCCTCGACCGATTGAGGAAGGGCGTGTTATAATTAGTACTGATAGAAGGTATTATATACAATATGTATTCCGGGAAAAAAAGTCTAAATAATATTTTTTGGAGGAAAAATATGAGACTTAATTTTTTCAAAACTAAACTACTTATTTCTTTTGAGATCGGAACCCTCGGTGCGCGAGTTCAACACGCACTTGGCCGGTTTTTAATTAACTACCTAAGTAGATAATCTCCTAACATTACTCATTGTGCCGAAGTGGGAATGCGCGGTAAACAAGACAATATTACACACCAAAATAACCTCGTTTTCGTTTTGTACTTATACCTACGTCGTAATTTCGTGTTTACACTTTAATAAATCCTATATCATTTGACATTAATTATAAAGGTCTTTGAACCCTGTAAAGTCGTAAATTAAACACCGGCTGCGATAATACATGTTATATTTGAACCTGAAACTTAAATTATAAATTGCTCGGTTACCTTATATTATGACGGTTACTCGTGTATTTATATAAATGAATTTTATTTATGTGTACCTCAGTATTTTATTTTATTTCTTTGTATGAAATTTATCTTGAAAATATAAATTATTGCTTAACGATTTTCAAAATTCGATTGATGTAGGTTTTAGAGATGGATCAGCCATGGACGTAAATTAATTAATCAATTAATGATAGCCCGAAGGTGTCGACTCGAAGTATGTATAAAAACAACAGAATAAGCACAAACAGAACACTCTACTGTTGTATCAAAAACATAATAATTATTAATTCATCAAAACTTATAACTACAAAATAAAATAATGGCGGTCGAAGCTACTTACGATTAAAATCTTATTTTTGGGTTTTGCCTTTCGCAGCTTGCAATACTGCAACATACTAATTCAACACACTTATAAAATAACAAGAAAATTGACAATACACTATACAATGATTTATGATAAACTAATTACTGAAATTCTTGAAAGAAACTTGGCAAAAATTTAGTTCATGCCAAAAAAAATCCGGCCACAGTTAAAAGAACGTAAAATACTATCTGTCTCTGTTTATCTTCAGCATTTGCTATGTTTCTTCATTGATGGCAAGAAGGAACAGGGAGGAGATGATACCTGCGAGTTTTTTTAAAACGTCCACATATCTTTGTTAGCATGTCCCAGAACTTTGATGACAATTTTAATATCATTTAGCGTAGTTATGGTTCCTAATTATTATTTTTAGCAAGGTGACATATTTTTTTTAGCTCAGTTTAGTGGCTTTGGTACACGACAAGGTGACCATGACAGCCTCGTTAGGGTCACTAAGAAAAAGGAAGGGAAGCTAAAGTATTATTAGAGTCAGCCCTCACTTTGAGAGCCAACTTAGCAAACAACACTAAGTGTTTCATACCCGTATTATCAGATAAGGGCTGACTCAAAATAATATTGAACCTCCCATTTTGGAGACTATTGAGGCCAAATTTCTTCCTCTCAACTTTCACCAGGTCATACTCCATTAGGAGGTGAGTGAGGTCTTCTATTTTGTTGCAGTTGGTACAAAATGGATGCAGAAATCCCACCAAATGCAAAAACTTATTTAACGGAATGTGACCCGAGCGTAATCTAAAAGCCAAAACTAAAAATATAGATATCTCTGTAAGGCCCACGAGAGTACGTCCCTGCGTGACCACTGCTTAGTCCACGATAGTTTTGCACATTCAGGGCGGACATTACTCAATGATTTATTCGGCCTTTATTAGTGACGTAAATCACCAAAAATGAAAATAAAGTTGTTCAATAAACAGTTATGGCCAACATCGTTTCTAATAAACAAGAAATGCGTAAATTAAAAAAGTTTGTCGACAAATCTTTGTTTAACAGACTATCGAAAACAATTCGTGTAAAAAAATCATGAAATGTACAGTCGCCTAGAATTACAAGTATTCTTTGATCATTCTTTTCAAAAGGTACTCATAGGTACTCGTCATCACCAGTATTATGACGTAGGTATAAGTGCAAAACGAAAACAAGAGATTATTTGTACTATTATCTTGTTATTATGTACCTTTGAGCGACGGTGGCGTCGCGCGTCGTGGCTAGGACGTCGGACTCCTGTGCGGGAGGTCTGAGTTCGAAACCAGGCAATACCATGTACCAATGAGTTTTCGGTTTTTTCGAAAGACTTAGGTACGTACATTTACCGTCTGCTCTGACGGTGAAGGAAAACATCGTGAGGAAACCTGCACACTGAGACAACCAGCGTGTGAAATGGGGAAGGCAATAGCAAACCACCGCATTAAATCTGCCACGAGAGTCGTTCTATGTGATTAATTCTTTAGAATGATCACGACCCTCAGCAACGAGGAATACGACTTAGAAGAAGAATAGAATTATGTACCTACATTCTGGACAAATAAATTAATCTTAATAGTCAGAAAGTCAGTCTAGCCATGAGTGTTTTCTGTTCATAACTTTATATATAAATACCTAATCATCTACTCCTCAACAACTAAGTATTTATGATTATCAAAAGTAGCGTTCCGAGTTAAACTTCTAAAAATTCAATCCACATGGAAACATGTTATTAACGAGACTGGACATAATAAAATACCCAGTAATATTTCTATGAAAGGGGAGGTAGATTCAGTAATCGCGTGAGGCAGTTTTTTATGAGGGGTACTGCAAGTGTATCGAAGTGATTTATGGCACCCTCTGTACAGCAGTTGCGTAACTGACAATTTTAAGATTTATTTATTTTGTAGTTGCATTGGTAAAGTAGTTTTGAATAATTTGTGATGTAATAGTTTATTCAAAATAAAGTAATACTAAAATAACACTTAAGCTAAAATACCTAACTATTTTACAAGTAAAAGACCTGGCCCAGGTGGGAGGGTGGGAGGAGGCTGGCGGCGTTGCCCCGCTGTACAGCGAGGCTTATACGCTGAGCAAAGTAGAGGCTAGCCTTCTGGTCCCGGGATGTTTCTACGAGGCGCTTGGCTATTTCCCGGTAGAGACAGTGGGCTCCAGGCCCCCACGGCCCCAAGGTCTCCACCCCGAACGGCGCAAATATGCAAACACCACCCAAGCCCTCATATTTGCGCCGCTTAAGGTTCTCCGCAGAAGTCGCTGCTGACCCGGCCTTCGCCGCCGTGGCTGGAAGGTGGGACGGGGCAAGGGTGTCGACACAGGTAGCATCCCACACCAGAGACCGTCGCAGCTTCCATGGCACGAGTGTCATACCGTCGGGCCTTTTACCGTCATCGCGAGCCAGACCATTGGGCTCCAACACAGCCTTGTGATTTTATTTATTTATTACATAATGTGAATTTAATATCTTATAGGTAAAACTAACAAAATACCTACTTATACGTATAACTTGTGTCTAAATATTTACCAATAAGTCTTACAGCGTAGATACCTGTTTACTTATTAATTATTTAAACTTCCTCTTTGTAATTGAATTAATTGGAAATTGCCGTGCGATAATGCCATTTCCCGTGGAAATCTCCAATGACCTTTGGCCAATGTTTTTTTTGGCCAACGTGGTACCAACTTATGTTTTAGTAATATTTATATTCTTAGAGTTTTGAAGTGGAGACCGCGTTTGGGCAAACGCCCTGCTAGATGGAGTGACGATCTGCGCAAGGTTGCTGGCAACGACTGGATGAGAAGAGCCGAAGATCGGTCTCAATGGCGCGCCCTGGGAGAGGCCTATGTCCAGCAGTGGACTAGAGTGGGCTAATGTTGATGATGATATTATTAGCTATTATTACTTACCTAATTATAAAAAAAAATATTAAATTAAATACTCAGTTTATATATTTTTATTGCAATTACTTGAACTAGGGTTAGTGTTTTGTACACCATATAGGAGTCAGTTACGCGCCAACTTTCAAACCATAATTTAGCTAAACAGTCATTTTATAGATATTACTCGTAAAAGTAGACTTTTTGGGGTTATGTCAGTTTTATAGGGGTGATTTACGCGCTGTTAATAAATTCCCGGGGTCGCCGTCCTCAGGTGTGGCGGAAACTACAAAGTACGGACGGGAAGCGTATATAGGAGCGGCGGGTAGGTGTGACGCACTCATTAGTGTGGAATTACAGGCGGGCGGGCGGAACGCGGCGATTAAACCGCGGCGCTTTTTCCAGTCGTGATTTTTATTTCTTCTAATTTTTATTTACGTGTTAAAGCTACGTGCTACGTGTTATATACTGTTATCTATACCTACCGGTATTCTGTATTCTCGGGGATTATGGATGTGAGAGTTATGTGTGTATATGTAAGATGTATTGTTGTGTAAGGTTATTTTCTACGCATTAGCGTAGAAAATAATCTTACACAACAATACATCTTACATACACACACATAACTCTCACATCCATAAGTTATTGATAACAAGAATTTAGTTTAAGTAAGTACGCAATATTTGTATGCCTATAAGAAAGGCACATTACAAACATACTAACAATATCTACCTACTTTATATAAAACCAATTTTTACACCTGTAATTAGGGTTGCCACCTTATTTTAAAAATAAAGTACACAGCATAAAAAAGAGTACTTATTAATTTTTACTTATTTATCTTTAAAAACATATCTTTTGTTACTTTTAGCAACATTTAACAAATATTTGTCTTTCTTGAAGATAGTTACAGCCTCTGCAATCAAAATTGAAATTAAAATAGAAATATATATTTAAATTATTTCAGCTCGTTTTTATTTCAGTTTAGGGTAGTTTTGTTCCTTTCGTCTCTCCAGTTTACATTCATAAGGGCGAAAACTCTCTCAGTGAACGCTGTAGTGGCAGGCACAGACAAAATATATGAAATTAATTTGTATATATTTGGAAAATCTTCACAGTTTTGTGGCTTTGGATACCAATTTATTTAGTCTCTTATGAGTAACAAGCCAGTAACAGTCAGAGTTACGTAAATAGAGTATTTTAGCGTACTTTATTGGTATCGTAGATTATAAAGTACGCCTACACGAAAAAGAGGACAATACTCTATTTTAGAGTACGGGTGGCAACCCTACCTGTAATGACAAATAAATAAATTTTGATTTTTTAAATATGTGTCAAAAGCTGCTTTGCCTGTTTGTTTGTAGTCTCTTTATTGTACTAATATAAAATACACAGAAAATAAAAAAAAACATTAAAATATGTACAAAGGCGGGCTTAACTGTAATGCTTCATTGACATTTAATATTAGTGTAATTCGCCAAATTCTCAGGAATAGAGTTTGCCAGAGCTAAATCAAAGGTTTCATTATTATTTTGGAACAGAATTTTCGATAAAATCATCTACCTAGCAAAAACGTATTATTTACCTGGTAGGTAAGGTTATTTAGTTAGATATTATACCACTAGAGCTACGCAAAACAAATACAGAAATTAATTTATCGTAATTCATTTGCCTTCTGCAATTTGTTAACTACTTTAGACGAGTATTTAGGATCAAAAGGTGTATTATCCCAAAGGTCATCTCTGAACAAACGCGATTAATTTTTTGTTTACATTTATCTCTTCAAGATAAATTTTCATTTTAATTATCTCGGAAACTGTATAGGTACTTTCCTAACTCTCCTAAATTAATATTTCAATCCAGAGATTTTTTAAATTTAATTGCGATAACAGTAATATTTTCATGTTATTAATCCAAAGAAAAGCTTTGTTTTTTCGTTCCTTTAATACTAAATTAAACTAGAGATCAGCTATAAATGTTGCCTACTACATTGTAACAAATATTTTTACTAACTTTCAGATCTTGTTATCTTTTGAGGTAGGTATCTACCTCATTATCAAAAGATTTGTATGAAGTTTATTCTGCAAACATCTAATTTAATGATTACCTATAATGTGCTGAATCTACCAGAAAAAAAGTCATCAGATATTGTCAAATGGATATGCTTTCGGCAGTAGCTATTTATTAACACACCGACCACACCTGACACCATGTAGTACTATAGGGTCTAACTCAATCGCTGTGTAGGAAACAACTGATTTATTGACACGTTATGTTCATCTAATAAACGTTTTCAATTTCAATTTCAATCTACCTGAATTATTATATGTTATTATAAATATACCCACAACAGTTGTATTTGTTTATATACGAGTACTTACTTACTTACCCAATAAACGTATATTATGGCTAAAGAGTGACGACCGTAGATATAGGCAGGGGTAAAAGAAACGCTGTATCTTTAGTCTTCAGTAGTGACGGCTAATACTAGCTCGTCTAGCTCGTAACTTACCATAGTTACCCTACAAGCATAGTACTGGCGTCCATTAGTAGGTATGGACTGTTGAACACTAGATACATCGCTAATTGATGGACGCACACTCAAACGCTTTTAACGTATTGGCAGTGTAGGATTACAGAATAATGGGCTGAAAGGGTTGCTGTTTGCTTTCTTCCATTTTTTGCACTGTTTCCTAATAATCGGGGTTGGTTAAGGGTGTGGTCGAGTTAAGCCCTTCGGCATCGACGTAATTTCCATGGCATATTTTTTGTTCGAAAATTGAAATAAACGATACATTTTTAAGAAAATTATTAAATCACAAATCAATTGGCCATGCACAAAGTAATTTGTAATTTAGTAATTTTTCTTAAAATTGTAGCGTTTATTTAATTTTCGAACAACAAATTCATCATCATCAGCACCCCACTCTAGCCCACTGCTGGACATAGGCCTCTACCAGGGCGCGCCATTGAGCCCGATCTTCGGCTCTTCTCATCCAGTCGCTGCCAGCCACCTTGCGCAGATCGTCGCTCCATCTAGCAGGGACGCCCGTCCCACACTACGTTTGCCCAAACGCGGTTTCCACTCCAGAACTCGTCTACCCCAGCGGTTGTCGGTTCTGCGACAGATATGACCCGCCCACTGCCACTTCAGCTTGCTAATCTTAAATTAGCTATGCCGATAACTTTTGTTCTATGCCGGATCTCCTCATTTCGGATTCGATTCAGCAGAGATACTCCGAGCATAGCTCTTTCCTTAGCACGCTGAGCGACTTTCAATTTGTGAACCAGTCGCACCGTCAGTGTTCACGTTTCGGCTCCGTAGGTCATTACTGGTAGGACGCACTGATTAAAGACTCTTGTCTTTAGACATTGCAAGAATAAAAAATTGTGCCATGGAAATTACATAAGAATGTGCGATGTGAAGAATTAGTCCTAAATATTGATTTATTACTCGTACTTCCGAAATGTCGCTATTTTACTGTACGTAGTAGTACGTACTTTCAGTTTAATACTGCATGTAAATAAAATAAGAAATTTCAAGCTTCTCGGTCCTAAAACGTTTTAGGTTGCTTATATACCTACCTATTTGTATAGTACAATTCTTGTTGACCCAGATAATAATATACTTTTTTTATCACTGCATGAGGGTACCCGAGTTCGACCGTAAGTTCTTGTTAGGCCCATGTAACTTTATATAACTTTATTTCACCCACAGAAATCGGAGCGTCCCTATTTTGACCCTTTTTCCCAAGGAGTTATGAAAGATTTTTTATTTTATTTATTCAAGAATAAACCCATTTGACCTCAATCTGATTATAGTGATCATGGAGGCCGAAAATGGAGCTTACGGATTTAGATAGGAGCATGGCTCTTGTCTCTTATAAATACTGAAAGAACACATCAACGCCAAAGCGAGGATATAGTGGCGATAAGGAAATCCTAATTCGGATAAAAGATATTCAGCAACTTCAAGCTGTCACCTGAACTGTTAAATTCACCGCGCCCCGCACCTACCGCACTTCCACCCGCAGTACAGTTCGGTGCACAATCTATATGACAAGTGAATTTCGAACTATTTGTAATCAGTTTATTTCTAACTAATGTATGACAGGACTAATTATTGTAGCATATTCTATTGTTTTCCGATTTAATTCGTTGTAAAATTGAGTAATAGATTAGAATAAGTGTATTTGTGTGGTAAAATGACAAAGTATTCATAGTCCATACACCAGTAGGAACTTAAGAATAGGTTATATTAAACTAAATAAAATTAGTGATACCTAAGTATTTGCAATTGATTACATTCTAAACATTTTTGTCGCCAACTATGCCGCTAGGATTATTATTATAGTGTCGGGTGATGCGGGAGGCATAGTAACTCCTTGAAATTGTCGGATAGTGGCATCGATTCCGAGGTGGCGCCATATTTAGCGATAATAGCTACACGAGACGTGACAGTCTCATTTAGGTTTAGGTATCTTTATCGATGGCGGCCACCCGGAATCGACGCCAGTAATTCGTAATCTTTTTACATACAGATGAGTTCCGGAGCCTGACTGGATGTGAAGACGACATCATCAAGCTGAGTTGCAACCCGTACTCGAGGGTGGCCATATTTGACGCACAGTACGGCCGTACTGCGCATGAGTCTAACAATTGTCCTCAAACGCAGGGAGTGTCTGATGAAAGTAAGTATGGAGATAGAGTTTATGTCTTATTTTTATAAAACACAATAAAGTTATCGTGTTATTTGTAGATAACATTTTTGTTCGTAAATCTCTAAGTTTAAAATATAATATAATATAATATAATAATATAATAAAATATAATAATGTTATAATATTTATTTTTCAGAACCCACTATTGCTTGTTCCTACATGTCTTTTTCTTTTAAATTGTTTTAATTTTTATTTTTTCTATTTTAGCACCTAGTTTTCATTATCTTGTCTACTCGCCACTTTAGTAAATACGAGGCAGTCTGTTATTTGCCTTATTATCGTTAATTCACTTTGTTAAATCTATAATATACACTGTCGATTGCCCAATAAAAAAAAAAAAAAAAAAACTGCATTGAATATCTTTATATCAACTCTATGATGTCTTTAAGTTCAAAACATTTCATTTTGTAAAAAATATCTCTTCATTTCGATCATTATTTCAAACTCGGACGAAGATGTTTCGGTGTGTGATTCGTGGTCCTACCTACATTGTCGCACCATTACTCGTAGTCCCACTAGCCTGAAAATGCAGGTTCGTTACCCCACTGCGTAGTGGGACTACCAGTAATAGTTGTAGATTACGGCTCGTGGTTCCACTCTATTTTTATTTACACGTGTAATGAAGTCCTTCAGATTCTGGCCACTTTAGTCACAATTCACAATATATTATAATTGTATGTTGTCATGTAGTGGGACCAAGAACAACTGCATTACGGCTGACTTATGACCCCACCAGACAGTGGAACCACGAGCCCCTTACATCGAGATACTGTACCACTAGTGGGTCAAATTAGTGGGGTCACGAGTCTTAACCTGATATTTTGTCATTTTCTTGATATTTCTAGCTAAAAATAGAAATAAACGATTTGATTTTATGCCGAAGTTAAACAAATGTGGAAAATTAAAGTATCACCATTACTTTCCATCTTTTTTCAAAACAAACGAACTAAGAGGCAACGAATGAAGTTGACAACTCCAGAGCTCGTAGCCTAGTTGCGAGCACGGTCCGAAAGTGATCGTGCAGGTTAAGCGACGTTGGCGCTGTCGGTACCTGGATGGGTGACCGCTAGTGGCATATTTCATTTGAGCTCCATCGTGCCTCGGAGAGCACGTTAAGCAGTCGGTCCCAGTTGTTGTCGTTCGACAGCAGACATTAAGCCATGTCAGATGCCTACGGTCCGCCTGAACAACTCTGACAAAAATTGGCCACTTACCATACGATAAACAAGCAGGAACTCCAGTTAGGTAAATTTAAAACGACGTCTAATCATTTTAACGATATATAGGAAATTTCTACGAGTTAATTACTCCTCTACAACATAAATTACACCTAATTACATTTAATTACTTTTCTAATTAAGTTGCGAGCCACTCTCTTTCTCGATATACGCTCATTTCCTCAAAGGTACAGGGAAACTTGGAACATTAGAATTACACTTACGGAAGCCCACACTATTTTGCCACCGTAAACACTCTCGGCAAAGTTTTATTCAAATTCATTTATTCAAATACATCCAGGTTTCCTTGGAAAGTTTGGAACTCTTTGAAACACACACAAAGAAACTGGCACAAAGACTTGCGTGCAAAATTTTCTTAGGAAGCATTGTGTTTCGATTTAAGCTTGAATTGCTGTGTATTTATTTATCTAGGAACTATTTCCTTTGACGCTGTACAGTTGAGAGCGCAGGCTCAAAATTACAGAGTACCTTGTTTTGTTACTAAAACGACTACGTAACTCAATTTCAATTTGTGTACAACTAAAACTTTGATACATGAAGCCAAACAATTTGCGAGTGCTTATAGAAAACGTATGTACGTTGAGGACAGAGGAAAATTATATCTTCTTATATTGCAATCTCTTTTCTGGTAAAACTTTATTCACAACTGGGAAACTGTTACGTAAACTTCTAGAGGCGTGCGGAAGGGCAGTGGGGCTGAATTTTGACACAATCCTTGGAAGAACGTGGTCTTATAAACTCTCGCCTTAAAACCTATATAGTTATGACAGCGACAAGCGCTCGGGCGGAATTGTTTCCAATTTCCATCATGGCTGAAGGTACACAAAAGAAACAACAACAAAGTTTATGTTAGTTTTAATTTTAGCTCATTAATAGTTTTTTTTAGTTTTAATGCCGTAAAAACAACCCAACAAATTTGTGATATCTTCAAAAATGACTTTCTTTTTGCTTTTCTGTTTACGGAGTGTGCTCGTGGCTCCATCTACGCAACGCTTTGCGTTTTATGTCCTATTGACAATAACTTACTAATTGACAAATTCTTGTCGATAGCCTGCACAGCATTTCACGCTGCTGAGACCGTGATGCAGATATGCCACGGCAAGCGCCGGTGCTCCATCACAGCGAACAGCAGGACCTTCGGAGCTCCGTGCAAGCAAGCCTCCAGGACTTATCTCAAAGTCATTTATGCCTGTGGTGAGTGATGAGGAATCTTAATTATGTAAGTAAGTAAATACTTACTTATATATAAACAATAGCAGGAATGAAGGGAAAGTATAAGTAGAATAAGTGATTATGTTTCGTACTTAATTTGTACAATCTGCGATCAATCGAGGACCGAAGTGGACTTTTATCAGTTCTATTTTTATTACAAGTTGAAAGCTATATTGCTATAACTTTATGTTGTCATAGCTGTGTAACAGGGTCATTTCAACACCCATTCACAGTCGTAAAAAAGTTTGCCCACCCACTCGTCTGCCTTCCTGAAATACATTGTGCTTTATACATATTAATAAGGATTATTGGTCGGTAAAAACTACATTCATATGGGTTTATATATTCATATGGGTGCTTACAAAGCTGTAAGTCCCTACGAGCTTTCGCATCGACCTATTATGGTATGGTATCACTTTTAAGTAAGAAATTTCTCATCAGCTCCCGAACTATTTGGACAGTTCGGAACAGTTTAAAATCTAGGGCAAGTTGATTGGATCTTAGGGTATAGAGTCTAAGGGCTACAGTTTTGTTAGGGTATTTCACACATAAAATTTATTTTCATATCATTTAAAATCAAAGCTGCTCTATCTGTATCAAAGTAGTACTGATAGAGCAGCTTTGTTGGTGTGAAAATGTCGAAGCTATAAAATGAGACAAGGATCAACAAAATCTTAAAAAATCACCAAATCCGGTCAGGATTTGGTCAATTTAAAAATAATAGGAACTAAAAGGAGTACATTTCGCCATTATGTTTGATTAGGTAATGAAAGCATACTCGCCATTTAGTGAATCAACATACTGAAATTTCAGAATTGTGGCCAATTCCAATCAAAAGTTGGCTTCCTAGTGAGAAAAGTTGCTTTACACTGATGGATATACTCGCTTAATTAAACTTTCTATTATTAATATGTGTAACGAGTAGAAAATAACGAGCGAGAGAAGTATAACCAAGTGAACTATTGGATCTCTCCCTCTTTGGTTCGTCTTCCTTTGGTGTTAATTAATAAAGTGCTTGGAATTTTGTACAAGATCCAAGTAGTTTTCTACTCCAGTTGCTTTATAATGTACTCGTATACATTAGACACATTAGTTATGCTCTGTGGAACCCTGTCGCAATACGGTTCTGTTATGATTTCTTGACATTCGTATGAATGTGTCAAATAAGTTACAGCGACAAAGGAACATGACGCCTCTGATGTGTATGCCACTGTACAACAAGTTACAGCGACAAAGGAATACGATGCCTCTGATGTGTATGCCACTGTACAATAAGTTACAGCGACAAAGGAACACGACGCCTCTGATGTTTATGCCACTGTACAACAAGTTACAGCGACAAAGGAATACGATGCCTCTGATGTGTATGCCACTGTACAATAAGTTACAGCGACAAAGGAATACGATGCCACTGATGTGTATGCCACTGTACAATAAGTTACAGCGACAAAGGAACACGATGCCTCTGATGTGTATGCCACTGTACAATAAGTTACAGCGACAAAGGAACACGATGCCTCTGATGTGTATGCCACTGTACAATAAGTTACAGCGACAAAGGAACACGATGCCTCTGATGTGTATGCCACTGTACAATAAGTTACAGCGACAAAGGAACACGATGCCTCTGATGTGTATGCCACTGTACAATAAGTTACAGCGACAATGGAATACGATGCCTCTGATGTGTATGCCACTATACTATAAGTTACAGCGACAAAGGAACACGATGCCTCTGATGTGTATAAGACACAGACTTCGGTCCATTACATTCATAAGTAGAAACATTAAACGTTGTTCTTTTCTTCTGTTCGCTCAACTTGTCCAAGTTTCGAGAGAATAACCTCGTTTTGTATTTTTATCTTTGTAACTTTTGTACAAATGCGGCATTTAACTGAACTTCTCCTTTGTGTGCTAGTAACTGTTGTTTTGGTTCGCTATTCGCTTGCATTTCTGATGAATGGTTGAGATAATCGATTTTCATGGTCGAATACTTGAAAATAAATATGATTTGTGTTTTTAGGACACTCAATAATGTAGTGAGTAATTTCAATTAGAATTTTTACACTGGATTGCTTAGTTTTTACATCTCTCTATCTACATCAAGGGACATATCCCTGATATGTCTTGCGGGACATGCAGAGAGAATGGAGCGCCAAGAATGTCTGTCTTGACACGCTTCTTTTGCTTCCTCTACAGTCATTCGACATTTTACTTTTTTGGTTCAAAATATACTAATTAAGAATGAATGTGAATAGACAGACATGCATATAATATTAATATAAAAGAAAATGACTTTCCAATAGGATTCTATGTCACAATCTAGAAAACTAATAAATTTTCCTGGAAGAATTAATACCCTTACATTTCTCTTGGAAATGAATAATTGCAGCTGCAGACTTCATTTTTCATACCTTCTCACTTCTGAAAAGAGTTTTATTCAGTCAAGGAATTAACGGTTTCTACCTACTTGTGTTGTGCTACTATTTCATTTATTGTGGACTCTGTAGGTATAATGCTGCCTTTTTTCTCCTGTTTTTTTATTGATTTTATTAAACAAAAATTAGAAACCTTTTGGCTTTTGGCTTTTGACTTCTGTCTTTCCTTTTCTTATTCCTTTTCCTTTTATTATTTACTGTGATACAATCTGCAGCCAGCAGCCATTGCTGCATTAAGCCTCTACCTATGGTAGCTTTACCTATGGTAGTTTGTATTTTTAGACTTGGAGCGGAGAGGATCTTAACAGCTGAATTATGTACTTCAAGATTATAGAAACCTACGATAAGAATAACCTAACCTACGATAAGAATAACCTATAGAATATTAACAAAAGATACAATTGTTGCCTCACCGCTATAATGTCATCCAGGCAACCACTGATGTTAAAAAATCTTTATTATTTATTTAGAAAACCAACAGCTATATTTAAACAAATTATCCAAACTCAGTAACTAGACATATGCCAATTATAGGTTTTCCTAAAGTAACATTATATATTTTAATAACAAAACATTTTTATTTATTTTAATTTTATTTGCGTAGCTTACAGCCTTATTTACAAGTTACATATACATATATAAAAACAATAGCCATTTATAAGATTCCACAGTTAATGTAAAATTAATATTAAAAAAGCTCTTAATCTAGCAACCATGTACATCTACAGATAGGCAGAGGAAAATTCGTTAGTGAATAAGGATTATACGGAATCAGAACTACTGTTGAAAAGATCTAAAGTAGGGTTGTTGCTTAACTGGTTAAATGCTGCACATGCTCTTACTAGGTAGCTATTCTTTCTGTAATTAGTGTGACACTTAGGGACGCGAAGTAGCTTGTTACTCCGTAAATTTTGATTAGGAACCATCAATGAAATTCTACTAAGGAGCTCAGGACAATCAATTTTAGTTTGAGCAATTTTTTGTAGGAATGTAGCGTCCGCTATATCCCCACGGACAGTGAGGGGAAATAAGTGGAAATGAGCACAACGTTGCTCATACTCATATAATGAAAGTAGAAAGACCAAACATTACAAACAGTTAGCACTCAGCAGGTTTCCAACTATTTTAGTTTAAAGACCACAGAGGGATTTCAAAAAGTGGAACAACCATCCTGGACTTATCCTACATATTTTAATAATATGTACTATAATATTTGTAGTAAAGGTTACTTAATTGTAATTAATCTTAGTTAATGAAAGGTTATTGTTTCAGTTCCTTTGGGTGTTCTCACAGAGCGGTATGAGAGTGCAGCAGAGAAGGATGAAATTATAAACGGTTACACAGAGAGAGACCGAAATGATGATGGATTCGATGAATCAGGTACTTGATATACCCGTATATACATAATTATTCATGTAAGTTCATTAGTAGATACGTTTGATGGTGATGATTACATACAACGAAACATAACACTCAAGGAGCCAGATACTAGGATAAACTGCCCTGATAGGTCTGACGAGATAATACCATAAGGATGGAATTACGAGCTGAGGCTCACAATCATCGCTTTAAACATCAGGATATGCCAATCCATAAATTTTTCATCAAAAAATTAGTTTGAATTGAATCGTGAATGAAGGCCAAAGCGTGAATTTTGTCGATTGTGCCGACCAAAAAGTGCAGTACTGAGGTACTATGTCCTTATCATCTTCACCCTATTAATGTCCCCATTGTAGGGGCGCTGGCCTCCCCTTCCGATACCGATGTCTTTATGCCAGTAATATAATTATATCTTTGCTCACTATGTAGATTAAAACATGAGTGGGACAGGTTTTAGTAAGTCTACTAGCTATATCTTTGTTAGAAATATGCACTGCCTCTTATTGTAGATATGTCTAATTCAGAAGGTGCTGGCGAGAAGTGGGATTCCAACTCGGTGTCACCAGTAGCCAACCCAGCTCTACAACCACCACCAGAAGACGACCTACCTCTCACTGGTGACACAGAAGATACCACTACCATTCATACATCTATTCACGTGGATAAAAAGCCAGGTATGTCTGGGACTATGGAGAATGGTAGGTTGAAAACTAATGATTCAACATTAAGTTGTAAGATGTCGTCCGTAATGCTGTCAATTTATTTTTTGTTTATTGTGATCTTTTAGTTTTTTTATTTTTTATTTAGTTCTAAACCCGCATTTGACCTCGATCTCTGATGGTAAGCGACGATGAGGTCGACGATGGAGCATGCGGGTCCAGTAAATGCCTATACACTCTGGCCTTGAAAATTCCAAGGTTTCGGGAAATACAGACGCTGGCAGGCTGTTCCTATGTTACTATAAATAAATTTAGCATTATCAATAGAAATGGACACCAATGCAACATACATACATACATAACTTCACGCTATATCTCTTGCGGGGTAGGCAGAGAGAATGGACCGCCACGAATCTCTGTCTTGGCATGCCTCTCTTGCTTCCTCTACAGCCATTCGTCGTTTCACGCATGCTCGTCATTGGGTTGTCCAACGCAACGTTTTTGTCATCAATATCACTATTGCATGCTTTACATATTGTAATCCTTATTTAGACTTTTTGTGTTACCATTCCTGCTTCTAAATTGGCCTAATTACTCACTAACAAACAGAATGACGATTAAGCTACATACATCAAATGTCTATTATTAAATTACAACTACCGTACTAACATTATAATAGTATCCCATTCAGATAGATTTAATGGTCAGAACATTAATAATGTTGTGTGCCACACAGGCATCCATCATTTATCAAGTAAACAATTGAATTATGTTCCCATATTGAACTATGAATTTCAATTAGTTATTACAAAACTAGCTGTTTGAAACATAAATCATTTTACAACTATATACACAATAAAAAAAACAGTAGAGAATAAATCATGATTTTATTTTATAATTGTGGCCCCTGAAATATTATTTTTAACCCCCTACACGTATGTCTGTCGGTCTATCTGTTTTACTATGGCATCATAACTTAACAACGGATGGTCAGATTCAGACTCGGTTTTTAAAATTTCAATACAGAATTTTGTCGAGAGTGTTCTTAGCTAGGTCCGATAAAAATTGGACCAGTGATTTCCAGGATCTTGGAGTATCTTTGATGTCAGATGGAATCTCTGGAACCGTAATAGCTAGATGGTTATATTTGAGCTCAAATATTCAGATTCATGGTGCATTTTCGATATATAAAACCTTAAGGATATGATGATGACCAGGTAAAAGTAAGTGAACTTTAATTTCACAATATGAAACTGGGAGAAATGGAAGATTATCCGCCCGCCGAAACGCTGTAGGGAATCCTAAAACATTACAAGAAAAAAATATTAAAGATGGCGGCAAAAACATGAATGAAAGTGATGTGGAGCTAGGAATTTTAAGATAGTCATGCCGAGGCCGAAGGCCAAACTCCGCGTAGGGCGGAACCCGGAGCGTCCCCCGCCTTCAGATGCCGCAGGTCTAACCTGCTGAATGTTCTTAGCCATATCAGATGAAAATTGGATCACTGGTTCTAAGATCTTGGAGTATTTTGTGATGTTGGAGTATTATGGGATCTCTGGAATGGTAACAGTTAGGTTGTTCGAGTTTGAGCTCAAATGTTTATGACCATGGTGACCTTCCCACATCTTTAACTTTGAGGACCTGATAATGACCAGAAAAAAGTAAAGGGATCTCCACAATGGTACGTCGGGTTTTTTTTAAATTTTTTAATTTAAAGTTATAATATACAAGTACTTACTCGTACAATCTCTAAATAATTACGTTTAGATTATTTTTTATACACACAGCACTGCACCTTATGCAACTTACTGAAATTCGAACATTTGTAAATTGGAGCTAGTATCATACGACTTCATAAAGGAATTATATGTTTTCAGAGCCATCAAAATCCAGAACTAACCTATTCATCTACATTGGAATTGGTCTTCTCATCTTCATCATTCTAACAACTCTACTCATTGGGGTCTACTGCTATTTCATACGTCGGTCCTCAAATAGCTCTAAAACTGGCGATATCTTCACTACTGAAGCCCCTAATGTCTTCAACGACGCAGTCTCAGACATAGATAATGACATAGATATTAGTCATATTTCTGGTACTTTTTACGATCACCCTGACATGATCTTGTACAGAGATGTGCCTGGTAGTAAAGGAACTCTTAGAGCAATGAGGCCTCTGTCTACAATATACCCATGTGCAGGAGCAAGTATGTACGGTAATGTAGATTACGTGCCTCCAAGAGAAACGAGTAGGTTTAGTAAAGAGGAAGAGGTTAAGGGACCGGAAGTTATGAGTCCAAAGAGCTTAAGCGGTTATTCCAATGCTCAGTTCTATTACGGCTGACGACAGGATGCGCGAGGTACCGACGATGCCTCCAGAACTTACTGTTTTTAGTGTAAGTATATAAAATAAAACAAGATGTGAATGTTCTTGAAGAATTGAATTCTGACGATTGATGCTTATGAAGCCACGGATCACGATAATCCTTTATCAATAATTAGATATTATTATATAAGTAGATAAAATTGAAATGATACAACTATTATCTAAGTATATTAAATTAAATTTCACTTGGTAGCTTAACTTCACGAATACGCTACAAGGAGTTAAGAATTTAGTACTTAATTAAATAAATATGAGAAAATATATTGTGATAGATAATTACCTACAGTACTTTTTAAACACTGCTATTTAAATACACTCAAAAGATTACACACACACATTATACTCGTATCACAAAACATATCTACAAATAATTTTCAAAGTAATTAAATACCTGGATATGGATTTAATTTTATGTTCCGTATGCAAATGAAAAACAAGCTTTTAGTTCAACATTAGTTAAATATTCTGTTTTTGGACAGAATATAGGCACAGAATACTAAATAGTACTACAGTGGTGTCAGATTTGATAGAATGTTGATCAAGGTTGTGTATAACAATTTGTGCTTTAACTTTGGAATACTTTTCCTCAAAAGAGATCAAAAATTGGAATTTCTATTCGAAATGTTGTAAAACAAAGAACAAACGTCCTGTTACCGATACTGATCAACATCCTTTCAAATTCTCTTTCCTTTCATCACTTTTGTTAGACCTTGTAAACCAAGTACTTATTTTATTGTAAATATTACGTCTAATATATCTAGGTACTTACTCATTAAGAACAATGCACATATTTTGTCTGGCTGTGTTTTATGTAGGTGTGTCATAGTATTTTGCTCCTTTCTTCAATATACAGTAGACTTATCGGGAAAGTAAACGTTTTGGGAAGTGCCTATTTTGGGAAAATTGTCATTTAGGGTTATTATGGAACCAAGCTAATTATTTCACTAACCTAATAAAATATGATTACGTGTACCGCCTATAGTGATTTTTTGTGAACTGTCCTCTTTATTGGAATTCCATATTCCGTTTTATACTAAAATGTAGCGGATCAATCAGTGCCATTCTTATAATAAATTGCTCCTAAATACAGGATTACGTTCACCTGTATTTTTAAAAAAATTCCCTTGAATTTGGAAGTCGATTTTTCATTAGAATGGCGCTAATTGTTTCCTATTAGAAGTCGCACCGACCCTTTAGTTTTAAGTATTGTCTTATATTATTTACCTTAAGTGAGTTCATTAAAGTGTCGTAGGTACCATAACTATTCTGGTGTGTGAAATGGAACCGCTTTTGCATTAAATGTTTCAACATTGTATTTTACCAATTCCTATCGAATATTCCCGTAGAATGAAAATGTAATTCTTTTATAACTTTTTTGAATAAAAAATAATGGAATTTTCGTTTTATTTCCCGCGATCAAAGCTGAACAACAAATGGGCCAGACATTAGACAGTGATGCGTTGTTTTTCCTTTCTTTTTGGAAAAAGGACCCTAATGGTCGCGTGGTTTAATGTCATTATTTACGGAATTTATAAGGGGAAATTCTGTAGCAATAATTCAAGAAGTTAAGTAGGGGAGCGAAGAATATAATCAGTTATATTTTATTGTGGAACCAACCTAACCAGACAGTAATCTTCAAGGCGTGGAGTAAAAAGGCAGTGTTATGCAAATAGACACTCAAAAAGGTAAATTTCCATCATACTAATAGAATGGTTAAATTAAAAGGATAGGACAAAGGTAAAATTATTCATAAAAGGGTAATTTATTTTATTTTTATTTTACGCCATAAAGTTTTATTGGACTAGAAATTGATTCCCTCTAGAGGAGGGTGCTGATGGAATTTACATAATTTTACAACTTTAATCTGTAGCTTACAACTTCGAAAGGCTTTGTATTGATCGAGAGTTAGGACAGTTACGAATAAGTACGAAAAATGGTAACCTACTATTTTAATGGTTGTCAACAACCGACTATTGATGATTTATTTTATTGTTGTGGTAACCCTTTTGTTTATATTTTTGATCTCGGATTTCATTTCTTAGTTTAGAGGTGTTCCAGCTATTATAAGCTCGTGCGCATTCTACCCTAAACATGATCTTCTTTCTATTTATATACTTACCACTATGTAAATTGACTTTCTACCTTTAGGTTTAATAATATAATTATTCAAACTGAACGTAAAGTCCTGAATATGGGTTAACTGATATTGGATGTATTATCCCCTAACAAGAGTAACCGTCTTAACTATCGATCAATACAAAGCCTTTCGAAGTTGTAAGCTACAGATTAAAGTTGTAAAATTATGTAAATTCCATCAGCACCCTCGTCTAGAGGGAATCAATAATAATACAAATCTTCGCAACCTTTGAAACCTCAATTCACTAACAAAATTATATCGAATAATTTGAAGACTCTTTAATTGAAGAAAACTCTTTAATATTTAAGAAAATATTTTACACCCGTGAAATGTCACTTTGACATTGACATTTGTTTGTTTACATTTTTGATCTCGGATTTCATTCCTTAGTTTAGTCCACCATCTCATAACCAGATTGGGGAGGGGTTCCATCGATATCTATAATTGATATTCCATTTATTTAGCTGGATTTCTTCATCATTTACAAGAAATGATGAAGAAATGTAATACGATACTGTATGTAATACGATATAAAGCTATTACTGTACTCCACACCTTACCCACCATAAAAGTAGTCTAAACTCTCCTTAATCAAAGGTTGTCTGGATGAGATCCCTACGGGATAAGCCCGCCTTTGTACATAATTTAATGTTTTTAATTTCTGTGTATTTTTTTCCTATGTGTGCAATAAAGAGACTACAAACAAACAAACAAACAAACAAACAAAGCTCACATTTCAATGCTTTGCTCTGAGTTTAGTTCGTGTCGGGTTCGCGTCGAGTCGCTACAATGTGCGATGGCCTTAACATATAAGTTTTTTTTTCTACTAAATTCCCAAGTAAACTGTCTTTTTAGACAGACTCTTTATACTGAAAATTATGGTGTAAACGTCGGTAGTCTATCGTTATATTTTCTAAAATAAAGCTGGTATACTTTCAAAAGATTCCATCTAATTTTTATGCAGGTGTACGCCATCTTTTAGGTAAAGTAGAACATAGAATTAAGAAAACGACGACCGGGCTTAACAGCTTTGCAATATCGAACTTGCGACGAATAGTTCGAAGAAAAAAATCTTATTCTTAGCACGTCTGCGAAAAAGTTCCTGTCATAAGCCTTGACGAACTTTCAGGAAACTTGCAAGGTTGCGAGACGATCTCTAGGTTTTTTCAACAATACAGCTTTGCAGACTCTTCAAGCTTTTTGCTGGTATGATTTATAGCTTCAGTTATAATCTAGTGCTCTTGAAATGAGCTTTGTATCATCTAATAAGAGATTAATGGCGCCACTTTTCAGTTTTTATGGTGAAAATTCTTTGAACGATTGCTCTCCAGAGACAAAGCCATTTAACGAAAACCTAATAATGTGTCAGTCAAGTTTATTGGATTTTTCAAAATAGAAAATGTTAGAAACTTATACTCGTATTGATTATTAATTTATGAGAAATAAGTGTCAATATAGGTACAGTGGAATACACATGAAGCTATACTCTTTGGAACCATGTCGCAGTAAGTTAATTGTTATGATTTCTTTACATTCGAATCGTATAAATGTGTCAAATATGTTGCAGCGCCAAAGTAGCGCTGATGTGTTGGCCACTAACAGTAAAAGTAGCGCTGATGTGTTGGCTACTAACAGTAAAAGTAGCGCTGATGTGTTGGCCACTAACAGTAAAAGTCAGAGCGTCGGTGGCACAGTGGCTAGGACACCGGACTCCCAAGCGGGTGGGTCTGGGTTCGAAACCGTGCAGTGCCATGTACCAATGAGTTTTTCGCATTTTTTGAAGACTTACGTACATTTACCGACTGCTCTGACGGTGAAGGAAAACATCGTGAGGAAACCTGCACACTAAGATGACCAGGCCGCTGGGTTATTTCCGGCCCTCTGTCATAAGATAAGATAAAAGGTGAAAGTAATCATTGTTTTATAAAAATACCCTTATAAAATTACATCGTTAGGTATTTGATATTCGATAACAATTTTAATTTCAATATTAATTTCTGCAAAAAAATATGTAAGTACCTATATTTGAGGGCCTTAAGGCCCACAAATACAGGGTCATCGGCAACCAATACAACTTTGTTGCATTTGGTGTAGAGACCCTTGGTCCTTGGGGCCCTGGAGCTTGGTCACTGTTCCGAGAGCTGTCCAAGCGTTTGTTCGATGCGACGAGGGACCCAAGGGCTGGCGGCTATCTTGCCCAAAGAATCAGCATAGCGATCCAGCGGGGTAACGCCGCCAGCATCCTTGGTACCCTACCACACGGGCCAAATCTAAGAAATTTTATAAGTTACATTTAATTATTTTTTTGTGTACATTATCAAATTAATTATTTCTACATTTCTTTTCTATTGCTCTTGTTTCTGTAATTGTTTGTGTATAAATAATTTTAAGTTGTAAATAAATATCTTGCTCTCATTTAGTACCTATATAATTTAAAACCTGTGTTACTCTTGTTTTTTGCCCATACACATATGTCTACGCTTATTATTCTAAGGAAGTGAATGATGTGTTTTTTATATCGGAAAATATTATTTTTCTCAAATTATATAAGCAGGCCGAGGTTCCCGTTTACCATAATGTATTCAGGGACCCGATATGGTGAACAAAACATTTCCAATAGATCCGAGACTTGGCTTGTAGTATTCCCATGTCAAACTAAAAGTGGAAAAGAACCTTTCACGTTTAAGGGTCGCATCCTACCCTAAGGTGACAGTAGACGTGTTCCATTTTATCTGACTTTTAGGATTAACTAATCAATTACTAGATCTCTTACAATTTTTTGTAACTATGGCGTGGCTAGGGCGTGGCTGATAAACTATGCAAGTAGGTACCTGTAAAGTATGTACCTCAATGGTATAATAATTCTTTCATTGGATAAAACTTACCGATTCACACTCCCGTCAAGGCGAAGACTGTTAGAACCAAAAATATTTTCTTGATCTTTTCAGGGATCAGTACCCCGTTGGTGAAAACGGAACCCTATTGCTGTCGCTACGTCGTTAGTATTTCATAATACTCGTATGATGTACGAGTATTCTGAATTTTGATCCAATTTCGAATATCGAATTTAAATTTTTATAATATTATATTTTAAAGGGGGTCTCATTCTACAGGTAATAGGAGTCGGTAAAAATATGTTTAGGTATCGTTATTTAGAGCTCATCAAGTAGAGTACTAATATATTTTTTATATTTTTCGCAGAGAAATAATGACGTAAACGCCTGTCAAAGTTGTCAGTTTTAGACCACTTTGTTACCAAGGTCTATCTCATGAAGGGTGTTCTCTAGGTGCTTGAAAATTGGCTACAATATTGGTATCCACTATTTCAACGGAATTACTAAAACTTGTACCATGTGTAATAGTTTGTAAGTTGTCATCAAAACAAAGACTTCCTAAATTAAATAGTAAATAGAAACATTAAATCGAATAACTTTACTACTCATACCTATACTTACAAAAATATAGGACTTACTCAGAGACTGAACTGAAATACGATTATTTCTTGCCTCATTAATTTGCAAAATTACATTGGCTTTGTCTACAAAACCTATGAATAGATAGAGTGACAAAGTTACCTACAAAACGGCATAGTCGAAAGCTTTCTCTGATCCGGCCATACAGTGCTAAGACGTGCGATGGTCCTTTTATTAACAGTTTACGGCTGAAACGCGCGTGCCGAGGCGTTCTAGGTGTTTTGCTAAAGGAAAAGGAGCATCTTTGGAATTTATTGATAAATAGGCAAAAAGGAAGGTACAGTGCAGTGTACGTTCGAAAAAGCAAATAGCCTTGAAATATCTGCAGAAAATTTTCTACGAATTTTCAGAATCGTATAGGTGAATTGAGACTTCAAGAGTATTTTACAATTAAAATAATATACTTATAGGTATTTCTTTAGAAATTACACAAAATATAATTAAAATAACAGCTTAGCAATATAGAAAATAAAATTTCTATCATCATCAATCATCATCATCAGCAGCCTACTCTAGTCCACTGCTGGACATAGGCCTCTCCCAGGGCGCGCCATTGAGCCCGATCTTCGGCTCTTCTCATCCAGTCGCTGCCAGCCACCTTGCGCAGCTCGTCGCTCCATCTAGCAGGGGGGCGTCCCACACTACGTTTACCCAAACGCGGTCTCCACTCCAGAACTCGTCTATCCCAGCGGTTGTCGGTTCTGCGACAGATGTGACCACTGCCACTTCAGCTTGCTAATGTTATGAGCTATGTCGATAAACTTTTGTTCTATGCCGGATCTCCTCATTTCGGATTCGAAAATTTCTATAGTCAAATATTAATTATGAAGAAAAGTAAAGTGATCTTTTATCTCGGTTTCGAAAAATCTACATACGTTAAACGTTTACACTTTTTATCAAAGAAAATTAGGTGAAAAGTTCAAGGAATGAAAAGGAGAAAACACCACCTTTTCGTCGTGAATTTAAACGGGTCTTTAGCTTGAATGAAGTTCCTCATTAAAATGTAAAGAAGCTAAGTCCTATCGAAATCACAAACGTATTAAACATTCGGATATAGGCCCGGATAATCAGAACCGAAATGGCATCGAACAAAAGTAATATAACTTTCTTTATAGGCCGTATTACGTAAAATCGAAATCGGTCAAACGAATAATTAGAAAATCTCTGAAACTTGCCAACTTGGTTTCCATGTTTTAATGAGTAAGGTATTCAATATTCATACGTAAGTAGCTATGGCCTATCTATCTACTTCAGTACATTTCGGTAGTTATAGGATTTTTATGAAACTTATAAAGTAAATTGTTACTTTCTCTGTGCTTTCTCTCTTTAAAAGAATATTGGTAATGTTTTGTACATCATCATCACCATCATCATCAGCCTATTAATGTCCCCACTGTTGGGGCACATTCCTCCCCTTGCACAAGGGTGTACGGTCCATGACCCACAGAGCGGGCCCAGTGCTGTGCGGCAAAATTTACACTCCTTCGGAAACTTTTAATTTCCTCAGATATGCAGGTTCCCTTAAGATGTTTTCCTTCACCGTTAGAGCAGTCGGTAACTGTACGTAAGTCTTCGAAAAAATCGGAAAACTCATTGGTACACGGCATTGCATGGTTTCGAACCCGGACCTCCCGCGTCCTAGCCACTAGGCCACCGACGCTCTACCGACGTGTAATGTTTTATACACATAACCAATATTCTTCATTAATCTGGCCAGCTGGGCTAAATGCCTGTGCTAGGTGTGGTCACCACAACAGTCCAGAGGTGGATACAATCCGCAGTTCCATGCCCTAACCTTTGAGCCATTGTCGCTTCAAGTTATTTATAATTTTTAATTAACCGATTTCTTTATTGAAAATTGTTTGGATAAAAATATTCCTCATAGCCGGCAATTTTTTCTTAGTCCCTACCTAAGTACTTAATTTTCCAAGTCAAATAAGATACCTTTTACATTTGCAAACATTTACGACTCCTGCTAAAGCCTCCAAATTTTACAGCCTCCAAGAAATACGTTGCTTATAAATTACCGTACATACATATATTATTATATGAAGATTTTACAGGTTTCTAAGCCGATTTATGAGCAGTTAATGACTGGAGCACCTCCAGTTATGACGTCATAAAGACAGGTGTGACACGGGAAGACAATTTTATGGCCATAGTAGGTACAGCCTTCATTTCATGTCTCTGGGTTTATGGGACAACATTTGTCACTTGAGCTTTAAATTTACACCTTGAACATTACCACGAATTAGGGTCTTATAGTATTTAGTGAAACCCATTTGGAAGGGAACTGAGTCTCTTGAAGCGAGGGTCATATCTTGGTGGAAATTCCGGAGCTTGGTATTGTAGACTGGCAAATCGTTATTTAATTTTCAGTGTAATTTGTATGATAATTATTCTGCTGTTTTAAGAGGGAGAAAAAAGATGGAATCTGCGCATACTGAACATAATTTACATTCATCTAGTACTCGTATTGTATTATTTGCTTTACCTGTGGACAAATTTCTCGTACCTAGTTAATTTTTAAGGGGTATGACTCTGTGGAGTCAGTCTGGGGAGGTCCCACCCTTTTATCTATTTCTGCCGCAAAGCTGCAATGCTTACATTGCAGTTTTTGAGTTTGAAGGGTTGGAGGGAGGCCTTTGTCCAGCAGAGCGCCACGGTGACCATTTTACCATCAGGTGGCCTGATTGCTCGTTTTTGCCTTACAATGAAAAAAGATGATTGATGATAACCAAAAATACTGAGCATCAAAAGTACGCCATTATTTAAGAAGGATTTTGAAAAACGACAGGAATAACAATATTTGTTTAGGATCTATTTATCAACGAACCCTTTTTAACAAAATTTAAATTAGTAGAGATCGATGGTATGCCTACCTCCACAAAAGGTTTTAAAATACTTTTATTGCCCGTGGATTTAATAATTAAAATTTTATAGAGATATACTGCGTCACCCGGTGTTTCCCGGGTTAACATAATCTTGATACTAATTATTTCTTTTCTGTCTTGACTGTTGTTTTTGTTCCTTACTCGTTTGTTTTTCCGCCGGGTATCCAGAGGGCTTATCCTGTAGGATTTTTTGACAATTACGAAACGAAAATCTCTCTCGGAAAACGACGTCTGAGACACACAGGGTATTCAAGGTGTTAAGGAGAATTTAGGGAACACCTGATGACTAATCAGCACTAATCCAGATTTGCAGTATCGGCGTCTCCGTCTGGGTGGCTGATCTTGTGCTCCGTTTTTGACCTCAACACTTCACACATAGGCACAGGCTCGAGGATTAACAGTTCACAACCCGGGTGTGTCTCTAGGAGGTATTTCTTAGCCCGATTTCGTAAAACACAATATTTTTGAGAAATTTGCTCAGCGAGGTTATGCGTAGCACGTCAAGCCGGCGGGCGTAGACCGTTAGAAGTTATGCGAGGTTCAAATGTCAAAATGCGAAAAAATGCATTTGCAAATTCATTTTGTGTGTGTGACCAGTTTCGATTGTCATCAGGTTTGAAATAGAAAAAATTAAATTTGGAAAAAGACGAGTTCAAATTGTGTTGTCTTCGGTAGTAAGAATAAAAAATTATAATTTGTAATTAATAAATCTGTTCCAGTACGAAACACAAGGCTTGGGCTTTCTTAATAGGTCTATGGTTTTGTATATTTTTTACTTTGTAGTTTATTATTATGTCTATTGTTTCAATTTTTGTTCATAGTTAATCAATTCTTCGCAATAAAAATATAATTAATTTAGGTCTGTGCATTTTTTTATTTTATTTGAAAGCTTGCTTTTCCATTCTATTGTTTGCGTTTGCTCTGCTCTGCCCCCAGCGTACTATCCTGAATTACTGTTACAGTCAGACTACTGGTGGCGCTATTGTATATGGAGCTTAGTTTACGAGACCCGTTGTCAAAATTTTCGTTTCGTAACTGTCAATCTGAATCCTACGGGATAGGCCCTCTGTAGTATCTATTCTTGGTGGAGGACACTGTTATTATAAGGGGTAAAAGGAGGCTATACATTTATATAAAAGAATTGAAATTCATTGTCCAGGCCCTAAAACATAATGCAATGCTTTTCAAAAATATTTTCAATTAGGACATAAAATAAGCAAACAAACATACAAACCAATAAATTTCATTTAATAATATTATCATAACAATTTAGCTAAAATATATCGTATTATATTTAGTAAGTAAACTTCTAAAAATACAACCCACAAACAATACCCACAAATAATATTTAGGTGGTTCTTTCTAAAAATAATACTACCAAAATAAAATACAAAAATAGTCGTAGGCATTCAAATTTGTGACGAATGTAATAAAAGTATAATAGTACCCATAAGAATAAAGGGATCCACCGAAATGTAAATAAATTGACAATAGAAGTTGCACAGTGCCATGTGCTGATTGTATTGTCGCACCGTGGCGTTGCGTAGAGCTCAGTGCCCTGCCGACTGCATCATCACAATAGATAAGAATATTCTGCCACCAATAGGAAATAAAACGCAAAGTGTTACGTAGATGGAGCCTGTTGCGTAGGTGGATGCTGTTCGCCGTGATGGAGCACCGGTGCTTGCCGTGGCATATCTGCATCACGGTCTCAGCAGCGTGAAATGCTGTGGAGGCTATCGACAAGGATTTGTCAATTAGTAAGTCATTGTCAATAGGACATAAAACGCAAAGCGTTGCGTAGATGGAGCCACGAGCACACTCCATAAACAGAAAAGCAAAACGAAACGTAATTTTTTAAGATATCACTTTCTCGTTATTTGGATTAATTTAATTTAATTTCTCAAAGCTATAGTAAAATTGTTATGATATCATGGTATCATGGTATCATATGGCCATTTCAAAATAGCAAACCTAAAAAATCTGTTAAGACAGCGTGGCGTGAGTCTGAAGGGTAAAAAAAAGATTTGGTGGAAAGGAACGTATCTTCATGTTGATTGGCTACGTACCATTGTGTTAGTGGCGCCTCTAGTGGTAAAACATTGCAGGATTATCTCCTATTAGGTCGCATGACTGAAGTGAATGTATAAAATTGTATTTTACTTTTTAAAGTCAAAATCAATGTAATTTTTTTATTGCAAGGAACTTTTTTAGTGTATCTATTAGAAGAGCAAACGAGCAAACAGGTCATCTGATTAACAAAGGGTTACCATCGCCCATAGATGTACGAGTATAAATATCTCACCTCATAATAATGTTATTAGAAGGTTTTCCAAGCGCCGTGCCGGTAATTACACTGACTCTATATGTACCCTTCAAAACGAAACGCATTGCTGCTTTGCCTACAAAGTGTAGGTAATACGAGCATCGGTGAAACTGTGGCTAGGACATCGGACTCCCGTGCGCAAGATCCGGGTTCGAAACCGTGCAGTGCCCTGTGTACCAATGAGTTTTTCGTAATTTTCGAAGACTTACGTACATTTACCGACTGCTCTAACGGTGAAGGAAAACATCGTGAAGAAATCTGCACACTGAGATGACCAGTCTGTAAAATGGGGTTGGCACAAAAGATCCTCAAGGGTCGAAGTGCCGCTGAGTTATTCACGGCCCCCTATCATAAGATAAGATAAGTGTAGGTAATTATGCGTTGCGAATACTGGGGCTGTCGCACATTATAAGCATATGTATTCGTTCTTATAGAAGTAGGAATTTCTATTGCCCATTTATTTAGATTTCTGTGGGCTTATCCCATACACTCCTTTTCAGTTATACGCAGTCTATGATAGGTGTCTTCGTGTTAGCACGCTTGTCACGTTTTTTATATGAAATTTAGCGAGAAGGGAGACGGAGGCTGTGCCCCTCATTTTCCTTATCGGACGATCTCGACATGTTGAATTTATGCTTTTTATACGTCATCGTTATATTTATAGGTTATACAGAGTACTTATGCATTTAGGCTTGGAAAAAGTTAGTACATAACTTCAAATAAAGAGATTTCTGCAACGTGGTGCCAATTGTGTTATGATGAGAGCTTTCTTTTCAATATTTCTAGACGAAATTGTAGTAAATACTTACCTATTTACAAGTTTTTTTAATCCATTAATTTGAAATTTAAACAAGCTTAATAGGAAATGGATGTCTGTAGTTTATTAATTTATTTAATGAGCACACACCATAAAGCAGTACTTAGATTGTCGCAGATGTTGGGTAACTTTATATATGGACTGGCTGAAAATCAGCGCAAGCGTATTCACTCAGGCATTAGCTGAGCCAGGTGCCTATTGCCAATAGTATTATGGAGTGAACTAAATATGTTTTTTTTAATTTTTTTGTGGCAATAAAGGGTTTTTCTTCTTCTTCTTCTGTCATATTATTATATTCACGAAATACAAAGCGACGACTCACCCTGGTTTGCAAAGTGAACCATGAGTAGGGGTCATACAGCTCAGATAGGCTGCGTCGAAAGGGCCTATTTGAAAATTAACGGGATCTGAGTTATTTAGTTTCCCTTTGGACGTCGCTAATAACAGTCTGTATAATTATAATTAACAAGAAATTTTTTTGTTTTTGTTTTTTTAACTGCTGTGGATTTTGTAACAAATAAAAATAAAATACAAATAAAAAGTTATAATAGAAAGCTTCCGGGAAAAGCTTTCATTGATAATAATATGTTATACACTTTGCCATACGTAACGTGACGTTCAAGTAGCAGGATTACCTTGGAAGCAAATCAAAAAAATAAAATTAGAGACATAAGTAACAATATAAAGCTTTCCGGGAAAAGTTTTCATAGATATTATAGCACAGAGTACTATTCGTACAGGGTGTAACAAAAACCCCCTTGTAAGCCGAAATGGGGGTGTTTAGTATTCATAACTGATAACGAACATATGGGGCTAATTCTGAAATCGTAAAAAGAAATGTATATGAGTTGAGTTGAGCTTTTGTATGGAACATCTGATTTTTGTTTCGATTTCAGAATTGGCCCGATAGTGAGTTTCGGCTTACAATTGGGTTTTGTTATATACAGAAGTAATAGATATAGGTGTACCCAGCTGTAACAAATGCATACTTTGTCATACGTGACGTGATGTTCAAGTAGCAGGATTACCTTTGAAGCAAATCCGTGCACATCGCACAATGTCGGATCCGCAAGAATTTCTGAGGTGAATTCTGAAGCACTTAAGTCACATAGGTTTAAGCATGAGGGAAGGAACGCCGGAGACTATTTTTTGCATCCATGGGTTTAAGTAATATTTATATAGTCTAGGTATAGCTTATAGCATTCTAGCATTTATAGTCAATCACGCAAAGACAGTTGTATCTAGCGTCAGTACATACCAAGTTTGGGGGGAAATTTATAGACCTAGTGGAGGTAAGTACAGTGGCGGTTAGAAAATGTTTACCATCTGTTTACACGTTCACTACGTTGTGTAAAGATTTATTATTTTTAGTTCCATCAACCTATCACTAGATGGCGGTGTTTTTAGTACGCGGTGTTAAGTTTTACCGATAAGTTATGACCTCCATTTTATTTTAATTTATCAATGAAACGTCGTGCAGCGTGTCAAATCCGCGTGCGGATTACTCCGTCCAGTCCTCTCCTCGAACCTGCGCACGAAGCTGGGGATCTACAACACGTACATCCGGTCCCGCTTAAGCTATGCGGGACCGGCATGGTAGGCTCTTTTGCCGGAAAGCCATAAGAAGAAGCTCCGCACGCAGGAGCACAAATGCCTGCGCGCCATCACCGATGCCCCACGCTACGTGCGCAACGCGACCATCAGCCGAGACTGGACACGTTCATCGAGCGCCTCGCACGCGGCATGTTTGACCGCGCCGACAACTCTCCCACCCATCTCTACGTGAGATGGAACCGCTGCATACCCGCCCGCCCGATCGTTTGAGCAGAGCCCTGCCCAGGCAACTGGCTCAGGCGAAGCCACATCCGCCGAGTGACATCGTGCACCGGCGGCTCCCACCGGACTAGACCACGCCAACGGCAATCCAAGGACCCACCCGTAGCTACGGGTGGCGATTGACACCGCTGCAAGAGGGCATATCCCTGAAGCACCTACTTGATGCGTTTCATTTTTGGGACCGCGAACACCACCCTAAGGTAAACATTTTTTAAATCGCATGTATCTAAAACTGTGACTAAGAATATCTTTGTTATCAAAGTGTACTTTGAAAATCGAACACTCAAAGAGGTAGGGAGGCATTACTTAGACTCACTTTACTTTACGTCTTCAGCAAGAAGGCCCCTTAAGTAGCGAAGATAAAAAAAAAATATTTTTTGTTTTTGTTCAATCAATGTTTCTAATGGGACTGATGCTTCAGAATTTAAAGATCATTAGATCATTGTTATGACTAATGCTTCATATTTTTTTTTATATCAGGCTTTTAGAGGCGACAAGGTGACCATATCAGCTTCGTTAGGGTCACTAAGGGAAGGTCAAGTATTATTAAATTCAGAATTTTAAATAGTAATAACTAATAAATTGATTGTCTTCGACCTTATTGCGCACAGTATGAGAAGGTATCGAATTTGGAAACTGATAAAAACATTCTTACGATCACTGTACAAATATAATCATCAATAGCGAGGAAGTTACGAGAGGAAGTCCTCAACTCCATCTCTATAGAAATTGAATAAAAATCTGGTCGGGAATTTCCATAACTCGTGATCAACCCTGAAACCACTTTTGTTCCGTCGTGCACATAACATGAGTCGACGCATAAAACACGGTGAACAATTTTTAAACAAATTTGTCGTTCTTTTTGTTCGATATTAATAAATTCTTTTACGAAGTATGTCTGTACAATGTTGGTTTTGGAGGTGGTTTTATATTACACATTCCTTGTTACATGGTACATGGTACCAGTTTTTGAATAAAATTCTAGTGACGGGCAAATGTCTACAGCTTTGGCCATGCATTTGCCCGTTACTACCAACAATGGGCCGAAGTATAATTTAACCGTTAAGTTATACTTTGGCCCATTGTTGGTTTTGTTCTGTAGAATATCTGTTCTTATCAACTTTTTGGTAAACAAAGTCAACATAGAAAGAACCGACTATTTCAGACCCCATTTTCAATAAAAAAATAATTATTTCCAAATTTCTTTTACCTAGGATAGACGCGGGCAAGCAAGTCCTACAACTGTACCAAGTTTCAAGTCGATAGCATTATAGTTCCTGAAAAAACTAACATACAGACGGATGGATACCGAAGTCTCACCATAAAGGGTTCCTTTTTTACCGTTTTGGTACGGAACCCTAAAAATCGACAGCCAAAAATACAAATACAAAAATAATTTATTTACCACAATTTTTTTTTACACCTTTTTAAGTTTGCTGTTGGACCCCGCACTAGGGCGACCCTGTGTCGCGGCGATCCTTAATCACATTAACAATAAGTATTAAATTAACTAATTTGGACTCAGTTGTATTTTACAAATATATATAGTATATAATGTGTATAGTGTACGTGTCTGTGAGGTGTGTTAAGATGGGAAAGGGTGAGGGTGCGGTGTGTGTGTGTGTGTGTTTGTGTGTGTGTGTGTGCGTGCGTGTGTATGTGATCTTATAAGCGATAAATCAATGATTTGCCCCCTTATGTAAGGATATTTTTGGCGTAGATTCAAACGCAACAGGACAGCCACCTATTGCCTATTGTGTGCATTCTATGCTATTGTGGAATGCACAAAGTCGCCTCCGTAGCATTGTAATCCAGTGTTAATAACCATTTGGTAATTTTCTGCTTAGCTTCCCTTAGCTTCCATTAGAGAGCATTTTTATGTCACAGAATTTTAGAATTTTATTATAGATAAACGGACACAAAAAATTACTGCATTAAGTTACGGTGAAAATTTAACAAACACTCATCTGTACAAAAACAGAAAAATCTTTTATGATAAGAGGTAGAGACTAGTAGGTATGCAGTTTTGGTCCTGGCCTCGATAGCAACACCAATAAAACCAAAAAGCTCTTCACTATAAGTACTTCAAAATGGGACTTTTTAGTTTATTCGGTTTCGGTCCGACGCGAACCGAGGGGTACCTTTTTGATTTAGTCGCGCAACCCCAACAAGGTAAGTAATCTGCATTAAAATTCTGGGTATGTACTTTTCGTAATTAGGTAAGGCTTAATTGAATTTTTTTGGCTGTTTGTATGTACACGTGGACTAGGTACGACAGTAATTGCCTAAATTATGAGATAGACGTGAAGTATTTTTTAAACCTGAGGGCTTAATATGTACCTTGAATAGAACGTAGCTCGGGTCTCGAGTCAAGACTCTCGGCTTGCAAAATGGAAAAATAAATGAAAAAATAGAAAGAAAAATAGTTTATAAAAAAAATAGAAAAATAAAAACAGTGTAAGTACTACGTGTATAGCCGGACCAGGAAAATAATAAGCATATCAAGAGGTCGCAATTGCTACTTTTATAGTCTGTGGTATAAAAGTTCTTAGCATAGCATGACTCTCACGTCCATAATCCCCGGGGGGGTAGTCAAAGGAACCACCTTCATTATATCTAGGTAGTTCCCACTTTTCGTTGTAAGATTTGGTGAATAACGTGATAGGTTGCGAGTCTATCGCCGTGGTATGGAAGTTCTATATGAAAAAATACTTTGTTCCATTTAATTCCACAATATGGTGAGAGTTTTAATTTTTCTGGTCAAGGTGAACATATTAAAGCTTAGTAGGCTTAGGCCCATTTGTGAGAACATTTAACCCTGGATTATTGATCTCAGGTTAATGCTAATTCGAGTTAATGGATCGCGCAAGATGGCCTTGCTGTGTAGTATATAAATACGGCTATACAGCCCATAAACTTAGCTTTTCTGTTGCTATCTCTATCATCGTATTCGTATTTTCACATTAGACGATAACGACACCTATAAGTAATGTATGGTATCGTGGACGACATGGGTGAAAGCGTCTAGTACTAAATGTATGAGATTAGATAACCGGCGATATCGTAATCGTTGTCGAAAACTCCCAATGTCTGACATCGTCAATCATTATACAACCTTGCAGCATGAAATGCTCGTACAGTCATGTAGTCATGTTACAGTCTGGCGATACTTGTTAAAATTTCTTTCAGTTTCGTTACGTTGTACATGCTAGTCAGTCTGAACAGCTCTTTTTAAACAATAAAAATATTGTAGGTAATTTATGTTTTTGTCGGCGTTAGCTATTTTAATTAAGTTTAATATTTTATATATCGCTGATAAATCTATCATATACTCGTATATTATCAGAGGGAGTCGGTACTGTTTATTAAAATGCGTATTTTCGATTAGTAAATTGTAAATTTTTAAAAAAATATTTCGGTTTGCAATAATAATTAACTTGAATAAGTAAGTACTTTTATTCTAATTCTTCCCAACTAACTTAGACTTTGGGTTTGTATGCATTATGTTCTTTTTATTATTCTTGTGTTAGCAGAGTCTTGCGATCATATTTCCTAGAACATTATGCCAGAGATGTGGTGAGCCACAAATGTGCTTTAAATAATAACAACCTCTTTCAAATATCTTCAAGTTGATATACATAAGTAGGAACTCTTTAGTTTAATCTTTGAAAGTTTAAAAAAATGTCACTGTAATATGTTGCATATTTATTAGGCAATTGGGACGTTGGTCATATAAAAAATAGTTGTACCGTGGGGCATGCTATTCAGGTATTTTTAAAATTTCCCACGGTCGTCAAATTGGTCCGTTGGTCAGGAATGGCTTATTTCTTCGCTTCGTAGTAAAGATATCTGACGAAGAATCTTCTGAAACATTTTTTCTCACTAAAGAAAACTACTTTTCTCCAAAAAGCCATTCCTATATCCAAAGCACAGCACAATTACCTATATCGTTCGTTCACAGTTCATCCACTACAAATGGTCGTGTTCACGTCCCGATCCTTTTCGTATCATTATTTATTGTTATTGTATCCATTCCACCTCCATTCCGGCGACAAGCACTGCTTTGGGTTCCGATTGCCCGGTCCGTTGTTTATTTTGGTTAAAGCCCATGATATTTGACATTTATGTGGGACTCGCCTATGCCCGAAATATTTGGTTTATTGAGACTTATATTGGGTGATACGGCTAGGAGTAAAGATTTTCTTTCGGCACTATGTGCTTTAGGTGACGTCAGTATATACGAGTACCTATAGGATTCTGTGATTTTGGTAATAGGTGTGTATGACTTTAGTAGGCGGTAGGCTGGTGGCCACCTATCACGTTTTTCCATCAAATCTTACGGCGAAAATTGAGAACTACCTGTGATCAATCAACCTTCAAAGGTTGTCTTCTGTCTACTCTGTCGGGAATTGTGGACGAGATTTTGTTAATGCAAACAATGACTTAAATCCACCAATCAGCACTGGAATCGCAGCGCACGGTGGATCATGACCCGTGAATACCCTCCCTTGTAAGAGGCTATGATCCAACAGTAGATGTTATCTTATCTTATGATAGGGGGCCGGGAATAACCCAGCGGCACTTCGACCTTTGAGGATCTTATGTGCCAACCCCATTTTACACACTGGTCATCTTAGTGTGCAGGTTTCCTCACGATGTTTACCTTCACCGTTAGAGCAGTCGGTAAATGTACTTAAGTTCGAAAAATATGAAAAACTCATTGGTACATGGCACTGCACGGTTACGAACCCGGACCTCCCGCATGGGTGCCCTAGCCACTGTGCCACCGACGCTCTTACCAGTAGATGTTAATAGTCAGCTGATGAATGACATAAATGGCCTAGTCAGTGACGAAAATGTCACTGGATTGGTTCCATCTCTGTGGTGGAACACTCCAAGTGGTGAAAGTATAAGCCATTCAGCTCGCAGAAAAAAAATCAACCTTTTTTATATATAATATTTATAGCTTATTAATCTTATTATTGTATAATTTGAGTGGTCCATGTGGAAACTTTTATAATGTCCTAAAATGCTCGTCCTACTGTTCAAACCTTTCATGCAACTGTAAAATATATACACATCCAATCAGCATCCAATGCACAGTCAAATTTTTCTCTGATCTTCGAATCGCCAGCCAACGACACCCAGTAATAAGGATTTCCTCACCTCTTCCTTCTTTCTGCATCTCCAGCGATCCATTAGGAAATAAGTATAGGTGCATTAATCTAAGTGTAAAACGCCTTTAAACCAAACCATTCAAACTACCTAACTAAAAGTTTGCAAAGAAGTTTATACCATAAGAAATTTCTCGAACGGAGTGGAAACCTTCGATAAAAATACGAACTGCAAACGTAAACATACTTCACACTAATTTTCTACAAAGAAATACCGCTGTAAAAAAGAAGTCAAACTGCAATTTCCAAGTTAGTGATAGATCTGATATGAGCAAAACAGGCAAATACAGCAGCGAAATGTCTCAGGAAGCTCAGCGGACGCTCGACGGAGTAATCAATCACGGACACGATGATCCGGCATCACTCGCCGTGATACGCTGCATCATCAATCAAACTGGAACTATCGCGGAAATATACATGATAGATGTGACATCGAGCGCATGGTATAGCTAAATGCCCGGTTGTACACCGACCTACGGTGGACGACCTGCGGTCACCGACTTGGCTGAAGTCGTTCAACGTCATTCACTCGATGATAACCTAGTGACACTTGGTCGATCGTCGAAAGCGGTCGACGACTGGTATCACACTTCACACATAGTCGGTGGCCGCCTGCTGTGACCGACCAAATGAGTGGGAGTCGTCGGTATAGATGTGGGTAAGCAAGCATGATGTACAAATAGAGATCATATCATTTGTAGCTTCCGGACCACTTGTACCATCGGCCAGTACCATTGATGGTACAACTGGCACCGATTTGTCCCATTAGTACCATTAGTCATTCATTATATACACATTACCTATTCATTATATACACATTACCTACTTGAGATAAGACCTCCTTCGTATAATTAATTACTAATCATCGGGGCAATAAATGTTCCACTTTGCCTCGAAAAATTACGTCAATGTTAAATTACGTCTCTTTTTAATTAGAAAAATTGTTTTGTTTCTAGGAATAATAAAAAAATAATTTAAAAAGCATATGATTTTTATTTTAATTATTCCAACCCGGGTGGCGCCCCACTTGTATTTATCATGGTACAACTGGGACAGATCGGTGCCAGTTGTACCATCAATGGTACTGGCCGATGGTACAAGTGGTCATGTTCCCATTTGCAGTCGTCAACTATATACTACAACACTAGTATTTGTATCTGATATACTTACCTAGACTCGTAGATGATGATTGGAAAAATATTGATGGTGATAATCGAATGCACTGTAGACTAATTAATTTGGCCACTAAGTCGACGATTTTTTGTAATAATAGATAATAGTTTCCACTAGAAATGTATTATTGCTAAAGAAATATCAGACATATTTTCGTAAAAAACGTAGAACACATAATAAAATAGTAGACCCGGGTCTACTCGGTAAAGTTGAAGTCTCATTGAAAATATCGATACCGCGTTCTATGTTTTGTATGAAGATCAGGGTAGCTGTTACCATTCTCAAAAGGAATGCAATGATCATGACCTGGCGTGCTAAACAGAGGCAGTGTTATTGCAGGCCTTCGTATGGCATCATTTCATCGTTTTGAGAATGGTACCTAAGGGCTAAAGCTACCCAGGCGTCATTCAGGTAGTTTTAAATGGGATAAATGGTGTTGGTGATATTTGTCGGCGAGTTGAGTGAACTATCTTAGTGATTGATTTGAAAGAAAAGATCTTTATTATGCAATATAATTACTTAAAGTTATGTTCACAATTCAGTATCCATGAGCCTAAATTGAAACTATCTAAATTAGATATTGTTTGTCAGACTAAATAAGCGTCTATATCAAACTTTAAACAATGAACTTATTAAGTAAATGGTATACTACATAATACAAACTTACAATAATAATTAAAATACAGATTGATCAACATTGTAATCATTAGTAACTAGGAAACATTTTATTTAAATAATAACTAACTATCAACAACTCTAAGTATCTTTGTAACGCGATGCATGTCGCCACAAAATTATGTTGACATTTCTAGTAGCCATAATTCCAAGTTTACACCGCCGCACAATCTGACGAACGATGCACGTTCGACCTGTGTACGAGAACATGTAGGAAATTCGTGTACGTCTTCAAAGACAGATCACAACTGTTAGTTAAGATTCGTCATCAGCACATGGAGATATGGACCGTGATACGCCGTGTGGGTCCAGCGCTAATTGGTGGATTTCACATGTATTCGCAAACGTTTATTTCTCAGACCATCAGGATCTTTAATGTTTTTCTTCACCAGTAGAATAGTCGATAAAGGTAAGTTAATATTCAAATAGAACCAATAACTTACGAGTATGGTGGGGGAAATAATGGGTATACTTTTCGGCTTTGTCAAATTAAACTTCAACTTGTCATTTGCAAAGCTGTCAGTTTTATGAAGGCCGTGACGCATGACAAGGTTGTATAAGTATGTATATGTGCCCATTATTTATTCCGCCACTATATAAGGTCCTTTTTTATTAGTAGTAAATATTTGGAAGGGGCTATGTGCTGGTCATTTGTACCTCTTTACACGAAAAAATAACCCTGTTATTTGTATGAAAATTTTCCATACTAAAGAAAAATAAACCCTATTATTTTGCGCCTTGGTGGCATAAACTCATTCATGTCGTTATGAATGAAACGTTTCATTCTTACTTCTTATTTCAGTATAAGAATAGCAATAATGAATTCATTTGTAGAATTATCAAACAAACAATTTTGTCGTTTTTCTCGAAAAGTTAATAAGTAAGGCCAGAGTGAATAGGCATTTACTGGACCCGCATGCTCCATCGTCGACCTCATCGTCGCTTACCATCAGGCGAGATAGAGGTCAAATGCGGGTTTAGTAGTAAATAACAATAAAATAAAAAACTTTTTTTTTGCCCTATCGTTATTGTTATAATCTATATTTACATAGCGGGGCTGGAATCGAACTACCGACCGACGCTCCTCCTTGCAAGTGTGATAATTTATATCTTCTTTTTCTTGTCGTGTAGTGGCAAACCTATTGTCAGAGTTGTTTCGGTCAGTGACCTGAGTTCACTGACCGGAACAACTCAACGTTCTCTCCGAGGCTTGGAGAGACTCCGATGAAAATGTGGCACTAGCGGTCACCCATTCTTGTTCTGACCGCGCCCAACGTTGCTTAACCTGCACGATAACTCTCGTACTATGCTTGCATCACGTAATAATTTATATGTAATGGAAACTGGTTACATTATGTTACCTACTGTTAGGATTCAGAGCTATTGTACAACGTCAGGCCGCAGGTGCCTTCAGGCCTTTGGGGGCAGTTTCTAGGATTGAAAAACAAAATGAGGGTCAGAAAGCAGTTTCACTGGCCATAAAAGCGACCTTTTATCGACCTGAATGGCAGGCGGCAGTGACCCGAAGATTTTTGAAACATCACGCGAAGGTGCCATGGGTACTTATTTTTAATTTGCTTTTATTCCAGTGTGGCCATAGGTAGGGGTGTATTATTGAACGGACGTAGGTATAGTATCTATATTTTTGAGAATAGGACCTATTTGAGAACCTTTTCTTAAAAAAAACAGGAAATGTTTTGACACATTACAAATATTCTTCATTAACCACTCCGACTAGGCTAAAGCCTAGACGGACAAAGCACATTAGCACAGACTTTTAAATATGTGCTAGTATACTAGTGCTGTGCTTGTGATCCACCACAATGGTCCAAAGGTGGATTCGATCCGGCGACGCTTACGCTGCAGTCTCGTACCCTATCCATTGAGCCATTGTCGCTTGCACTATACAACCTAACACTTCTAGTTCATGTTTGTCCTGTTGCAGAACTGTTTCGACAGATCTACTGGGAACAATTCTTTTTTCGCTAGATCTTTAGTGTCCAGCTCTCTACTTTCTATGGAAAAGGCAACGTTACAACTGTACCCCAGATCTATGTAACTGGTTGGCTGGTCTGAACACTTAGACTGCACACACACAGGTCATTTCCACTTAGACGCCGCCAAGCCCCTGGCTAGTAGCCAGAGCTGTCAAGTTTTCAAGCCCTTGATTAGCATTACAACTGTTATTCTAGACGGCTTTCTAGACCATTGTAACCTAGAAACTGTCTACTTCGAGCTCCATGTACTTAACATTTCCTCTCTAAAGTAATTCGAAGAGCTTTTGGTGCGATACTCCAAGACTCGGGCTGATAATTCAATATTTTATTATTGTAAGACGAAGTTGAAAGCCATAGAAAAATAGCCGAGGCATTTCAACTCCCATCCAAAGCCGTCGTTAAAAAAAGATTATAAGCTCGCCAATCCACTCATCCGCCAATGGTAAGATTATAATTATTTTACTTTATAAGATTGCACAGACCCTAAGGGATCCCGTCCTTTTAGTTTAGAGGCTTGCGTGGGGACTTGTTCCGACACGTACAGTATTTATTATAAAATTGTGGGATGTAGGAAGGGAATTGACCGATTAGATAAACTATAATTATTATAATAATTACTCATTCCAGGGTTCACGGAACCTAGGGGGGTCCTTGAAAAGCTTGCGTGGGGACAATATCCTATTCATAATAAAAGCTAAGTGGGTGTCGAGCGTCGGTGGCGTCGTGGCTAGGACGTCGGACTCCCATGCGGGAGATCCGGTTTCGAAACCATGCAATGTCAGGTACCAATGTGTTCTTCGGTTTTTTCGAAATTTATTTACATTTACTGACTCCTCTGACGGTGAAGGAAAATATCGTAAGAAAACCTGCACACTGAGATAACCAATGTTTGAAATGGGGAAAGCAATGGCAAACCACCCTATTAAATATGCCAAGAGAGTCGTTCTATGTGATTAATTTCTTAGAATGATCACGACCCTCAGCAATGAGGAATACGACTTAGAAGAAGAAGAAGTGTTGCTGGTAGATGGACCAACAAGTGGATCGAGGGATTACTTCTATAAAGTCCGACAGCAACTATAAAGTTTTGCTGGAGTTTGTGTGTGACGATGACCACTTCACATCAGGAGGAGGACCAGTCTGCTTATCTATTTGTAGAAAAAACTAGATTACGTATACACTGGGCAAAAAGTCACAAAGAGAAGGAAAATAATAGAGGAGCATCTGGTTTCAAGTCCAGCTTTGGCGTTAGATCCAGTTTAGATATTGCTTGAACTCTGGACCCAAATTTTATTAACAATTGTGGGGTAAGTAATATATTCAGGGATGGTTCACATTTCGGATATTGAAATTGAGGGTAGTTACAATAACGGAAGACGATGACCTTGGGTAAATTTATTCCGTTACACGTTACACTGGTGTTGTTAAAGTTTTGCAAGCCTTCCATTTCTATTTTGATCCTAGTTTTATTCTACAGGTGTAATTGTCAGAAAAGTTTTTAAGTTGCGAATAATAAACTTGAAACTATTTTGAATGATCGATATGTATGAAAAGTTGGATAAATGTTACTTACTCCATTTTCAAAACTTGAACTTTTGAAAAGTTAAGTGAATGTTTTTGTTAACAGCCTGTAAAGTAAAACTATTAGTGTCAAAAAAACAAAGTGTACAAAATGTTAACTTTGTACACCTCTTTAAAGAGTACCTACCTACCTTACCTAGTAGTACCTTACCTAAGTAGATACTTACTTAATTTTTCCTATCTGCGTGCGTACCTAACTAAACTATCTAATTTATGTATTGGCAAGTAATTTCTTTTCATTAGGCGTATAGGTATTTATTGCTCCAGACTGCTTCTATTCCAGTAATCAAAGAACTAAGTCACCAACTATTAACTTTTACTAAGTTTTTAGTTATTTCAGAAACTACATAGTAATATAAATGGACACTAGTAAAACTAACCTACTTTACATTTTACAAAATAAACCAATAATACGAGTACATACTTAATTGAAGCGATCTTAAGGTTTTCTCTTTCAAATTAATAATTTTAGTATTTAGTTCTCAAGCCTCAGGAATATTTAATCAAGTAATCTAATCTCTATAAAAAGTGGGTACCTATAAAGAGTTCTTATGTCTTATAGTTTATTATTCAAGGTATCGCAAAATAACATTTTGATTTTATTTATTTGAGACTGGAAAATGAAAAAGTAAGGGCTAATGGAATCTCAGTCCATATGTAGTAAGTATATTATTTTGGGTAAAAACATCGAAAACCTGTGTTTTAGCAAAAACGACAACATTTTAGAATAGGTATCCGAACCGAATTACTTGCATTCAATGTCGTATTCCCCGTTGATGTGGGTCGTGATCATTCTATGCAAGTAACCACATAGACCGACTTTATTTACAGATTTAATACGGTGGTTTGCCATTGCCTTCCCCATTTCACACACTGGTTATTTCAGTGTGCATTTTTCTTTACGAATGAGAGTCTGGTGTACCAAGCCACTACGCCACCGATGCTCTTATACGTATGTTGGTTCGAAACCATGCAGTGCCATGTACCAATAAATTTTACGTATTTAAAAAAAATCTCAGTTTAGAGGCTTTGGTACACGCAAGATGACCATGTCAGCCTCGTTAGGGTCACTTAGAAAAGGCAAGGGAAGCTCAAGTATTATTAGAGTCAGCCCTCATTTTGAGAGCCAACTTAGCAAACAACTTCGTATTTATGGAAGACTTACGTACATTTACCGAATGCTCAATGGTGGAGGAAAACATCGTGATTAAACCTGTACACTGGGATGACCAGTGTGTAAATGGGGTAGGCACAAAAGACCCTCAAGGGTCGATGTGCTGCTGGGTTATTCCCGGCCCCCTTTCATAAGATATGAAAATATTTGCTGGTTGGCTAAATTGTTATATAGTAGGTCTCACAAGTCCTCCAACGAGCCCTCTCCATTTTGACCGTTGAGCAATGTTATACTTTTTAGATTATATACAGGTTACTAAATTTAAAATAAACCGTTAACAGAGCTCTATTAACAATAACCAATATCCGCGACAACTTCCAGGGTAGGTCCTTCTATACAGGCTGTACCTACCGTAATCAAGGCAAGCCAGCCCGACTTGAGCAAGATTAATTAAAGGAACGAACATCCATCATTGGGCCGAGGAATCCGCATAGTGGCAGACGTTCGCGTTTCCCGGTTCACTTTGTATGGGTTACTTAGGCCTTAATCTCAATACTTTGTTACGCACGTGACTAATTCACGTGGCGGTGGAAAGCTGAGCGCTATATTTTAATTCCATGCTCTCGTCTTAGAGGCCATTCATAAATAACGTCACACGTTGAGGGGGAGGGGGAGGGAGGGGACAGGGAGGGGAGGTCAACAAAGTGTGACATCGTGTGACAAGGGGGGACGAGTCATAAGCTTCGTGACGTCACATGCGTAAATCTATATCTATATATTGTCTCGTTCATTTAATTTGATATTTGTAAATTTTCTAAAATGTTTGATTTATTGTTGATTTTATGAAAAAAATATTTTAAATAGAAATACTCGTATATAAAAAATAAAGTGCTATTTTAATTTAATAATTTCTAAATTTGAATTTGCAAAATATGTGACGTCACACCAGGGAAGGGGGGGTCATACAAATGTGATCACCTGTGACAAGGACGAGGGGCTCCAAAAATCATGAAATTCGTGTGACGTAACTTATGGATGGCCCCTTAATGAAAACATGAAAGTATTTTTTGCGATGTCAATAACACAGCAGGTTATTAAACCAGTAGTGCTCGTGACAGGGTTTTTCTTTTCCTGGTCAGGCTGTAGATAAATAGTCGCAAGATTTTTTGTAGAATCTCCGACATAGAATCGCAAAAGAGATGATGGAATACTTCAAAAGAAAATGTTGCCTTATACTCGTAGTGCTTCTTACTCTTATAACTACACATTTATGGTTCGTATTGATGTATGGGATCGTTTTTAAACGTAGATTTGAGTTTGAGTGCTTTATTGGCTTTTTTAGTAAACATACATTTTTTTCTAGACCAATCTGCGAATTCAAAATGTTACAGTGACTACTTATTATTAGATGGTCCGTCAGCTAATACTGACCAGTATAATAATTCAACCTGTAGGATAAACGAGCACTATTCTTAGTTTTCTTTTTAGTTTTAGAAAAAACATAAACAAAGAAGCAGTAATCGCAAACCTGAGGTGATGTTTATGCAAAGCAAAATGGTGGCCATAGGTTAGCGCATGGTTAGCGAATAATTTTAAAATCATTCAACGTGATAAATATTTGACAGATGACACGACATTCTTAATTTAGCCGTATTATATTACTAAAACGTTGTTTTATGTTTAGGTTTCCCCTGCTTCTTTAGGTCTTTTATAGTGTAAGTTTATGGAGATGATTGTTGATTTTATTATCATTAGACCCATAACGTTTCAATATTGAGAAATACGTATAAAAGTTACGTATTAATTACTTAAATAGCCAGACACTGACGGTGAGGTGTTTACGAAAAAATATGTCATTTTTAGCGACTCTAATTGAAACGTTTGCACATCATATTTAAAACGTGCCCGATAAAATACCTAAAACTTACTTCTGCCTAATGCTAAAAAAATGAAGCATTGTGGCTTGACCAGAAAAAATATATTTCAGAGAAGTCTGAAAATAATGTAGCACTTTCAAACAAGTTCAAGAAAGAGGATATACTCGTACTAGAGAAAAAATATAATGCAATACCTACATCATACATGATTTAGATATGTTTACCTTTGACTACATAATTATTTTATTATAATTATAACTGTTTCGGTCATTGCTGTGTGTGAAATAAACGTATTACTTACTTACTTACATCACAAATATTCAGTAGTACTGAATTATGTGCTCAATGCACGCGAAATATGTGACATCTGCTTTATATTATTATATTTAATGTTTGTGTTGTGACCTACATTTACATATCTTTATAAATTGTAAAAGAGATAACAATATGCATAATTAATTGGTAAGTACCTAGAAGCGTGGAGGGAAGAAATGCAAATTTTGCGAAACTCCTGTTTCATTGTTCAAACCATACTTGCCCAACAGGAAAGATTCCGTCACACTGGAGTGGGTGAAAAAGAACGGTTCCACAACGACAAATGTCTACGCGTTGTCGGTCGCCGTTGCCAAGAATAATGGTGTTTTTTGGTGACTTTACCATACTTAATGTAGTTTTACAGCGCGATCACGAAGATTTATATTGATCTTAATTATTTTGTTGAAAATTTTGTAATTCCAAGGCAAGAACTCGACTGTATTTTGAAAGGTTCAAGGAGGCGTGGACAGCCCAAACAGACCTGGCGATGCGGTCTTAAATGAAGCGAAGACAGCCGGTTTTACTTGGAGAGAAATCGAGCGTGGAAAAACGTTATATCTACCTTCTGCCCCGATGTGGGGTCACAGGACAAGAAGAAGAGAAGACAGCGGCTGAAACATTTTCCATTATTTCTGAAAGTTAAAGTGCAATTTGATAGTAACCGAACCTGAAAACTCCGCAGCTGTCACGCCAGTCTGAGATAAGTCTATAACAAGCAAGACCTCACAATACTAAGACTTGCCACTCGATCCCAGCCTGAAGTGGCAGAGAGTCTCTTGGGTTACAAGTTTCAAACGAAACTCGAAAATTCAGGAAATATACGAGTAAAATGTGTATCTAGATTTTCGAGGGACTTTTTGACTTGATTTTCCTTGAAATATTTTTAAGTAAGTTAGGTAAAGTAAGTTGTTTACTAAACCTGTGAAGTTAAGTAGGTTTCTTGTTTTATTGACGTCTTTTGTTTATAATTAAGTTATTATAAAGATACGGACGAAACGTCGCGGTCGTATGACACAGTGTGTGTTTTGTTAGTTGGCATTCCCCAACAATAACAAATACAACCCGGTCATTTAGTTCTATAGACTCGACTGACCGATCCAGTGTAGAGTTTAATGGGTTTATTTTTGTATTTTATTTCAATTCATTCAGTTCAGATTCGTCTTATTGTGATTCGAATTTCGAGTAGAGGGAGCAGATATTTGGATCTTCACAGTCACTGGTTACTGAACTATAAGTACCTACAGGGTGTCAGGAAAAATGCACACCTACAAAAATAAAAAGTTACGCGAAATAAAATTTTGAAATTGGAAGATCTCCCTTGAATTAGATCGTCGATTTGTATGAAAAGTGAACAATATTTCTGCGAAATTAAATCAAATTCTCAGACTAAATACAGTTTTATTTAGCATAGAATAGTAGAAATTAAATAATGGGAATCTTTACTAAAATCGTTTTGAAATGCCATTGCGATTTGGCCTCGGTTGGAAAGTTGCCATAGTTAAATTCCAGCCTATAAAATGAAATCAGACTTAGGTATAAACGTTTGTAAGGATTGGTTTTAGGTGACGAAATTAAAAAATAAAACAGCTTGAGTTAATACAATACAAGTTTGAATAGTGCCACATCAAATTCTGTTATGTTTGTGGCCACCACTCAACCCTTTTTATTGGCCCATAACCCTTTATATAAATATATAAGTAGGTATAAGTATAACGTTAGTAGTCTAAACTCTCCTTAATCAAAGGTTGGCTGGAAGAGATCTCTGTGGGATAAGCCCGCCTTTGTACATATTGTAATGTTTTTTTTATTTTCTATGTATTTTATCTTGTGTGGGTACAATAAAGAGACTACAAACAAACAAAGGTTTGTAAGAATTGGTTTTAGGTGACAAATATAAAAAATAAAACAGCTTGAATTAATACAATACAAGTTTGAATAGTGCCACATCAAATTCTGTTATGTTTGTGGCCACCACTCAACCCTTTTTATTGGCAACAATCGTGGACGAAATCAGGCGACGACGTCTAAAAACATGGAGTAACGTCGAGCGTCGGGTTCGCGGCGTAAATTTGACGTTTATTAATTTGATTAACCGATACTTTTTATTAAATTACGCCAAACGCTGAAAGGAGAACAAGATTGATAAAGGAAGACGGTTGCTTTATAAAAGCTATTGTTTGTCTTCACTGGTGCGCGCTAGAAATACAATTGTGTTTATTTAATAAAACAAAGGCTTTATTCTGTCGTGAACGGTAATGATTTAATGAAATTTGTTGTTTGATGATTAATTGATTAAGCACTCATTCAATTTTAAAGTTAAAATCAAGGAAGTTACATTATTTTTGTAAGTTATCTACAGCCTTATTTTGTGTTCGGAAATATCAAAGTATTTATTGATTACCTACTTATCAACATACATAATTATAACTACTTATTTAACTTATATAACTCTATTAAAAATACAATTTGTAACAATATGAATGAAAATAGATTCCCTCCAGCGCTTCGCACAGAGGTAGTGTTTCCAGAACGCTGCATTCTCTGTCTGTATAGTCAGGCTGTATGGTTGGCCGAGGCACAGAATAGTACTACGTACAGAAGCTGCACTCCTTTGATCTTGAAGAATAGACCTTGCACCAACCTTCCACAGATCCCTTGAACCCTCCGTGACCGCTGAAATTGAAATTGCCAGAATTTGGCTGTCTATATTAAAAAGTCATCTGATCAAAATTTGTTGAGAGATGGAAATTTTTGATAATTACCTAAAGTTGTTGAACAAAAGATGTTTAAAAAAAAATTAACAATGACACACCTGTTTACACGGAGGTTTTTGTCACACTTTATATATACCAATATACTAATTAGCCAATCGCAAAATGATCTAGAATTTCCAACATTATCTTCAGAGTTTTATACTAGCATTGAACGCCAAATCTTTCAGACTTTGTCATGATATTACAGCATCTAAAACCGAGACATCACTAGAAATGAGCAAAGTTGGCACTATTTCGTGACCTCAAGCGGGTTCCAATGCGAATTTAGCAAGTCATAATCCGATGGGCGAACTTCGGCGGTCAGGCGTCACTATGAGCAACTTTGGCGACACTACGGACAACTTTAGAGCCAGGATCACGCGCTCAGAACCTAGAATAGGATTGAATTCAAAGGGTTAAGCACTGAGCTGGTAAATGGAGTCTTCATTTACCTTCAAATAAACATACTTATATTATAATGGAAGTACAGTGGATGACACATCAAGCTATAATCCCTAAAAGCGATGAATAGACTAAATAGATTACATTCCGTCTCCTTTTGTTTCTAATATTTAGAAGAGCGAGTCGTTTTTTAGTCCACCTTCTATATTTTCGGACTCAATGTTGTGGTAATTGGTAAAGTAAGTGTTTCAAAACAATTCAACGTCGTAGTTATATTAAAGGTGGACTGTCGATCATCGCGGCCGATGGGGGTGACGCGCGATGTATGGTGCCGCTTCCGAGACTCCCGCGACAGACGCGCGCGGCCGACTGCTGTTGTGACTGTTGTAAGCCGCGCGCGATCGTGTCTCGATCTGTCGCGTGCTGCGCGGAGGTAAGATGACAGGACAGTGACAGAGCGATGACGCGTTATGTTTACAAGACATTGACAGACATGCGCGACAGACCTGATATCGGAAGCAGGGTGTGTCGTCCGACGTGCACGACTGACGCGGCCAGCCGCGGCACGTCAGCCGCACGCGTCAACCATATCGGCCGCTATAATGGACAGTTAACCTTTAAGCATCAACCGTGTATTAATTGTAAGTTGCAAAATAAATTTATTTGTATTTGTATTTAAACTATATTTGCATTAGTATGAATAATGAAGTAATTTTTTACGTAACCTCATGAAACACAAATATATGCAGGATCTAATCTACCACGATGTAACATTTTATTAATAAAATTAAAGAATTATAAAATTGGAGCGGCTAACAGTACATTGGGCGCATTGGGACTTTACACTGAAAAACATTAAGGCCTTATGACATAGGCATTCAATGCTTCGCAAACACATCCCGTCGACGACGTCGGCCTAGACACGTCCTAGACGACCCCGACGACGCCATCACGATCTCCATCGCGGAAGCCACTCCCCCACCCGATAGTAGTTCACACACAGCACCTACATACGGCGACCCGCTTCTGGCGCTTACACGCGCTATCGGCGTATTCCAGGCCGCTTCTCCCCGACCCCTCCCTCTCCAGCGACGTCCCCCCAAAAACCCCGGTGAAGCTGTAAAGGTCATTAGGACCAACAGCAATTATCAGTACGAAAAAAAAAAGCTTCGCAAATTAACCATTAAATACCAACAATGTACCTATATCGTGTAATCTAAAACAGGCAAGTATTAAGAAGCCGAATGTCTACAATGCTTTTTTTTCCGAAGTTTCGAATTTTCTTTATCGTCTTTAAAATAACACTGGGATTCATTAAAATCTCAATTTTCTTACGGAATTATCCCACTCATTGTCACTAAGAAAACCCGAGAGACTTTCTTTTCCCTTGCAAATGATTTATTTCGTTTCTTTGAGTCGGTCTTTTAGCTATTTTCTGCTCATTAGTTGGTAAAAGTTAGGTAAGTAGGTACTTACTAATGTTTTGGTTCTTTTTTATTATGTCATCCGAGGGTTACGAGGTTTTGAGTACTTGAAGTAAGTAGTGGGTATGTAGTAAAAATTTCGTACATTATTTATTATAAATAGGCACTTACTGGAAATGTTTTCAAAGATTTTTCACTTTGTTGTGTACCAAATTATAGTATATACTCGTAAGTGTACTGGTATGTAACTATAGGCTAAAAACTTTAATAACTGTGGAAGCTTATAAATGGCTATTGTTTTTATATATGTATATGTAACTTGTAAATAAGGCTGTAAGCTACCCAAATAAAATAAAATAAAATACACTACTTGTTATATAAATATAGAATTTAACGGCACCACATATTAGAGGTGCTGTCAAGGCGACAATATTGTGATACTAAAGCGGAAAGTGGGTAATTGTAATCGAAATTACGAGTTTGATTCTACCTGCCCGAGTTTACAAGTCATCCACACGTGTATCACGTTTTACATCACACCTGGCGCGTAACCACTAACATTATTAATTATTTTAATAAAAGTAACGAATCAGGTAAGTTATTTTTTTATATTTTTTAACCGACTTCACAAAGGATATTTCAATTGTTTTTTAAATGTGTGTTGTGCTGACACTCAGGTGTCAGCACATGCTGAGCGTACACCTGTTGTCATCTGTATTGATTTTTTTTGTTATGTTAGTTTTAATTATTTTTGTTTAATTTGTGTGATATAGCGTACGAATAACATATACACATAAATTGTATTTATTATTATTAAATAAGATGGCAATAAAATTTCAATTTATTTATTTCTTTCTGTTGTAAAAATGAGGGTGACGTTCCAATTAGGGATATTTTAATTTTATCGAGTGACACGCCATAATCAGTGACTGGAATAAATACCGAGGTTTCTTATCAATCTTATCATTAAGCAGATAAGAACCTGTAAGTACTCACGCTAATGACTGACGAGATATAGAATACTAGAAGAGGAGACTAGGGAACGATGGTAGTTTAATAGTATCGAAGGCTATGATCAATTTTGATTAGGGTCTCTGCTTTGTCCCAGCAAAGACGTAAGTACAGGTATCTTATCTTATGATACCCCTATCATAAGATAAAATATGCTGGGGCAAAGCAGATATGACGGAGATAACCCCGTCGGAAGCCTTGGGCTCTTTGGTGCTTTCCCTATTTCACACACTGGTTATCAGAGTATGCAGGTTTGCTCCTACGTACACTTGCAGACAGCTCTAACGGTAAAGGAAAACATCGTCCATTACCGTTAGAGCTGTCTGCAAGTGTACGTAAGTCTTCGAAAAAACCAAAAACTTATTAGTACATGGCGTAGTATATGGTTTCGAAACCGGCCCTCTTGCATGGGAGTCCGACGTCCGGAACCACTATGCCACTGACGCTCTAAGTACAGTAAAATAGGTCCTCAAAGTCGGAGCTTAGAAAAACGGTCTCATTACTATGGGCGGGACGCAAGGCGTGGCTGCTTTGCTTGATTGATAGTTTCTCAAGATCTGGGTCAGGACTAGATCTCTTGCCATTGGGCTGATGTCGTTGGCAACAAAGCTGGTGCATATTTTATACAATCACTAGAACATTATGTACTCGTATAATGAAACAAAATTAACGACCACACCTATCAATATAGTATAATGAGCTTCGGTAGCGCAATTGCTAGGATACCGGACTTCCATGCTCCGGAAGTCCGTGTTCGAAATGTGTCACTATAAATTTTACTGTTGAGCGTCGGTGGCACAGTGGCTAGGGCACCGGACTCCCATGCGGGAGGTCCGGGTTCGAAACCGTGCAGTGCCATGTACTAATGAGTTTTCCGTGTTTTTCGTATTTTTCGAAGACTTACGTACATTTACCGACTGCTCTAACGGTGAAGGAAAACATCGTGAGGAAACCTGCACACTGAGATGACCAGTGTGTAAAATGGGGTTGGCACAAAAGATCCTCAATGGTCGAAGTGCGGCTGGGTTATTCCCGGCCCCCTATCATAAGGTAAGATAAAAAGTTTTACGGTTTATTTGTAGACTTACCTACATTTACCAACAGCTCTAACTGTGAAGGAAACATCGTGAGAAAACCAGCACACTGAGATATCCAGTGGAGAAGGAAATAGCAAACCAACATTAAATCTGCCAAGAGAATCGCTCTGTCAATCCCATAGAAAGAACACGACCCTCATTAATGAGGAATACGACTTAGAAGAAGAACCACATATAAATAGAATAAAGCTCGCGGACTACGTTTTTATAGGCTTTTCTTGTTTACTCTTTACCGAGTGAATGAATAAGAAGTTCAGTAATTTTATTCTTTTTTGTTGAGACTAGTGATGAGCAAAGCGGATATTATATTAATCTAAGTTTTGTCTTAGGTTGTTCGCAGTGCAGTCTTGGGCGGTTGCATTTCCTGGTTTAATTTTCCTATATTCCTTTCCTACAAAACGATAAATATCTATAAATAAGTACTGAAACTAGCTCGTTCTTTACATTAGAAGGTAATCAATAATTGTAATAGATCTGATACTACCTTTGAGACACTATCTTTGAGTAATGTCTTTGCTCACACTTATCTCTACATCAGTAACTAAACCAATGACAATTGTTTCGATAAAAAATTGTAACTTATCTGAGGTAGGTACTATTGTGAAACCATTATGCTAGTAATGTCTTTGGGTGATCAGGTTCACACCTGGTTACCCAAAGACATTACCTGAAACAAAGAGCGAAACGACTTTTCTTATTTTCTTAACTATTCTCGGTAAGTACCTATTTTAAAAAGTCTTAGTGCTATAACATCTTGTATCTTATGTTAACTCAATACGTGTCAGCACAGCATGTCTACATTTTGGTGTGTAATACCTATATGGGTCAAAAATAAAATTGGCATCTTTAAAAAAAGACCAAGTTTGGTTTCATACATCACATCACTACTTAGAGTTAGACAAAGTTTTAATCAAAATTTGTTCGCGGGCATTTTTGAGGAAGGATTTCTGAAACAATGCCTTAACGCACAGAATAATTTATTTCAGGAATGTTCTAAGTAATTACGTCAAGGTTTGGAATAGGTCTCTTGACTTTCTAATTTTCTGGTAGAGTTACTCTACATATTGTAATTGCAATAAATTAAGTACGCCAAATTGGATTAAGTAGAATCATCTTACTCATTTTCTTAAGTTATTTCTGTAATAAATCACTTTACTTATTAAGTACTATTTTTCGGTAAGTCAGTATCAGTCGTGTAAAAATACCCTCCTTTCTTCCTCCGCAGTCGTATTCCTCACTGATGAGGTAATCATTCAATGGATTTAACCATATGACTTTATAGCAGACTCAGTGGAATGGTTTGCCATTGCTTACTATATTATCATAAACTGCTTATCGGATGCAGGTTTTCTCACAGTATTTTCCTTCATTATTAGAGCAGTTGGTAATTAGTACCTATGTCTTCGAAAAAAACCCCGAGAATCTCGATTGCTTGTCTAGAATCGAACCCAGATCTAAATGTATAAACACACTAAGATAAAATATCTGTAATTAATAGGAATCTCCGCCTAAGTAGTCTACTTAACTTACTCTTAAAATAGCCGAGTTCGCGACGCGATCTTTGTCGTTACGTTTCAATTTACCGAGGATTAGTATACTTCGTATCCTTCAACCAGGCAAACTGGAACCCCATCGTCTTCGATCTCAAACCTTTCCGGATCAGGGAGAGTTAGTTCAACATACGATGAGGGGTCAGGAAGTCTTGGACGTGTGTTTCCGCGATGCGTTCGGGGCGCAATCTGTTTTCGCCAACAAATTCAGAGACGTGACTCGTTGCGAATAAAGGGATTGGTTTAATGCGGACTTAAGTTGAGCGGATTTGGGAGTTACTTAATAGGTGCCTATCTCTGGGACAGATGGATTACTGGTGCAAGAACTGATTTCGAATGTTTAAGGGTATTGGAGTAAGGAGTAGGTTTTTTTTTTTTTTTTTTTTTGTGTATAACTAAACCCGCATTTGACCTCGATCTCGCCTGATGGTAAGCGACGATGGAGCATGCGGGTCCAGTAAATGCCTATTCACTCTGGCCTTGAAGATCCCAAGGTTGTAGGTTTCGGGAAATACAGACGCCGGCAGGCTGTTCCATTCCTTAGCCGTTCGCATAATGAACGAAGAAGCAAATCGCTTCGTACGAGCAGATGGGATATCAACAACATAAGGATGGAACCCCTCCCCGCGCCTGGTAGTCCGAAGGCGGAATGGAGATGCTGGAATTAGGACCATGCAAGCACGACCGGACTTGAGCTTGGTAAAGGTTTAAAAGCTGTCCCGGCGTGAAGTACCGCCTAACCTTACTCAGGATGCCCAATTTTTTGGCTGCGGTCTGAGCTTTTGACTCAATGGAGCGCCCAAAGTTGAGATTGGAAGTCAGATCCAACCCCAAAAGGCTGAGGTGGTCGGTAATCGGTACGGATACATCCCGGAAAGTCGGAGTCAGGTGGAAGGGACTCCGTTTAGCGGTGAATAGACACGCCTGCGTTTTAGTGGCGTTAAACTTGACCAAATTGGCATCGCCCCAATCGGCCACGGCCTTTAAGGTCAAGTCGATACGCTCAACCATGGCCTCTCTTTGAGTCTGGATCTCACCAGCACCAGCGCGCGCAACAGGAAGATATCTCTCCGTAACCGTGCTGTCGTCTGCGTACCCAAAAATACCCGATATGAGCAGATCATTTATTTGCAGCAGGAATAGGGTTGCAGAGAGGACAGATCCTTGAGGAACTCCGGCGTTGATAGCCAGTTGGTCAGAAGAGCAGCCATCTAGGACCACTCGTATTGACCGTTCACTCAAGAAATCCGCGATCCATATGCGCAAACTGGTTGGGATTCCATATGAAGGAAGCTTGCTTAGTAGGCTACCGTGCCAGACCCTGTCAAATGCCTTAGAAATATCTTGTGAAACGGCAAGAGCTTCACCAGTTTTCTCAATGGCTTCGCCCCAGAAGTGAGTGGCACGAACCAGAAGGTCCCCAGTAGACCGGTTTTGGCGAAAACCATACTGTCGGTCACTGAGGAGATCGTTACCTTCTAGGTATGCCAGGAGCTTGGTGTTCAATACACGTTCCATAACCTTGCAGAGAATGGAAGTGATTGCAATGGGTCTATAATTGGCGGGGTCAGCACGGCTACCTTTTTTGGGCACGGGCTGCACGTTAAGTAAGTAGGATGCTTGTTTAATAAAGCGTGCGAGATCTTTTACCATGGCTACTCAGTCTGATATCAGGCTTTGCTAATATTTTATTTATCTACCCCCTCGGGGATTATGGATACAAAATATCTATATATTACGTAAGTTTATGTATGTATTATGTTTTGTTTAGAGTATTCTTAGCCAAGTCTGATAAAAATTGGATCAGGGAATTTCTAGATCTTGGAGTAAGGTATGTTTGATGTCAGATGGGATCTCTCCAACGGTAACAGTTAGGTGGTTAGAGTTTTAGCTCAAATATTTACGGCCAGGGTGCTCTTCTTGGACATGGAAATTTGAGGACCAGGAAAAAGTAAGGGGATCTCCACAATGGTAAGTCGAGGCTATCTTAAATTGTATATTTAGAGTTATGTAAGTAACGATTTCTAAAATAATTTTAAGTTACTATATGTCTATGAAAAAACTTAATATGAATGAAGCAAAAGTTCTTCAATATTCTTATATACAATTACAATGAATAAAAGTACTATTATTCATTCATTATTTTTCCTCAATTAAGATGGTTTGCCGGCTATTGGATCACATTTAAATTCTAGCATATAATAGGGCATATAACGATGAATGAGGTTATAATGTCTGTTGTTACCCGAAAGTAATTAAGATAATTTTATTAAAGTAATAATGAAGATAAGAAATGAATTCTTTTCAGGTTCCGCTTGGGTAACTAAAGCGGTGTTTGTTTCATCCGCAAACAAAAACCGCTTTAGTCCTGGCTCCAGGAGTTGGGGTCAAGTTCAATGTTTAAAATGGTAGTCACAACTGGTTTTACGGCATCGTCGAATTTGTACAGGAGATCAGGAAATGTCCACAGCTGGCAACATCTCAAACAGGTAACATCAGATCAAAAAATAGGCCATATGGGGGTTAATTTTATGCAGTCTTTCCGAAACTTCGTTAAAATTTTGTATTTTGTCAGTAACAAATTTTGAAAGGAACTCGTCTAGGAGGCGAAGGGAGCTGCGGTCTACTAAAGTTATATTGGGACCTAGGGTGCTAAAGTTTCAAAAAACTGTGTCTTTGTCTGAACAAGTATCACAAATAAAAAGTTCGCATTTGGAAGTTCGAGGCTGACGGATTTGAGTTCTTGAATAAGTACGTGAGCGTAGATAATTTAAAACCGTTGCAACATCGCCCCCAAGGGTTTCGTCGTCCAGATACCACACGTTATATTTCGATTTCAGCCTTTCAATTACAGTGTGGATAGCCAGGCTGAAGATGGCCGGTCCGAGGGGGTCGCCCTGTTGACAGCCAACTGAAGAAGATAGACGGTGATTATTGAATAATAATAGGCTGATGACTAGTACTTTGAGGAGCTCGTAGCCTAGTTGCGAGCACGGTCCGAAAGTGATCGTGCAGGTTAAGCGACGTTGGCGCGGTCGGTACCTGGATGGGTGACCGCTAGTGGCATATTTCATCTGAGCTCCTCCGTGCCTTGGAAAGCATGTTAAGCGATCCCGGTTGTTGTCGTTCGACAGCAGTCGTTAAGCCATGTCAGAGGCCTACGGGAGGCCTGAACAACTCTGACAAATAGGTTCACCACTAACCATACGATAAGCAAGCAAGCACTAGTACTTACATTGTAGTATAGCAGTAGACGGGTTTAATGAGAAACCCAGAGCACAAAATGTAAATACAATTAATATGGATGATACGAAAAATGCAAGAAATTGGATAATAAGCTAGGAAAATCGGAAAATCCAACCTTGGCTAAGGTAGTCGAAAAGTTTAAAATTGTTAATACCTACTCATAAAGCACACTCCCGCTCTTGCGGAATCCACGGCGGCTTCTTCCAGTTATCCCTTTATTATTATAAAATTGAGGGGCGACCAAAGTTTTCTAATAACTTACCTTGGTCCCTCGTTTAAATTCCAGGTAAAGGACACCGATCTCAATCAAACTTGGTCGCATTCGAAGTGTGAAGTTTGCCAAACAGCTTGGCAACTCCGATAATAATATTATGCAAAAACGTGTTTTCCGCTCGTTGATATGAAATCGTTGGGTGCTTAGGTATTTGTTACATCCTCAATATTTTTACCAGATTATGGAATGATAATCGTCACATCCACGCCAAAGTTGCGAATGTGAAATTTTCGCAAAAATGGCAACCTTTTGCAAAAATGTCAGATTCTACGCATCTTGGCAAACTAAGTATCTCTATCTGTAATAGGATCCAATTTTGCGAATCTGTGTTTTATATGGATGCACCCATAGTAAAATAATATTTTGTTCAATTGTAAAGGAAGCTCCTTTGTGTAATTCATGTACTGCAAATTCACAACTTTGCCATGAATTACAGTAAAGCTGCAGTGCAACATGCGAGTAAAGTCGGTGGTACGGTTTTACGTTTTCAGCATTTTAATTTCAATTCATTTTTTTACGTCTGTAAAAAGAAAATAATTTTCAGAACAAATTGAATACGTTAAATTCCGTTATTAATACCATTATATTGTTTGACCTATTAAATAATAACAGAAAGCACAGTTAATATAATTCAACCCATAATTTTCTAATTTTCTATGTTTATGTATAACTAGTGTGTACTTGTCTTGTCTACATGAACTGAAATATGTTATTTACGTTTATAATATCTGTGAACCCTTTTTGTTTCTGTGTATTTTTTTTTGTTTATATGTATTTCTATCTATTTGTAAACTGTTTGTGTTCCTTAATAAATAAAATGTAAATATAACGAAATTTAAATCGTTAAGCTACAGTTTATTAATTATTATTTAAAATAAGATTATTAAGCAACTCCACCGTAGATTTATTTTGCAAATAATTTTAAGGACCATATCCGCCATAGACTTTTTTATAGTGCCACTTACCACGATAAAAGTGACCTAATTTTTCAAGATAAAGGTCAAATGAATGTGGTGCTACCTTGGCAACATATTTCAAACTGAATAGTAGCGTCAAAAGTACATGTGTGCCAAATTACAATTTCAATTTTTATTTTTATTTACACTGACATAAGTAGGTTCAGGTAAGAGGTATTTGAAGATGTAACCTGACTCAGGGCTCAAAATATGCACTCACTCACCCTTATTTAATATCTGGCTATCTGACTCCCAACTAGGTTTCCCTGTGTGTGGGATATCAGGAATCCATCCATGTGTCTCACTCGTTACATTTTAATTATATTTTATATTTTAATTATTTTTTACTTTAAAATTACCTGTAAATTGCACCACCACCGGAAAAAGATAATTAGAGTGTAGGTATTCACATTATTAACGTATTATTGTATGTATAATGTTTCGTAGCTTGACCATAAAATGCATGATTGGTCTCTTAATTGCAAGTTAACATCTGGACAAAATAAATAACTGCTAGCCAATTTGGAGAGTCTGAGGGCATTCTTGAGACCTATTAATTTGTATAAACAACATCGCCTGGTCATCTATAACTTGAGAGAAATTGAGCTATATATTTCACTGGGTCTAGTTCTCGACAGAACTGGCGTGGATTGATATACCGCAGAATCTACGCTGAAATATCGGACAACGACTGCTAAATTTATGGTCAGGACCATTGGGGTATCTATGCGCATTTTCTATGTGGACTTGGCGCCTGTATTCTTGACTTTATTAAATGCTTGAGTGTTATCTACGTTTTCTGTAGTGCAAACGAAATTTCAGTGGTGTTAAGTTTAGAGCTGTTTCAGATTTAGGCAGTTTGTTGTGATAGCATCTGTTTAAATCTTTTATAAGGGCAGAAATGAATTTAGGGCCATACTTTTGAATTCAGAACTCAACATTGGAAGTAAATTAAGTAATAGCACAGATTAACTCTATACCATGATAACATTTTCTTTCTATAAGTGTATTCCTCTTAATGAGGATCATCATATTCATCAGCCTATTAATGTCCTCACTGTTGGGGCACAGGCCTCGCCTTGCACAAGGGGGTACGGGCCATGATCCACCGAGCGGTCTTAGTGCTGATTGGTGGATTTCACACGCCTTCGGAAACATGTAATTTCCTCAGACATACAGGTTTTACTCACGATGTTTTCTTTCACCGTCAGCAGTCGATAAATGTACGTAAGTTTTCGAAAAAATCCGAAAAACTCATTGGTACATGGCATTGCATGGTTTCGAACCCGGAACTCCCGCATGGGAGTCCGGCGTCCTAGCCACTAGACTACCGACGCTCTAATGAGAATCATGATCAATATTATGGATCTTATTACCTATGTATAACGACTTTCTTGGCAGATTTATTGAGGTGTTAATGTCTTCGTAATTTCACAAATTATAGTTATTTTAACTTGCAGGTTTCTTCACGTGATTTCCTTCATCTTAAGAACTGGGGACAACAAATTATTATAATATATTTTCAGCTCTGGTCCAGCTGCTTCGTAGTTAACCACTTCCATAGACAGGAAGGATAAATAGAAAGTCAGAAGGTAAGGGATGTGACGTTATCCATCTTCCGTTCCTGAGAAGGATAAAGTATGACAAAGTATCAGTCTTACTCATATTAATTTCCGGAATATCAGGATAACGATGATTAACGTAATATAGGTAGATAATTCGTCACAGTAAGGGAATTTCGTGTCGACCCTTTTCATGTGTCCAAAGGTACCAACTGCTACGATAATAGGTCTAATAAAAATTAAAAACGAATCTTACCTACTTGGTTACTGATGTCATCTTGTAAATATACAGATTCTAAGACAATATGTAAGCACTTATATTTCGAATTATAGAGTGACTGAACAATTTAGAATGTATTCATAGTAAATGCTTTATTTATTTATTAGGAATTTTATGAATCCGCATAAATATTACGCGAAATAACGCAAATGCACGGCAAGAATTGTTCACGTATTTTTTTAAGTAAAATCCACACAAGATATTTTTCTCTGATACTGGTAAATACACATTCCTCCACTTACTTATAGCCTATGACACTTTCCACAAAAACAGGAGTCCAGCAATATTAAAATTTCATTTGTGCCAAATACTTATCCACGCGTTTTTGTCTTCGGCGTAGTCGGTTCAATAGTGTCAAACTATACATAAAATAAGTATTCTCATGAAGTAAGGAACGCTCCCGCCAAGGGACATACATTTTTCTTCATCGACGATTATATCATGTTTTAATTTTTAATCTGATTAATATGAATATCTTCATCATCATCAGCAGCCTACCCTAGTCCACTGCTGGACATAGATAGGCCTCTCCCACGGCGCGCTATTGAGCCCGATCTTCGGCTCTTCTCATCCAGTCGCTGCCAGCCACCTTGCGCAGATAGTGGCCGGGAACTGGGGGCCGGTTTCTTTGTGCGCTATCCATGGGAGGTAATGCCATAATCGCCACGCTAGGCCTGCGGGTTGGCGATCGCAGTAGCCGGGTCGCTTGCCCGGATGACGCTGCTGCCCGTCATCGTGCTTCTGGTATTTTGACCCAGCCAGAATTTGAGTGATTATACCGCCACTAGTCGGTCGCCAGGGACTCGTTCGTTAATCGGCAGGATGCACCACGTGCAGGTGAGTTTGACATTTGGAGGTCTAGATGTTGGTGACCCCCCTTACATCCCATGAATATCTTATCTTCCTTCAATTGATTTTACCTGCTCTCAAAAGAAAATTAAAACCTAGGTATTCCAATATAAAATATTGAAGCATCTTTTCAGCATTTATTCATCTGATTTTGACTAGTTGAAGATTTATGAAGCTGAGGTGGCGCTCACAGCTCTGTTTTTAGTAAGCACTTGCACTGGAGACCACTTGGCTTCGAACCAAAAATTAAATGCGCAGAGCCATCACTAGCACCCAGGGGGCCTAAAACCCCAGTAGTCTACAGAAAATCTATATAGGTAACCTCCTCATGCATACATTTTTTCAAGGACAAAGTTATAATCAGAACTTTTTGCATAAGCACTTTTTGTATTTTATTTAAAATATCATCTTATGGAATAGATATTTAGAATAGCAATGAAAATGAAAAGTATATTCACATATTACAAGGCACAATAATAGAACCTCCGACTTACAAACTATGTCGAAATCTGTATCTTGGAAGTCGGGTCCTCCTTCGTACTATTCCGTGCAAGCATATGTAATTTATAACATTACATTAGTAACTACATACTAAACCTAAACGGACAACAAGGAACAAGTTAATCAAAAGGATATCAGGTGTACGCATTTAGTTTGGGAGTCAAGTTTATGTTTTTGTACCGCATTTCTTCGCTCGTCTGGACTTTTTTTGGCTCAGAAACCTTCCCGGGCACAACAACTTATAAGGTAAGTTTAATCGCAATCGGATGAATGGTATAGGAACACATAAAGTACAAAGAAACATTAATTTTTATATTAGTTTTCTTTATTAAACTTTAATTACATATTTTGGGGTGTCAGGTTGCTTGGCGCCTTGTTCGGATGAGCCTGCATCCTTAGACCTCCTTGAAGCAGCCCTCATGTAATGAAATCTGCTCGCTAATAAATTCACCATAAACAAGTACGAAATTTAAATATTTATGCGGCGCTTGTTTAGTCATCTGCAATCTTGCACAGGGTCGTTTTGGTTGGTTTATTGTGATACAAACGGTCTGTGTAGCCATCCTTACAACAAATATTTCCACTAAAATCTACTAGGTAATTACACTAATTGTATAAATGCGAAAGTTTGGATATTTGTGACTCAATTACGCGTAAACGGCTTAACCGAAGGCCGTGGATGGGCGGGCGGCAGCGCGGGTCTCGGTGGGCCGTTGCCCATACACCGCGGACATTGTATGGAAAACAAAAATGGCGGAGAATTAAAAAAAATATATACCTAAGTCTGTCCATCCTGTTTATATGTTTGGATTATACTTTGATCTTTTGGCCAAAAATGTGATGACAAAACGTCTGCATCAGGTATTGGGAAGAGGTTGATGGTAAAATGAGTAATATGTGGATTTTGAGGCCTTTTGATCGCCGAAAGTGATTATGCAGGTTGGCGACGTTGGCGCGGTCGGTACCTGGATGGGTGACCGCTAGTGGCATATTTCATCTGAGCTCCTCCGTGCCTCGGAAAGCACGTTAAGCAGTTGGTTCCGGTTGCAGTCGTTAAGCCATGTCAGAGGCCTACGGGCGGCCTGAACAACTCTGACAAATAGGTTGGCCACTAACCATACGAAAAGCAAGCAAGCAAGAGGCCTTTTAGTTTCGGAAAGCTCGCCGCTCGCTACCAATTACAAACGTAGTCCGGATTCGCATGAAAATGGATGAATTTACACAAAAATAAAATGGACAGTCATTGCAACAAAATATTTCAGCGTCGCATTATCACGAAATACCGAAAGTGCGACCCACAATTCAAAATAGGCGGTCAATATACAGAGGGCTTAATATGTACAAACTCTTGACGACCAAAAAAAATATGTCAACTAGTTATCAATAGTTGGCATCCATATCGCTGTCTCTATCATTTGATACATGAATAGGTAAGTAGTAAGTAGGTACATGAATAAAAAGAAACGATAAAAGTACCTATATAGCACTATTTTGTAAGTTTATTTGACTCACAACTTACAAATTATTACACATGTAGGTATATTAAGTTTTAGTTTTTATAATACCGTTCACTAGATAGACTTGGTAACAAAAGTGGTCTAAAATAGGCAACATTGACGAGCGCTTACGTCGTTATTAATAATTCGAATATAGTATTTTTTTCGTAGAGACGAAACAATAATGAAAATATATTCGTACTTTACTTGATGAGCTCTTAACAATGACATCCTCTAAAATTTACGGTCGATATTTATTTATTTTATTTTATTTTTATTAAATAAGGAGAGCAGACGAGCAAACGGGCCACGTGATGGTAAGTGGTCACCGTCGCCCATAGACATCTCACCTCACTGTATTAATATTAGAGGGTTTTTGATGCGCTGCTAACCTTGAGGACTAAGATGGAATGCCTCATGTGCCGGAAATTACGCTGGCTCTCTTACCCTTCAAACCGAAACACAGAAATGCAAGCATTTCTGCTTCACGGCAGAAATAGATAAGAGGGTGGTACCACCCCAGGCGATCCTTCACTTTAGGATCTACCACTACCAATGATATTCGGGTCAATACAATAAGTTTGTATCTTAACCCGTTTACGAGCTAGAAGCGCGTAACAGACAGACGGACGGACTGAAGAACTGACAACAGATGGACAGCTAGGGCTCCGTTTTCCCCGGTTACTGATCCCTGTAATAACAGGTGGGTACACTGAAAAAAAATATTGTTTACTTCAACAAACACTTGTTTCAATATGAACATACAAAGTGGGCTTATTTACTTCAACCAAGAAATTGTTCTTGTTGTTCGAAATTGAAACTTCAACCATGATCTTTGTTGTATCTATCAAATAATGTGTTCAACCGAATAAAGTACTATTACTACTTTTATATACTCTAAATCAAATAAGTTATTTTTTCAGTATACAGTGGAAGACATATCAAGCTATACCATTTTTTCGTACTTTGTCGCGATAAATTATTTGACAGTCATTCATACGAATGTCAAGAAATCATAAGAAAAACTTATTGCGACAGGGTTCTATAGAGTATAGTTTGTTTTCCACTGTACCTATGTTGACAAAACTACGAATTGTTACCCCACGCCTGATTTGTGTGTGCTAGAGTCCCCGCTACCCTTTATGCGCGGATGACGTACCAAAAACCGGAGGCTTAATGCGCCCCGTGTCCAATAAAGAAGAGGAACTTTTGTAGGATTATCCCTCTTTACCTCTTGCGTCACGCATAATTTAATGTGCCACTTTACTGTCTACCCTCATCGGTAGTCGTATGAAAAAAGATATTCACGACCAAGGTATGGAAGCTTTAGAGAAGCTATATTCAAAGTTAGACAAGTTGAAGACAGTCACGAGTAAACAAGTTGAAAATACTTGTGCTAAAACTGAAAACACTGAAAACTTATTACTTATCATCCTAAATAACTTTCCTGGTAAGAAGATAAGGTTTTAGAATACGGAAGTTTGGGAGTGACTCTTGAGCTCAGCGAACAAGTACTTAAGTACGAAGTACCACTACACAACACTACCTATTGCACCACTTGCAGAGTTACAGTAAGTTGAACAAAACGTCCTTAAAGTTAAGTCTTCAATAAAATACACGCTGTCCCTTTCTATACCATAGTTCTAGATAGAGATGACACTAGACTTAAGGAAGCCTTGACTTTGCAACTAACGGTTAATCATTATACAAATAAGATACATACATAACTTCACGCTATGTTCCTTGCGGGGTAGGCAGAAAGAAAAAGTAAAGTATAAAGAATTGAGCGCCACGAATCTGTCTTGGCACGCTTCACTTGCTTCTTCAACAGTCATTCGTCGTTTCACGCATGCTCGCCGTTGGAATAGTCGGCTATGTATATTAAAATCTAAGAGCACTCTATCAATCTGATCTTTAAAGGTCAGTCTAGGACGACCCGGCTTCTCCTTCCACTCACTTTCGCTCCGTATATACTTGTTTCGTCAAATAAGATAGGTCATGTACGAGTATGTATTTCTTGAACTTGGCACTCTATCTTGCGAATATGAACTGATGATAGTGACAGATACATAATTCAGATAACAGATATATTTATAACTACAACGATAATATTGGGGGTTGCTGCTAAACAAACAATCGAGTCGAATGTATATGATCAAATCAGTTGAGTCAGTTTCTTGAAAAGATTGACCAGTAATCACACGACAAGAAGATAAGCAAGTATGTCGATTGATTTTGTAAAACGACTAGAAATCGATTGCGAAATCGATTTTACTATGTAACAAACAATTCATAAATGATCTAGAACGTTCCGACCTTTCTTATGCTGGAAAAACATTAGGGGTCGAGAAATATGAAAGTTTGGGAACGATTTCTACCCTTAGCGTGGGTAGTAATAACCTAACGTCTTTAAGTCCAAGTCCAGCTCACCTGCTGTCGGATTGACGCACACATACGGTACTGTAAAATGGGTTGAGCTACCGTAAAAAAAGCAAGCGCTTAAAGCTTGCAACGAAATGTGCGCTTTTTAAATATCGTATATTTTTTTATGAAGTTTCAGTGGAAAATACGAGTATTTTTCATTTAGGCTGCGTAGCAGACTAAGCGTCGAAAAGCAAAAAGGAATCGATTATTTCGTTTGAGCACAAATTCACGAACAGACAATTTTAAACTGCAAGCAAACAAATCCGCTGCTGCTCTTCCGACATTTCTTCTATTTTTGATTTTTATATATGTTCCTATGTGTCGTTTTTCGTAAATTTTATATACATCTTTCATGTATGTAAGTATATATTATATTACCGAATTCACAGATATTTCCACATTAAAAGTACTTACAATAAATGTAAAAGAAATAGAAAACTGTAACAAATGTTCTCAATATTGAACAGCTGGTGCGCTGGGAGACTGATTATTCACCTGACTCCTCGACAGCGAGCGATATGAACATAAAGACGATACCACATCAAAAGCTACATTGTTGCATAAGTTGTCATAAAATGACGGATGCACAGTAACAAATTGCGGGTCTCAATCGAAGTGCGGTATGAGGTGCGACGCGAGGAGCCGCGCGTAACCATACGGGATTTGTGTTGCACATGCGCGGAACGACGGCCATTTTAGGTCAAGTTATATGCCGTGAATAATATACGCTATGGCTGTGCATAGTTACGCTGTTAAAGGTTGTCGCATAGATATCAACCCTGCACCGGAACGCCTCCGTATCGCCTCGCGGTCAACCAGACGTCAACCCGGCGCATGCACGTAACCGGCGCTCAGCACCTCAGAAGTTTCGGCGCGGTTACGGCTGAGCGACTATAAAATCGATAAAACAACAGGCGGTCAGCGCGCCATCCCCGCGCCGGCGGCGATACGTCAGCGCGGCGACCGACGACGCCCCGACGTAAGCGCGGTGACTGCGAGTTGACCACGAACCGCGAGCAGGTCACTAGCTTGTCCCGAGGCGAGGCGAGGCCGTTACGAAGTTGATTAGTGTGCGTTGCAGTATGGAGTTTCATACAAAGAATACTGAACGGTTCGAGTTGAGGCGACGCTGATCAGGTGCCGGGGTGATATGATACACATATCACCCCTGCCCCTATACCTATTTTGACGTTTGTGCTGTCATTATAATACCTATTTAGGATAATTTCACCCTCTATACTGGCGTATCAGTTGCTTATGCATTCAAGTTAGTTTTTGTTCACGTCTAACCTTCGAGTCCCAGTCGATTTAGACTAATGACCCCAAAACAACGATTAATCTTGTGAATACCACTTTTAGTCAAATTAATCTTGAAGGTTTCGGTGGAGAGCCATTTGTAAAATTACCAGTAATGAATCTATGGGTGTTTTCAGCGGTTGTAGCGCAAGATTGTGTTTGTGAAAGTTTCAGTAAAAGGATTACTTAGGAGGTCTGTTTTGAAACCGGGTTTAAAATTATCAGTTCGTTCAATAAAAGACGGTACCTTCTTCTTGTCGTGATACGAATAGGTAATTTATAAGGTTATAGATAGAATGTACTTAGGTTTTTAGTCGTTCTATTGAAATGCAATGACCAGTGTTATTTACTATAAACGAATACCATAGCAATGCCAAGTAATATGCAATATATTCTGCAAATATAACACTCGTAAATTCAGTCAAAACTTTCTCCGAAGGGTTGAATGTGTGTGTAAAAGTGCAACGTAAAATCCCACATACTCGTAGGTTTCCTACGTACGTACTCGTATATTTTTACAAAGGCTGCCTTCTATGGCAAATTGAATTTCGAATTGCAAGGAAATGCGGTCACTGCTTGCTACGAATATGAAAAATCGGAAATGAAATTGTGATGATATCACGTAACATTGGTATCTTCCTATACAAATCCTTCTTATGACTTTACTTCTTCGCTTGATTTGCTTCTTCGTTCATTATGCGAACGACTAAGGAATGGAACAGCCTGCCGGCGTCTGTATTTCCCGAAACCTACAACCTTGGGATCTTCAAGGCCAGAGTGAATAGGCATTTACTGGACCTGCATGCTCCATCGTCGACCTCATCGTCGCTTACCATCAGGCGAGATCGAGGTCAAATGCGGGTTTAGTTAAACATAAAAAAAAAAAAAAATATATAAAATAATGTTTTATGGTATCGTGTAAATATGGGCTATTGGCTTAGACGCTTTACATATCATACTCATACCATTTATTGCTTTTCATGTGTTACAATTGGTCTTAAAAATGTATATTATCTGGTCATACATGAAACCCTAAGTAGGGCACAGGGTAGGGGTAGTAGGGTACTATTTATACGGCATGAATTATACAAAACTTGCCGCTTTCTGATAAATAGAAACACTTTATTGTACACAATTACAGGAAAACAACTTATTACCCTTAACTGAATTCAGTCGACTAATTAGTCAACGATTATGTCGACTAATTAGACATGTTTCTGTTTTCAGGCTGTAAATCGCACCCTAACCGCTCTTACTGAATGCATTTACAACTGAATTCAGTAAAGTGTAAGTTATATAAGTACGCTTTAATTATATAAGTACACGCAAATGTTCAATCCAAGGCCAAAAATCCTTGTTTCTATAAGCCTATAACAAAATCCTCTGAATGAATAAAGCTTTGCAATAATCGCATTATATCTTCCGACACTTTAGCGTAGGTACTTATACTTTATGGAGTTGATAAAATAAAATAACTTAGCAAAGAGAAAAGTTGCGGGGAAGTCCAATTACAAGCTTAATTATCTACAAAGTTATCAACGTTTTACTTCTTCGGAATTAAAGTAGAATAACTTATTTTTGAATTAGATTATAATATTTAATTATTATTTATTTATTCATTATGCATAAAATTTAGTAAGTACTTACCTATTTATTGAAACAGATTTTATAAAGGCGACACAGAATAAATAATTACCTATATATTCAATACATACAAAAAAATTGTATGAATGAGCACTTCTGTTATGAATAGAGTAAGTCTTTGTATACTAAATGACATAATTTATTTATTTAACACTTTAATGCACAAAAATAGTACATGAGGCGAGCTTAATGCCATGCGGCATTTTCTACCAGCTAACCATTGGGTCATACAGATATTGCAAGGCAGGTGCATATAAATTAAATAGAAGAGATTTAATAATAATTATTATTTACCATACTATAAAATACCTACTCATATAATATATAAAAAATATACCTACACATATGCTACTACATAACAATTTTAAGTACATAAATACGAATACTTACATATACACAGACACTAATACATATAAAATACACATATATTTATATACATATATAAAAGAGTATATGAAATATAATTCAAAATTATAAATCATTTATTAAATAATCAAAACAACAATTTACCAATTTTTAGCCACAAATATTTTATAATAATATACAGATATTTATAGGTTAATTAAATATAATCTTCTTTTTTAAGTAATTTAAGTAATTAGGAAATTATTATGGCAAAAAGCTTTGCAAAAACGACTAAGCTGCAAATTATTATGACTAAAAGCTTTGCAAAAACGACTAAGCTGCAAATTATTATGGCTAAAAGCTTTGCAAAAACGACTAAGCTGCAAATTATTATGACAAAAACTTTGCAAAAACGACTAAGCTGCAAATTCCTGTATGTGAAGCATCTAACGACTTCAGCCTCGACATTGTGATTTTTGAATAAAACTCACGTCTATGAATGAATAAAACTCCAATATTAAAGAATACTTATAAGTTGTAAAATAAACATTTGTAATATTTCTTTTATTTTCTAATTGACTAAAAATTTATAGATCGCCCTAGGTATGTAGATCATAGTTCATTTTCCGTGTAAAGTAGAAGCAATTTCCTTGTATTTCATTTATCTATAACTTGCCTATATCCCTATGAAATAAGGAACACGTCACACCATTTTTTCTTCATCAAAGCCTATCACTATCATTTTTTTAAAATATAAGTAGATAACTGACCGTGTTCCTAGGAAATAAAGAAGAGTATGAACCTAGCTTTACCTTTATTCACAAAAAAATCCTGTACAAAAAACTAATAACCTCGAAGAGATCTTGACATCCTTTGTCCCTCATGTTTCCCTATATTTTTATCTCGACAAAAGAGTGTTATTATCCCGATCATGTTTCGTGTGGACGAAGTGGACGTTGATGGGGGTACTAGTATAATATTAGTTACACTCTTACACTTAGGTATTGTGTATTATAATAAATAACTATATTTAACATAAAAAAGGTTTGTTTTACAGGGTTTATCAAAATACCAATTTATAAAAGCAAGCAAAATAAAACTAAATAAAAGCGACACGATTCGCTGGTCCTCAACACGGGCTAGCCTAGTGAGGTCCTCCCCTCCCACTCTCTAACAGCTTGCAACGCTTCTACTTCAAACACATCACTATGTAATTTTAATGCTTATTATTTTACTTAGTTTAGTATTACGTACTTCTATTAACTTGTGTTTGAATATATAAAAATAAACACAAATACCTGTGTACCTATTTATTAGTAGGACTGTACAGAATCGATGAATTTGCCTGAAAAGTTTTTTCACAAACGTGAAAAATCTTTCGATAAAAAGTATGTTTAAATGGTTAATACTTGCGGTTGTTGGTACTTGGTGAAACTTGTAGTACATGATTAGACTTAAATAATATACTGTTTCACGGGTTTTTACTGTATTTTATTAATTACGACCGGTTTCGTTTACACATCTTCAGGTATTTGTTTATAATTATTTTCTAAACTACATGTAGATAGATAAATACAGTAAAAACCCGTGAAACAGTATATTATTTAATTCTAATCATAAAAGTATACGGAGACGGAAGGATGTGAAAAATGAAATACTACCTAAACTAAATGTGGTGAAGCATTGTGCGAGATACCAGTCTGTGCGACTGTTTAACAAGTTGCCCGTCGAATATAGGACAGACATGAGCCTCCATACATTTAGGGTCAAATTAAAAGCGCTTCTTTTGGAAAGGAGTCTGTATTCAGTTGAAGAATTATAATGTCAGTAGGCACCTGTGATGGAAATATGACTAATTAGCAAATTATAATTTATTGGGTTGTATTTGTTTTGACATTGATTTTTTATTACTTAACAATTTTTTTGTTTTCTTTTGTAATTTTATTTTTATTTTAACGCTTATACTGTAGCAAATATTGACACTAAAAGAGTTTAATTATTGTTTTTGATTATTTTTGTAATTATTAATTTTTTGGCATGTTTTTTTTTGTATTCAAACACAATTTATAATTGTTTATGAATAAATGATATGAAATGAAATGATATATTTATTAAAAATGAATTAAAAGGTGGGGAAATAGTTAGAGATGCACTTCAAACAGTTTTATAACTAACTAAAGTGCCAGAGGTTGTGAAAATTTAATTTCCAAAGTGCGTCCATTACCCAGTAATTTAACTTCGGCTATTAAACTATGGATGAAGTAAAATTAGGGGCCGGTGGTTAAAACTCTGGTTAAAGCATAGTCAAGTTGACGATGGACTGGTGAGTAAAAAAAACACTTAGCTAAGTATTTTTAAGGACTTTGAAGCTAACGTTATGGTCTATGAAACAATCATGTTTGAGGAGGTAAGGCTATTACATTTATTATGATCGCAATAAATGTGAGTAATTATTTATAATTAGAATTAGGTATTTATAATTAGATGATTTTAGGTATTTTGCGTCTTAGCCAGACCATTCAGGCGACGGAACCGTGGTTACACCAAGTTTTACCACAAGTCGATCATAATCCAGCTAAATTATACCATCTGTCTATTGGCAGGTAACATTCGCCAATTTCTCCCAATGCGAAGCAAAAAAAATGTAAAAAAATGTAATGTAATGTAATGTAATTATTTAAATGTTTTTCTTCTTTTCTTTTTCTTTATTGTAGTGGATGTCAAAGGGTGACAGCTAGTGCCTACTTATTTGTACGGATATATCAAGCAAGTATTGTTGGCTTGTATTTGGGTTTTTCATAGCCGCCAGTCATTGCAACTTATAAGGTTTTTATCTGTCGGGAAACCGGGATGTTCTACATTTTGGCACAGCATAGTTCCGAGTAATATATTTTATTAATTTTCTCTAATACTTTTTCTCATTGACAGTCAAACAAAACGTTATAAGTACGCGAGGTCTTAGAAAAACATTCGGGTATCGGGTAAAACCGATCTCTGTCTCTGTCTTACATTCGCGTGTCTCCGTCAAAAACCGAAACCTCCTCTAAGACCTGAATATTAATCTAAGTATTCACGGACTATACAAATATTTTGATAGACCCTCAACTAAAAAGCGTCACCTGCTTTGAGCTTCTCAGAATCTCTGTAATTTATTCGATCAAATCGTTACTAACCTTATTACAGATTCACAAATGAAGTCTTTGATATCTAGGTTGACCTCTGGTCGACTGTACTTAGGTATGTACTTATGTAAAAGTATAACTTCTGAAAATTTTAAAGATCCAGCTTTATCTCTTCCAGCCTTGGGTTGGTAGTTGCATTTTTGCCTTCTATTAACTTAAGTTAAAAAAGACGAACATTAAATAGTATAGTATTATTATATTTAGTCGCAGGTGCTTTAAGTCATTAATGAACATCTTAAAAATTCCAAACGTCTAAATTATATATGGCCATCTCTCTGAGTCTCGTCACTCCACGCAGAGTGTTTTATTACAGGCAGAGAAGCTCCGCTTCGCCTCGCCTCTTAATTATTTCTTTCCATTTTGTCAAGAAAAAAAGCTTAACGCGTTTAAGCATCAGATTTTGTGATAAATTTAGTTCCCCCCTCCTTAGTTTTTTCTTTTGCATTGTGGTTATAATTAACACCCTCGTTTTTGTTATGTGGATTGCTTTTTTTACGTAAGAAAAAGTTTTTGTAAGATTTTTGTAAGTTAAAAATAGTCACAAATAGTATGTAGTCTTGGTTCGACCAATTTGGACCTATTCTCTGTCTGTACCGTCAATAGTACAAATAGAACTAATCAGTGCCGGTTTACAAATGTTCCGAAAGCCCTTTGTCTCGTAATTCTTCTTGAGGTTATAGGGCCTTCGAAATTCCCTGCCAAACCCGACTAAGTTTAAAGAAAATAAGAAATCACAACCCATTACGCCGATGCACGTTTGGGCGAAAGTATGTATGAGCGAAAAACGTTAGGACGAAAGTTTGTTTTATCGAATCACGTAACAGCGAAAGTACGATTTCCCGAAAAACGTTACTGCGAAATTACATAACCGTGAAACAAATTCACAGAAACAGTGTTGGGCAAAAGAATTTTGGAAGTTCTTGGAAGGAGGAGCCCGGAAAAGTTGTCAAATAAACGATTTCCAATATAAAATCCGAATTCACATACTCGTAGATGCTGACGTCGGAACTGACGCCACTGAAACAATTTCAAATAGGTGACTCATTTGGTAAGTTCAACGTTTGAATTGAAATTGATTTCGATTTAAATTATTATGCCTGATCAAAAGAAAATCCTTCACCGTGATATATCGTAGCCACTTGAAACACACCTCCATCCTTATAATCCGTATAACCTTATTCACCATACAATAATTCAGTCTGGGAAGCTTAACAACACCTGGGGGGAGCAATAACATGCGTTAGGTGTCGTTGCTAGTCGTTTCGTGTCGTTTGGGCGGTCGACCGTCCGAATATTGGCGGGGTTGAAATATGGCTTAGTGCCAGAGATGTGGGTACACGCACGATGAGGTTGCACGTTGTGCAGAACTAATACGACATCAACGTAAGTCGGTGCGTAGTACACGCAGCGAGACAGGATCTCCCGTTGGAAAGTATAGTAGTGTTCTGTGGCTAGGATTCAACGCACCGGGCATTAGAGTGTTAGAGACTCAGTGGAACAGGCACGACACGAGACTCGAATGACGGCATTAAAAGGAAAACAAAATCTGCGAACTATAATTATTTAATTAAGGTAACGAACAATAAAATGGAACTTTTGACCCTCATCACAAGTTCTCGGTGTCAAATTTGAAGCCACAAGTGCTCTCTAGAGCTATTCACTTGATTAAAAATAAATTTTCCCTAATTCGATCGTAACAAAATTCCCCAAGACTTATTTCCGTGGCCGCACCTCGCGAAATTCCCCAATATTGCTAAAAGTATGGGGGGTCATTACATTCCCTTTGTTTTATGCTCCCCGGATATTATTTCCGGTCATGCCATCGCGCTGAATTATTATTATTTTATCGCTCTAATAAAATTAATAGGAGGAGCCATTCTCACCACATTAGCTTTGTTAGGATTATTGATAGCTTTTGTTTCTCGTGATCATTCGCGTGTTTTGATTTTATGGTTTTCTTGGGTCGTTGCATTAGAATTTTACTTAGTAAGTTTTTGACGATTTCTCTTTCAGAGGCCTCAAGTTTCAGAAAATTCGATCCATTTCCTTTCTCTGAAAAAAGTTACTAACATTTTTGAGAAAGTACTTCTCTTTTCTTAAAATCGGATGAAATCTAAAATATTTGAAGCGTCCATGGAAAGAACGATCAAAGTAATTTCAGAATTTAAAAAAAACTAACATTTTAACCTTAAACTAACCGTAAACTCAAAACTTTTTCGGAAATTACTTGATCATTCTTCCCGTGGACTATTCGCTTGATATCAGAAATGACTACTCTCACAAAATGCCATATTAGGACTAAATAACTATAGTAACATCTGTTATGTGACTCATGATTATGCATGAATAAATTAATAATGAATTATTCATTTGAGTATTAATTGTTTTTACAATTTAACTGGATATTTTTTGCAAATTCTATGGAGGTACTAGACCAAGTACCAAACTGGAGGTGTCCTTTGGTAACATGACAAAAAGCGTCTAAATTTAGTCAGTCAGGCACAGAGGCGACTCAGCCCGAAGTGGATCTAGCGAAATTTTCCTAATCCGTCGCTGCGTATTACTGGCGAATTTGGTCTCAAAAATAATTTTTCAATTTACACGGAGCAACTTGTTTCACCCGGAGTGTTCCTCCTAATTGAATTAGGTTGGAAGTATTGCAGCGGTCGGATATTAGTGAAAGACAAATTGCCTCGGTTCACGCTTCACGCCACTAAATTCCTGCAGTGCCCATAAATTTGCCTTTGTTGGTCTCTTCCAAGTATTCTCAAAAGAAATGTTATTTATAACTTGCTTTTTCGTAGTTTTTCTTGAATGGACACCACTATATACCTTCTTACCTGTAGAAATGGTAGATACTGATAGAGGACTTCAGTGGTACAGTATCTAATAGCCATGGATATTAGTATAGCAAAACAGTCTTAATATTTTCATAATTATTTATGTTAAATATTTAATATTTCACTCTTCTGCACTATACTGCTGAGTACTGTTGGTAACCTATTAATAATTATTCTATCGCCTAAGTTGCCTGGAAGAGATCGCTCTGAGCGATAAGGTCGCCTTTGTACACTTATTCTGTTTCCTTTTCTTTGTAAATTTCTTGTGTGCAATAAAGTATTAATCTATCTATGTTGTTCAGAGAGAGATGATGTAAACTAATGATGTTAAAATTTTACCTGCTAGTAGCTGCGATTTCTGTGGTGGTAACTATGTCACATCAAAATAACAATATCTGACTATTCTGAAATTATTCCATTATCGAATGGACTCACATTTCAATTTGTAATCCAAAGTAGGTTAGGTACTACTACTGGATTTGAATATTTGAATACTAAAATTTCCATATTAAATTCGAATATTGTACATCGAGAATTTCGAAGAATTCGAATCTGACGCTTCAAATCCCTAAGTAATATTTTCAGACAGGAATAGTAATAGATAGGATTTGTGTGGCTTCATTAACGAATCTATCAGCAAGTAGGTCCGGGTGTTTCAGTTTTACTTTACGTACAAACTACCTGTCTAACTTTACTACCTAATTTTCATTATTCATGAAAATTGGTAGTTAACATCTTCAAAGCTGTTCAGTTCATTTGAAATTCAAGGCATAGATTTACAAAACCATTTACATTATTCAACGGACTAACTAACACTTTAAGTTTTCAAAGTGCGATAGATCAGCAAAACTCTTTGTGAACTGTAAATTAATTAACCTTCGTTGTCGTGTAAATGGATCAATCAAAATCTTCGCGAGAAAATTACAAAATAATCGTTGCTTTGTGATGCGTGTGATTGGATGCTCTATCACATCACATAGGTATTATGAATGAATAGGGAATCAACTAAAACGCCTGCAGATTCATTCATCATTATAGATCATTCGGTGTGAAATATGTATATTCCAACTGTAAAGGTATCGTCTGTCCTTATTCATTACCTAACTGAAAATTCGGTTACACATGGTACATAATTGTAAGATATCAGATAAAACCCACCAATATTAAAAAAAATTGGGCTTCCCATGAAAGTTGAAAAGAAAATAAGTCTTCCTTGACGATCGATTCGTATGAGAATTCGGAATATTTTTTACGATCTCTGATTGCTTTTTCTGGTAAAGGGATATAAGTAGGATTTTCGATTTTGTATGAGCAGCGCTGATAATCAATCTGAGTATTACATTTGGGCAGGCATGTTCATGCACGTTTACGTACTTTTGTAATTTCACTTTTCCTTAAATGATGTGGCGCCGGGCTGGTGCCAAGCCAAGAGTATTAATATTTGATGCCAGTCTGTGCTGTGCCGGTTCCGTTCGTTCGGCGTAAGCGCTACTAGTTCAAGTTCCGTGTACTTTACGTACACGGAACTTGAACTAGTAGCGCGTGAATTTCAAAATATTTAGTAGTTGGAATTAGTGCCGGCCAGGGAGTGGCCTATCTATATGAAGTATAATTATATTCTATGCTTTCGGTCCTCATTCGGTCTACATTAGTAGCTGTCAGCAGTTTTAATTACAGCAGATTTGTGCTCAAATCGAACGTTGCAGCTGGATTACCGGGTTTCGAAGCATGGTCGCGCCTTAATCGAATAACCGTAGCGTCGGTCCACAGCCCCACCGCAAAACTGTCCGGCTCTTAGCTCGCCGGGGACCTATTATTGGAGTTAAACTACTAAGCAACTTGTACAGCTGTTCGCACAAATATAATTGAAACTGCTGAACTTCATAATTTTGAGATAAAGACTTTGTGAGTGGACAAAGGTATTAAATAACGCTGTTAATCTGTAGTATAGATACCTACTATGTAGACAAGATATGCTATGGATTGTTAAAAGAGATGGTGGAATGGTTTTTATCATTTAAATTCAACCCTATATTAAACGTTATTTTAGAAGACAAGATATTATCTGAGGAACAGGTACTGTCAATTTTAGACCAATTTTGTTATACCAGGTCTAACTCGTGAACGGTATTATCTAGTTCCTAACTTGAAAAGCTAGATTGTTGGCCATATTGACCAACAACTATTACAACTTGATACATCTGTAAGTAAAGCAAAGAAGATTTTTTTTTGTTCTATATATACATACCTAGTATAGTAATATACCTACAAATAGTCCTTAAGTATAATATAGATTCCTATATCATGGCGAGGCCCGACTCATGGCCATTTGAGACGAATCACTTTAAAATCTCCTCTGGGTACTACATTACAAAGGGATATCTAAATGCGTTGGGATTCGTGAAATCGTTACGGAGGACATATGCGGTCATTTGTTATCTCGACAAGGAATAGCCTACCGGCAAAATAGGATGTTTTGTGAGTTGGGTTTTATAACATTACCATTGTAGGATCGTGGCATCATCGTCATATACAATCAACTACTACTACTAGTCAACTATTCAATCTATAATTACTGATTTCAATTTGTGTTCCGGTAGTGTATCATTAGGGAGTGATCCCTGGCATACAGGTGATGCCTGAAAATCAGCGCCGCAGTGCTAAATCCGCTGCGGCAACAGGCTGAGGCAGTCCCCCTTTTCCGGTGCTGCACACCACCTTCATCAAACTTAATTTCTATCGTTTATTTATTTTTATAATATATTTGTTTAATATTATTTTTATCTTCTATTTGTATGTTTGCGCTATTGGACATAAATTTTAAAAGAAACGGTCTTGTGAAAAATATTTCTGGCAATGCCTACCACTCGATCGCGCCATACCGCGTGTATTTCGCACCCGAGTTCATTTGACTACCTCTAAGATCGCCTGTACGCAGAGCCCGTGTGTGCATGAGCTGATTTCTCGCATTTGTATATATTGAGCGGACCTCCTGTGTGTATTCTGTAATGCTGTTGTGGACGATGACGTCACAGAAAGCGCGCCAAAATGGAGGCGTTTAAATCGCCCGATTTGATTGCTGATTTAAATATTTATTTTTATAATAAATATTCATATTTATATAAATGATATATTTTTTACGGTAATGTGCCAACGTAAACAACCAACTAAAACCGTATAAATAATACATGCATATACCCATACACCGTAAAAATATATATAAGGTATTTATAATAGGGTTATTACGCTGGTTCTCTTACCCTTCAAACAGAAACATAGCAAGAAATGCGGCAAAAATGGGTAAAAAGGAGGTACAGTCGACCACAGGTCAACCTGTAGGTTGAGATTTAATCGAAGGTTTTTGACAGATGGTATACCACCTTGAATAAAATTTGTCTATTATGATATACTATTCAGGATGTTAGGCAGATGTAGATTTAGGCCCTCTACTCTATACAAAGGCTCACGATTTTCGAGATATTTTGGTATCTTTTTGGTAATTTTTGATAAAATCATACAATTAGCCTTAATAATACTTTAATAAATGGTCGATGGGGTTAAATATATAATAAATGATCTAACCTTTTCACGCTTACTGTTCTGCACACCATACATAGGCTCTACAAGAGAAATTAATTAAGCTTAAGTTAAGTATTTAGATTTAATTGTTTATTAATGTAGAAGCAACTTCAGCCACCTTAGAGTAATATTAATGGAATGCTAATAAAATGTGTGCTAAAATCAAAAACATATTTTTTACGTAGGTTGTAATACTCGTCAGAATTTGTAAACGTAACGAAAAAGATTAAATATACCTATCTATTACAAAAAGACGTAATAATGATCGAAATCCACTTTCGAAAGAAAAATGTTCGAACGTTTTAATGATATTAATAAAGGTTCCCAAAATGGGCACGACTGTAAACTGTCTATCTAATAACAACCCCGTGATAAAAAGAAACAATGATATTAGCAGTTAAGTATTCTTTTCACCCAAAAAGCAATATCGAAGGAAAACACTTGAGAACGAATTGGAGGGGATTCCCCTCAGGGAAACTAATGAAAAACAAAAGGAAGATTTTTTTTATGAAACAAAATATTTTTTTCATAGAGTTGACATTGAAAGTTAAATGTTATACATGGACAGTTTCAGTTATAAATTTTTCATAGGTTCTTATACAATTTTAAGTAACAATTACTTATTATTAAGCATAAGTGAACAACCATAAAATATAATATATCAAATCGGACGCTATTATATTCTAACGTACATTAAGAATAATAATATAAAAATAATAATACATTAACTAAAAAGTAGCCAGACATACTAACAATAACAGGTGCATACACACACACATACACACACACACACACACACACACACACACACACACACACACACACACACACACACACACACACACACATACTCACCCTCAAACACCCTCTCACAACAGTTTATTTTTTTATTTTATTTTTAAAATAATAATATTTTTTATCTAATTTTTATGTAGGCCATTAATTAGACTTGCTATCTACTACGCTGCAAGACGGCCGATGAGGCCAGTGCAGGTAGTAGAGACCGATATTTACTTATACATTGTAACTACACTATTGTTAAGTGATTATAATTTGAATATTTTTGGGTTAATAAATATTTTTGTATTTTTTGTATTTTGTATTTGTATTAAGACGCAAAAATAACGGGTCACTTAGAAAAACCGTGGTATAGTTTTTTTTAAGTGACCCGTTATTTTTGCGTCCCAGTGTATATAATAAACAAATATTTATATATACAGACACATACATATATACATACATATGATTAAAATATAACTAGAAACCAAGGTTGTGGAAAAGTAAAGGAAGGAAGAAGGAGTCATTGGGATAGATAGTGGGCCTTAACCTGTGCTTTGAAAATGTCTAAGGATTTGGCTTGTCTTATGGATACTGGTTGATAATTGGTAAAATAAGTGTGGATGTGTCTTCCATTGTACACTCGCACAAATATTAAAAGAACTTAGGTCTCAAAAAATATCACGCACGTTATATAAATCTCAAACAGACGTCCTTCAAACATTATTTTTCTTCGCGTATCAAGGCTTGCTTTCACGACCGACCCTGAAAAACATCTATTGAAAGGAAAAAAATCTGAATGTGACGGTGTGCATTAGGAGAGTTCATTAAGTTTGTTTTGAAAGGGAGATGAGGAAGTCTCCGCAGTTTACTTTTTTGCTGTCATTAATTCGGCTTATAATGAGTTCCTACTTTTACTCTAGTTGGAATAATCCAGCCTATCTAGTAAATAATACAAGATATTTTTCTTTTGAAATAAAGAATTGGCAATAACACAGTTTATTTCCTTGTGATACGTGTAAAGTTTTAATGACGACAAATAATAATTGAATGCACTTTGTTCCTACTTTGACTCCTACCTGTTTAAACTTTCCTTTCCTTTTATCTACTCTGGTTGTTATTCTGCTTTTCCTGTATGTTATGTACTCATTAATTACCTTGGTATTTATATGTTATTGGTGAAAATAAAATTCACTTATATAACGTTACCTATAATGCTTGCACACCTACTACCTCTTTCTCGAAATCATTTCCTCTGCCCGAAGGTTGACTGGAAGAGATCGCTCTTAGCAAAAAGGCCGCCTAAATTGTACTTCACTTACTTTATTCTACAAATTAAATTCTGAAATACTTAACTTTTTTTTATCTCACTCAGTAGTCCGATTAGACCAGCATTTCATTTCGTGTCTTTTTTCACCTGTTCTTATTAAATAAATAACTCATCCTGACGATGAATGTGTTGGTACCTTATTATTGTTTTTAACTAACGATCAGAAAAGGAAAGGATCTCAATTAGAAAAAAAACGACGCGTACGACATAATTCTATTATATTATTAATGTATCCGAATTTTTTTGCATTATGTGATCTGTCTTTAACCTTACTAACTCCCTTCAAACTCAACAGAACTTCTTCAAATTTTTCAGAGCAAATCCTAAGGATAAAAGTTCGTAATTCTAGAAAAAATCTTTTCCTTCCTATAAATACATAGTTAGGAACCGTAATGTGGAGGAATGGTACTTATATAAAACCTTAGAAAAGCAACTTTATAACACCTCTTACATTACGACACAGCTACCAGGTAAATCTACAAAAAGTTACATCAGTTGCTCTAATTCTATTATCGTGGAATAATTAAGTATCACAATGATGCCTATTCCTTCCCCCTTAACTCGGGTTGTCGTGGCTGATGAACCCCTTTCCTTGCAATGGCAATAAATTACCCTGTAATGAAGGCTTAGACCCTACTACGAAAACTCGATAATTCTAGAACGACAGAAAAACTCTGTTGCTGTCCGTGACAAGAATTCAATATCCTGCGGTGTTCATATTCAAAGCCAGTTTTTGCTGCATCTTCGGTCTCGTAATTACTTACCATCTATAGGAGATCAAAGTTAAAGGCAGATTTAAACTTTAATAACAACGGATTGGCTCTTCTAAACCTTTCTTCTATATAAGTAGGTACCTAAGATTTTTTTAGTATTAACAAAGATTTAGTCGTTAAAAAATATGTTGGGAAGGTAAACTCAAAAATGCCGTTTTTGAGTACACAGAAAAATATGGATATTACAAGAATTTCAAGATAGTTTAAATAAGTTATTTAGTAACAATGAATGAACTTTCACGACAACAAGGTTCAAAGAGGTAAGTTCTTAATTAAAATTTCAGAGATTGCCCATTTTATCAGAAAGATGTCGAATATTAAAGTTATTTCGTGAATTTAAAGTGAGTAGTGCCATTAGCAGACATAGAGTATGGGATTAAGAAACTCCTAACATAGTAAGTTGCTATCGGTAAGCACTTGGATGATGGATGATCGAGCGGGTGCCTCTCAAGTACTGAATATTTAGAATTATTTATCAAAACTACTTCCTTCCGTGAAAGAAACTCTTCATTCATCGCCCTTTCTGAAGATATTACTATTCTCAGCTCAGAATAATGTATTTTTACGTTGGAAGTTGGAACTACTGGAAACAAAGCACTGTAAGTTGACCAATTTTGAGATCAAACTAAATAAAAGATGCCTTGTTTGGTATATGTGACGTGCTAAATTATTATGATAATACTTTGATGCAAGATTATTCACGTATAAAGTGTAGTTTTATATGTGTTCTTATTTATTTATTTATTTACACTTTATTGTACAACAATGGCTTTAATAAAAACAATTAAAATGGGACTTTGTACAAAGGGTGAACTTATCTCTAAAAGAGATTATTAAAATTTCTTATAATTATTTTAATTTCTTTGAACGATATCTTCTGCATTATTTATTACTGAATAGAATTTATACAAAAAGAACCACATACAAAGCTTTATTACTCAACTAATCACACCAAAGTCCTCAGAATGGGTGGATTGTGATCAAATGTAATCCCTTCATTATCTCTGAAGTTTAGAGCCTTTTCTATTTGCCACTCTCTTAAGGTTTTCACTCGAGTTCCCGGCACAACATTTTCATCAATATACTTAGCTTTATAAAGCTCGTCTCGAAATATCTTTAATTGTTCTTTAATAAAATCTATGGGAACTTTTGATATTGCTAGAACTCTAGGCTTAGCAGTGCCGTCGTCTGCTACTTTTTTGGATTCATACAGTTCGTATACTAGGAATCTGTCATGGGGCTTTGGTACCCTTAGGAATACTGCGTAATCGTTTCCGAGATGAAGGTATCCTCGAAGGTTGTGCTCGGATCTGTATCCGTCTACGAACTGGAACATTTTGTGGAGTCTCACCGCATTTGTTTGTGTCAAAAGTAATATCGGAATGAGGACAATGATTGGATTCTGAAAAGGAAACCGCATTGTAATGTTTGCGTTACAAATGAAAAGCAAAGGTTTTCGAGGAAAACGTATTTAGAAGTGGATTAGAATTTTTATCATTTGTGCCTATGCTTTTCTTTCTACGTCTTTTGTGAACTTACATATATATAATTATGTAAAAGGTGACCCGACTCTTTGTGGCGCATAGAGTCACTGCAGAGTGAAAACATCGGTAATGCTTTTTTGCCTGTTTTCGTTTTATTTCGATTTTTGAAAGAAAAGCTCGTGAGACTCACGCCAGTTTCACTGTAACTCACATTGTATTATGGTATGTGTCACACATGGATTTCTTTCAAGGATCGAACTGAAACGAAAAGGTGTGGTATAGAAAGACATTACCGAGGTTTTCACTCTACAACGACAACAGTAGCTTAAGTTAGTAGAATAGTAGTAATAATAGACTCTTACTATAGTACCTATATAGTAAGTATAGGTAGCTAAAAATAATCTTTGGTCAACCTCAAATGTTCTTTTTAACTACTTATTGTTAGATACATTATCATACTATACTAGGATAAAACTAAAGCTAAAACTAAACTAAGGCTAAGAAAACTAAAGATAAAAAATTTGGGTTAAGTCCCCCACATCCGGCAGTGTACCCAAGAGACTGGCTGCGTTGCCCCGTTGGATAGCTAAGCTAATCCGCTGGGCCAAATAGGAGCCAGATCTTGGGTCTTTTGACGCGTCGACCAGGCGCTTTGCGAGGTCCTTGAAGACGCGGTGCGCTCCCGGGCCCCAGGGTCCCAATGTTTCAACCCCAGATACATAGATAGATACATTTATCTTGTTTATTTTTGTTACATTTTATAGTGAAATTCCTTTTTTTATTTTTATTAATATCAATAACTCACATATTCGGTAAAGCATATATATATATATATGTGAGCTCAATTAAGCTTATTTTGTGTATATGTATTATTTCATGTTCACAAAATAACCCTGGGTCTTGACAACCAAACAGCAGAAGTAGATCGCAGAATAGCACAGTCCTGGTCCGCATTTGGAGCTAATGCTAACATTATGCGCTCAAAAACCATCCCCCAACATCTAAAGAGCAAAGTATTCGAGCAGTGTGTCTCGCCAGTTTTTACGTATGGAATGGAAACTACCACGTTGACAAAGAAGTCCGCTGAGAAGCTTAGAGTGACACAAAGAGCGATGGAAAGGGCGATGCTCGGTGTAACACTGCTAGACCACAAACGGAACGAGTGGATCAGACAAAGGACGAAGCTTAGAGACGTGGTAGACCTCATCGAAAGCCGGAAATGGAGATGGGCGGGACACATTGCACGGATGGATAGGGACCGGTGGACCAGAAGAACGCTTGAGTGGAGACCACGGCAAAACACGCGGGGACAAGGTCGCCCACCTATGAGATGGGTGGACGACATTCGGGGAATAGCGGGCCACAACTGGATGCGCACCGCCTGCGACCGTCGGAAGTGGAAGAAGTTGGAGGAGGCCTATGTCCGAAGGCGGACCACACGTGGCTGAGATAGATAGATTATTTAATATTACATACCCAGTGCATCATTTACTAAAATGGAATCTATGTAAATATAGGTTCGGAATATCACTCACTGCAGTCATGCGTCGCTCTCGGTGCAATATTCGACGTTCGTGAAATAAAAAATGACCAACATTTTTACGAGGCCCTAAAATTTTAATGTCACGAAGATTTTATTTTGTGACGAATGTGGAATGTATTTTTATATTTTATCCGTTTCAACGCATTATGCAATTTGAAATTCGAGCAAATATTATATTGATTTTTTTAACCAAAACTGTGTAGAAGTTACTTACTATTTACTTCATAAAGGTTCTCTTAATGTTTTTGATTCTCAAACACTTTAGCACTTTAGTAATCTTAGATTTTATTGATAAGGAAAGTGCGCTACATGTCTAATAGAGTCATGCTTGATCAGTATATATAGGTAGGACAGTATAATATTTTGATTTATATAAGAGGAGCTCGTAGCCTAGTTGCGAGCACGGTCCGAACGTGATCATGCAGGTAAAGCAACAAATTTTGAGAGGAACTCGTCTAGGAGGCGAAGGGAGCTGCGGTCTACTAAAGTTATATTGGGACCTAGGGTGCTAAAGTTTCAAAAAACTGTGTCTTTGTCTGAACAAGTATCGCAAATAAAAAGTTCGCATTTGGAAGTCCGAGGCTGACGGATTTGAGTTCTGGAATAAGTACGTGAGCGTAGATAATTTAAAACCGTTGCAACATCGCCCCCAAAGTTTCGTCGTCCATATACCACACGTTATATTTCGATTTCAGCCTTTCAATTACAGTGTGGATAGCCAGGCTGAAGATGGCCGGTCCGAGGGGATCGCCCTGTTGACAGCCAACTGAAGAAGATAGAAGGTGATTATTGTATAATAATAGGCTGATGACTAGTACTTTGAGGAGCTCGTAGCCTAGTTGCGAGCACGGTCCGAAAGTGATCGTGCAGGTTAAGCGACGTTGGCGCGGTCGGTACCTGGATGGGTGATTGCTAGTGGCATATTTCATCTGAGCTCCTCCGTGCCTCGGAAAGCACGTTAAGCAGTCGGTCCCGGCTGTTGTAGTACGACAGCAGTCGTTAAGCCATGTCAGATGCCTACGGGCGGCCTGAACAACTCTGTCAAATAGGTTGGCCACTAACCATACGATAAGCAAGTAAGTATACTATTCTTTAGTAAAATCGCTTTATGTAGCAAATAATTCTTCTTGTAACTTTGATACCAACATACATACATAATAATTATGTTCTGTGATATAATTAAGTGTAACGAAGATACATTTTAATTAATTACTTTTCGTATATTAATTTGGTAGTAGGTACGTATCTAAAGTGAATAATTACGGGACATACGCTGGGCGCGATAGAATAAAAAGGGTTTCCTAAAGTCTCGTACACACAATGTACGTACCTGATTTTCTCCAAAATATTTTTTTCTTCATAACTTAGGGCTATTGGAATTCTAAGTTAAGACCTCATTTGGTACTCTTACCAATTAGGGCTTAACTCGTATTGTAATCTGGTGTAATCAAATAATGGAATTTTGGATTTCGAATATTAGAATCTCCATATTCGGAGGATTCGAAGATTTTGTTTAGTACCTACATTTTCAGCTGAATTTAGAAGGAAGGTATACGAGGATTCCACATTTAGTTCTTGCAGTGTTAAGAAACGAAGCAGTATGCCAGGAAAAAGATTTATGTCTCTCCTGTCTCGGTTTATCCACAGTGACGTTGCAGACAAACTTCTACGAAAATTCAGTAGCTAAATATAAATCTTTAAATGGTGTTTAAACGAGTTCTTATAAACGAAAAAACTTCATAAGTACCCACTTACCTACCTACCTATTTAGGTAAGTATTTACTATCAGTCCATGGTTGCAAGTAACGCCCCAACTTGACATTTCCCGAAGAATCACTAATATAATTGTATCTATCTCGATTAAAACACACTCTATCCCTTTCTACGTTTAATCTCTAGAAAGGATGTCATTAAGCCTGAATTTTGAGAAAGCCTCATGTAATTGGTCGTTGCGAATTTTTGTAGTTCATTTCGTAGTGCAGACAGAGGAAAATGGGGTTGAATTTTCATACTGTCTGTGGTGTTACGTCATGCGTGCAATCAGTTGCACGCATGACGTAACACCACAGACAGTATGAACACGACCTTAGCCGTAGATAAGGGTCGAGTTTCCGAGACACGTTAAAATTTATACTGGCGGCACTTACGGCTTACGATATCAGAAAGTGAACGTACCGTTTAATCTGTCACTACGCGAATGTTTTGCGAAATCGAGATTTGATTCCAGCTCGTACAGTCGACCACAATCTATACCATCTGTCAAAACGTTTACCTGTGGTCAACTGTACTGACACTGAAACTCGTACTGACTTTGCTGGTGGTAAGATTCTGTCAAAATTTGGAACGGCCTCCTTTGTTCAAATTAATGGTTGGAACTCCCAAATATTTTTAAGAATGGATCCAAAACCGTGGGTCATAGGCTCTTGCAGTATAAAGTCAGTTGGTGTATGTCTACATACGTCTATTCGCTTTCAAAACTCAGCGGGGCACGATATGCGGTCGGGCCAGTAATGAAAGCTGTTCGACTGGAAGCGGACGCGATAACGCTCTGACCCGCAGCCTTCCACCTTCGGTTCTTGTAGTGTAGGTGACAGATCCTTGATTTATGATTTATAGGACTCGCGACTGGCAACGCGCCACGCCACCACAATATATTCACTCAACTCGGCAGATGATCAGGAGAGACAGATGTCGCTACTGGTTCCGAACGAAGTCTCTGTTATAAGACGCCTAAATAAACAATTAACAACCAATTTCAATTTATTTTTATTTAAACCACAGGTAAGAGATACGAGTAGTTATTTGAAGATGTAACCTGACTCAGGGTTCAAAATATATGCACTCACTCACCCTTATTTAACATCTGGCAATCTGACTCCCAACTAGGTTTCCCTGTGTGCGGGATATCAGAAATCCATTCATGTGTCTCACTCGATACGTTTTAATTTACACTTAAACATTGCAATTTTTTGTTTTTTCTTTAAAATTAGTTGTAATTTTCACCACCACCGGAAAAGTTAAAATGTGGGTATAATATATATTTTTATTATTTTAGTTTCTAACGTAGTAATATTCACTATTATTAAATAATTATGTTATTATATTATTAACAGATACTGAGTTTAAAGTGAAATAAATAAATATTGCCTAGTTTGCATGCCTGCGTCCTGCCGTCCCTCACATACGGATGCCAAACATGGACCCTAACCGAGGCCAACGCGTCAAAGCTCATAATGTGCCAGAGGGATATGGAAAGAAGCATCTTAAAAATAAGAATAAGAGATAGAAAAAGGAACGTCGACATAAGAATGTTAACAAAATTAACCGACGTATTGGAAGTGGAGATGGGCAGGCCATGTTTTTTTTTAATGTGATGCACATGGGAGACGGAAGGTGGACCAGAGCCGTGACCGAGTGGAGCGGGCCGGCGGGCTCAAGCGCTGGGCGGACGACATCGCGGCGGCGGCGGGCGCGCGCTGGCCGCAGAGGGCGCAGGACAGAGACGAGTGGGCACGCTTGGAGGAGACCTACACCCGAAAACTGGGGACTTCCGACGTTATTAATTAAATGAATGGTTAACAATTGAATTTATAATAATGTAACTTATAAGATTTTTATCAATTTTTTATTATTAATTTAATTCTTTTTATTGTATAATTTGGGAATTGAAGAAGCCAATAAAGGCTTTTTTATTTTTATTTTACTTAGTTTAAATAAATAAATTAACAACCGCCTTGAAACTACTAAAAAGTTGGAAATGAACAATCTAGGAGTAAGTCTTCTTCTTCTAAGTCGTTTTCCTCATTGCTGAGGGTCGAGATCATTCTAAGGAATTAATCACATGGAACGACTCTCGTGGTAGATTTAATGGGGTGGTTTGCCATTGCCTTCCCCATTTCACACACTAGTTATCTCAGTATGCAGGTTTCCTCACGATGTTTTCCTTCACCGTCAGAGCAGTCGGTAAATGTATGTAAGTCGAAAGACTTACTACACTAAGACGACTTATATTACTTACTTTTTTTTCGAAAGAAAAAAAAACGAAAAAACTCACTGGTACATGGCATTGCCTGGTTTCGAACTCGGACCTCCCTCACGGGAGTCCGACGTCTTAGCCACGACGCCACCGACGCTCTTAGGAGTAGTACCTATAATTCTTTGGAGTCTGTGCCGGCCACACGCAACCAGTTGCACTGTACGGCGCACGCGCACGGCGGGCGATCCATGTGGGGTGGAAGTATCAAATATGCAACGCTTTGCACGTGGTTGTTGACTCGATTAAAAAAGAACACGGTTTCGATACTTTCAATGAGACTTCGCCAACTGGTCGCCGGCTTATTGCCTAGTGGAAATAATATTACCAAGACTAATCAATCACAACAATAATAATAATAAATTGTAATTTGTGACTATTATTGCTTGGTGTTCAGTAGGGGGCGATATTTATTTTACAGATAACTATCTAGTTGTCTATGGTATGAATGCTGACCTTTATTGAATACCTTCTTTTTGGGAAAGCACTGTCTCCCAAGATATAGATTCGCCTAGTTTGGGAGTCAGGGTATTGTTCGATTTACAAGTTTTGTAATGTTTTCAATAAAGATTATTTTATTTTATTTCATTTAGCATAAAATATAATTAATTGGAGTGCTAGCAACACTCTTAAATCAATAACCGACAAATTAAGCCAATAAAGCGACAAGCACATTGACTCATATCAAACAAACAGGCCGATCCTGTGTTAAACATTAACCAGCAAAACAGGGCTGATTAAAATGGAACCATTACACGATTGCCAGAGCAAAATTAATTTCCGGACATTCTGAAATGCTGTTTTCAAACCACTTGTGTTTGTCCTTGTCCTCATATTCAGTGTAGGAAGAATCCACATCCGGCATCGTTTGATTAATAGAAAGATAATATTGTGGCTGAGATTTCGGTGACATCTAAAGAGACTCCGCTTTCCTTCAGGTGATTGACATGACAGCAATTATACTGTATAATATTACAGGTGCTGAATTTTGATGCCTTAAGGACTTGTTTAAAGAAAACAATATCGACATACGTTGCTGGTTATCGTGTTTTTTCATTGTCATTTTAGTTTCATTATCAGCTATGGATATACACCGGCCGCGTGGGCACGGCTCGCACAGAGTTGGCACCAAAAAAGACCAAAGATAAGCTAAAATTTTCATAAAAAGTCACTTCCGTGGAATGAGTGCTTCGACTTAACTGCCTGTCCCATTTTTTACCTTTCGCAAAATATACAATGATCACACGTCTTAGAGATTATGCAAATGGTGCCGTCGAGATACTCATATAAATTAATCACGACGGGAGGCATTGTCACGGAGCGACGATCGACCGCACGCCCTTACCACGTGTGACAGTTACGATACACTTTCGGAGGGAAAATGTTCGTTTCGAAGTAGATTTGTAGCCGGAATAGAAGTGACGCTTGACGAGAAATATAAAAAAAAACTTGCCACATTGCGGAATTAAATTATGTTTCCATTACGATCTTTTTTTTATTTAGTTTTTTTATTGACTACTGTACCCGCATTTGACCTCGATCTCGCCTGATGGTAAGCGACGATGAGGTCGACGATGGAGCATGCGGTTCCAGTTAATGCCTATTCACTCTGGCCTTGAAGATCCCAAGATTGTAGGTTTCGGGAAATACAGACGCCGGTAGGTTGTATAACACATATTATAAAAGTACCATTGGTGCCCTTGTGACAGCGTTTTTATATTCCTGGTCAGAGTGTAGGTGGTGTAAAGATCATAAGACTATAGATTAATTGACCTAAGGGATAGGTCAATAGGTTAGGGTTAAGGGTCGAATAAAATGACCTAAACACATTTAAATCTACCCTTTAAAGTACCTAAGTATTTTTTAAAGGTAAATACTATAGATCGGTAGGTACTTAACTAAGCATTTGTTAGTATGTAGTACGGTGGAAAACCGGAATTAAATTTCTTAGAAAAAGTTAGAAAGTTTCGTTGTGAAATCGAAACGGATTAAAAATGAAAGAGAACAGTTTTATACTTTATTTCAAAGGCGGACCAGAATCTTTAAATGGTTTATCTATAGTAGGGGGGAGAAGTCCTATTATAAAATTAATTTTCTTTCTGAACGTATTCTTACTGAATATCTAATGAATGACAAAAGAAATCTACCTCCGTTTAGGTATTTTATAAGATTCAACTCAACGTATATTTTAATTTACTTACATATATAAGTATTAACAAATAACAAATAATTGATTTTAAAAAAGCATAGTTAAAATAAGTAACAGTAGTAGCGTTACCAAAGGCTAATTGAAAATCTAAGAGTTACGAGTAAACACATTTCAATTTATATAGCTTTTATTAAATACTGAAAATATTTGAAAAATTAAGTGAAGAATTGTGAATAATATCAGTTCTCGAAATTTGAATTGCAATCTGCTAAATATTTGATATAAGTTTAGTGCCCACTTAACCAAATTTACATAATAATAAATGAATCAAATCGTTTCACGATAGGCGGGATGCGCGCGTGGGCGGGCGGAGGCGAATCTCGCAAAAGCTCTGAATCTGAAACACATCTGACTGAATGAACCAGTCACCCGCGCGCCTCCGTCGCATCCGCACGCTTGCGCTCACGCGCAACGCGGAAATACGCGCGTAAGAGTAAACCCGTAAACGTAAAAGCGTTTTTTCCACGTGCTCTTAAGTGTTAGTGACACATTACCTTTACAAAAGTTTCCTAAGACCCGAGAAGTTAACACAATTAGGGGTGCGTGAAGCGACATTCTGAGTTGCAGTACGGTGTTGAATTTCAAAGAGTTCAAATTCAATTCGCCAAGTTAATTAATCATAGCGCTCCTTTTTAACACTTTCTGATGGATAATTATTGTTAATGTCAGGCTTTTTGGAGGATTCCAAGGAGTTTTTGAGAGTAAGTGGATACTTTTCTTTAAAATTTTAATTAATATTATCAAGATCAACATATTCGGTAGAATTTAGTTAATATTTTACCTAGTTATGTATTTTCATCAAAGGATTGTTGATCACTAGAAAGAGGAATAGATAAAATTTATTTTTTAATACTATTTGTGAATTCCTTACCAATATACCTATTCTATAAAATTCCATTTAATTTATGTCAAATATAAACAGGATTAGTCCAATTAAGGATCGAAATTCTGTTAATGAACTTCAAGTTCACAAATGCCGGCTGCGTATATAAATACTTTGGTTTATTACAAATTAATTGAATTTTATTGAAGCAGATTGATTTTGCCAACAGGTAATTATATCTCACTGGAATTAATATAAAATGCTTTGAATTTATAAAAGACATAATTAAGTAATTGTTTTAATTTCAGCTAGCACAATAAGACCATTAACTTATTTAGTAAATAAAAGTGAAATAATACCTACTGAGATTTTTGTATCGTCGAATAGATACTTATTTTTTTAAGCCTGAAATGTTGTTGAAAATTAAAGCTTTATGATTTTATGTTTTTATAATTAGAAAAACTAATTTCATGTCAGAAGAGATTTGAAAAAGTTGCTGCCTTCAAGTTATCAAGAAGCTTAAACAGAGCTTTTTCCTTTAGTTGACACTAAGCTTTTCATGAAACAGGTTCTTTCAGCAGCAGTGATTTTATGTAAAACTAGAAATATGTAATATTTAAGCTTCTAAACTATTTTCTACGTTTTTAATCTTTCGAAATCTGTAGTAAATATTGGATTTACCTTTCTCTTTCTAATAATGGCTTTGAACACATATGAAAACAACACGTAGACTGAAAAGACACAAATCCTGCGGTTAAACGAAAGGGGGTGAAAAGGGAGGCGAGTGACAGGTTAACTAATGCCTGCACATTTAAGAAATACCTAGCTCTTTTCGATTGAAAATGGATACAAATTTTATAAAGTCTTAAATTAGGTACTTTATGCGATGATCTGTGAATCTAGCAAAGAAATTACTACTGCATTTAGAATAGAATATAATCAAGGCAAGTATAGGATAGCGACTGTGTGTAGAGTCAGCCTGGGGATGTACCATACTTATATATATTTCTGCCGTAAAAAAGTAATGCTGTAATCTAGTTCAAAAGGTAAGAGAGCCACCGTAATTAATGTGCCGGTAATTACGGCAATCCATCTTAGTTCTGCAAGGTCAGCACCGTAACGAAACATTATAGTGAGGAAAGATCAATGGGTGACGGTGACCACTTATTATCAGATGGCTGTTTACTCTCCTTATACAATAAAAACATTCTTACCCGCAAGTATATATAGGAATTGCAAACAAGACATTATAACGAACAAAACTAATAAAAAGTTAATAAAAGTAGATGAAAATTAGTTCTACCTTTGGCTACCAGTGCTGAAAGGGCCAGGATTTCCTAACCAATAGCGAACCGTCACGTACAAAACAAACTTTGTGTAAGGTGAGATGGGTTCAATTCCAACTTGATTTAGGACAAGAATGCAAAATTCAATTACCTGAGCTCGGCCTTAGGGGAGATAACAAAAACATTGTAATTTACTTTGCTAGGTATAGCTGTCAATAAAGGATGTACATGATACGTACTGGTCAATTTCAGTATTGAATGAAATTGATGTAAAAGATCAACTAATCTTGTAAAGGTTGTTAAGTCACCGTCGCCCATTGATTTCTCATCTCATGTTATTACAGGATTTTCGATGCACTTGCTAACCTTGAGGATTTAGATGGGGTGCCTTATGTGCCAGTAATTACGCTGGCTCACTTAACTTACCCTTCAAACCGAAACAAAGGAATGGAATAGTCGTGAGATTATGGAACAAGCTACCGTAAGAAGTCGTGGATGCATCTTCAGTCAACAGTTTCAAAAATAGACTAGATAGGTTTTTAAACAGTGCATAAGTAGTGGTGGACTTAATTGGCTATGAACTCAATGACTAAGTGCTATGAATAAGTGAATGAACAATACACCAGCTTAGATATGGGCGCATCGGCTTAATGCTGCCTGCTCATTCGTCAATAATAATAATAAGTATTACTTACTTTGCGGAAGAAATAGGCAAAGGTGTGGTATCACCCCAGACTGACTCTTCACGGAGTTATACCATCTTCAAAATGTGAGGTTAGATTTATGATTATTATTTGAAAATTCGATCTTATAAGAACGATGAATGCATTGAATATTTCATTTTCAGAATCACGAATCCATTTGAAATTTCTCGTAAACTTATTCTACTTTGGAATTCATCTTTTAATAATCATCATCATGTGATTTTGCAGCCAAGTGGAGTCTCCAAGGCATTGTTGCCTAAATTCTATCTATACCTACAAACCGCAAATGTATAGTAGGGTACTCAATGTAAATATTGTTACATTGAGTACCCTACTATATATTTGCGGTAAAGGTCAAGGGTCGATCGGGTCTAAGAGATAAGTATTGTTACGATGATGTTGGGACTTTTATTAAGGTCACATTTGTCATCACAAAAGTTTAGTGCCACATTCGTGAAATTGATGTTGTTGGTCTTTCGTACACGAGGAACTGTATGCTACCTTTTCCTGTCAAGTCATATTACATTACTAATGAAATGAAATTTTATTTGTTCGCACGAAACACGGTACATATAAGATAGTAGTACTGTTGGAATAGATCATACATGTTTCGCCATTATTTTGGCATGCAAAAATTTTTACGTCATGAAAAATAATAATAATAAGTTATAAATCGCAATAATACAATAAAATTAAATCTACCAACTAGCCATATAAGGTTAATGTCAAATTTATTAATTATTATAACATTCAAAAAAATCTTTTATTGTATAAAAACATTTGTCAATCAGTCATGCTTAAAGTTTTGTATTTAGACCTTTTGAGGGCAACTGTCTGATATCTGCTGTTATATAGTTATAAATCCTTACAAACATAATGACGCAGTTCTTTTCATATAGTGTCGTCCGACATTTTGGCATTAATAAACTATAAATACTTGTCTGATTTATTTATTTACACCCGTATATTATATATTTAATGATTTTTCCATCACCTGAAGGTTGCCTGGAAGATATCGCTTAAAGCGATAAGGCCGCCTTCTGCACATTGTATTGTACCTCTCTTTATGTTGTATGTTTTGTTTATGTCCCGGGTGTGCAATAAAGTATATTTGTATTTGTATTTGTATTTACTTACTAGTAGTTGGGAGCAGTAGTAAGCTCTCTCTTAGACTTTTAAACTCTTCTCTTCTAAGTGAAAACTTGCTAAGCTAGGGATTTAGTTTTTAGCAAACAATAATTTTTCTTTTTATACAATTTAAACGATGTTATCATATTTCTACAGGTAATTTTGAATGTTAACTGAACTTGGTTGGCACTTGATTTTACTTAGATTCAATATAGCCCTGAGCCACTCAATTAGGTATTTTATCGGTGAATGTTATATGGTTGGGTTTTATTACAGTCGAGTACGAGTGTTATTCCCAGGCAAGGCTAATTATAATAGAGTTTTGAGGTCCTTCGAAAATTATGTAACCCTTTTTAAATTATGTAACACTTTTCTTATAAAATATACGTCCACCATTTCATTTACCTAGCACAAGTATTCGTACTAACTCTGACAAAACGAATTTAAGGCTAGACCCTTGTCATGGTACTTTTATCGACCAATAAACCTTAAGTAGGTGTGGGCACCTAAATCATAGATAATGTTCCACTCCCTAGCACAAGCATTTTAGCTTTTTTAGAACATTTAGTGATGTGCAAAATATTATGTGTTTCGTAATAACAGAAATAAAAGGTAGCTTTCCTTGAGACCATGTATAATTAAATAATGGTGTCGATTCCTGCGTGGCCGCCAAATCTAAAGCTGAATTAATTGCGCCCCACGTTGGGCGCCAGTGCTGCACAACTTGCTCAGCCGGTTCGGATGATAGTGTTGCAGCACAAAAAGAGACTCAGGAAGTAGTTAGTAGATATATATTTTAATGGTGAAGAAGGAGAACATTAAAAAGAACAGTTAAATAATAGAAAAGTATAGTTATTAGAATATAACAAAAGAATATATAGAATATTAAAAAAAACTAAAACCCGGCTACGTTTAAAAAGGTCAAAATAAGTACATAAGTATTAAGCCCTTTTGTGAGGCCTGCCTTAAATTACTTAAAAATATGGCTGTCAATAAATTCTGAGATATATGAGTTGGACTCGGGGGCCCCGAATTCTTTATATACTTTGCACACTCGCCTACCTAATTATTCACCGTATACAGTTGACAGGGAAAACATAGGTACCATTTTCATTAAATCTGAGATCTGACAGAGGACTCGACTCCGACTCGTATCTCAGAATTTATTGACAGCCATATTTTTAAGTAATTTAAGGCAGGCCTCACAAAAGGGCTTAATACTTATGTACTTATTTTGACCTTTTTAAACGTAGCCGGGTATTAAGGCAGAATTTAGCGACCGTCGCGTCGGTAAACAAAACGTCCATCCCGTCTCCCTCCTCACCACAATCTAGTAGTAGGTATTATTTCGTCATGAAGGAACAAACGCCCGTCCCTAGGGAGTGAATTTTTTTTTTAAATCCATGTTATTATTGTTCGGTGACATGAGTGAGCGTGACAGATTCATTTAGGTTTTAGCTTGTAACGATGTCGACTTCATCGTCCATATCAACCTCCTTGCCATCAACTTCAACCTCATTGTTAGCGTTTAACTCATCACATTTCGTGTTGGCATCTTCGTTTCTTCATTTCAAATCATATTCCCATTCCATTTCTAAATTTCATTATTCCATTAATTTCATTGTTTTATTTGTATTTTCACTTTTTCTCTGTATTTTGTCTCGAACGGACGTCTCCCGTTCACTTTTATTTCCTACTACTACCTATTTTCTCCGTTACTGTTTTCTGTGTTCTTTTCCTTAAAATATAATATTTATTATCAAGTTCTTCTATTACTTAATCTGCACACTGTCCTAGAACCCTGATAGAGGACAGACTGTAGCAAGCTTTAGATTTGGCAGCCACCCCTAAATTGACACCAACGTTAATTTAAAATCGTTCCAGATCCAAAGAGGAAACTCATGGAAAAGTGTTTAATATATTTCTCTTCGTTAGTTGATACCATTAGATACAAAGTGGAAAAGTTTTCAAACGTCAAAGTTGTCGCGGCAATGAAAAATTTACATAAGCCAATCGAAAACTGTTATTTAATATTTCATTAAAACACTATTTTCACACGACCATGACGAATGAACCTCTTTATGTTATTGATTGCGGTTTCTTTATGAACAAATTACAAAATGGGAGTAGAAAAACTATTATTTAAACCAAATTATTTGAAAGTACCTAACATAATTTAAAATGCTAATTAAAACGTTGCGGCTACATCCAACTGGTCATTGTATTTAATAACTTGCCTAATTGCTCCTTACTCAGAGATAAATTGGCCTGGAATGCAGCCAGATTTGAAATTTGCATTGACTGTGTGCATAAAAAATTTAATGGACTGGTAACCCGCATTTTTTTTCATTTGTTAGAGCTACGAGTATGTTGACATCGTTTATCACAGAAAATAAACTGAATAGAAATTGATAATAGTGCATTTTGTGCCTAACTGTATGATCATATAAAAGATATCACTGATTTTTTCACTGATACTATCTATACATTTGTCTTGCATGAATGACATGAAAAGATCTATCAACCGATGATCAATGATATTTTACAATTCATTTTAAAACAGTACCTAGACACTTAGAGTGTCAGATTGGAGATATCTCGTGAAGGTCCTAATAACGTGTGTTCTGTGTTATAACCTCCGGGAACATTGGACTCAAATAATAATTAATTACAATACCACCGTTGACTTGAGACTGGATTGAAAAATATGTAAGGTACCAACGGTGCCAAACCTGAGAAAAAAAATCCAGTAATAAGCTATATAAAATTACATTAGAAATTCGAATTAATGGTTAATTCAAAGTAATTAATAATGCAATCAATTAGGCATCTTGTAACAACTCAAGGGAAACAAAATCACTGTTTCCTTAAGGAAGGAGACGTTAATTTCTCTCCCTTAGGAATGAGGCACCAGAAGTTTATTTGTAGTGATGGGAAAATGCAACATGGAAACCGAGATCAAAGGAGTAGTTAAGTGACAGTTTGCCAAGACAACTAGTTTTCATCATTGCTCTCAAATTAGAACTATAGTTTTAATTACAACTGACTATTGTAATTACATAGGTACTTACTTGATCTTAAACAAACACATTCATACAACACAACACGCACACACTGTTGCTTTCTTCGTCCGTGCAGTCACTGAGGGGCTAGCTGAAAATCAGCGCTGTGGCTTGCCACAGCATTGTGCTGAACTCGTGTACCCTTTTTGGCACTGTACCACACCGGATGTTTTGTGCTGCATGTATTAATCTTTGTATACTTCTCTATTGTGTTCTATATTCTGGTGTTTACAGTGCTAAATAAACGTTTTCAATTTCAATTTTCAATCTTAAGTTACGTTGAAAAACACTCGACTGGTCTTGCTGACTAGGAAACAAGAAGTACGAAATTCAACATCGAATGTCGTTTTCCCTTTTTTCCAGTCTTATAAATTCGGTTTCGAGGTCAAAAGTATACCCGAAACCGGATTTTCTTATCACTATTTTTTTCCTTAATACTCCTTAGAATAAATGAAGGCAATCGCGCCTCCCGCAGCCACGTTTTATATTCCTTGCCGAGTCGGTTTAATGTTACATTAAATGACTTTTTTCATCAAAGAATGACGACTAAAAACTCCACTGTTTTATTTCTGTTAGATTTCCTTACATTGCTGCTGGTGGGAGAGAAATGAAAAGATTTACTGCTCCTAAGGATGAGCTAAGACAAGAGAAATAACTCTAGTAACGAAACGAAACGGAAACGGCAGTTTTTTATATGATTGTATTTAGTTAAGTAATCTGGGATGTTTAAGCTCGGAATATTGAAATCGGTCGGCATATAACAAAGGCTGAAGAAGGTTTGTTTTGGATTGTGCCCCTGTTATCATAATTTTATTCCTTAGAAGACATGCCCGTTATTATTTTAGGGATTCGGTTGTCAGATTCGTCTCTATAAATGATTTTTCTTATTTTATTGTATTTTGTCGGTATCTGTTAGGATTGAGTTATTACGAACACTGAGGATCATTATTATATTCCCTTGTTTAGCCATAAATTGTTGGAAAAAATCGTAACAGGTTTTATACCTAAATATTTCGTTGAGTTCCAACTTTTTGTCACAAAACCGTTGTTTGTTATCGTTCATTGTTTTCCCGAATCCACTCTGAGTAGTGAACTGTCCATAATAGAAAAGAAAGCTAAGCAGTGCGGAATAAAGGCAGTTGTTCGAGAGCTTTCCTTGTTTGTTGTTTCACACAAAGCCGTACCCTTTTCGGGGTAGGTACTCTTAGGTACACCAAATGCTCTTGTGCTAATTTCTGTACGCTTATTTGCTTCTGCTGGTACTTACGAGAGAATTTAGTAAGAATTTACGAGCAAAGTATTCGAATTCAGGATTTGTGTGTGGAAGTGCCTATAGAATGAATAAGACGATGCTAATATGTAATTATTGAACTTCGTAAAAATACATTTTGTACAGAGCTCTTTTTTCTATACGTAAGTTTTGGACTTCGTAAGAATAAATTTGCTGTACAGAGAGCTTATTTTGTAAACTTTGTAAGCTTGTTTGACTCTTGACAATCAAAATGGAAATACATACAAAGATCAGAGCTCCGATGAAAAATATCCAATGTAAGCAGAGTCAGGGGCTAGCTTTCATGTAACTTATAATTTATAATTCACTTCATGAATTAAGGTAAATACTTAACATTCATTGAAATAATTATTAGATGTAATTTTTTGATGATTTGATTCAGTAATAATGGTTTGAACATTATTTTTGAATGCTATTTGATCAAATTCAAGCATCCTATCCACAGATTCGGCAATTGACCTACTTTTACCAGTTTCCTCAATTGAAGATACTAACCGACCTTTGCATTTTGACTTCAAGGCTTTATCCGCGATTATTTTCGCCTCTTTTGGGAGCACTTTCGGCGTCAGTTCTAAGTGGTTCCTCGGCTCTTGTGTATCGTTTCCTTAAACCAAACTACCCTTTATGATAATTATTACTATTCTGATCATTATTACTGTTTATGTAATTAGTTTATAACTAAACATCAGAATGCTGAAATACTAGCTATAGTAGCTTATAGGTAAACAGCTCTTTAGTAGTTTTTTTTTATGTACTACTAAACCCGCATTTGACCTCGATCTCGCCTGATGGTAAGCGACGATGAGGTCGACGACGGAGCATGCGGGTCCAGTAAATGCCTATTCACTCTGGCCTTGAAGATCCCAAGGTTGTAGGTTTTGGGAAATACAGCCGGCAGGCTGTTCCATTCCTTAGCCGTTCGTATAATCAACGAAGAAGCAAATCGCTTCGCAAATCGTATATGATAATTATATCAATAAAGAAACAATAATTTCTCAGGACAGTAAAACATCTTAACGACTCATCGTTCGTCTCCGATTTCTTACATCTTATATCTTCTAGTTGTGGTAGGTAGTCCGAAATAAAAGTACCGAAATGAAAAGTGATGTTCATATTCACCATCACTCCATTTTATTGTACGCAACAAGGTTGTGAATATTAATATTCAGTTATTCGTTCCAATTTCTTGTAGATACTGTAGACTACAAGTCTAATCAAGAGTTGTTATCCTATTACTTGCTATTGTCCGCAACTTCGTTCACGTTTCAGACTAATTTTACCTCCATATTTGACCAGTTTTCAAAACATCTGATGACAATCTGGATTTATTTAAATATATCCGTGACAACTCCATCCAAATCTGTTCGGTAGTTTTCACGTGATGTGCGTTCAAACAGACAGAAAAAGATTCCTTTACGTATTTTTATAATAGATACCATGCCGTATTTGGCCATTGTTAGATAAACATAGGCTTCTCCAAGGCCGCGCCATATCACTCTGTCCTCTTCCGTATTTAGTATTCTGTACCTCTGCTTTTATAATCCCCTTCAATTTGCTCGAAGTGCACATTTCAAAACTAGTGGTTAAGTCATTTCATGTGGTACTTTTACACAAATAGAGTTTCTGAATAAAGTTCATCATAGAAGTTCGAGTTAGTTTTCCTCTTACTATTTCATTTGCGGTATGACTGCTGCACGGAACCCAGCTGAATCAGCACGTAGCTTTACAACATGTGAACTTATCGCAACTTAAACTGATGTCGAAGTTCCTTAAGTTCCGTAACAGGTAGTTTACTGTTAGTGCTGCTAGGCAGAGTTAAATGATTAATAACTGGAGCACGGAAGTGGTTATACTAAAACTGCTCCCGAAGCTAACGAAACGTGATCACACAAATGGAAATATACTTAACTTAGAATGCTTAAAGGTTTCACACACCTTCGGAAACTTTTCATTTCCTCAGACATGCTGGTTTCCTCGCGATGTTTTCCTTCACCGTTAGAGCAGTCGGTAAATGTACGTAAGTCTTCGAAAAAATCCAAAAAACTTATTGGTACATGGCATGGTTTCAAACCCGGACCTCCCGCATGGGAGTCCGGCGTCCTAGCCACTAGGCCACCGACGCTCTTTCTCACTGATAGTCTTCTTTAACTAATTGATGCGTTTCCATTGTTACAGGTTCTTATGAAGTTTCTTCCGTCTTCAAACCCAATGGATTCCTCGGACATGGTTCCTATGCGATGACAATAAGCGTCGTAACAACTACAAGACCGTGTGTGGTGCAATCGCGTGTGTCTTGCATGAGGAGCAGACGGGCCGTGTGTCTTGGTTAGTCTTCCCCCTCACGCATGAGGTGCAGACGACGCTACTACAATGTCGCGGACGGCGGGGCTGCTGGTGTTGTTATGGATCGCCATATTCCCGCTGTATCGAGCTGATAATCTTGGTGAGATTCTGTTTGATTTACTATTTTAAAGAGATTCATAAAGGTCCACTGACCATATCGCAGGAAATTATGCACGTATATGTCGTAAACACATAGCGTAATGGCGTATCTCACGAAGTGCTAATAATCTTAGACAGATACGTAATGGTCGAGTTTTACACTATCTGTCTAAGATTTTTAGCCACTTCGTGAAGTGCGGATCGTTAATTTGCACATAGCGTAATCTCATGTGGATCTTAATCACTCTTCTATGAAACTAGCGGTATCTAGTAGTTTGCCCCTGTTTTATTAGAAATGCTATACATACGTAGATGTATATTATCGATGCTTCGTGTCGCTGCTACTTGGTAGAACTTCATTAAACTTAATATTAAATGTGATTTATAGCACTTAGTTCTACAAAATTTATTTTGCTTGATTTTCAAATAAATTCACGGCGACCGGTTATTTACTAAATATTCACTATATTGAACAATATTCTATAATATAACGTTTGTAACGACACTTAAAACAAATCAAGATAATGTTTTCATCATGGTATCATGAAGTGCGGGTCAGATCAATACAATTACGCTATGTGCTGACTAGGGATCTACTAAGTGGCTAAAAATCTTAGACAGATCGTGTAGAATTTGACGATTACAGTATCTGACTAACGTTTTTAGCACATCGTGAAATCCCTACGCACTTCGTGAAACGCGCTATATTATCATTACGACATATTATTTATTATTACTGGAGTTTTAGAGAAATTGATAGGGTTGATAGGCTAAGGTTGGTTGGTTGTAAGGCTATGTAAGGATACTGGATCCATATAATAATAACGCTCAATTTTACTTTAAATAATATAAATAACGTTAAACACGGGAAACATGATATAAACCCAAACCTTATTCAATTTCAAGTAGTTGCCAAATTGTAGGTAATTTTCGTTTCTCCATTTACTCGTATTATGTCTATTTTATCCCTAAATTGGGCACGAGTTTCTGAGAAAACCTAACAATCATTATCCTACTACTCTAAATGTACAGTTGGACTCATTGATATGAAAGGTAACAATATTATTGTGGATATGGTACCTATACTCGTGTTACTTACTGGTACTTATTGATAATCAAATCACCGGTTCTCTACACATATATTATTCGTGTCTTCAATCTTCACCGCCAAAAACATGAGCTTCATTCTTTGGTTTGCAGTAGAAAGTGGAAAAATATACTGTAAGGTGAATACTTACGCAAATAAACTATTTTCTTTTAATTGTATTAGGTGAAGACGAATAAACGAGCCACCTGGTGGTAAGTGGTCACCGTCGCTCATAGAAATCTCACCTCACTATAGTGTTATTAGAGGGTCTTCGATACACTGCTACGCTAACCTTAAGACTTAGATGAATTGCCTCATGTGCTTCATTTACCCATTATTTGAATCAGTTTATAGTAATTTTACGTTCTTGGCTTAAAATCCCGCTTTTGAACAGTTACGCCTGTACTTATCTTCTTATCTTTGGATGGGGGCCGGGAATCCCAGCGACACTTCGACCCATTGGGATCTTTTGTGTTCAACCCCTTGTACCTATCCCTTGACTACTTCACCGAATATGTCATGCATGAGCAAGACTATGCGTCTTAGTGGGAGGGATTTGAATTCCCTAGGGTCTGTATAGGCAGAGCCTAGCAGACCCATCCTTTTTTCCGCGAAAGCGTCACATTCACATAGGAGATGTGAAACGGTCTCCAGTTGTTCACCACAGGCTCTGCAAGATGTGCTGTCAGCCAGCTTCATCTTGTGTAGGTGGGCATTGGTGCTAAAGTGACCGGTGAAGGCACCGACCAGTAGACGCACTTGACGTCTATTCAGCCCCCAGATCTGTTGTTCCAGTCTGTGACTTTGTCCCCAATGAATTTCTTAGAGTGTTCTAACCCCTTTAGGGTTAGCCACTCTTGTATATGCCTACCGGTGCTGAACTTCATCAATATTGTTTTTATAGTACCCGACGAGAGGCCAACAAATGGTTCTGGACCAATAAGCGATTGCTGTGATCCCTGTTTGGCTAACTCGTCTGCTGATTGATACGCCTGTACACTCGGCAGGTGAGCTGCGAAGTGATGGTAGTGGACTCGACGTAAATGTCTTCCCTATGGAAGCGTCTAAACGCTGCTTATCATCTTATATATCTTCTCGTATATAAGGTATAAAAGGTCTATGATGATAGCAATTTTACGATATATTCGATCACACTGTACCTACGGGGCCATTATATTTTACCGTCCCAAACTTTGTACTTGTTAGTAGAGTTTCGTTAGTTCAACCCTTTAGATACAAGTTTCACGAGGTCTAAATCACTGGCTGAAGTTTGGAGACATCGTGGAGTCCTTTATAACATGGAAGCAAAAATTAACTTAGTGGAAGTTTATTAATCCTATTTTGGTGCTGCATTTAATATTAATAAGTAACTTCGTTCTACGCACAGGAGTTCATCTAATTACGAGTAACTCCGTATAAATTACCTTACCTGCCACTTTAGAAATGTGATTATTTCAGTGAGATTAAATTGTGCCTAAAAATACTTGAGCTTGCCATTCCTTCCCTTAGTGACCTCAATGAGGCTGACATGGTCACCTTGTCGTGTACCAAAGCCTCTAAAAGTCGGTTAAAAAATTGGGTTTAAAGTCAAACCAGGTTAAATCCTTGAACCAATACTGTATCCATTCGCTGGATTTAATTTGGCCAAAGGTCTAACATGTCCGAGTGGCCACGTAATCTGACCACTGGACTTAGCTGAACGAGGTTTTAGGTTAAGTGGTGCTTAGGATCTTAGTAAAACTGTTTCTTTGGATCTTTTGAGTCGACTAACGACTCTAATTATTTAGGTCTACTATTGTACTCGCGCTTTTAGTTAAAGTTTGTTAGATCTATTAGATACCTTACCTACGTATCTTTACGTTTTACCTTATAGACAATAACATTTAAGTTTCTTTTTGTACCTTTCCTCTTACCTATTATAATATTATATTTTGTTACTCTTTATAAAGAAATCTCATTTTATAGATGTCTATCCTTTTGTCATATTTTGTAAGAGTTGATATTATATACTTACCCTCTTCTTTGTTCAATAAATACCTACCTCAAAATTCATAATAGGTCTGTCAAAAGTGTACAGATCTGCGTATCTTATTTAAATGTTCTCGTAGGTAAAGTACTCGTATATCAAGCTTTGTGGATTAGAGTTCTTTTTTTAAGATAATAATACAGAGAATATTCAAAGCCCAGAATGCGTAGCTGTATTGTACCTATGTGATGCTTATTCTTTTCCATCCTCATATTCCATACTCACGCTTCATAAATATATTATGTTGTTGTTATCATAATTACATCATTAGTACAAGTTGAAAACCATAACATAGTTGAAAGCTATTGCAGAGCCATTTAAACTCCCATTCATCGCTAAAAATAAAACAAAATTTTTCGTGAAAAACTTGTTTTATCTGTGATACAACGATGCTTCTTCGTTATAGTTTACTTTTTTCATTTTTTATTTGATAAGATTTGAAAATCAATTGATTCTATCGATTTTTATCGTTGCTCTACGTTCTGGTATTCATAGGAAGGCATTAGGCATATCTATCAACGAATGTACTAATTACCTTTCATGAGATGTCCAAGGGTAATTAGGAACTCTAATCTGGGTGACATATTGCTACGATAGTAAATCACTAATTGACAGTACAATTAGTAAGTACACGTTTGGATAACAAAGTAATTAAATAAAATAATAATTCTAATTTTAAAAATAACTAGCCATACTTACATAACTGTAGGTAGGTTCTGAATTTATCTGTAGATTGAAAAACAATAGTAAAGCAGGAATTTGTAGGTCTATAAATAATCCCACTTCAATTTTTCCCTGTACAAAATAAGTTAACTTAGCGATCGATTTTTATGAAGAGATTCGACTTATATGAATTTCAATTATTATTGATACAGGTTGTCCACATACATGTATAGAATTCCTGATAAAAATACCAAATGATTTCATTCTGCCCTGTACATAACATCTATAGAGCAGCAACTGGAAACAAAACAAAATAAAATAAACCATACCAATAATAAGTATTTAGTAAAACAAAACAACATTACTGTCTTCAGAAGACATTCATGTCCAGAATAAATTACACGATGAAGCCTTATTATTGTTATATCGTCGTTGAATATGTCAAAAAATAACAAAACGTTTTATTGACGCCAATATATTCAAAATGTCGGTCTCCATTTCATCATCATTCTATTCGATAAAAGTTATGTCACCTTGACATTATATGAAGATCAATGAAGATATGCAAGTAGGTACAGCGCCAGATAAACATTTTTGTTTTCGTTCGCTGAATTAAAAATATTTTTTTCTACTCCCAATAACTTCAATAAGCAACCATATTCAATAAAATAAAGGATGTTTTAATGAAATATTTAATATCAGTTTTCGATTGGCTTATGTACATTTTTCATTGTTTTATGGCACTGCATACAAGAACTCTTTCGTATTAAATGCACATTTCACTGGCCAACTACTTGGTACTAAAGCCATAGCCGCGTGTCATTGCATACTCTGATTTTTAAATTTTGCTAAATAACAGACGAGACGAAAAACCATCATGATAGGTATCATATTAAAGATCTTGATGAGTCCATTTCACTGGCCAACTACTTGGTACTATAGCTATTTAAAAAATGCGCAATGTCGACAATACGTCAAACGGTTTCCATAGTTACCAATAGCATTGACATTGTAACCTGTAATTGACATGAAATGAACATGAAAAATCGTTTATTTGCTTTCAATACAATAAATAAATAATAAAAAATAAATACAATAATAATACAAATGCATACATACATACATAGGTACATGTTAAATATTTTTAGCTTTAATCTATGTTTTGAATTTTGACTGAGATAGTTAAGGTTAATAAAGTTATGTAACTTATTTTGTTTATATAAAGATAATAAATGACATATTAATTATTTTAACATACGTCTAAAATATCCGGAGCATGCAATGAAGGTACCTGTTTAATTAATTTCATAGCAATTGCTGAATGTAATAACCAATTGGACAATTAAAATTTACCCAAAAATAATAAAGAGATTGTCACCACTGGTAACCCTTGACCGCCTCATAAAAATTTTGAAAAAAGATGTACAGGACTACTTCCGACGAGGGCTATCGCCCGACTGACGTGTTTGAAACTGAATTCAAAAGGAGAATTTGAATGAAGAATCAAAGAACTATTCTATCAAAAATTAAAATAATTCGACGACGAATGACGACGACGATTTCTACGACAGGAATTTTAAGCTAACAATACAAGGTACACCTAAAAAATTAAAAATGTATTTGAACTCAGAGGTTTCTTTTTATATTACGCTCTGATTCAACCCCTTTTTGGGCAGTTTTGCGAAACCTTCGTCGGTAAAAAACTTATTGTGTGAAAATAATGTACGGGACTGCTTTGTTTCTCGCCCTTGGATCATTTCTGAGGAAAAGGTCTTTATTTTGGTATAATATTTGTTTACATAGCTATATTAGTTGCGACCAATGGTTTTGAAAAGTAAGAAATTTGCTATAGCGTTCTTAATACGTTATTTTATTACCCGCAGTTTATTGATTACTATTGGTATGCTAAGGGCCTTAATACACTAGCGAATTGTAATCGTAGTTCCCGCGAAGCGATCTGTCAACGTACGCGCAACAATATTCGCCACGTGTGCGCACATACGAGTACATTGATAGATCTATCTGCTGAAAATACGCTCGCAATTCGCTAGTGTAATAAAAGGGCCTCTTTTTATAAGGACTGAATATTTCCTTATCTTACCGTATTTAGTTTTCTTGTAGTCAAATTTGTATAACAACTTATATAATGGAGCCGCAATTGTTATAGTGATACATAATACTGTAGATAAATACGGGATACTTCCCACAGGTTGGCGTTGTTTTGATCTCGTGATACATTATTGTACGCATGTTAGTATAATTACATTTAGTAACATCCTGTGACCTACATTTCCATTGACTGTAACGCCTAAGGTAATATTTATTTCCGTAATAGGTATGCAGAGACACCAGTCATTGTTCTGGACACAGGTAAAACGAACTAGATAAATAAATGAAACTATATTTGTAATAATGAAGTATTTAACCACATATTTTACATAGGGGTCACTAGCCAGCCAGCTACCACCAGCAAGTTACTCGGTTTAGGCTTGACCAGTGGTGGTAGCGATATTCTATATACCTAATCCATCCCATACACGGAAAAAATGGTAGTAATAAGGCTAACGTGCTCTATAAAGCTGAAGAAATTGATTATTTAGAATTCTAACTTGTACGTGACCTAGCAACTTCAATTAAAATGCAGGTTTATGATTTATTAATCATGCTGAGCGTTGTTTTACTCGTGCTAAAATACTTACTTACCTGGATGTACAGTCGATCACTTGTCAACCTACTCAAAACGTGAAAAGTGAAATTGAAATAAACCATACTACGCTGACATAACGTTGAAATTTTAGCTGGTGTAGTACAACTACCCTTACATAATTTTTTGAAATAAGAGTAACTTATTTTTAACTATGAAAACGGGGCTTAATAGCGTCAATATTTAATTTTTGGTAAACTATACTGTAGTTACCTTTGTTAAAAATGAATCAAAATCGTATAAGTTTAAAATCTCGTAAGAGTTACTTAGTTATGATAATACATTGCCACAAACTGAGGAGCTCGTAGCCTAGTCGCGAGCACGGTCCGAAAGTGATCGTGCAGGTTAAGGAACATTGGCGCGGTCGTTACCAGGATGGGTGACCGCTTGTGGCATATTTCATCTGAGCTCCTCCGTGCCTCGGAGAGCACGTTAAGCAGTCCGTTTCGGTTGTTGTCGTTCGACAGCAGTCGTTAAGCCATGTTAGAGGCCTACGGGCGGCCTGAACAACTCTGACAAATAGGTTAGCCACTAACCATACGATAAGCAAGCAAGCCACAAACTGATTTCGGAAGATTTTCTTCGCTTCGACGTTGATGTGTTTCTACCAATGAGGAATGTTTCGACAGTGTTTACCTATAAAAGAGCCAGTACTTACTAACCCCGTGTACTCCATCTTGGGCCTCTTCGCCACTTACCACCAGGTGAGAGTGAAGTCAAACGCGGGTGAAGTCGTAAACAAAAATTGCGCTCTGTTTTGTGTGTACCTATACTGCTGGATATTGAAGACACTGAAATTCCCAGTATATACATACTGGGAATGTACATCTATTTTCGTATCTCTAAGACAGATACATTTTAATTAGACAATAATGAACTATCAGATGCTAAATAGCTGCTTTAATAGTTTCAGATATGTGAAACTAACGGCTCCACTGATGTTTTTAGACTGATATTAATGACGAAAACGCCAAGTCACCGTGATATGTAAATCCTGCGTCGCCTCGGTCGGTGTACGGCCCTTAATCTTATAATAGCATTCTCTCATTCCCTCCCTCTTTCTGTGATGTAGACTTGAGTACATATACGGTTAACGATATTAAAACCAAAGTTTTAATATCCAAAGATAATTGTACGTAATGAAGAAACCGTCGTAGGTTTTGAGTAAATGCATCTATCTAGGTAGGTACTTATAGGTGTTAATCTATTTGTCTGACTAGATCTTGTTTTAAAAGAAATAGGCTAGATTAAGTTAGAATGTCTGTCTGTCTAAGTCGTGTTCCGCATTGCTGAGGGTCGTGAATGATCTAAGGAATTAATCACATAGAACGACTCTCGTGGCAGATTTAATGGGGTGGTTTGCCATTGTCTTCCCCATTTCACACACTAGTTATCTCAGCGCGTAGGTTTCCTCACGATGTTTTCCTTCACCGTCAGAGCAGTCGGTAAATGTACGTAAGTCTTTCGAAAAAACCGTAAAACTCATTGGTATATGGCATTGCCTAGTTCCGAACTCGGATCTCCCGCATGGGAGTCCGACGTACTAGCCACGACGCCACCGACGCTCTCATAAGTTAGAATATTGAATATGAAAGAATGAGTAAGTAGACCTTACTCAAAATTCTGATTTTAATTTTATTTTCCTTCTGTAAAAGTGGTTGTATAGGTACTGGGTTCGAATTCGGATGGAAGGCAAGGTGGTTCTAAGAGGTAGGTAATCAAACGTACTGGAGGTACTTTTTTCTTTAATCCTTGTAATTATAACTCTAAAATGGCAACATTAATGTTTCCATGTTATAATTGGTAATTACAAGGATTGCTGCTTCGTGAAAAGGGCCCTGGTATTGTTGTTTTCACGTCTTCGCATTCAAAAATTATATTCTAATGTATGTCGAAGGAAACATAATGGGTAATACAAAGAACTTTCGGTTTAACATTGCACGTGGTTGTAAAAGCGGTTGACTACCATTGCACATGGTTGAAAAAGATTAAACGGTTTCTTTCCGATTATATCCGAGACTAGGTAAACAAGTGGTTAAACCAATGTTATAAGGACTATATCTTGTTGGATTAATTACTTAATCCAACAAGATAGAAAATTTAAAGAAGTTGTATTCCAAGTATCTCGTGGGCTATTAATGTTATATTAGTTTATATGCCTTGCAAGTTCGTTTAAGTCCATAAATTTCCCTGAAAATTGCAGTGTTTCGGGGAACATCTGGCTCAACTCCTCTATTATTCATAAATCGGGCAATATGGCGGCGGTTACTAGTGGCAAATGGCTCGAATAAGTGTTATATGTATCGATTTTATATCCATTCTGTTATTGTTTAGGCAGGACCTAAAGTAGGTAAATATTGAGATTGGCTTAGTAGTCTTGATTACGAGGGCATGGAGAAACTTTTAAAGGTAACACAATAATAATAAAAAACACATCCACACACACACACACACTCCAATTCTCACACACACCTTCTTACACGCCCACTCTCTCTCTCTCTTCACACACGCACACACACATACACGCACACACATTTACAATACAATGCATTCCCACCACCCCTTAAATTAACCTTTAATGTTGTTCTTTTTTTTCTTTCTTTCAAATTTTGTTTTGTTACATGTTCATTTGCACTGGTCACAGAAGAGATCTGTCCTCCTAGATACAGGAACTTCCTAGTTCGGAGGTCAGCGTTTATTATAACTAAGTTGTGGCTCACTAATTTTATTTAGTTTAATATAACATACGCTTAAGTTCCTACTGGTGTATGGACTGTGAATCCTTTGTAATCTAACCGCACAAATAAACTTATTCTTATTCTAATTTACCTACCTAAAATGTTAAATAAATAATACGCAGAGTAATACAAAATAGATTATATATTTATAGGCTCAGTGGAAGACACATCAAGCGTGTTCTACAGAACCCTGTCGCAATATTTTTTGTTATATGATTTCTTGACATTGGTATGTATGTGTTAAACACAGTTAAAGCGAGAAAGCACCAAAGGGTACCTTACGTGTTCGCTACTGCACATTACTGTCATGGTTGCTTGCTTGCTTATCGTATGGTTAGTGGCCAAGCTATTTGTCAGAGTTGTTCAGACCGCCCGTAGGCATCTGCATGGCTTAACGACTGCTGTCGAACGACAACAACCGGGACCGACTGATTAACGTGATTTCCGAGGCACGGAGGAGCTCAGATGAAATATGCAAATATGCTTTATATTATGTATATATAAAGTGTTTCTATCTATCTATCTAAATATGCCACATGCGGTAACCCATCCATGTACCGACCGCGCCAACGTCGCTTAACCTGCACGATCAATTTCGGACCATGCTCGTAACTAGGCTACGAGCTCCTGCCATGGTAGCTACATATGTGAAGTACCGTTATATAGTCGTTATATTTGTAACAGAGTGTTATTTCAGGTTGGTTGTTAATGTACAGACTGTTATTTCAGGTAGATAGAGACAATATAGAGAAACACAATTATCAGGGATGATTCATCACTCAAACGTCAGGAGGAGCATTAAATCTGGAATGTTTCTGTGACTGTATCCAAGCTCGGTCAAGGTATAACATGAAAATAGTGACTAAAAAACTATTGATAACTTGTAATTGTAACCAATACCACATTTACATGTGTAAAGAAAGAAAGAAAGATTATATATGTCCGACACACACATACAAACAACTAGGTACAGAAGACAAAAATAATATTAAACAAATATAATACAAAAAACAAATAAATAAGCAAAAGTAACTAAGTTTGAAGTTTACTTAAACCACTTTTCCAATTTCATTATGAACTTTGGTTGTACCTGTCAAACTCCTCATAGATGAGAGGTTATGACTTAAAAAAATATATCTGAAATATGTTTATTTCAAGTTGTACCTAGTTTGTGTATATCTTGAAAAGTATTATTGCTGTTCAAAATAAAAAAAAAAGGAAGTGCAGTTTGTTATGAAGATCATGTTGCTATCCCTTCGCGAAGTTAGTCAAAAGTAAAATTGTAAATTGTATTATGTTATTCGGTTCCGTGGGCAAAACTTGACATAAATTCACTGCTGACATCACATTTTCATGGGACAGTGAGCATTACGTTACATTGGAGGCAGAATATGAAAACATTCTTCGACCGTAAAAATTGTAGAAACGACAACAAACTATATCGAGGAAAGCAGTCAATTTTTACACTGTAGTAAATATGGATTTACCTGATCGAAAACATCTTGATCAATCAGTTATACCTAGGTCTTCTACTTTGTTATAGTTGGGTGCATCAGATTCTCGTTAGGTCAGATTCAGATTCGAAGGTCAGACAGATAGGTGTACCGTCACCAGAAAATGCTATATCAGAAACATGTAATTAAAAGTATAAATAAAAGAAAATACTTGCTTAATCTAGCCATCTTGTTCCCATTTAAGTCTACCAAGACGGTATCAACATATTACGGTATTCTTCAATCAACATCTTGATAGCATATACGATTATCTATTGGTGTCTATCAAATCTCTTCTTCTTCTAAGTCGTGTTCCTCATTGCTGAGAGTCGTGATCATTCTAAGGATTAATCACAAAGAACGACTGTCTTGGCAGATTTAATGGGGTGGTTTGCCATTGCCTTCCCCATTTCGCACACTGGTTATCTCAGTGTGCAGGTTTCCTCACGATGTTTTCCTTCACCGAGCAGTCGGTAAATGCACGTAAATCTTTCGATAAAACAGAAAAACTCATTGGTACTTGACAATTCATGGTTTCGAACTCGGACCTCCCGCATGGGAGGTCCGACGTCCTAGCCACGGCGCCACCGACGCTCCAAAATTAAATACATAATATCTATATCCAATAGAAAAATATATACTTGGTAGGCTCAGCTTAGGCTTTTTTCAGTGTACCTATATAGATCCTATTCGTACTTATTTCTATATTTATGCTTTATAACATAGTATATAGACAAGGTATGTTGTGGTGCTCTACAGGAAACTTCACTAGCAGGAAATTGACCTGGGAGATTTTAAACACGCAGGTGACTCGTAATAAAATATTACTGTTTCAGAATTTTAAATGCCTTCCCTAAATTTACTTTAACAAAGGAGAAGGAAAGAAAATATTGATTTAATTTAAGGAGATAGCGCCACGGTCCGATTTCTGTGGTATTTCTTAATGTAAAGCTTAGCTCGGATACCAATTTCATGACATTCCGGATTCCGACTTTGAAATCTGGACGTTACCCGCAGAGGTACTAAAATCTGCGCGTTGATTGAATGGGCGGTGGTTTATCTATATAATTGTAAACGTTGCGGATCTATCATAATACAGATTATGCATTGAAAATTTGAATCCTGGCTATTATAGTCTTTTTCAACTATAGGAAGGCACATCGAACTTTTATAAAAACCTAAAAAAAAACGGATTCTCACTGATGTCCGTATCCGTAAAAACAGACGTACAAGACACACATCATTATTCTATGTGCCCTTATCACGAACTAACTATGCACAAAATTCTATTATCCGTCGCATACACAGGTCATATAGGTAATAAAGAATTTTCATCGTTGGACTTGTTCAATGGCGGTGCCGCTTCCATCGAGAGACATTGTAATTATAATCAATAATACTTAGATGGTACTAGTACATTGGCATTGTAGCTGAATACATATAGTAAAGACTCGAACAAACACATACAAATGTACACACCCTTTCACTCTCTTCTACACAAACACGCTTACACACATTTCCAATAAACACATAAATATGCACACACCAAAACTTATTTCTCCCTATAAGCTTTGTTTTAAAATAGGGAATCTGTAATTGGCTGGACTTTTTTGTTTTTAAATTTAAGTGCTGTGGAAATTTATAATTTAAGTTGTGTGTAATAAATAAATAAAATAAAAAAAATAAACAAAGTATTTTATTTAGGTTTTTATTAAATTTCGACGTACCTTCCTATGTGAAAAAGCCTATAGGGTGTATAAAGACCTCCAAACAGTCTGAAACTAGATGTCGATAAAGTCATCAACGCGTGATAAATATTTGGGATGGTAATACCATTATAATTTAAAATTACGCCCTTACCTTACCGTTAAAATTGTTATAAAAAATTCCAAACAAAGCTTATAAAAAATTCTAAAAAATACAGTAGGTATCACGACAAAGTATCCTGTTTCACGTGCCTACATCAAAAGTCCAAGTCCCATAAAGCAAAATGAAATTTTAAACCCTTTATCATTTATTTTTAACCCCGGTGACTTCGCACGTACCGCGTGCCCATGGTAAGCTAAGGCCAGGACTACATGCACCGGTTCCAGCGCCGGTTCGGTTTGCTGCAGCCAATCACGAGGCGCTGACTTCAAGTGGGAGGAGGGCGGAACTCCGCAGGACGCTTGTGATTGGCTGCAGCGAACCGAACCGGCGGCGCTGGAACAGGCGCAATATATTCGCAGCCTTAGCTTATACTATAATGTCGGGTCGTTCCTGTTTCATCGTTACATTAAGTTAGTCTTTAATTTTAAAGCATTAAATTGAATATTCGTGTCTATTATAATTTTGAAGTGGCTGGCCTGTATCCTAGTACGAATCTGACAGGGTCCGTTCCGATAGGAGGTACTCTGATTGGCGCAGAGTTCTTCGGACGAGCATACGCGCCAATCAGAGGTGGAACGGTGACCGCGGAACCCTTAAATCGTCTTTCCTGTCAGATCTGACGTAATGAACTTTTCAGTACAATAAAAATATTCTTTATTGTAAACAAAACAAACATAAATAAAACACGCTTGTAGGAACCACTATGGGGCGCAGCTAGAAATTTGATTGGCTAATTGATGCTGTTAGAATTCAGATAAAGGTAAAGGTATCATAAATAATGCAGCAAGATACCTCAACATGTTCTTTTGTAACCAGGGGTCGAGGAGACAAAAAAATAGCTAATAATTTATTCAGCAATTTTACTTGCTTCCCTCCCGCTGAAGATAAAATCTGTAAAACTACGACGATATAAAAAATGTTGAGCTAGGTCTCTGTTTGAAATCGCAGACATGTGACCTCATCACCAGTACCAGTTAGGGTTACCCTGGTAGAGATAATAAGACTTGTCGAAAAATCTCACACGGGGTATAGGTACTACCTAATATTGTGACTATTATAATATAAACAATTACTTTGACTATAAAGAGACGTATCATTACTAAAAAATGATATAATGATAAAGTTAGAGACTTTCGACTGAAAGGGATTACAAAATGGAAGGTATGAATTAAAATAATGTGTTAAACAATCATGACTTAAATTTGAAGGACATCGAGCACGTGGCAACAAAGAGATCGAGATGAGAAGAATATTTTTTCTGCCTGCTGTCCCGAAGTGGGGATATAGGATAAGAAGAAGTAGAATAGACAATATTAACAAAATGGAAATGAGCCGTATACCTGCGTCAAGTATGTACTTGCTTACGTCACAGGTCAGTAGCTCGACGCAGAGGCTAACTAGGTCGTGCCTGGCTAATGTCCGGATGTTTTCATAACTGAGCCCTTTACACAAAATACTCTGAAAACGTCATAAAATATTTAAAAAATAGTCATGTCTCCAAATGAATTTTGTCCTCATATGATATTGTGTTATGTACCTTTTCCTGGTATTTATTTTCTCTCTTCTTAATTCTTACGTACTTAATTCTCAACAGAGAATTAAAATCACATTGCAACGATTTGTACAAGAGATAAAATAGTTCACAGGCCGAATTACTGCGCAGAAAAAATAACTTAGATGATAATAATGATCATATTTCTACCACAGATTATCTTATTATTATGAAGACGCACGTAGGCCAAACGTGACGTCACTAACCCGAAAATGGCCGCTGAATTTGGTGACGTGAAACAAATGACCAAATGCGATGTAATAACTTTGGTTACCTAAGCCAACAGACTGGGACTGCGGTGACAAACCGCGCGCCATGCTGACTGAGGTACTCAAATTTCAGCAGAGCCATGAAGTTGGAAAACCCATTCCGTCTTGTGCGATCTTTTAGAACTCCGCAAACTGATAACTAGGCGATAAGAATACTTTGAGAACTTTCTAGAAAGATTTTTTTTGTTTATAAAACAATTACCCATTTTTTACTTTAATTTAGTACTGCTGCTATTTTCTTTCTTAACCTTCATTTCTTAGAACATTTTCCTCTCTTGCTTATTTCTTAGGTAGCAATTACAAAATCATCAAGATAAAAACATATTTAACGATCTAAATTAGTGATAGTTACCTAATATAGCTTTAGAAACAACAATGCACACATAGACCCGAACCACCTACTCTTTAGATAGCTACCAAAATATACTGAGTTACTATTGTCGTGATAAATTATCGTGAAATACTTACGCAAAACAATGAAAGACTGAACTTGACTCGAATGTACCCTATTAAAACTACACGGTGAGTTAAGTTTCAAGCTACCCTGATTATGGAGTCCGCAGTGTTGCGGTTTCACACGCAAACGTGAGGGGCTTTCAAAGGCCACTAGAGAGACAACAAAAGGGACTCGGGTCGGTTCAAGGTAAAGACGTTAAATTCCTTACAATTTCGGAGGAGCAACTAATTTTAATATTCTTTTAGGAAATGGAAGGACATTTTGAGAAAGAGACGTTTATAGTACGCGGAATGTTTTGCAAAATGACATTGTGAGCCTGATCCATTACAATATGCTTTTTTGCATTCCTTGGGTCATAAACGTTTTGAATAACCTCCATTACAATATTTCAAAAAAGCTGAAAATTATCTCGTAATTAAACTTAGAAACAACGATATAAGTATCCATACTCGTAGCGCAATCCCCGAAATCTGTAAGTTAATAAATATTCACTATCGCTGATATGATACCATGAAAGTATAGATAGATATTTGAAATGTTCCTGTAAGAATTCATGCGGCATTATTTCATGAAAAACTGTTTAAACCAAGTAACAACAGCGATGACGAGGTGTGTTTTTATAATTTACGTATGGTTGTTTCCTTACAGAATGCATTATAATTTGAAAATGTCATTATCGTAGAGCCAAGCTCTAAACTAGGGGTGACTGATCATTACAGTTGTAAATTGTCATCATAGTCAATTTATAATATAAGTAAAGAGGTACCACCCTAAACCTAAACTTTGGAGAGTCCTTCTCGGGCTGTTTATCCATTATCCCTAGTTTCAGTGAATATTTATTATGAGCCCCTAGCGACCCTCTGAGAACTTTGATCGTTCATTTTTTATCTCGTCCTTTTATCAATCAACTCCGGATATCATTCCGAACGCGTGATTTGTTTTTCCAGTTTGATCTTTCCATGTAAACATGAGCAATACAAAATACCTGCGAACTATTAAAGATAAAGATTTCGAAATTCACCCTATGTGAAATTCTGAAATTCCTATTTTGAAATTCTTGTGGATTTCTGAAGGTAACTAGATTCTAATGGATGGATAAAATTAAATGCATGTTTTCAATGATTTAGCGATTTTTGTAAATCGAGTTTGCAATGCAACTATTATTTGTTGGATTTAAGGAATTGTGGGAGAGATTCAAGTACGAGTAGTTAGAGAACTATATTACAGTGTAGTCTTGTTTACAACCTCAAAATTAAACGAAAATTCCCTGGAAAACATTAAACTTTTCTCGAATTTTCAGTTTATTGAAGACATAAAACAGACTTTGTTGTAGTTTATATTCACAAACGTAGGTAGGTTAGGTTTTATTATAAGTAAGAGACAGAGTACTTTTATATTGTTACATGAAGCGTTTTATAAAATATATTTTTAAATAAATAATATAATAAATTTGTATGTATAATGGCTTCGCTTCGTTTCACAAAAAAATCTCGTGTTAAAATCTCCATCATTACATGGCCGTTGCATAAACTACTATTGTAGATGAGGAATAAAATACATGCCTATTTATACTTTCAGTCAATATATTCTTATCAAAAGGTTAATCTTTCTTTTATTACTTTCGAATACACACGTATACCAAGCAATTAATAGAAGACTGCCTCTACTGTCAATATGGGATATTTACTTTCTGACGACGACGATTTAATCAATCATATAATAGTGTGAGTTGTATAAGCGACTAGTAAAAACGTAGTGATTGCGTTGTATCCTCTTTATCGATTATAATACTTATAGGTTTTAGATTTTGAAATTGGTAATGGACGTCAGAGTTATTCTATGCTTAATTTTTAAAATGACTATTTTTATGTTGGTCATTATGGCTTATAATTATAGTTTATATTTTAGTGTTATGATAATTTTAGTATAAGCTTTTATTTTAACTATTATTTTCAAGACAATTGTAATATTGTTATGAAAATAAATAAATTGAACTTGAATTATGCCCTGAACGATTTGCAGATAAAAGATGTTTGTTCTTTTGTTTTATCGTAACAGGTTACGGGTTCAACTTGTAGCATCATTAATATTTGTTTTATCCGTTTGTTTTGATATGTCAAGAGAAGGTCGTTCAAGGATATTTTGTTGTTCTCTGACCCCAATCTATCTAGTTCATTAGCTTTCATCTCCTGTTGGCTTATCCTTAAAGTTGATAATGGCTTCGGCCTAGTTTACTTCCTTGCCGTATATTTCCTTTTTTGATCTGAGCGACATTTTTTAAATGATCTAAATCATTTCACTTTTAATGATTGCTGCCATTAACACATAGTTTTGCACACCATTGTAGAAATCAAATAAAACTTTCTAAATTGTGGTGGATCCTCTAATTCAAAACCATGACATGGGGTTTCTACACCCGGTAGTTAAGACCTCAAAACTGAATTAGATTCTGGCATTCCATTTCCGATACAATTCTAAAGGCACCGTTTAGCGTTGGACGTACCTACCTACCATTTCCCTTTAGATTCCACGGGTGTTACATAGAAAAGCAATTTTGGCATGCAGGTTTCATTAATCTTTCTCGTACCTACCCTTATTTGCAGAAAAATCGATCGAGACGTAGGTAATGAATTAACGACATCCAATCTATTAAATAAACCCCTCGTCATGGTGTGGTAGCCACCCAGCTCGTTGCTACATTGTCGAATAACTTAGTGGCTAATTATGGTTACATTGAACCAGGCTCTAGTACGAATCTCTGGGATCTTGGTGTAGGTGAAATCTATATCAGAGTAATAGGTATTATGAATAATATGCAAATTTTTACGAAGAAAAAAGTCAACCTTGTGCAAAATGATTATGATGCACTAAGCGTTAGAATATAATTATCACTAGATTCTAACTTGTTCACCCTTTTACGCAGTTTAATAATAGTGCTAAGGGTATTTTGTCTTATTTCTTTTATTCCCTAAAAATGTTGAGCTAATATAGTAATTTGTCAATCATCCTGTCAGAAAATCACACATTACCGCTTCAATTAATAGCTACGAATAGTACTACAATCCCAAACATCCAAACACAGTTGGGACAAAGCATTTAGAGCTGCAATAAGCTATTAACCGCTAAATGTCTGCAGCTGTAAGTTTTGGCCTTCCGTCGCACTGACGCGGTGCGAGAGTGCACAGTTGGCTTTTTTCATTCATTTTTCCTTACAACCTATGTTTCTCTATTTTTACTAACTTTAGTTTTTGACAATTTATTTTCATAATGGTCAATGTGCGCAACTAGAACATTCGTGCTCTATCCAATATACCGGTATTTATTGGAATATTTTAACATGTATGAATTAAATAATAAATAAAAACAAAAAGTGTAATGCATATGCATGTAAACTTACTTTAAGTCATAGTTACTTTTAAGTAGTGAAATACTTAATCAACTTTTATTAATTTAAGTTGTTTACAATAAAATAAAATATACAATACAAAGACAATTAACTATTTACAATATTCAGCTACCTATACCTACCTATATTTACAGAGCGAACAAGCCGTCTAGGGCGCTCCCATGCGGTAAAGTTCCCAGGATGCTGGCAGCGTTATCTTGTTGAACGGCTAGGCTTAGGCGTTGAGCGAAGTACGCGCCAGCTCTGGGATCTCCCGAGGCGAGGACTTGTCTGGTGGAAATGTCTTTTAAAATATTTTTTTGTGTCGGACGACCACGTATCCAAAGTTTCCACAGCCAGTAGTGTAATGTAAATATCGTGTTATGTGTGTGCAAATAAATTATAATTCATTCATTCATGCATAATATGATGTTAGAATAACGTCGCGTATTTTAGGACCCATGCTTATGACCCCGCTACCGAACCGATCCAGTATGGAAGAAGTGTATATCTCTACATTTTTCAACGGAACAGCTGTAAATCAATCTGCTGTCTCGTTTCCATTGACCATGTACGTTGTAGTCGTAAAAATATTTTGATGGCACGCTTGGCCATGCATTCCTTAGACATTAATGTCTCATGTCTCTTTTTTGACGATCGTAAACTATTCGAGCATGGAGGAAACAAGCGATTTCGGATGGAGATGGTATGGTTGGCCGGAGAGGCTAACAGTGAGGTCCTTCCGTCCGATAAAAAAAAGTATCATAGGTTTTGATGTGGAACGTCTTTGCTTTCAGTCGGCTCATGTTTTCGTTGTATTGTATCATCGTAATCGCTATAATTATTCCGTTTTTACTAAGTGTCTAAGTCTGAACTAAGTGTCAAATGGATTGTGTTGTTGCGTTTATGCTGTCATGGTGTGTTCGTTCTATTTTATTGTTTAAAAACAGTTTACAGTGGTTATTATTTCATAAAACTTATGTATTTTACATAAAAATCGTCCGTGTTAAGTGAACGTTATATAAGACAGTGAAATGGGAAATACTACAGATGGTGTGGATCCGGCAACCTAACCTCCAATTGCGTTTGGAATGCAAGACACTAGGCATTGCTAGAGCACACGACTCTCCCTTAATCTCGAAGTTGGTAAACAGATTTTTTCAAAACAGACCCCAAAACGTTCGAGTGATTTTCAAGATTCTAACACGGTCATTGGCCAAATTGCAGAGTGTAAATCACTAGCAGGGGCCATTCATTAAAAGAAAAGAAAAAGAGTTAAATGAGATTCGTTCAGATATCGGGCAAGAAAATGGGAGAGAAGTATGTGCGTTGGAAACAAATTGCCTACCATACCTCGGTTTCAAAAAACGTCTCCATCCCAGCAGCGACGGGAACTTTTTACCTTCACGCATTTGAGTGATTTCGAGGAATAACTTGTCTAATGGTTAAGTTCAAAAGGACGGTTTAACCAACAATAGTGCTTCTTTGTTATGGTTAACGCCTTTGATGCTTGAAGTGTTTTTGAAACAATTTTGTTTAATTAGTTGCTCAGTCGAATAGGCGTAGTCTACATATGCTAAGATTCTTAGAAAAGAAACAGTCTAAGTAGGGACACACTATGCCGAAATTACGCGGCCGAAGTTCGTCGGCTAGTCATTTTGTACGAGTTTTCGGCGACGAAATTTCAGTCAGGTGACAAAAGTGTGGTGGAAGGTGGTGTGTCGTGGCGCGGGTAACCTAAAGAGCACTGTGAACGTAACCGGGCTGAAGTTCCGTCGCGTAAGTTCGGCATAATGTGTCGCTAGGCTTACATGAAGGTGAGGCAGTTGTTTCGAAAATTCGAAATGAAAAATATTATAAGAACTCTAAGTTAATAATTAAAAAAAACCTGACGTGCCATTTTGGAGACCCCTTGGGCTGATAATCTTCAAATTCTTCTAGTTTCATACTGTAAAACTGTTTGTTTACTTTTTCCTGGTCATCATCAGATCCTCGATGTCGGAAACGCACCTTGAACCTGAATTTTTCAGCTCAAATTTGAACCATCAATTACCGTACCAGAGATCCCATCTGACATCAAAGATACTCCAAGATCTTGGAAACTACTGGTCCAATTTTTATCAGACCTAGCTAAGAACACTCTCGACAAATCTCTATTAAATTAAAAAAACGGGTCCAAATCGGACCACCCTCGTTCTCAAGTTATGATGCCACAGACAAACAGACAAAGAGCCCGACAGACAAACGTGTCAAACTTATACACTCGATGGGTCGGGGGTTAAAAATAATAATAAATCTTCATGTATTGCACACTTACTCCTTCTGTTACGGCGGGGTGCGAGTATATAAAATTTAAAGGAAGGTATAAAAATATAAAAGTATAAAAATTAAATATTAAATTTATGGAACTGCTATATCAAGCAGGGGCTAGTTCAATGGTAAATGAAGAAAGAGGGAATTAAAGGGTATCAAGTTTGGGTTTTGGGAACAGTGCACGGGGACTCACATGATCCAGGTCCTGGTCAGCTCGATGGACTCTGCAGCTTCTGCGGCCGTCAAAAACAGTCCAGATCACAAAACACTTAGTGCCGGCACTGTATCACCAATCCCAGGCGGTAGTTCTGTTCATCACTCCGATGAATGCAAATGGCGGCGACCATGTGGTGGTCAAACAGCGGGAAAATTCAGCGGAATTATATATTCGTCTATGCGCGTCGGCGGATGCTTTTCGACTGCGTTGCTATGCATTTTTTGACCGTTCTTGACAGGTCAGAGCGACAATAGGCGTATATGCCCCGTGCGTGGGATGGAAAGGGACAGGGATATTTTTCCCTACAGCCTACTATATATATTGCTATTCCTATTTATTAAAGATGGCGTTAACATTTTCGCCGGCCTTAAAGGGTTGCCTTTAAAAAGAAAACTATCAATATAATATATAAAATACATAAATTACATTTATAGGAATATATTATAAATATGCGGGTAGGTATACATAAATAACTCAAGCTATACAAGTGGTGCAAAACTGAAGAAACTTATTGCGTAGGTAACGGACATAAGCGCACCGCAGGTCGCACATAGCTACCCCTTGAAGTCTTCAAGGTAACGACTCGCACGGCTCCATCGCGTGAAGGGTGTACTTTTTCGATGATCCCCAAAGGCCACGAGAGGGTGGGGGCATTGTCTGTTAATAGAACGCATACGGTCCCTACCCTTATAGGCACAGTGGGTGTGTTCCACTTAGCCCTCGATTGAAGCTGATGCAAGTATTCTGCTCGCCATCGCTTCCAGAATGATTGCACAAGCTTGTCCAGAAGTAGATGTCTCTGATTTATTTGAGACACAGATACAGACTCAACCTCTGGCGCGGGAAAAGAGGCAAGTGGTGCGGTATTTAGGAAATGTGACGGCGTGAGTGCGGCCGGTTCACTCGGATCACAACTCAACGCAGTGAGCGGCCGTGAGTTTACCAGAGCTTCGATTTGTGCCAGGACAGTATTGAGCTCCTCATAACATAGTATTTGTTGGCCTATAACCTTGAATAAATGGTTCTTGACAATCTTAACCATGCTTTCCATACATCCCGCAAAATGTGGGGAGGCAGGTGGAATATTCTTCCATTCAATCCGATTTTCAGATAGCTCCTCTTCAAGACGCGGCTTAAATTCGTCGAGAAATTTATAAACGTCACGTAAGTATGAACGAGCTCCTACGAAGTTCGTCCCTAGGTCCGAGTAAATACAACTTACTGGACCGCGGCGCGAGAGAAATCGCTTTAAAGCATTTAAAAAACTTGCGGTCGACAAATCATTTGCGACTTCGGCGTGTATAGCGCGTGTAGTTAGGCACGTAAATATGCATAACCAAGTTTTGCGACTTTTTACACCTCTACCGCGTATAGGGGTGCACTGCAATGGGCCGGCGTAATCAACGCCTGTGTGGGTGAATGCCTTCTCCATTTGATTTGTGCGCTGGCTGGGTAGATCAGCCATCAGCGGAAACGTAGGTCGCGGTTTGGATCTGAAGCATGTGTTACATTTGTGAATACGGTGGCGTATAATACGTCGAGCGGCGAGGATCCAATAACGATGTCTTAATAACGACATAAGTAACTCGGGTCCAGCGTGCAAATGTTTCTTGTGGTAAAAATCGATTAACAATTCGACTATATGATCGCGGTGCGGTAAAACCAAAGGATACTTATAGTTATATACTTCGGCCGAGTTGGACAGACGACCTCCAACCCGAATAAGACCATTGTCGTCCAGAAATGGTTTAAGTTTCATTAAAGCGGGAGAACAGGATTTATTTCCCTGTATATTTTTAATATCCTCACAAAAATGCACATTTTGTAAGGCGCGAATCAGCTTAACCTCAGCGAATTCGAGATCAGAGCGTGTCACTGAACCGTGACGTGGCAGAATTCCTAAGAATCGGTACACGTACACGATAGTTCGAAGCAATTTAGAATACGAAGACATGCGTAGCGCGAGCTGATAAATCAGTGACTCCGTATTATTACCGACAGTCACCGGATGAGCGACTAACTTTCGTTCAGGCACGTCAACCTCAGCTGAATCTGTGTCAAACATTTTGATGGGCCACTCTGAAGAATCACGTGACGCCCATTCGGGTCCATGAAACCAAAGAGGATGGTCGATAAGCTTATCGGGTGTCAGTCCGCGGGATAAACAGTCGGCGGGATTTTCAAAACCTGCTACGTGATAAAAGCTATCAGCGGGTACGTTCTCAATAACTTTAACCACACGATTGGCAACAAAAGTTTGCCAGCGGTGCGGGGAACCATTGATCCAATATAATACAACCTTTGAATCGGTAAATGCAAATAATTTATTTATTTTATATTGCGGGTTAAAGTTATCAAAAACCACACGTAGGAGTTTTGACAACAGAACGACTCCACAGAGCTCTAGTCTAGCGATAGACAGCGTTTTCATCGGCGAAACCTTTGATTTCGCACAAACAAGGTGCGTGACGATATCGTTACCATTGCACGCTTGCAGGTAAACGACTCCGCCATAAGCACGCTCACTGGCGTCCGCAAACCCCAAAAGGTTAACAGTGCAACCAGCGGCGATACCCAGATGTCGCGGTATGCGTATCTCATTTAGTCTCGCGAGTTGAGAACAAAACTTCTTCCAAACAGCCACGATATGCTGCGGTGGGGTGTCATCCCAGTCGCATTTCATCAGCCAAAGCTCCTTGATTAGGAGCTTGGCGAACAATACGGTGGGAGCCACCAAACCCATAATGTCCCAAAGACGGGCCACCGATGACAGAATCGTGCGTTTCGTACATGCGTCATCTGGTGCGGCGACTTCAAAGCGAAAACTGTCACTAACCATATCCCAGCGTAAACCGAGAATCTTGTGCGGCATTGACCTTTCAAATTCGACGTCTGGTGAAGCTCTGTGTGATGCGGGAATATTTTTCAAAACATTCTTACAATTACTTGCCCATTTTACTAAATCAAATTGGCCACATTTAAATAATTTAATAAGTTCGTGCGATACTGCAATTGCATCAGCTTCCGACATGAGCGAAAAATTTAAGTCATCTGTATAAACAGCTGAGCTTGCAGCTAAGACTGCGGTGTTACTGAAATTGTGACCTTCGTCCTCAACTAGTTGACGGACGACGCGTAGCGCATGAAAGGGACTCGACTTCAAACCGAAACAAACTCGATTGAATTCTAAAACCGATATAGGTTCATGCGGATAAAATCTATACAATATGCGTTGAAATTTACAGTCATCAGCAGACATTCCTATCTGTAAAAACATTTGGCGGCAATCGGCGGAAAGCGCGACGGCGAAAAGACGAAATTTCAAAATAATAGCGAATAAGTCGCCCTGAATGTTAGGTCCGGCGTGCAGTAAATCATTCAGGGCGTATCCTGTGCTAGTCTTACTGCCGGCGTCCAGGACTGGGCGAATTTGATTTTTGTCTGGGCGAATCACTCCATGATGAGGAATATAATATGCGAGCATCGACAAATCGGCGACTCTCACCGGTGAGATGTATCCCTTTTCGAGATATTCCTTGACGATGTCGTCGTATGCGTCGCGTAATTTACGCGAGGCCTCCAACTTCCGTTCGAGGCATAAAAATCGTTTATATGCTGCGGTATACGAATTTCCTAGCTTGTAGGGATCGTCACTAAATGGTAGTTTAACTATATACCTACCGTCGTCGCTACGAACAGTCGTAGTCTTAAAATGTCGCTCACACTCAAGTTCTTCTTGACTTTGAGCGGGCGGCGCGTGAACTTCTTCCAGTTCCCAGAATCGTTTTAACAACCCGTCAATTGCACAACATGAAGTTGTACTATTATTTTCATAATTTTCCAAAGTCGGAACCGAACCCATAACAACGAAACCCAAGGTACTCTCTAGAACGGGGGGAGTATTGTATACATTACTCACCACCACTCCAGGTATCATTAGGTATGGATACACCGAGGCACCAATTAACATATTTATGGGACCTGGTGTTGCATAATCTTCATCTGCGAGCGGTAATGATCGTAGGTATGGAAGTGCAGCGGTATCTACCGTGGCCGTCGGCAAATCTTCCGTTATTCGGTCCACGACCAAAGCCGAAACATCATAATTAATATTTGGATTTAGCCGAGAGTAAAATTTAAAGTAAACAGAACCCTTAGTGGATTTTTCGGAGCCACCTATACCCTTTATAACGAGTTGCGAATTTCGACCTCTCAGTCCTAATCGTTTCGCTAAGTTTTGCGTAATAAAATTGGACTGGGAAGCAGAGTCTAATAGCGCCCTTATCTTGACTGGAGTCCCGTTACTATCATAAACGATAATTTGCGCAGTCGCCAACAACACAGTACATTGCCGGTTTAGTACTCGTGTAGTATCGTCGGAAACGAGAACATGCGGAGGAGCAATGGACGTCGTACACAACGAAACATCTGTTCGACGCAATGCGTCACCGCTTGATGCAGCGCCCGCGTCTAACGTATGGCGCTGAGTAAGCGCTGCAGCGGGCGGCGCGGTTGCAGAGACAACCGCTCGGGCTGCGTCCGCGCTAGCCGTGCGCGCGAAATTTGAATTGTCACTTACTGACTGGTACTTAGCGTGGGACGGTAATGCGTATTGCGAATTAAAATTTTCAAAATGTAACAAACTATGATGTTTGCCATTGCATGTCCGGCATTTACCTTTCGAATTACAGTGCATAGCTTTGTGTTTTAAGCTTACACAATTAACACATGCACCATAATTCTTTACACACTTGAATCGGTCATTAGGTGACATTATCATGAACGCGGGACACTTATAAAAATGTTCATGCACAATATTGTCACACAAACATTTTTGTTCGGGGGAAACTGATACGTAAGTTTGAGGGTTAGGTATTTTTAAAACATTGTCATTTGATTTACGCGGTTTTGAGGTAGTTATCTGAGAACGGTAAGCGTTATTATTTACAATTTGCGTATTTTGGTAAATTCTACATTGACCACAAATAAAATCCACAAGACTATTGTACGTGGGTATTTTTGTACCGCGTGAGTCCATTTCAAAGGCGTGGATAGTTTCGGGGTCAAGTTTTTTTATAGCCATGTGTAATAGCATAAAATCTGATAGATTATCAATATCGAGGTTTCTTAAGGCGCTCGCTGCGGTTGCGAAATTATCTAAAAACTGTTCAAAATTAACTAATGAAGCCGAACCAAACGCCTTAACTCCGATCATTTGGTCTAAATAGGTACATGCCAATGAGCGAACATCTTCATACCTATTTTTTAGCGATTGAATAATAAGGTTATAATTTTCACCGCTCGGGGTGATTCCGGCAAAGACAGACTGCGCTTTAACAGACAATTTACTAAGTAAGTAATATAATTTTTCAGAATCCAATAAGTTTGGATTTTCATGCACATTAGAGTCGAAACATGCGAAGAACAGCGGCCAGTTACGTCTGTCTCCGTCGAAATGCATTAATTCTATAGGCGCTAGTGAAGCTCTCTTCTTAACTTCACTATTTGTAATTCTCGGGGATGCGTTGTTGGAGGTGGACGACTCGTTCTTAACCGACAGTTCAATCTGCGAAATGACCCTTTTGCAATAGCTATATAGATCCTCGAATGCACATAACGGCTGATAGTCCGGAATGTACTTAGAGTCCATTGATAGGCGTATAACGTGTTGCTTGTCTAACGTGTCACTGAAATCTGACTTGAGATCATTTATAGTTTCCGCTCGAATTAAAAACGTTTCTCTCGAGAGCGAGTCTTTATGAGCGGACCTTGCAAATTCATAGATAACTTGCATACGTGCGTATAGTGCGTTACGTTTTGCATCTAACATACGTAATTTAATGTCTTTATCGGATAAAATAACCACTTCGGCGTCATCACTGTCATTGTCATCCCGAATGTTATCTTTTTTAGGAGGCATTGAAATGTAGGTAGATACTATTAAATAGTACCCGTTAAGTAGGTAAAAGAAAAGAATGCGAACCTGCGAGACGATGCGTTATGCAGTTATACCTACGCGCTGTTACTTTACGATTCTAAAAATAGCACTCTGATGTTGCAAGATAGATGGTTAACTGATAAGACAACGTTGTAATGCTTAAGTTAGGGAATGATTATATTATAAATAGCGGAGTAATTATGTGTATAGATAGACTATTGGATAGCGGGATAGTATAACAGATAGTATGATAGGTAATTTAGATATAAACGTATGCGGGGCGGGTAATTAAATATAATTTTACTTATAGGTATATAAATATATGCGGTTGAATTATTTAGGGTTTTAATTATTTACCTACAAGGCCTTTTGCGAAATAAACAGCGGAAAAATATGAAAAATTCGAAAAAAATCGGAAAAATTCGGAAAAAAAACTAAAAAAAGTTATTTTTTAAATAGGATTAAACAGGATCTAGTAAGTCCTGTGATCCGGCTCGAAGGACCAATATGTTACGGCGGGGTGCGAGTATATAAAATTTAAAGGAAGGTATAAAAATATAAAAGTATAAAAATTAAATATTAAATTTATGGAACTGCTATATCAAGCAGGGGCTAGTTCAATGGTAAATGAAGAAAGAGGGAATTAAAGGGTATCAAGTTTGGGTTTTGGGAACAGTGCACGGGGACTCACATGATCCAGGTCCTGGTCAGCTCGATGGACTCTGCAGCTTCTGCGGCCGTCAAAAACAGTCCAGATCACAAAACACTTAGTGCCGGCACTGTATCACCAATCCCAGGCGGTAGTTCTGTTCATCACTCCGATGAATGCAAATGGCGGCGACCATGTGGTGGTCAAACAGCGGGAAAATTCAGCGGAATTATATATTCGTCTATGCGCGTCGGCGGATGCTTTTCGACTGCGTTGCTATGCATTTTTTGACCGTTCTTGACAGGTCAGAGCGACAATAGGCGTATATGCCCCGTGCGTGGGATGGAAAGGGACAGGGATATTTTTCCCTACAGCCTACTATATATATTGCTATTCCTATTTATTAAAGATGGCGTTAACACCTTCTATAAGTCTCCTTATTGATGAGGGTTCTCTCACCTACCAGAAACCACACTTGTGCTTTATTTATTATTATTATAAATACTGTACCACTGCTGGGAAGAATTCTGCTCATATCAACAACTAATAACATCATTCATTCCATTTACCCACTTAGGTTCTAAAAGATCCCACCAAAAACATAGATGTGATCAAAGATGCCAAGTGTGCTACAAGAAACAAGTAGGTCTTAGCTTCGTCGATAAAATAATTGAGTCTAAGGAGATGCCAAGTTTAAGTAAGACTCAAACTTACCTACAGAAATATATAACATTGTATAAATTGTTTTAGAAGTAGAATTGTTGAAATAGAAATTAAAAAAACGTTTATTTGTTGTCTGCAGCAAACAACGCAATTCCGCTTATATATTATACAACTGACACTAAATTACTAAATTAATAATAATGCACGGCGTACATGCTGCTACTCTAGAGTAGTCTAGAGCATGGCGCTGATATTCTGCTTTAGCCTGTTGAGGTCGGAGGCGGAAACCCAGCAACGATAATCTAGAAGTAATGTAAAGTTGTGTGCTGAAATGGTAGGATGGTATTACTTGCTTCAAACTAAATCTCTAACTTGGCAATGGCGTATTTTCATACAAGACTTAAACTCTTCTCTTGAAAGAGTCTTATATAAAAATTGATATCATCATCGTTAGCCTGTCATTCATTCATATCTATTTACCCCACATTTACTGACGTATAAAAAGATTTCCGAAAGGAATATTACCTACACTTTCTCTGTGCAGTTGGTCAAACGACCTTATAGAATTTATTTTCGTTTTTTGAAACATTCGTAATAGAAAACAAATTGAAAAGAAAAGAAAACTCCTTCCGTTTGTAATATCTATTGCAATTACTGGCCCTTCCTATTGCTTCACTGATTCCTTTTTCTTCAACCTTTTTCTCAAAATGAAACATTTGTGAGATTTTTCCTTGAGTAAAGATTAATTGTTAGTCAGGTTCTTGATGACAACTTAAGTGAATTCGTTTTTTTAAATAGAAATAATAACATTTTTGATACCATTAACTTTTTAAAACGAAATTCGTCAATACGAAATATATTCTTCAAAGGATAGACAGACAACTTTCCGGGACCATGACACACTCAATGAGGTGTTTTCTTTGTAAGAGACACTCTGTCTCTGACCTCAGCTTACCTACTTCAGTTACAAAAATCCTATTTTTATGGTACTTACCTACACTCCTGATTCTGGAATTATTAACCTATATACCTGTATTTTAGTCTTGACCACAAAAAACCAACAAATTCCAAATTATTTGTTGAGACTTGAGTAACCGATTCAGTGCGAAAAACGTTTTAAGTGGCTTCCTACGCTAATATTTGAATTCTTAATTTTCTTTCACGGTTCTATTCCCAATAATACCATGTATAGAGCGAATGATATATGTATACATATGCGTAGGTATGTAGTTACAAAAACATTTCTGGTTAAAGGACTTTTAAAACTATTTTGTAAAGCCCTTGTTTGTCTAGGCCAGGTAATCAAACTGTTCTGGATGTTAGTTTTAATTAACAGATCATCCTAAATTTCCAACAACAAACGACCTACGCTCCTTAAATTCCTAGACAGGATTACCTGCCATCTAAATCTACAACGCAGCCTAATTTTAACCCCCGACCAAAAAGGATGGGGATATTATAAGTTTGACGCGTATGTCTGTTTGTCTGATTGTTTGTGGCACCATAACTCAACAAGTGATGATCCGATTTTGACCCGGATGATTTTGTAGAGAGTGTTCTTAGCTATGTGTATTATAAACGTTTTCAATTTCAATTCATTCAAGATATTTTAATTCGCTTACTGGTAACCCTACCTACATAAGGTTCTTAATTTTGGCAACTAGAGTTAAATAAAATTTCGTATAAATACGTAGATGTTAACTTTACATACTTACATATTACAGACAGCACAACGTCTGTACTAGACCTGTTAAATACCTACACATCACACAGAATCTACATAAACAAAGATCCTGACATCAATGAAGTCCATCAAAAAGGTATCAGGTGGTAAAAGTAGCTTCACTTCCCCAGCATAATTGCGTCCCCAAGGATCTCTACCGCATGTCATTTATGTGACAGGCTCCATACGAAAACGTGGCACCCTACATCTGTGACAAAGATTAACGATGCGCTAACCGTGGCTTCATCAAGTTCAGCTCTCATTATTCCCTGAGTGCTTCCCCTTAAGCGGGATGCAGTAACCACAGCGAAACAGATGCGTAAATTGTGGCTTAAGAGAAACTGATGAAGCAATAGAGATGCAATGATCGATAGAGATTGACTCTTTTCTACAGACATGGTCAGAGTAAAAACTGGCGAAACAAGTAAGCACTTATTGTTATTAAACAATACTACAAATCAGTAGAAATACTGGTTTGACTGTAAAGAAATTTCACGCAATAAAGTTCTGTCATTGTCAAAAAAAAGAGAAATGTTCAGAGGAAACTTATAGTCCTGTGTGTGTATTAAATAAATAATTATATTTTAAATTTAGAATAAAGATGTATTTTTAGTTATCCGGAGTAAACTGACGTTTCTCGCCATACTAATGTTACGTCAAACCATACAATGAAAACGTTTACTCCGGCTAATTAAAAATACGACTGTAGGATTAGGATAACTTTAGCTTAAATGTCAGACAATATACTTACTTACTTAGATCATATTTTACTGGAGTAAAATAAGTTTAAAGAGGCTTATTTATTATGAATGGCCTTAATCCAACTTTGGACAAGGTGTTGGCTGATTATGATAAAGATAACATTACAAAGATGTCCGCTATCTCTTATAAATTAAGCGACGCGTGCGCAACTGTGCAGCCCAGCCCGTCTGAGAAGGACACGTGCGCCCGATTACGCCTCTCGTCGAGTTTGAAATACGAGCATACCCTAAAAATAGACAGCCCTTAATGACCCGTTGTTTAAGTGACTGGTTCCTGAGGCTTATCCCTCAAACAGCCGCCTGTTGTAAACATTTTTATCCCGAGAGGTTTTATTATCCACCATATGGGATGAGTGTGTGGCCCGATAGTACGTGATGGATATTGTTGGTTGTAAACTGTAAAATGTAAACAATGGACGCTGAGATTTATGCGGTATTAGTGTGTTTATAAAGCTTTTATAAATTATCAGATTTATTAGGTACTCATTCGGTAAATAGGTTAGTAAAAAGTTGAGATTGGGGTATTTTTACTGAATTTGAACTTTTGGATGGCAAAAAATTCAGTTGGACTTATTGATTTCCCGCTCAGCAGAGACTTACCTAAGTCATCTGTCACTAAAAGGTTTAAATATGTAAAAGTTAAATTAAAAATTCTTCTATATTTATATGCATTACTTTTTTCGGGTCGTTCCCCGTGGTATAACCGCAATGCCGTCTCATACCTCTCGTATATACACCATTAGTTTGTACTTGGTTTAAGTTAATATTTTTATACACTTACGAAGTATGTAATTACTTACCTAAGTGGAATCCTAATTGGCTTAACTAATCTAGATTTAACTTTCTAATTAATTTAGGATATTAAAATATTTTTTTGTCACTACCTATCGTATCTACCTTGGGAAAATATCCATGTTTCCCATGGGAACAGTGAATCACTTATTAGTACAGCCGACGTCGTTTGTCTGAAATTCCAGTAAAGTCGAGTAAAAATGTCTTTCTTATATCTAAGAAAGAGATCTTTTAAAGAACAGCTTTAAAGCTCTGTTGAAAATTAAAATTGATCGATCGGTAAAAACACAGGCTGTCGAGACATTCCCTAAGCGCCGCGATACATCATTTCATATATAATATAAACGTATTTTTACACGATTATGAGATTAATATTATGTCTTGCACCTGCAAACATTTGTAATACCTGTTACAAATGTTTCCTTGCCAATACTTATTGGCAAGGAACTTATTGGTAATATAGAGGTGTCGTGGGCATAAATCACAAAAAAAATATTCGACATAATATACTTTATTGCGGAGTGTAAGTTTACCGAAGCGCAATGGTTTAAAAGCTACGTCAGGAGCTCAACATTTTCGATAAGGGAATTTAGCAAATATTTTTTTTAGTGTAAGTATGCGTTAAAAACCATAACCCCTCTTTCGTTGGGGGTTAAAAAGAAGAACTAATAAGTTACTTTTTTCTCTAGAAAAGTAATAGACCGGTTTCGGTATTATACTGGGTGTCCAAAAAGGGTATTTCCAGTTTAGATGTTAAAATCATAAATGAAAATGGGGTAGATATGAAAAAAAAATTATGTCGTTATGCGTAGTATTTCTTATAAATTTAGTTGCAATGGAGTCATATACCGGAGCACAGCGTGCATTTTGTGTACGATCTTACTATCAAAACAATAATTCAATAATAACTGCGCGTCGGTTATATCGCGCGGAGTTCAATTTGCGAGGCGTTAATTTATCTCCCAGTGCAAAGGTTATTAGAAAATGGGTTCAGACATTTGAGGGTACGGGATCGACAGTAAAAAATCCTGGTTCCGGTCGTCCACGAGAAATAAGAGTGCCTGAAGTCATTCAAGAAGTGCATGAGTCGACAAGACAAGATCCCACACTTTCACTGCGTAAGCGTAGTCAAGCCCTAAACATTAAAAAATCAACATTACACTTGATTTTAAAGAAGGATTTGCATTTACGTGCTTACAAAATTTAATTGGTGCAAGAATTAAAGCCCACCGATTATGGACAGCGACTGAATTTGGTGCCAGATCTCACACGACTGACAGGTCAATTAGAGCCCTGAATGAGTTGTTCCCAGGAAAGCTGATTACAATAAAGGGTAACATTAAATGGCCCCCCAGGAGTCCGGACTTGAGTCCAATGGATTATTTTTTATGGGGTTACCTCAAAAGTAAGTGAAATAAGGATACTCACTAATGGTTTATGTGAACGTGTAATAGGTAATTTACGGTCACGACTTGAAGAGTGCCAAAATCGGAATGGACGTCATTTAGACAACATAATTTTTGGTTACTAATTTTTCCAAATCGTGTACTTTTAGATAGTAATAAACCAATTACAGAATAGAACCATTTTCATTTATGATTTTAACATCTAAACTGGGAATACCCTTTTGGACACCCAGTACTATTTAACGAAGAGGAGATATTAGTATCTCCTCTTCGTTAAATAGTATAATACCTAATTTTATTGAGGGATTCTAGAGTACTGTTTATAATGATGAAGTTTGGTAAAACTAAGCGTTTTCCGTACAGGGTAAATCTCTCAAACTGGTTAGACAACTACTAAATATTCAAAGCAGGTAGGTTAGGTAAAGTTTTTGGGCTTAGGTTTCCTAGTATCTAAATATACGTGAATTAATTAATGGCTATGGAATTTTTAGGTGTAACATTTATAGAATATACTTACCTAATTCTTGATTTTTTTATTGACAATACTTGTTACCTACCTACCTACCTAAAATTACGAGTAAGTACTTACTTATAACATTTAAAAATCTAAGATCTATTCGTAATGCGTTTTTTTATGTAAACCCGCGTTTGACCTCTCATCTAGTGGTAAATGACGATGAGGTCAAAGATGGAGCACACTTAAGATCAGTAGTACCATTGCTATATTTTTTACTTAATTATTTAATTTTAATAATTTAATTTTCATGTGTGAAATTGAAATTGTAAATGTTGATGATGTTAATTAATACCAAATAAATAAATGATATACAACTTTGTATCTCTAGTACCATTAAAAAAAGACAAGTCATACTCGTACCTCGTTTTATGTACTGTACCTACCTAACAAAGAATTGATCTGAACCCGTAAGGAGTAAGGAGTACTGGCTCTTCTATAAACACTGCCGAAAACGCGGAAGCGAAGACATTTGACGACAGATTTTACAGAGACCCTGAAGGATTCCTTCCACCAGCAAGTTACTCGGATTTATCTCCTAGTACGACACGCTTATCCAGTGCTGGTAGGGATATTCTAAATCCGTCCTCATACTCGTATCAAGTAAAGTTTACGATTGTTATATTACCACTGTTAGTGTTTATGGTTTATCATAACGCATCTTCCATTGTCCACAGAACTGCTCCTCGGCACATTACGAACACACCAAAAGGCCGCCTGTGACGAAGAGATGGTGACCCTCATCTGTCCGCGAGGCACCACCATCAGCATCCAAGTGGCCCAGTATGGGGCGTCAGCTACCCAGGGTTCCTGTGCATCAGAGCTGGCGGAGTACCAGCCAGTAGCAGTCGAGGTGGTTGGAGACACGTCGTGTATTTGGCCTAGTGCTCTGCAGGTTAGATGGTTTTTACTTAGGCATTTACTGGACCCACATGCTCCATCGTCGACCTCATCGTCGCTTACCAACAGGCGAGATCGAGGTCAAATGTGGGTTTAGTAGTCAATAAAAATAAATTTAAAAAACAGGAGCTTTGTCTGGTTACTGGCAAAAAAAACTCAGACACTAACCCTTTTTTTTATTTCAAGTAATTTCTTTAAACTACCACCGCTTCGTAAGATGCTTTATCAAAATGTTTTTGGTCTCTGGCTCATATTCTATCTACACGACTCCATCCATACCTAAAGAGAGATGTAAGCTCTAGGTGAAATTTATCAAGGGCCCACGCTTTTGTGAGCCCCAATGTCTTTGTTTTGATAGAAATAGAAATACATTTATTGCCAAATAGTCATATAAATTTAAAATTAGAGTACAAAGCACTATATGATCTCTTTTCGATTTGAGTATCTTGTTATATAAAGCACGAATGTGTTTTTGGTAGGTATGTAAGGCGAGTAAATGGGTCAATATTTTTATTTAATTTTCAATAGCTGTGGATGGGAACTGAAATGGCCCCGCCATAGCTTGCTATGCCTTTCAACTCTTTTATCATACCTAACATAAAACACTCTGTTTTTGCTTAGCAATTCCCTATCGATGTTTATTACTGCTTGCTATTCATACAGGTACAATTCCCAGCCGTAAAACAAAGTTTCGATTGAGCCGTCACCTTTCGGCACGAATTCATATTCCTGGATCACAGTATTGTTTTGTTCAGCAGTATTGTTCTGTGATTCTGACCGTTTCCCATTTGGTCAGTTTTCAGTTCATCCGCACTTTTTCAATGTGGATAAGTTGGAAATGGCTCTGTGTGAGATTAAGCTTATGTGTTTTTCATTGTTTCGTAGTTATTTAAAATCTGCATGCTTTATCGACTTCATCGTTGATATAAAACCATTGTCGACGATGCAAAAGAAAATGAAATGGTAGCCTGGCTGGGGGGCACACTTTTATATATTTCTGCTGCAAAACAGAATGCTTGCATTACTATATTCCGGTTTGAAGGGTATTAGAGAGTGCCAGCATAATTACTGGCACATTATGAGGCACACCATCTATACTCAATACCCAATATATTTATTGCTTCATGTGGTTACATATAGATGTTACATTTTATTTTCCGTACGCACACAACTCCTGTAAGGGCACTGCAATTTAATATTTTTTTAATAGGCTATAGACTGTCTGCTGGGCAAAGGCCTCCCCTCCTCCTTTCCATTTTTCCCTATCCTCGGCGTTCTTATACCATGCTTTTTGGAAGTGGTCAATATCGTCCTTCCACCTACGCCTGGGTCTGCCTCGGTCATTGCTTGGCGATCTTTGCCCACTTTTCCGGATGCATGCGGCATACGTGGCCTGTCCAGTCCCCTCAATTGAAAAAACCTTTCAAGACTAATTTAAATGAAATTATGTAATTATTATCACTCCTTATATTCAAAGAACTCTTGCAAGTTATAAAAAACATTTGTCAATTAGACATTTCTTTAAGTAGTTGTGAAACGATTTTTCACTTTCTATTTTTCTTTTAAGTCCTCAAAAGTCCTCAATAAGTTGTCTAAGGGATTTACCGTCACGTAGTCCGTTTGCTTCTCTGCTGCTCCAAATACAATAAAAAAAGAAAATGACTTCGAATTAAGTACTTATAAAATCTTTCAAACACCACATTGCTGCAAAATAAAAATCATTTCATTTCATAAATAAAAATTCATGTTTACAACTCGGGCGCGCTCTACCCTCATTGGTATGCCGATCAGTTTTTATGTCAATGTTCGTAACCCCAAACCTTGCATCAATGAATTAAATGGAAATAAAAAGAGGTTCAAAAATTAAATTCAGCTAACAAGCACAGTTAAACACGTTAGCTTTCTGTAAAAAAACTGCCCTCGGTAATGTACGTAACATGAACCAAATTAAAATTTCATTATTTAAATCGAGTCAAAATGAATTAAAAAACTCATAAAGAAAAATGAAGCCAAATGTTACATTATTTAAGAAATAATGGCAACGAATTAAATTAAATTAAATTATAATTAACTTTATTCGAAATATTGTCGAAATGAAAACTTTTACAGACATATTTTGTGTGATGTGTACTGGATATAAAATTATTTGGATCATTATATCTCAATTTGCAGTACAATCTGAACGATTGAAAGGAATATTTTGGATCTGGTTAGCTATTACCATTCTCAAAACGGTGAAATAATATCATAAAATGGCGTGCTAACAGTGCTGGCTGAAACAATGCTAAACAGAGCCAATCCTATCACGTTGTTAGTAAAGCGTTTAGCACGCCTTCTTATGATATCATTCTGCGGTTTTGCTAGCTATTACCGTTTTTAAAACAATGAAAAGATATCATAAGATGACGTGCTAAACAGAGACAATGCTGTGAAGTTGGTATAGCGCTATCTCTCTTTATCACGTCATTGCATGATTGATTATACCGTTTCATTGTTTTGAGAACGATGACAACTATTAGCGTTCTCAAAACTGTGAAACGACACACATTTTCATGAAATGATATCATGAATTGGCGTGCTAAACAAAGACAGTGACAGGAAACCAAGAGTAAACTAAGCGGTTTAGCACGCCGTAACATGATATCATTTCATCGTTTTAAGAACGGAGAAACAGGGCCAGCTATTATAGCTGGCCCTGTTTCACAAAATTTGGCTGACAGTCAGTCGGTTCAGAACCCATTGACATTACAGTTTGTTCATTGTTTGTCTAACTTCAGCCAGGCAGCCAAAGGGCCGCTACTATTGATTTAGGAGCCTTGTTTAATAACGGTAGTTAGGTAGATACAGCTACCAAACTATCTGAATGTTTAGTTACATAGTACCAGTGAGCCGACGATTAGAGAATATTTTGCCAGCTTTTAGCTAACCTAAGGTAATACTTTTAGCAACGGGTTTCTTAAACGTCACAGTGTAATTTTAGTAAGGTAAAGTAAATGTTCTGAATTGTTCTAGGTTATAATATGTACAAATAACTTTAAAAAAATAATTAATTAAAAATAACTTTATAAAATAATTAATAAAATTAAAAATCTTAAATTTTCAATAATTAATTAATACTTTAAGACGTACCATTGTGTAGACCCCCTTACTTTTTCCTGATCATCATCAGATCCTCAAGGTTCCAGATGTGGGAAGGTCACCATAGTCATAAACATTTGAGCTCAAACTCTAACCACCTACCTGTTACCGTTCTAGAGATCCTATCGTACTCGTACTCCGACATCCCAAGATACTCCAAGATCTTAGAACCACTGATCCAATTTTCATCAGACATGACTAAGAACATTCAATAAGTTAGACCTGCGGCGCCTGAAGGCGGGGGGACACTCAGGGATACGCCCTGCGCGGAGCTCGGCCTTCGGCCTCGCCATGGCTATATTAAAATTCCTAGCTCCACATCATTTACATTTATTTTTTTACTGCCATCTTTAAATATATTTTTTCTCTTGTATTTTCTCAGTTTAGTTCGATCGTTCTCACTTTAGTTCGAGAAGACCCCATTCGTTTCGGCGGGCTTATAATCTTCAAATTCTTCCAGTTTCATATTGCGAAATTGAAGTTCACTTACATTTTCCTAGTCATCATCAGATCCTCAAAGTTTCTGATGTCCTGAATATTGTGTATTGTCCATGAACCTGAATATTTGAGCTCAAATTCGAACCATGTAGCTATTATCGTTCCAGAGATCCCATCTGTCATTAAATATACTCCAAGATCTTGGAAACCACTGGTCCAATTTTTAACAGACCTAGCTAAGAACACTCTCGGAAAAATTATCTATTAAATGAAAAAAACCGGGTCAAAATAGGACCATCTATTGTTAAGTTATGATGCCACAGACAAACAAACCGACAGACAAACGTGTCAAACTTATAAGGCGTCCTCCCTCGATCGGTCGAAGGTTAATTAATACCACGACTATTATATTTGAGAGAAAGAGGATTGGAAATAATACAGAATATTTTTGTTGCGATGATAATATAAAACGACGTCTAAATAGAATTAGATTTTTGACAAACTTAATGTTTACAAAAAATATTTAGTTAGTTAACTATAAAATACGTAATTCTAAATAAAGCATTAAAATAGACAGAACCTACTCGCCTATTAAGACCTGTTCTGGTAACACGATTTGTATGTTTACTAACATCATTCATCTATCCATTTAGCAACCGTTCCTCTTCTCGGCTTTTACGACATGGTATTTTCTGATATGGTTCGGCAATAAGCGGATTTTATGGGCGGCTGCCGATATGGTGTGAAGCCTTTAATATGTCTTGCATAAGCGAATAAAACCAAAATATAGCTGAGTAATTTTGGTTATCATACCATGCAAGTCCAGGTCACCCCTAGGTGACTACTAGTTATAACTCTAACTTAAAAATGTAAGGAACCCCCGACGTACCATTTAGGAGACCCCTTACTTTTTCCTGGTCATCATCAGATCTTCAAGGTTCCAGATGTGGGAACGTCACCATGATCATAAACATTTGAGCTCAAACTCGAACCACCTAACGAACAGATCCTCAAGGTTCCAGATGACCTTTGACCTAAATATTTGAGCTCAAATTCGAGCCATCTAGCTATTACCGTTACAGAGATCTCATCTGACATCAGAAAACCACTGGTCCAATTTTTATCAGACCTAGCTAAGAACTCTGGATAAAATTCTTAAATAAAATAAAACCGGGTCCAAATCGAACTACCCGTTCTCAAGTTATGATGCCACAAACAAACAGACGGACAGACAAACGTGTCAAACTTATAATACGCCCTCCCTCCATCGGTCGGGGGTTAAAAATATATAAATTGATAACTGACGATAATTAACCAATTTGAAAAACGCCACCTGGTAACCCCATTGTACGTGGATTAAATGCATGTTGTAATGACTTGATTTTTTAAAAAATTCTTGCCATCTGAAGAGCTTTAGAATATTATATATATTATATATAACTACCTAAGTAAATTATAGTACATTATATACACTACATACTCTACACACACACACGCACGCATACACACACACACACACACACACACACACACACACACACACACACACACACACACACACACACACACACACACACACACACACACACATGTAAACGTTTTGATAAGTGGTCACTATCGCCCATTGAACTCTCACTTCACTATAAGAGGGTTAGTAGTGGGTTTAAGTTTAATTAGAGGGTTTTCGATTATATTGAGGAATACCTCATGTGCCGGTATAATTACGCTGGCTCTCTTATAAGCTGCAAACCGAAACAACATTACTGCTTCGTGGAAGAAATAGCTAAAAAGGCTATGCTAAAACTTTGTCGTCGAAACTTATAAAGCCCGGTAGATCAATTGCTTTTCCTACCTATGTTATGTCTGAAGTTGATAAGAACGACAGGTAGACGCTCACATAAGTAAATATCCTAGAATATATATTATCTATTCTAAGGTGAATATATAAGTAATTTATTTTCCGTCAAAACCATAAAGCCGAACGACATTATGTCGGAAATGTGTTTAAGCATTGTTCCAAACTCCAGAACTTCTGAAGTATGTACAAAAGAATTTACGATCAATATTCGACGCGGGAATAAATAACAGGCAAAGTACGTACGATGTTTTGCATCTAATTAATTTAATTTCACGTTCATGCTTGAATACGAGAGGTTTAATCAGAAATACCAACCTTCAGAGAGGCTTATTCATAAGTATGAATAGAACTGAAGCCTATTATACGTAAAACGTAGCTTGGGGTCAACAACAGAAATGGGACAGTTAGCTCCCGGAAAGTTGATAGGGTAAATATCAAAATCTTAAGGGCGTTGCGCTGCGTTTAGCGGAATACGTGGTCAAATCGATATCGCTTCTTTCGTTGACGTTTTAACTTCATAACGAACAAAGGATATTCATCCGCCGCGTACATTCGCGTCACGCAGCGGCGGCCCAGTCAGTCTCTACTTTCAAGCGGAAAATCTCGTCAATCCTAGTATTTGAGACAAACAGATATACTCGTACATACATAACACCTTTAGTCACACTTTTAGTCGGGGATTTAAAATCTTATACTTTAGTAAAAGTGTGGTACCAGCTGTGGATGAAGAAGAAATTTAGAAGGGAACAGACATACTAACTAATTTGCGCAGTATTCCTTGTTGCAGACGGTGGTGGAAGCGTGTCAGAAGAAGCGGCAGTGCAAGTTCCACACCAGCCCCAAGGCCTTCGGAGTGGACCCTTGTCCTGGGTCTAGGAGATTCGTCGAAGTCGCCTATAAATGCCGTCCGTGTAAGTCTTTTTTTTTAAATTGTTATTATTGGATTAGCAAGCAGACAGTATATTAACAGAAAAGACAAACCCAATGGTTGTCTTTTCTGTTAATACTCGGAGCTCGGAGGATAACTCGGAGCGTTCAACAGACGCCATGACAGCTCGTCAAAGCTCTGATGACAACAAAACATTGCAAGATCCGTCCAATTTCGCAGGCGCGGGTGACGAGTTTTTTTTTGTAGCTATAAGTACCAAGTAGTTGGCCAGTGAAATGTAGTGCATTTAATACGAAAGACTTCTTGTATGCACTGTCATACAACGAGAAAAATTTACATATTACAATCGAAAACTTTTATTTAATATTTCATTAAAACACTATTTTCACACGACCATGACGAATGAACGTCTTTGTGTAACAAATTACGAAATGGAAGTAAAAAAAGAAATTCTTCAATTGATCTGTGTTCATTTAACATACATTCTTTGTGTAAAATGGTGCCCTGAGCCTATTGTATGACCCCTCTTTGATGCTGATACGTCAGCTAAGGCGAAAGGGGAGGAGGGAAGAATCAGATAACTCAGGGCACTAGACTACATAATAAAAACAACAGCACTGGTTCTGGCGTCACGCTCGCTAAATTAAATATTATGTGGCTAAGCGAAACGTCACTCTCATTCTTCTTTCATTTCTCAGTATACGAGTGAGCTTGACAGTTTCATTTCAATCTCAATGACATATTGGGGTGAAAATATCGATTAATTTGATCCCTTTTTCTAGAGATAATATAATAACCGGAGACATAAATGATACGAAAAAAAAAGTAAAAAATTAAATTATACTTTATTCCACAAATAGATAACAACAAACAAAATAGAAAAGGAAATAGTGAAGTACAATTTAGGCGGCTTTATCGCTAAGAGCGAACTCTTCCAGGAAACCTTCGGGCAGAGGAAATGATAGTCTTATGTAAATAGAAACGGAACTCGATCATAGAAATCTATTTTTCTCGAGGTTTTTCGGTATTCTAGATCTCTTTGGATTCGATCTGCTTCCATTTTGCTTTCGCTGCAGTGTGCTAAAGGCGTTAGTACTCGTAGAAAGGAAATGGGGCATGTCTCTAGCTCCTTTCAATTTCTTTTGTGTAGGTAAAACTTATGTAAGTACTCACATTACAAGGATTTTCGTTATGTAATCGTTGTAGATTGCGGTACAAATCCAATCCCCTTGCGAATGGGGGGTTTGTGTCTATGACAGAATGTAAGAAAAAATAAAAAGGTTTTAGTTTATTTCACTTTGTACTTGGTGAAACCCTTTTTCACCGCCGCCCGATCGAGGGAGGGCGCGTTATAAGTTTGACACGTTTGTCTGTGCCATAGACAAACACACAGTTTGTCTATGGCATCATAACTTAACAAATGATGATAAAATTAGAATCCGGTTTTTTAAATTTAATAAAGAATCTTGTTGAGAGTGTTCTTAACTAGGCGAGATAAAAATTGGACCAGTGGTTTCCAAGATCTTGGAGTATCCTTGATGTCAGTCTGGATCTCTGGAACTGTAATAGCTAGATAGTTCGAATTTGTGCTCAAATGTTTAGGTTCATGGTGGGTCTCCGACATCTGAAATCTTTAGGATCTGATGATGACTAGGAAAAACTAGTGAACTTCAATTTCACAGTACGAAACAGGAAGAATTAGAAGATTATCGCCCGGCCGAAACTATACTAGTTAGATGGGGTCTTCTCGAACTAAAGTTGTAGAGAATCATGAAACAATTGAAGGGAAAAAATAATTAAAGATGGCGACCAAAAAATAAATGATAATGATGTGGAGCTAAGCATTTTAAGATAGCCATGGCGAGGCCTAAGGTTCAGTGGTTATAAAATCTTGGAGTATCTTGGGATCATACTCCTATGATGGGATCTCTGGAACGATAACAGTTAGATAATTCTAGTTTGAGTTCAAATGTTTTTGACCATAGTGACCTTTCCATATCTGGAACCTTGAGGACCTGATGATGACCAGGAAAATGTAAGGGGATCTCCACAATGGTACGTCGAGGATTTCTTAAATTTTTAACTTAGTTTTTTTCTTCCTTTAATCAGTGTTGTGCCATAAGAGAACCTACCTATAGTTATTTCTTTGATCTTTATCATGTAGTTATCATATTGACTTACAAGAGTTAAGTAGAGTAGTAGATTATGCAGTGAACCTCTGAAACGACCAAACCGATTAAGGTGAATGTATGTAAGGTGGAAGTGTAAGTGTAGGGAATCAGAAATCAGAATACGGAAAGAAGAACAACTCTTAGACTTATAAAGTACTAACATGTAAGAAACTAATACTTTACATGCAAAGGACAATGGTTTTTTAGCCTATGATTCAATAGACATGCGACTAAATATTTATTAGTACAAAATCATGTATTTTCAGTGACTTCGGGTTTTAGGCGAATAATGTAAACCGACCGACCTACCTACATTGTTCGCAGATTGTACATGCAGAACATTGTCTTTTAATTTCGAGAATATTTTTTTTGACACAATGCGTTTATGGTACCTATAGACGTAAGCATAGACGAGGCGTCGAAACCAAAACATCGCCTGCAAAGACCCCAATGTTGCCTACCTTTTGTTCCACCTACCTTTTGTTCCATTTACCTTTTGTTCCACAGATGAGTTCAGAAGTAAAGTCGGTTGCGAGAACGATGTACTCCATCTCAGCTGTAACCCTCACTCCAGAGTAGCCATATACTCAGCGCAGTACGGCAGGATGGAGTATGACTCCATTCAGTGTCCTCAGCCCAGGGGTATGAAGGAAGAAAGTGAGTACACTAGATCTATTTTTTACCTAATTTTTCCACAGAAATAGATATCTTTCCGTAATCGGTCTATGTTTGGGAATCGCGATAGACATAATGAAAACAAAAGACTACCCAGGTCTATTATATAGATAAGAATTGAAATTACTAAGAGAAATGAAGGTGATCTTCATACCGTATAAAGAAGTAAGATACGGCCAATTGATATGAAAACAACAGTTAGTTTAACAAGTCGGGCAAAACCGTTCATCTTAATAATATCCCAAGGAAAAACAAATAAATTTTCCAATAAATGAACAAACATCCGATAGAGCCTTTTAACATTTTCATACTAGAATGATCAATGGGATTTTGTAACGATTGTTTATAAAACGACATAAAAAACATTATATACCTAAGCACGTAACTTGAAATCTCTCTTTGTGAATAAACATTTTGTTCTTATAAGTCGGAAGGTATAATCTTGTTTCAACATCTTAACGATGACACAAAGGAAAAACAATACAATGTTTTCTCTTAAGAACAGAAATAATCGTTATAGATTCAAATCAATCTATACTTACCTAAGAGTAATTTAGAAAGCGATCTTATAAATACAAATGTGCACGAAATTAAAGACCATTTTCTAACTATTTATTTGTTTTTCATTTTCTAACCAGGACCATATAATAGGTGGGTAGGTAGGTAATTATTTTCCGATTATCTAAGGTATGTTATTTGAAGCGAAATAAATAGATTACTAGTAGATAATATCTACAACCAAAATAGGAATATAGAATATAGAATTCACAAATTGGAAAGGCGTGAAAATAATTATTTTGAAAGTAATGTAAGTATATGTAACTGAAAGTACTGCTTACTTAGTAATAGAATTCTTTCAGCATTTCCTTCGATATTTTTCTGAAAGTTTTCGCATTTTTCCTCAACGTGGAAGGAGGCATCTGTGATCCCTCAAAGGGAAAAGGCCCGAATCTTTGACGTATTAAGGGGATTGTAGACGTACAAAATAACAAGAACAAAACGATCCAAATCTATCCTTTTCGCCCTCCCTACAATGAATTTGCTCTATTTCTTTGTTAAAAATCAAGTCGAGCTCACACGCAACTGTAAGTACAGAAATATCTATGATTAGATCGGCAACATAGATAATTTGGTTTGGGAAACTGGAGAATGTGATTAGTAGAAAATTGTGCATAACTGAGAATGCGAATGTGCCTTCACATTCTCAGTTTTGCACAATTTTCTTCTTCAAAGAATATAACGTAAATTTCGGCACAGGAATTTTCTAGATATGATTATAAGAGCGCTATACTATAGTCTGATTTCTTTGTCTTTGACAGACAGATAGGAAGACATTATTGGATTGGAACCAACTGAAATGCGAATAAATAAAATCCTAGAGCAGTTTCACGCAATACAATGGAATCAGTTCTCTTAAAAAAATCTTTTAAGAATTGTTCACAAAGAAAAATTAGGGCTTTGAGTGGAAGTTTTTCATACCAGGGCAGCTGTGACAATGCCCTAAAACGGTTAAGAGCATTTTTAAGTCACGTAGTGCAAAATTGCTCAATTTTAATAACCATTACCGCAGCAGGAGTCCTGTCGGCATTTAAGACGACATCACTTGAGGGCGATATTAAATTCCTTTAAGATTATTCGACGTTATCTCAAAGAGTTATAGTACTTTACACTTTGTAACAACTTTGGTAGGTAGTTGGAACCAATTTCTTTTTCATTTAGGTACATTGAAAGTTATGAAACAATGTTTTATGAAACATTTTTATATAATATAATTTATTGCAAAATGTACTCATTACCCTGAAGAATATTTGTATAAATCAGTTGAACTTCAATTAATCATTATACCATATTATATCCATCCAGTGCAGGATTCAAGCCTCCTCCTTTTCGTGCCATTTCTTTCAGCCAGCCTCACTTCACTTCATTCTTTTATTTATGACAACCACCGCATTGCACAGATACCTATTCTCTCTCAAATTTTGGAGTGTCTAGAAAATTGGAAAATCAAGGACATCACAATTTCATTTCTTCTCTGCAACTTTATGTCATCAACTTATCCAGCTGCAGGATGATCGACACTTCTTTTCCCCAGTCTCAGGCGCCAATCGGCCAGAGCCTGCTCCATCTTGAACATACACCTTGAATCTTGTTTATATTAATGACTTGTTTGTTCACCAGCATGCTTGGAGCCCTACGCTACGGAGACAGCTATGAGGGAGTGCCACGGCAAAAGAAGATGTGTCCTGGCAGCAGACAGCAACATGTTTGGGAAGCCCTGTCGGACCGGCAGCAGAACCTACCTCAAAGTAGTTTATACTTGCGGTAAGTAAGTCATCTATATATTAAGTAAGATAGAGACTATGAGCGAATAGTGTTACAACAGAATAATGAATAAGACTGCCTTTCCACCAAAGCTGTGCGAGGAAGCGAGGTCGTGAGCGAGGAAAAATCCGCCAATGGGATCGCTCCATTTTAATCGTCGCGTGGTAATAGCGCGATCATATTGGTGGTTTTTTTCCTCATTCGCCACCTCGTTTCCTCGCACAGCTTAGCATAGGTGAGAGCATGATCAGACAGTGATTATGCAAGTTAGGCAACGTTGGGCGCTATCAAACCGAGGTGACCGTTGGAACAGTAAATAAAAATACAAATACTAAGCTTCATAAGATAGAAGGATGTACTTGTAATTAATTTGAGTTCCATGCAGAGTTGCTAATCAACTACAAATGGCCACATATATGTAGATAGAGATAGATATATACTTAAACTGGGAGCCAAAACTCCCCACAATGCATTCTACATTATAAAATACCAAATATAGAGCTTGTCGATGATAAGGAAAAACATCATGTAGATATGATAGTAGCAGATGATGTATCAGGGCTTCAAGGAAATGTTTATCCCACAGATAGGTCATTTTACAAAACGGGTACTTTGAAAAAGGTCGTAAATACCGTCGAGCGAACATATGCCTCTCTAGATAGCATACATTTTCTAAGATATTAAATCTTTACTGCTGCGAGTAACATCTGAGTCTCATCTGGTTGCCACTAGTCGCATTGTTTACACCCTTTATATGAGAAACTTTTTTATTTCTCAACTATAAAACTGTGGAACGAGAGTCGTAATATCATTTATTACTTCAGATGCATTCATTTTTATGCTAGTATTATTACCATGTCTAGTCTAAGAGTAAAACTAAAGGGACTCCATGGAAATGGAAGACAAAAGCACAGAATACTAAATAGTACTACGTACAGAAGCGACACTCTCCCCCCATTCCACTTTCCCACTTCCATATTTTATTAACTATTAGCTGTTACTAATTTTTTTTTGTATAAATTAAGGAGACCTGTTTTTTAGCTTGCACGAGTGTAAAAAAAAGAACAATTCGGAAATTGTATAGCTGTAAGGTTTCTCAGATATAAAAATAAATAAATAAAATGCTGTATTTTGAGAGTTTCCTCTTTCAGAATGGAAACACAAGTAGGAAACACATATACCTAAAGCAAATCTTTAGTGATTATAATCAACATACGACAATAGGGACACATAGAGGGGCAGAGATACGGGTAGATGGATTTCATTCAAAATCTAAGACGGGGATGGCAGACCCTGCGACCTTTGAACATGAAGCTTTGTGCAAACTTGCAAAGGTCGTTTAATGTTAACATTATATCACTGAAAATGTTGAGGTATACATAATGCATAGTTTATTATGCAATCTGTCTCACAACTCGTAACGTGCACCTGTTCTCAAATAGTAACAGGGTGTGCACTTTAGAGAGACACGAGATTATGCTAGAAGCAATTATTATTAGGGAATCAACACTGAGTAGATCTTAGAGATATTTGAAACATTCACTATAATAAGGTACTATTTTATCTATCAGTATTAATAAGTAAGCAAAAGTATGGACAGAATACTCAATTACAAAGAATACAAAGGCGATTTCCATACAAGCTTGTACCCACTTTTTTTTGTTTTGGCCTCCAACCAAACTTAGTACGTTTAATAGATCTCACCTAGGACTACATCTTTTATTATGGGACGAACATCCTAAGTAGTGTGGGTCAGGAGCTAGAGACCAAAAACGGTCTTCATATTAACTTGCTCTAGTTTCGCATTCTACCAAACATAGTGAATTCGATTGATTTTACCTAGAATAAATGCTCCTGATCCACACGACTTAGGATGTTCGTCCCATAATGAAATATGTAGTCCTAGGTGAGATCTATCAAATGTACTACGAGTGTGTTTAGTTGGATAGCGAAGACCGGGGTCTAAATGCGCCCAATCTCCTTTAAAAAATCAGAGATTGAAAGAATTGTATCAAAGCGAACGTTTAACTCTCCATGTTTACGAGGAATTTAAACACAATTGTGTCAACAATTTCACGCTCAATATCCATTTCCAACAACGATATTGCGTTTGTAAATTAAGGAACGATTTGTAAGTAAATGCCCTTCGCCGAATTTCATTAGAAACCAATTTGTTCGGCACAACCGACTGTCAACAAGTACACAAAGCCATGGCAGGAACGATGGTTCCTATTTCCTATTGCAGGAATTTATTGACGATCAGTCAAAAACTTTGTCGTTGTTTTCCTTTCCTGTTTTTTTATTCCTCTTTTTCCTCTCGATCGGCCTTTTCTTGTCAAATATGTATTTATTGGTCGTGTAGGCAATGGGAGAATGTAATTACAATGAATTATTGAGGGGATAAAGAAAATCAGAAATCAAACGATGTTCGTCACTATTTTTATAATGGTTACATAATACTTTCTTCTTGCGAGAATTATAATTATGGTTGATAGAGCTGAATGAAAAAGTATAATAAATTATAATAAAGTTGAGTAGATTATCACTAAATGAAATGCAGGATGTGCTGAATAGTTTTTGTATAATGATAGAGTTCTCTTAGCTGACTCCACGAACCTTGGATGGTTGTTAAATACCCCACTTGTTAATTTTGTAAACAATGTTAAAATTTTACGTTCCACGCCGTGCCTGCATTAAATTATAATTATTTCAACCCTCGTAACTAGATACCTTTTGTTTTCCCGTTCTTCAAACTTGCTTTTCTAAATCAAAATTGCTCTTGCAACCTTAGCGAGTTTTGTTACTGCTTTCTATTTCTCAACATTAAGGCTGCCTGTCCACCAAAGCTGTGCGAGGAAGCGAGGCGGTGAGCGAGGAATAAATCCGCCAATAGGATCGCAGCATTTTAATCGTCACATGATATGACGCGATAATGGCGCGATCCTATTTGTGGATTTTTTCCTCGCTCACCGCCTCGCTTCCTCGCACAGTTTTAGTGGAAAGGCACCCTTAAGTCGGTGATTTCAGTCTTTACAATAGTGGTGATCATTGATAATAATGTATTTTTTTTATTAACATCTAAACCTGCGTTTGAGGCCGAAGATGAAACACACAGGTTTACTAAGTACCTACTGGCTCTTCTATAAATACTGCCGAAACATATCAAGGCAGAAGCGGAGACATTTGACGACAGACTTTTTATAGAAGGGTGGTCGTTAGCCAGGGTCCTTCCACCAGCAAGTTATTTGGAATAGTCGCCTCTTACAACACACTTTCTAGTGGCGGTAGGTAGGGATATTATAAATCCCACACATGGAAAAAATGTATCTATGCCAAGTTTGTCAAATAAAGGAAGTTCATAGTCCGTCATACAAGCCAGAAAATTAATAATATTCATCATACAGAGATATAAATACGTTGATTCTGTAGTATTCACAACTCTCGTACGTACAATTGCTTATTGTAGGACGGGAACCTTCTAGAATATGAAACTAAGAACTTATAACTTTCCAACACTATGACATAGACGCATCAATATATATGCTGCCTGTCTATAAATATATATTAACAATAATAATATTATGTGGTTTGGTTTAAATGACAGCGGTAGAGTACGTCAGTTTTAAGAGATAAGTATATAGCAGAAGTAGGTTGATACTTATAAATGAGTTTCACTGTAATCGTGAAGGATTTTGAACCCTTGTTTATGTTACGGTGAAAAAGCTCTGATCTTAACACGGGTTTATTTCTAAGAATGAAAACATTTTATATGATTAGACTTAAATAATATACTAATTCACGGTGTTTTAATTGTATTTTATTATTTACGACCGTGAAACAGTATATTATTTCAGCCTAATCATGTACTACAAGTTTCACCAAGTACCAACAACCGCAAGTATTAACCATGAACACATTTTAGTTTTAGTAATGGAACAAGTTCTGAATAGTGTGTTTAGAACTATCAGTATTGATCACATAATTTAAATAAATCAGCATTTCTTTAATTTTCGAGAACTGTGAATATAATTAAGTTAAGAACAAACACACCAAATCTATGAAACGAAATCACTGGATTAATTCCGTGAGAAGGCATTACGGGCTGCCTCTACAATTGAACTAGACTCGCAACTAAGATCGACCTCACATATCTGGGGGAAATCCTTACTCTACAAAAAAGTGGTCAAATTAATAGATAAAGCCCTATATAGGACATTGTCGTCTCATTTTAGTCAAACACAAAATACTTACCGTAATAGCACTGTACTCGTATCTTATATGCATCTTTATCTATAGAAATGAATCTCAGTATAATTCGGTAGTTAACAAATATTAAAAGCATTTCTTAAAGAATATGAATTAGACATAAATTGATTGTCAAATGTGAAAATAGAATTGAAATTCGTTGAAAAATATAGTAATAGCTGAAATCAAAAATCACGTCACTGTGTAATATTAGCGCCATACAAGCAGGTCCTGGCTACATATAGAGAAATGTTTGCTAAGGGACAGATCATCTCTCCAGTACTAACTTAAATCATTAATATCTCTGATGTTAATTGAGATATCAAAAAACGAATTTTAGATCCTTCTTCAGGATATCCATGTAAGTTAATTGATGGAATATATTGTTTTTGTCAAATACCGAATTGTGTCAAGGATGTTCAGATATACTCGTATAACTTGAGCGATGCAAACCGCTTGATTTTACCACTGTCACGTTATGATATTTATTACAGGAGCATAGACTGTATCGGTGAAAGTATTTAATGGTTTGAACAAGGACATAAAAGAGTGTAATAATTTAGATGAACTCTCAAAAAATAATAATTAAAAAAACATTTCTTGACTAGGCCGTATTATAAGGTAAAAAAAATAATTTGCGAATATTTATGACTATACGATTACACGATTGTAACATAATCGTGCTGATAATATTTTAATATACTTTTACTGGTAACTCTGTAAAGAATTGTGTAAATTTGACAATTTTATTTTACCATGTGTACTTAGTTATATGTTATGTTTTACAATTGAATTGTTATACTATTTTGCATGGACAACAGAACATTTACAAATGAGCAAAATAAATAAATATGAATATGACCGATATTTCACCAAATACTAGTTTTTTACTAGGTATAATAAAATAACGGATTTTGCAATCCCGCAGCGTCATGTCTGTGTCTAAATGGACATTATAATATGTCATAAAACTGATTTACAAATGTGCAACCCTAAGTCAGTTAGATATACTATTTGCATTTGATACTGATTCACTCTGCAAACATTACAGGTAATGCTCCCTGATCCACGCTGGCGCTATCTCCACAACCTTACTAGTCTGACTGGCGTCTGTAATAAGTCCAAGATATAAATGCGAGACGAACCACGTACGCGGACAGTCTAAACTACCGCCATTTCTATTTTATTATCCGGACGATGAATGTCGTCCACTGGCACTTTAATCATAACATATTCTTTGGGGTGATTTTTGTTTTTGTCGGCGAAGTTTCTTACCTCATTCATAGGTCGGTTTTTAGATTTTTAGAATTACAAAGAGTCTATTTTCATTTATTCATTGCTCAATACAAGATACTGTTGGTAGTTATTATCTTAGTAACCAGTTTCAGAATAATTAAAAAGTTATCGATGTCATACTTCATGCTTTCTTGAAAAGCTTACGTTAAAGTGAGTAAGATTTGTACACCTAATATGAATTATTTTTCTATATGTTATATTAGGTCGCAAATATCTAGATACCAGTATTGTAACCGTAAAAATCGGTACGGGGCTTGATGGCTAAATACATATAAATATTTCTATGGCCTTCTAGATACATTTGAAATCTGTAGCAAGCTAATGGAAAAATAAGCTGTTTCCTTTAGCAGCATTTATCTAAGTATCACTATTTAAAAGTACCAAATTGTGAACCTGTATCTAGTATAATATACTTAGATACGGGATGTCGTACTTAAGTATATTATTGACCTAGAATGACTAACCCCAGACACCGCTGAATGGCTAAGAAACCTGGATATTTGGTTGTGACATGTCACAGTACTGTTATTGTGTAGGTATAATTCGAACTATATATCTCCCCATGTCTTAGGTTTGGCTGGAAGAGATCTCTTCTTAGAGATAAGCTCTACCTAATGTACCCTATAATTATTTCTTGTTACATGTTCTTTTTTTTTTCTCGTGTACAAATAAAGTATAAAATAAACCTAGACCTAGAGTGTTCAAAATTAAAAATACGTAATGTTTTCTTTTAAAACAAAAAACGTTAAACTCCAATTAATAGCCGTTAAAAATCTAAAAAACCTCGCCCATCCATCTCCCAACTGTCCGTCCGCCTAAGGCATCTTGTATTGAAATTGAAGTAAAATAGTTTTCAATTGGAGAAAGCACATTAGACACATTGTTCTGGAACAAACGATGCAAGTACAGAATACAAATTTATTGACGCACGATATTGTGCCTGATTAGGCGACCGCTTTGCTACCCACACGTGACTATATGAAACTTCGATTTCCATCACTGGCATGAAACCGAAATAATTTGTATTGAGCGCTGCCAATATTCGATTATACACGATTCAAGTTGCTCTCTGGAGCGTCACTAACGCAAAATGCCTTCCCTTGGTTCAGAATTACCCCGAAGTTGGATGTTTGACAAAACTTCAACAAAGGGTTTGATTATATTCAGCAAATGTTTGATTACCATGTTTATTGGGGATTTTTGGTAGAGAATGGAATTCAATTTAGGTTGTTACTGGAGGTGTATTTGAAGTTTTGTAAAACGAATTTACATTTTTAACAGTGTCGTAATTTTAATTACTTATCGTTAAAATTGTAAAGATATGTTGAGAAGAGTTAGTTTGAGGGTTAAACCATTGATATTGACTGAAATTTTTATGAATATAAAACATCCCTCGATTGTTATGTATGTAGATAAAGAACTAGATAGAAAGCACAAAAACCTAACTCATGTTGTTGTGTTAGAGCGTCGGTGGCCTAGTGGCTAGGACACCGGACACCAAAGCGGGTTGGTCTGGGTTCGAAACCGTGGAATGCCATGTACTAATGAGTTTTTCGTATTTTTCGAAGACTTACGTACAATTACCGACTGCTCTGACGGTAAAGGAAAACATCGTGAGGAAACCTACACACTGAGATGACCAGTGTATAAAATGGGGCAGGCACAAAAGATCCTCAAGGGTCAAAGTGTCCCTGGGGTTATCCCGGCCCCCTATCATAAGATAAGATATAAAACTCACGTTGTTAATGGATGATTCAAAACTACATTAACAAGAATAATTTCAATAAAAATTACAAACATCATAGTGTCTTCATGTTATGTTCAACTCCAACTTCATCCGCCTCCCCATACAATAAACCATAGTAATTGAAACCAAAATAGCGAACCACCCTAAAAATCTAAAAATATCATCCCCTCAAGTTCTTAACGAGAAAGCCAAGTGGTTCACCACTTAAAGCCACCAACCTGCTTCTGAATGGCGATAACAAACCTTGATACTTTTAATAAGAGTACATTTTTTGTTGCAGTGCCAAGAACAGTCTTGAAAGAGAGATACGAGAGTGCCCCTGAAGAGGACGAAGTCGCTCATGACGCGTCTGACGTTGAACACGAAGATGTCGGTAAGAATATTCAAATTTATTTTTTAATAAAACTGCGAAATAGGAACTTGAAAGCGTCTTTCAAGAGTGCGAAAATTACTCTGGTTTTCATAAAAATGTCTGAGCAACTTTTCAATTCAAGTTTTCTTAAAGTTTTAAGAGTGTTGCTGAATTCGTCGCAGTATTTGTAGAGTAACTATAGTTACGAAAATATGACGTCAGTTATCTATCAATTCCGAAAATGAATATGTTGACTTTTTTATGTATTTATAATAAACTTTTTCATATTAATAGCTCCAAAATAGGAGGCTCAATATTATTTTGAGTCAACCCTTATCTGATAATACGAAACACTTACTGTTATTTGCTAAGTATTCTCTCAAAGTGAGGGCTGACTCTAATAATACTTGAGCTTCCCTTCCCTTTTCTTAGTGACCCTAACGAGGCTGATATGGTCACCTTGTCGTGTACCAAAGCCTCTAAATTAAAATTTAAAAAAATATATCGCACAACGATAAAAACCAAAGTTTCAAATTAGACAAAGATCGCGCTAACAAGTGATGTCATTGTGCATAGAAAATACCGTTTTAGAAAGAGATTTTGGTAGTGAATTAGGTATGTGATTCAACAATGTAGATTCAAGTTTGCACTTATGATGTAGGTACATAAATCCGGTTGATATTGAGCCGTGTTCAATTAAAGTGAACATCAAATACTTAGGTACTTACATCCATATCATCTATATATGTATTAAGCTTTGCTAGCTGAATTAATTAATTTCCTGTCGTGTTAATTGGTAGGTATTAGTTATTAAATACCATTGATACCAAAATTTTGAAGATCAAAACCAAATTGGCTTGTAAGTGTCTTAATGATGATAACTATTAGTCTAATATCGATTTCAAAGCAATCTTCGAAGGTACAGTGAAATATATTTAAGGTATCGACATGCTTAAAATGACTTTGATTATTTTTGTTGTAGTTAGGTTTATTTACATTTTTAATACCACCTACGAGCACTTAGGTAGGTTTACCTGTTTTGTTCAGCTCTGATGGTATTCAATTAAAAACGTTGCCAATCTTCGTCCTTGCATAATTTTGGTTGTATTTACTATTCCACAACATACAGTAAAATAAGTAGTTGGGAACATAGAAAGGAGCAAATTCAGAAACGAACGATCACATCAAAACAAGGTCGAAAAGCAGTAACATCGTAATGTTCTTGTAAAGGAAAACTATAAAGTCAATGATGTTAGAAGAAGAGCAATCTCATGGATCGCTGTAGGTCGAAGTACTGTAGCTTTATAGCGGGGCTATAAAGGTGTTCTAACCGCAGTAAAGTGTAAGGGCACAATCACAGTGTAGTGGTTTTATAGACTCCCCTGTCGCTGCTGCTCTTGACTTGATGTTATGAGCACTCACGACATTTTGTACCTGCAAGTTTTACGATAGAAATTTTTCTGTTGCATTATATTAATAAGAAATTGACAGTTTTTGTATGGTTTGAAAAACAATAAATAAATGCTACAATTTGATTAATGCTTAATTTAAAAAAATAATTAATTTTATTAATCAATATTATATTTTTATTTGCTACACCCATTGGGTAAAATCGTGTTGAAACGGATGTATATGTTTATAAGACCCACAATGTAAGTACACGCGATTTATGGCAAAATAAATGAAATGAAATGAAAAAATGAAATGAAGTTCTGGGAGATATTTAATGCTTATTTTCTTCGTAGGACAAACAAGATCCGATTTGAGTCGGAGAATAAAGTTAGATAACTATTTTATTTTATTTATTTTTATGTTAAAAAATACAGAACAAATGTGTAAGTACCTAATAAAAAAATTTTTTATTGGAGTGAATTAAAAGGAACCATTATTTGTATATTCATAATGTATATGTCGTAGCCACATAGTGTAATGGACAGATCGCGCATTTCAGCAAGTGCGTAGTTATTTCACGAAGCACTAATAAAGTTAGACAGATACTGTAATAGTCGAGTTTTACACTAGCTGTCGAAGATTTTTAGCCACTTCGTGAAATGCAGATCCCTAGTTAGCACATAGCGTAATTGTTTTGATCTGATCCACACTTCATGATGCCAGGTTTTAAATTATGAATCTATACAGCGCCTTCTCTTTTACTGCCCCAAAACATTATCTTGATTTGCTTTACATGTCGTTATACAAACGTTATATAAGATAAGTTGTTAAATATAGTTCCTAAATAACCAGTCGCAGAGAATTTGTTTGAAAGTAAAATAAAATAAAATAAATTTATTAGAACTAAGTACTTACTATAAATCTTATTTAATAATATGTTTAATGAAGTTCTACGAAGTAGCGACATAAAGCATCGATAATATACAACGTATGTATAGTATTACTAATATAATAGGGGCAAACTATTAGATAGTGTAGAACTCGATCATTACAGTATCTGTCTAAGATTATTAGCACTTCGTAAAATGCGTACGAACTTCGTGAAACGCGCCATTACGATATGTGTCTACGACACATACATTTATACTGTTAATATTAATACAATTAAAAAAATACCTACTCATATTGTTTCATTCAAATTTAATAAACGTGTCCGACCTCCATTTATTAATAAAAAATACGTTTCAAATAATAAAAAGGTCCGCTCGAGATAAAAACAGAATAATACCATCGAAAGAACAGCCTTGGCCGTTAGGTACCCTTATAAATAAGTAAAGATACTCATTTAAAAGATTTGTTCGGCTCTCTCGAGTCCTGCAGGAAATCTTCAAACAGATTTACTTGTTGATAAACCTAATGAAATGATGAAACTAATGAATCGGCTCCGACTAACGTTATTTTCTTGTTCAAGATCGAAAATAATTTTGAATTGCCTTAGTAAATCATCATGCATGCCTCTTGCGATAATGACATTAGGTTCCATTAACTTGGGGATTAAATGACATGTGTTTACATTAACTGAAACAGTTCTTATTATTTTCTGAATTATTGTGCTAAGACGGAATTATTTGCATTAGGTATTATATATTGTAATAAAATTCACTTGCAAACCTCTAAGTATATAAATAGGAACTTACACCATAACGTAAGCTATTGCAGTAGGATAAACAATCTCCTCTTTCTAGACCTCAATGTGGTTAACCGAAGTAGAACTGGAATTTCTGACCAGACCAAATTGTATTAACACCAAACCAGCGACTGGTTGCGACACTCTGAGCTTAATAAGATCACTAATGGAGTTACTATATTTATAATGTTCGCGACGAATCCTCGTCCTAGCCTTTCATTCAGTAATCCGTTTTAACCACAGACAAAACAAAGTGCGATACGGAGACAGATTCAGACAAATCCGAGCTGTGTGCATCCAGTTATAAAGTGCGGATTAAGTAAAAAAAATCTGCTTGCGTCTTTCCTTTGGACATTTCTTATTCAAACAGCTTCGTTTATCCTTGTTTCAGAACTCTTTATAATTTTCTTTTACATAGTATAGAGAATATTTAGTACTTGTCAACTGTATAATTTCATCTGATAATTTTAGGTCCAAAACAATAAGGTATTATTGTGCTAGTTCACTGTTAAATCCAATACAATAGAGTTTACGTATTTATCTGTTTAGCTATCGAGTATATATATTTATAATTATATATTTATTTGTACATCATAATTTATTAGTATTTATATGTTTATATATTATGTACAATATACTTAATATTAATATGCATTTTTTTAAGATTTATGTATTTTGAATATGTATTATATATCTTTACTTATATAAGTTTATGTAACCTAATATAATAACAACTTCCATTTTATATGCACCTACCTAAACATTTCTGCATAACCCCATGGTTAGCTGGTAGAAAATGCCGCAAGGCATTAAGCTCGCCTCATGTACACCTTTTTTTTGTGTGCATTAAAGTGTAAAGTGTAAAATTAAATGCGACCATGGCTTCTTTTGAACTGTAATAAAAAAAATATTCGTCAACCGTTTTGTTTCTACTACCCATAATACTTCATTAAGGTTGTATTGTCATTATATTCGATGACCAAGGCTCTCACATGCCCGATCTTGATCGTAACTTATTCTAATCATTCCTCTTTCTGAGCATAGGATGGCATTGTACAGGATTGGATGGCATTGGATGATGACACTGTACAGGCTCTTAGAAAGGGATTCGAGTCTAAAAAAAGACTTCGGTTATTAATGGCGATACGCGAATGTACTCGTAAGACAAAGGCAGAGATCGATTTTACCCTTTACCCGAATCCCTTACTAAGAACTTACAGACTGTAGATCTATACTTACTAGTTGCGAGACCTAGAAATTTAACAAGCTGTGCAATTCCAGACGAGTCCAGCGACCGGTGGTGGGGCGAGTCGGCGGTGCCGCCTGCCCCAGCGGTTGCAGCGGTTCCTCCGCAGAGGCCTTCGATGTCCACCAGCCTTAACGTGACCAGCAGAGAGCCTGCTGCGTCGCCACCACGGCAACATGCGGCTAAAGATGGTGGGTGTATTTTACTGTATATCAGGGTAGAACAGCTAAATGTTTAGGCCGGGACTTCACGGGTGCTGTTCCAGCGCCGGTTCGATTCGCTGCATCCAATTACGAAGCGCTGACTTCAAGTGGGTGTAGTGCGGATCGGAACGCATGGGATTGGTTGCAGCAAACCGGACCGGCACTGGAACCGGATCCGTTAAGACCGGGCCATACAGATACTTCAAGTGGGTGTAGTGCGGATCGGAACGCATGGGATTGGTTGCAGCGAACCGGACCGGCACTGGAACCGGATCCGTTAAGTCCGGGTCATACAGATACTTCAAGTGGGTGTAGTGCGGATCGGAACGCATGGGATTGGTTACAGCAAACCGAACCGGCACTGGAACCAGATCCGTTAAGTCCGGGCCTTACAGATACTTCAAGTGGGTGTAGTGCGGATCGGAACGCATGGGATTGGTTGCAGCAAACCGAACCGGCACTGGAACCGGATCCGTTAAGTCCGGGCCATACAGATACTTCAAGTGGGTGTAGTGCGGATCGGAACGCATGGGATTAGTTGCAGCAAACCGGACCGGTACTGGAACCGGATCCGTTAAGTCCGGGCCTTACAGATTACAAAGGCGATTATTTCGTTGTACTGAAAAACTTTGAATGAACACTGTTTGCGCTACGTTACCTAGTCTATTGTATTATTATTTATTATGTGCGAAACTATTTTCATGGATATATACTTACAAACGTTTTATCAATTCCTCATCGAGCGAATTATACAGAAATAGGCACCTACTTAGGTACTTCCTTTTTATACAGTTATAAAGTGTTAAGTATATACTTTTTTGCTCTGTAGGTAATTGGCAGAAAAAGTTATTATCATCCTTAGAGTAACGGTTCAATGTAAATATTCGTGCTTTTATAAAAGCCGTTTTTTACGTATAATCTTGTTAACAAAGTTGTGCAATATTATAATTTATAACTAGCGGTGGGCGATTATGAGATATACTAATAGGTACTAAACATTAGAATTAGTATATTATCTCATAATCGATTATAGCTAACGATATTATCGATTGTAACTACTATTGGCTATAATCGAGATATTTCGAGAGGGGAGTACGTCTACCGCGGCGAATACTCGCGCTCCATGTCTCACTCACTGCGATTATGCGATGCAAATAACTGACTAGTAGTTACTAATGATTAGTAGTTATTAATCAGTAGTTTGCATCGCATGATCGCAGTGAGTGACACATGGAGCGCGAGCATTCGCCGCGATAGACGTATTCGCTCCCCTTTCACGTAGGTCATAATTGTTGCGAGTGAAAGAGCGCGAGATACAATTGTTAGCCATCGCAGAAGTGTAGGTTAGTAGTTTATCAGCAAAATATAGCACAGAATATTATAAAATCTAACAGTATTGATATCTGATGTTTCATTTTAAGGGTAATATTCAATATGGGGTTTGTTTATTGGTTCAATATGAGATATATTTTTTTATTATTTAATAATAATAATAAAGATTTTATTACGAATAATCAACATAGTATCTTTTTTTTTAAATTATGTACGTACTTGCCTTATTTACGTACAATAGAATATAAACGTAAACATTAACATTATTTACTAAAAAAGTTAGTATTAGTAATACCAATTAGTAACATCATTCGATTATGAAATTGAATTAGTTACTTATTTCATAATCGATTATTAGTATTAGTAATTAGTAGACGTTTCGATTATGTAAATGTTCATGTTCGTCCACCTCTATTTTTTTTCATGATATTCACACACACACACACACACACACACACACACACACACACACACACACACACACACACACACACACACACACACACACACACACACACACACACCTTATATTAACCTTTATTATTGTTCTTATTTTTCTTTCTTCCAAATTTTGCACTATTATATTATCCCATGTTCTGTTATATGTTCATTTGCACTGGTCAAAGAAGAGATCTGTCCTCCGAGATACAGGAACTTCCTAGTTCGGAGGTCAGCGCCTATAGTAGGATAACTGGTTGCTCACTATTTTTATTTAGTTTAATGTAACATATGCTTAAGTTCCTACTACATTGTAATCTTACCGCACAAATAAACTATTCTTATTCTTAAAAGGGTATAATTTGTGTTGACCAATATAGTAACCAAAATAAACATAGGTAGGTAATCAAAATAATATTGACTGATGATGATAATACTGAATCATCTGTGTATGTAGTACAGTACATATTGAGTATGTAATCCTACAACCTATTAGTTCAGCCACTGAGCATTAACATAATATTTAGTTGCACAGTTTGCATTCCAAAATACAACAGCTTACAATGTTATACGTTACCTGATATAGTACCAATATGGTGGTATTGCAAACTAATATTTTCGAAATTTACTCCATAGAAGCGATTTTTTTTATTGTTTATGGAGAGCACACGAGCAAACGGGTCACCTAATGGTCATTAATCGATTTAGTAGATCATCTTCGACGCTACACTAATAATGTTATTAAAGGGTTTTCGATGCGTTGCTATCCTTGAGGACTGAGATGGAGTGCGTCATAGTTGAAAATTGAAAAAATTTATTCGTTTACAAAATATTAATTAACATTTCACATTAAACTATAACCTCCACATTAGGCGTTGCCTGTGTCGTGGAAATTACATACACACACTGACTACTGTACAATGTTGTGTCAATTTAACATTCACATTCCAGAATTAGAATTTAAAATTACAATTTAAGTTAAAGAGATTATATGACTATTATACATTTATAAAATATACGCGGGTAGTTACGCTAACTAACTTACCCTTCAAACCGAATGCCAGCATTGCTGCTTTGCGGCAGAAATAGGTTTTTTTTCTTTATTTAAATAAAACTAATTCAATTTCTTAAAACAAAATACTGGCATAAGCCTCTTGTGTGCCAGTAAAGAATTTGTCGTACGATCGTACGTATCTATTTACTATATATACGTACCAAAAGTAGGCAATAAATACTTACTTACTTATAAGTAAAAGGGTGGTACAGTCGACCACAGGTCAACCTACCCAAAACGTCAAAATTTAAGAATCTGAAATGTTTCATATTGTATGCGCAGGCATAAGGTTGAGATTCAATCTAATGTTTTTGACAGATGGTATACTATAGCTTGTGGTTTACTGTACCAGCCTAAGCTGGCTCTTCACTGCACACAGTCATACCACCTTTAACATTTCTCAAAAACCAATAAGTTACTAGTTTTTCATATGATATACATAAGAACCAAACTGACAATAGAATAGAAGTGATTTAGTCGGAGAGAGGAAATCCGTAATAAATCACTTAGGTAGGTAGGTATTTAGGTATTTCTAGGCACGACTCGCACTTGGTCGGTTTTTTTAACGTCCTATCGGAGCATTTCTATCTCTAGCGGACATAAACATGACATGTTAATGTCATCAATCACCTCAATCAATGTAATGTTTAACGGATGAATGACTTTAAAGACCTTTTGTGCAACGACCCGTCAAATTATAACGTTTAAGATAAAGGGTTTTCTATTATTATCTTTTCACCCTCACGAAACGTTAGCAATCAAAGATCTTCAAAGGCAAATAAACAACAAACAGACAGACTTCAACAATAAACAACCAAAAAAATACCTACTTCTGTTTGTCCCTGCCTTCCATCCTTTTCATCATTTATATTATATTTTGTTAGTTATTATTTCGAGAGCGTCGGTGGTCTAGTGGCTAGGACGCGGGACTCCCATGCTGGAAGGTCCGGGTTCGCAACCATGCCATGTATGCCATGATTTACCGACTGCTCCTACGGTGAAGTAAAACATCGTGAAGTAACCGGCATGTCTGAGGAAATAAAAAAATCCAAAGGCGTGTGAAATCCACCAACGAGCACTGGGCCCGCTCGGTGGATCATGGATGGCCCATACCCCCTTGTGCAAGGGGAGGCCTGTGCCACAACAGTGAGGACATTAATAGGCTGATGATGATGATGATAGTTATTATTTAGAATTATTTAGAAAGGAGCTCGTAGCCTAGTTGCGAGCACGGTCCGAAAGTGATCGTGCAGGTTAAGCGACGTTAGCGCGGTCGGTATCTGTATGGGTGGCCGCTAGTGCCTCGGAAAGCACGTTAAGCAGTCGGTCCCGGTTGTTGTCGTTCGACAGCAGTCGTTAAGCCATGTCAGAGGCCTACGGGCGGCCTGAACAACTCTGACAAATAGGTTGGCCACTAACCATACGATTAGCAAGCATTTAGAATGAGTTTTTATTATATAACTGAGTTACGAAAAATTTACTATTACGAAAGAAAGAGTGACGGTTAGCAGTCGTCTACTACTACTATTACTATTACGAAAGAAAGAGTGACGGTTAGCAGTCGTCTACTACTACTATTACTATTACGAAAGAAAGAGTGAGTTAGTCGGGTTATTTTTCTTTCATTAGTTTTGTATATTCCTTGTAAATAAATATCAATGTCATAACGTAATATCATTTTCAAGTAACTTACCGTAATATATCTTCAGTGAAGTAAATCGGGTAATTAAACTATGAATTAATTTCGGGTTGAAATTGAATCAAAACTTTGATAAATTAAACAATGGTCTCCAGTTAACACATTTCTATTGCGAGCTTCGGAATCCAATTTTCCTTTTGAAATACTCTAAAGCATAACAATAATACTCTTGTCTTGTCTCTTAGAGAACAGGTATAATTTAATGTACCTGTGTACAGGTACTTAAACAGGGGTAGTAAGTTTGAAGTAAGATATCGCACGCTTAATAAAAAAGTGAAATAAGTCAAAATTACCGTTAAAGTTTTGAGCCTCTGAGGTCTTTTACATTTATGACGAATTTCACCCGATTTAGATTTTCTTGTTATTTTCATTTATTTTATATATTAAGGAACACAGTTCACATAGATAAAAGTACATATAAACAAAAAAATGTTACTGAAACAAAAAGTGTTCACAAATATTATAAACGTAAGTACCTATACACTAAACAAGTACACACTAGTTATATATAAACATAGAAAATTAAATATGCAAAAGAAGTAAATGTAGAAAAATATTTGGTTGGTCTTAACCTTAAATAGGATGTATGAGGAATTATGCCATGTAAAAAGTTTATAAAAAGTTGCACATAGTTATGAAATATTAAGTTTTGTACAAGAAAGCGCATTGTGGGACGCCTCCCTACCCGGTGGACCGACGACCTGAAGAAGGTTGCTGGCGATGGTTGGATGAGGAAGGCGGAGGACCGAGTAATGTGGCGCGCCCTGGGAGAGGCCTGTGTCCAGTAGTGGACAGACACGGACCGATAGATAGATAGAAAGTTTTATTAAAAAGTTTTGACTTATGTCAGTTTACTACTAAAAATACAGTATTTTTAGTACAGAGATTTATTATGAGCAAGATTGTTAGAAAGACGAAGAAAATCTTTCAAAAATCAATTGTCTTTTGACAGCCTTTTTGGAAATGCATTCGAGTAGTTAGGTCACCTTCTGTTGTTCATTTCATTGATAGACATAGGCCTTATAAGTCACCATATCTGTCGTCTATATGTGCTTAACTATGTACTGAAATATGGTGAATTTACGAGTAGATACGTTAATAGTCACGCTTAACAAATAAATCACAACTACTGGTTAAAGTCAGTGGTAAATTGTACCGAAGTACCTATGCGTTAAACTAATTGTCTTACCAACTTTCTAACTAAATCATACTTAGTAACTTAAGTAGATACATTATCAGACGTAACAGATGAGTAATAAATATTATCTATCTTGCTTAGAAATGTAAGAAATTCAGTTTTACCATCATTATAATATCAGCTACAGCAGCTAATTTAACTTAGGTAATCAAAGATTACAACAATATTGATAGATGTCACCTTATTCTAACACCTACTTTAGAATACATAATTTACTCTTCATGTCTAAGAATTTTTTAAATAATATCTGTTGTTTTTTAGGTAACTCCATCTTGTCTTGTGGTTAGTGGCCAATCTATTATCAAAGTAGTTCAGGCCGCCCGTAGGCCTCTAACGTGGCCTAACTACTGTTGTCGGAAGACAACAGCAGGGACCGCCAGGTTAACGTGCTCTCCGAGGCACGGAGAGTTCACATCGCGCCCAACATTGCTTAACCTTGCTACAATCTGCCCTCTAGGTGACGGCTAGCATGCTAGCACACTATTAAATAATAGAAGAAACTTGGTAATAGTAGATATTATATTTATCAGGAACAGAACAACACAATAGTAGAAAATAGGTAGTAGTAGGAGACAATTTTATAAAACGGACATACATCCGTTCAGGGCAAAAATACAGAGAGAATAAGTAAAAACAATGAAATTAATGGAATAACGGAATTTAGAAATGGAATGGGAATAAGATTTGAATTTTTAAAAATATAGATAAAAAAATGAAAATGCCAACACGAATTGAGGTGAGATAAATGCCAACAATGAGGTTGAAATTGATAGCAAGGAGGTTGATATGGACGATGAAGTCGACATCGTTACAACCTGAATCACTTTCGAACCGTACTCGCAACTAATCTACGAGCCTCTCATAGTTTTGTATATGCAGTAGCGGTATACTTTTGTCTGCAGGCAACTTTATGTAATCTCTTTAGCACGGCGATGTAATTACAAGTCCTGTAAGGATTGATAGGTAATTTACTTGAAAGCCGCAAAATAACTTGATTTTTTGTCCCACAGATGAGTTCGACCTAATGTACGTGTACGTCATCGCCGCAGTCGCCGTCTCTTTCCTCCTGTGCATCCTCGTCGGCATCATTCGCTGCGTCATGCACAAACAGAACACCGCCCAGCCCAAAGGGCCCGACGTTTCCGCTACCACAGAGATACCGAACGGCTTCAACGACAGCATTTCAGAAGTGGACAACGACATCAACATCACCAGTCTCTCAGGACCCGTCGACACCGTTGACTCGAGCCTCAAGCCCGACATGCAGTTCACTAACGTCGCACTCAGCCCCAAAATCAATCGATACGTCGGCCGACCAGTCCCCAATACCTACCCTCACGTCAGCACTAATATGTACGGACAAGTCGCCGAATTCCCTATAGAAATGCCTCTTCGAACTATGCCACACGGAACGTTGGGTCGAGGCGTTGCGGTCAAAACCTTACCGAGAGTTCAAGTCCCAGAATCGGACCCTAACAGGAGTTTATATAGATATTCCAATGCCCAATACTATTTCGGGTGACAAAACGATAAAGGCCAGTGCTCGGATGTATCGAGGACATACTGTTTCTAGTTAAAATGTGTAGTGAAGTGTAAATAGGTTGCGGACTCCTAGTTGAGAAGTTTGTAATGTCCTACTTTAAAATACGGCAACTGTGATATTGATTGAAACTTTCCTATTACCTGTACTGGAAAATGTTTTCAGAATGTAGACACGTAAAACTTTGTTACAATTGTATCGTGGGCTACTTGTTTTCCATTAACACATTACATTATTTACCTGTATCTGATACATAAAATGTTTTCAGGAAACCTTTTTTCTCAGTCTCACGAACGAATCCAATTATAATAAATTTAATTATGAAATTTCCAACTCTGTGAACAGACGCCCTACGCCTTAATATTAATTGCACTGAAAGTGCAATGTGCAGTGTTTGTTATTCTGAAATTACATTACCTTTTTAATGGGTCTCTTTTGAGAGCAAGTTAAAGTAACAGCGCTTCGAAATTTGCATTTCTGTAAAGTAATTATAGTTTTTGGGGCAATATGCTGACGAAAGCTGAAAGTTTGTTCCTACTGAACGTGACGTGGCACATTCGAACTAAAATTCTTTTATGTCACTACTGTTCGAGTAGTGGTATTTTTTAAAATTGTTAACTGTACACTAAGTGCCATATAGGTACACTTAGTGATTTTTTATGAATATTTTTTTTATTTTCTCTCATAGGTGTTACATGAAGTAACGTGTGTATAACGTAGCCGAAGACCACGTATCGTATCTTGTGTATCACAACTCGGACGACAATGTGACCCTTAGCGCGCTTGTTAACATTGTATTATAATTATAATGTCATTGAGTGAACGTTTAAATTCGCTCATAACCCCAAATGCCTGATACTATTTGATCTTATTAATTTATAATTATATTATCATAAAAACAACCATTTCGGTACAACATTAGAAATGACCTTTTTTACGTGTCTACGTATTATTCGAAAGCATTTAAGAAAATTGACAGATTTAATATGTTGTGAAAGTAATTTTATGAGATTGTTTAAAATATTAGTGTTACAGTTTCTAATTGAGTTTATGAAATTATAGAATTCAACTGCTGCTTACTCGATTTTACTAACTTGGCATCATTTCTACTATGTAAGTACAAGTACCGATTTTAGTGTTCTCTCCATCTAATTCAGGAGGTATTTTCAAAGATGATTAAGTCCAAATACAAGGTAAACTTATTGAGAATTCTCAACAAATTCATTATAATAATCAAATCAAATCTTGCCTAGAACTCTTCAATAATTCAACACAGTGAACGGGATCATCTTTTATAAATAGGTACCTCCTGGATTCGTCGTAAGTTGGTCGTAAGCCAAGCCAACCAAACCGAAATTGTTTTAGGTACCTACTCGTATCATAGTATTTTGTAGTAACCTAAAAGTAATTATAACAGTGTTCGGTGGCGTCAGTGGCGTCTTGTACCAATGAGTTTTTCAGTTTTTCGAAAGACTTACGTTGCTCTGACGGTGAAGGAAAACATCATGAGGAAACCTGCACACTGAGATAACCAGTGTGTGAAATGGGCAATGGCAAACCACCCCATTAAATCTGCCAAGAGGGTCGTTCTATGTGATTAATTCCTTAGAATAATCACGACCCTCAGCAGCGAGGAGAACGACTTAGAAGAAGAAGAATATTTCTACAGCTTACAGTAACTTCATCAGAACTTGTCAACAATATTAAATACGATAGAAAGGTGTCAAATTAGCATCAGCGGGTAATAAATTAGGGGTTGTGGTTATAGTTATGCAATGAAAGGTTAAACTTGATAGTTGATGGAATTTAATCGTGGAAATCCTTTTTTTGTTAAAATCTTGATACAACTTTAGACTTTACGAGATTAAGATGTAAAAATGTTGGTCATGTCTGTTAGGTTGATCTTTAATAGAGGCTTTATTCGAAAAACTTCCAACGAAATTATACTATAGGTATCTTTTGAAATTTGATGAATCATGTCCTTAATCGATTGAAGAGAAAAAAAAAGAAACGATTGGATCACTTTATTGCACAAAACTTACAAGAACTTGGGACTTCAGCACAGCTATCGTACAACTTAAGATTTTCGAAATGACTGAAAATGCCTATCCGAATAATGTTATTTTTAAGTTAATTTTTTTAAGTATAAAAGTAAAATTATGTCTGTGTACAGATACATTTTTATGTCGTACATCGATTTCAACATTAAAATTAATGCACAAATGAATGTAATTTGTTTAATTTATAAAACTCTATTTATTATGTTATTTGTATGTAAGGATTAAATTAGTGTAAATATTATATTATGCGTTATTTCCTCTAAGAGCCTCGATTAAAAGTAATCGGTGGTGATCCGACCTCCCGCCCCGAAACCTTCAGGGAAGAGGAGGGTCGGAGTCCCTGTTAACAAAAACTGTGTCTCCTAATACTTTGCTGACTATTGTTGCCGTGTGGATAGCTGCCTGCTTCTGTCCTATGTGTATATTTATGTGCGCGTCCAGTTTGTCACAGTACCTGTGTATACTTTATATTTATATATATATAAATATAAAGTATACACAGGTACTGTGTACATATATATATATATTTAAATTCATTATATTTATATATGTATTCGTATATGTGTATAACAAATTGTATAGATCATTATAATTGTTGCGTATGTATTTTATTTATCTACTATATAATTATTGTAATTTATTTATACTTATTATTTACTGTACTCCACACCTTACCCACCATAAAAGTAGTCTTAACTCTCCTTAATCAAAGGTTGGCTGGAAGAGATCCCTACGGGATAAGCCCGCCTTTGTACATATTTTAATGTTTTTAATTTCTGTGTATTTTTTTTCCTATGTGTGCAATAAAGAGACTACAAACAAACAAAATTCCCTTAATAGTAAACCGCAATTATATCAAATATCCGGCTAATGTAACCGATAGGTATCAGAAGAGGTAAATAAAAACATAAACTAGAACTATCAAACAGGTTTAATTAACGATAAATTGAAAAAAATCTTGGCTTATAATATACCATTAATACTCAAAGTATTAGCTACTAAATTGTAATAGGTATGCTCTTATGACATTATTTTATATTTATTTATTTTCTTTTCTGGTTCACAAATTGAAAGTCGCTCAGCGTGCTATGAAAAGAGCTATGCTCGGAGTATCTCTGCTGGATCGAATCCGAAATGAGGAGATCCGGCATAGAACAAAAGTTATCGACATAGCTCATAAGATTAGCAAGCTGAAGTGGCAGTGGGCCGGTCACATCTGTCGCAGAACCGACAACCGCTGGGGTAGACGAGTTCTGGAGTGGAGACCGCGTTTGGACAAACGTAGTGTGGGACGCCCCCCTGCTAGATGGAACGACGTAAGGTGGCTGGCAGCGACTGGATGAGAAGAGCCGAAGATCGGGCTCAATGGCGCGCCCTGGGAGAGGCCTATGTCCAGCAGTGGACTAGAATATGCTGCTGATGATGATGATTTTCTTTTTTGCAGAAAATCTTACAGTGATAAAAAAATACATAGTAAATGTTCTTTAAATATTTGTAAGCCAATCCAAAATTCCACACATTAAATTTTCTTAAAATAACAGCATAAGAATGACAATAACAGCATAAGAAGGACAGTTATATCAGTTATATTCAATAACAAAGCTAAAAAACTTTCGTTCGTTTTTCCATAATTGAACATACCTGCTTCAATCATACCTACCCACAAAAACACCATTTTCAGGCGGGTTTCAGACTCTGAAACCAATATTTGTTATTAGCACCCACATGACAGAATCTTGACGCAATGCGACGACAGATTTTATGTGAAAAGCTATAAAAATACGCAATGTTCTTTAACTTAACGTGCAATGTTCTTTGGCAGTGGTATAAGGACTAAGTACGTCCTCGCTATACGAAATACGATTCGTCTTTAAATTAAATTAACATAAAGTTACGAACATAAATGTAATTTACTTGAATATCTTCAACTTTGGAGTGTCATACGAGTAAGTAAGTACTCAAATGAACACAATTCGTCATTGGTTCTGCAATAGGTAGATAAACGTTGTTTTAGACATTGGACATTGAGTAATAAGATAAAAAAATGATGGGTTGTCCTTAACTTTGGACTTTGGACATTAGACATTATCAAATTAACAACATAAGATGTTGGTGAGATGTTCTACAAATCAGTTAGGCCACGAGGAATACCCCCTTATTTGACTGCAAAACCAGTACGCGTAGAAGCGAGTTCCTGGAAAGAACAAGAGTAGTTTATTGCACAGGAGCTTCACAAAAAGGCTGTGTACCTAAGTATATACATTGAAATTGATACAATGTTGGCAATTAGATATATCTCAACTAAATAATAGTAAATACTTACATAAAATAAATAAATAAGTAGGTAGATGAAATCTTTAGAATAATTATGTAAGTAATGTACCCACCAACTTAGTTTTTTATTTAAAAACATCGTTTATTTACATCTTATCTCTGTATTGTAATAATTTCTTCTGCCCGAAGGTTGCCTGGAAGAGATCGTGAAGCAGACTATTTTTTCTTTCATTCATGAGTTCTACAAGGTTTCTATACAATAAAGTGTATTTTACTTTACTTAATTTATGCGATACTTATTTCAGATCAGCTAGAGCCAAAGATTGACCATCATCCTCACCGTAATACCTTTCTAATTGCCCCTAAAATTTAGCCTGCAAGATAAAAATAAAATGAATTAAAAATTTCTGTTCAGCTAACGTTCATAAATCAGAGGAAAACCGCCATCTTGATTTATTATGCAGTGAAATGCGAGCGTCGACGGGAAAATCGTGAAATCTAACGCCTGCCAAACGTTATTTTAAGTGTTTTTTAATACCACCACTTTACCGCTCACCTATTTATTTAAGTAAGTAACTTAGGTAATGGTTACTTACCTATAGGATAAAGTTGCATTAGGTAATGATTGATTACACACACGGTCTAAAAACAACTGATTTCTCTTGCTAACTCGTTATTACTCGTAAATGCGTCGGTAAAACAGTTATTCTTCTAGCTTAAGCAACAATTTTAAAAGCCCATATCAGACTTTCGCGAGACCATTTCAATTCCCATCCACAGATGGGCTGGTTCGGGTTCGACTGTCTGTGTCTAACGGTATTTAAAATATAAATAATGAATCCCCAAAACCAGATTACACAGTGATAAAAAAGGAGAGGAACAAAGGGACTCACCGACTTTCGACAGGTTAACTGGGTTTTCAGGCTGCTCCAGCTGGATGGCCACCATCTTCTTATCTCTGCTGCTGAAATCTTCAGGATAGACACACAAGAGCACACAAAACTTAGGTCTATTAGCGTTTTCTGGAAATATCGATTTATTGCTGTCTAATTGTATGCGACGCGTGAGACGCTCGACCGGACACTGATTACGTCACGAGGTGAGTATAATGAAAGGATCGCTAATTGGAAATAGGTAGGAATGAGGGAGACAGGAAATCACGACAAGAAATTATGCCCCTTGCGTACGATTATATCTACGTATAACAAATGTAGACAAGCGATGCGACCATCCACAACCGTTAAAAATTAAAGAAAAAGATTGGTATATTGTTACTTTCAGTTAAGTCATGCTGTTTATTACTGTCGCTAATATAAAAATAATACACTTTTGAACCTTTAATACCTACTTCTACATGTTAATCCTTCAGTGCATAAATAAATCTATTAATAAAATATTTATTAACCCAAACAATATTCAAATATTTTTATGAATTAATTAAGAAAATTTTAAAAAAAAACTTATGAAAAGCCTTAGTCAAAAATTCCGCCCCGTGTCGACCCTGGCGCAAAGGTCCCCATGACGCTCGCGGCATTGCCACGCTGAATCGCCACGGCCAACCTCTGCACCAAGAACGACCCGGAGCGGGGGTCACAGCCTCTCTCTCTCAGGCGACGGCCGACCTCCCTGACAAAATCCTTTGCCTCCGCCCCCCAACAACCTGTCGTTTCAACCGCAAATGGGACAAAAACGTAGTTTTGCCCCAGAGCGGCGTACTTCTCCCGTTTTCTAATAAAATGGATTGTAATTATATTTATATATTTTTTTCGTTTATTATTTGTACTTTTAATATATTTTTGGTTTCGACCTGACCTTCTGTTTCGCCCGCGATGCCTTGGCAAAGCTGAAAACCAACGCTGTGGTGCTGTCGTACCGGTCGGACCGCAGCACATGCTGAGCATGTCTTTTTAACGTTGTGTTGTTGTTATTTTATTATTTCAAGTTTTTTAAGTTTAATCATGTATGCTTAATGCAATGTAAATAAATGTGTTTTTCTTTCTTTGATTGGCGACAGTACAACAATAATGATTGACGTGATGGTAATAAATCATATTTCAGTAAAATATTGCACGAATACGACATGAATATGTAAAATTACTAGTATGAAAACCGTGTTGTAACGTTGCATCTTAAGGTGTTTGTTTATAGAAAGCTTATAAAGTCTTGTTTCAACAAACTAACAAACTAATTAAAAGACTAACTTCAACTAATGAAATTGAGCATTCATCTGATCCATTTGTTAGCTTTAGAAAATTAAACAATCATGAAGTTGGCAGTGCTTTTCAGGCAACCGACTCGCTGAACTAAACTGACTGACCTGAAAATCTAATTGCAACTGTAAATAACTGTTGCAACATTGACTAAAACGTGCAGTGCCATGTACCAATGAATTTTTCGTATTTTTTAAAGACTTACGTACATTTACCGACTGCTCTAACGGTAAAGGAAAACATCGTGAGGAAACCTGCACACTGAGATGACCAGTGAGTAGGGTTGGCACAAAAGATCCTCAAGGTTCGAAGTGCCGCTGGGATTATCCCCCCCCCCCCCCCCCTGTCATAAGATAAGATAAATGGGGGTCCAAAAGTATTGGAATTTTAAAAAACCAATTGAAATTGGTTTTTTTCTAATATTAGGTAAGTATAGGTACCTATGTTTTGTACTCAATTAAATAATTTTGAATAAGAAAAAACTTTTAGTCTCAGTTTATAACGTGTCAATGTGTCTAATAAAGTAATAAGTTAGCGACAAAGCACCGAACGCCATAGCCCGATGTGTTGTCCACTGTACCAGAAATCACCAGGGGATACAATGTACTGAAACACGAATAAAGATTGGTAAGTAAAGATTGAATATTGTTTACAATTTCTAGTAAAAATATTAATAAATAGAAATAATATATTAGAAATAACTTGATTTTTAAATTATACATGAGAATACAGGTAGGTAAGAATAAAGAAATTATTATTGTAATCGGTATTACTAAAACAGCTACTATTCTGTATAGACTATTAGTCTGAAAATAAACCTTTTGTAATTGATCCAGCACTTAGTTCTACAAAGATTTGATATTATTTACAAATAAATTCACAGCGATCGGACCCGCTGTACTGTTGTAAATAACGCAAGTCGAAATCAAATATCAAATAAAATGAAAATGGAAGTAAGTGCTATAAATCTCATTTCCTATCAAGGTAGTACATTTTTAGAAAGAAAAAAATATCTCTGAGCGTGGCTAAAAAAATGGCTGGCATAGGGATGCTTCAAACTTAATGTGTGAAAACATCTTCGCTGTCATGTTTAGTCTAGTCATTGAGATAATATAAGACCTCAAAGTATCGCGGGCATAGCAAAAACATTGCTAACTTTGACCTCCTGAGATGAGGATCTCTCCAGATTATTTTAGCCAAATACATTTGACTCCATAATAAGCTTTATTTATTGACGTTTTCAACGATACTATTCGTTTTAGCATATCTTTCAAATTGATTAGATTGATTGAAAAGTTATTAGCTTTTAAAGTAGACACCCGATGCCAGAACCGGCTCCCATATTTCACATCAAAGTAATAAGGTTCTAAGTTAACATACAAACATACACACTTGTAAAATACATTATCCTCCTTTTAGCTTCGTCGTATTCAGGTAAAAGTTGTACGTAACTAGGCTAAATAACATTAAATCGCTTTGTGCGCTGGGCTTGCGGGAGGCTTGAGTAGCCCGTATAGACATTATACCAAAGGACGAGCTTTTGTTTGAGTTTGAGGCACGTAAATGTAACAGGTAGACATTTCAGCTTATTCTGTAGGTAAACATAATTACTTATGCAATATCTTGGCAAATTAATTTATGTGTTTGTCCTACTAAGAGCCCTTTGCTTAAGTTTATTTTATTCAGGTTGGTAAACTAAACGAAAGGTCAAGGTATTATTTATTATTGTCTATCTAAGAGTAATGGTGTATAAGCAACTGAAGTTCTAATCTTTCTAAGATAGTAATAGGAATATAAATAAAATCGATATTTACTGGGTCTACGTGCTCTAACTTCGACCATATCAACTTACCATCCTCTCAGTCAAACGCGGATCTAGTTCAAATCACTCCGGACATAAAAAGTATAGAACCGAATCTATAAAAATAACATAAAAGTTAAAAAAATTAAAAATGAAATTGACATAATTTGGATCTAAGAGAGAAAGCATTCGTAGTACATACATACATAATTACATGGCTTGTCGGATTGACTTTTGTTTTAATATTTCACGGTATATTTTTAATATTTCATTGAAAGTAGTCCTCTGGTTTACTATAAATAATTCGCACAACTAGATAAAGCCGTTAAACATTCTCATCGTAATATTCCACTACCTCGACTGAAAACGCGAGCAGATTATAAAGGTCCTACTTCCGACCATAAAAATTGAGTGAAAATACAGTACCATACATACAGTGGGGCAACGGGCATCGCCATCAGATCAATTGCCTAAAGTCATAGATTTTTTAAACATTGGTAATGTTTTTTTACACATTACCAATATTTTTCATTAACCACTCTAGGCTACGAGAAAATGCCTGTTCTAGGAGAGGACCACCATAATTGTCTAGAGGTGAATTCGTTTCGGCGACGCTTGCGCCGCAGTCTCGTGCCCTAGCTTTGAGCCTATCTATGTAGCTTCGATAGCCATTGTCGATTCGCATATAGATCAATCGAAAAAATTCAAACAACTTTCTTTAGCTTTAAAAATAATCAGGAAACAAGTAATTGTTTAAAAATGTATCTCCCAGTCGTATTTAAAATACTTGCCCACCTTCCACTTTCCCGCGATGATTGAGACCTAAACTGAAGCGCTCGTTGAAAAGCCTCTTGTCCTCTTGACCTCCAAACTTCGACGCAGGTGGCAAGTCGCACAGAACCGAGCTTTTTAATGTGCGTGTCGCCACCTAAGCCGTCGGGCGACTGCTAGAAAACTGAACCTCTTTCGATTATGGCGAAGTTCGAAGCTATGAATAGCCGTCCATTATGGCGACATCCAAAATTAAAGCCGGCCACCCAATACTCCTAACTTTCAATGTGTTACCCAATAAACGTTCAATAACGTGATTGTACGTGGCCTGGGTTTTCATGGGCAGGTAAATTTCGCTGTCCCTTCTTACGGGAAGGGAGTACCAATAAAAATCATTAAATTGCGGGACGCGCTTGACCGGTCCAGGTGGGCACACCGCAATATGCCGGGGACAGACCGTGGAACTACGATGTTTGATGTTTGTCGCTTAGACGGGAGGAGGTAAAAAATGGATGGGAAATATTATAAATGAGGCTAAAGTTATCATAAAGTGGATTTAGGTAGAAGCTGCACTGTTCGTTAAACCAGAGTAGACAGGTCAAAATTTCTTTATTAGACTGATCAATGAATCAAAATATTTCGATCTTTTAAATCTAGGAAATATTAACCAAGTGTTTGGTAAGGGTTGATAAAACATTTGGTATTTAACACCACAGTACCTACTGCCTCATTAGCATTAATGGATTGACTTGGCACGTCCTCAAATTAATAGCAACGTTATGTCAAATAAAGACCACTTTCTTTTTTTCTGAGTGTTTAATGCTGTTAATCCAATTGACCTTAACGGCGTCACGAGACTTTGATGATCATTTGGTACTATTGACCGAAAATATAATACTTTTTTAACTATTGTAGTAATACGATTTAAAAACTAACATTTTTAAATTACAAGTTACAATGTTACTATATTCCTTTTTATATAGAAGGAAACGTCGAACTATTAAAAACCTAAATAAATTTGTATTCTCACCGATGAAAGTCGGAAGAAGTCTGACTTCCGGCATTCATCGGTGAGAATCCGTATTTTATTTAGGTTTTCATAGAAGTTCGACGTGCCTAGCAATGAAATATATACAGTATAGCTTTTCTTCTTCTTCTAAGTCGCCACTGCCTACCCCATTTCACACGCTGGTTATGTCAGTGTGCAGGTTTCCTCACGATGTTTTCCTTCACCGTCAGAGCAGTCGGTAAGTACTTCGAAAAAACCGAAAAACTCATTGGTACATGACATTGCATGGTTTCGAACTCTGATCTCTCGCATGGGAGTCCGACGTCTTAGCCACGACGACGCTACCGACGTTTTTTTAACTACTATAAGAAGCGACTGCCTAAGGGCACCCAGGTGGGTACGGACCTCGGCTTAGGACGTCGCTGGGGAGGGAGGGGTCGGGGAGAAGCGGCCTAGAATACGCCGATAGCGCGTGTAAGCGCCAGAAGCGGGTCGCCACCCGCGCCGGCGCGGGCGTTATGTAGGTGCTGTGTGTGAACTACTATCGGGTGGGGGCTACCGACGCTCTAAACAGTATAGCTTACTAGCAATTAAAATTAAAAAGTTTTTAATCGTTCCCCGTGCACAAAAGTTTTAAAAGGCCATACAGACTGCCGCGCCGCGACAAAAACGTCACAAAGCTATTTTTTAAATTCTTGGCAAACCCTTTATAAAGGTACGTGCCTGGGGAGCCAATAGAACCGGGAATGTATTCATGAGAGGCATGATTCCTACTGACCTCTGGGGTAAGATTTGGCAATAAACGCTGGGGACCCAAAGTATAATTTGAATGTTTACTACTTACGGCGTTCGTTCGTATAATACCTTAATTTTGTTTGTTTTACGACCCACAGGCTTAGTTTGGGGAACAATACAGGTTGTAAAATTTCTGATTAAAAAGGTGACTCGAATCCCTGAAACTATAGATGTACAGTCGACCATCTGGCGTTACGTCAAGAATCTGAAATGTACCAAATTACGTAGGCATAAGGTGGTAGATGGGGACCTATGATAGGTACCACTTTTTTATTTATGTACGCCTATTTTTAAACCGTCGTTAAGTATAATTTTATTTTTAATACTCTGTATTTACTTGAAATAAGAAAGAAGATGGTTACAAATATTGTTGTTACGAGTATGTCCTAGGAAAGGAACAACCTGCCCGCGTCTGTTTTTCTCAAAACATACAACCATGGGATCTTCAAAGTGAGAGTGAATAGTGGTCCATCTTCAGACTCGTTACTTATTCCATCAGGTGATATTGTGGTCAAACGACGGTAGTATATACAAATATAAGAATAAATACGAGTATCAGAAATAAGATCAAAGTCGATTAAAGCTGTCCAGATTCTGGAGCTAGATATATAGGGTCATATTTTACTAGCGGCAAATATTTCTAGGGTGCCATCTATAGGTTATGAAAATAAAGTTAGGGCAAAGAAATATATTTTTACTTAATTAATTTTCGAGAAAAATAACAATATTGTTTGTTTGAAAACTCTACAAATGAATGAATTATTGCTATTCTATTACTAAAATAAGAAGTACGAAGTATATATACGTGGATGAGTTTATGCCACCAAGGCGCAAAATAATGGGGTTTATTTTTCTTTAGTGTGGAAATTTTTAATACAAGTAACAGGGTTATTTTTCGTGTAAAGTGGTACAAATGACCAGCAGATACCCCGCTCCAAATAATTGCTCCTAATAAAAAAGGACCTTATATCTATGAAGAAGTAAGTGATGCTTAAACATATGGTCAGATGACTTTAGTCGCGGTTTACCGCCACCGTTGCGAAATTGAATACTTATTATGCGCCGGCGGTTTTTATATAAGTATTCGGTTAAACTGGAAATGTGGGTTGAAGTCCTACCGGTAAAATTGTCTTTGTATCGCTTATTTCCGTTATTACTATACAGGGTGTAACATTAAGAACGGTCAGTATGGGAAAGTCTGAAACTATAAGACATACGAAGATCTGTTCTTAGGAATCATGTCATCAATTTTAGTAACAAGAAAAACTGTATTCATACATTTTTTTAAAAACCTGTACTCAGCTTGGGAATCGAACCCGGTTATTTTGAAAAAAAATCCAACACTATTTCTGTTTAGATATCGACTGTGTAGGTGTTAAGGAATAAATGTTAGTATGAAACGTGATGTTTAAAATTAATAAAACGCATTGTTTCCATATCTTTTAATTTATTTTAGTAGGTGTTCGAAATGACTACCATTTTGTAAAATACAACATTCAACTCGTTTAGGTAACGATCTTACTATTGAATTTTGTATCTTCAAGTGGTGAATTTGCGTTAAAATTGTCTCTATGGCTGCTTTTAGGTCTTCAATTGTGTCGTAGCTTGTTTTGTACACTTCACCTTAACGTAACCCCACAAGAAATAGTCTAGTCTAAAATAAATTAAAAGATAGTAATTAATAGTCTAGTCTAAAATAAATTAAAAGATATGGAAACAATGCGTTTTATTAATTTTAAACATCACGTTTCATACTAACATTTATTCCTTAACACCTACACAGTCGATATCCAAATAGAAATAGTGTTGGATTATTTTTTTTCATAACAACCGGGTTCGATTCCCAGGCTGAGTACAGGTTTTTTTTTAAATGTATGAATACAGTTTTTCTTGTTACTAAAATTGATGACATGGTTCCTAAGAACAGATGTTCGTATGTCTTATAGTTTCAGACTTTCCCATACTGACCGTTCTTAATGTTACACCCTGTATATTACTTCGGCGCATTGTAACAGATCACAATTCTAAATTTATAGACACTGACATTCTATCTTTATCGGAAGGCAGATACAGCAGAAGGAGTAGAGGAGTTCATGATTATTTTAAAAATTAAAAATTAACTGTTTGATATTTAATAACATTACAAACTGGCAATGGTATTTATGTTAATATGTTGTTCTGTTTATGCCCGGTGTGCTGTATTACTAGGAATTTGTAGCTATGTTGTTAATGCACTGCTTTCTCTCTTTGATATTTGTATTTAAATGAAATATTATTATGCTGCTTGGAAACTAGTGGTCCGTATCATTGTAGCATAATTGTAAATTTCACAAATATATCCGAGGACAAGGATGTGGGGGTACAATAACCCTATCGTTTAATGTTACCTTATTTTTAATACATATTGTACTTCTGTTTATTGTCCCAAGAGTAATAAAAAAAATTATACACATGTTTAAAACACGTATCTATAGATTCTCACGATAAAAGAAATGACTTGGAGCAATTATTCTTTTCTCACACATTTATACCTATGAAAATTGCTCACAATACTAGGCCAGGCAAACACCCTGCACTACTTTTTCAGCGCGGCTCAGGTGTCAACTTACAATTTTTAATTATTATACACATGTTTAAAACACGTATCCATAGATTCTCACGACAAAAGAAATTACTTGGAGCAATTATTCTTTTCTCACACATTTATACCTTTAGAAAATTGCTCACAATACGAGGCAAACGCCTGCACTACTTTTTCAGCCTGACTCAGGTGTCAACTTACAATTTTTAATTTAGAGTGGTTCTAACCGCTCTTTTGGTCCGTGGAGGGCCATTAATGTAACCGTCCATTATAACGAGACACCTGGGCTGCGGGAACATTTGGCAGTATGCCTAGGATGCTGTAGGTAACCTTTTTAGGGTTCCGTAACACCTAAAAACTTTTCTGTAACTTTTGAAATAACAGTTACTTGTACCGACGTACGACGCGCCGTAACGATTAGTACCTACTTACATCGGTGTAGAACGCGCTATCGAAATTTTCCTGCGACTTCGTATATATATACGAGTTCCAAACATCCATAGTTGGACTAGGACATCTGGTCACCACGCACAACACCCCACCTGGCGGAAGATTTTCCCTTTCATACAACTGACGTTACGTCATCAATGTCCTCACATAGCGCGTTCTTACATACTTACAAAAAAAATCTGAATTATTCCGTTATAGTATTATTATATATTAGTAGTAAATACTTTCAATGAAAATTATAACGAATTCTACATCAAAGTTACATTGTGAAATAAAACTCGGCTTTATAGTGTATATAGTTTTATATAGTATTGAATAAAATCGGCTGCATATACTTTTTGTAACGGCTACGGAACTCTTATCATATGCGTGCGTAACCCGACACGTTCTTGGCCAGTTTTTTTTAACTGGAAATTCGAACTGAAAAAGTGTTTGTTCAAACTGCTCGTATGTTTCGTTTGTAATTACGTACCTCGAACGGTTGAATTCTAAATTTCGAACTTTATGTGTATGTTCTGTTGTATAATTCAGTTACTGGAGAGATCATCTGTCCCTTTTTAGCAAAACAGTTCTTTTTTTGTAGCCAGGATCTGCTTGTATGGCGCTATTACACAGTGACGTCATAATGTAATGTTGCCGTTTCTTTCTATCGTTTGATTTTTGATTGCATGTAGCTATTTTATTTTTCAACGAATTTCAATACTGTTTTCACATTTGACCATCAATTTATGTCGATTTCCTAATTTTTAAGAAATGCGTTTAATATTTGTTACTTGGAAACTACCGAATTCCAGTTATGGGTTTACTATTATGTTCAATCAAATGCTTAATACACCAGCATGCCTTAATAATTTACGTTAGTGAGATTCAGACAAAGGGGGCATATGTACTGTACTGTACATGCTTCAGTGTCAGTGTAATTATATTACACTTGATTGAATTCAGTTCGGTTTGTCTGTGATGAAGGATCGGACTACACTACTTACGACTACGGTACTTGGAAACTACCGAAATGTCATCATAGTTACATAGGTAAGTATTTACTTTTTCTTCTAAGTCGTGTACCTCATTGCTGAGAGTCGTGATCATTCTAAGGAATTAATCACATAGAACGACTGTCGTGGCAGATTGAATGGGGTGGCTTGCCATTGCCCATTTCACACACTGGTTATCTCAGTGTGCAGGTTTCCTCACGATTTCCTGCACTGTCAGAGCAGTCGGTAAGTGTACGTAAGTCTTTCGAAAAAACCGAACAACTCATTCGTAATTTTTTTTTTTTTATTTAAATAAAACTAATTACATGTCTTAAAACATAATACTGGCATAAACTTCAGGGCTTGTGCGCCAGTAAAGAATCGGTCGTACGTACCTATTTACATGACATTGCCTGGTTTCGAACTCGGACCTCCCGCATGGGAGTCCGACGTCCTAGCCACGACGCTCAAAAAGTATTTGCTTATGTCACTAAAAACCCTCGCCATATTGCGGAATTAAATGGGACTATTCTTTCATAGCGAACTCCATAACAAAGATTATAAAACTACCAATGGCGCCCTCATGACATTTAGTTCCTGGTCAGGGTATACCAATTCAAAAGGAAGCTAAAGCCAGCTACATATAATATAACTTGTATTGTCTTTCATTTTCATATAAAATTACATAATAGAGATTTGACCTCGTAATGGTGTTGTGTCGTAATCCCGCGACCAGCGCTCCATCTAGCACATTAGACGATACCTGAAAACCAGGGTGTCGTTGAGGTCTTGGCCATTTCATTAGACACATAGGGCAATACGTGTTGTAGATATATTTTGTTTATAGGTTAAGAATTAGAATAAAATAACAGTGTTGTACCTTATTACTTTGATGTGTGAATGAATAAATATTATTTTATTTTATTTATGATTAATTAATATGTACATACGTAGGTCCTGTACCTATTGGTGTTTCGTAAACGATTTTGTTACGAATGTCAGTCCAACCATCTAATTTCATAATACGAGTATGTATTATGCTTTGCTGAGCTAGCCAAAATCAGTCAACACAGAATTTATGTAAAACCATATCCATTTCTTTTTATGACAGGATAGTTACATAAATAATTATATTCTTCTCGCGTATTCAAACCGATCTGCTCACACCTATAAACTTTTAAGATTGGTACGCTAAAATAGGGTAAACCGTACAGTAACTGTCAAGTAATAGCCACAATAAATGATAAATTATTCCGTTTATTATTTCCGTATCGGTAAATAAAATATATCACCAAAACTGTATGAAATTTTCAAATGTGAAAAAATGTGGTATGACTGGTAGGTAAATGAATGAATGAATACACTTTATTGCATAAAATTAGTGTGATACAGTGTGTACGAAACGATTAATACTATCTAGGCGGTTATCGGTCTTAATGAATGGATTAGAACTTATATTAATATCCTGAAGACTTCGTGAAAATAATGACTTCAAAAAAAAATATGTGACAAAAATCACGAAGTAGGCAGAACTCACTGTACCAATTCTTATGTAATTATAGGTAAGACGTTCTTACCACATTTGATACAAGTGCGACGTCGTCGCTCCGCCCATACTTAATTGTACGAGCCAATATGTTTTTTTTATCATGATATGGATGATGATGATGATATTAAGTGAGACACAGTTTTTTCCATGTAAATAGCTATCAGCGTGCAATATTATCCTTGTTTCCCCTACACACTCGAACAAAGCTACAGAAAACTTTAGGAACCCATTACCCCGCCCCTGCAGTCGGCAATTATCGCCTTTGCCCAACTTATAACTACCTACACCCTTACAGAACCCTGTTTGGCAGTCTGCCATTACGATAGGAGACAGGCTTGACTACTCATCTCCTATACAGATGAAAATGATTGAGGAAAATGACGTCATTACGCGGGTCAGACGGCTGAAAATAATGTTCTTAGGTGCTCTTTGCATTGGTGATCTTTTTCCTAAGTTAAGCATCTATGTAGGTAAGTCTTATAGAAGGCAAAAGTTGTAATATAAAAAAATAAAGCAAAAAGTATAATGATGGATCACACGCATTATTTGAACCTTATATTAAAAATATCTAAAGAGCGTCGGTGGCCTAGTGGCTAGGACACCGACGCGGGTGGTCCGGGTTCGAAACCGTGCTGTGCCATGTACCTATGAGTTTTTCGTATATTTCGAAGACTTACGTACATTTACCGACTGCTCTAACGGTGAAGGAAAACATCGTGAGGAAACCTGCACACTGAGATGACCAGTATGTAAAATGGGGTAGGCACAAAAGATCATCAAGGGTCTAAGTGCCGCTGGGTTATTCAGGGCCCCCTATCATAAGATAAGATAAGATCATAATATCTACCATCAAATCTACATTGTGTAGATGTACGACTATGTTACATATAACAATACCTACCTATAAGGTTTTTTTTCTGAGCTGTTGTAGGTCATCATACGTGTGTAAGTTCTTTGTTGTGGCTAGGACGGTTAGTTCCAGTATTTATGTTGTACACAGCGAAATGTTATACCCTAGAAATATAATAGACGCACGCGAGTATCGCCACAAAATGTGTACTCAGGTGGGCGGGGCTTAAAACGGAGTGCGAGCGGCGAGTCTATCGCGCCTTGCGTTTGTCTTCGAATTTTGAAATCGATCTGTGCATCATACGATCCTATGTAAGAGTTAGGTAGATATTCGCCTTTGTGACATCGCCGTAAGATCTATTTTTGTTCAAATAATAATTTGAGTTTCATTGTGTGAGAAATGTGTTGCATTATTTTCAATTCGCACATAGTGGCGTGAGGTTTGGTGCCGGCTTTTACGGCAATTTTGTTGGAAGTTACTCGTCTAGAATATAATATATCGCTGGTTGTACAGTAATTCTGTGTTCTGTTGTCAACTACCCACGGCCCCTAAACTCTATTCCATTACCAGCTAAGTAGTACCTAAGAAGGTAAATACAAAATCGGTAGGTAAAATACAGTTTCTGTTAACATGAATAAAAAGCGTAGTCAAGAAACTTAACTGAATTAACTTTACCAAAGAAATATAGGAGTAGGTAAATTTCCGAATGTTTATTCAATTCAATCTGTTTAAAGTCTTCACAAAGATATCTTGCTTTAGATTTTGATTAAGCTTCAAAAGCAGTGCTTGGGGACTACAAACAAGTGTAAATTCTATTGAACCTTTCTGATATTGACGAAAATAGCCATCACTAGTATCACAATTCAAGAGAAAAAAATATTATAGGTGGCGTCTAAAAAATAAATTGAAATGATGTGGAGCTACGAATTTTATGTGAGCCATGGCGAGGCCGAAGGCCGTGCTCTGCTTAGGGCGAAGCCCGGAGCGTCCCCCCGCCTTCAGGGACGCAGGTCTAATATGCTGAATGTTGTTAGCCATGTCAGTTGAGAATTTGATCACTAGTTCTAAGATCTTGGAGTATCTTGGGATGTCGGAGTATGATGGGATCTCTGGAACAGTTAGGTGGTTAGAGTTTGAGCTAAAAATTTTATGACTATGGTGACCTTCCCACATCTGAAACCTTGAGGATCTGATGAAGACCAGGAAAAAGTAAGGGGATCTCCACAATGATACGTCTTAATATTAATATATATTATACACACATACAAAATACAAAACAGCCTAATTAACGAAAAAAATATGCACGTCGGGGAATTCTTAAATTATAATTTAGAGTTATTACAATTTTATCTTATTCTGTTCTTTACAAAGACTTGTATAATCAATTCCATTATTGAAATATTCTTCCAAACAAGAAAGCTTAGGAAGATATTTTATAAATAGAAACATATTATGTCTTACGTACAAAAAATAAAAAATAAATTGTCAGTTTATAGACGGAAAAATAATTTTACGTAAAGGTTAAGGACAAGTCACAATCACAATTAGGGTTGCCACCTTTTTTTGGGACGAATAGAGTATTTATTCATTTCGGTAGAACAAAAATAAAGTACACAACATAAAAAAGAGTACATATTTATTTTTTACTTATTTATCTTTAAAAACATATTTTTTGTTACTTTTCGCAACATTTAACAAATATTTGTCTTTCTTGAAGATAGTTACAGCCTCTTTGCAGTCAAAATTTAAATTAAAATATATGGTTAGCTTGTTTTTAATGAAGTTTAGGGTAACTTTGTTCCTTTCGTCTCTCCACCTTACATTCATAAGGGAGAAAACTCTCTCAGTGAACGCTGAAGTGGCAGGCACAGAAAAAATATATGAAATGAATTCGTATATATTTGGAAAATCTTCAGTTTTGCGACTTTGGATACCAATTTATTTCACGAAAAAGAGGACAATACTCTATTATAGAGTACGGGTGGCAACCCTAATCACAATACAATGAAATACGTAGGTGAACGGTACTTGTACACGGTATAGGTTTTTCGTTGGTTGAAAATTCTAAAAATAGAATATCTGAAATCTCGTATACTTATCCCGCTAAAAGGATAACTGGCGTCCACCTGAGCCAAGTCTGAAGTTGAGTAAAAAAGTATTTATAGGTAGATAATAAAGGATCTTAAAACTTGGAATTTGGTTAGGAAAAACGCCCGTGTAAAAAAATTACTTTTCTTTTGTTAACCTTTTAGTTTGGTTATGACTTTTTCAAGAAATTAGAAAAAATATTATACCATATTACAAATAAAACCACATAAAACATTATTACGTAGGTGGATTGGTAAATAGTAAAAGTGATCGGTAAAAGAACACCTACCACATAATACTTTTCGAGTAGTACAATGTACATTGTATACCTAATTTGTGTAGGTGTAATTTTTTTTAATCGGAGCGTCGGTGGCGCCGTGGCTAGGACGTCGGACTCCCATGCGGGAGGTTCGGCTTCGAAACCATGCAATGTCATGTACCAATGAGTTTTCCAGTTTTTTCGAAACACTTACGTACATTTACCGACTGCTCTAACGGTGAAGGAAAACATCGTGAGGAAACCTGCACACTGAGATGACCAGTATGTAAAATGGGGTAGGCACAAAAGATCATCAAGGGTCTAAGTGCCGCTGGGTTATTCAGGGCCCCCTATCATAAGATAAGATAAGATCATAATATCTACCATCAAATCTACATTGTGTAGATGTACGACTATGTTACATATAACAATACCTACCTATAAGTTTTTTTTTCTGAGCTGTTGTAGGTCATCATACGTGTGTAAGTTCTTTGTTGTGGCTAGGACGGTTAGTTCCAGTATTTATGTTGTACACAGCGAAATGTTATACCCTAGAAATATAATAGACGCACGCGAGTATCGCCACAAAATGTGTACTCAGGTGGGCGGGGCTTAAAACGGAGTGCGAGCGGCGAGTCTATCGCGCCTTGCGTTTGTCTTCGAATTTTGAAATCGATCTGTGCATCATACGATCCTATGTAAGAGTTAGGTAGATATTCGCCTTTGTGACATCGCCGTAAGATCTATTTTTGTTCAAATAATAATTTGAGTTTCATTGTGTGAGAAATGTGTTGCATTATTTTCAATTCGCACATAGTGGCGTGAGGTTTGGTGCCGGCTTTTACGGCAATTTTGTTGGAAGTTACTCGTCTAGAATATAATATATCGCTGGTTGTACAGTAATTCTGTGTTCTGTTGTCAACTACCCACGGCCCCTAAACTCTATTCCATTACCAGCTAAGTAGTACCTAAGAAGGTAAATACAAAATCGGTAGGTAAAATACAGTTTCTGTTAACATGAATAAAAAGCGTAGTCAAGAAACTTAACTGAATTAACTTTACCAAAGAAATATAGGAGTAGGTAAATTTCCGAATGTTTATTCAATTCAATCTGTTTAAAGTCTTCACAAAGATATCTTGCTTTAGATTTTGATTAAGCTTCAAAAGCAGTGCTTGGGGACTACAAACAAGTGTAAATTCTATTGAACCTTTCTGATATTGACGAAAATAGCCATCACTAGTATCAGATAATAATATCTGCCGAGAAGAGCTATAAAGTGCGTATCTTCTATTTGTATGACATCAAAGGTAAAATTAGAGGTATGTAGGTAATTTGTTGTCAACATTTCTTGTCTTTTCATTTTATTTACGAATATAAACTGAGTAAATAATGTAAATATAATGTCTTAGATTTTAATATACAGAGCAGATGACCCCAGCGGCGAGCATGCGTGAAACAACGATTGACTATATCCCCTGGCAGAGAGAAGCAAGGTGAGAGGTGAGAGAGGCTCTCACGAGAGAGGAAGTAAGACAGGTGTGCCAACACAGAGATAAAGCAAGGTGAGAGGTGAGAGAAGCTCTCACGAAGGTAAGAGGAAGAAAGGTGAGAGGAAGCAAGAAAGGCGTGCCAAGACTTTCTGCCAGGGGATATAGCGTAAAGTTATGTATGTAAGTTAGGTAAGAACATGGTAATTCCGTGGTAATAAGAGGGTCTGTTCGCACAACTTTATACAACGAATACGTTAATACAATGTATTCAATGTGACCGTTTGTAGTAAGTTGACTTTTCTAAACAAAAGCCGTAAGAAACCTACGATTTAGTACAATACTGTTTCCATTCGAGCACTGCGTATATCTCGATACTTAAACTCGCTCACAATACAGAGAGACTTTATTTATATAATAAAGCAAAGCTTTCAGACGCATGTAATTGTCTAGTTTTGTCACAGTTGTGAACAATAGCTGATTTCGTAGAGCTCTTGCTCGAAAATAACGGAGGACTCATGGTAATAAAATTACCCCGTACCAGTGTTCAGAATAGTTTAAATTCAGAGCGAGCTCGTCTCAAACTAATATACATATCAGTGGTGGAGTTTGACGAACTATCTGGATGTTTACGCTGGTGTATCCGGCGGTGATACCGCTACAACCACTTTTTGAGTTCCAAGTTGTTGTGGAATATGAATATTAAATTATTTCTGAATTTTCCTGGAAATATTTTTGCAATATTCCGATTTATGGACGATGAAAATTGTCCATTCTGAATTTTCACTGTCTCATTCGCGCATGCCTTTTGTTTCAATTCTCTTCGTCGGCTCTTTATACCACTATTATTGATATTTTATAAACATTTCTACGAAAAACCGAATTTCAGTTATTGACAATTTGTTACAAAAGCTGAGTTAGCTACATACGCGGCATACCTACGTGGTAATCGGTAAATAATTTCTGCAATACATAAATTATCATTTATTATCCAGAAACTTCAGCTGTCGTCTGAAATATTCAAGGTCACCGCGCCCCTCTCCTGCCGCACTCCCCACCCGTGTACAGTTCAATGCACAATATATTATATCACGATTGAATTTCGCACTAGTTTTAATTACATAGTTTATTTTTAATTAATTTATGTCGTGACTTAATTGTTCAAGCATATTTCATTAATTTCTGATTTACGACGTTGTTTTTACACCGATTTATTGGAATGTGGAATTATGTAAATATTTTCTATAAATCTGTTGTTCTCTAATGTTTCATGTTTCGCCAACTTTTCCGCCGGATCAGCGACAGCGATGGGGTAACGCACGAGGAAACGGGAGGTAGGGATCACTCCCTTGAAGTGGCTGAAACAGAAACAGAAACTCACAACAACAAAGTTGCACAAATTACCGATTCTCAGTAGTTCCCTTAGACAGACCATGGTGGATCTAGTGAGATATTTTTTTCTCTTTAGATCTAAACGTTTAACGAAAGTTCTCAGTAGAACCACATGTTCAACACTGCATCGAATGAGAAAAAATAATCTCACTAGATCCATCATGGACCTGGCCAATGGATCTACTGAGAATGATCCCAAATTACAGCATAGACACAAGGCATCTTATAACTAAAAGATCACAACTATGACTCGTCGTATTGGACATTGCGGGTTTACAATAAATAGATAATTTTATTATGTAATGTATATTTCATTTTTGCATTAGCCGGATCCTCGATAGACTTGCGCTAGCATTTAACCTTGGATTAAGTTGCGAAATGCGTATTTCCTTGGGTATCGACCTTACCGTATTATTAATATATCGACAACTCTAAAGAAAATCAAAAGAGTTGCATTCTAGGTACGAGTTCTCGACAACCCTACGTGATACTGAAAGATTTATGCCCGATGCGTTTATAAAATCGAAAAATACAATGACTTTTCATTGAACGAACGAGAGGGACAGTTTTAACCGACGTTAAGCTGGATAACGCCAGCAATAAAGCTTGCGAGATAATATTTTAAATAAAATGCAAATATACGGGACACAAAAGTTTTAAATACTTTACCAACTACTTTTGATAGACGAAAAGTTTATAATAGAGGTAATATTATGTCACCTAATCATCATCATAGGCCTGTTACGTCTATTGCAGACAATTTAAGTAGCGTCGCGAAGGCATCTCTTTTCGTGGCTAAATAAACCTATTCGGGAACGGCATGCACGCGCGGCAAGCGAGTGGTGCACCGGGTAGATGAGTGAACACTCGGTGTCTGTTTGCTCTCCTGGCCGCCAGTATTTCGAAACACTTTGCATCGTGTTCCTGACATCCCTCCCGAAGACGTTTCCTCCATGCATCTCTGTCATCCGCGAGCTGCTGCCAATCATCGTGACTGATTGCGAATGCAGTCATGTTACGCTTAGCGCAGTCTTTGAAACGCAGCAGGGGTCTACCGACATGTCACCTAATATTACAGTCGAAATGAATATGAGTTTTCCGACAAGAAATGTAAGATGTAAAATTACTCAATAAAGTTATTGAGTTTTACCAGCAACTGTAAAGGCCGTAACAGAAAATTTCGGTGGAGATCGATCTCATTATTTACTTGTAATTGTAAAAATTGGCTTTGATTTTCATTATAAACCCGCGCCTGCACGATGTCGACAATACGTGAAACATCGATGTCGACAATACGTGAAACATATCTACGGTTTCCATAGTTACTAAAACATGTTTCATTGAAACATATAAACAGAAAATACAAACCATTACGGAGACTTCAACAGAGGCCATGGCGTCTCCATGACAGCTTAATTTCATGGTCGTAAAAAAAGTTTTGTGAGCAATGCACGTAATGGCGATTTTAACACTCGTACGATCTATTATGAAACTCAGCTTGGTTCGCTTCGTTCCATAAACAGTTCTCATGTTAAAATCGCTATAATTACGTGGCCGTTGCCTATTATAGTTTCGTACAGTAATTTCATTATCTATAATACGGTGACCATAGTTTGTAATTTTAACGAATAAAAAAAGCAGCTCGGACGCATTCCTTACTTCATGGTTTTAACAAATTGAAACAACACACAACCATTTAAATTCAAAGTTCAGTTGAAACATAAGTCATGCACAGCAATAAAAACAAACTCCACGTCCAATTTGAGTACAAAACCCTCCAGTGCGGAGTTATCCAGAGATAAACTTGCATGTAAACGCTTTTTAGTGTGTCCCGACACGAAAAACATTTTAAAATTCTTTCTACATAGATGTATAAGCTCGTAATGGTTCGTATTATCTCGTCGAGAGAGAAAATATGAGATGAGAAAATATGCGAATGGGTTTTTTACACTGACATTCCTTTTTTCGTTTACCGAATGATATTATTTCTTGTTGGAGGCGTAGGTAGATTGCAAAGTAGGTATTTTTGAATGTCAACCAATCAGTTTTGTAAAAAAAGATTCTCTCTTCTCTTCTAAGTCGTATTCCTCATTGCTGAGGGTCGTGATCATTCTAAGGAATTAATCACATAGAACGACTCTCGTGGCAGATTTAATAGGGTGGTTTGCAATTGCCTTTCCCATTTCACACACTGGTTATCACAGTGTGCAGGTTTCCTCACGATGTTTTCCTTCACCGTCAGAGCAGTCAGTAAATGTACGTAAGTGTTTCGAAAAAACTGAAAAACTCATTGGTACATGACATTGCATGGTTTCGAAGCCGAACCTCCCGCATGGGAGTCCGACGTCCTAGTCACGGCGCCACCGACGCTCCGATTAAAAAAGATTACACCTACACAAATTAGGTATACAATGTACATTGTACTACTCGATAAGTATTATGTGGTAGGTGTTCTTTTACCGATCACTTTTACTATTTACCAATCCACCTACGTAATAATGTTTTATGTGGTTTTATTTGTAATATGGTATAATATTTTATCTAATTTCTTGAAAAAGTCATAACCAAACTAAAAGGTTAACAAAAGAAAAGTAATTTATTTACACGGGCGTTTTTCCTAACCAAATTCCAAGTTTTAAGATCCTTTATTATCTACCTATAAATACATTTTTACTCAACTTCAGACTTGGCTCAGGTGGACGCCAGTTATCCTTTTAGCGGGATAAGTATACGAGATTTCAGATATTCTATTTTTAGAATTTTCAACCAACGAAAAACCTATACCGTGTACAAGTACCGTTCACCTACGTATTTCATTGTATTGTGATTAGGGTTGCCACCCGTACTCTATAATAGAGTATTGTCCTCTTTTTCGTGAAGGTGTACTTTATAATCTACGACACGAATAAAGTACGCTAAAATACTCTATCTGATTATGAGTACTTATGAGACTAAATAAATTGGTATCCAAAGTCGCAAAACTGAAGATTTTCCAAATATATACGAATTCATTTCATATATTTTTTCTGTGCCTGCCACTTCAGCGTACACTGAGAGAGTTTTCTCCCTTATGAATGTAAAGTGGAATGACGAAATGAACAAAGTTACCCTAAACTTCATTAAAAACAAGCTGATCATAATATATTTTAATTTAAATTTTGACTGCAAAGAGGCTGTAACTATCTTCAAGAAAGACAAATATTTGTTAAATGTTGCGAAAAGTAACAAAAGATATGTTTTTAAAGATAAATAAATAAAAAATAAATATGTACTCTTTTTTATGTTGTGTACTTTATTTTTGTTCTACCGAAATGAATACATACTCTATTCGTCCCAAAAAAAGGTGGCAACCCTAATTGTGATTGTGACTTGTCAAAAAATAATTCTACGTAAAGGTTAAGCCTTTATGTAGAATTATTTTTCCGTCTATAAACTGACAATTTATTTTTACTTTTTGTACGTAAGACATAATATGTTTCTATTTATAAAATATCTTCCTAAGCTTTCTTGTTTGGAAGGATATTTCAATAATGGAATTGATTATACAACTCTTTGTAAAGAGCAGAATAAGATACAATTGTAATAACTCTAAATTATAATTTAAGAATTCCCCGACGTGCATATTTTTTTCGGTAATTAAGTTGTTTTGTATTTTGTATGTGTGTATAATAAATATTAAGATTATAAGATTAAGACGTATCATTGTGGAGATCCCCTTACTTTTTCCTGGTCTTCATCAGATCCTCAAGGTTTCAGATGTGGGAAGGTCATCATCTATGATCGGAGTAGGTAGGGCTGTTTTTGGTACTTGCCACATACGGTCATAATATGGATAAGTATGCCCAATAATCCCGGGATTTCCGGGATTGAATAAATATATTATTTAGATTTTTAACGTTATATTGTTTTGATACAAATATTTTTTTTAAGATTCATGGCGCTAGTGTACCTATGGTAGTGTTTTAACTTCTTCGTAAGTTCACAATTTTTTTTAAATCGTTATCCGCCGAGTATGGGCGAGGTTTATAAAAGTAATTTACAACATTTGCTCGATAACTTAAAACGGGATCCCGAAATCATATCTATATTAATATAACCTTTGAGGACATTGACCCGAAAGAGCTCTACCTACTCCGATTACTGGTCATCATAGTCATAATTTTTTTAGCTCAAACTCTAACCACCTAACTGTTCCAGAGATCCCATCATACTCCGACATCCCAAGATACTCCAAGATCTTAGAACTAGTGATCAAATTCTCAACTGACATGGCTAACAACATTCAGCATATTAGACCTGCGTCCCTGAAGGCGGGGGGACGCTCCGGGCTTCGCCCTAAGCAGAGCACGGCCTTCGGCCTCGCCATGGCTCACATAAAATTCGTAGCTCCACATCATTTCAATTTATTTTTTAGACGCAACCTATAATTTTTTTTTCTCTTGAATTGTGAGACATTTCAAGAGAAAAAAAATATATAGGTGGCGATAAATTAAAAGCCAATGTTCTGCATGTACAATCTGCGAACAATGTAGGTAGGTCGGTCGGTTTACATTATTCGCCTAAACCCCGAAGTCACTGAAAATACATGATTTTGTACTAATAAATATTCTAAATCCCATCATACTCCTACATCCCAAGATACTCCAAGATTTTATAACCACTGAACCTTCGGCCTAGCCATGGCTATCTTAAAATACCTAGCTCCACATCATTTTCATTTATTTTTTGGCCGCCATCTTTATTTATTTTTTCTCTTGAATTGTTTCATGATTCCCTACGACTTTAGTTCGAGAAGACCCCATCTTACTATTATAGTTTCAGCGGGCTGATAATCCTCCAATTCTTCAAGTTTCATATTACGAAATTAAATCCACTTACTTTTTCCTGGTCATCATCAGATCCTCAAGGTTTCAGATGTCGGAAACGCTCTATGAACCTGAATATTTGAGCATTCGAACCATCTAGCTATTACCGTTCCAGAGATCCCATCTGACATTAAAGATACTCCAAGATCTTGGAAACCACTGATCCAATTTTTATCACACTCTGGACAAAGTTCTCGAAAAATCCGGGTCCAAATCTGATCATCCGTTGTTAAGTTATGATGCCATAGACAAACACACAAACAGACAAACAAACGTGTCAAACTTATAACACGCCCTCCCTCAATCGGTCAGGGGATAAAAAGAGAAAATTTCTTGAAGTAAATCCCACTACGTACTTACTACTTACCTAGGCATTTATTGTTACAATAAGTATTTACCAAAATGTACCATAAAATATTTGATTTGTTCCTGATTGGTCAGCAAAAATTTTATATTGTTAATTTTGTGGCGATGCACGACGCGCGTCACTACGATACAGTACCTACTCACATCGGCGTAGAACGCGCTATTGAAATTTTCCTAGGACTTCGTATATATACGAGTTCCAAACATTCATAGTTGGACCAGTACATCTGGTCACCAGGCACAACACCCCGCCTGGTGGAAGATCTTCCCTTTTCCCTTTCATACAACCGACGTTACGTCATCCATGTCCTCACATAGCTCGTTCCTACAATTTAACTAAATAGCCCGCAATTACGACCTTTTCCACGACTCACTGATTGTCCATTAAAGTTATCTCTTCCCATATAAATTGAACAATAACCACTTACCAGCGATCGACGCTAAATATGGGCAGCAAAAACACTGCGTTAAAAATAAATGAAACGCTTTCAGTAAAAATAAGCACCAGGTCTCATAAAAATTAATACTCTTCACATTAAATCATTAACGATTTTGAACTTTATTCAGTTGGCTTTAACACTTCGTGTTTCGATGTTAAAAGCAGTATTGTTATGGGAAAAAATAGCTGTCGATGTTTCTGAAGCCATTAAATGAATTTGTATGGCAACAAATGTGGTAGGTACCTATTAAAGGGAAGTTTGAATGCCCGACTTTAACACCGTCTTGTATTGGTAATTAAAAGTTATTCTGTTTTTGTTGCTTTCAGAACGTTAATGTTTTGATCTTAATACATTCAGAAAGATGATGAAATTCGTCAGCGCTACACGAAAATCCCTTTAAAGTTATGAATTAGGTACTAAATAAACCTTCAGGTAGGTTCCAACACTCAAAATAACTGAATAAAATGTGTTCAACAGAAAACGTGTGTTGGAAAATCCACTGAAATTCGTAAAGAATTTTCAGTACTTAATTTATTCTTGCACCGGCATTCAAACAAAGCATTTTTTCATTTAGTGAAGTTAATGAACTGACCTAACTTATTTTCGTTGGAAAACATACCTACCATGCACTCCAAACTGAACCCGATATAGCACTTGATTTGTAGTAAATAAAAGAGCTTGGTGCACCTGCAAATGTATTGAATGTTTCTATTTGGCACCTCGCCAAGACTGCCCGGCGGCGGGTATTTGAGCTAGGGTTGCCAACCATTTTAAAAGTTTTTAATTTTTTTAACGATCTAAACCCAGATTTGATCCCGACCTGGCCTGATGGTAACCGACGGTGAGGTCAATGATGCATCCGGGTAAATTCGTAAAGAATAAAGTCTTACGGTGAATAGCAAGAAACGTCCTTAGATAGATAGATAGAAACACTTTATTGTACACAAATACAGGAAAAGTAAATCACAAGAATAGTAGCACGATATGTACAAAGGCGGCCTTATCGTCCTTAATGTTAAGGCTTCCATAAGTCTCGCTCGTGTCATCTCTATCTAGAACTATGGCGTAGAAAGGGAACATGTATTTGGTGGTTAAGTAAGTAGGTATGCTTTATGCATTAATAAATAGTGGATCATGAACTCCACTTGGTACTCAATAATAATCTATAACAAAAACTAGCAATATTTACGTTACGTTCGTTTTAGTAAGTAGACCTTGGTTCATGAAGTGCGTTTTCGGTTAAATCAAATAGCAAAAAGGAAGGCCAAAGATTTTGAAAATCACCCTATTCGAGGATTTCGATTTCTAAGCATTATCACAAAAGTAGAGATCCTACTTCTCTGGTTATTAACCTACAAGATATTTTGACATCCCTAGTTTCAGCCCACTTTCGACTTTTCCCCTTCCATTCCAACCCTTAAATTCAGAAGTTGTCACTCAAAATGGAGACAGTTTTCAACACCTCTCAAATCGACCCACTTTTTCATCGAAGCGACGATTTCAAGTATTGTTCTTAGGCACTTGTACTTGTAGTACTAGCGGGTCGCGACGTGGAGCGGTAAAATATGGCACTTTATGATACAAGCAAGGCACTTTGCACTGATGTTGCCTAGATCAAAATAATCTATTTGACCCGAAGCAGTGAAATTTTAATCCCTTAGGATTCAAGATGGCGCCCATTGTTTAAAGTCAAGGTTCGTTATTTATAAAATTTTGCCTTTTTTCCAATTTTATCGCGGAATCTCAATTTCGGAGTACTTATCGACCTTTAAAAGTACAGCGATGGCAAAAAAAAACCATCTACCCCAGTTCAGGGTGGTAAAATAGTCAAATTTTATATAAACATGTCGTTTTTGGCTAAATCAGAGTCGCTGAACACGAAAATAAGACCCAAAATTGATTTCGCCTTACGACATGTGACCAAAAAAAACAAATTTTACCAATAATATACCAGTCAAATTATATGTAGACGGAAATGATTGAAACTTTTTTTTTACATCAGAGCTGTATGCGAACTAGTTAGAAGAGTAAGAAGGTAAACATACATAAATTTCCCGGACCTAGGATGTGAAAGGACTTCTGCTGCCTCTACTGCTTCAGGTCAAATCGATTATTTTGATCTAGACAACAACTGTGCCTTGCTTGTATCATCAAGTGCCATATTTTTCAGCGTATCGCTAGTACTATTATACCTTTTGGCATTTCAGAACTGTTTCAGCTTAGGTCAGTAGTTTAATTCCAAACTTTTTTGGCAGCGATTTCTTCAGCAAGTTATGATTCGGAACGTTCGATTCCAGAGATGAACGATCTAAGAATTGCAGCAGTGTGTCTTTGTCAAACCACAGTTTTAAGTTTAGTTTTCTGTCTACTAAAATAGGTAAGTCATTGGTAGAGTCACAGATAATGGTATAAGTCGATAGAATCGAATAGAAAAAAAAACAATTAAACGTTTTTCTATTTCTAATAGCTAAATGGTACCGTATTAAGTACATTGACACGTGGAGAGTATTTCGTCCTTTTCGTCTGTTTATATTATTATAACATACATCTGAGGCTTCATAACAAAATTTTGTGTGCTATACACGAGGACTATGCCAATGTTTTTATGGAACATTGGATGGCCATGCACCAGTGTGAGAACGGCAAATTTTAAGTAAAGGTACTGTATATATTTTATCTATTAGTTTATTTCATCTTTTAGTTTTTTCTTTATATATACGAGTAGTATAGTAAAATTATATTTGTCACTTTGTAATTTATACATTTGTATTATTATAACTATCTCAACAACCGATTATCCGATTTCAATGCGGTTTTTTTATTTAACAAAAGCCGAGAGTGTGATACCGTGGCATCAAAATTGGCGCTGTATAGTTTCCTAGACTCTGACTGGAGTAGGTATGCTTTTGTCAGATGGAATATCTCAAGGTCGGTAATAGGTGGTTCGAAAAAAATGTTGGAAAATTATTTTATTTTAAACATAAAAAGAAGGTTTATATTACCACGATCAACCATCGTAGAATACTTTCAATTGTCCGGGTAATGCTGAAGATCAATAGTCCCAAAATAAAACAAATCATAATCCATAACCCATTATAATCTAATCTATTAATTATAGCGCCGTATTTATATTGGTACCTCTGTGGTTATTCTAAGGCTGGTTTAAATTCACAGAGGTACCAATATAGGTAGGTAATGTAGTTTAAAATAATAATTAAAATAGCGCAAAAAAAAACTAACTTATTATATTTTAACAGGTACTTATCTTATCTTATGATAGGGAGCCGGGAATAACCCAGCGGCACGTCGACCCTTGAGGATCTTTTGTCCCTACCCCATTTTACACACTGGTCATCTCAGTGTGTAGGTTTACTCACGAAGTCTTCATTCACCGTTAGAGCAGTCGGTAAATGTACGTAAGCCTTCGAAAAATACGAAAAACTCATTGGTACATGGCACTGTACGATTTCGAACCCGGACCTCCCGCATGGGAGTCCGGTGCCCTAGCCACTGTGATACCGATGCTCTTAATCGTGTCTTAGTTTTCATATTTCCATCAACAGGTCAATGGTTTGTGAATACCGCCATCTTCCATTAAATTATTCTTATCTGTTATTAAGTTATCTGCCATAAAATTATTCTTATCTGTTATTAAGTTATCTGCCATTAAATTATTCTTATCTGTTATTAAGTTATCTGCCATTAAATTATTCTTATCTGTTATTAAGTTATCTGCCATTAAATTATTCTTATCTGTTATTAAGTTATCTGCCATTAAATTATTCTTATCTGTTATTAAGTTATCTGCCATTAAATTATTCTTATCTGTTATTAAGTTATCTGCCATTAAATTATTCTTCTATCTAACAGGTACTTACCCGCCTAAAATAAACTTACCTTTCCGGACCTGCCCACGTTAACACAGTGATAAATGTAAGAACTGTGTCTCATTAAGGAAATGTTTCGTGTTTTCCCAAAAACACAACTTTTATGGAGATTTCAGGACAGGAACATGAATTATGATAATAAGTTACATAAGAAAGTACGTACTTATGATTTTTTAAGCAGTGCTGAAGAGCCTCTTCAAGAAAAACCTATTTTAACGAGAGTACGTTTATTAGTACCTACCTCTCTAGTATCTACTCGGAAAATATGGCGTGGCAAAAAATATATCCCTCGAATATGGAAAATACAAAGTCTAACACAGAGATATGAAATACTAGGTTATGCTACGGCCACGTAATGATAGCGATTTTAACATGAGAACTGTTTCGAGAGTAATAGATCGTTCGAGTGTTCAAATCGCCATTACGTGGGTTGCATGCAATACTTTTTCTACGACCATGAAATATATAAACAGAACACACAAATATATAAATTCAACAGACGACGCCATGCCAGCTTGACATGTTATTGGTAACTATGGAAACCGTAGACATGTTTGACGTATTGTCGACTTCGCGCTGGCGAGGGTGTCGAGTTTTTTTAATGGTTATTTTTATATTACCAAGTAGTTGTCCAGTGAAATGTAGTGCATTTAATACGAAAGAGTTATTATATTAAATTCACTACAACAAAGAAAAATTTACATATTACAATCGAAAATTGTTATTTAATATTTTATTTAAACACTATTTTCACACGACCATGACGAATAAACCTCTTTATGTTATTGATTATGATATCTTATTGAACAAATTACGAAATGGGAGTAGAAAAAATACTCAGCAATATTAGTAAACATTCGATAACTAGCCATTAATTAATTAAATGCCATTAAGTCAGAAGGAAAATCTAAACCGTTTTTCTCAGTGGAATCTTGTATTTACAAAACACAAGAAAGTTTGCTAAGTAAAGACTACTATTTGCACAACCCGACTAGTTCCAAGGTTAGTCCTTTTATTATTACCAGATAATGCTCCAGAGGCGGATTTGCAGTCGTGGTCGCTCTAACCGCGCTGATATTAGTTTTCTTTTTAAATACAAGCGTATGCACTGCTTATTTGCATATATGTGTACGCCACTGATATTAAGTATAAATTTTCTTCAATTGAATATTAATGTAATGTTGTGACCAACATATTTACTCAATTATAATATTCCTATAAATGCATTTAGGTACTTGAATTCGCATTTTTGATTTCTCAGTTTCTTTGTTTTTTTTGTTTTCGGCATCGTGTCGTTTCTTGTTCACCTCAATGTATTTTTTTCCGCGATTGGCCGCCCCTAATCTGGCCGCCCTAGACCCGGGCCTAGGCGGCCTTAAGGGAAATCCGCCACTATAAAGCTCACAAATACAAGAAGTCAAGGCCGACATTTGCAAATAACCTCCGACCACCAACGGGAAGCTTATCATTAAAATTTGGCAGGGTGCCGAAATCTGCCGACGTCTATAACCCCGCTGCTCATTCCTCTCGTGTCAATAGTTCACGCCTCATAACTTTTTTATTATTACGTGACTTGGTAGGAGAGAAAAAATTGTCTGCCTTGACGTGAACATGATTTGGTTCCTTGTCGACTACATAAATCTTTGGACGTGTGATGAAATTCAGCAAAAAGGAACTAGAAACGTTAATGCGGCAAAAAAAATTACCTATAGGTATTTTTGAGGGAACCAAACTGGATTCTAAATGAATTTATTTTCAACGACATAATAGTAGACAGACTTTCTCTTTTAAAATCGTTTTCTACTTAATTCTGTCCTATAATTGAGTTACGAGTAAATAATAAATTAAATTAAAAAAAAATGAATTAATTGTAATTTGTATAGTTAACTACTCACTCTTAAATGATGATAGCTTCAGAATTTGTGAAAACTTACCAAAGAATGTTTTCTTTTTTTTCTTGTTTTATTTAGCCTTAAGCCTTAAGAAATACATCAGATATATAATATTTTACCACAATTTTCGACCGAAAGTTTTTTTCAAACAAATCCTACGGGGTTCTTTGTACTTCCTTAATCGCCAGACTGACTCTGCACTGCTGCATCTTCAAACAGGTAAACGCATTTTTCACAAATCGATTCTTGCAAAATAAATTATGTGAATAACTTGATGTACAAAAGAGAATAGCATTCTCTACTACTCTATAAACATAAGAAAAGTCAGCATGAATCCTGCTTAGAGCGAGCACAGTCGGTGTACGAGCTATAAACCATCCAATATCCTTTCACGATGTTGCTGACATAATATTGAGTACTTCAGGTTACTCACACCCATGTATTGTAGTTGTACACTTTCTTACAAGTGATTGAGTGAGTGATTTTCGATGTAATTCACAGCTGATGTACTCCTATAGGTAATTTGGTGAGAGGAAGTTTCAGATATTAAATAGGTTTTATATTATGGCTTGCTTTGTAAGAGATATGCCCAAAGATTTTTAAATTCACCCTATGAGGGTCCTACTACTCTGATTTCTGCGACTATACGTTTTGATCTTTTATTTATTTATTTTTGATTGAAATATAAAAAGTGATTTCAAATACGTACAGAGCAAAGCGCCGCTAGATTTCCGTAGTTCACTCAACATGCCTTTAGATGTCGCTACTCATCCCGAGTGAAGAACTCTGGATACAAGAAGCCATAGATCATACCAAACATAAAACACGCTATCGATATTTTCAATGGGACATCGCTTATACAAGTTCCAAGCGTCTTCACTGGTGGAGTAGGGCAGCTGATCACCATTCATATTACCATGCATGATGGAAGATTTTTCCTTTACCATTTTATATCAACTGACATTTCATGCTGTCCTCTCCTTAGCACTTCACATTAAAAAAAGTATTGAGTGTGAACAACCCCTTCCCGTCTCTTCTGGAGCTTTGATAACAGTAAATCGGAGAATAAAGAACTTTCGGTGAACTAAGTGTTCTACGATTTACTTGTACTTAAATGACAAGATCCGGAACTCCTCCACAAGAGGCCAATGACCGACCAACTAAGCCAAAAGTCAGATAGTATTCGTACATGTAAAGTCAGCGAGAATCGAGTAAATATGTAGCCGGGGACAATCGACTTCGTGTCCGGACTCGGAGACATAAAATATCCAATACACTTTCACGATGTTGTTGAAATCATGGATCGACGGTCATGTTGAGTTTTCTTCGATATTATGTTTGTTTATACTGAGCGAGTAACTGTAATAACCTACATATACTTACTTCACAAATCACAATACGTACATACATATGTAACTTCACGCTATTTCCCTTGCGGGTTGGCAGAGAGAATGGAGCGTCACGAATATTTGTCTTGGTACGTTTCTCTTGCTTCTCTCTTCAAATCACAATAATATAAGTAGTATGAGCTATAAAGAATTTCACAATATGTATAACTGTCATTTTCGTTCGTTTTCGGGCGTTTGATTAGTTTTTTGATATTTCTGAGATTTCTAGTACTCGAACCTCCGTGACCCCATAGAGTCTTTTGTTCCTGACACGAAATAGAATCGATTGGCATCAATATTTTTTGGTGAAAAATGGCATTTTACTTGCTGACTGTACCTATTCTCAAAAATCTGTGAATGCAGTTTTAAATAGCTCCAAAAGTTAGGGAAGGTCTCCTAAGACTATTTTCTCGTGGCTCTAACGGATCTGGTAGCTGCCCTGGGTGCCCCGCCTAAACTTTCCACCTGTATATATATTTAATTAACTCATATTACTTTTATTTTTATTTGAATATCTCCTGTTATAATATGTAAATTAATAGCGTCATCTTATTCTTCTTGTCCTATGGTTAGTGGCCATAATCTTTTGTCACAGAGTTGATTAGGCCGCTCTCTCGTAGGCCTCTGACATAGCCTAACGACTGCTGCCGGAACCGACAGTTTACCGTGCTCTCCGAGGCACGGAGGGGCAAGATGAAACCATGCTACTAGCGGTCACCCGTGGTTCTAACCGAGTTCAACAATGCTTAATTTGCACGATCACATTCGGACCATGCTCGCAACTATAGGCTACGAGCCCATTTAATCATATGCGTCTCTAATCAATAATGTATCTAATGCAATATTATGTCTCTATCACTAGCGTCATAATCGTGTCTTATCTTATGATAGGGAGCTGGGAATAACCCAGCGGCACTTCGACCCTTGAGGATCTATGTGCCAACCCCATTTTACACACTGGTCATCTCAGTGTGCAGGTTTCCTCACGATGTTTTCCTTCGCCGTTAGAGCAGTAGGTAAATGTACGTAAGTCTTAGAAAAATACGAAAAACTCATTAGTACATGGCACTGCACGGTTTCGAACCCGAACCTCCCCGCATGGGAGTCCGGTGTCCTAGCCACTGTGCCACCGACTTCATTTGTGACTGTGTCTTCGTTTTCATATTTCCATCAACAGGTCATCATCATCATCATCAGCAATCTACTCTAGTGGTCTCATCCAGTCGCTGCCAGCCACCTTGCGCAGATCGTCGCTCCATCTAGCAGGGAGGCGTTTGCCCAAACGCGGTCTTCACTCCAGAACTCATCTACTCCAACAGTTGTCGGTTCTGCGACAGATGTGACCGGCCCACTACCACTTCAGCTTGCTAATTTTATTAGCTATGTCGATAACTTTTGTTCTATGCCGGATCTCCTCATTTCGAATTCGATCCAGCAGAGATACTCCGAGCATTTCTCTTTCCATAGCACGCTGAGCGACTTTCAATTTGTAATCTAGTCGCACCGTCAGTGTCCACGTTTCGGCCAACAGGTCAATGGTGAGTGAATACCACATTATCTGCTATTAAATTATCCTTCTATCTCTGTGCCAATGCGCATAATACTCAATTTAGTTGCGTGTAGAGTCTCCGCTCTGAAATGGGACGTGATATTCTTGTTGTATGTAGGTGTGAACAACCACACAATACCACAGCCTTATTAAACTAATCGGAAAGATAATCACAGTACTATCACAGAGAAAACACAGCGACGAAAACAGTAGACAAAATCACTGGCTGAATACAACAGTGGCACAATTAAAAATACTATTTTGTGTTTTGTTTGCACTAGAAAATCTATTCGTAGCCATCGTATTACTCAAAAAACAACGTTTTACAGTAAGTAAACCCTATACTTCGTTTTTTTTTGCATTAGAAAAAACGTAAACAAAGAAGCAGTAATGGCAATCCTGAGGTGACGTTTATGCAAAGAAAAATGGTGGTCATGTGCGACTAATTTTAAAATCATTCAATTTGCTAAATATTTGACAGGTGACACGACATTCTTAATTTAGCCGTATTATACTACTGAAACGTTCAATTTACATTTAGGTCTTTTATAGTGTAAGTTTTTGAAAACGATTGATGATTTTATTATCATTAGACCCATAACGTTTCAATATTGAGAAATACGTATAAAAGTAACGTATTAATTACTAAAATAGCCAGACATTGACGGTGAGGTGTTTACGAGAAAATGTGTAATTATATTCCGTGACCAAGTCTTTCGCAACCAACGATTTTCAACACGTGTTGGGTGTAGAATGTCGACATAGATCACCTCGTATAAGCACCGATGATACGGTTACACTAACTGATGGCCCACCAGTCCAAAGACATCAACGCGACGGGACTTGATTTACATCCCCTACCCTTTCTGCCGAGTAAGTAATTACGGGAAAGCCAACACTGCCGCAACTAAGCATTTTCGATAATGCAAAACAGATTTGAAGCGAAAGGTAAATTAGCTTAGTAATTTGATTAAGGAGTCTGACTGAAGCTAAAAAACAGTTTGATGGAGAAATTTAGGGGTTTTAGACTGAAAAATGTTATTTAAGAATCATTGTGAGATGCGATATAATTTTTTTTTAATAAATCAATGAGATTATACTTACTTATGTACGAGTAATGTATGTACATAAATTTTATGCAGGTATTTACTTTTTCACTAAGTACATAGTATATAAAACAAAGTCGAAAACAAAGACTTACCTAAAGATAAATTGATAAGATATTTTCTAATACCTAATAGAGGTAATGTTGAAAAATAATAAAATTACCAATATGTGCGTATCTACGTATAGTGCAATAACAGTAAAGATACCTTCTCAATGGAAAAATCCAGTGAGTTACATTGAAAAGGAAGGTTCAAGAGTTGAACTCAAACATCAGTGCCACAAGATTCATCTCCGGTATTTGGCAACATTGTGTCTGCTAAGGCGATAAAGATAATTTGTTTCCAGAATTTCAGCAGTTTTCGCTAAACCTTTCCTGGTAAAAGCAGAGAGTACAAAGCGACAAACTCGACAGGGTACGACGGTAGCAAATTTAGTTCTAAAGAGCTCCGTTTTGGTCTGTAAATTGAGAGCTTGAGTTCATGAGGGATCGTATTTTCAAGCTGTCCTGTTGATGTCTCGAATACAAAGATCGATTGTTGCTTTAAGCAGTGCTTCTTACTTGCAAAAGGCGGTGGGATTTATTACTTATAGACTTCTTTGTTTTGAAGCGTTTTCTGGAAGAGACTAGTACAACACAGGATATCCTAGTATGACTATGGCTCATACAATTTCTGATTGTTTTTGTTTATTGGTGCATAATAAATTATTATTTAACATTACTGTAAACTTGTCAGTATCAATCCACTTGCCATAGGCCTTTGTTAAATTTTTGAAGTCGGTCCTCTACTTTCAAGTAATTATAGGCAGTATCGCTCACCTATCCTTTCATGTGCACGAGGAATATACCTAAATCTGGAACTCCAAACATACATAGGTAGTAGGGGAAGAGAACAACGTTTTTTAAGTAATTACAGGCGAAACCGAAACGCCTCGAACGTAAAAACGAACAAAACAAACAGGAAACCAAGCCATTTGGGCTGTTGTTACTGCGGATAATATTATTTTTGTTTTGCACTAACCAGTCGCACGCCGGAACGAAAATAATGATACCGGATACAGAGCAGCCGCTAAAGAACTCACAAATGCCAAACATATTTTTTTTTTCGTCGCGTGCTGAAGTAGAAGTGCCTCTACATACACTCAGCTATTTCTATGATTGGAGAAGTGGAAGTTTCCAAGCAAAACACTACAGATAATATACACTGCTACTACTAAAACGAATTTTATAGAGCAAGGCGCAGGTAATTGAAATTTAGATATGTTACGAGTATGCTATATACATTCTATATAGGTATGTGATGAGAAAAGAGGGTGTGTGAAATGAATGGAACTTAAATAAACAGCAATGTTTCGCTAGATTAGAAAGTGTAAATATGAATTTGACAGGTTTTTCTCCTCTAACAAATTTTTTTTCTTTTTAAATCATGCTTCTGAATTTTCATATCGTATTTCATGAGTTTATTCCCTTGTGATTAAATACTAGTGACCCCGTGTTTAGAAATTACAAAATTTCCAGACAGTTCACATGTCAACTACAAAAGTAAGTTTACAGTTCGCCGACTCTCTCATCAGACGAATCTCTGTCTTTATTCAATTCACGAGTGAGAAGCGCAGGCCATAAACCATCTGCTTATCTTTCGTTCAGGGCACTGGAGAGAAATCTCGTTTTGTCTTGTTGAAATGGAATTACATATGTTATTTTTGTTATTATTATTATAACGAGTTTATTCAAAATAAAATAATACTAAAATAACACTAAAATACATACTTTAGCTAAAATTTCAAAATACCTAACTATTTTACAAGTAAAAGACCTGGCACAGGTCGCTCCCTGCAGGGAGTGTCCCGATGAGGCTGGCGGCGTTGCCCCGCTGTATAGCGAGGCTTATGCGCTGAGCAAAGTAGAGGCCAGTCTTCTGGACCCGGGATGTCTCTACGAGGCGCTTGGCTATTTCCCCGTAGAGAGTGGGCTCCAGGACCCCTTGCCCCAAGGTCTCCCCCGAACGGCGCAAATATGCAATCACCACCCAGGCCCGCATATTTGCGCCGCTTGAGGTTCTCCGCCGAAGCCGCTGCTGACCCGGCCCTCGCTGCCGTGTCTGGAAGGTGGGACGGGGCAAGGGTGTCGACGCAGGTAGCGTCCCACACCAGAGACCGTCCCAGCTTGCAGGGCACTTATTTAATTTAAAAGAATCTTAACTAGGTTTAGGTAGATTAACGTAATCATAATCAATTTCTGATAAATGTCTTTCACAGATAATAACCAGAAAAATTCTGCCCAATTTATAAAAATAATTTCATCTTCAATTCTTTCATTTAATTTAAAATTTAGTGTCACTTTTTTTTTCACACTTTACCATTTAATATTATCTATCTCATCATACAAAACTAATTGCTGTACTTCTTTCACATTCAATGCAATATCCTATGACACGCTGCTAATAGTTACTCCCTCACCGACCTGCTCAAACATGCACCAGAATTTTCCGTCGCGGCTTTTGTCCTTAACACCAGCAGCGTATTTCCCTGGCGACAATCCGTACGTGCTGAATGTAGTGTTGTTTATTTTAAACGAGGCCGAGACGGATCCGGTGTCGCTAACGTCGGAAGTAATTAAATGACTCGATATGAATAAAACCCGAACAGCTGGACGAAATGTGTTAATTGGAAACCGGTGTATTTTAAAACGGTTTTTTCTTTAAAACCAACTTGATAAAGAGATGGTGGTGATGTACGAGTTCGTACGAATTACGTAAGTCATTTTTCAGTTATTTTTAAACTGTGCTGCAAATGGGTGAAACGAAAAAGGAAGGACCTATGACAAATCAAGTGCCTAAAGACTTTAACACACATATCAATCACCCCTCCTCCCATGGATATGTATGGAAGAAATGATGGTTTAAATGCAGTGGAAGTATCGTCGAAATACGTAGTGTTCCACTTTTATTGAAAGGGATTGAGAAGAGATAAAACTACGGATTGTAGTGTAACATAGTAAATGCAAATTGAGAACAGTATAGTACGCTATAACTTTTTAAGCTATTATCAATAATATAGTTATCTATACCCGCGAACATGGAGCATGCAACAGTGCCCAAACATCATAAGCTCAAAACGACCCAAATCTGTGGTAATAATCCCATGTCTAACTACAGTACATACTATCTTTAGTTTATAGTGAAATGTGGGAATGGTGCAGTATGTTCAATTGATTGTGAACTTCTGGGAACAAACGATACTAAATGTGGATGCATAAAAGGAATGACAGTGGAAGTACCGCTCGAAATTCGTAGCGCTCGCTCCATTCTTTTTGTACGGATTATTATTACGAGTGTGTTATAACAAGCAAACTAACAGACATGTGACAGCAGTAAAATGTTTATTTCCTTTTGATGTAATATGAGAATAGTACAGTACCTGAGCTATCCTTGCATTCTCGTGACATTTGGGAATAGTACTACACAATTCTCGTTATAAATGTTTGACCCACTCGACTTTCAGCTACGGGTAGATATGCATGCTTCTACGAGCGTGCCTTTCGATTGGACATTGGAATAGAGGACTCGGCAAATACGAGTAGTTCCGTAGTTTAATTTAGAAATGGAATAAGTTTTATGAAAAATTCAGATTTCTGAGATAGAAAACTTGTAAGATAAGAGTTATAGGATTTGTGATGATATTTCATGCAAACTGCAGAGTTTGAAAAGTTTTTTGGAATTGAGTAGTGCTGCTGGAAACGAAGGACAACTTAGAAATAAACGCACCTCGCCAGTTGATCGACGAAAGTAGCTGATGATGGCTGAATAAGGAAACGGAAGGACTGAGCAATTATTGGTGGAGCGTAGCCGAATAGAGATAAAAAAGGTAGGTTGATAGATAAATTACGGATCTCAGTACACTGAAAGAAAATCTTGGTTATTTCAAACAAGAACTTGTTTTAATAGGAGCATATAAAGTCAGCTTGTTAACTATATGCTCTAAAACAAACAAACTTTCTTTCAGTGTATAACAACTTATAACTATGTATATTTACTCGTGAGAGCCTGTGTTTTTAGGGTTCCGTACCAAAATGGTAAAAAAGGACCTCTTATGGTGATAATTCAGTGTCCGTCCTTCCGTCTGTATGTCACAGCTGTTTTAACACATTACAAAATTTTATTTTATTTTATGTGCCATAGTTTATTACTTATGGTCAAAAATGTGCGAAAAATAAATTCCCCCCCCCCCCCCCCTTAACACGGAAGTTTGCAAGTTCAAATATCTGAAATAATTCAGGATTACTCACCTATATTTTACAGGAAAATAAAGTAAAGTTTCAATAATTTATAATTTTTGTGAAATAAAAATAATTACATTATTAATTTTTTAACGGCAAAAAATCTGAAATAATTAGTACTGATAGAATGTGTTGCATATATTCCAGGAATAATAAAACAACGTCTAAAATCATAAATGTATAATTTTTGAGATTAAAAAATTAAATTAATAAAATAATTCAAAACGAAAAATATTTCTTTTGAGATCGGAACCCTCGGTGGGCGAGTCCGGCTCGCACTTGGCCGGTTTTTATTTTATTGGTACAAAGTGTAGGAAAATATTTGTTGTCGCAAATCTAAAAGTCATTTCTATGACTATTTATTTACTTTTTTTTTCATTTCTATTTCAAAAGTTGTTCAGATGTGAATACTTTTGGCTGTATAGCAGGTGTTATTATACTTTGCATAGAGCATACATCATGTTGAACGAGCAGAAATCCGTCTGCAGTGCAAGATCGCAAGGGTAACCGTCTGCTCTCACGGATGCAGGTGTATTTGCATTTCCGAAGTCGCAGCACGCATACAAAATGCATGCCTGGAGTAGGACTTTGCGGAATACAAACATGTCCTGAGGATAGCGGTCACATCGCTCAAGAGTAACCACCGGGTGTTATATAACGAGAATTATATAGTACTATTCCTAAATGTCAGAGAGACGGTAATTACTACGTTTTACCAAATGTCACAGGAAAGTAGGATAGCTGCAGGTTCTGTACTATTCTCATATTACATCAAAAGAAAAAAAAACATTTTTCTGCTGTTACATGTCTGTTAGTTGTTGTTGTTTTTTTAAAGGCAAAGGAACTGAGACCATACAGCCATGTCTGATGTAAACAACTCTTACCAGTCTTCATTAAAATGCTGGTGTGACACATTTCTATGGCTCTTCAAAATCCAGCTAAGTACGGATCGGGTTGCGGCGTTTATTTGACTTTACTTCACTGTCCCACACATTATTCACATCTTGTCGAAGTTCTTCGAGCAAGAAACACCATTCTTACTACTGTAAAACAATTTGCAAGACAAAACGAAACAAAGCTGACGTGGATGCCACAAAAGCGCAGGAGAAAGACCACATGTCTGTTAGTTATAAACAAAGAAGATGGTCTCCCCCAGGTCCACGTATGAAGAAGTTCTTGCCACCACGAAAAAGTTTATAAACGGTGCGGCGGCGTTGTTGATCAAGGTCAAGTGAAAGTCACATCTGAGATTTTATTAATTACAAAACGATTTTAGGTTATTGGAAAATGATAAAGATATCAGCGTGTTTATCTTAATTTGTGCTATCGTATTATAAATATTTAATTTCTTCTGCAATGTCGTGATTGTTTTTCTTTGTAAATTAAAAAGTTACATCACTGAGTCTCACTTTGTATGGGCGCGAATCCATCTTCTTTGATGTGTTGATATTTGTTTGTCTATGGCATTATAACTCAAAAATTAATGATCCGATTTGAACGCGGTTTTTTGTTTAACTGAGAATTTTGGCGAAAGTTTCTTCATGACTAATGTTTTACTAGAACAGGTATCGTAGTATAGGATTGGTAAAATTTGACGGAAATAATCGTCATCCTGTCTCAATGGGAACTTATAACACAAAAGACTTTGGTATGTAAATTAATTATTGTATTTGAAATAAAATTTGGTGGCTCACAATTTACGAATTACCTATTAATGATTTCATCCCGGACGGTATATCACAGAATTCCTACATGTAGTGGTATAATTGAATATAAAAATAAATGAAATGAAATCATTTATTTACCCACTAAAATTAAAATTAAAATCGGGCCGCATATCTATACGCAAATCGCATGAAAAGCACTCCCGTGATTGTGGATAATCATTGACATGCACCGATCATTCCACCTTTTAATTTTCCTGCCTGCAAAGTCTTTTGATCTTTTATTGGAGTATTATTTCCATCGGTTATATTATAGTATAAAGCTTCAGGTATGCTCTCTAATTTCGATATTAAAGGTTGTGAAATATTTTATTTCTCGAGTCCGTGATATGATTATAGTTGTCTCTTTGACTTCTCTATATTGCTTTTAATCAAGACAAATTGACAGTAACATAATGTATTCTAATTAATATGATTTTTCTATTGTATCCCTATGTGTTTGAATATCCCCATGTCTTTAGAACTTTGTTGCTATAACTAATTTGACACATTCATACGAATGTCAAGGAATCATAACATTTTTTTTCTGCGACTACGGACTGTATAAACTTATTCACTAAAACACAAACATAATTTTTTTAAACCAGTATTTTCTGGAGCGTACAACAAACTTGTTTACATCTGATATCCGAAATTGTAGTCGTAGAATTCCGGCCAACTGAGTTGAATAATTCAATTAGTATGTACGAGTAGAAGTTGTCAAAGTTAATAACTATCTACATGGTCTGTAATTTTGTTCGGTTCTAATATACCACCAGATTCACAACAACAGTGTCACAATGTTCTCAATCCCATGTGTGTGAATTTGTGCAATTCCCTCGCTCCAAACCGTCTCGAACCTAATTTTAGCCCGACGTATTTAGTAAATGTGCAGCGCTTCTGGCTGTCGATTGCTATGCATGGAATTTTGCAATAATGCTTTGTATAGAGCTCTCTTAGATTTGATTGATATTTAGTCTCCCTCCTTCTACCTCATTGTTAACTAAAAAAGAAAGAAAAAGAAAAGAAAAACACTTTTATTTAACATTACATTATGCATACATAATTAAACTTAAAAATATTTGAAATTATAAACAACACAACGTTAAAAGGACACATGCTCAGCATGTGCTGCGGTCCGACCGGTACGGCAGAACCTTTTAGAAAATTTGTAGTCCGTCAGGAATAAATATAGTTCAGTTCTATTGCTTTAGGTATTTAGGCGAGAAAAGAAGTATTAAAATCGATAAAAAATCATATCGATTTCTAGAAAAACAGGTGGACAAGCTTTGCACCTGGGGCAAATTCGGATTAGAGCTTGTTACCTAAATAGGACCTATTACTACGGTTTATCACTAATCACTTATCAATCATGCCTGTTTTCACAGATCTTTCAGTATTCTACGAATAGAAAAAGTCGGTGAAAAAGTTGACGAGAAAAATGTTGTTTTCAATAACTTTTTTTATTATGTAAATGTAATATATTTAAGTAGTATGGCCAGCATTGCTAATGTAAAAGAGATACTACTTTTGGACCTTATTCGACATCGATATAAACAAATTACACACAATGGCGGCCGGTTAGTCGTCACAGAGTCGTTTAGATACATTTGGCGAACTAACGACCCACGAGGCACGCGTTGCAGCTCTAAATGGTCCACATGGCCACAAAATAGATAGTCCGCTCAATACAAACGCCCAACATTGGCCAACGCACACGCCGGCTCTACATACAAGCGATCTCAAAATCAGACTGAATCAGACGAACTCAATCGCGAGTTGCACGCGCTGTGGGCTAGGGCGCGCACGAGTGGTAGGCTTTATTTTTAGTATTAAAATAAATGAAGATATTGCCTCTTTCTTTTCAACTGTACATTGAAAGAAAGCTTGTTTGATTTGGAGCATATAAAGTAATTTCTATTCATTTGAACAAATTACTTGATAGATACGACTAAGATCTTGGTTGAAGTGAATAATTTCTTCGTTGAAATGAACAATTTCTTGGTTGAAGTGAACAATTTCTTGGTTGAAGTTAACAAGCCGACTTTATTTGTCGTTTAGTTTTTGTTTGAAGTAAACAAGCTTTTCTCTTAGTGTATTAGCTGCCTAGAGGTATGTTCGAGTATAGGTGATTAAAATCGCGGAAGCCTGCAGCGGTTCTTCTGTATCTTTATATTTTGTGACACGACCATGCACGCTGCAACAATGTCGTCCTGTATATCTTTGTCACGAAGGAATTTGTGTCCGTGGTTGTCCTTGTGACACTGACTTATTTACGGCAGTTATTGGCTCTTGCCCTACTTAGACATAAAGTAGGGAGATGTTACACTGAAGTGTACTTTAACAAATCTCACAACATCACCCTGCCCTACTCTACACTCTAAATCAAACACCAACCAATCAAACAATCAATCAGCTTTCTTTCAAGAAAGCTTGTTTGATTCAGAGCGTTTAAAGTAATTTTTATTCATTTGAACAAATTACTTGATACTCGTTGATACGACTAAGATCTTGGTTGAAGTTTACAACCCGACTTTATATGCTCGATTGAAACAAGTTCTTGTTTGAAGTAAACAAGCTTTTCTTTCAGTGTATCTACAAATCTGTCACAAAATGCTTTTCTATATACGTATGTCATATATGTTTGTATATAGATTCAAACTTTACACAGTTTATTGCACACGAGTTAGTCACATACAGTAAAATACATTTAAAATTGAGGTTACAAAGGCGATTTTATCGCCCAGAGTGATCTCTTCCAGGAAACCTTGGGTGAAAGTGAAATTAATAATAGGTTTTCGACAGTATAATGCACTTAGATAAGAATTCTAATATTACCATTACCGAGGTAATAGGTAAACTTTTAATTATTCGTCTGCCTTGCAGTATTAGAGTAACTCATAATTTAGGTCTAGCTAGGTCTACACAAAGATAAAGATAAGATAAAAGATTTATTTTGACCAAACTATCTTGATATAGATCCTATCCAAACAATTTTGGGAAGTTGATCCGAATATTAAAAATAAAATAACTCTAGTAGGTACTCGTGACGTCAACACTTGCTAAAAATAAAAATAATATTTACATAATAAAAATATTTTCTCCCGCAAATCGGTATCCCTAGCCCTTTTCTTCAAGTCTCCTGGTCGTCCCTTTATTGACACTGAATACGACCTTTGTCATTATTTTGCCTGTCACGATGAGAAGTAAGCTATTTATTTTCTAAGTAGTTTTTTCTATCCCTTGAGTTTTGATAAGGGTTTATCGAAAAGGTAACATAGTTTGATAGTTACGTAGGTTTGGTGACAACGAAAGATTCGGCAAACTTTCATCAACATTTCTCAAAACTAAATGGAAAATTCGCAAACAGCATTTGGTTTCTTTGACACTCTATACAATATTTAACTTTATATAGTGTGTGCTCACGTAAAGCTTCTGTTTTTATTGGATATTATTCATAATGTCCAGACAGTTTGAATAATGCCCAAAATGAGGCGGCAATATGATAATGACTACGGCTGGTCAAAATGTTGTTAAGGCACAAAGAAATGTCGATTGAGGTCCGGGGTTCGTAGCGTGGTTGTCATAATGCAACCTAATATAACCTATAATATCCGAGTCGGTTTCGCAACTACTAGCTTTCTGTGACATATTGCCCAATTCGACTTGTCATTATTCATACTGCCCGGGCATTATAAATAGTGCCACCATTAATCACTTGGTCCATGACACATATACCTACATAACTTTTAGCACCTCGATCATGACATTGTTGCGATCAAAATTTGACACAACTGCATCTCTATTTACTGATTGCACAGTATATTGTGTTTTAGTCATGTTTAACTTTGGAAGGAACAATTCAGGCATATGACTGTACATTTCGTAATAATAGTCGCGATCAGTAATTGATAGTCCGCGATTGTTTCCTATTGGCCCATATTTTCACGCCTCTTCAAATTTAATCTTATTGAGCGACATGTAAATGTTGAAACTCATAACATCAAAGAGATAGAACTATATTTTATAGGAGCTATTAGTTTATAATACCAGTTATTTGCGATTCTAACCGGTGATATGGGGGACTACTGGGGAGGCAATAAAATTACCGGTATCGCAAATGTCCCGTGATACGGGTACAGAGCACTCGATCTACACTAGAAGAATGACAAGATAGAGATAAGTACGTGCTTCTCCATACTCTCTGCCTACCCTACAAGGGATATAGCGTGAAGATAATGTATGTATGTAAACGTATTATGCACATTATTCATAATAATAATAACATTCAAAATATCACCGTAAATATAACGAGTATTTCATATTTCATTCCCAAGGGGTAATTCAAACGTTTCTTTCTTCGGTAAGCATACGTCCCATCTCGTTGCAAATCTTGGCGAAAACTTTAATCAGATGCGTGTGAAAAATGGTGGCGATTTGTAAACGTCCCCGCAGAATGCGTGCGTACGCCTACCAAGTTTTTACCCCTAACAGAATACACAAGCAGCATGTTTGGCAAGGAAACCAAGAGTGCTGAATTCGCCTTATCAAACAGTACATACTCGTACTTGTACTTTTATCTTTTTCGCTGTGTCTCTACTTTTCTGTTTCGTTCTGTTGTATAAAATACTTTTGGATTCGTGCTTATTTCGTATAAAAGTGTTAAGTACGTACTCCAGAAATAATTTTCTTTTGGGTGCTGGCTCTTTCAAAGATTTCCTAATGGCAAAGATGACTAATACCTACATCATCATCAGTAGCCCACTCTAGATGTAGCCCACATAGACCTCTCCCAGGGCGCGCCATTAAGCTCTATCTTCGATTCATCTCATCCAGTCGTTGCCAGCCACCTTGCTCGGATCATCGCTACATATAGCAGGGGGGCGTTCAAAACTACGTTTGCTCAAACGCGGTCTCCACTCCAGAACTCTTCTACCCCAGCGGTTGTCGGTTCTGCGACAGATGTGACCGGCCCACTGCCACTTCAGCCTATACGGTACTTAATATAACGTTAATTACATTTTGTAAACATTAGGGCAATCATTAACGTTATTTTAGTAGGCTATAGGCGACCTGATTATCACTGATCACTAACTACTCGACAAGAAGAAGATGTAGGTATACTGTTTACCTCTCTACCCGTCAAGGTTATGGTGTAACCTAATTTAATAACACCATGTAGGATATATTATTGTTTGCGGCTTCTGGACTCGGACGTATGATCCAACGACCTGAACGTGGAACGATAGTCATCGAAGATGGTACTTATATCATCAGTACTTACTTTAATGGCGCCTTCTGGGTTTTTGATCAGAGTATCTGATCGGAATATCGGTGATCAGAGTCCCGGATCGCAGTATCAGACATCTATCGGACTTGTACAACCACGTCTAAAGAAATAGATGAACAGTTCGTCGTCGTTTCCGATCGTATGTCACACAAGCAGCTTAGATTGAAGCTCACTATGCAGATACCCAGTGATTTATTGTCACTTTTTTGTTGTTATAATAAACAACAATGGCTTGGAAACCGTGATGAATTTGGGAACATTTCCAAAACTTTTTCTGCCAATTCATAGGAAACTATCAGGAAATATTACAACACTCCTTGACAGGTTATTAGAGCACTTTTTTGATGTGGATGTATAGACGTTTACTCACCGAGTTTTTTCTAATACTGTGTGTAACAGTACAGAAATTAGATGTAGGTAATGTTTTCATGATCATGATCATATCATGATAAAAAAGCATCAAATATAACTGCGAAACTCAAGTCCGCCTATAGTGAATGTATCACAAAAAGGTTTAAATACTGTTTTTAAAATATAATTGAAGCGATGAATTTTCAAAGAAATCCCAAATATTCATATAAAAATTCAGAGCCACATGGAAATACTTTTTTGTTCACAAAATATTTTTGTGATTATGACACTGCAACTCATAAATAATGAAGAGTTAGAGAAATCGGACTACTAGCGCATTCTCCTCTAGAACAATGACAGCAAGCCACGGAGTTGACCTATAGGTCACTTACTTTTATACAATTGACATTTCAGTGCACGACTAATGTAACGGAAAATGCTCAAATCGCATGCGTGAACTGGCAGGCGGAGTTTCCTTATAAAATTTCTCTAGCGAGCAATCTAGATACATAGGGGTGAATTTCAAAATCTTTGGTTAAATTAAAATTTACATGTCAATCAAATAAACATAAACAATTTAGTCAATAATAACCATAAAACTATCCATGGGAGGTAATGCCATAATCGCCACGCTAGACCTGCGGGTTGGCAATCGCAGTAGCCGGGTCGCTCGCCCTGATGTCGCTGCTGCCCGTCATCGTGCTTCTGGTATTTTGACCCAGCCATAATTTGAGTGGTTATACCGCCACTAGTCGGTCGCCAGGGACTCGTTCGCAAATAGGCAGGATGCACCACGTGCAGGTGAGTTTGGCATTTGGAGGTCTAGATGTTGGTGACCCCCCGATAGCGACGATCTGCGCAAGGTGGCTGGCAGCGACTGGATGAGAAGAGCCGAAGATCGGGCTCAATGGCGCGCCCTGGGAGAGAGGCCTATGTCCAGCAGTGGACTAGAGTAGGCTGCTGATGCTGATTAACCATAAAACAATATGTTTTAGTCATTAAACCCATCTACCCGTAAGCATCCAGTAATCCGCTCCATGTTTACCGTCAGCCTAATGATCCGTCCCGTATCGAGTGGAGACTGATGCAAAGGTGCACAATTCGGTAGTTTCCAAGTAACAAATATAAATGAATTTCTTAGATATTAAGTAATAGACATAAATTGATGGTCAAATGTGAAAACAGAATTAAAATTCGTTGAAAAATAAAATAGCTACATGCAATCAAAAATCAGACGATAGAAAGAAACGGCAATATTACATTATGACGTCACCGTGTAATAGCGTCATATAAACAGGTCCTTGACTACATATAAGAGACAGTTTGCTAGAAAGGGACAGAGCATCTCCCCACTACTAACTTTAACCATCAATATCTATGTTAGTTGAGATATCGAAAAACGAATTTTAGATGTCCATCTAAGTTAATTGATGGAAAAAAAAATGTTTAGTCAAATACCGAATTTTTGTTTTGATTTGATTTTGTAATTTCTTTATTTGACATAAAAACACAATCATTAGTAGCACCGGCAACACGGTCACGACATACCAAAACATGAAGTACCTACGATTACCTTTTAAAACTTATACAATACCGAAATGCACATGACATGGCATTGCTGCACTGAATCGCCATTAATGCACAAATAACCTATGCACAAATTAAAAAACAAACTTTGATTCGAACTTGAGTTTGACAAACTTTTGTCAAACTCAAGTTCGAATCAAAGCAAATACACGTTTCACTCCCGACAGCGCCTTGTTCAAAACGATTGCAGCCAAATCCCGAAGAGCTTTTGTTCGTGCATTTAAAATCCTCATTCATGCGACAGTTCCTCTCAAAGGAGAATGCTCTTTGCCCGACTGCTCGGAAAGGTGTATTGTTTGCTCCATATATACAAAGACACAAATATAGTAGTGCACTCTAAGGACTAAAATGTCAGGCTAATGTGGATTGTTGCCTCTATTTTGTTGTGAAGTTATTAAATTAAGACATATTTTTTAAGATTTGGACAAAAACAATGGTAACAGTGACGAGAGAGGTTGCGGTTAAACGTAGGATTCATCTAAGATAAAAACATGGAAATAAAATAGCGCTTCTTTCATCCACGGATATTAAATATGAATTGATATAACAGTAAGCAAGGGGAAGGTGGGGTAACACCGGATAGTTAAGAAAAAAATGAATAATTAATTGTGGCAAATGTTTAATTTGGAATTAACACTTAGAAAACAATCGACCACTAACGCTGAGCAATGGCAATTATAAAAAAATATAATAAAATAAATTTCTATTTCCTTTTTATATGGGATTCTTTTTGGACTGTTTTCCTTTTTAGTTTCCTTTAAAATAAGATATTAATTATGGTTTTCTTTAATGTTATTGTTAAGGCTTATGAAACTGGATATCCGATTGCACCCCACATGTACTTTTTCGTAATAAACTAGTAAATCTATCGATATCGAAAAAGTAGATCTATCGATCAATTTGTGAAACAAAAGCGTAAATAACTTGTCCAATAGACGCTGCTGCGAAATAAATTATTCTCATTTACATTGGTAGTCAATAGGTAATTTGATATTTGCTGAAATAAGTAAAAATATTACTTCACTTACGTATATTTTTTTTAATTTTCTCAAACTCCGACGCAATAAGCAACGCCAGACCGATCTCCATTTTGTACACGAGATAAGCACCATCTACAAATGCTTTCTAACCTACTAGCGGTAGCTGGCAGTATGAAATATAATGCTATCTGTTTTTACCCCCTATCCAACTTTCCGCCTGTTAAAAAATGTTAGAAAATGTAGCTACTATATTTTTAAATGATTACCTACATACTCCTTGGGTGTGTAATTTTGTTGATATACAGGTTCTTCTTCTTCTTTCGTGTTGATGATCCGAATTAATTTTTTCCCGACCAGAAGGCAGCCACATCGATAGCCCTCTGGTTGGCCTCGAAAAGATCCTCCCGCGTGCAGGTGGTCGGACACACGGGACAACAGAGCAAGTGCTCCATAGTTTGAGGGGAGACACCACACTCACACTTTACTTGATCGCTGGAAAACCCCCAGTTGTGAAGATTATCTCCGCAACAGCCAACCTGGGTTCGCAGGCGATTAAGCGTTTTCCAGGTTGGCCACGGGAGTTTGAAAGGAGTTTGGGGTGCAAGAAAGGAACCTCCACGTGGTGCACCCTGGCCATTCAATAGAATGTCTAATCCTTTCACTATGATGATCCCGAATGATATACAGGTTATTTGACATTAAGGGAATAGATTTAATTTACTGGACCTTCGGAAAATTGGACGTAACGTAATGGTGATTTGCCCTCATCTTTTAAAATATGAAAGTACTATTTACTTAAGGCCATTAAAAGCACTGCGATAGACTTATCAATACGATACCTTAGCAAAACTAAAATATATGACAAGATTAGAAAAATCATAGATGATTTTAAGCCGTCCTCCGATTCTATAAAACACGATCCAAACAACGCAACGTCCGTAAAGTAGATAAAGTCATAAAACAAATTACTTAGGTACAGAAAAAAACAATTTCGTGAGAATTACTTTGCACGTACTTAACTGGCGTTGTTTAAAAATATGTACATTGCTAATAAAAAAGGTTCAGTGAGTTTTTATGAACCGTTTGGATGTTCTGCACAGGCTACTGAAAATTACTTGCCCCATTTAATCCTCGTTCGCTTTAAACCGTCCTTTTATGAAGTTAGCCATGGCTTTTAACGATATTTTAAAATTTAGCACATCATTAGTTAATACAGACAAGTCAGCAGTCCATTTTATGAGTGTGTTGATAATTTTAAAACAGCTTCTGTTTCAAAACAGCTGAGCTTTTGTTTCTTTAAAACTTTTAATTAAGACGCTGTTATTCGTATAACAATTTTGATACCGTATAACTGCAAAATTAAATCGAGAAAATGTACTGTAATGTAACTGCAAAATTAAATCAAGTAAACAACAACCGGGACCAACTACTTAACGTGCTCTCCGAGGCACGGAGGACCTCAGATGAAATACGCCTCTAGTGGTCACCCATCCTGATACCGACCGCGCGCAACATTGCTTAACCTACACGATCACTTTCGGACCGTGCTCGCAACTAGGCTACGAGCTCCTTTTAACAATAATATTATCTTAACAACAATAATATCTTAACCAAGTAACTTTTAATTTTAAAAATAATATCGGCATTTCACAAAAAATTAACTTTCTTATGTAAACACCATTTTGTATGAATAAGGCGATATTTTTTCGTCAAAATGAAACGTTATGTGGTGAAAATTCTTACATAGCGGAGTAGGGTTCCTTTTAATACCATCAAAAATGCACACTGTATTGTATACTTACCTTATTTTATAAATACTAACCTTTAGAATCCAATACGTTCGTATTCGAAGGTAAACGGTATATGCAAGATGAATGATATATTTTCTTCGGAAGTGCTTGTCTACATGCGGAATAGAACTCAGATAATAAACTTGGCTTAGTTATCTACGCTATAGACATGTTACAAGGAAACGCGAACAGCGAGCTGTTTTGCCTTAGGCATTTGAATAAACATAGGTAGGGTAGGTAGAATAAACTATTTGCATATAAATAACGTCGTAAAAGAACAAAGGTAATTTGCATTAATAAATGTAAAATAATAGTAAAAAAGACAAATAAGATTCCTGACAAAATAGAAGACCTCACTCACCTCACTAATGGAGTGTGACCTGGTGAAAATTGAGAGGAAAAGCCTCAATAGGCTCCAAATGGGAGGCTCAATATTATTTGAGTCAGCCCTTATCTGATAACATGAAAAATTTACTGTTATTTGCTAAGTTGGCTCTCAAAGTGAGGGCTTAGTTGAATAGTACTTGAGCTTCCCTTCCCTTTTCTTAGTGACCCTAACAAGGCTGACATGGTCACCTTGTCGTGTACCTAAGCCTCTAAACTTAGATAAAAAATAAAAAAACAAGATTTATTAGATAAGCACGTAATTAGAAAAGTATTGGATGTAGAAATAGCACTTCGATCATAATCCTATTGCGATCATTATGCTTTCAATACCATCCGACCCGTAATCAAAATTTTAAACAACTGCATCTCTATTTACCGATCCTGTGCGATTGGTAACTAGAGATGCACTTTCTTTTAGTCATCTTTAATAATTAAAGATAAAGATAAAATAATTTTGGAAGGCACAATTCAGACACATGACTTATATTTCATAATAATATTCGTAATAAATTTTTATAATCCCATTTCTAATTTTTTCATAAAGAAACTACAATTAATAACATAAAAAGGTTCATTCGTCATTGTCGCATGAAAATAGTGTTTTAATGAAATATTAAAAACAGTTTTCGATTCATCATCATCATCATCATCAGCAGCCTATTCTAGTCCACTGCTGGACATAGGCCTCTCCCAGGGCGCGCCATTGAGCCCGATCTTCGGCTCTTCTCATCCAGTCGCTGCCAGCCACCTTACGTAGATCGTCGCTCCATCTAGCAGGGGGGCGTCCCACACTACGTTTGCCCAAACGCGGTCTCCACTCCAGTTTTCGATTGTTATATATAAATTTTTCTTTGTTGTATGGCACTGCATACAAGAACTCTTTCATATTAAATGCACTACATTTCACTAATCAACTACTTGGTACTATACTGATTGATACTATACTAAAAAACCTCGACATTATCTCTATGAATCTCCGCCCCATTGTTGACAAAGGATAAATAATTATTCGCAGGCAAAACCAATAATAGGCTATAATATACTCCATAAATGTAGAGTATTACGTACTCTACATATTATGTAGAGCTCTCTACATATTATGTAGAGCTCTCTACATGTTATGTAGAGTATACATCATAATAACACATATAACACAGTTATTAACACCTAAAAATAACATGTTGGTTAAAATAATTTTCACATATTTTTCAGGGAGGTTAGTGATGTCTGTCTATCGCTCACCGGGTTATTTCCACAAATATTTGCTACATCAGCAGTCTTCGCTGCAGCACAATGCCTGGTCAGTCAGTATTGGCCTCCGGATACTGACGTTCCAAGTTTGTACTTCAAAAACATTAAAAAATCTAAGTAATATAACATGAATTTGAATTGTTAAGTTTTCAAAACACTGTACCTATTTCTTACATTTATTGCATAAATTTAAACTTTTTTCAGTGCTTATAACTAATACAATAAATTAATATATTTTCATCAGATGGTGAAAATTTTGACTTCATAATAGTAGATGCTGGATCTGTCGGTTGTGTTTTGGCTAACAGGCAAAGCGAAGTCAAAGAATGGAACATTTTGCTCATCGGAGCTGGAGATGACCCGCCCGCGCAGTGTTAGAAGTACTTACACACATATTTAAATGTTAAAAGATCAAGCAATAAAACATTGTCAATAGATTTATGTAACAATACCTTAAAACTACTTTTCAGATACCTAGTCTTTTAAATAGTTTACGCTTTTGAGGGAATGACTTTGAATATTATCCTACTGATAATGGAAGAACCAATCCAGCAAATAACGACGGGTCTGTATATTGGCCTCGAGGAAAAATGCTAGGCGGAAGCAGTGGAATGAATGCAATAGTATATTATAGAGGAAATGATCACGACTATCAGGAATGGTGTGATGAAGGCATTAAAGATTGGCACCCCAAAACAGTTCAGCAACATTTCAAGAAAGCTGAAAGTTTACAGGATTCAAATTTAATAAGAAATCGAAAAAAATAACGGATTACTACGGTCTTAAGAGTCCACGAGCTATAAATAGCTTCAAAAGCACACACAGAGATTTTACATTGAAAGCTCTCAATTCCTGGAACAAAATAGGCTTAAGAAATGGAACAGATTTAAATACAGATGGACAGCAGTTATTTCAGCAGCAAATTAACAAAGACAAAGTTCAGCTACAAGTTACTTGAACCCCATAACGAATAGATCTAATTTGTAAAAAATAATCTAGTCACAAAAGTTTTAGTCGACAATACTTCAAGTGAAGCTTGAATGATACGAAAAATGTATGGAATTTCGCCATCCCTCTTTCATCAAAATAAAAAAGTTTAGCTACAATTTATACAGGTATACACTATTCAGTTAGGTTTAACTGAATAGCGTGCAGAAAAAGTTGCAAATCACTCACTTTATTATTCCAGTTATCCCCTTACACGTCTTTTCAAATGGAAACATTCCTTTGAATTCTCTATCAGAGAGAGAAGGATCCTTTATGTATGCAAACTAGTTTGATGACTCTAGAGATCTAGAGGTGTGTCCGTAGTGATAAGTCAGAAATATCTTCTCTAAATATTTAAATTTCTCGTGTTATTTTTTAAAATAAAGGATGGATGATTTGAAGCATAAACACGTACTACCTAGATGTAATGTTGTCTAGATAGGTGTAAAGGTGTCTGTTTTACTCTCGCCCTTGGCCCGTGTTGAAAAAGAAAACTGTCAGAGCGACAATTTGGTCCACCAGTTAGACAATCTACTATTTGTAACTTAGAATACCTCTATATAATATTACCTACGTCTTCCGATTCCATGATCCAGAATTCAAATCCGCATCCTGCATTAATAAAAGTCAGATATATTGGTGACCCAAAATCGTGGCGCATTGGAAGGCATGTCAAGAAGTGGAACACATTTCATGAATTTAAATAAGGATGGATGCTTGAACGCTTTCTGCGTACTTACGAAGTCGAAAATAGGCACTCAGTGTTTACCTGAATAGAAATTGTGCTGCAAGTTGTTCTGAACTATGAGTCCTCTAACTGGTGTTGTTTACTGGCTTGACTTTGACATTGTACACCTATTATAAGGAAAACACACAGACAAGTAAATGGGCCCCTTGATGGTAAGTGGTCACCATCGCTCATAGACCACCTCACTTTAACATTTTCTTTCTTTAACATTTACTACCATTTGTACCAACCACAGATAACTGTTGCTCCATTACAAGTAAGTATTCAGAAATCTAAAATAATGTCGCTCTAACCGTTGGGCATAGTTGTAGAACTTGTATCCCCGCATCTAACTTAGGTTAAAAAAAAACGAATAATTTTATTTTTAATGAAAATAAAATCTACAATTGCAAATAAATACGAGTAACCTTCTAAGATCAATAATAAGTATATATTATATATAGTACTAATATCTAATTTCGCAGTCAATTCTGGTAAAAAATGCAGACCACAAAAATATTTTGACTTCAACGCTTTTATATTTTACTGGTTAAATCTTTTTCTAGATGAAATAGCTATTTTAACCTACCCACATCAATACTCTCGCAATTATAATTTCAAATCATAGAACGGGAATAAATTTTGCATCTAGCTGGTACCAAAGTCTTATAGATAGAGAGCTCCAGTGATGCGTAGTCTGACATGATTAATATCAGGTCGGGGCTTCCTCATAGTTTATTGCTGACTCCGAACAAAGATATTGTATTTTCAGTGTGATTTAGTGGGACAGAATTGTCAGTGTTCGCATTGTGATTGACTGGTGGTTTCGCTTCGTTTATAAATTTATTAGTGTGCTGTGAATTTTACTAAAATACCTCCGTATTTTCGGTTTAAATACGGATGGTACCATTGACTTTGTCGAAAATCTATTTGTGACGATGATTGATGTGATTATTCATTTGAACGAACAGAAATATAAGAATTATAGTCGTACGAGTTTTATTGAAAGTTAAATGGTACAGAACTAAAGAGGGTTCACGTTTTTAAGTATTTAGGACACTATGTTACCGATGACCTTAAAGATCAAGTTGACATTGAAAGGGAACGCAGGGCATTGGCGGTGAGATGTAACATGCTGGCCCGCAGGTTTGCTCGTTGTAGTGGTTAAGTTAAATCACGCTTTTTAAAGCCTACTGCCAGACCTTCTACACGAGCAGCTTGTGGAGCATTTACACCAAAAAATCGATCAATGCCCTGCGTATACAGTATAATAATGGCTTCAGGATGTTGATGGAGTTGCCTCGTTTCTGCAGTGCCTCCGGCATGTTTGCGCACGCACATACCGATGGTTTTCAAGCCATTATGCGCAAAGGAACTGCGTCTCTGCTTTGCAGGCTTCGGAGCAGCTCCAACAGCATCCTGAACGTGATAGCGGAAAAGTACGATTCCCCTATCCTTAAACACTTCGTTCGGGTGCTGATCGAATGATGTTATCTTTGATCAGTATCTGATCGAAGTGTAAAAACTCGTAATTTTTGCTGAATATATTTACTAACATAGTTTTTAAGTACCTACACTAACACAATGGATCAAGTTATCTGAAAAATAAAAATATTGAATTGAATTGAATTTATTCCAGTCGAACTTATAGTTTCAGGGTGTTTTCGTCATACAAACATTACAATATTGGATTTCTGAAATATCAGCCAATATTTAAGTGAACGTTAAATACTGTTGAATCTATATATACAGGATGGAAACGATAAGTGAGTGCAGCACATTATTTTGTTAATTTTAAAAAAAATGCAAACTTTAAACTGATATAGAATCTTTGTCGTTTAATGCAGAAAATGACATTCAAAAAATTAACACCATGTGTACAGAATTTGTACTTTTGCGGCTCCCATACATTTACTGTTATAGTACGACTACTTAGAACTCTTAAATGTAAAGATAGTTTAATAAAAAGAAAGTAATGCATTAAATAATCACACACAAATTAAAAAAAAACAAAAAAAAATATTTTAAAATGTTTGTCTTGAAGTGCGTTTACGTGCGTAAAACTCTAATGCGTTTGATAATCAAACCTGTACAACTGTACAAACTGTACTACTAATGAGTACTATAGTAAATATATATGGGAGTCACAAATGTACAAATTCTGAACACATGGCGTTAATTTTTTTTAATGTCATTTTCTGCATTTAACGACGAAGATTCTATATCAGTTTAAAGTATTGAAATATCTTTTAAATTAAGAAATAATGGGCTGGACACACTAAACGTTTCCACCATGTTTGTTTGTGCTCTATGCGTTCCTACATCATTCATCCGATTGCGATGAAACTTTGGTAAGTTGTTGTGCGCAAGATCGGGAAGGTTTCTGAGTACAAAAAGTCGAGCGAAGCTGCCGCCAGAGCGCAGCTAGTTTACCATAAAATAAAACATTTTCACAATCATTTTCGTCGGAACTTCACAGCAAACAGTGAAATAAGTAATATATTATTAACAGTATAGTACAGTCTATCGATCTCAGTAGCTACAGTGACATTATACTCCTCAGAACGCCGGAAAAGGTTTAAATTGGACCTGGATCCACGACTGACCCTCCTGTAAGGGTTGGTAGCTCTTGCCCTTTGCGGCCAGCACTGTAGAATACAAAAATATGACGCCATCATCAGTAGGGCGTTAACACGATATTTAAATTTTTAGCGACTCGCCGCCCTCCGTAATGAAGAATAATTTCCCGAAGGACTATCCGCGGTCGGGATATGTAAAATGTACTAGGTTTTGCATTGCGCTGGGCTTTCTGGAGAACTTTTAGCTGGAAAGAAATTATTTTTCATGTTTCTGTACACACTGTACTTATTTAATTCCTACAATGGAGCTAGATAGTTAAATTGTTTGTAGAAATCTTGCAGCTGTAAGAGAAAAATCTATAGTTACTATAGATAAAGGCACCTTTAAAAGATTTTACAATAATTCTTCAATCACCGCTATTTATAAGGACTCAAATTATAAAGACTCAATATTCAATAAAATATTAAAGTTATAATTATCTTCTTAACAAATGTTTCTATTGCAGGAGTATTTTGATGATAAAAACAATACCTAACTATAAAGTCAATTATAACTTATAATGACATTTAATTTCATTTATCCCGTTAGCATTTATTAATATTATAATTTATTATAATCTCTTATTTTATATTGCGGTGCCCTACTCAGGGTTTCATGTATGATCATTTAATATATAATATATTTTTTAATACCAATTGTTACACATGAAAAGCAATAAATGGTATATGTATCAGTGTAACTAAAAGCTAGAAATGAAAGGGTTCATCAAGACAAAGTATATTCAAATTTTGCTAAAGTAGCACGTCTAAGAGTTTAATTTAACACATTCCGTTAACAATTAATTGTTACAAGCCATCATACATAATATATGAGGTAAACAATTCCGTTTACAATGAAAATATTGTTAACAGCGACTCTGGAGTACGAACCCGGAATAAATTAAAGCAAAGGCCCCAAACAGTGACCTTTGAAGGGATACGTATACACGTAATCACAGAGATTAAATCCATCTGGAATATTTTGAGGGATCAGTAAATATAGGAACATAGGAAATGCACGTTTGACTACGCACTCGAGGATATAATTCAGGATTCAGATTTATTACCAAGAATCATAATGACTACCGTATCGTACTCTTGAGATCCAGTAAAGCAATTGGCAGGGTGGGGAGCCAAGAATAAAGCAATGGTGTCCCTTGATGGTAGACTCCACATACCTACATACTGTACGTAAACAATTACCGAATTTTGTATTTGACAAACTTCTAGATTAATCCATATAATGTGCGTAAATAACTAGTGAAACCATCCTCCCAAATCTCATCGGAAATAAGATCTCAAAACTAGCAACTGAACCGGCGGTCAAGCATTCAACTGAATGTTTAATGCTTGACCGCCAATTTATTCGCAAAGTGGCTGGCAGTGACTGGTTCCGGAGAGCCGAAAATTGGATTCATGGCACGCTTTAGGCATCCTAAGGAAAAGCCTATGGCTGTAAACTTTGATGACCGCTGTACCGAAGACCAATATGTTCCCCATTCACTTCCACCTTCAGCTAATTCCCTGGTACTCGTGCGTATTCATGAAACACTCAACGTAGAGTATCGCATTAATTAAAATGCGATATTTCGAGGCCCCAGAAGACTTTAAGCTCCGCTTAAGCTTTGATGGAAACTAAGCGTTCTAAAGATCAGCCCCGTTCATTTGAATTGAACGTTGCTCAACTACCTATGAGCGAACGCGGGTCATTGGATTAACGCAAACCACATTAGCTTATCACGATGAGGGCCATCCTCGTACTTACCTTAATTTAATTTTTTTGCTATTTTCATGTAAATTTTTTGGAATGGTATTGCTTATTAGCGCGCCTGTAGAGAAATGAAAATTGCCGAATGTTTTCTACCTTGCTGAGTCAAATCAAAACGGTAAGAGTTACGAAAGCAGGTTTTATACAACCTGGACAATAATCCAGCGGCACTTCGACCCTTGAGGATCTTTGGTGCCTACCCCATTTTACACACTGGTCATCTCAGTGTGCAGGTTTCCTCACGATGTTTTCCTTCGCCGTCAGAGCAGTCGGTAAATGTACGTAAGTCTTTCGAAAAATACGAAGAACTCATTGGTACATGGCACTGCACGGTTTCGAACCCGGACCTCCCGCATGGTAGTCCGGTGGCCTATCCACTAGGCCTACGATGCTCTCACTGTAGAGATAAATCGCTATTATTCATAATAAGGTCAAACATATTTACTTAACAGTCTTCTCTTTTATGCCACCCTTCTCGATCCTAGCAAGCCGCATCCAGTCTTTACCCGCACTTTATATTGTGATATCGTCAATCCTCCAGGACTCCAGGAGATCGATTCCACTAAATACAACATAACTAAATAGAATCTAAACTGCATCGTTATGACCTGTTTCGTATGCTACTATCCACTAACGATCCAATTTCAGTTAAGTTCCGATCGAGTCAACGATCGATCGAACAGTAACGTATTTGTGCATTCTATTAAAACGTTTAGTTTATACTGAATCGCAGTTGAACGGTAACAAAACGCTTCAAATGTCAAATATAACGTTCGAACATAGGTTCCTCCCAGGGTACTTTTGCCCGATCGATAGTAAATCGAAATCTGGCAGTGGTAGAGTTATGAGTCAGCAGAATGATTTGATTTGGTGTCCAAATAGAATTGGAACGAAAACTAAATTGAAATTGGATAGAAATAGAACTACAAACGTTGTAATTTAGGCGAATTGAGCCCCAGGATCTTTTCTCGATAGTGGTTTGAATACCAAAGAATGTATGAACAGCGAAATTGTAAAAGTTTATATTAATTACTGAAAAATAATTATTGTCTAGGTGTGTTACATTCATGTTGCCACTCGTAAATATACTCTCGATATCAATATGGTCCAAATCCATCAATTAATTGTTAGTAGAGGTACCTTTCCGCTTCCGAGTAAGCTTTCTACTACATAGACCTGTAGGATCAAAGGATCTATGTGATCCCTCAAATCCCGTCTCTAATTTGCTTCAAGGTCTTTGTATATACAACGTGAATACCATAGATAAATGGAATCAACTATAAATACTACGTAGTACATATGAGACTCGCCCTACTTGACTATAGAAAGTCAATTAGCTTAATATTTAGAGTAAAAGTTAAAAAATTATTTTAATAAGCTTGCATTATTTTGTAAAGACAGGCATGCAAAAAGTCAATAATAAAAGCCCACGGAACTATGGACTCTAGTTTTATATTATGGCTTCAAAATGAATTTTCTTCTATTGTAAAGAGAAATCAAAAGCTTTTACTGTAGAAATGTGTTATCAGACCTTGAATCCGGGTTACAGAGATATTGAAGATTTGCGCCTGCGCAATTGTTGCATGCAATCAATACTAACGACAAAATATACTACATACTTCCAGATAATAAAACAGACCAAGATGTTTTAGTTTCTGCAGTTATGATGCAATCGCAAGCCAATCTGCAATGTAACAAAGCACAGAACTGCCGACTTCAATCGTATAGACTGCTTCATAATAATCGCATTCAAACTACACTATCATTGGCAATCACAATGTAGTCGCTCCTTAGACTACATTGTGATTGGCCGGCCGCTTGGAAATTCGGCCTGTGATTGGCCGCTTTTGTCTCCGCGACTTGAATTTGCATGCGCGCGCACGGCCTACACCGAACTTTGACCGAACGAAGCAGACTTTAATGTCTTTTAATTTGTGTTTTATATCCCGGATTTAATATTAATTTATTGTTATTTCGTTAATTTCCTAAAAAACAATTATGAATTTAGATAATGAAACCATTTTAAAGCCGTTGATACCACGAAAGGGCATTCCCCTTTATGAATCAAGAATAATAGAAAACTTCAATTTCAATGTAAATAACCTTACACCTACACATTTATAATGTCACAAAACTGTGCAAAAGAATTTTGTACCTCACTTTACTGAAAAGACGATCAGTAGATGAAAACTCCTGCTTTTAATGGTACGTCCACACGCTCGGCAAGCGCACTCGCCGTGCCGTTTGTGGCGAGCCAAGCCTCCACATCCACACGCTCGTGAGTGCGCCAGTACGTTCCAAGCATCCAAGCGTGGTGGCGGCCATGAGCCTACGCAAGCCTGCGCGAATCAAGACGGACCGGCCCACCCATCCACACGCTCGAATTCGTGAAGGCTTGCCGAGCATCTGGCGCCCGCGCCGGTATAACATTTCCTTCCTGCGTTCATAAACAACTTATCGATTGTTTTGCAACACTACCTCGCTGTGCTTAGAGGTCCAGCGATCAAATAATTTGACTGTCGATAGTTTTTAAGACAAAGGCCTCCTCGCTTTTTTTCCACTCCCTAATCCTTGTGCCATCATGCCGGATTTGTCCAGCTCATCTTTCCACCTTCACCTGGGTCTGGGCCTGCCTCGACGCCGGTGTCCATCTTAGAGCACCCATAGATCATGATTCATTCATACATTTGCCCACCTTTCTTGGTATACGCGACGTGACCTAACCATTGTTAGTTGTAACTGAGAAATTACTCACACTATCCTAATTTTATCCACTGCCGTTGATATAGTTATTATGATAACATTCGTTATGAACGATTAAAGTGAGTAACAGTTATGTTATTAATATCGTTCATTTAGCCGCTCACTCAAAACATTTATAACGTCCAATATCAAACTCAACAATATCGATAGTAAAGATAGAAAGAAAGAAAAAACACGTTATTGCCAATAATAATACATATTTAGTTCACTCCATAACACAATTGGCAATAGACACCTGGCTCAGCTAATGCTTAAGTGAATACACTTGCGTGTAGCAGCAATTCTACAGATTTGAGCTATGAAAAACAGCGCTGTGTATTTAACAGCGCTGATTTTCATAGCTCAAATCTTTAGTGTTGCTAATTATCGTAAAGTTTTAATGCTATCAATTTTGCAAGATTACGGTACTATCGACAGACTATCGTAAAACCTATTCTTACAACACTATAGCGAGGCACAAAGTTTAGATTCGTTACGTCACAACTTCAACAATGGAATCCTCGTTTCCTGCGCCACCGGCGCGTCCTGTTGCAATAAATTAAAGGTCTAATTCCGCATTTGTCGTCTCGTCTTGTCGTCTGGTGTCTCTCAATGAGTCTGCTAGGAGGTGCTTTGTTGACGTGGACGTCTTTTGCTAGAAACGATCTAATTATCTCTACAGGTGATTGAGTTTCCCTTGAAAGAAATGCTTCCTACTAAGAAATTTTTGATACTGGTCGAGTATCGGAAAATAATTGTGTGTGACGTGTAAGGATGAGCCAACACTACAGACGAACTGAACGACATTGTTGCTCTCTATAGCAATAAGTTGGAAAGGGTCAAGTTGAAAACCAGCGTCGCTAGATGTATAGGTATCTATGCATCTGGCGACACTCAGCTGAACTTGGCCCTTTTAATAGATCATATCATATGATATTTTTTAATTATGGTCTATTAATAAAGGTTTTTCTATTCTATTCTATTCTATTCTATTCCTTCTTTTTACTTATGACTAAATCCGCGTTTGATCTTGATCTTCTGTAATAGTAAGTGACGAAGAGGTCTAAGGTGCTCCATTAGAAAGTAGTAACTACTAATATGAATATAACAATTGTTCAAACAAACCTCTCAAATCGAAAATACAATAGGTGCCGTGAAAATAATAATATTGAAAATGGGAATAAATATCCAAATAAAGGATTTTGGGCACAATCGACAATATTATATTTCCTTCAGGTGCCATTTGTACACTTTCGAAGTTCACAAAAAATATAATTTAATGTGACGTCGACCACAAGCTATAATATACCATCTGTCAAAAACCTTCGATTAAATCTCAAACTTATGCCTGCGCTATATGATACATTTCAGATTCTCAAATTTTGACGTTTTGGGTAGGTTAACCTGTGGTCGACTGTACTTGTGCTTATAATATGTTTAGTCATGGAAATTGTCAAATTCTATCACAGCAAAAACCGGCGCTGCTCCGGCAGCGAATGGCGGGGCTCCGCGAGCGGATCATGCGCTCGGTCAACCTCATCATCACGGCGACCAGAGAATGGGTTCCTAGCCCACTACATCGGAAATGGGCCAGTTATCATGTGCCAATTACCTGACGACAATAATTATAATGTAATAATTCAATTTAATGTATCTTAATTTGTAATGTGTGTGTGTGTGTATTAGAAGACCATTTGTGCTTCTGGAAATAAATATTTTCAATTTCAAAAAGTCTCTAATCAGTGCTGTCGCACTTCAGTTGTAACGATGTCGACTTCGTAGTCCATATCAACCTCCTTGCCATCAATTTCAACCTCATCGCTAGCGTTTATCTCACCTCATTTCGTGTTGTCATCTTCATTTCTTTATCTATATTTTCAAAATTCAAATCATATTAATTTCAATGTTTTCTTTGTATTTTGCACTTTCTCTCTGTATTTTGTCTTGAACGGAAGTTTCTCCGTTTATTTTTGTCTCCTACTTCTACCTATTTTCTATATTTACTATTTTCTTTGTTGTTCTGTTCCTTAAAAATATAATATCTATTACCAAGTTCTTCTATTACTTCATCTGCACACTGTCCTAGAACCCTGCTAGCCGGCATCTAGAGGACAGACTGTAGCACAGTGAATCACACTTTGATTGTGTTGCTCTTCCCTGATTTGCACTTTAGTGAGCCGACTCTAAGTGGTTTGGTTAAATATACCTCAGTGTGCATCAACTTTCATAGTAACTTGTCAAAAGGTTTACCTATAGTGTAATAAATAGTGGAAGTTGTCGACTTAAGAGACTTCGTATCACGGCGTCATTCACGCAGATCTCATTAAACAAACACAAAAGGGAAAATCCAGTAATTTTATATCATGAATAGGCCCCCATTGTTCGTGACCGAGGCCCCGAAACGTCTATGATTAATATCTCATACAAAACAGATGAACTGCGGCCACCTCGGTTCCTCGTATAAAATATTTGGCTGCCAGGTACTTACGTAGTCAGTATCTATTCCTATGAATTGATTATTGCATAATAGATTGTATTTCCTACCTCTAAATCACAAAACATACGATTTTCATATTCAGGAAAATTACATACAAATATTTTGGCAAAAACTCCGAACGGCTAGATTAATACTTTATTGCACACAATAAATTAACATATGAAAGGAAACATAGAATATGTGTACAAAGGTGGCCTTATCACTCAGAGCGATCTTTCCAGTCGACCTAGGCGATAGAAGAATTATTAATAGGTTACCGGCAGTATAGAAAAGAAAACTCGCTACCAGAAAAGACTTGCTCTGCCAAAATCAAAATTAAGTCTACACAGTTTTGGACCGTTTGTTATGTCTATAAAAATATATAACAAAATTTCACAAATCATCGACATTGAATTAAAAGACTCATAACTGGATATGATGGAAAGAAGACCAAGAGACCGTCAGGGATCACCCTAGAAAAACTCAATATTGTCCTGCCCAATGATGAAATGTATTTGGGATTATCCCTGTTCAATATTCAATAAAAGATTAAAGTTATATCTTCTTAACAAATGTTTCTATTCACTGCAGGAGTTTTTTGATGATAAAAACAATATCTAATTATAGAATCAATTATATTTAATTTATCCCGTTAGCATTTATTACTATTATAATTTATTATAATCTCTTATTTTATATTGCGGTGTCCTACTCAGGGTTTCATGTATAATCATATAATATATATATATTTTTAAGACCAATTGTTACACATGAAAAGCAATAAATGGTATGAGTATGAGTATAGTGCAGAAAAGTGAAATATGAAATAAATAATAATAATATATGCATATAAATTGAAGCACGAAAAAAATTAACTTTATTATGCCTTTGTCAACGTCACAAGATTTTTAATGGATCTGTCTAATTGACGTCGATCGCAGAGAGAACTTCACGCAGAGAGGACGGATCGCCACGAATCTCTATCTTGGCAAAACGTAGAGTTGTAGTCAATGACTGAGTGACATTCCTTGACATTCCGTTTAATTTTAATATGATATGACAACGTCTCTATACAGCAGCTTTATTATGATGTAGATGACATTTGCTAATAATAATCGTCTTTGACATATATTTTTATGGTTTGACATTGCCTCTAGACAGCAGCTAATTACTGTAATTTTTTTTCTTACAACGCCCATTTACAGCAGCTATAAGTTATAATTATGTTATTATATTTTTTTTCTAATGATGATGTTATTAGTCCATAGCATTATGAATTTTCCGAAATGAGATGTAATGACCTACTCTTCGCTAAGCCAAGCAAAATTTCAATTTAACGCTTTGTGTGTAATGCGTTTCATATTATGTTGACGTAACCGCAGTGCTCTAAATGTTCCAATTGGTTAAAATGAATAAATATACAATATAGACCTTATTCAAAAATAACCTAAATAAGTTTTTTAGGAAAGTACCTACCTACCTGAATTTTGCCGCTGTAGATAGCAGAAATAAAGTAAAATATTGTTTATTTTATATATTACCTACAGATATATTTTGACTTAAAAAAAATGTTTTTGTAACTGTCTGGGTTTGGCTTTTAATACTTGATGTGGGTGAAGTTAAAAGCTGAAAGGGAGGTCTAAAACCTGTTTTGAATTAACTCGACTGGTCCCTTCTGAGTAATCGCTGTGTAATGAGTAGGTTGGAAACTAACTACATTACGAATGCCTCTTGTTTAACTACACCCTTGATACTATACCTTACCTATCTGAGAATGTTAGGGTGCTGTACTACTGTACAAAAAAAAACGAGTCGGACTCACGCACCGAGGGTTTCGTTCTCAAATGAAATTAGAACCTACTTAGTTGTTTTGAAAAAATAATGTTTTAAATATTTTTTAATATTTAGCGTTTATTTTTTCTGGAATATATATTATACCTTTTTATCAGTATTAATTATATCAGATTTTTTGTCGACATAAAATATATATTTTTTTAATATCACATAAAATATAAATGTTGGTACTCCGTTTTATTTATCCTATAAAATATGGGGGACTATCTATGAGTCTGAATTATTTCAGATTTTTCCGCTTGTCTTCGATGATAAGGGGGGAGAACGGTCTGTAATGCACTAATGAAGCCCTTTCATATGATATCCCACTTTCCCCTGTTGCTTCACTTTCAAATTTGACCCCACATTTTCAATAAAAAATAAACTTATTTCCATATTTTTTTAATCTGAGATAGATACGGGCAAGCAAGTTCTACATCTGTGCCAAATTTAAAGTCTATAGCTTTAGTAGTTCCTGATAAAAACAGCTGTGATATACAGACGGACAGACAGATGGACGGACGGACACCGAACACCATAAGGGTTCCTTTTTTTTCCATTTTGGTACTGAACCTTAAAAACAATACAATTGTGTGATTCATCCTACTAGGTATACTTAAACGTATACATATATACGTATACATATATACTTTTTCACCAGGCCGCAATTCTTCTTTTGTAGTTTCTTGAACAATCGTAATCTTTCCATGGAATTACGAGTAACATACAATAGAACCACTTTCTTGGCAAATTTAATGTAAGTATTTACCTCTATCTGCTTAACAGCTGATTTTGACAAAGGTTAAGTCTAAATTTCCGGAATCGTGGATCTGAATTCTAATGTCCAGAAAGACTGGTTAATCCTGAAATTGAGTATAACGCTTTAAATTCCAAATTCTTTGGCTGAAAATGTTTGTATTTTAATTTGTTAATTAGTCTGAAAATAAAGTAAAGTAAAATACACTTTATTGCACTAATAGAAAACCACAAACAAAAGATAGAAAAGGAAATAGTGAAGTGAAATTCATAAATAAGTCTCCTTATTTCCTTTAAACTTCTCTCATTTCTCTCTATTTCTATAATTTTCCACCAACGACCTATTCAGAATTAATCCATTCATTAAATTCGAAAAAGTATTTTCTTACAAATGCATGACGCAAATTAACCCCTGTGGCACCCCGGCTCACTTTTTATTCATTCTGCGACGACTTATTTATTTCTCGGCCATGTTGACAAATGAAAGAGTGACTGTGCTGACAGCCAGTGGGTCACTAGAAGCAATTTCGTGTTATGATGTTCTTTTATCGTTTCTCGTATGTCAGCCGCCACTAATGGGACCTTTGTCATACATAAATAAGATGGGTTTTCGTGTTGATTTTTATTTAATAAGCATTTAGCTGTACTATGCATCGTGCTAGCGTAAAAATTTTCACCCTTTTTTCTAATTTAATAAGTATTGATGTCTATTTAGGATGTTACGGAGGTGGTTTTACCGGAACCGGAGTCGAAACCGAGGTTTTAAATTTGATTTAATTGGTTGCTAAATTTAAATTTGAACTCTACTCAGGGTAGAAAAATAAGTCTGTTATAGTGCTTAACTTTCTTGTGTTTAATGATCTTTCACTCCAATCACAATATCACACAACACACACTCTCATTTTATTGACTACACTCACTCACTTTGCACTCATACACATTCACATACATACAACACACACTACACCCATAATCACATATTCCTCCCCGTCCATTCTCTCTTTCCCTCCATTCCCCAATATCCCTTTTTCTAATTCATACCAATGTAAAGTTTTAGAGTATGTACTGTAAGCCGTATTTGAATTCCTGGTTAATAATGTAATGGTCCCCACGGGACAGGCTTAGCCTAGTGTGGGGTCCAAAGGTAACTTTGTGTATCATCATGTTATATTTTGGTTTTTTGGATTTATCGGAGTCGGAACCGGAGTCGAAGGCGGAGGTAGAAGAGAGATGTTCAGAAGAAGTTCAAATTTTAAACCGTTTTTTAATTTTTATAGGTGAACTGAACAATTTGTTTTTATGAAGACGTTTGCGACAATAAATCATGTTCCTTTAGAGAGTAGTGTAGGAATACATTAATATATATCTACACTATTTAATAAAATATTGATATTTGAATATGTTTGCTCACAAATCTTCGGTATAACCTCCGATTCAAAATTATCGGAGCCGAAGTCGGAGTCGGAGGTGTAAAATCAATCGGAAGTGCCGACATTTCGGAGTCGGAGTCGAAGCTCCGTAACATTCCTAATGTCTATTTTGATAAGGCATACCCAGCTATAGTAGGTTCATATTTCACAAGAATCGTGTTTATTCGTAAGTATTGTTTTATTTTCAGGTATATCTCAGGAGGTTTAAATCCGAAATCAGGATTTAAAAAATTTTATTAACATGTTACAGGTGTAATTCTGAAAGCATCCATTGCTGGCTGAACACACACAACACAGCACAGTGACAGCTCTAAAATGACCTATTTAGACGAATTTGCTTTTTGTATCCTGGAGGCATATGATTTTAAACTGACATGACTAAAATCCCTTAAAATTAGATACGTCAACCTGACGTTTTTAAATCTACTCAGCTAGATACTATTACCACCTTTGTGTAACTTCGGTTTTCCTTCACCGTCAGAGCAGTCGGTAAATGTACGTAAGTCTTTCGAAAATACCGAAAAACTCATTGGTACATGACATTGCACGGTTTCGAACCCGGACCTCCCGCATGGGAATCCGGCGTCCTAGCCACTGTGCCACCGATGCTCACTAATAGGTTTGTATGTAACTGTTTAATAGTTTTATGGTCTTGGAATCCAATTCGGTAGGTAGGTATTTAGCCATTATATGGGACGACATGGGCGTATATGGGTCGTTTATGGGACGGATTAGAGTACCCTACCGCCCCTGATGATCAATCGTGTCGTACAAGTCGACTAAACCGAGTAACTTGCTGGTGGTAGGAACTAGGACCCCTTCAGGGTACGCCAGGCCAGCGACAACCTAAGTTACTATTACATGGATATTTTTTTACAAAATTAAACTGATCGAAGACTTATCGTTTATAAATAAACGACACATAAATTTTAAAATGTTAGTATTTTATCAATATTTTATGTCTATTTTACTAGGGCAAAACGTTATCGGGACGTTAACGAGAAAGATTCAATTAAATATACGACTTATAATAGTCTCTCGCCAGTTCCCCTACATCGCTTCTAAGTTGGAACTTATATCATTGGAGTCAAGGAGTATAAACTGAAGTTCACAATACCACTCTCAGAACAGATCGGAACTTTTCTAACATAAAGTTGCTGAACTATACTGCTATTTGTCTACCACTGGTAAGGTACCTGTTCGGGCAGCTAGAAAACAGGGCCCTTAGCAGGTATTGTGGATTCTGCCAGAGAACTAGGGGTTCCCCTAATTAGAGGGTTACCTCAAGCCCAAACTCAACAGAATCACTCGCCCTAAGGGCTAGAGTTAACAACCCTGCTGGAGCTAACAAAATGCTTATAAATCTCAACTTTCCTCCCTTTGAAACTCTCACACGCATCGAAACTGACGGTTCTTTAAGTAGGGGGTTTAGTCGAAACTTTCAAATGCCATTAGGTTATATTTAAAACCTAATTTAACTATAGTCGGTTTCGGCCAACTTTGGTGACTGGAAAATTGATATGACCAGGGCCAAATGGCCCGTTCTAGGTAAAGAAAGAAAGAAAAACATTTATTAACATTGCTTTATGTATACATAATTAATCTTAATTTGAAATTAAAAAAAAACAATACAACATTAAAAGGACAAATGCTCAGCATGTGCTGCAGTCCGACCGGTACGGCAGAACCACAGCGCTGGTTTTCAGCTGTGCCAGGGCGAAGGCATCGCGGGCGAAACAGCAGGTCAGGGACGAAAACAAAAATATATTAAAAGTACAAATAAATAAATACCTAAAGATGAAATAGATAACAATTAAAAGTAATATAAGTAATAAGTAGTATAAGTAAAAATGGACATTTTGATACATTGGACGTTATGGACCTGAAGGGTTCTACTTACATACTAAAAAGCGAAGAAGTCCAAATTATTCTAAACCTATCTTTTTACACGACTCGCTAATAGAATTACGTAGGGGGTTTGTACCCCCACAGTCTCTCTACTAACTACGACCATACTGGAAACTTTGTGAAAACATCCTACTGCACTCCTGTTTCTACATTGAAACTGGTTCGTTTACTGTTGCAAAGTCGGTCGTGCGATTTTCACACATATACGAGTACGTTCATTAATTGGCATGCATTCTCGCTTATCTATGTCAAGACAGTTAATTAGTGTGAGCATTGACGACTACATAATTGTATTGCAGAAATAGTGAGTTACAATAAAGAAAATGTTGGTTCAATGGTTCGCTGAAATTAACAATTATAAAATTCGTAATATAACTCAGTTGCACAAATCGACAAATAGATGTAGACCATGGATTTTGAAAAGGGCGCTTGTAGGTACTCCGATTTCTGTGATGTAGACTTTTATCTAAAAACCATTTGGTGACGTTTCTCCGTATTCGGAACCACGTGGATCTTTGTGCTCGAAGGAAGAAGACGAGGTTGCATTATGCATTATGTATTGTAGCAACATTACGATTTATACTGAAATAACACTAACTCGCGCGTGCTACGGTACGACGTTACGTCGTACAGTGAATGAGTTTTTAGAAAAACATTCGGGTCTTGAAAACTTCGATGTGCTTCGGTTATTGTAAATGATACGCGAATATACTACGACTGTAGTAAGACAGGGACAGAAGCCGATTTTACCCGATACCCGAATGCTTTTCTAAGAACTCACGGACTGTACGGTCGTGCATGTTTTTAACCCTTCGACCGATCAAGGAAACGGTGTTAGATATAAGTTTGATACGTTTGTCTATGACATCATAACGCAACCACCGATTATCCGACGTGGAAACATATTTAAAAAAATAATAATATATAATTTTACCGAGGGTGTTCTTAGCCATGTCTTATAAAACTTGAACCAGATGTTTCAGATGAAATCTCTGCAACAGTAATGTTTAGGATCACGGTACCCTTCCTACATCATGATGATAACTAGGAAAAAGTAAGGGGATCACTATAAAAATAACTCGAGGTTTTTTTTTAAATATAAGGAAAATAATACTTAGGTTTATACATTTATTAGACAATAAAGACATAGACATAGGACATAATTTTCTAATAAAATTATTAATTATATTTTCGGGTCCGACATTGCGTGAATCGACCTACTGGCAATGTCAGCAAATAGATCGTAGATAGTTTACGCGTTTAAAGAACAAAGGAAACGAGGTTTGCTAAAATCTTTAAAAACTATTTTACTAGTTCGACATCTAAATATATTTTTTTATTAAATAAGGAGAACAGACGAGCAAACGGGTCACCTGATGTTAAGTGGTCACCGTCGCCCATAGACATCTCACCTCACTGTATTAATATTAGAGAGTTTTTGATGCGCTGCTAACCTTGAGGACTAAGTTGGATTGCCTCATGTGCTGGAAATTACGCTGGCTCTCTTACCCTTCAAACCGAAACACAGAAATTCAAGCACTTCTGCTTCACGGCAGAAATAGATAAGAGGGTGGTACCACCGCAGGCGATCCTTCACATCAGGATCTACCACTAATAAGATATACTTACGCTTCCAAATAATACTTACGCTTCACGCTTCAATAATCCAACTATACATGTAAAATAAAAACCTTTAAAGTTTTCGGATTTCGCCGGGTTATTACGTTAGGTTACTTATGTAAGTAGTTGTATTTCTTGTAATTATTCAATAAATTTTGAAAAAAAAGTTCTATGTTATAGGTTTACAGTTTACACAAATGTTCCTAATTTTGGTTTTCTGTAGAACATACCTAACAAAATTGCAATACCTACTATAATAGAATATGAAAAAAGGCCATGGAAGAAAAAAATGTGTAACAGTTGACTTTATCCCTCTAAAAGATTTTAATGATGCTCATTTCACAGTAAAATGCAATGCGACGCATTACGAAACTTGCTAGCGGCTCTGGTCTAGAAACAGACGAATGCGGGGGAATTTTTCCTCGTTTCTTTAATTATTTCGTGTTTTCAGTAAAGAAGCCTTACACTATACTTAGATATGAACGTAACATATAATAAAATTATTTTAGTGCGCCTTTCGATAGTATTGTCATATTAATGCAGGAGTTAGTGGGTATAGTGGGATCAATCCTACCAAAAACATAAATATGAAAGTTTGTCTAATTAAAGGAACAATATGTATCCTTTATACATTCCGAAGAGCGTCGGAGCGTCGGCTAGGACGCCGGACTCCCATGCGGGCGGTCCGGGTTCGAAACCATGCAATGCCATGTACCAATGAGTTTTTCCGATTTTTTCGAAGACTTTCGCACATTTACCGACTGCTTTAACGGTAAAGGAAAACATCGTGAGGAAACCTGCATGTCTAAGAAAATTTTAAAAATGTTTTCGAAGGCGTGTGAAATCCACCAATCAGCACTGGATTGTGCAAGGGGAGGCCTGTGCCCCAACAGTGGGGACATTAATAGGCTGATGATGATACATTCCGAATTACCTTAACAAATTTGCTAACCTAACCTATCTAGGTATAACCTAAACTTTGTTCTACTGAAATTTGGAAATTCGTAAACATTATAATTTTTCACGACACCTTCATCATCGGCAACCCTCTTGAGTCCAGTATTGGTAAGCCTTTCCTAATGCTTAAATATCCAATTTTTTTTCATAGAAAGACATATTCGGTAACTAAGTAAATACATGTGCGAACCCACTCGAAGAACAAAAAACAGTTAATGTTGAGTGGTACACCACCATTTGTTTACCCAGTGTGTTCGAAAAAGTTAGGGGAAATCGACCAAGAAGTCGCATCCTCCTGCACCATGACAATGCTTCTCCGCACACCGCGAACAAGAAAAAATCGTTTTTGGCTTCTGAAAAGGTGGAGCTCGTGACCCATCCAGAGTCACACAGTCTGGACCTTGCACCATGTGATTTCTTTATTTTCCCTAAAATCATAGATTTGGTGAGATTTTTGACATTTACGGGGCCAGAAGAGGCTGTGATAGCTTTCAGCACGTGAAAAACATGCCCTCAGATAAATGGTCCTCATTTTTCAAAAATGGTTTGAACGAATGAAAAAGTGTTTAAAATATAACGAAGAATACTTTGAAAAACAATAAATATATTACTTCACATAAGTAAATTTACACGTGCCCCCACGTATTAACAAAAATTTTGCAAAATACAGAGAATTCATTCTTTCGGAAATATCTCTCCTGTCAGTCACCTGTCTGTCAATGACCGACACAATACCGCTTGATCTTTAAAAATTAATATTGTAAATAGATATTGTTTAATGTTTATAATTCAAAATCTTGATACAAAACCCAAAAATCTTTCTGTGTCCAAAGTTCACATTCCGAAGTAACTCTTAACTGCCCGTTGGTTACACGCGCACCATCCATAATCACTTAGGCCCACATTATTACGCGTATCGCTTAAGGCAGGGGTTTCCAAAGAGTGCAACAGTGTGCGGCGCCCCGGGGCGCCGCACACTGTTGCACTCTTTGCACACTGGTCTGAGTTTACGAAAATTGGACATTTACAATTTTTGGTATTATTTATTTTTTAAACAAAAATAATAGTTTTCAAGATTTTGTGTTTTTGTTGCATAGAAATTAAACTTCTTAGGCTTTTTTATGAAAATGGGATCATTTGGGACGTCTGGCTTTGATAGTGGCTTATAGAGCGACTCTTCTCGTCCCTGGTTTCGTGATAAAAGACCTGGAAACTATGTCCATTTTTCGTCAATCTCAGACCGGTGTGTGCCGTGTAGAGTAAACAGGGGCGCCGCGAGGCACTTCTGTTTTCTATTCTCTGGAAACTAAAATTACTTATAATGGAAAGGTGTTTATTCATTAAACAAGTCTACACTTCATGTGAGAGTTATTAAGCATCTTTTTCTGTTAGGTAGGTACTGTATTTTCATATTTTTCTCTCAATTTTAATATAGTGTAAATTTATACTATTATGTGTAAATTTTAATAATACGAGCATGTGAACCTCACATTGTGAGGTTTAACTAAAAAGTTGTTTTCATATCATTAAACACATATTTTGACTAGGGCGCCGGGACAAAATACTAAACCTGTAAGTGCGCCGCGAACTGAAAAAGTTTTGGAACCCCTGGCTTAAGGGATAGGCCGTTGTTATCTTAATAGCGCTGCTTAGGATTGCGGGTCCGCGACCGCACCGACAACTTGTAAGGGCCAGATGAACATACAGGCAATCAGTTTGGTAAACTTTTTTGTTTTTATTTACGACTGAACCCACGTCTCATGGTGATGGTAAGTGACGATGAGACCGAAGATGTAGCACATAGTCTTACTTAGTAAGTACTGGCTCCGTCCCAGGTAGGCGCTCGACCGGTCAGCTGCTGGCTGCGGGCACTGGACGGTTGCGTGTAGATACTACCCAGCTAATTGCTTTGTTGCGTATAGCATCTTTGTATTCATTATTTACCCACATTAACCAAATAAATGTTTAAAATGTGACTGTTCAAAGTTTACATATATATACGAGTATAAATAGTAAGAAACTATTGTAATTTATGTTATAATATAATTATAAATGTAAAATGTGGAACTCTCTTCCACCCGACGTTTTCCCGCAGCGCTACGACATGGGATGCTTCAAAAAGAACGTTAAAAAAGTCCTCTCCCTCCACGGCCGGCAACACACAAGCAATACCCCTGGTACTGCACGTGTCTCTAGGCGACGGTGACTACTTACCATCAGGTGGCCCGTCTGCCTGTTTGTCGTAGCTAATTTATAAAAAAAATATTACATTAGGTAGGCCGGTGAAATATTTAACATTATGTTATTTACATTGTTGACAGTGTCAATTTATGTAATTAATCTTAATTATAAGATTTAATAAAGACTTTTGAAAATGACTGGCTTCTATGAACACTGTTATGCCAGAACACAACGCCGAAGTGAAGATATTTGGCTACTGAGTTATAATACATAGATATAATAGAACCGCTGGGGTTCCATACTGTGGAGGGATAAGGTAACTAGGGTTAGTTGTCCTGTAAGATGCTTACCCAGTGGTGATAGGATAATTTTCATCCATACCTACATAGAATACACGGGGTACACTAACACACAAAAGGAGGTTACACAAAAGGAGTAATTTTGAACCAACTTCAACAAAGGAGAAAATTCTCAATTAGACAGTATGTTTCTCTATATGTATGTTATATCTCTGACATTTGTGAACCGATTATAATGGTTCTTTTTTTATTTAGAAGGGTACCTACTTCATAAATTAATGTATGTATGTGGGGTAAAAATGATTAAAAACAGCTTACGCGAAAAAAATGGGGGGAATTAAAATTCAGTAAGATGATTAAGTTGAAAGCACTGGATTGTCGTCACGTTAGGTTCTTCAATACAGGATTTGCTAATTAGCAAAAGCTGGATCACAAAAATGCACTATATCAGAATTAATAGAAAGAGACAAATAATAGGTAATTTTTATTGTTATTTTTCAGAAACAGACAAAATTACATTCTGGAGAATGTAATTCCTTTTCGGGTAACCGAACCGTATCGAACCTATGAGAGTAATTGGAATTGTAGGGGGGGAATGTGTAACATTCCAACTGTCCACTCGTTACTACATACATATACAACTGCCAATTTATTTAGGAAGGTAATAATGTCAAACACAAATAAAAAGTTTATAAGAAAGTCCTTAAGAAATAGGTACCAAAGAAATCTGGAACTAGAGTAGCGCACACTCTATTTTTCGAGTACGTTGGGAGTTCCTTGTAGATTTACTTGAAAGAAAAGGAAAATGGTAAATAGGTACCTACTTACCTACCGTCGACCACAAGTCAATAGTAAAGAGTATTCATTCTTCATTCGTTCATTCATTCATTCATTCAATCTACTAAAAAAGTCATAGAATTCGAAATAGGATATCAGATATCCAATTCTGTTATGTTGATGTTTATACTTTATCTAGTACTTTAGATCGTCATTAAGATTTTGGTAAAATCGATAATAAGATACTGTTAGTTATTAAACTAACCTAATTGTATCTAACAGGTAGTTATCAAATTAACTATCTAATTGACGATTGATGAAGATGAATTTTTTAGTATTTCATTAAATTTTGGTGACCAAAATGTATGTCGAACTAAATGTGCGTATTTAAAAAGGCTGACTTTGTAATACATACAAGGTTTACCAGTATTCTATTACCTCGTAACAATAAAAGGACAGGGTTTCTGCTGAATGGATAAGAGCCTTTATTTTGCTTAAACTTTTCATTGTTTCAGTTTTTTTTATTGTATTTGGCGACGAGACGAGCAAACGGGCCATTATTTATTTTTAACGTGTAACATTGTTAATGTGTAACATTTTGTTAGTAATTGCAAAAACAAAACGCAAAGTTGGATTTATCTACCTACATGTAGTTAAGAAAATAATTATAAACAAATACCTGAGAATGTGTAAACGAAACCGGTCGTAATTAATAAAATACAGTAAAAACCCGTGAAACAGTATGTTACTTAAGTATAATCATGTACTACAAGTGTCACCAAGTACCAACAACTGCAAGTATTAACCATTATTTTTTACAGTTTATTTTTTCTTATTTTAGTTTCCATTTCTTGCAGTGCTTGAAAATGTTACTAGGTATATAAATAACTTATCAAACTGGGGACGAAAAAGTGCCGCAGAGGGGCGATTTAAAAATTTGAAAAAAGTTTTTCTTGTAAATTGCTGTAAAAGAATTACGGGGAGTAAGTGAATTAAAGAACCAATGATATCGCACCGTTTATTAGATTTTCCTGATTACCAAAAAGCTTATAAACTTATAAATTCGTATACGAATTTTCGCTTTGGATAGTAGGCGATTAAATTCACAGAAAAAAATCTTCGATTACTTCGAACAAGCACTTGTTCTTCAATCATGGATGAAAAAATAAAAATAAAATAGGGGTTCCTTCCTTCATCACTTCAAAAAAGAATCAGTGATATAACCAAGGTCTTAGTGTTCTTTCTTTGTCCTCGCGCATTCCCGTTATACGGGGTCGGCTTTCTTTTCTTGATATTGAGGCGCCACTTGCTTCGGTCCCAAGCATCACCTTCCACAAGGCCTAGGTTTCTTATGTCCCTCTGGACAGTCGTTAGCCATGTATTCAGAGGCCTTCCTCTGCCCCTTTTGGTCGTAGCGATGGAAAGGCATTTTGTCACGACGTGGTCGTCTGATCTCCTGTGCACGTGGCCGTACCACCTTAGTCTAGTCTCAGTCATTTTGTCAGCTATTGGTCTAACTTTAAAACTCCCTCTGATATATTCGTATTTTGTCTCTTAGCGTCACTCCCCCCGACCATCGCCGACCGACCAAACCAAGGTCTTAGTCGAGACTATCAAATAATATGCTAATTGAATAAAGTCCAGGCTCAAAAACAAACGAGCAGTTTTCTCAGTGTTGCCACTTTGTTTAATGAAAACTTTTAACGTTTTTCCATTTCTCAACGTGGGCCATAAACATGGAGTAGGCCAGAGATAAACAAAAGGCGATCTGTATCACTTCCTGATCCCTAAGGTATCGTTAACCCATGGTTTAATCACGTTAGCGGCAGTAAACCGTTTTACTGGTCCACCGCAAACAAATTAACGGATTTTACTGCTAATAAATGAGAACAATAAACGTTATGTATGCCTTTTTTCGAAAATTAAGTGGGTTTAAAAAATGCGTAGGAGTTCGTGCAAAATATATTTTTTACGAAAAGTAAGCACCTACTTAATTTTTGTTTTCTGACAGAACATCATAGATGTCATCAAAGATAATATCTTATGGGTTTGACTAATTTAGTTACTAGATTTGGACTAAAAACTTGACTAATTTAGTCATTGGTTTAGTCTACGATTTAGTCGACTAATTAGACAGGCTTCTGTTGATATGCTGTAAATCGCCGACTAATCGAACTGAATGCATTACGCTTGAGTAAATCAGTAGACTGACTCATTCATTCAATCTAATATGCCCTTTACCTACAGGTAAATGTATATTTCAGCTAAAATTCTTCGTCTTTTATGTGACTTTACATTCACTTCATCAGAAAGTTCAAACACAAACTGAATAATAAGTTATAAAGTAACTAGAAAGCTTAAACAATGTAATAAAATTAAACCTGTAAAAAATTATAATAATTTAACCTCCAGACAAAAAGTGCGTCGACATTGCGCTTATAGAAAATTCCACGCTGAAATAAGTAGATATAAAAACTTATTCTGTGTATTTATTTAGAAACAATAATTATATTACAGGAGCGCACATGTGACTAACTACGTAATAACTCTAAATTAAAAATTTAAGAAACCCTCAACCCAATATACTATTGAAGAAATCCCCTTACTTTTTCCTGGTCATCATCAGGTCCTCAAGGTTCCAGATGTAGGACGGTCACCATGGTCATAAACATTTGAACTCAAACTCGAACCACCTAACCTGAGATCCCATCATGCTCCAACATCCCAAGATACTCAGTCAGATCAATTTCTGATCCATTTTTCATCTAACATGGCTAAGAACATTCAACTTAGCGCAGTCTTTGAAACGCAGCAGCGGTCTACCGACATTACGCTTTGCGTGCGCCACTGCACCGAACAAGACGCCGCGTGGCAAAAGAGAGTGGTTCATGCTATTCACATGCCCCAGCAGCCGCAAGCGTCTCTGTTCTAACAAAGCAGTAAAACTGGGCAGCTGTGCAATCTCAAGAACCCCCTAGTTGGTTACTCTGTCCACCCAGGAAATACCCAAGATGTTACGCTGACACCGCATATGGAATGTGTTTAATCGGCGCTCTTGCTTTGCATACGATGTCCAGGTTTCAGCTCCGTACAAGAGAATGCTCAAGCTATACGTCTGGTAGGCGATCACTTTGGTCTTAGTGGTGAGATAACAGATCTAAATTCTTGTTATCAGTTTTACATTATTTTAATTCTCTTTAATTTCTTCAATGGAATAGTGAAAATATTGTTTCAATAATGAATTGGTCATCCTTTATTTATGCGAAATCGATACCAAAAATGCCCTGGTAGGTGTACCGATGTCGTTATAATATTTTTACTGGAGCGCATAGGAGGGAACTTTGACAGAGGAGCGGTATCTGCGTGGGCTTTAATTTTCACATTCTTTGCTCGCAGTGCATGGTTTTTCAACAATCTGCCCAGCTATAATCAGAATAAAAAGAATACAATATTTTAAAAAATCGTTGTGAGAATTTGGAGGAATCAATAGCAGTGTAAATATTATGTCTAGAACGGAAATTTGATATGTATCAGCAACGCTTAGCATAATAGCAAACTATGTTTTTCCACTGTGCATATTTGTAAAATCGGCACAAGAGAGGCAAACAACGGAGCATACGTTGGCATGTTTGCTGTCCTCCCCAGAGTCAACCGAAGGAAATATTTTGCTCGAAACACGACTAAATAATTTCATCGCATCACACCGTCTTGTAAAACTGCTAAGACAGAGATTCGTGGCGCTCCGTTCTCCCCGCCTAACCCTCAAGGGACATAGCGTGAAGGTATGTATGTATGTATGTTTGACATGCTGTAAAACCATGGAATTACTAAGTACAAGTACCTAGTACTTACTAGCATCATGTGTAAAACATATAGGTCCAACGCTAATTCTACAATGTTCTGTTTTTCTCTCTCTCTGTATCTAACTTAGTTTTATGAATAGGAAAGGTCCCCAAGTGTCCGGCTCCGATTTGATTCGTTTTAAGATATATTGCAGAGCTTTGAAAAATAGCCGACCCGTATTTTTTTATCAGCCCAAATTCTTATTCAATTTCAGTTCGTGGGCAACTATGCCAACCCGGCTATGCTATTCCGAATGGCGATTTCCCCCACTAAATATGAATTTGGACCGATAAAAAATATATGGGTCGGCTAATTTTCAATACATGGGATCCTTGCTTGTCAACCTTGGGATCTTCAAGGCCAGAGTGAATAGGCATTTACTGAATCCGTATGTTCCATTATCGACCTCATTATCCCTTACAATCAGACGAGATCGGGGTCAAATGCTGGTTTAGTGTACAATATTTTTTTTAAATGCTCTGTAACATAATACGCTCTTAAAACGAATCAAATCGGAGCCAGGCACTTGAGGACCTTTCCTTGTTAGTTGAAAGGGATTCAAAACTAATTCTTCTTGTCGTGTTAACCTAGTCTCTATTTTAATCGAATATAGACACACGGCAGTGTGTCCGCCAAGTTCGAAAAAAAGGGTGACACACTGACCGTGTGTTACACGAACCATTACTACTTTCGTTCTCCTTTAACTCACAACACACTTATGAATTTGTTTATCTATTAAAGAATCCCGAATTTTATAAAAAAGCACAAATAGTTGACGAGGCGACTTCTGAATATCGCAATTTTGAACACTGACTAATTGATTCAAAGAACACGGTAAAGTTATCGTAAAGTAGAATGGTACAGAATATTAACTGTGGTTGAAAACGGTATGGTGTGACAGAAAACTTCTAAGAGGTACACGTACCCGAGAAAAGAATACTGTAAAGAGAATTTCACAAATTCAGCTAAGTCAATATTTGCAAGCCGACCGGAAAGTTATATACGTGGGATGGAATCTCTGAAATTCAGATCACAACTGGCATGTTTTCCGATTGAGCAAATATGTGTAGTGGGGGTACAAAGGGGATTTTTTTCTTTTTTCGAAAGTCCATTGATATGCGAATCCTTACATCATCTTGCTTCCATAATGTAGTATCTAACTTCAAAAATTAGTTCGGTAGTAATTTTTTTATGGTGAATGAAAGCAAGCGAGCAAACTAGACTAGGCTAGAAACTGGATACCTGATGGTAAGTGGTAACTAAAATATTGCAAGATGGTTTTCAACTTGAGTTAAGTGCCTCGTGTGCTTGTATGATTACGCTGGCTCACTTATTCTTAAAAGCTGAACACAGCAATGCTGCTTTGCGGCAGAAATAGGTAAATAGAACCAACCATGCATATCAGGATCTACCTATTAAGGAACGAACGCCCGCCCCTTACTACTTTTTCTATTATTAGTAGTAGTTTCCATTAAAAAATAAGACTTGTTTTCGTCTTAATTAGATACCTAACTCGATTGATTATAATGTTGATGAAAAAGGATCCTTTTTAGGTCTATTTCTTTGTTTGTTGTAAGTAATTCAAACAACCGCAATAGAAGATAATCCTTACGCAACCTCATCTTTGAAAAAAGCACGACCTAAAAACCCAGTAAGTAATAATGAATGTACGTAATACGTATCGTTAAAACAGTATTTATTTCAGACGATTATTTCAGTCCATTTGGGGCGCCGACGTTGCTTCCTCCTTTTAATGACTTTTCCATTTCCATTTCAGTTAAACTTGTTTATCATTAAAACTTTTAACTGACAAACACAGATCGAGTTCGCCTCGCTTTATCTTAACAACTCGAAAGTTCAATTAAGGTAAGGATGTTATATTTTGTATTGAAAACATAGGTCTTATGAAGTCATACAACATAATCAAGTAAAAACAATACAGCATTCGTCTTATAAGTGCTACTGAATAGAATCGTCGCAATTTATTCGTATATACAATACAAGTGAATAAGCTAATAGGATGCATCCCAAAAAAAATCTAATACAATAATAGAGTAGGTAGAGTATACGAGTATAGTATTGAAAACCGCAGCAATAATTTTCAGGTAGTCCACCCCTTACAGTATTCCCAGTGCAATACTTATTTAGGACAACAAATATTATTATGTACCGTTGGTACATACAATTATTATTATTATATTACATACAATTTCGTATACATAGGTTATGTTATATTTCTTCGTCAGTATCACTAAAGCCGAGTACACGCTTCACGAGATAACAAGCATTCAGTTTCATAGATCTGTCCCGTTGTAGCCCACTGAATCGTTAAAATCTAGTTTCCATTCGAACAGTCCTCGTCGCGAGGCTGTCGTCGGTCGTTATCCTTAGCTTCTGCCGTTAATTGATCTTGAACAGGGGCGGCGAAAGGGGTCTTTAGGGACCCTAAATTATATGTCTCAGCTGAAATTGTGTTAAACGTCAATCATAGTAAACGCAGAATTCGCAGAATTCCATCGCTTTATTTTATTTATTTTCTCTTAGGGAAATTTACAGACAAATTCATAACTACAACAGACTTATAATATATAAATAAAAATATGCTAATAATAAGTTTCCACTTGTTGTTTAAATTACATTAGTCGTGTAAACCGGGTATTTAACATAGTTATTTTCTGCGAAAGACGAAATTTAACTGCTCCTGCGACTAAGCCAATAAAGAGACAGGGTTCAAATACCTGACAGATATTGACTTTCTTTTTATGTAGATAGGGTGCGCTAATCCTCATTCATTAATTCTTTTGGAAAGGAATAAGACTTACCTATCGAATAAACTACAGTTTGTGACCTAAGTAGCAATTTAATAGGACTCAATTTAAAATATTCACCTATACGGATAGCTGAATGCTAAAATTTAATATTATGTAATCGAGATTATTATTTCCGAACCACTTTTTATCTAGATTCCAGAGACGCTTCGGTGTCCTTCAAAACGCCAGGAAGATGCACGTCTCCAATTAAAAAGTTAGTACGTACTTAGATGCATTCAGCAATATTTCCCCGTTATTTTTAATATTAATTCCTAAGACTATATCTTCTGCGTTCATTTAAAAACCACGGAGGTCCCACAACCTCCCCAGTTAGGTACGAGTACCTCCTAGAACAGTACTCAACGCCGTCACCACGAGATATCGTTAAAACTAATTGCAACCCATTTACACGGAAGAAAACGACTCAACTGCTTTGTGAAATTAAAAATGTTCCGGGAAATGTACGACAAAATGGGACGTTGTCCTTTACTATCGTAAAGTACCTAGGTAAAACGTTTTGTAATAGCTGTTCAGTGTTAAAATTGTACAGAACTGCACAATTTAGTTGCAGTGAAACAGTTTGTAACGCAATATGTCTGAGACTAAAGGGTTTTTATTTCACCTACCGGAAATATACAGCTTCTCTTCATCACGATTTGGTAACTCAATTTCAAAATTCATTCTTTTAAACCTTTTTTTTTACGATATTACTACTAGTTATACATTAAAATATGCAATTGCTAAATTGGTTTACATACCTATAATAGCACACATTGTAATACCAATAACAGTCATTATGCTAATTCTTTTGGATAGTTTTAATCCGTCTTGAAAAAAAAACGTAGCAAGACAGTTATATAGAACTAACTAACTTACCTAGAAACCTAGAAAAAATATTAATGTGTCACAAAATCACGAAATAGGCAGAACCCAATGTAATATACAATAGGTAAATAATCCATTTGTAATCAGGTGACAATCCTACATGTCATATTTTTTCTTAACAGATTAAAAATCTTCCAGTAGCAGTAGTAGTAAAATATCAATAGTGCACAAGTGTAGACAGCATCAAAGTTACAAGAAGTTACAAGCAAGTTATACACTTATAACAAGTAGCCACCGTCTTCCGTACCTACTTACTTATTAGTTAGTGCTCACATAACTACTGTACTGTCACTTGAAACTAGCGCTGTGCCACTGGCACTGGCTCTAAAGTTACAAGCATTTTCTCATGTGAGCTTACAAGCTCGCCTGTCACAATTTAAAAGATTTTTCGCTGCACGTGTACTTTCTTAGATAGGTAAGCCATCACTAGAACGTTATGTAACATTATATAGGATTATATGAGCTACGTGCAATTATGGTGCAAAAAAAAAATTTAAAAAAAAGAAAGACATACACTACCGGAACATATAAATAACAGAAATATTAATAAACAGAAGTAAAATATTAGGAAACGAAGGAAGGTACTTATTTTTTAAATTATACATTAGAATACAAGGTATATATGTACGTATTATTGTATAAAATAGAGAAAATAAAAATAAATAAAAACGAAGCAAGCAATGGAGATGAAACTGAAGGAAGGAAAAAAAAACATATACAAGGATAGATAAAACGCCATTGGTTGTATCTTGTGTAAAACTATACCTCAGAATACACCAGAAGTTCCGCTCCGAACATCCGCGATTTAGATTACCGTAGGTAGCACTAGGGCAGTTATAATTTCAAGTTTGAAAGGAACAGCCTTGTGATAAATATTTCTGGCAGTGTTTTTCGTTTATTAAAAGTACAAAAAGTTATACCTACCACTTGATCGCGCTACAGCGCGTGTATTTCGCACCCGAGTTCCTTTGACTTCATCTGAGATCGCCTGTACGCGGAGCCCGTGTGTGTGTGAGCCGTTTTCGCGCGTTTGTATTGAGCGGACCTTCTGGTGTATTATGTGAGGAGTTTTGGCGGGTAAGTCGCTGGAGAAGGTTCTACGGTGTTTATAGTATTGCTCAAAAAAATTTTTTTGGCTTTTCATAGCTAAAATCGCTGTAGTTTTGTCTAACAAACGTCAGTAACAGTGACAATGTGTTGATCTCTTAAAATAAAACTTCTTGTAAGTGGTTCGTTGTGTAGTTTCGCTCTGTGATTCTGCGGCGGGCCATGAGCATTCGCCAGAGACTAGACCGGTTGATATTTCCGTCATAACTCCTAGTAGTGTTAAAATGTGTCTACACCACAACATTTTGATGCTGAAAAACTAAAAACTGTTTTAAATCGCTTAATGATTAGGCTGATGGCCTGTGTTGCCAATGCTTTGTTAAATGTTTAAAAAAAATTATTCTGTGAATTGTTCCTTCCAAAGTTAAAGATGACTAAAATAAAGATGCAGTTGTTTCAAATTTCGATCGCAACAGAATCGTGATCAAGAGATGTCAGAAGCAAATGTTGAAAAATGTTTTACGCATCCCATAGGATTTGGTATTAACTTCATATTGTTCGGTATGCCGCATACCGTATATACATTACACCTACATAAGGCATACATACCTTATCTATATCTTGTTCGTTATTAGACGATGCCCTATTGAATACACATTGTGGGATTCCGTCCAGCCCTAATATTTTGCTCTATTGACTAATAATAATAACGTTCTTCTCCGTATCATTGAATACCTATTGTTATCAGTAAATTATAACTTGGTAATCTGTAAAATGCAGGGTTTTATAATGCTGGGCATTCCAAAAAATTCAGCCATATGTATTTAAGAAATAAGTGCTGGTGGTTTATCTTATCTTATTTTACGATAGGGGGCCGGGAATAACCCCAGCGGCACTTCGACTCTTGAGGATCTTTTGTGCCTACCCCATTTTACACACTGGTTATCTAAGTGTGTAGGTTTCCTCACGATGTTTTCCTTCACCGTTAGAGCCGCCGGTAAATGTACGTAAGTCTTCGAAAAATACGAAAACCGCATGGGAGTCCGGTGTCCTAGCCACTAGGCCACCGACGCTCAGTGCTGGTGGTTACGCGTTTACAAGGAAAATTCACTTTCATATCTAAACTTATAGTTGTAAAACACGTCTTGAAATACCCGTTTTTCGTGACCTTTTGAAAATCCATTCGAACTCGAACCGTACAATTGAACGTAAAAAGAAGAAAGCGCGAATACCTAAAAGGCTATAACGAAGATATCACAATGCCTATTATATACAGGGTGTAACATTAAGAACGGTCAGTATGGGAAAGTCTGAAACTATAAGACATACGAAGATCTGTTCTTAGGAACCATGTCATCAATTTTAGTAACAAGAAAAACTGTATTCATACATTTAAAAAAAAAACTGTACTCAGCCTGGGAATCGAACCCGGTTGTTTTGAAAAAAAATCCAACACTATTTCTATTTAGATATCGACTGTGTAGGTCTTAAGGAATAAATGTTAGTATGAAACGTGATGTTTAAAATTAATAAAACGCATTGTTTCCATATCTTTTAATTTATTTTAGTAGGTGTTCGAAATGACTACCATTTTGTAAAATACAACATTCAACTCGTTTAGGTAACGATCTTACTATTGAATGTTGTATCTTCAGGTGGTGAATTTGCGTTAAAATTGTCTCTATGGCTGCTTTTAGGTCTTCAATTGTGTCGTAGCTTGTTTTGTACACTTAATCCTTAACGTAATCGATATCTAAATAGAAATAGTGTAGGTTTTTTTTCAAAACCACCGGGTTCGATTCCCAGGCTGAGTACAGTTTTTAAAAAAAATGTATGAATACAGTTTTTCTTGTTACTAAAATTGATGACATGGTTCCTAAGAACAGATCTTCGTATGTCTTATAGTTTCAGACTTTCCCATACTGACCGTTCTTAATGTTACAGCCTGTATAGCGTTAGTATATTCATTCATCTAAAATTGTGACTGAAATAAATTGGTGTTATTTTACTTACAATAATCCTAACCCTATAACCCTATATTATACAGGCTGAAATACTTTGAACATTGGGGTATGGAGATACAATGGGCGCCCAGTAATCACGAACAACGCAGTTGTAGCGTGTGGGCATATAGTGGGCGGAAAGCGTTTTGAATATTATCTTCCAGTTGTCTATTAAATTGAATTCAACCCCTGTTTATGAAAACTGGCCTTTATTTACCCTTTATAGGTCTTCTGTGTCCAAACATGTCTAAACTCTCTGAAAATTGTGTGCTGATAAATGATAATACAATGTCGCTATTATTAGGATCATAGCGTATAACTTCTGCATGTTAATAGTTATCGCCCATTTGAAGATAACTTAGTTTAGTTTTATTTTAACTAACCTTAAAAAAAAGTTAAAATAAAACTAAACTAGATCTGAAGATGCATCAAAATTGGTTTGGAATTATGTCTATTCCGTTCCAACCGTCTATACACATGCATATCAAACTTCCTTTTAGCACATTATTATTATTACACTTGAATGAATAGGGTGGTTTCCAAATATCAAATATTAAATGCATTTCTTAAACATTAAGAAATAGTCATAAATTGATGGTCAAATGTGAAGTAGGTAAAGCTGGGACTACACGACAACGGTTCCAGCGACGGTTCGGTTCAGGAGCCGCTACCGACAGCTACGACTTCATCTGGCCGGTTCCTGCGGGCGGTTTCAAATACTCAGTTACCCGTTGCGTCTCGTCGTAGCAGTCGCTCGCAGTAATATGGGAAACTCGACTACGGAATTAATTGTTTTAGCTAGTAGGTCGTAATTGGTGTTTTTTTGGTATAAATTAAAGATGAAGAATTAATTTCTGGTATTAGTTTTTAGACAGCCAATAGAAAAAAATACGATAAATTATAGAAAAGTTTAAAAATATTTAAAAAATCTTCAATAATCGACGAAAAAATATATACTAATACTCTACTTGATGAGTTCTAAACATCTATACCCCACATGATGGGATATTTTTTTGCCCGCTTTACTTGTATGAAATCCCCTCTAAAATATAATTTTATAAAATCAACGGAATATATACTTTGTGAAATTTCAAGATTGTATCTTATTCCGTTTACAAATTATTTAAACTTATTCCGCGCGAAAGAACGACGTGCGCGGCGTGTTCCTCTTGTGTAAATCCCGCGACGATATGAGGCGAACCGGTCGGATCCGTTCTCCGTGTAGTCGACTGCATTGATACTAATGCTGGGACTACATTTGCGGTTCCAGCGCCGGTTCGGTTCGCTGCAGCCAATCACGAGGCGCTGTCTTCAAGTAGGGGAAGGGCGGAACGCTTGCCATTGGCTGCAGCGAACAGAACCGGCACTGGAATCGGCGCATGTAGTTGCGACGGTTCTTGAACCATTTCAGACGCCGTTTCAGGAAACGTCCTGGACGGTTCCAAGCGGAACCGTCGGTCGACGTGTAGACGACAGCGCATTTTTGTTTGAGTTTATATGAAGCACCGGTTCCATGGAACCGCCCGATACTGGAACCAGACTAGGAACCCTCGTCGTGTAGTCCGAGCCTTCATCACAGACAAACCGAACTGAATTCAATCAAGTGTAATAAGCGCTATAATTACACTGACACTGAAGCATGTCAGTACATATGCCCCCTTTGTCTGAATCTCACTAATGTAAATTGTTAAGGCATGCTGGTGTATTAAGCATTTGATTGAACATAATAGTAAGCCCATAACTGGAATTCGGTAGTTTCCAAGTAACAAATAATAATTGTATTTCTTAAAAATTAAGAAATAGACATAAATTGATGGTCAAATGTGAAAACAGAATTGAAATTCGTTGAAAAATAAAATAGCTACATGCAATCAAAAATCAGACACTAGAAAGAAACGGCAATATTACATTATGTAATAGCGCTATACAAGCAGATCCTGGCTACAAAAAAAACTGTTTTGCTAAACAGGGACAGAGCATCTCTCCAGTACTAACTTAAATAGTTAATATCTAAAAGTTAGTTGAAGAGCTCGTAGCCTAATTGCGAGCACGGTCCGAAAGTGATCGTGCAGGTTAAGCGACGTTGGCGCGGTCGGTACCAGGATGGATGATCGCTAGTGGCATATTTCATCTGAGCTCCTCCGTGCCTCGGAAAGCACGTTAAGCAGTCGGTCCCGGTTGTTGTCGTTCGCCAGCAGTCGTTAAACCATGTCAGAGGCCTACGGGCGGCCTGAACAACTCTGACAAATAGGTTGGCCACTAACCATACAATAAGCAAGCAAGCAAGTTGAGATACCGAAAATCGAATTTTAGATCCTTCTTCAGGACATCCATGTAAGTTTATTGATGTAATAAAAAAAAATTAGTCAAAGGCCGTACTAGGTACCCACGCTTGTGAAGCGTACTGCTCCTTTGTGGTTCTGAAGCCTGTCCATTCAGTAAACCCGCTTGAAGTCTGACCATCTTACTAGGCATTGTGGCGTGCATTATTGAGTCTATTGAGCCTGAGCCAAGAGCCGGAGATTGACTTTAGTATTAAAGATTATTGACTGTCTTCCCAAGAGATGACTTGCTTCTGTTATTATTGTGGCTAGGAAACTACAATTTTGTTATCATTTGCAGCACAACATTGAGCGGATGTACATTATTGTGTGGGACATCATTGGCATCACAAAAAAAGTTGACAAAATTAAAAACTCGAAATTTAAAAAAAGAAAAGCTTTGTGATTTCATTTGTTTTCTATTATTGATCTCGCTTATCTTGGCCTCATTTTAACATTGATTCTCAGTTAATAAGTCGATTAATTACAATTATATTTTCATGTCTTTAAAGCGTGCAGATATTATAGCGTTGCACGAGAGTGGTACACGACAATGTGAGATAGTTAGGAGTTTCGACGTTAGTCGCCAGTTAGTTTCTTCAACGATTTAAGGAGCTCGGTAATATCGCCGACCGTCCTGGGAGAGGAAGAAAAAGAACTGTTAGGATTTCTAGAATGCGGTGTATCATTAAGCAAAGGTTGGCTCGTAATCCACAGGTCAAGGTGAGAAAAATTACTCGACATTTCGGAATCAGTCGGTTTACAGTGCAGCGTATTGCTAACGATGATCTCAGTTTAAGGGCCATACAAAATATGAAAAGCACAGCTTCTGACAGATAAAGATTTTAAAAAAACACCTTGAGAAGTATCGTTTGCTTAAGCGTCGCGCTGCTACTGAGAACTGGAAAAATATCGTCTTTTTAGACGACATTTTTTTCTGATTGAACAAGCCCATAACCATCAAAATGACAGGATCTACTCTTCTGAATGTCCCGGATCTGCTGCAGTTGTTCCTCATTGTCTAAACGCGGAAACCGTCATGGTATGAAGCGGTATTTGCTTCACAGGCAAAACACCCCTAGTTTTTGTGGGTATCAAAATGAACAAAAACAACTACAAACGAGACATTCTTGAGGCTGTTCTTCTTTCTTGGAGCTAACAGCATTTTGAAAACCAACCATGGATATTCCAATTAGATTCTGCTACATCTCACAGGGCCTTAAGTGTTCAACGGTGGTGCAAAGAGGAATGCCCAGTTTTCATTAGCTCGCAAGAATGACCTCCAAACTCGCCTGATCTGAATCCGATGGATTGATAAAATGAAAGGTCGGTAAATAGAACCTTGATCAAATGGTATATAGATAAATGGTCATTCAGCAAAATAAATTTTATATGAAATAAGCCTTGGATCAATTGATATTAATTGAAATGAACCACCGGTGTAATATCATTTGCTTAATTGAAGTCTAGTACAAATAAGCGTTCGATCTTAAGGCTGCGCTGAGGAAGGAATAGGACAAAATATCAGTGGAGGAGGTGCGGAAAATTGATGATAATTTTACCAAACGTTTGACGCTTTGTATCAACGCCAAAGGAGGGTATTTCGAAGACAAATGTTATTGATCAAAAATAGCTGTATTTTTATTACTTATAATTTAATTTCGTGTATCTCTATAGTTACTCAATTAGTTGTCAATATTATTTTGGACCAGCCTGTACATGTAAAAGGCGCTATAACTTTGTTATTCAGGCAAATTGCTTTTTATTATAGGCGTTTTTCTACTTGAGCATTTGGGTTTTAGACATGGCGGCGCTCATGTATAGTTCAATGTAGCTTCTAAGGCCCTTGTGCCTATTAAGGAATCCACTCCACCTTTACTGGTCGGCTGCGCATGCCTTTGAAACTGAGCATATTATCAAAGTTATTAGGTCAAACCACTAATTTGTGTTTCGCACTTGGACGCCTTCGTCTGATGACAGAAATATAGGCATACATATGTTTTCTTCTTCACACCCTTCGGTTTCCGATTTACCACACGAAGCCTATTTTTTTTCATACGTAACTGGCCTATATTCAATTTTTTTGTAAAATATAAAATGTAAGAAAAACAAAAAATATCCTTGTCGTTTTCACATGTCGAATTGTAAAAAAATCTCAATTAATATTATCTCAATTTATGAGATAAGAAATACATACCTACACAGGTACCTACTACTAAACTAGAACGCAATCCAATTATGTACAACGTTGATTCTCGTTTGGTACCTCTCTTGTGATAACTTATGATATAAATCATTAAACTTACATCGATCTTATAGGTAACGTGAAATTTGTAAGTAGACAAGTAACTTATTTAAATTCGTCACGAAATGTCCAGATTGGAAAAGTTTACATAACTAAGATGTCAATTTTTTTGTAGTAATGATGTAAAACATGCCCCAACTATTAAAGTTAAAACTTAACAAGAGAAACTAGCAATTACTCGGGGAATTATGCACTAGAACTACCATATATGTCAGCAGCGGCTAATGACTTAAATAATCAACTATAAACTCGTAGTTTCTCACTGAAACCCTTTAGCAGAGTGGCCGGATGAAAAATGTTCGGGGCCGCGTCCCAGCCGCACGGTTGTAATTATTAATTTTAATCTATTGCCGCTGTGTGTTTAGGTACAAACCGGATTAGACTTTTAATCATCATATTGTGTTTATTGTACTAATGTATTTCAGCAGAATTGGATTATTAGATTTGAGGTACGAGAAAGGTAAACGGGAAGTCCGAGTAATTTTACTGAAATAGAACCGCGATTTAAAACGGCTCAGAACGAATTTAGCAGCAGCAGGCCAACAAGATTCAAGATCTCCCGTGTAACAAAATATAACTAATTTATTGTAGGAGTAGTTTGTGTTGATGTGTAGATAGTGAGAAAACCTTGAGTTTTGGTTGGGGTGGCTGAGATAAGAATTTATGATAGAAAAATTGGGGGTGAAGGAGGCAAAATAAGATAAATTGGTATTGATCAGACAACACTCAATCATTATATTTTAGCTTCTGCAATTTGTAGTAGTTTACTTGGCTCCTGACTGTAACTTAGCCAGAAATTCACTAGTAGAGACGAGCTGGATCCATGGTATCATGAGAGAAAGGCAGTATTATGTATGTATAGAGTGCGCGTTTGATAATTTAGTCTTTAGTATGGCGCTGTCATCTAAGGAATTTATTAATTTGCATTTACTAAAAACATTGAGGTGTTTTAGTAACAAAATAATATATAGGCTACAACCGCATAGATAACCAAATTTGATAACAGTTTTCTGAATACAAAGATACTACATAATTTTCTATGAAGAGTATCTCAATTACACTAACAAATAGCAGAAAAGATTTGCATACCGTTGTCGGTGGAACATAAAATAACTATGCTTTTTGTTCTGGCAAATAAATTTCATTTCATTTCATTATGTTTTTACGATTTACCTATATTACATGTTACAAAATATAGTATAAGTACTAAAAATAATATCGTATATTTAAATTAAAAATACTTTGACACGAGTTAAGAGCCCTGTAGCCCTGTATAGTATAATCTTGGTGAACATTTCTGAGTCCTGTTCAAGCTAAAAGCTTTCAAACCGTTCGTACGTAGCATAGGAGTCTAATGCTTATCCTAATTGAGTTTCAGGAATAGAGGAATTTCTGAAAATTGAGACTTCAGGAAATTTGTTCCAGGTGCATGCAACGCTCGGCCTTTGTTAGTGTTACTGCTAAAATATTAGCAGAAGATTATTCCCTAACATGTTCACCTTACACCGACATTTTATAAACTGCTGGTTAAGTTCCCTTCATAAAATGAGAATATTGCATTGCCACAGCAGTAAAAATCCTTAACATACAAAATTGTGTTCTAACTAAACTTTTTACTGCGTAGTAGTAGTAGTAGTAGTGGTGGTGGTTTTTTAGGCCGCCCAAGGCTCCAGCACCCGGATCAGGCACAGTTCCGATTCTGGTAATTGTGTGGGGCATCGATAGAATAAACTGTCCGCTCCTGTCAAACTATCCCTCTTTAATATTATTAGTTTCAATAATATTATCCTCTGTGATTTCAATATTGCAATCTCGCTCAATAAGATGAAATAAATGGATAAATAACAAGCAATCGTGGACTGTCAAATCTTTGACAATCCCGATCGCTAAGTGTAGTCAAGTTAAATACTTTTTATTTAATCATATTTCTGCTCTAATGCAATTTGTACGAGTATTTAAACTTGCATATATTTATTTATTGGGCATATTATTATAACGAAATATACCTACAATCTCAATTGTTCATTCCAAAGTCAAAGATAACTAAAACATAATGTACTGTGCGATCGGTAATAAATAGAGATGTAGTTGTTTCAAATTCCGATCGCAACCGGATCGTGATCAGGACGGCGATTCTCGTAGTGGATATCTCATTCTCACACATTACATGTGTGAGCGTGACAAGACGTTCGTAGCGCTCGACTTTTGTATGTCGAACGCTGCGAGAATCGCCTTCCAGAGTACTGACATACTCGTAGCCTAATGACTGCTGTCGAACGAATGGCGGCTGGGACTGACCGTCCTCTCTGAGCCCTTCAGATGAAAATGTGCAAGTCATCTAGGGGTCACCCATTCTGGTCACGATCACTTTCTGACCCGGCTCGCAACTATACCGAGATACCCTTAATCTTGAACAATACAAACAAACAGTACAAAACAAACAAAGGGGCTAATCCATAAGTTAATCTTATAAACTTGTAAATATGTTCCCTTCATAAAATATATTACCTTAAAACAATGGATTTACGGTAATATATTTTATGAAGGGAACAGGTTAAGCGACCTATTCTACCTATAAGTTATGCAGAAGATATGAAGCTCCCAGCAGGCCGGCGGACGTGTGCTAACTATTGTTTGATTCGAGCCATTTAAATCGTGGTCCCTTGTAACAATACTCTGGAGATATTTCACTAAACCCCATCCTGCATTCCCGTTACTGACCACTGATTGGTTGAATTCGGTTAAATCTTCTTACTTATAATTTTAAATTCGAAGACAAAGTCAGTACCTACTTCTCTTCAGTTTCAATTTTATTTAAAAACCGTTACATTAAAAAAAGTCACTTTCATCTTAAAAGTTATTAAACAGGTAGGACATACAAAAATCATCGATTTACAAATGCACAATATGTCATGTGTAACAGACCTGAAGGTAGGACTATTAGGTCTTAGCGTAACGTTTAGTAATATAACTTAGTATAACTGTTATACTGTGATTTTTTTTGAAAAATAAAAATAAAATAATATGTGTTTCACTAAAAATTACTAACTTCTGCAGACAGGAAAATATACAGTTTTATTAATGGTTTATGCCTTAGTTAGTAGTTTCACGGAGGAATCTATACTACATTCTTTAATTTTTTGCAGCAAAATGATGATAATGAGTTCCTACTCGTATGTCTCCTAGATGGAGTCAAGAGCTACTGATGTTATTCTCCATGTCTCCCTATTTTGCGCCTTCTTTCACTTATTCCCACGTGAGCCAACACTCTTTCTCCAGTTCAGCTATTACTGATCTGATCTCCTCCAGCTGTGTATTATTAACTTTTAAGTTACTTGGTTAATTAACTTAAGCACACGAAATAAAAGGTTGTATAAGAGTAAACACTAGAGTAAATTATTTCAACAAAAAGTACAGCCTGCATCTGAAGTTGCTGCCAAAAGTAATAGGTACTAAGTAAAGATACTGATCATAAGAGCGGACAATGCCGATTATTATTTTTGACAAAACTGAATAGGTAGTTCGACGATTTACACCAACGTATTCCCATTCCCAGATAATATTTTCCATAATTCACAGAATACAATTTATTTTTTTCATTTATTGTTTAATACAAAGGAACATGGTAGGTACATAAACTGTATCCCATTAGGCAAAACCTTGAAAGGTTTGTATGCCGATATCCCTATCGGCATACAAACCTTTCAAGGTTTTGCCTAATGGGATACAGTTTATATCCGACGAACTCCCGTTCGCCATTCTAGTAGTTAAACTATTGTATAGTAGTTCAACTATTACATATCACAATATAACTAAGGTAACCTATAATATGAAGTATCATTTTCTATATGTGCTTTTAATGTTTTCTTAAAGTTAATTCAGATTAGATTCGATGTAGATTCGACATAGATTCGATGACTGAATATGTCAACCTTAACCAACATACCTCAGAAATTATTCTGCATCCCGAATGGAAGGTCTATTGACCTCGCATCCTGCGGCTTACATAAACAATGAGACCCAATTTATCATATCTCCGGTACCTATATACTCTGCTATTGACGGCCTATAATTTATTTTAGACAATGATGGTTGGTGATATACAACAACGAAAATGGGATATGTGAAAAATAACAAAGAAGTTACATTGTAGGTATATAATTGTGATATTGTCATCATCATCAGCCGCCTACTCTAGTCCACTGCTGGACATAGGCCTCTCCCAGGGCGCGCCATTGAGCCCGATCTTCGGCTCTTCTCATCCAGTCGCTGCCAGCCACCTTGCGCAGATCGTCGCTCCATCTAGCAGGGGGGCTCCCACACTACGTTTGCCTTGTTGTCGGTTCTGCGACTCCAGCTTGCTAATCTTATGAAAGTTATGAGATATGTCGATAACTTTTGTTCTATGCCGGATCTCCTCATTTCGGATTCGATCCAGCAGAGATACTCCGAGCATAGCTCTTTCCATAGCACGCTGTTTTGCACGGTTTTGTGATATTGTATGCTCGTATAAATATGTAAATACGAATAAGAATAAGCTTATTTGTGGTAATGTTTACTCGCCAAGTGTGATGAATAGTGATGATACACCTACGTACGGAAAAACTAATGCAAACTCGACCTTATCTCGTTTACAATTGCTGACTTTCCGCACTAATAATATAATAATAGTTTATTTATGCGGTAAGATGACAAAGTATACTTAAGCATAGGTTATATTAAACTAAATAAAATTAGTGAGCAACAAGTTAGTTTACAATAAACGCTGACCTCCGAACTAGGAAGTTCCTGTATTTCGGAGGACAGATCTCTTCTGTGACCAGAATAAATATAACGATATATTTTTTTAAATAACTAAGACAAAATATAATTTTAAAACGATAATTGTATTTATTCGTTTTTGTAAAGTATTTTTTTCGCTCAAACTTATTCAGTAAAATTGTTAAAGTAAAGGGAAATGTGCTTAAGTTTTTTGAGTTTCCTCGATGATACTTTCTTACAGTGTGTGTGATGCAGGTACGATTTATAAATATTTAGTACCTAAATGAAAGCTCTAGGACGGAAGTGAAAATGATTTATCGAATGGAAGCAAAATTAATATTTGAAATTATTTTGTTACCAACAATTAAAACAATAACATTTCTGGGAATAGATTTGTTTTAGAAGTACGGCAACGAAAACATGTCTATTTGTTATATTATTCAATAAACAGTTTGGCCAAATATTATTATGATCTGCGTCTATGACTACTTTAAATTTTAAAATAACGTTCGATCACAGAAATACCTACAACATATTTTTCATTAGGTTGTTCTTTCTTGTTTCTTTGGCTTTGCCAAATCCTGGGTTTATCTCGTGGTCCTGACAATATAAGCGTATGTGCCTGTTATCATAATCGAGCCCAAATAATTTAATGTCAATGTTTATTTATTGCAACTAACAAGGGCAGATTTTGTTGAAGTATTTCTGAAATATTTTATAAAGACAAACAACGCATAGAAGCCATGACAGTTTATTTAAATATAAAGCATACCACACTTTACTATCTTAAAGGTACACACAAGTATAAAGCTACAATACACAACAGATTCCATTTCAAAATCGCAAGCCACTAAAGACAAGAACTTACAGAATTTTTTTGCAATAACACATAATCAGCTGTGCACGTCTTTAAAAATATTGGTTCTCACAAATCTTAGTAAAATATCACATTTTATATCAAATCATGCAGAACTGGAGAAACTTCTTCGCGACAGAAATCAAAGATCAGATCCAAACACCCGAACATACGACAGGAAATTAGAATCAGTGGGCATAGCCGCAGGCAAACTAAAGTTAATAATATCATCGTACTCTGGAGAGAACCGATTTATCTATGTTTATTCAACTGTACACACAACACAACTAGATTAATTAGACACTAGCGAGCGTGGGGAGGGACACATAATAACACCGTTTTGTGATTAGAAGCTGCGTAACACAATCAACAAGAAGATGTGGAGCGGAAACCATGCACAGAGAAACACAGTATCTAATGCTTCCTGATTTTTTAAAATTATACTTATAAGGAGAGCAGACAAGCAAACGGGCTAACTGATGGTGTAACAGAAGAGACTGTCTGTTCGGTTATCGTCTCATCTTATATAGTTTAAAACCTCAATAATAGGTAAGAATAGCTTTAAAATCAAATAACTACAGATTCCAATTATTCTGTGGAGACTAGCTGTTATTTTTGCTGTGAACCATGTGAGTCTAACATATGACTTACAAGGGGCATGGTGCCTTACTCTTTGGAAGCAAATGTATGTAAAGACTAGAAATCTTATTACAAGTTAATTTTTTGATCGACAATTGAGTCTTTGTTTTATTTTGACATTGAGAAACTGAGGTCTGTGAACTATAACCCAAGTGAAGGGTTGACGGTTGATCGAGGATATCGGATACCTCTACGATGACAACTAAGATATCTTTCGATCAATCCGGCACTTAGATTTAAAGATAGGCCCAAAATCCTTTGAAGCTTGGAGAGGGATCCGAGTATTTTAAGCAGCTGTTCGGATAAAGCTTCACGATTATCGGAGGACCCTGTGTGTACCGGTTGGGCATACAGGAGAGTCTGAGGTCATTCTATCTTTATATATTATTTACACGCACATATTCTTCGTCTTATTTTCTGCAATAAAGAGTATTCATTCATTCATTCATTCTCCGCCCGAGGTTCCAATTGCCACCTAGCCAACCTGCAACGGAACCTCATACACGAGTCATAGGGAGTAGGCACACATACTGAACGAACGACTCGTTCAAATTTTCCCGTGTTTTTGCTGTTAGATTTCACTCGCATTTAGAGTCAATATGTTGATTCTGGTACATAGATTAATATATATTTAATACTCACCTTAGTTAAATGTAACTTGCACCTTGTAGGGATTGTTAAATTTGTTAGGTTGTAGAGTTTGTAGGTGGAGATAGGATAAACATAAAAATCTAAGTAATGCTAGGACGGCTTTTCAACGGCTAGCATTCTGTGCTAACTTGTCAATCAGGAATAGGTTTAGGACAGACTAGACTTCACTAAATATTTGCAATTAAAATCATAATTTTGAAGAAGTTCTGGTTCATTTTATCAAAGGAAACTTTGATATTATAATTTATTTAAATACTCTGTTAAGAGAAACTTTTAATTTATTTTAATTGGTGGAAGCGTTTGTCTTCAAATATCTAGTATCCTATCTGGATGGGGAGAACAATATGACATGAAAAGTGATCGGATTAGCTAGTGACTATCATAGCTAATTTATTAATATAGCTAAGCTAAGACGTCTTATATGGCCGTAAAATAGCTGCATCATTGCTGTTTATGCAAATGCTAGCTGGTTACTAGCTAAAGAAAACGTATACAAAAGCTGGTTTTATAACTGAATGCAGTTACTTTGGTTATACATAGCAAAAACCTACTCTATATTGATTCAATGAACTAGAATGATGATTCATCATTTTACTGACAGATTTTTGACTAGGAATCTATGCTGGTTTCATAGTTTAGTTGTCAAATAATAGAATTGTGTATATTCTGACTAAATGAAAGAGATTCATTACTAATTAGACATGTTCTGTGTTAAAACTAAATAATATAACTTTATTGCATAGTTATTGATTAGATGTAAAGCTGATCTTATGAATAATTAAAGTTGTTTATATTCTACCTAAATGAAAGTGGTTTATTATAAATAAGACCTGTTTTTGTTATAATAAAATATCAATCGCATTGTTGTTAAATTACTGAGTAGGCCGCTGCTGAGGTTTATTGCACTTTCTTTTACTCAGCAATAGCGTGTTCTGAAGCGGTGTGGTAGATTAGCTTTGTAGTGTACTAAAGTTGTATTGTAAAATGTACCATAAGGAGCTTACATGCAACAGAAATATTTAAAGTATGATTTATGACTTTTGAATACAGCTCAATAACAAATAAGTTTGGATTCATTGTCAAGATATTATGAAATGTTTATTTTCTTTGAAATAATGAGTTTTATTAATTAACAAAGACTTGCTAGAGCCTAACTAAGGATAGCTAGACAGACAGCTAGACAAAGTTCTAGTCTTTAAAAAGAAAATCTACATAATTAGAGCTAGATTACATAGGTGGCTGTGGTGTTGATAAAAACCATGGTGTGGTACGAGTAATTTTTATTTACCTTATAAAGTAGCTAGATACATAATGTTGTAAAAAAAGTAATGTTATCCATTGTACGCACCACCACATAATAGTTTTCTTTGTTATCACTATGAACGATTGTGTTACGATAATGTACTCCATTATCCAGGTTCAATAGGTACCTGTCCTTGAATGAGATCCCACACAACACAAGTAGGTATAGTAAGCAACTCTATGTATAATATAATTTTATGTGTGTACATAATACTTATTATACATGATTATTTTCAGAAGAAAGGGTAAGTAAGTTATTATGTTCCATGCTAGGAAGGTTTTTGCTGCATGATTATTAAAAAAAGACTTTGAATTTATTTAAAAGGGCTAAATGCTAAAGTAAATAAGTATAACTTGAATTCTAACCACAAAAATCGGACTACCAGCGCCCTCTCCTGAATTTTAAAATCCTTGATTCTAACCCAATTGTTAGATTTGGTGGCCAGTCTTCTGTCTTCTTATCTTATCTTATGATAGAGGGCCGGGTATAACCCCAGCCGCACTTCGACCCTTGAGGATCTTTTGTGCCTACCCCATTTTACACACTGGTCACAAGTGTGCAGGTTTCCTGACGATGTTTTCCTTCACCGTTAGAGCAGTCGGTAAATGTACACAAGTCTTCGAAAAATACGAAAAACTCATTGGTACATGGCACTGCACGGTTTCGAACCCGGGTCCGGGTTCGAAACTCAGACACGCAGGTTTCCTAACGATGTTTTCCTTCACCGTTAGAGCAGTCGGTAAATGTACGTAAGTCTTCGAAACATACGAAAAACTCATTGGTACATGGCACTGCACGGTTTCGAACCCGGGTCCGGGTTTGAAACTCAGACACGCAGGTTTCCTCACGATGTTTTCCTTCACCGTTAGAGCAGTCGGTAAATGTACGTAAGTCTTCGAAAAAATCGGAAATAACTCATTGGTTCATGGCATTGCAAGGTTTCGAACCCGGACCTTCCCGCATGGAAGTCCGGTGTCCTAGCCACTAGGCCACCGACGCTCTCTGGGGGCCAGTCTTACATTACCTACATAGTAAAGCTAGTATACTGGGTGTAACAAAACCCCCTATAGCCCCGAAAGCGGTGTTCAGTATCCTTAACTGAACAACTTTCACTATGGACCCACCTCCAATCGAAATATAAGAAGTTCAGAGTTGAACTCATAGTGAAAGTTGTTCAGTTATGGATACTGAACATCCCCCTTTCGGAACTATTAGTTAGAGGGTTTTAGTTACACCTTGTAAATGTCGTTACAACGTCGCCTATACAGACGGTAGGTATATAATTTATCCTTGTCGGCAAACATTGGTTCAAATATTTGGGTGTTGGCGCCACACAAAGCCAGAGGCAGTCACGTATCAAACTGCGGATATCAGGCGAGTCTATCCACAGATTGCCCCTTTATTGCTCGTCCGCCGCCAATACTAATTACGATAATAGAGCCTCCATCTGGTTGCGATATTGTTTAGTAATTTGCAAAGACGTGGCTGTATCCATCTATCATGACAATAATTGGTTCTGTCTTTAAAATGGAATAGAATACACTTTATTACATCGAATTTAGTAAATGTAATTTAGAACACTGTACGTATACGTACGTACGTACTTTAATCTCTAATATGCTTCTTTAAGACATTGCACTGTACTTGCATTTCTGTGTTTCAGTTTGAAGGGTAAGAGAGCCAGCGGAATTTCCGGCACATGTGGCACTCCATCTTAGTCCTCAAGGTTAGCAGCGCATCAAAAACCCTCTAATATTAATACAGTGAGGTGAGATGTCTATGGGCGACGGTGACCACTTACCATCAGGTGGTCCGTTTGCTTGTCTGCTCTCCTTATTTAATAAAATAAATACAATGTAAATGACCTTATCGCTAAGACCGGTATCTAACTGACAACGGTAAGACAGGAGCCTGTAAATGGGTCATAATAAACATGGGAACTGTTGTTAGGCATTTTCACATTCACAGTGAAAAAACGTGACAACTAAACTCATTTATTTAAATTTAACAAAGCTTTGTCAACTCTAATGACTTTGTAATCAAAGTGATATATAACCCTGAGCTATGGAAATTACATTATCAATTTCTCGACCCCGTCACTATGCCTTTGTTTGATGCAATGAAGTTATGAAATGAAATTCGTCTCTCAATGTATCCTCAGGCGACCAGCCGTCAGTCAGGTCTCGTACCTATAACATGAAATATGTTTTGAAAATATAAAGGACAGGGTATTTGACAAGAACTTATCGAAGATTAAATGCATTACATCAAAATAAAGACAGAAATTTATGGTCAAATGAAAAAACAGAATTGAAAAAAAAATAGCTACAGACTCATGAAGGCTCAAACATGAATCAAAAGATAGAAAGAATCGGCAATAGCAATTTGTGATAGATGTCACACTACTGTAGCGCCATACCATACAAGCGTATGTATGGAGACATGGAGATTATATCTGCAGGATTTTGCGAAGTTTGTCTTCGGCAAGAGTCCAAAGTCGTAAACTTCTAGACGCTGAAGGTCCTTCAATATCATTGGCAACTGTACAAGCCTTAAAAAATCAACTAAACGACAAAAATGAAAGTCATCCGCAACTTGAGCGCGCAAAGCTATGAAAAAATGCAGACGCTACCGTCCGCATCGTCATTCGCAAATTATTAAAATTGTTCTCCGTATTGTCGGCGGCCATATTGGAAAAGTTGGCCCTGCTTGGAAGTTTTTGTAAGGTTTTTGTCGTTAATTTAAATGTTGGCATGATATCAAATATTTTACAACAATGCTCTTTCAAGGATTACCCGATCGAACGATAATTTTTATTGAACCATTGAAAATTTGATAGTTAAATTTTAACGCCACGCTTAAGAAGTTCACTCTGAATGTTAAATATTTTATCGGAACTGTCATAAAAAATAATGATTTTATTATTTGAGGGGAGAACGCGCGGACTTTCTGCAAATTTATTGTATATCTACTACCTACCTACTACAACCCTAATTCACCGTGACATTCATACTCGCAAATGTCGATATACTTTCTAAGTCATCTTCGTTTGGTACCTATGTTAATTTCTCTATACTGAAGATGAGAATCAAGTGCTAAGTGCATAGTATAATTTAAAAAATTAACGCCTTTTAACGGCGCGTTTGTAGTTTCAGATAGATAAACAAATTCAAATATACCATTGGTAGGTAAACCACTCAAATCAAATCTTGTTATTTTTACATAGAAATCTGTAACAAAAATAGGTAGTTACTTACTATGGTTCCCGCCACCCCAATCTTAATCATCGACTCAGGTTCGACAAATAAAAAAATATTTACATATTCGTCGTATCGGGCCGGGATCTCTTTTTCATGGCGCCATTTGGCAACCCTGCGTATGTGGATCGTAAAAGTCCCAATGACTGTGCTTTATACAAACAAGCTTGTACCAAGGGAGAAGGACTATGTGTACTTGTACGAGGCTCTGTGTAGTAAAGTTTTATACAAGGAGATAGATTATAAGGAAGAAGAATAATTGTACATAAATTGATCTGAGCGTCAGTGGCCTAGTGGCTAGGACGCTGGACTCCCATGCGGGAAGGTTCGGGTTCGAAACCATGCAATGCCATGAACCAATGAGTTTTTGACTGCTCTAACGGTGAAGGAAAACATCGTTAGGAAACCTGCATGTCTGAGGAAATTAAAGGTTTTGGAAGGCGTGTGAAATCCTACTATCAGCACTAGGCCCGCTCGGCGGATCATGGCCCGTATCCCCTAGTATAAGGGGAGGCCTGTGCCCCAACAGTGGGGACATTAAGAGGCTGAAGATGATTATCATCGATGATCTTGTTGAGTGCAATATTGGACAAAGACCTCCCCAAAACCTCGACATCGGGCTCTGGTGGTGATATAAAGACTCCACTGTTCGCCGACAGCTTTTTCATCGGATCATCGTCTGCCAGGTTTTTGGATTCAGGTTCGAGGCTGCCACTCCGTTATAACTCGGCTCCATCTGTCAATTGAATAATAGGGTTGATGCAACTCAGTGGTTCTAAATTCCAATACTAATTGCTCATAGCTGAAATCTCTATCTGATACCGGGGTTTTTGACATAATATCAAGAGGGGATTCAAGGACGATTCTTTCAAAAGCGATACCATAGAGTCGATGAAATGCGTCTTTTTTTAAATCACAAACGTCAAAATATGTATATAGGTTTTTGTAGGCTTGAAAACGCATCAGTCTTCCAAGGGGCTTCCTACTGTAGGATCATTTATTTCAATTTTGGAGATTCCTTCTATATTGGAGGGGAAAAAGCCGGTATTTATTTATTTAACTAATAACACCCTACCTGCCAGCATATTGTGAATTATAGTACCACTATCCTCAATACTATTAGGATTATTGAATGGTCTCTCGGTCACGTATTATTCAGGGCCTTTCCCAAATTGACAACCATCCGTTTCATAACACTTCCATTCGTCTATCGCACACCCAGTCTAGACCAAATCTTTGCAGAGACATTTATCTGTGCAATCTGTTGACATGAAATATGTCTGCTGTAGATATATCCAGTCATCTGAGGTGAAACATTACCGGAATACGTGCTTAATCGAGTAATAAATGGAGCATCAATTTGTTACTTTACGATCCCAACCGACATCTATCTATACATTATTTTTCTAGTAACCGCAAATCTCTCGAGAAGGTTAAGCTGATTTTCTTTTATTGTAGCTTCTTTATGTAATCAAACCTATCTTGACCAATGAGATCTATGAGGTAAGGTACTTCTTAAAGTATTATCTATGATGGATGGCGCGACGTTTACTTTTCAAGCCTATAGCAAGTCAAAAATATGTATTGTGGTTTGTGGCTTGTAACTCGGCCATCTGCACTGTATTTATATTGGAGCCATGTTTACGCTTCAGGAAATCCTTGTATTTCTAGAACGCTGCAAATATAGAACCCAATAATTGAAGTTTCTATATTGAAACTGATATAACGAAGTTGTAATGCCTCTGTTAACTCACCCAGTTTGACACTTCCAGGTTGAAGGGACGCTGTGACAATCTCCAGGGCTTTGCGGGACAGAGTGGTTCACTGAAACAACAGTCATCATTACTATGTCAGTATTTAATTACTTTGAAGATACCCCAACTTTATTGCGTCATGTCTCGTCGGAGCCGGGATTACATGAATCATCACTATTCGCTGTTGTACGATCATGATTATTTTACTGAGGTCTTGCTCTCTCAATCTATTTTAGTTAGGCGATTTATAACAATATGTAAATAATTTCACATATTTTCATTCCATCGCTATACAGCGAGACTAGATAATTACACTACAAGTGTAACCATTTGATACACTTTCATGTACAGTTCGGTTCATATGACATATTTTCACGGGCGGCAACACACAAGCAATACCCCTAGTATTGCACGTGTCTCTAGGCGACGGTGACTACTTACCATCAGGTGGCGCGCCTGCCTGTTTGTCGTAATCAATTTATAAAAAATAAAAAAATATGCTTGATCCTCGGTTTAGTAATCTACCATCAGGTGTGATATTGAGGACACACGGGCTTAATCTACACCTACACAGGCATACTTTAGACATCTACATCAAAAATTGGCAACTTTTTATTATGGAAATACACTTTGTGATTTTAGGAAAATTTAAAAACATGATAAAACGCGGACGAAGCCTCTGATAAATGATACTTATAGTTTACAATAAAAAGAGTCGACTCTGAAATGAATACTGGATGAAAATTCAGCATCTGTAATTTCGATGATTTATAATGATTTTAGGTAAACACCCTTTCCATCGCAACCATTTAAATGGGAAGAGGTAGGCCGCGTGCTACCTGGCTAACGACTGTCAAACGTGACATGAACACCATGGACCTAATTGAAGATGACGTGTAGGTACAATCGAGTAGAATGGCGCCTCAAGATTAGGAAAGCCGACCCCGTCTATCCTGGATATGGCTAGGACAAAGAAGAAGACCCTCTCCCTCCCTTGAGATGGTTCCTTGCTCGGAGTGCTTGTTCTATGTATGTAGATACTTACGTACATAGAAACCGATATTTCATCTGATCACGTATTCAGTATCTGGAAAGGCAAAAATTCAGGTCACCATTACATATTATATTAAATGCTTAGAACTGTCCTCGCCGGGGTCCGTCTGTGGTACCTACCAAGCCTCGCATGCTAAGCGTGCGATTCGCGATTCGCTGGATTCCATACATTGCATGAGCATTGCAATACCCACTAGAGGTTTGGGTTCATAAAAGATGATCCCTAATATATTGAATACCTACGCAATATGACATTGAATAGGTTAGTCCAATAGACCTGACGACATAAGAGGTCACAAAAAAACACGGCTAGTCTATATGCCCAATAGGTGCATAATACTATACGAATCTCTCTAGATCTAATATTATATCATGGGTCTAGAAATAAAGTTTACCAGGAATTGAACTAGATCAACATAAATCGATTGTACTCATTATCTGTCAATATATAAAATCAAAATTTGACAAATTAAATATTTTTATAGTTGTTATTAACCCTTGAGATGAAACTGAACGGACATGAATGTAGGAAATGTATCGATGCCCTTCGTTGAGAAAACATCCCCAGGGCCGTGATGTTTTGATAACTAAAAGCTAAAGGCTATTTCAGTGTTACTCTATAAATACTCTGAAATATGTTGAAGCAACTTGAGTTAGCAAACATGTGCTATGAAATGTCAAAATTGTAAAATGGCTAAGATATCCAAATCGGAGAATGTCCAAGTCGCGAAATATGCAGATCGGTAAATGTCAAGATAGCAAAATTTAGATGTCTCGGTTAACAGTGGTTAGGGGACATTCAGAAAAAAATATGTTTTGGTAATCGTGGAAAAAAGTGTGGAATCCACCAATCAGGACTCGACCCGCTCGGTGGATCATGGCCCGTACCCCCGTACTCCCTTTGTGCAATAGGGAAGCGCCCCCACCAAAGCGTCCTTTTGTAGCACCCCAAATGAACATGGTTGTTATTTCTCCACCCATATTTTTACAGCATTATTCCGTAGACGTTGTTTCAGACTGAATAATGTACATTTCCCCGTTTTCTTTTCAAACGAAGAAAGACTTCTCTGGTGTATTTTTTAAAGCTAAAACACGATTTGGAATACAAATAGATGGATATGTATGAATAAATAAATATGTATGAGCGACACACTCAACGGCATATGCTACTCAAGCAATAAGTAAATGTACCGTACCTACCACACAGTTATGACATGAAGAGACCCCATTCGCTCGTCATCATCAACAGCAGCCTACTCTAGTCCACTGCTGGACATAGGCCTCTCACAGGGCGCGCCATTGAGCCCGATCTTCGGCTCTTCTCATCCAGTCGCTGCCAGCCACTTTGCGCAGATCGTCGCTCCATCTAGCAGGGGGGCGTCCCACACTACGTTTGCCCAAACGCGGTTTCCACTCCAGAACTCGTCTACCCCAGCGGTTGTCGGTTCTGCGACAGATGTGACCGGCCCACTGCCACTTCAGCTTGCTAATCTTATGAGCTATGTCACCATTCGCACTTAAGGCCGATTTTTTGAGAAAATGAGTGGATATTAACAGCTCTGTAGTATATCCTGTCGCCATCTTTGGGTAAATTAGTCTTACCTATTTTATCACAGATATATTTTTTATTAAGCTATTATAATGCCGTGCCTTAAAACTTTAAGTGAAACTCAAACGGCTGGATGACGATCTACATAAACGATACGATCTCTATTACCATTGAGATCCCCTAAACATTTACTTAAAACCCGTTTACAGATTTGTTCCTATTGTTGGGTTAGGATCACAATGGACTGAAGGGACTGAAGTGACCCCTTACGAAATACATGAATTGAAATCACTCGCAGGGTTAAACCCTTCTCTTAATATTAATTGTTTCAGAGATTTATGTCTCTTAAATGGTGATTTATGGGCACTTTAGTTTATTATTAAAGTAAAGTATCTGTCATTAAGAAGCTTTAAATATTTACTATGAAATTAATAACTATACTATACTCATTTGTAGTGGTCCATCCTAAAGTGAAGGATCGCCCGGGGTGGTACCCTCTTATCTATTTCTGCCGTGAAACAGAAATGCTTGCATTTATGTGTTTCGGTTTGAAGGGTAAGAGAGCCAGCGTAATTTCCGTCACATGAGGCATTCCATCTTAGTCCTCAAGGTGAGCAGCGCATCAAAAACCCTCCAACATTAAAACAGTGAGGTGAGATGTTTATGAGCGACGGTGACCACTTACCATCAGGTGGCCCGTTTGCTCGTCTGCTCTCCTTATTTAATTATTAAAAATATATATAAAAAAACTCATTATAGAGCAAGAATATGATGTAATCATTAAAATGCGATGTGAGCTGTGACGTCATGCAAAATAGGTAGGTAGGTAGGTCTGACGGAAGATCAGCGCTGCGAGCGCCATCCCGCGCCCGCAGCAACAATTGCTGAGTCAGCGCCTTTTTGTTGTTGTCGATATAGTATTGTTAAATTCATTCATACATAATGTATGTAGTTTGTAAGCTTTCTTATTCTAACAACAATTAAAGTTTTTATCTATCTATCTAACAGAACTGAACGGAACGGGTAACGTCACGTCACGTCACACGTGTATGTGGTTTGTAAGCTTTCGTATTGTATCTATCTAATAGAACATGCCCTGCCAGGGCAGGCCAGGGCAGGGCAGGGCAGTAGCCCACAAAGCTGGCTGACTGTATTACTCAAGAACTAGTGTTTTGCGTGTGTCGCTCTTCAATTAAATTGCTATCCATATTTACCCCACCTTTGGAAATGCGGTATCTGGTTTTACGCATATACAAGAGGTGAAAGCGGATTTTCCAAATTTTACTAATTGTTGATTAGTTTCTAAACTTCATGTTTTAATTATTTCTTTTTTCCATAGCTTACCGTTAGAGGTTCAGTGTTTTATAACCGTTATTTCAAAAGTAAACATTGGCCACAGTAATTTTTTATAAAAACCTTAACTAAGTATCCGATGGTACCTTCCCCTTGTAAGTCATTCGAAAAAACTATACCTTACTATAAATTGACTACAAAGTAAAATAGCATTTTTGAAGCGATTACATTAACTGTCCAGAGTACTCGCATTTTATTTCATATCGCGTTTTATTTCATATAAAATGCCACCACATTCTGTATCAAAATTACCCGCATTCAGCAGCCGAATTGCCTCTCTTGGATTTCGTTTTATGCGGAACTGAATGCATTTTACTTTCGCCATTGTGTTTAAAATCTGCCGCTTATTGGATCAGAAATGGATAAGTGGAAATTGATTTATTGAAATCAATTTTATGAGCTCTAAATTACAAAATGGATTCTTTTAGAAGACAAATAACTAAATGTTCAAATCTATGCGTCACGATGTTTTCGGTGGGTAATATATTATTATTATTTTGTTTTAAAACTACTGTTTATCTCCCATTTCTGGGATATTCTACCACAATCGCGGGCTTTTGGCCAAACGAGAGTTATTATTATTATTGTTGATGAATGAGCAGGCAGCATTAAGCTGATGCGCCCATATCTAAGCTGGTGTATTGTTCATTCGCTTATTCATAGCACTTAGTCATTAAGTTCATAGTCAATTAAGTCCACCACTACTTATGCACTGTTTAAAAACCTATCTAGTCTATTTTTGAAACTGTTGACTGATGATGCATCCACGACTTCTTTCAGTAGGTACGTATAAGTCATTCGAAAAAACTTAAAAACTTCATCGTTTCTCCCGATTTTCCCGCATAAGAGCCCAACACCAAACCACTAGGTATGCCACCGAGGCCCTTACGCCTTTCCTTAGAGATCCACCATTTAACGACGCTCTTCAATGGTGCAAATCTGGGGGCCGCCAAGTCGAGCAGAAAAACTATGGGGCACTACCACCCTTTTCTGGAAGCATTATGGCCTATTTTAATCTGCCTATTACAATTTTTTTTAATTGCATCTAAACCCGCGCTTGACCTCAATCTCACCTGGTGGTAAGTCACGATGAGGTCGAAGATGGAGCACACGGGCTTAGTAAGTACTGGCTCCTCTATAAAACCTTCTCTTTATAAAGTTTTCGTTTCGATGCCGAAACACATCGACGTCGAAGCGAAGACATTTGACGACAGACCTTACACAGAAGGGTGGTCGCTAGCCAGGCGGACCCTGAAGGGGTCCTTCCACCAGCAACTTTAATATAAATATAAGAATATTCTATTGGAAGATATAATCTTGAAGATTAGAATCCATATTTCTTGCAAACAAAGAATTATTGACCGGTAGCACAAGATAAATACTATCAAATCCTCTTCGGAATTGCAAACGCTCAACATTTGCATTTCAATTTCGGCCATTAAAATAGCAGACATGAGACTATTGGAGAAAAAATGTCCATTACAGCTCGACGTAGGCCATGAATTTATGAATAGGAAATGTCGGCTACGACCCAAAATGCTGTCATTTGTGTTACCCATTATCACATTTTTATCTTAAAAAATGAAGGTTTTCTGTCTGACCGCGATTGACTCAAAAACTGTTTTTTTTTAAATATTGAAGGAAAGCAGACTAGCAGACAGTAAGTAAGTGGTCACCGTCGTCCAAGGACGTCACACCTCACTAAAATATACCAGAAAATTCCTCTGAAGGTTGAAGCACTGCTATGTAATTAATTACTATGTATATTATTTTTTTCTCTTTGTGTGCAATAAAGAGACTACAAACAAACAAACTGCTGCTTTTACCTATTTCTGAAGCAAAGCAGAGTGTTTCCTCCCCAGGGGACCCAGGCACATCAACTTCAACCACCTTTACTGCACTGATTTTGATGATTCTTCCCATAATAGTTTGTGATTTTCATTGGCGTTGCTTGTAGCGACACAGTTCCGCAATACAAACCAACCAAGAAGATATCCATCAACCGACACATCACGACCACTTCGCACTACTTGTCAACAGATGGCGCTGAACGGCGTGTGCATACAAATTAGATATCGCCATACAAAGCTAGAACACGCTGACGATATTTTCTTCGGACTATGGACATATACAAGTTCCGACCGCACACTGTCGAACAGCTGTCCCCATGCCTAAGCTGGGGGAAGTTTTTTTTCCTTTTCCTGAGATGTTTTCTTGCACCATCCTGCGCACCCTCAAACCGCGAAACTTGAATTGGGAGTTGTTTACTTTTTAGTTCGTCACAATTTTGAAGTAGGTTCATGTTTTCATAAAGTTAATTTTACTGAAAGCAATGTAATCGCTTCACGATCTTGATTAACTTTCAGAAAGAGTGCCGGAATTGTGTTTAAAGTCGTTTTTTATCAAATTAATATCGTGAAGTCGTTCGGTATTGGACGGCTTTATTAAACTCCGCTGTGTTTCGCTTCGAGACTTCCATTTTACAATGGCAACGGAAATTACTGGATCGAAGTATCAAATGTTACATGTATTTTAGACAGAATTCTACGAATCGACATTGCACGTAGTTTACATTCTACAATTCTAACATAACCATGAAATACCGAAAACACAGAATTGACGAAATGCGAATAATTCAGCGCCATACCGAAACTAACAATAACATGCAAACGACTGTACTATGTAATGTGAGGTATATTGCAATTAACGAAATGTTAATTTCCATGTTAACAAAAGTTAACGATCTAAGATGGCGTAACGATCTAGACGGTTATCTATCATATAGTAATATTGGTCGAAAGATTCATAAGATAGATGAAAAGGTTGGAGGGAGGCGTTTGCCCAGCGATGGGACTGTGGGCTGACCAAAGATTTTGAAAATCACCTATGTATGTAGATTGCTCGCTAGGGAAGATTTCTATAGTAACCGCGTCTGACAGTTGGCATTTGCGATGTGAGCGTCTAAGAGTAAAGAAGACGTTTCGTTTAGCAACATTTTACGGCATGACTCTTCGAGCAGACTTTTTACAATTTTGATGAATTTATGAATTTCAAATCCAAATTACATTATGATATATTAAGTACATTACATGACATTGTTCAGTTTTTTATTTTATTTTTTAATATTATGATTTATTATTTAAATTATTGACTATGATGTTTTTAATTCTAATTATTAATACAAATGTTAACATGTGTGTTATTGCTATGTAATGTAATCATTTTTTTTACTTGACGTGAAATTGATATTATGGGTAAACATTTTAATTTTAGTTTAACAAGTGGCAGAATTGATGCCAACTGCTAATGGCGCCCTACATATAATTAACATTAACTCATTACCAACATTGTCAACTAAACATTACCACAATATGCCTAATTCACGGTAGAGACGCAGAGAAGTACTTGAGCGAACTACACAATAAAGTGCCTAAATCCAACTCTCAAAGCAAGTACCCAAGTACCGTTAATCTAGAGAACTTTGAAGTTTGAACTAAATACAGGGCTGTCTTAGGCCATGCAGGGGCCGTTGGGCACATAGAGTTTGGGGGGCATTTTAGAAACCCTAAATAAAAAGAAAGAATTTATTTCCTATAGCGCACAAACAATTAGGTAAGTACAGAAGATAAAAATAATATTATTAAGTTAATTAAGTTTGATGAAGGTTGTGTGCAGCACCGGAAAAAGATGACTGCCTCAGTCTGTTGCCGCAGCGGATTTAGCACTGCGGCGCTGATTTTCAGGTATCACCTGAAATAAAGAATAAAGAACCTAAATAAAAACATCAAAATGTACTTTTGTGGGTTTCGACATTTCGGGGCGCCAATCAAGCCCTGGGCTCGTGCCACACGTGCCCTTAGGGTAAAAACGGAACTAATTAAGTATCTACGCTTTGTGTTGTGATTGTGACTAAATCGATAGTCATAGTCAATCCCTTGATGACAATTACCTAGGCTGTATTGTCTTCTGTATTCCAATAAGAACACTGCCAGTGAGCGATTTATCATTGTCGCACAGATCAAGCCGCTAAACCACGTTTTCATGAACCACCCTTTGGTGGGTGATTCCCATTTGTTCCATGGAACATGATGCCATCGGACAAAATTAGTCTAGTTTTTCTCATTTGTTCCTAATAAGAAAAGATAAAAAATATTTAAACATTGAAACCTTTACGATTTTGTATAGAAATCCAATACTTTGTGGTGCCCAAACTACGGAGGAAAAATAGGCCCATTTTAATCCCCGATGCCGGATCAACCGAGGAAGGGGTGTTATAAGTTTGCCGCGTTTCTCTTTTTGTCTAGTCATCATAACTCAAGAAACTATGAGCAGATTTAGACCCGGTTTTTGTTTTAACATAGAATTTTGTAGAGAGTGGTGTTCTTAGCCATGTCTGTTATAAATTGGACCAGTGGTTTCTAAGATCTTGGATAATCTTTGATGTCAGATGAAATCTCTGGAACGGTAATAGCTAGATGGTTTGAAAATGTGGTCAAATGTTTAGACTCATGATGCCCTTGCAACATCATTTTAGAAACCTTGAGAACCTGATGACGATCAGGAAAAAGTAAGAGTATCTCCACAATGATACGCCATTTAAAACTCGCTACCAGAAAAGTCTTGCTCTGCCAAAATCATAATTAAGTCTACACTGTTCTGGACCGTTCGTTATGTCTATAAAAATATATAACAAAATTTCGCAAATCATCGACATTGAATTAAAAAATTCGACATTCAATAAAAGATTAAAATTATATCTTCTTAACAAATGTTTCTATTCACTGTAGGAGTTTTTTGATGATAAAACCAATACTTAACTATAATTCAGCGTATAAGCCTCGCTATACAGCGGGGCAACGCCGCCAGCCTCCTCGGGACACTCCCTGCAGGGAGCGACCTGGGTCAAGTATTTTACTTGTACGAGTATAATAGTTAGGTATTTTGTAATTTTAGCTTAAGCATTTATTTTAGTGTTATTTTAGTATTATTTTATTTTAAATAAACCCACTTCACTACAAAATCAATTATGTATAACTTATAATGACATTTAATTTAATTTATCCCGTTAGCATTTATTACTATTATAATTTATTATAATCTCTTATTTTATATTGCGGTGCCATACTCAGGGTTTCATGTATGATCATATAATATATATATTTTTAAGACCAATTGTTACACATGAAAAGCAATAAATGGTATGAGTATGAGTATTAATGATTAGTCGGGGTTTCTTAAAATTTTAATTTAAAGTTATGTCCGTTGGTCATGTTCTATGGAACAAATGGGAACCACCCGCTTTGTTCCGCTTTGCTCACGCCAAACTGTCATAGTGAAAACGGACTTATCGCTGACGACAACCAGCTTTCATTTGAACCTTAAAATAACAGTGAGATTTTCCGATTCCTTTCTGAAAGCATTACTTATTAAATTGTTCAAATTAACGAAGGACTCGTCTCTCACTTTCCGGAATAAACAAAGTTTCATTCATCAAATCTCAGAAATAATTTCGTGTTTCGCTGATTGAGTTTTCTAACAAAACGAGGTTCGTCGCGAACCCTCGAGCTGTCATGCTGTTTTGTTACCCTTTCCACCCCTTGCTGTTTATTTGACGTAGATTATTGTAGTACAGTCGAACACAGGTCATCCTACCTAAAACGTCAAAATTGGAGAATCTGAAATGTATCATATTGCGCAGGCATAAGCTTGAAATTTAATCGAAGGTTTTTGACAGATGGTATACTATAGGTTGTGGTCGACTGTACTATCTTTATCGTAAATAAAATAAAGGCATATGTCGACTGCGGTGGTTTGGTTGGTATTGCAACTGGCGCGTTAGAATAGAGTTCCGGGTATATAGAAACATTTTTCAGAGTTTATTACCTATTTGCGTCGGTGGTGCCGTGGCTAGGACGTCGGACTCCCGTGCGGGAGGTCCGAGTTCGAAACCAGGCAATGCCATGTACCAATGAGTTTTTCGGTTTTTTCGAATGACTTACGTACACTTACCGACTGCTCTAACGGTGAAGGAAAACATCGTGAGGAAACCTGCACACTGAGATAAGCAGTGTGTGAAATGGGGAAGGCAATGGCAAACCACCCCATTGAATCTGCCACGAGAGTCGTTCTGTGTGATTAATTCCGTAGAATGATCACGACTAGAGATGCCACGAATATTCGGCTACTATTCGGTATTCAGCCTATTCGGCCACTTTTTTTGGTATTCGGTATTCGGCCGAATAGTGCGTACTATTCGGCCAATACCGAATACCAAATCATGAAAAAAAAACCACATATTACTCAAGATTATATGTATTCTATTACCAAATTACAATACTTTAGTAAGTAAAATTGATCAATGGTAGGTTGTGATGGAAAACAAGCTTTTCAGCATTTGTTGGTAGCAAACGATTGCGCTTTCCGTCGTAAATGATACCTGCTTCAGAAAATAACCTCTCATTATACACACTACTCCCAGGAGACGAAAGATAAACTTTAGCAAATTTCGAGAGGCTTGGGTATTGTTTTTCGTTTGCTGACCACCACTGGTAAGGATCTGCCGTCCGATCTAGGCGAATTGTTTTCAAATAAAAATCCATCTCATTTTCCACAGCACTCTTCTCCACATCCTCATCATTATTATTTCGCATATTATCTGTAGCGACTTCGTCAAAGCAGTTCCAGAAACTGTCGTGTATTTCAATAGTCTCATCATTTTCATTCAAGTTTCTTTTCTTACGAAGTGGAGAAGAATCGTCATCGGTACTACTAGATTTATCACAATCACAATTTATTTTTTCAGAGCTTTTAGAAGAATTTTTTGTCATGCTCTTTCAGTTTGAACCAATCCTAGGAAACTTGTTTTGAAACGTGGGTCAAGAAAAGTAGCAACCAGATATTTGTTGTGACAATGAGACAGGTTGCAGCCTGTCTATTACGAGTTTACACCCTCGGCAAGCATGTATTTTGTGCCGAATATTCGGTGCTTCGGCCGACAGCGTTGCCGAATATTCGGTATTCGGTATTCGGCCAAATCACTATACGTGGCAACTCTAATCACGACCCTCAACAATGAGGAATACGATTTAGGAGACAAATTACCCATAGTGATGATACTTCCCTGGTATCGTTCTTTAATACAATACAAATATACTTTATTGCACACCCGGGACAAAAACAAAACATACAACATAAAGAGAGGTACAATACAATGTGCAGAAGGCGGCCTTATCGCTTTAAGCGATATCTTCCAGGCAACCTTCAGGTGATGGAAAAATCATATGATACATAATGTACGGGTGCAAATGGCGTATGAAATAGATACTACCCACAAATAAATAAATAACAATAATAAAGAATGCAAACCTTTGCAAGCTGCAATGCAGTAACTAGTAATAATATTACGTAAATATTATAATATATACAGAAATATATATAATACTTAATATATAATAAACAAATAAATAACACACATCATATGCTTCTTTGTTTAATCTTTTCTTCCCACCTATTGATGTCTAATTTTATCTACATCAGTGATACCGATTTCTTTATGTAGGTCTTTTTTAGGTCACCTCCGATTCCAGAAATACCCTAATTGCACTGTCTAGTCTGGAGGTCAGAACGATTCTGCCCATCTTGGTATAGAATCATAATCGATTTGTTCATGATTGGTCCTAGAAATTCGTACCAAAAGTGACAAAATTCTTAACTCGTGCCACTTTTAAAAGTATTCCCGACTGGTTCCAGAAAACTGGGTCATGTATTTATTATCTCTACATTTATTTTTTAATGCATGCAAATAGGTATGGCACTGTATTCATGAAAATATAATTTAGATATTATTAAGTTTTATTCGTAGCTCGAGTTATCGTCGAGTTATCAATCGGCTTATTGCGTGAGCTCTTGACCCAAGAAGGGACGAACTCGCGCCCCGTAGGGGAGAAAGACTATTTTTCTTTCATCCAAGGCTTCACCTTTTTGGTCAGACGTTATTATTTGTCTTATTTTTATAGTTTTGGCGTTGTGGCACTTATTCAATATTTAACCGACCACAGATTTTTTTTATATTCAACCCGTATGTATGTGTACCTATGTATCACAGTCACTGACTGCCATCTTACGCAACCAATCGCTTTATATAAGGTCCTTTTTATTAGTAGCATATATTTGGAAGGGGGTATGTGCTGGTCACTGGAAAAAATAACCCTGTTACTTGTATGAAAAATTTCCAAACTAATGAAAAATAAAGTCCATTATTTTGCGCCTTGGTGGCATAAACTCATCCATGTCGTTATGAATGGAACGACTTTCATTTATACTTCTTATTTCAGTATTAGAATAGCAATAATTCATTCATTTGTAAAACTTTCAAACAAACAATTTTGTCGTTTATCTCGAAAGTTTAATAAGTAAAAAAATTTTTTTCACCCTATCGTTATTGTTATAAGTTATAACCTATAGATGACACCCTAGAAATATTTGACGGTAATAAAATAGGACCTTATATAGACGAACGATAAGGACGCCGACAATAGGGAAAAATGGAAAGGAGGAGGGGAGGTCTTTGCCCAGCAGTGGGACAGTCTATAGGCTTTTAAAAAAAAGCTGGTCCTCCCACAGTTCTTTCGCCTATTTTACACTGAAGCACTGGTCTAGCCCAACGGTTATCAATTCTGCAACTGATATGACCACTTACACATGTCAGCTTGCTAATCCTATAAATGTTGATAACTTTTATGTACTTACTGTTTATTTTCACTGATAATAAAATAGACTTATCAAGTTATCAGTTTATCACATACAGGAATAGTGATTCAGTATCAATCAATCTGTGTTAGGTTAATGAAGTAGGTAGTGCCACGTGTGGTGTTGTGAGTCATTGAATAAGTTATTAACTTATTATTTATTACATAAAGTATAGAGAAAATTACAAGACGGGAATCGTCGTCAGTTTTTAAATATGCAAGCTGGTAAGTGAACATTGGTACAGTAATGTGGTTATGTGTAATTAAATCCTATAGAATGTATTCTGTTTATCTTTTAGTTTTTTCTTTATATCATTTATACATATTATATAGGTATTTTATATTATATGTTTTATATTTTCCCATGTTCATTTGCACTGGTCACAGAAGAGATTTGTCCTCCGAGATACAGGAACTTCCTTGTTCGGAGGTCAGCGTTTATTGTAAACTAACTTGTTGCTCACTAATTTTATTTAGTTTAATATAACCTAACCTAACCTATGTATTTATATTATATAAATATCTAAGTATACCTACCTATTTATGTATTTTTCACATTATTATTTATTTTAAGTAGGTACCTATAATTGTTGTATTTGTTATTACTTTGTATTATTTAAATCGTTTTTGCACCCGCTTATTTTACAAAAACTCCTTCACCCAAAGGTTGTCTGGAAGAAATAGCTTAAAGCTATAAGGCCGCCAATTGTATTTGTATTTTATGTCTTTTCTTCTGTTCTGTATTTTTGTACTGTGTGCAATAAAGAATATTTGTATTGTATTGTATTGTAAGTTGTATGTCTTAAATATTAGGAGGTTGTAGGTGGTATGGCTCTAGTTGAAGAGATGATGAAAAAAAAATTACTGCTTTGCGGCAGAAGTAGATAAAAGGATTGTACCAACCCAGCCTGACTCTGCTTGAGTCAGGCTGGGTTGGTACAATCCTTTTATCTACTTCTGCCGCAAAGCAGTAATTTTTTTTTCATCATCTCTTCAACATCAACGTCCCACTATTGTGGCACATTCCTCCCCTTCCATAAAAGGGAAAAATAAAAAAAAATGGATCACGTCCATTTTTTAAATTTTTTTATATGACTACTAAACCCGCATTTGACCTCGATCTCGCCTGATGGTAAGCGACTATGAGGTCGACGATGGAATATGCGGGTCCAGTAAATGCATGTTCACTCTGGCCTTGAAGATCCCAAGGTCCCATGATGATTGGTGGATTTCATATTTCATATGCCTTTTTTATTTTTATTTTTCAATAACTAACAAGCAAAACCAAAGCTTGAATTGCCGTTGTTTCGGTTTGAAGGGTAAGAGATTCAGAGTTATTACTGGCACATGTATGAGACACTCCATCAAAGTCTTTCATGGTTAGGTAACTTTCCTTATACAAGCAAAAAAACGAAATTACGTAAAATCCTATAGGTATACAATATGTAACAAATCCCTCCGCTAATCGGTGCATTTTTTATGAACCGATCAGAAAGTATTGGAGAGATGGAAAAATTTTTTGCAAATTAAAAAAAAAAACTTCGCAAAAGTTGTTTAATTATTAGAGGTCACAGTATTAAACGTTAGGTACCTATACAGGATGGAAAGTTTCCAGTCATCCTATGTCTGTATTTCATTTCAAACGAGATTGACCTCGTCTAAAACTATTCAGAGATAATAATGATATCATTCCAATATTATCTGTGGCGAATGTTTCTCTATTTTTACCCTACCTAACTACCTATCTGTTAAATATGTGATGATATCATAGGATGGAAAGTTTCGGCGGGGTACCCAGGGCAGCTACCAGATCCGTTGGAGCTACGAGAAAATGGTCTTAGGAGGCCTTCCCTAACTTTTGGAGTTATTTAAAAATGCATTCACAGAATTTTGAAAAAAGGTACAGCCAGCCAGAAAAATGACACTTTTCACCAAACAAATTGTGGTGCCATTCGATTCTCTTTCGTGTCAGGAACAAAAGATTCTATATAGTGAACCGAGGTTCGAGTACTAGAAATCTCAGAAATAGCAAAAAACTACATACATACAAAAATACATTTAGTACGAACCCCTAACATAATGTGAAACAAGTGAACCTCTAAGCCGTTGTACTGTATGTCTGCAATAGAGATTATTTCTTTATCTATAGTACTACCATGACCCGGCCCCATTTCTAATAGAAAGGTATTTTAAATTAAGAACACATGGTTAATTTTTAAGAAGTGATGAAATGATTGCAAAACTTTCTGAATAATCCCAATTTGATCGATTTTCAAAATTTTTGCCGATATGCATCAGAGTGGTCAGCATTTGTCGGAATTCATTGTTCCACAGTAACCTTTTAATCAGAACTCATACTAAATGTATGGGAATAGCTTTTTGCTATTTCTGAGATTTCTAGTACTCGAAACTCGGTTGACCCCATAGAGTATTTTGTTCCTGACACGAAATGAAATCGATTGCCATCAAATTTTCTTTTTTGTGAAAATGGCATTTTTCTCGCTAACTGTACCTTTTTTCAAAAATCTGTGAATGCAGTTTTAAATAGCTCCAAAAGTTAGGGAAGGTCTCCTAAGACCATCTTCTCGTAGCTCCAACGGATCTGGTAGCTGCCCTGGGTGCCCCGCCGAAACTATCCATCCTATGATATCATCACATATTTAACAGATAGGTAATTAGGTAGGGTAAAGATAGAGAAACATTCGCCACAGATAATATTGGAATGATATCATCATTATCTCTGAATATTTTTAGACGAGGCCAATCTCGTTTGAAATGAAATACAGACATAGGATGACAGGATATTTATATTCACGGGATTCTACTATTTATTGACATCAGTCAATAAATAATTTGTTCTGTCATGAAAACAATTAGGAGAAATTATAGACTAACCACAAAAGCATTTAGTTTGTACTAGAGTTCTCCAACGCTGTCTGCGGCACAATGAGAGGTTTTCCGATTGGTTCCAAGAGGCTCGCTAGATGGCGCTCTATGATGAGACCATTTTCTTAATTTCAAAAAGGCTGGTAGCCAGAGCCGTAAAACTGCCAACGTTTAGTTTTGTAGTTTGTTTTACGAAGTTCCACGAGAACCTTTAGATGAATGAGCGAGGTCGCGCCATAGCAAATTATGTTTTATCCCTTTTTATCTACGTATTAATTTCATTTTAGGTATAATTTGAACGCGTGACGCGTGAATTGTTCTTGACTGACAGTCACAGATCAACGTGCGAGAGCCATCTTTGAGATCAAAAATGAACTCAAAAAACAAACAAATCCCATTAAGTGGCAACCCAAACAAAAACTCACTATTGCCATAGTGAGTTTTTGACCTTCTATAAACTGTCATTTGCTGTCATTTCACTGTTCGAATTTGAAATTATTATGTGGTTTAACCAAATTTTCTGTTTAAAAATGGGGAAGTGAGGAAGTTAGGTTTTGAGCGTCGCAAACAAAAACTGGAATGTTTACGTGATATTATAACGTGTACGTGGATCAACTCGTCTTGATATTTACAAATTATTGTTCGTATTGCTTAATTCAGATAGTATTAGTATTATTTTTGAAAATAAATTAAAAATGTGGTTGCTAGGATGTGCTTTTTACAACATAAACGATTCTATGACTATAAAAAATAATGTGAAATGAAAACACAAATTTAATAATATTTGACATGTAAACACATTCCTCACCCGATAGTAGTTCACACACAGCACCTACAAACGCCCGCGCTGGCGCGGGCGGCGACCCGCTTCTGGCGCTTACACGCGCTATCGGCGTATTCCAGGCCGCTTCTCCCCGACCCCTCCCTCCCCAGCGACGTCCTAAGCCGAGGTCCGTACCCACCTGGGTGCCCTTAGGCAGTCGCTTCTTATAGTAGTTTTAAGTCCTCCTCTAGGCTGGAACGCATTTAGCGCTCGCACCAAAAAACCCGGTGAAGCTGTAAAGGTCATTAGGACCAACAGCAATTATAAGTACGAAAAAAAAAATGTAAACACATTGTAAAATAATAATTATACTAAGAACATTTGACATGTAAATTAATTTTATGAATAAATTATGATTATCATGATTATGCTTATTTGGTAATGAGACTTTATTCCTTACGTATTTTTTTCATGCGAACTTTAGGTATACACATTAGGTTACATGCCCTTTCCTTGTTTCATTATGTAAATTTATTCATATTAAAAGTTGTCAGCGAATCTTATTTTCACAACTAATTTGCACAAGTATCAAGATCATTATTCCAACTGTAAGATGTGTTTCTACGCCCAAATTTTTCATTTCTACCATTATTTGACGCTAGTTGGTGCTTCTATTAAGAAGAGAATGATAAAATCTAATAAAAGAATAGTTCCGCTTAGTATTTGTGAATATCTGGTAAATTCGACTCAGATGTGATATTTTTCTAATTTGCACAAGTATCAAGATCATTATTCCAACTGTAAAACTCATTTTAAAAAACTAAAACTCATTTCCACGCTCAAATTTTTCATTTCTAACATTTGACGCTAGTTGGTGCTTCTTTATTCCATACAATCTACTAGAAGATCAGGAATCTGCTAAACTTGGTAACATTGTTGCTGGGGAAATCCCGCTTAGTGTTTTGTGAATATCTGGTAAATTCGACTCAGATGTTGACTACTAGTTATAAATACTGATTACTCGTGTATTGCACAACACAGGCAACCTAACCTCAGCTCACATTAAAACGTGTATTTAAACGTTTATCTTTGTCATTTCATCAGTCACTTTTAACTGAATCGGTCTGAGTACCTACTTACCTTATCTTCGTGTGCGGTTGAGTTACATGTGTCATTAAATAATTTGTTTGAAGAACAACAGTCGGAATCTTGTCTTAACTGGACGTTAACGTGAACGTGTACTATGGGGGACAAACATAAGTCAGGTGGTCATCACCACCATCATCATTCTCAACAACAACATCATCATCATCAGCCTAGGAATATGCAAATTGGTAAGATATTTGATAATTATTAAATGATATGTTTTTATGAGGCAAATATGTAATACTTGGTAGTGGCAGATCCTAAAGTGAAGGATCGCCGGGGTGGTACCACCCTCTTATCTATTTCAGCCAGCGTAATTTCCGGCACATGAGGCAATCCATCTTAGTCCTCAAGGTTAGCAGCGCATCAAAAACCGTCTAATATTAATACAGTGAGGTGGGATGTCTATGGGCGACGGTGACCACTTAACACCAGGTGGCCAGTTTGCTCGTCTGCTCTCCTTATTTAATAATAATAAAAAAATAGTACAGTCGACTACAGGTCTACCTATCCGAAACGTAAAAATTTTAGAATCTGAAATGTACCATATTGCACGACGTAAGGTTAAGATTTAATCGAAGGTTTTTGCGGATGGTATACTTATAGCTTGTGGTCAACTGAATCTATGGGTATATTTTTAATTTACTTTTTATTTTCTGAATTTCTTAAATATACACTAAAGCTTATTTAAAAAAAAAGTAATACTGAAATAACACTAAAATACATACTTAAGCTAAAATTACATGGGTATATTTGATATAATCCTATATAAAAGAGTTTTACGAGGTGTAATAAAAATTAAGTTATTATTTACACAAAATATTGCGTCACCGTGTTATTAATTAGTATAAATAAGTATTCATAATAATATGCCTGCCATTCAACTAACTTTTATACCTATATTATTTACAGTGTATGTTTCATGTTCCTTTTTTAAACTTATGTACTATATTTATTTAACTTTTTTGGTACCTTCATTGCCAATGAAGTTATGTACTTCATTCGTTTATTTCATTTATTATTAGCCATAAATTCCATGTCATTATAGGTCTTATCCATTATGGTATAGCTACACGAAATAAAAATGTAAACAATCATCACAAAAAATGAATAAATTATTATCTCTAATTAATAAACGCAATTGAATAAATTAAAAAAACAATTAAGTAAATTGAAAAACATTCCATGTCATTTATAGTTTCATAATCAAACAATTTCTTATATATAATTTCTTACACTAAATATTTAATAAATTAAATATTTAGTGTAAGAAATTATATATAGAACTTATTTAAGGGTAAAATCGTGTTGAAACGTATATGTTTATAAGACCCACAATGTAAGTACACGCGATTTATGGCAAAATAAATGAAATGAAATGAAATCAGGTTTGTCAAATATATCATAAAAGAAGATGTCCAGTAATGTCAACACAAAATTTAAAATTTTAGCATTAATAAAAATACAATTCATATACAAGTAGTACATTAGTACATAGTACAAGTATATTTTTATTTTCCTTGGTAAATACCTGCACACCCAGCAATAGACAATGTAAATAAAGAAAGATGTGGTAGTAGGCAGGACTTAGGACTGGCCAACAAACTTCTGTGACTTATTCATAATGAATGTCAGATTAGAACAAAAACTTGTTGCCACATGATTCCACAGGGTAAATCTTGATGTGTCTTTCACCTTACAGTATAATATGCGTACCGTGTCGGCCTGAAAGTGTTTACCAGTTTTCAATTTCATTCCTTTATCATCTCCATTTTCATTTTCATATACATTTTCATGTCATTTGTTAGTAGTAATGAGAAATGTCATTTTTCATTAGTAATAAATAACAAATGTCGCGAAAGTACGACCAAAATAGATGAATGAGTGCAAAACCACCACCACCACTTCTGACCGCGACTGTACGTGTAATTAATTTCGTAGAATTACTCGTATTCAGGATCCTTAGAGAGAGGTTCTTGTATAGACTCTACTAAGTCTACTGACATACGAGTATACGTGAGTATGTACCTATACTTGTAATTAAATTACTTACTGATGTGCAAATTACGAGAATAGACTGTTCTCTAACACCTAGACATTCTCTGTAAAATCCATTCTGAGAAATAACTGAGACAGTAATAAAGTTTCTACTTTGAATGTTTCGCAATTTATGAAACTTTCTTTACATTCGTAAGTCTATATTACAGTATATAAACGTATAAACAATTTTCTCTTTGAAAGTTTCGGACGTAATTGCACTTCCGAGACTCTAGGACATATATTATTCAATTGTGGGTTACTACCTACTTTTGACTACCTACCTACTACCTACTTTTAAATTTACAGCGTAAAACACCGTGAAACACTACGTAGGTACTCGTATAATATTCATGTACGAGATTGGCGACGTCAACAAAAGATCGTCGTTCCCAATTACCTACTATATTATTTATTATTATTATTTTTATTTATGTGTCAGATGATAGAGACAGTTAAGGGAACCCCAAGACAATAGAAATAACTGTGGCCTAATATTTAGTTGTCGAGACCGACCTATGCCTAGTCTACTTAATAAACCCTCTATCTACCCTCCAGACTCAAAACACGGGAAGCTAGTGGTATGCTACTACGGCTCCTGGGCGGTGTACCGACAGCCACCTGCCAAATTCGTGGTAGAAGACATCGATCCCACCCTCTGCACCCACTTGATTTACTCCTTCGCTGTAATCGATGGGAAAACTTTCAGCATAACGAGCAAAGGTAAAGTTTTAGTCAATTACTAGTTTCTAATAACCGGATGCAAGAAATATCCGTAAAGTTGATGATTCATTAGCATTACCTTTGTCTTTTGCATTGAATTTTATACAAGTGAGAGGTAAACTTCCTATTGACTGTAAATAATTATAGGAATTATTTTCTAGTTCTCTGTTGGACGGGTATCTTCCAAGGTGCGCTACTGCATTTGCCTTTCGTTATTGACAGATCCTTTTGAAGACCTGGAAGATGGCGGGGGTAAAGGCGGCTATAAACGTGCTGTAGCTCTTAAGCGTCGTAACCCTAAATTGAAAGTTACGATTGCCATCGGAGGATGGAACGAACGTGCTGCGAAATTCTCAAGTATGGCCTCCAGCAAAATGTCGCGAGACATATTTATCAAGAGCGTACTAGCGTTTCTGAAGTAAGTGTTGGATTTTGACAAAACTGTTTGATCAAAGACAGATAAATCACTATTTTAGGTGATGTTGACTTAAGGAAAGTTGTACGGTAATTCTGCTTTAATTTTGCAGTACACACAAGTTTGATGGACTAGATCTTGATTGGGAATATCCAGCACATGAACCTCAAGGCGGCAGACCACAAGATAAGGCGAACTTTGTTACTCTAGTAAAGGTATCCATATTGTTTTCTTATGTAACCGATAGTAGAAGATCACGTTGCCAAAATATTCCCAAATGTTGATTTACTGACCATCAGACATGATTTCAATATGTTTACCTTTGACTACATAATTATTTTATCATAATTATAACTGTTTCGGTCATTGCTGTGTGTGAAATAAACATATTACTTACTTACTATTTTGCATAATAGGTACATATTATGATGATCAATAGACTAGAAAATCTTCTTCTTATCCTTTGCCAATTCACATTATTTGGGGTCACTCTGAAGCGCCAGGATGATATATCCTGGGTTGACACTTGATATTAATGGGCTCGTTCCATACCCTTGGATATAATGAATCACCAGATCCAGATAACCTAGGGGATGACCTAAACTCTTGTTGTTACATCGACAGAGTACAAATTAGAAATACAAATGGTAACTCACACAACATGTTACAGGAGCTTAAGGAAGCATTCAAGCCTCGAAACTACATTCTCACAGCAGCAATTGCATGTGACAAGGACAAGTTGGAAGCTGGATACGACTTGGGCAAATTGAACTCCTACTTAGACCTCATTCATGTCATGAGCTATGATTACCATGGGTCATGGGACGGCGTGGTTGGAGCCAATGCCCCATTGAGAGCGTCCAGTCCAGGAGATACACTTAATGTGGTAAGTGCGCTAAATTAAAACGAATATTGCAAGTTTTTTGTACCGTTTCGGTCATTGCTGTGTGTGAAATAAACGTATTACTTACTTACTTACAAGTTGCTAGATAATAAAGTCTGTCGCCAAACTTAGCTTCGGCGTTGACAGTTATGTATGAATGAGTCAGGTTCGTTCTCATTCTTCGCTCTTATTATAATTTACCTTCAAATGAGATAAAGCAAACTGAGATTAAGTCGTAAAAAAGGGATGAACTTTTAACTTTCCTATTATTAAGAGAATTTGATGATGCAATTCCACAAAAATTCTTTCCATAGCTCTTTAGATGGAAAGTTGAATGATGTCTCCATCCTACTAAGTACCTACTTACCCATATTTTAAAGTTCTATGCTCAAGAGTTTAATCACAAATGTCAAAATAGGTATATGAGTTTAATTCACTTTATTTTCATATTATTTTTAATCACCGATCACTATATACATTCCCCGATTCATGAAGAAGGGAACGCCTATTTCTTTTTCATCAATGCCCCGATCGGTTAATCCTTGATGCTCAAATGTATTGTTCTGTATTATGCCACAGGAGTCAACGATTAAATATTTACTATCGCGCGGTGTAAGTCAGAGCAAGCTCGTTCTTGGAGTACCATTTTACGGGCGTACATATCTCCTGCAAAATCCTTCAACTGGAAGCATCGAGTTTGGACGCACGCCAACCCAGGGTGGCTTCCGAGGACCACTGATACAAGAAGATAATTTTATGGGGTACAATGAGGTAAAGCTTACTATCTCACTCGATATGGGTATCTATGGACTCTCCAATCAGAAAGAAAACAGTTCCCTGACACCAAGTAGAGGGATGTTATGTATTATAAGTACATAGACAAACAAACTGAGAGATAGAAGTACGTATCAAGTACTTCTGTCTCTCAGTTTGTTTGTCTATGACTTTATATCAACAACCGATGATCTGACCGGAACGCCCTTTACATACCTATCTATTTTGAAAGAGTATCTTATAGAAAAGTAATTGCTGATCAAAATTAATTCAGTAATTTCCATGACCTTGAACTAAGTATAACTGCTCAAATGGCTGGTGGGATCTCAAGAACGGTAATAGCTGAGTTATTTAAGTTCAAGCTCAAATGTTTAGGATCATAGTGACATTCTAACATTTAAAATCTTTATGATCTGATGATAACCACAAAGATTGGACCTCGAGCTTCTTTTATCTTTTTTAGTGACCCTAACGAGGCTGACATAGTCACCTTGTCGTGTACCAAAGCCTCTAAACTAAGATTTTAAAAAGTTTGAACCTCAAAATTAGGCTTGTTTCACATTTTAATAGTGAACGAAAGTCCAATTTATCCATAACCTTTATACGTGTTTTTAGATCTGCTATGAACTGTCTAACAACTCATCAAAATGGACGGTACTTTGGGACGATCGGAGCTCAACACCTTACATGCGAAATGGAAATCAGGTTGTCTCATACGACAACACTAAATCTATTGCTATGAAAGTAAAGTAAGTACAAAACAAATAAACATAGTGGTATCTCTAGTGAATTTTATTATCTAATCAAAAACTGACATTTATGGAACTTCTATTTTCATTAAATCTTGAACTTATTTCTTGAACTACCAGAATGGCGAAGGACTCCGGCCTAGCAGGCATCATGGTGTGGAGTATAGAAACAGATGATGTCAAAGGCTTAAGCAAACACGCAAAATACTCAAACTACAAACTCTTGAGGACCATTAACCACGAGATTGGACATGTCGATTTCGCTACTGCTAAAGCAACAAATCAACCTTTACAAAAAGTTGGACCCCCAAAGGCCCAACCATCTAAAAGCCAACCTCCAAAGACCCTAGGGCCAACCGTCAACCCTCAGCAAGCTAAGAAGGCGGATAGTACAAAAGGCTCGACATGGCCCGGCATGAGTCATCCAGGAGCCCCGACTAAGAGCTCACCAAGTTCAGGGTCACAACAACAACATACTGGAAAATACACAGGGGTGCGCAAATAGATTACGGTCGGATGGTTGATTTAAATTTTACCTAAAGTCGGCGCAAGGGAAGGAGGAAATTCGGATAACGACGGGGTACCAAAAATGTAGGTACGTTTTTTTTTTTGCAACTGCAGTTCTCACAAAGGCCGATGTCCGACTTTCCTCCTGTTCGTGGCGCGGACTTTAAATGCCATAGGTAAGTACATATATGCGAGATATGAACTCATAAAAAAAAATGGTATGTAACATTTTTTATCAAAGATGTAGAAATATTAATTAATTCATAAAATAAATAGGATCACGTGGAGTAATTTCAATAGCGGGGTAAAAGTAATAATGTGTGTGCTGACTTTGTCTTTGAGAAAACTAGTGCTGCCATGTCTGATATGTTTTATGTACTCTTTGAACAACAAAAGAAAGAAAGATAAGGAAAGAAGCGGCGCAAGAAACTTTCAGCAGCACATCTTTTAAAATAAATATATCTTACAATAATTATGAATACAATCATATACACAATGTGCAGAGCTGGAACTGAATTTAGGACCAAGCCTCTTTATAATTTAAGTAGTCATTTATTTTATAATAACCCTTTTTACATAAGGTCCGTCTTATATGGGTCTTAATTATTTTTTTTTAAATTTAAGAAGTAGTAATACAGTATCAGGTATCTTATTATAAAATCGTACACTGTGACTCATAAATGATGTGTTTACTTTACTAAGTCTAAATATAAGTATATGTTATAACCGATGTAGTGGTTTTCCTTTTTTATTAGTGTTTAATAGCATTTTATTCATTAATCTCAATGTCTTTCTTGATGAAGCATTTACTTACCTACTTTCCATATTTCTTATTAAATTTTAAGAAATCTTTTTTCTCGTAAAATTCGACAGCTAAGCTCCCACGGTGGGAAGCAACAAGATGGTTTACATTTACTGTCAACCTACATTTACCTTAACAACTTTTGATATTTGGGGGAAATAAAAACTCAAAATCTTTTTGAGATATCAAGACGGTTGTGTTTCTAGAAACGAAAGTATTTGCCTACCCGGTTACTTTAAAGGTATAGAAAAGTTAATTATTACTTTTTTCGACTGAACCACACAATAAACTCGTAAAGCAAAAGTATGTGTGGGCGGGCTTGTAGATAGGCGAGCCTTTTTATTTTATTTTGAACGGCTGTTAATGGGAATTGAATTAGCCCCGGCATAGCATAGCTGGCTTTCTTTTGTATAAAGGCTTGACTGAATTCAATGGTATACCTACTACACAAGACTATAAATCTTTAAGACATAACGTAAATTGAAGCACAATTTTACTACATAATAACATATCAAAGAACTTTCGCATGAAGCCTCCCACACATCTTTTATATCCATGTCACTATACTATAGCAATAAAAGAGGGGTTTTGACTGATGAAAGCGTATTAGGATAATACGATGGAGGTCCCGGGTTCGGCAGAGCTGAGCCAAAGTAGATCGAGATACCTCCATTCATTCGCATTAACTAGCAAGCCTATTCAAGGTACGATATACATACTACCTAGGTATTCAATGTCCGTCGTATAAATAGTGTCGGAACAAAATGTGGTGTTACAATAGATGTCTAAGAAGGAAAGGTTGATTAGATTAGTTACATAATTAAACCTGAATCACATCCAGTTTCTATAGTAAAGGTGATCAAGGAAAGATGAATAATGCATCTATACTCCCTGTATAAGTAGTAAGTAATTGGTGTTGATCATTCACATTTAGTGAAAAATAAATAATTAAAAAAACTAACTTATTTATTTGTGTCTACTTTAGGGGAAAATTTATACAGTCTGTGTCAACTGTCTGACACCCCTGATACAGGTAGGTCAGCTGTCGGGTATACTGATATCACCTATTTGCAACAAATAAATTTATCTTTATCTTGACATTCTTATGAATGGTGTCAAATAAGAGTGCCAAGGGGTTGAATGATGTGTTGGCTACATTTGAAATTGGTTAGAATGATAGCAAAAATGTGATTAGTTATAATCTTCTTCTTTAATCGTGCTGTTTTCTGCACTCAGACGCTAGATGATGCGTGAGGGTAAAAGTTCGGTACTTAGATATCAGAGCCTAAAGCAAAATATCCCTATCCATGTAAATACACCCGCACCATGCCATCCTCCCACACACTCATTACCTCACATACACACTAATATCCTCCTTCATAAAAACAAACACATTCATACAACACAACACACAACACTGTTGCTTTCTTCGTCCGTGCAGTCACTGAGGGGCCAGCTGAAAATCAGCGCTGTGGCTTGCCTCAGCATTATGCTGAGCTGGTGTACCCTGTTTGGCACTGTACCACACCGGATGTTTTGTGCTGCATGTAGTAATCTTTCTGTATTGTGTTCTATATTCTGGTATATACTCGTACAGTGCTAAATAAACGTTTTCAATTTCAATTTCTAACGTTCTGAATAACTTTAAATCTGCAACAGTATGCCGACAGTACGTAAAAACGAACACTCAAAATTAACAAAAAAAATACTTTATCCGGCGCAAAACGAGACATTGATTGGCACAATTTGTAAAGTGTACGAGAGGATACAGATTGGACACATAGATACAAAATTCATTACGTTCTGTTTGTAAAACTGTCCCGTTCTCTCCATAGAATAAACAAACCCAGTTAGGTTCCAGCACATAACACCCGTTTTGTTATTTATAAATTGTTAAAATGCAAATGAACGTGAAACTGTAAACCTTTAAATCCTTCATGGCTTAAATAGATATGAATTTTTATATTTTTTCATATGCGAACTTAAAAATAGGGAGGTTTGTTTGGAAAAAGGAATTACTTTTTTACGCGTATTTTAATTGTTGTTGTAAACGTTCACGTACATAACAGTCGACCACAAGTTGTATATACCATTTGTCAAAAACCTTCGATTAAATCTCAATATGATACATTTCAGGTTCTCAAATTTTGACGTTCTGGGTACCTACCCAAACTTGATATATTTTTGTATAATATATAAAATAGGTATTAACTTTTTTATATTTTTTGTTGTTGTTGTCTATGCTGCAAAAAATTGCGATAATTTTGTGAAAAAAGTAGATAGTAGGTCGAATGACGTAGTGACTAGTGTTGCCGAAAAATCGGCTATCGATTAATCGATAGTTACCACCCAGAATCACTCATACTATCGATGGGGACGTCGATAGTATCGATAGTAAGGTATTCATCAATACAACTTACTATCGATAGTATCGATAGCCCAATCGATAGTATGAGTGATTTGGGGCCCCTAAAGACTATCGATAGTCTATCCATTTTTTGGCAACACTAGTAGTGACTCGAGCAGCTCCAGCAATAGCAAATAATTTAAATTAATTTACGCGGACACTGTCAGAACTAGTTTTCACAAGTAACATTTGCAAGCAGTGACGTCTTTGTGATGTATGTTGTTATTCGCAGGATTTATGTCTGCTCTCACACTCTCGGCACAAAGAAAATAAGTATAAGAGAAGGGAAACTCCGCAGCGGTGTTCACTGCCCGTGTCACTCATACACTTACACGCCATCGTTTACACAGTCGGCAGGACCTCCTTTGCGTTTATTATATCCAGTAAGAATGTAGCGTTCGTCGCGGTGTCTTCTGTACCGTAGAAGACACATCAAGCTATACTCCGTGGAACTCTGTCGCGAGTTTTTGTTATCAGTTCTTGAAATTAATATGAATGTGTCATATAAGTTAAAGCGAGAAAGTACCAAAGCGTATACCATGATGGGTTGGCTACTGTACAAGTGGAGCGGTGGCAGACGTGTTCAGGTTGACTTCCGTTGATCGCGGCCGATGCGGCCGACGACACACCTTGCTTCCGATGTCAGCGGCTAGCCGCGCGCGGCTGTCAGTAAGCCCTGTCATGACAGTTCACGAATAAGCGAGACGCACATGACGTATATAAACCAATAAATATTTCATATTATGTAACCTATTAATAATTCTTCTATCGCCTAGGTTGCCTGGAAGAGATCGCTCTGAGCGATAAGTCCGCCTTTGTACACTTATTCTATGTTTCCTTTCCTATGTAAATTTCTTGTGTGCAATAAACTATCTATGAGGAAGCGAGAGGAATATACTAACGAACGCGACAAGTCTAGACACGATCGCGCGCGGCTACGACAGACGTCGGCCGCGCGCGTTAGCCGCTTCGGCCACGATGATCGGAAGTGGCGCTATCCATCTTCATAGTGTTTAGTATTGTCGCGTCAGCTGTCAGCCGTTTTGCGGCCCGCGTCAGCCGCATCGGCCGCGATCAACGGAAGTCTAACTCGTTTCGTCTGGCTAGTTTTTCTTCTGTGCTTTATTATTTTGTCCTCTCACTCAGCACACGCGAGAATAAGTTGGCACTTTGCAATGCAAGAATACTGGCAATATGCGCAATTTGTGCACATTTCCGAGACGTTGTCGCTAAGCGTGGTGTCTGTGACGTGCTTAGATGAAATTCGGGGGCAAATTAAAGAAAGTACCCAGTGTTTTATAATTAAACTAAATGAAATAAAATAAGTAAGCGCACACTTGGAAGCTAATAGGTAGCTGTGTGTGGTAATACTTAATCTTTTAATAATAATACAGGCTGGAACTTCGTCCTTTTCCACTTTGATAGATGTATATACATCTACCACACAATAATAAAAATAATAACACATCATATTAAATACTATGATAAGTGTTATTGTAAATACTATGATAAGTGTTATTGGGAGGTAACGTTGAACGTTCATGCTGTCATGGCGTGTTCGGCCTATTTTATTGTTTAAAAATGGTTTACAGAGGTAATTTTTTCGTAAAACAAGTGTATTTTACCTAAAAATCGTAGGTGATAATGACTTATTAACGTTCACACGTTATATAAGAAATGGGAGTAAGAAACTACAGATGGTGTGAATTCGGCAACCTAACCTCCAATTGCACTTGGAATGTAAGGCACTAGGCATTCCTGATGCATACGACTCTGCCATAATCTCGACGTTGGTATTTTTTTTTCAAACAGACGCCTAAACTTTCGAGAGATTTTCAAGATTCTAACACGGCCATTGGCCAAATTGCAGTGTGTACACTATCAGGGGCCATAATGAAAGAAAAAAAGTGTTATTGGTCAGGTTGACGCTAGATTTCATAATTGTATGGAGCGATAACGGTAATATAAAAACATTACCCTCCTCCTGGAACAGCCGAGTAAAAATGACGCCCATCAAAACGCAGTGTACAGGCCAAAGTTAAACGTCACAATAAAGTTTTAACCTACGATTGGTGCGAAAATTTGACGTCGTTTTATATTGACCAACCACGAGGTAAGTGACATGGCCAACAGCAGCGTGATGTTTATCCAAATCGTAAAGTCACTTGTGCCGTTTGTCGTTTGTTTTTGTATCACGTTACGTCTCCTTCAGAACTCACTGGTTGAAGCTGAGCCTTATTATTTTCACAACCTCAAGGCTAGACAACCAATATAATTCACACCCATACTTATGCTACAGGTAAATATCAAAGCGTGGGACGCCTGAGGTAGATTTAGCAAAGAGTAAATGCTATCGAGTTACTATACCAAAATGTGTGAGAACTGCTTTGTAATGCAAGACTTCTGTTAAATTGTAAGCTCACAAAGCTTACCGCAGCAGCACTTCTAAAGAAAATATGTGAAAAAGTAATTGCTATAGAACGCTATATCTTTATGAGCGTCTCGGTGGCGTAGTGGCTAACATCCGGACTCCCAAGCGGTAGGTCCCGGGTTCGACCATACTGTTTCATGCTCTAATGTGTTTTTAAGTTTTTCGAAAGACTTACGTACAGTACATTTACCGACTGCTCTACCGGTGAAGGAAAACATCGTGAGGAAACCTGCACATTCAGATAACCATTGTGTGAAATGAGGAAGGTAATCGCAAACTACCACATTAAATCTGCCAGGAGATGTTCTGATCTGATTAATTCCATAGGAAAATCACAACCCTCAGCGGTGAGGAATACAACTTAGAAGAAAACATCTTTCCAGTAGAAAAGGCGTCAAAAATAATACTGTTAAAGTAAATTGAATTTATACAATGATGGTGCTCTCACAGTGTTGTGAAGATACTGGCATATTGAAGGGGAAATAAGTGTATTCCTCGCCTAAGTTTTGCACCAGGCGAGAGAAAATTACATCTAGTTCTCACCTCTCTCTCTTCAACCGGTGTCCACCCACTGCTGGATGTAAGTCTGCTCCAATGCACGCCATTTTCTACCGTCTTGATCTTTACCAATCCAGTTTCCACCAGCAGACCTCTAGTTCTCACCTATACCTGAGTATGTTTGAATCCTTTTTTAAATTGTATATACGAGTAGGTAGGTGTTATTGTTTAGCGTTCTAAATCAGAGTGGGCAATAGCTTAAATGCAGTGGGTAACGATTACGGTGACTGGGAAATTACTTACTTCAAATAATTAAAACTACTAAATAATATAGGTAAGCACACTTTGTATCAGACAGATAATAAAACTGGCATTCACATTGGTAAGTATACTTTCCTCGAGATAACCAATAAAATTAGAAAGACTGTTAAACTGTTATTGTATATTTTTATACTTGGAATTTCATTCAAATAATAGATTAAAAGGAATATAAGATATTCTAACAATTAAATAGAAGTTCAGAGTGTGACTGATATCAAATAATTGATATTACAAATAGTGAAAAAGATATTCCTCGGACGAAACCCGCACCCACACCGGCCTTAAACTAACTGTAGCAAGCAATTCAACTCTTTGTTGCTTTCACTTATTTGACACATAAGAATATCAAGAAATTATAACAAAAACTTATTGCGACAGGGTTCCACAGAGTATAGCTTGCTGTGTCTTCCATTATTCATAGGTTTAACTAACCTCTACGCGTGTGTCTTAAATCACTTTTTCTCAGCCAGCTTAAATGATACAAGTTGATAGTGTTCGCGTGCCAACGGAGTGGTTTCGGATGCGATTACCGACCGAGAAATCGAGGAATTATTGCTTGGAGCTCGGTTGTACTCTCGCGGAAACTGCGCTGGAAAATGAATGAGACGAACGTCCCATAGCGCGGTTTTGGTTTCAATTCAACTGCGCAGGAATGCAGATAAAGGGAAATTGCAATTTGTGACGAACTGAGTCAAAAGAGACGATGAGATGGTGAATTCAACACAAATATGCAATAGTACTTTATGTTTTCATGCGATTATATGTCAATCACAATAACGGAGAGGTCAAGTATCTATTACCTAGGAGTCGATCGTGCATGAAGTACTGCTGCCACCTGTGGGACGGCTCAGCAAAGTACCAACAGGCTGCCCTCGACTCAGTGGAGAAACGTGCTAAGCGCCTCATAGATGACGAATCGCTGGTGGAAGCTAGACCGCAAAGTCTGGAACATCGGCGCAAGGTTTTCTGTCTATCGGTATTTTATAGGATACATTTCGGAGAGTGCGCATCGGAATTGCACGACCTAATTCCAGCATCTCCATTCCGCCTTCGGACTACCGGCGCGGGGAGGGGTTCCATCCTTATGTTGTTGATATCCCATCTGCTCGTACGAAGCGATTTGCTTCTTCGTTCATTATGCGAACGTCTAAGGAATGGAACAGCCTGTGTCGGCGTCTGTATTTCCCGAACCCTACAGCCTTGGGATCTTCAAGGCCAGAGTGAATAGGCATTTACTGGACCCGCATGCTCCGTCGTCGACCTCATCGTTGCTTACCATCAGGCGAGATCGAGGCCAAATCCGGGTTAAGTAGACAATAAAAAAGGCATTCTAGTCGGGCGGCCTATGAGTGAAGTACACGCAGCGAGCCTACACCGTCCTGTGCGTGCAGTACAACAATGCCTTCAGGATGCTGTTGGGGTTGCCGCGCTACTGCAGTACGTCGTCAATGTTCGCGGAGGCTCGCACAGACGGGTCCCATGCCATCATGAGGAAAAAGCGGCCTCTCTTATCAGCAGGGTTCGCTGCAGCACCAATAGCGTCCTGAGGGCCATTGCTGAGAAGGTGGATTGTCCCTTCCAGAGGCATTGGGTGGGCCTAATCTTAGGCCTGATTAAATAAAATTCATTTCGCACTATTACGTAATTTAATAACACATAGTTTCTGAGTCTACTAATACCAATATGTATTACATATTTATATCTGAAATAAAGATTAATTTAATTTAATTTAATCGCCTCGTACAATCCCTTCCATACACGGAAGCCGTCACAGAATCACTCCTACTTTTCAATTTCTCAAAAACGAAAATGTAAAAGTACCTACCTAATTCCTTGTAGCTAAGCGAAATATTATAATTAAATTTTCCAAAGTTAATGACAGTGCAATAAATTCGTAACACAACACAATACAGTCTGTTGCCTGCGTTTGTTACCGCAATCCCGGGTTTCGCCGGAATTCAATGCCGACGCAAAGGTTTCTCGGGATTATTGTTTAGCGCGGAGGAGTTGTAAATCCCGCGGTGGTACTACGAGGTTCTCTTAGGGTCCTATGTAAGTCGATTGTAACTCAGTTTTCATCAATGAATTCACAGCATTACGACAGTTAGAGACTATACCTGTACAGTGTACAGTGTAACAAAAAACCCTTCGTAAACCGAAGATTAGATAAAGAAGTCAACTCTATTGCCGACATGCCGTACAGCGGCTTAGGGGTTCACATGTTCTACATAATGTTTGGGGTTCGTACTAAATGTATGGAAATAGTTTTTTGCTATTTCTAAGATTTCTAGTATTCGAACCTTAGAGTCTTTTGTTCCTGACACGAAATAGAATCGATTGGCATCAAATATTTTTTTGTGAAAATGGCATTTTTCTCGCTGTCGGTACCTTTTTTCAAAAATCTGTGAATGCAGTTTTAAATAGCTCCAAAAGTTAGGGAAGGTCTCCTAAGACTATTTTCTCGTAGCTCCAACGGATCTGGTAGCTGCCCTGGGTGCCCCGCCGAAACTTTCCAATCTGTATACTAAAGTATACACGCAGACAAACAATAAATACACCTCCCGGAGGAACTACAGAACAATTATTCATTATTTAACAAAGTCATAATAAGTACATAATATTATGTATTACTCCAATTAATTAAAATGTCAATTATAATATTGTGTCAATTAAATTAAATTAATAATTGTTACATTTAATTTCTAAAAATTCATTGAATGAATAATAGGATTGCTCGATAAGCCATTTCTTTAAATTCTTTTTAAAAGTCCACTCGCTCGGAGCTTTTTTAATAGTATACCTAAGTATATAAGTATATACAATACAATACAATACAAATATACTTTATTGCACACCCGGGACATAAACAAAACATACAACATAAAGAGAGGTACAATACAATGTGCGGAAGGCGGCCTTATCTTAGTATATATATAAGTATACATATCATGAGAAATGAAAATGAAAAAAATATATGAAAATGATAAAGTTTATTTACTTATACAGGGTCAAACAACTAGGTCGAAAACCTGTATCTTGGAAGTCGGAATTCCATCGCACTTTCATAATGCATAATAAATAAAGCGAGTTCGCAGTGAATTTGAAAACTTTGGTACCTCTCCCTTAGTAACCTTACGTCCCGTCCGCCGAATTTAGGATTTGCTTCGCAACAATTTAGATGACGGTTTATAGGGGATTTATTCTACTCCAACGTTATTTATTATTGGAAAACGGCGCTTATGACCCCAACGCCGTGGATCTGTGTTAACACGAACGTTTATAAAATAATAGGTCAGATACAATAGACGGGGATAATGGATTAGAAATGATTGTTACACCTGTAATTAAACCCAAGTACCAATATCTATAAGTATTCTTCTCCTCCTGTAGATCCTTCCTTGAGGATAGTGACCCCGACAAACTTCATTCACAGTCTTCTTCCAAACGCGCCGGTCTTCTGCGCAGTGAATCGCTGTGCTAATAGTAATTTCAAGGTGGGAAGATATTTGGTCAGACCATCGCTTCGGGCTACGCCCTCTTGGTCTTTTTCCCTCTATTTTGTCCGTCACCAGTAGCTTTTCTAGATTCGGAACCCTTGCGTGCTATGTGACCGAAATACTGAAGCACTTTTTGCGGTGGAGAGTCTTTTTTGGCGTTCAAGACTCTCAAGCAAGTTAAAGCTCTTTCAGTCTAGAAGTATACTTATATTATTTTTAAGAGGACGAACATAAAACCTTATCCTGCTTCTGGACGAATCTAAAATTATATAAATGGACAATCAAACTCCTTTACATCGTGATTGCCTCTAAGGCCCAGTTGCGCGAATGTCGAGTTATGAGATAACCCGAGAGTTAGTGACTAACCCGGGTAAAATCGCAGAAACGTCTTGCACCAACGCAAACTACACATTTTTTTTGTATGAAACCATAGACTAAACCCAGTGTTATCTAGCCCGGGTTAAGAACATTTAACCCTCACTTTCGCGCAAGCGGCCCTTAATTGGTGAAAACTAGGCGAAATATGTAAAAAGGAAGCTATCACCCAAGGCTAACTCTGCACAGAGTTCAGTATTTTATTCCATACATTATTGTAAACATAATTGAAGTTCTTGCAAATTTTATATGCAAGTAGGATTTGTTCAAGTGTTCCGACAATAGAGAACCAGAGGAAATGGAGTCGACATTAGAGTGAATCGCAGAATCTGCGTGCACTTGCATAATGCGGCCATTTTGCAGAACGTCGTCTCTGAGAGATTTCGTAACTAAGTCTAGTGTCTTGAGTGTTGTACTTGTATTGTGTACCTATGTAGGTTCTAGATGTCTAGAACTTTCTCTTTTGTCTCTTGGGTGATGAGTTACCATTTCAAAATGAAAATAGGTCTCAAACGTAGATCTTTCTTTTTCTATTCTTTCTTTTTCTTTCTTTCTTTCTTTAGCTTTGCGGCAGAACTGGGTAAAATCCTATACCCAAGATGCAGTGGCATGGGTGTACCCATGACACTGCATGACGGAAAAAATAATGGATAGGTACATACTTACAACCTTTTTTATATAAGGGAAATCTTTACACATGTATTAAACTTAAAAAAGGCCAATTACAGACTTCCTCGTTTATAAATGACTTGTATACCTATAGAAGCGGTTAACTATAGAATAAAAATATAGAATTAACATGAATATTTCATACTATTTACCATGAGTATTAACAGTTATAGGTAAGTACTTGCTAATTAAGTGCTGACTGACCTTGTCATATTTACGTCAAACATCACGCATGGCATGCACAAAATTGACAACTTTTTAACAAATGATAAATTTTAATTTGACAAATAGCCCAAAGCCCAAATGTGTACTTACCCATCATTTTCCCCCACTGTACATCTTTTTTTTTAATAGCCTATAGGCTGTCCCACTGCTGGGCAAAGGCCTCCCCTCCTCCTTTCCATTTTTCCCTAAACTCGGCGTCCTTATACCATCCTTTTTGGAAGTGGTCGATATCGTCCTTCCACCTACGCCTGGGCCTGCCTCGGCGCCGCTGTCCGTCTTGTGGCACCCAGTGCATGGCGATCTTTGCCCACCTTTCCGGATGCATGCGGCATACGTGGCCTGCCCAGCCCCACTTCAATAGAGATGCTTTAGTGATTGCATCAGCGATGAAAAACACTGTACATCTCACAAGTAAAAATAGTCCGAAGCTATTTTGCACTTTATTTATTTTTTGCGTGTTGATTTTTCACAACAGTAACTTTTCTCAAAGATGCTCGAAAATGTACTCAAGTCATTCTAATTTTGAGCAAGGGAAGTACATACTTCCTGTCTCGAAGCCAGATACTTTTTTTTTTAATTGACGTCTGTAAAGGATTTTCCTTACTGGGCTAAGGCCAGGAATCCTCTCGTCGTTTGTTTTTTCTTTTTAAAATTCGAATTGTAACATAAAAACGCAGTGCGGTGCGGACTAAAGAGATTTCATTCGATTACGTACGCCGGTCGCTGAGGGTCGTGATCATTCTAAGGAATTGATCACATAGAACGACCCTCGTGGCAGATTTAATGGGGTGGGTTGCCATTGCCTTCCCTATTTCACACATAAGTTATCTCAGTGTGCAGGTTTCCTCACGATGTTTTCCTTCACCGTCAGCGTCAGAGCAGTCGTACATAAGTCATTCGAAAAAACCGAAAATCTCTTTGGTACATGGCATTGCCTGGTTTCGAACTCGGACCTCCCGCATGGGAGTCCGACATCCTAGCTCTCACTTATACTTATTTGATTTGAAAATTGCAAAGTAAAGTTTATCATGACATGAGTAATTCTTGAATTAACCAACTTCATAAAGAGTATTAATAAATATGCTCTATTCACAAAATTATAAGTACTGTAAATAAATCAAGCTAAAACATCTGTATAGGCTACGAAAATATACGCGAAGAACGAAGGTATTTATAATTAAGGCAATAAGTCAGTGTGAAGCGTAAGGGGATTCGTACTACCTACGTAGCATTATAGGTACTGTACTTACTTAGGTACATTGTAGCGGTAGATTCTCAAAGTGCGAGATTTACGGACTCTTCCATAATATAACTCTACTTACTCATCTATGTGATGTTGAGTTAATAATGTAATGTAATCTAATAATGTAATGCATCTAATAGGCCCCATTCTGAACGATATTTAGTAGGTATAGCAAAAAAGACAGCATCACATTTAGAAATGTCAAAGGAGAGTGGACACTTTTGATTCAAAACCAAACTACACGGCCACTTCGTGAACCTATCTTAAACGAAAACACATTCATACAACACAACACGGTCACACCGTTGCTTTCTTCGTCCGTGCAGTCACTGAGGGGCCAGCTGAAAATCAGCGCTGTGGCTTGCCTCAGCATTATGCTGAGCTGGTGTACCCTTTTTGGCACTGTACCACACCGGATGTTTTGTGTTGCATGTATTAATCCTTGTATACTTCTGTAGTGTGTTCTATATTCTGGTAAATAAACAGTGCTAAATAAACGTTTTCAATTTCAATTTTTCAATTTCACTACGAGGCCGGGGTCCAGTTACAACTTTGCCGCCAAAAAATTAATTGAAAAGCTTCGTCAGAGCTTTATTTTGATATATTACTCAATGCGCTACAATCACTCTTTGCGATAAGGCAGCCTAAATTGTACCCCGATAATTCTATTATTACCTATTGTTTCATACTCATACTCATACCATTTATTGCTTTTCATGTGTAACAATTGTTCAAAAAAATATATTATGTTCATACATGAAATCCTGAGTAGGGCACCGCAATATAAAATAATAAATTACCTATAATAAATTATAATAGTAATAAATGCTAACGGGATAAATTAAATTAAATGTCATTATAAGTTATAATTGATTTTATAGTTAGGTATTATTTTTTTGGTACCTATTTGTGCAATAAAGTGTATTTTATTTTACTTTACTTTACTTGGAACGACTCCCATACTAAAGTGCCCATTCTCCTTTCAAACAGATCACCTAAATTTTCTTGCTCTCGGCCTGGGCATGAAAGTTTTAGAACAAAAGGGCGTGAGACGAAACGCACGTGTTTATATCGAAGCTTACAAAACGACCGGAACAGTTACTTTACCGATTTAATTATGAGTAAGTACTTTGAGAGTTTCAGCTAACGAATTACTTGTGTAACTCCTAAATATAAAGTAAAATTTAATTGTGACCCAGATAATAATACTCTAAAATCCCCTTTGTACCGTGCACGTAACCGGTTACCGAACTTGGTTGGTTACCTACATTATACAGTACAAGGGGTGAATAAAATAAGACGGAGGTAGAAGCTTCATAAGCGAGTGATCACTGTATCATCATCATCAGTCTATTAATGTCCCCACGGTTGGGGCACAGGCCTCCCCTAGCACAAGGGGGTACGGGTCATGTTCCACCAGCGGGCCCAATGCTGATTAGCGGATTTCAAACGCCTTCGAAAACTTTTAATTTCCTCAGACATGCAGATTTCCTCGCGATGTTTTCCTTCACCGTTAGAGAAGTCGATAAATGTACGTAAGTCTTAGAAAAAAACGGAAAAACTCCTGCATGGGAGTCCGGTGTCCTAGCCACTAGGCCACCGACGCTCGTGACGTGATCACTCGCTTATTAAGCTAGTCCCTGTCTTATTTTTTATTTTATACCAGTATAAAATGAATAAAAACCAACTGAAGGATAAATGGATAAAACCCATAATTACAATTTTGATATAGCCAGAGTCAGATTTGCACTAGATCAGATTCAAGATATGATTGATTCATGTTTCGTGATATTCGCAGGATTACTATGATCTGATGTAGAACACCAAATAGAATTTCATACATAAGTCTAAGTACGGGGAAACACGAAGGTCATTGCCCGCCGACAGGTTAATGCCCTCTGGAAATAAAAACTGGCTCCCACTCACTAGTATTTGTCTGAATTATTTTCATGAAACTCATGTACTATTTGAATCTGAATGGGCAATAGGGCAATTCTTCTTCTTCTTAGTCGTATTCCTCATTGCTGAGGATCGTGATCATTCTAAGCATTTAATCACATATACAAAGACTCCCGTGGCAGATTTAATGGGGTGGTTTGCCATTGCCTTCCCCATTTCACAAACTGGTTTTCTCAGTGTGCAGGTTGCCTCACGATGTTTTCCTTCACCGTCAGAGCAGTCGGTAAATGTACATAAGTCATTCGAAAAAACCGAAAAACTCATTGGTACATGGTATTGCCTGGTTTCGAACATGGACCTCCCGCAAAGGAATCTGACATGTTAGCCACGACGCCACCGACGCTCTCTATATAGGGCAATACCTAGCTGTAAATTGCAAGGAGCCAACTATTGCGATAACTGGTCAATTAGGTAGGTACTTACTTTAAATATTTTAATAGATTTGGTAATATAATTACATTAATTATACAGGGTGGAAAGTTTCGGCGGGGCACCCAGGGCAGCTACCAGATCCGTTGGAGTTATGAGAGTCTTAGGAGACCTTCCCTAATTTTTGGAGCTTTTTCCCTAAATTTTGGAGGAGAAAAAAGGTACATTAAGAGAAAAATGCCATTATCACCAAAAAAATCGGTGCCAATCGATTATATTTCGTGTCAGGAACAAAAGACTATGGGGTCAACCGAGGTTCGAGTACTAGAAATCTCAGAAATAGCAAGAAACTATTCGCATATATTCAGTATTACTTACTACTACTAACTTACTTTCTGGCTCATTTTTGTTGAAAATTATTTTGAGCGTAAAAATCTTAAAGTATGAGTACTTTAAGATTTTTACGCACAAAATAATTTTCAACCGATGCCGTAAATAATATTTAAAGGATAAAGTGTTTTGCTAATGAAAACCAGTTTTCTGTAGAGTATTTCCAAGACAAAGAAATCTTAGCGTAGACAATAAGAAGTATTTTTGTTATTTCATTTTGATATGCCACAAGAAAAGTGGATTGCAGACTCAGCTATTCTGAGAATAATTTATTACCCTTTGAAAATAATTCTTTTGAAAATAATACCTAACATATATAACTTTCTCATTTTGTATTTTTGTGTACGGAACAACTGAAAAGAACTAAACCGATCCTAAACGTTCTTTGTCTCTACCTTATAAAACGTATGTTTAGTTTTATGTCAACTGCACCAATCGCTCATAAAAGTACCTAATAAAATTATGTTCTAAAGATTTTAGTCAAAATAACGACTTCAAAAAGAATTTGTAGTGTGACAAAAACACAAACAAAATAGGCATAACCTAAGGTGCTACACTCTAGTAATCATAACCAGAACTAAGCTGGTCCGTCCGCCATTATATTTACTGGAGTCAATATGATTACAATTTCTGTTGGTTTTATTTTTTCTATACAGGTAAGTTACGATTGTGAAATACCTAATGCAATATCGTCTACTGCACTAACCCTATATCCTATTTTTTATGACAGCATAAAAACAGTTCAGAAAACCAATAAGTACAAAAAAATACAAAAAATACAAAAATATTTTTTTACCCAAACAATATTCAAATTATAATCACTTAACAAAAGTGTAGATATAAGTAAATATCGGTCTCTACAACCTGCACTGGCCTCATCGGCCGTCTTGCAGCGTAGTAGATAGCAAGTCTAATTAATGGCCTGGGGGATACACTTATATAAAAATTAGATTATTATTTTTATTATTTTAAAAAACCTGTTGTGAGAGGGTGTTTGAGGGTGAGTGTATGCGTGTGTGTGTGTGTGTGTGTGTGTGTGTGTATTTCAATTAATGACAGTTAACTTTGTATCCCGCATTATAAACTGTTTACCTTTGATTGTAGTCGCTCCCGTTATATTTATATTTATTTATTACATAGGCCATTATGTAACGGAGCGACTACCATCAAAGGTAAACAATTTACAATTCTCACTAGTATAATTAAAAATGAACACAATACACTAGTTTAATTAAAAATCAATACAATACTCCAATGGTAACAAATAAAACCAAAAACTAATAAATTAATTTTATTTATTAAGCATTTCGCATGTGCCTACCATAAATTAGAAGAAAAAAAATTTGAACCTGCGACCTTGCAGTTTCGTGGCAATGCTCTAACCGACTTATCTATCGCGGCTCATCTTGCCGGATTCAAAATAGATTTTTTTTTACTTTTTCTAGTTTATTAAACTAATAAATTGTTCATACCTTCATCTACGCCAAAAAACCTCATACCAGTACAACTATCTGTGTCATTACTGTGCGGTCACTGGGGACATGCACGGCACACGTACGGAAATAAAGCTCCCTCACACCGGAGCGGAAGCGGACGCAGCGCAACGGAAACAACAACGATGCCAGTTACTTATGAAGTCATGCCTAGTTACCCCAGCTCGTATTAATGTGATTTCCTTACCGCTGGGGATTACAATATTAGTGATAAAGAAATCGAGGAGTCTGTGATAGTGAGCTATAATGTAACCCTAAAATTTTAAAAAAATGTAATAATCATTTGGATTAAAAGCTTCGAAAAAAATATATTTCTGGCTACGGCCCTATTCCCAACGGCCCACCTACTGCATTAACTTGTAAACATTATCAGAAATATAAAATAAAATATTGCGGAACGGATAATATTATATGGAATTAAATGAGACAATTATCTTTCTCATTGCGATTTTCCTAACGCAGAATATAAAAGTAGCAGTGACACCTTTGATAGAGTTTTTATTTTCCTGGTCAGGGTATAAATACCTACCTATAATTGCCAATAGCTTTTTATTTATTTCAACTAAAGTACTACTCTAAAATGGTACATTAATATATGTACAATCTACCCTCTAATATAGACTAATAAGTAGTATAATTCTGACTTAAATTAATACTGAAACATCTAATCTAAGAAAATGTCCACTGACTCGATTATTAGTCATTGCTTGTTAAGGCGAAGCATTTTGTTCTTGTGTCTTTGTCCTGCAGCGCTAGCACTACACTTATCACTAACTTGGTCACTGCACTAACTCAAAAATAGAAATAGAAAATCCTTTATTAATAGACCATTTTTGGCTTAAAATGCTGCACCATGCGAATACATTTTTAAAATCTCTACCGACGCCGGTTTTCAACTTGACCCTTTCCAACGTATTACTATAGAGAAACAAAAGATTTAGTCCTTTTCAGTCTTCTTAATAAGTTCGCGTTATCAAGGAGCTGGCTGGCCTCGATATTCACGTGATGGTGAAGTGTATTTTCGTGAGCTTCGGCACATTTTTAATCACTATATCTACAGGTCCCGGTGGATGTTGCAAAAAGTGAATCGAAAAACGCTAACTAAATTCATTTCGCATCCGCACTTGGGACCACGTCAGTTTAAAGGAACTTTTTAATACCAACAATGGTCCACATACGGCCCCAGTATCCAGTATTAAAAATGTAGGTGCGAAACTGGAAAAAATCCGTTTGGAATGCACAAGGCGCCATGAAACGTGAAGCCGTGAGGCCGACGATGAAATGTGAATTTGGCCGCGCTGGTATTGTGCTGAAACCACTACTATTTGTTTTTAATTGTACAAGGAAGTTTAAGGTTAAACAAAAGCCGTACAAACTCTTTTGTTATTGTCGCCTTTTTTAAAAAAAAAGAAAGTCATTTCACGTTGTTGGCAATCTGGCTAAAAGTTTTCCTGATTTAAAATGCTGGTGACAAAAGACTGGATAATTGTATAAGATTAAAGTAGGTACATATTAAATTGCGGTTGGCTCGCCACTTATCACGCTTGTCCAAATGTGGGAACTACAGTGGTTCTACGCTGTCTAAAGCGCAAAACAAACACAGGCGTTGCGCTGAGACGGCACGCCGCCGGTCGGCACACCTCTTGTGTATGTTTTGCGCCACTTCACTTTCATATATTTTGTATGAAAATAGTTTGAAGGGGGCGGAACTCGCGCACAGTGGCCGGCGCGCCGCCTCTTAATCTACTTGCATACAAAATGTATGAAAGCGACAGGTGCAAAACAGACAGAGGCGGCGCGCTGTTGTTGCGCTCTTGTATATGTTTTGCGCCTAACACCTCGGGGATTATGGTCGTAAGAGTTTATGTATGTAAGTCTGATGTACGAGTAAGTACACTAATTGTGTACTCGTATGTAAAATAAATGTATATTTGTACAGTGGACAACACATCAGGCTATAGTAGTAGTTTGTCGCTTATAACTTGATTGACACATTCATATGAATGCAAGGAAGCATAACAAAAACGTATTGCGGCAGAGTATAGCTTGATGTGTCTTCCACTGTACATCATATTTCATTTGTTAATTGTTATGAACTCTGTGTACAATAAAGTATATTGAATTCATGAAAATATTTGTGAATTATGATGTAATACATACATAACATAACACAAGTATTAACATAACACCATACATGCTTACTTATGTTAGTATCGTTAACTGAACGGCTTTTACCAACAACTTTTTCGTAAATATATTTTTCGATTAGAAAGTCATAAAATTCTATATGTTACCTATTAATAGCGAATTTCAAAGAGTTGCTGGTCAAAAATAATTTAGGTGTTGAATCACTTGTAATGGATCAATAATTCAGGTATTTAAAATGTGGAACGTATTTTTGTGGTCCCCAGCCACTTCTGCCAAACGAGCGGAATAAAGAGGGACAAAAAGTGACAAAGTTCAATTTTTGCCAAAAATGAGCTGATGTACATTGACCAACACATCTAATGTCAAAATATTCATAACAAAAATTTATTGCGACAGGGTTCCACAGAGTATAATAAATGTGTCTGCCAGTGTACTTTGGCCGTATGCTCTAACGGTGAAAACATCGTGAGGAAACCTGCTCACTGAGATAACCACGGTGTGAAATGGGGAAGGCAATGACAAAACCATCCCATTAAATCTGCCAAGACAGTCGTTCTATGTAGTTATTTCCATAGAATGATCACGGCCCTCATCAGAGGAATACGGCTAATACATTATACCATGGAAACCCCATAGTAAGGGACCCGTTAACTTTATCTCCGCACAACAGCTCTATTTGAATACTGATGCACCTGGGTCAAATGGTAATGAAGAGCTATTACAATATTTAAATTTTTTCGCATTTCACCAAGTCCGCGTAATGCTTCGGAATGGATAGTTTCTCTTTTTTTTACTTTTCTGGATTAAGTATTCTTTGGATTTAGTTAGCAGAACGGGAAAAAATTCAAAAATTTTAATATCTCACACCTAGCTCTCTAGCTAGGTATGAAGTATTAAACATTTTGCTCTCAACATGTAGAATTTTTTTATAACTAGATAGATAGATAGATAGATAGATAGAAACACTTTATTGTACACAAAAACAGGAAAAGTAAAAACTACAGGAATAATAACACGATATGTACAAAGGCGGCCTTATCGCTTAAAGCGATCTCTTCCAGGCAACCTCTGAAGTTAATTGGACATTAAAGAGATTAGCGACAGTGTAGTGTGAGGATATGAAAATGGTTATTATTACTTAATATACTAGTTGCAGTAACTGTTGCTCAATTACTTTCTATATAGTATGTACTCGTATTTGTTACTTGTAACGATTATGAGTAATATTATGCAGCCCAATCGCATGACACTTCCTTCTTTATTTGCTTTGTACTTTGGTTTCAGAGATAACACAAATAAGTAATTATACATACTTCATTCCATAGAATCCATATAATTCCTTTAATACTAATGCAAAATAATGTTGTAATTTTAAGTACTAAATTAAAAAAATTAAAAAAAAAACTTATGAAAAGCCTTAGTCAAAAATTCCGCCCCGTGTCGACCCTGGCGCAAAGGTCCCCATGACGCTCGCAGCATTGCCACGCTGAATCGCCACGGCCAACCTCTGCACCAAGAACGACCCGGAGCGGGGGTCACAGCCTCATTCCTTTAATAAGTTACCATATTGTTTTTGAAAGAAGAAACAAAATTCCCAAAGATTTAACATTGCATTGTTTATTTACCAAATTAACCTCAAAAGTGAGTAAGCTAGTAATATTATACCTAAAAATTTGGGAATATAGAAAGCGTGTGTAAAATTCAAAATAAAGCCATTTAGTAATATTATGGACAGTTTTAACTAGTATTATTAATCGTTTTGGTCAATTACTCCGAGTTACCCACCTCTGCCCCTGAGTCTAGCGACTCAGAGCGCCACCGAACGAGTAAATCGGTGCTTCTATACATTATTCGAACCCATTTCTATACAAATGTCAGAGTTCTTTTTGGGTTTGATTGAAAGGTTATGACAACGTTACTTTGATGGAACAGGTGAGTTTCTTTTGTCCCCCTCCCCCCTTCCCCTTCCTCAATTTCTTCTATGTCTCTCTGTACTAAAGACTATCAAGTCGATCTTGCCGCCTATGTTGGGTAAAATGGTAACAAAGACCATTAAAGAATACAAATACAACATAATTTATTTACCACAAAAAATTTTCAATTGAAAAGGGAATGTCATCTGTCAATATTTAGTACAGTTCGACAAGGATCTTTTGGCGCGTGGATGACATTGACAGGAGGGCGTTAGTATCACTTTTTTGTATCACGAACTGTCATGACGTGAAGGATGGCGGCGTTAGTTCCGATTTTTGCCACGCGCCAAAAGATCCTTGTCGCACTGGACTTATATCGAAAATCGTTCTGCGCAAACTGTCAAACTACATTTGAAAAGTAGATATTATTAAAAGTGCTGCCATTTGGAATATAAGTTGAACTACTTTCGAAAAACAATATTATAAATACGACATTGAAATAAAAAATTATACTTTGATAATTTTAGTTTACTCATTGCTGAAAGCCTTAAGGCGGGTTATTTCATCTTCCATCCACAGCCTCCATCAGAAACAAAAAAAACAGCTCGCCACCTACCCAAGGCACATTGTACTTTATCATATAGGGTATAACAGTTAACTTTTAGTAAACTCGACAAAATCTGCCGTTTTTCTGCTCGGCTAACCAATTTTACACAAACGAAGCACTAAGAACGAGTTTCGTTTTTTTTAATCATAATATATTATTCTCTAAAGGCAAATTCGATTAAGCTGAAGTGTTGGTAGAAATCAGGGAGCGGAATGTTAGAGTAGACAGTCTGTCGGCGGGTGTACCGCAAAACCAATGCCGCACAGGGGTGTACAGTCGGCCTCTGGCTAATGTATACTATCTGTCATTCTGCAATCTGAAATGAACCTTAAGATATTCGCCATACATTTCAAATTTGATTTTTAGAGTTTTGACAGATGGTTTACTTTAACTAGAGGTCGTCTGTAAGTGTAAGTACGTGTGCTGAAATACTAGGCGGTTCTATGGATCTAAGCAATTTCAATATTAGGATATTCGTGAACGAGATTTGTGTCACCTGTATTAAACTGCTACACTGGTGCTACGTTGATCGTGCTACGGTTGCGTAGAGGAAAGAGGACAGCCTGTATTTAAGTTTGAAAATGTTAACCAAAACGATGGAAAAATTATCTTCTATAAGTTTATTTTTATTATGTAGTACTTTTTACTTGGTATAAAACACACACGCACACACACACACACACACACACACACACACACACACACACACACACACACACACACACACACACACACACACACACACACACACACACACACCTATACGCAATCATTATCATAAACTATTATTACATACATTACTTACCAAGATATCACTTATATGTATTATATTATATATTATCCTATTATTATTATGATGTTTACCTGTTAGGTTTTCTCCTATTTTAGAGTCAGTCAGTTTAGAGCGAAGCTCACGGGTCCAGGACCAAGTGAGCTTCACTTCCTAAAGTTGTTAGTTGTTATTATTATTATTATTCTCCATTCTGTCCTTCTTATGCTGTTATATTAAGAAAAATTAATGAGTGGAATCTTGGATTGGCATACAAATATTTAAAGCACATTTACCATGTAAAAAATTTCATCGCTGTAAGATTTCCTGAAAAAAAGAAAATAAAAAATAAATAATAAAACTTCCTTGATTGTTATACGCATAGGTATTAGAAAACCGCGCTTGATGATTTTGAATATTCTCCGCCACGCCGCTCAAAATGACGTCACCACTCGTCACCACTCGTCACCAACCTGACCAGGTTGGTGACGAGTGATTCGATTCAGATGATAAATTCCCCTAAACCTAGTTCGAAGCATCATCACAGAACTTGCCTAAGACTGAATTAACTTGCACCCCGGGAAGGCGACCTTACAATTTCAGCTACCCACTTTATATTACTTTTTAATTCTGCCTCCTTCCGCCTGGGTAACTTCCGAATGGAATTATTAAATTTCCGCCTAACACGGTGTGACAGTAAAAAATAAGGTGTTGGAAGCTTCTACTCAACATAAATCTAATTTCTTACGCCGCCCTGAAATAACTTACAAAAATATCCCGAATAACACCTACTGACTGCTTTTGTGTCACTGTAATTCACGAACAAACAACTTAAGGGTAGATAACTCTATTTTAGTTTAAGGGTAACTCTATTTCGAATCTTGCTTGCTTACTTTCTTTGGTTAGTGGCCAACCTATTGTCAGAGTTGTTCAGGCCGCCCGAAGGCCTCTGACTGACCTCGAACGACCACAACCGGGATTGACTGCTTAACGTGCTCTCCGAGGCACGGAGGAGCTCAGATGAAATCTGTCACTAGCGGTCACCCATCCTGGTACTGACCGCGTAATGTTGCTTAACCTGCACGATCACTTTCGAATCGTGCTCGCAATTTGGCTATGAGTGAAATACGGGTTCAATACCTACTATGTCTAATGTATTATTCGGGTATCAGTCTCTTATTTAATAGGTACTAACCTACCTTTTTGTGCACCAACCTACCTTTTTGGAAATTAATAAATGTACTTTGTTCACCAAATAAAATGAGTTTGGAGCGTAACTCACACAAAATAAATGGCCTATCTTCTAGCAGTAGTGACGCGCTAAGCCAAAATAAACGGGATAAGTTTTTTCTTGAGTAAATTGGGCATTCTCCATCAAAATATAACTGGAGCGCTCAGCAAGCAGGACGAGCTGACATGTGCAGTAAGCAGGTTGGCTAATGAAACTAATCACGTTTTAATTGACATTGTTTGTCTATGTGAGACCAACATGCAGAAGGGCACCGAGTCTAATTTAAAAATAAAACAGTTTAATACGGCAGCTTCTTTCTCACGGCATAACAAAAGAGGGGGAGTAGCCATCTTGGTAAGAAATAATTTATTATTTAAAGTAATGGACGACCTGAAATCTATTTCACAGTGTTACATTTTTGAGTGCTGTGGTATCGAGTTGGTAGATCATGGAACTGTCGTTATATGCCTATATACGAATAAAACCCCGACTAGTCCGAACTCAGTCTTTTTCCATAAGCTACAGGAACTTCTTCAACTAGTATGCAGGAACAAGCGCAAAAAAGTAATCATATGCGGTGATTTAAATATTAACACTTTAAATGAGTCTTCAGTCTCTACGGAGTTGACTAGAATACTGGAAACTTATAATATAAAACTTCAAGTACACGAGCCGACACGTATCACGGAGAATTCTAAAACGTGCATTGACCATATTATGACAAATTTAGATGGAGGGTCAGCGGCTGTCCATGACTTGGGACTGTCTGATCATACGGCACAATCGCTTATTATTGATTTGGATAAGCCACGGGAGACTCCTCTCGTTTATTGGTATGACTACTGTAGAGACTATAATTATGATAATATACGCAAATTCTTAGAAAGTTTGTCCAGTTTGTCATTTACGGACATTTATAGCAAAGACATCACAGCATCAGATGCCTTCAATAGGTTCTATGATACATACGTTCTTTTTTACGACTTGTGTTTTCCGGTCGTCAGAATTCGTAGGACTTCAAATCACTTTAAAAATACTTGGATAAGTAAAGGTATAAAAAAGTGCTGTCATACCAAACGCAAACTTCATTTCTTATGTCGCAAAAATAATGACTTGGGACCATTATACAAAAAATACTCACAACTTTTGCGAAGATGCATGCGATTATCGCAAAAAATGGATAATTCTAAATATATCGAAAGTGCGACAAACAAATGCAAGGCGGTTTGGAATATTGTTAAAAACTATACATCTGATTATACTAATAGTACTATTTTAAATATTGTTGAAAATGACATTGTTGTTGATGATCCACAAATTATCTCTGAATGTTTTAATAATTTTTTTCTTGACAATATAATTAACAATTGTTCTCTGACGGCGGACTCTGATAATGTTAACTTAAATATAAAATCTCTTAATGAAAGTATGTTTGTAAATCCGGTCAGCATTCACGAAATAATTCAAACTGTTAAGAGCTTAAAAAATTCCAAAGCCGTGGGATTTGATGACATTCGTACTGACATTGTAAAATTGAGTATTAATTTTATAGCACAACCCTTGGCATTTGTCATAAACCGCTGTATATTGGAAGGCATTTTTCCGGACGCCATCAAAAAGACAATTGTAAAGCCAGTATTTAAAAAGGGAGACCGACTCTCTATGGGCAACTACCGTCCGGTTGCATTAATCCCCATTCTATCCAAGATCTTAGAAAAAGTTGTGTACAAGCGACTATTAAATTTCTTGGAAAAAAAGAACCTAATTAAGGATGAACAAAACGGTTTCCGTAAAGATAGAAGCACATCTTTAGCAATGTTTAAATTAATCAAAACTATCGGTGATTGTTTGAATGATAAAGTTCCTGTCGCTGTGCTATTTCTCGATATGAGTAGGGCTTTTGATTTTGTTTTACACAAAAAACTACTCGCTAAGCTCTACACGAGTGGTATTAGGGGCCCTGCGTACAATTTATTAAAAAGCTACTTAAGTAACAGAACCCAGTGCGTTGAAATTCAAAAGTGTAGCAAGGAAAGTAAAGTTTCGGAGAGATATCGTTCTTCATACCGACATAATAATTATGGCGTACCTCAAGGTAGTGTTTTGGGTCCGTTATTATTTCTAATGTACATTAATGATTTACCTAATATAGTATCACATGAGTGCATTCAGTTTGCAGATGACACTACAATAATTATTAAAGGTGATCGTTTGGTTCCGGAGGCGCTCCAATATCAGATAAATGAGACATTGCAAAAGGTGGTTAATTGGTTGTCTATAAACAATCTTAAGGTAAATATTAATAAAACCAAATGCATGCAATTCTACACAAAGCGTGGTAGACCCATAGATTTGAATGTATCTTATAGCGGACAAAATGTAGAACAGGTAACATCCACTAAATTCCTTGGTATAACTATGGATAGTAACTGTGATTGGGGACAACACATACATAATCTCTGTTCAAAAATAAACAGGTTCATTTATGCCCTTAGAAGAGTTAGCCAAGTGGTTTCTAGAGAGGCTGCAATCACTGCTTATAATGGCTATGTCGGCTCAGCATTACGATATGGAGTTATTATATGGGGTAGTTCAAGTGACAATATTAAAGCGTTCTTGTTGCAAAAAAAGTGTATCCGTGCTATTTTCGGATTGGATCAAATGGACTCCTGTAGGACCTTCTTTAAAAAATATCGGTTATTGACGCTACCCTGTATCTATATTTTAGACATTTGTATTTTCGTCCATAAACATAAAAACCTTTTTCAACATAACTATGAAGTTAGTTCAAGAAACCTACGCTCTCAATATCGTCAAAAATTATATAAACCTCCATGTAACTTAACATTAGTATCCAAAAATTCGTTCATAATGAGCGTCAAAATGTATAACAAGCTTCCAGATGACTTTAAATCGATGAAACTTAATAAACTTAAATTTACTCTGAAAACATGGCTTGTAGAAAGATGTTTTTATAGCGTCAAGGAATTTTTGGACGATAAACGTTGATTGATTGCTGATTTATATTTAATTTGGATTATTATTGACATTTTGTAAATTTAATATTATTGACATTGTATAAATTTTAATGACATTCTCTTTTTTTAATTTTTTTAATTTCTTTCTTTTAATTTTTCATAATTGTATAAATGTATGTTTTTATTAATTTGTGAATTTGGTGTATATGCCTGTAAAGGTGGAGTTTAGTGTGACATGTTTATGCAACTATATCTGCAATATTTGTAATTATTATTACCTAAACTTTTACACAATAAATCTTATCTTATCTTATCTTACTTAATTGTTATTATTTTTGTATGGTGGCAAAATATTTTTCATGTTTCCCCTATATAGATTGTAATTATAAGGTAGACACTGTAATATAATATGTACTTACATAGATTGTTTTCAAAAAGAAAACGAATATTGTCAAGTGAGACTTCAGATACAGACTAATAAATTAATTAATTAAATTTATAACTAAAAATATTTAATTAAACTTTTTGGAGATCCGTGCTATCTATATAAAATTACTCTACTATTTAGCGGGCATAGTTGAATCCAAATTTTACTGCAAATCATGACAAATCCAACTAATCTTATGTGAGCAAAGAAAAATTGGAAATGGTAACATCCTGTGATGAGCAGCGTACCCGTGACTGTGTGGGGCACAGCATACGGACACCACTGTGCAGTACTGTCCGATAACGCACACAGGGGAATAAACGTGATTCCTTGCCGAAGCAGTGCACTAGCACTGGAAATGCACAAGCACAGTGCTGTTCTTCACACACTCATAAATATTATGCGACCGTCGACGGTCTGTTAGTGTTCTTAACAAACCTATATTGGTTTTTGTTACACTGCGAATGTAATTTTTTTTAGTGAAATTATGTAGATTATCAAGAAATAAAATGAGTGCTTTCATATTTCAGTATGCAGTACTTATACTTACTTGAACTCGACTAATGATAATTGACAAAGGTATACAAAGGACATAAAACCAGTACCTACTCTGATTAATTAGACTCCTTATATCCTTCTTTGTATGTTATCCTATCAGTAACAACATGTATGGGTCTCTTTTCTGTACTTCTTTGTAAAGAAGTACTGAAAAGAGACCCAAACCACTATCAAACTACGTGCTACGCCGAGCGTTGACGCTCTACGAAGGTAAGAGAACAAAATAGAACAACCTTAAGCAATTGCAACAGATTGCAAATTCTTCAAAATCACACTACACCCATGCCTGTCTTTACCCACAACGTGGGTATTGAATCGTGGTATATAGTAATCATCGGATTGAATATTTCGAGGATGCATCTAAGCCAGTATCAACGACCAATAATAGGCTACTAGCCATCATAAACAATAAATTATGAGAGTATGTAAATATGATAGTTCAAGTAATGGGAAACAGAAATATATTGATTTCCGATCATGAAATAATGATTTTAATTTAATAATTTAAATTTAAAATCTGTATATCACGTGACTTGAAACGCAGCGAAACGCTATCCGCCATGTCGCTGTCAAGTGTAACGTGAACAACAAACGTAACGTTTTTTATAATTCCTCTGGCGGTAAATGGTCGTAATTCAGTATTGGGTCAATTTAATACGTACCTATATTGACGATAGAAATATTGTAATAGAAATTCTAGAAGATCCGTGCTATCTATATAAAACTACTCTACTATTTAGCGGGCATAGTTGAATCCAAATTTTACTGCAAATCATGGCAAATCCAACTAATCTTATGTGAGCAAACAAAACGTAATTCTAAAATAACTGTAACACAGTAATTAAAGTCAAGCGCACTGTCGAAGAAAAACAAATAAATTGTGCAAACCATTACCACAGAATCACAAAATAAATTAAGTACAGAAGGAAGTCTCAGTTCAAGGGTTCCCCGCGTGAGTAACTCGCACCATCACACGACGCACGTCGCCTTTCGCCGAGTATTTCACGGATACCCGCTACAAATGGACCAAATCGGCAAGGCAAACGTAACAGTGTGCGAAGGCCTCACGGGAAATGCTAATGTATAGATTCTCTTCTGAACTTATTTGTTTCATAAAACGATACGATTGAGTTCCCCGCAAAACTGAAACACAAAGTTTGTAACTGCAGGGGGAAATTCTACGTAAAATGGATAGTTTTCCGATGGCTGCCAGTTGAACTGGAGTTGGTTATTTTGAAGCCTGAATTAATAAACCTTTCAAATATATAGAGAATGCTTGAAATTATCAATTGCATCAATATTTAGTTATCGTTTTTGTTATATAAATAGTAAAATAGTTTTGAAAGTCCAGTTACAGCCACAGAAATCAGACTAGTTACAGTCAATAAGCCACTGCGACCTAAAAGATTTACAGGTGACTTTTTTTACCCAACAGAGAAGCAGAAAGAAATTAATGTTTCAGCAGTAGAAGCTAAGAATATATCGTAAAGGCGATCTGTTTGTTTGTATCAATTAATTAACTTCATTCTCACTGTGTGGTGACCTAACAGACAAATGAATACTGCAAAACACAATTATCAACCGTGTGCAGGAAATTGTAACAAAACAGAGCTAGCGTGAATTAAAGCAATTTTGGACATATATATTGCATTCAGCATACCTAATTTTACAAATGAAATGATATGTTAGGAATAATTAATTCATAATAAGTTCCTTTGAACTTGACGTGTTGTTTTAACCCAAATTATTCCTATATAATTATATCCCGATAATAAACCATAAACAATAACAGAATAGCATCGAAACAGCAAAATTTCGAATTTTATCCTTGACTTTCGCCATAGCATTTTATTCAAAGCGCTGGTTTATCTTTTCGATTCATCTTTGAACTCCTCTGAAAGTCCATGCAAGGAGTATTTTAGCCGACTTTTTAAAAGCAAAGACGACTACAACCTGAGATACTTAAGGCGAGTGGTTTCACGTCTATACCGGTGCTTTCATCTAGGACATGGAACGGTAGAAAAGTAGATAAATAATCTCCCCGATTTAGATAAATCTTTCTAAAGATATTACTGGTTGACTGCTTGTCCCATTTTTTTTTACAGCTGCAATCTAAAAATCAAATCCTATGAAAAGATTTACACAACATTACAGCAACGAAAACGGGTCGCCATTTTGAATGCATTTTATTCTAGTACTAATTATTAATTAGATACATAAAGGTATCTATATTATACTTACAACTTTTAGACCATTATCGACGGTTATAATTTCAAATTTCGTAATGGACATTTAAACGTATGTCCCTTACAACATTTGAAATCATAACCGTCGATATAGTTTTCATCAATATAAAGGCATATTGCCCCCAACATGAAACCTCCTAACAAAGCACCCCTTTTAACAACCCTCTGAGACAAGCTTGTAATCTTCAACATAATAGATATAGATAGATACTTACCTACGTAAACGTAATTAAACTTTGTGATACATTACCACACTTTGTAAGATACACACGGTAGGTACTTATGAAACAAAAACAGGTGCTTTCTTACTGATTTACTCCTGTAGCCCAAAATGGTTGCCTCCTATATAGAAAATTCACATCTAAACTATTTTGATCACATAGAGAGTGTCAGGCTATTTAAGGGGCCTACAGTCGCCAATTGAATGTTTTTTTTTTCAAGCTCTAGCGAAGACACGGCTTGATACTATAAGTTAATATTTTGCACATACGTTCTTCTAGACGACAATATAAGCCTTAAGTAAAAAGTCGGATTCCCGATATGAAGGTTTTGGGTGTGATCCCGTTTCATTGTCATAATCATAATTTATTCATAAAATTAATTTACATGTCATATTATGTTATTAGTATAAATATTATTGTACAATGTGTTAATATGTCAAATATTATAAAATTCGCTCATATTGAAAAATGAGCAGCCTAGGAACCACATTATTAATTTATTTTCAAAAGTAATCTAATCTAACACTATCTGAATTTTTTATTTCATTGGGAACTTTATTGTAAATTTTTGGCCTTAAGGCGTACATGGTTTTGGCAGATTTTTGCAATCGACATTGTTTAAGTTTTAATTCGGTTTTGTTTCTGAGATCATACTTGATGTCTGTTTTATCATGGAATAGATGTATATTGGCTTTTACAAATCTGCCTATATCAAATATAAATTGTGAAATGAGGGTGAGGATTTTATATTCTATGAAAAGGTATTTAGTCGGAGCATCTAGGGAAGCTGGTAAGCATACCACTTATATAACTAACTGCCTATCATCGTGATATTGTCAAAAAATGATCTGGCCACTTTACTTTGAGTACTGTTCCAAATGTGAGCTTTTTTGAACATCGAACCACCCCATTAAATCATTGGGTCTCGGTACACTTACTGGCACTCTATGCCTCAGTAAAAAGAAAACAATAAACTTTATTCTAAGTATATTACTAACATAACTATAAATTTACATTGAAATCTACCATGAAAGTGGTTCTATATGGTTAATTCTATAGAATGATCACGATCCTCGGAAATGAGGGATTCAATCAGAGGGAGAGGTAATTATTAACATCCTTCTCTATTTATCTTATGGTTCTAGAAAGACATAAACTTGGAGGCATTAATCTTTAATACTATACTTACCTATTTTTGTGGAAAGCTAAAAATCTGTCCCAGTAAACGAATACCTACCTACTGAATATTCGTTTTTGATATTTGCTTAACCTACCTCTATAATTAATTCCACCATTTTTCTTTAGCGATAGCAGGTTTTGCAAACTTTCGCTGCAGTCTAAGCTGAAACTACCCACTTAAACTAGGCAAATGCCTTTTAATTAAACTTCAGTAGTTTTTAAAAGAATTCATTAAGTAGTTTGTTTTGACTGATTTGCATTTCCAGGTCTAAAGTTGGGCTTTGTTTTAAAATACTACAGAATAAGAAAGCTCTCGGAGATTTTTAGAAGTAGTTTTTTAGGGATCCGTACACTTAGGAGGAAAACGGAACCCTATTGTTGTCGCTACACCGTCCATCCGTCCATCCGTCCGTCTGTAACGCCGCGGGTCTAACGCTTAAACGGAATAAGATACGGACTTCAAAAATATCTTTGACCCAAATCCGAATATCGACATTTAAATTTTCTAGAATTAGTTTTTAGAAGAAGTATCATACAAGTAAAGAGGGTTTTTTTAATATTTTTTGGTAGATTAATTAAAAACTATATGTAGGTATCACTTTAAGTTACCACGGCTATGTCATTAGGGGCTTGAAAATTAGTCATATCCTCTACTTTAACAACAAATAAAACTGGATACATACAGAGGTATCATATTATATTTTTGAGCAAAAACACAATGCAAAAATTTTCGTTCAATACTTACAAATAATACTGGCGAGACCCGACTCGCGCTTGACCGGTTTTTGTCGGAAGGAGAGACTGACGCCGGGTTTTTAGTAAGTTACAAAAGTGAAGCAGCTACATCATTCTTGCAGAAACCTTTATAGGTTTTTACTAGAGATGCCACGAATATTCGGCTACTATTCGGTATTTGAGCTATTCGGGCTATTCGGCCACTTTTTTTTGGTATTCGGTATTCGGCCGAATAGTGCGTACTATTCGGCCGAATATCGAATACCAAATCATGAAAAAAAACACATATTACTCAAGATTATATGTATTCTATTACCAAATTACAATACTTTAGTAAGTAAAATTGATCAATGGTAGGTTGTGATGGATAAAAACAAGCTTTTCAGCATTTGTTGGTAGCAAACGATTGCGCTTTTCGTCGTAAATGATACCTGCTTCAGAAAATAACCTCTCACTATACACACTACTCCCAGGAGACGAAAGGTAAACTTTAAAGTTTCGAGAGGCTTGGGTATTGTTTTTCGTTTGCTGACCACCACTTGTAAGGATCTGCCGTCCGATCTAGGCGAATTGTTTTCAAATAAAAATCCATCTCATTTGCTACAGCACTCTTCTCCACATCCTCATCATTATTATTTCGCATATTATCTGTAGCTACTTTGTCAAAGCAGTTCCAGAAACTGTCGTGTATTTCAATAGTCTCATCATTTTCATTCAAGTTTCTTTTCTTACGAAGTGGAGAAGAATCGTCATCGGTACTACTAGATAGATCACAATCATAACTTATTTTCAGAGCTTCTAGAAGAATTTTTTGTCTTGCTCTTTCAGTTTAAACCAATCCTAGGAAACTTGTTTTGAAACGTGGGTCAAGAAAAGTAGCAACCAGATATTTGTTGTGACAATGAGACAGGTTGCGGCCTGTCTATTACGAGTTTACGCCCTCGGCAAGCATGTATTTTGTGCCGAGTATTCGGCCGCCGAATATTCGGCGCTTCGGCCGACAGCGTTGCCGAATATTCGGTATTCGGTATTCGGCCAAATCACTATTCGTGGCAACTCTAGTTTTTACTCCTTAGCTGGAAAAGAGAGGAGAGGGAAAACGTATTCGTGAACCAGATCTATGCAATATGTAAATTACAAGCATCTACACTATTTTGGACAATGTACAGTCGCATAAGAGTGAACATAACCTAGTATTTCGATATTGTGTTATACATGTTTTACGTTATGTTATAATTTACCTGATAGTCAGGCTGGTGATATATTGCTTACTATACCTACTCGTATATGTATACTTACTATGCTTTATTTCTTTCATCTATACCAATATTATATCTTATATAAATGTGGAGCATGCAAGCACATTTATCACACAACGTAAACATTTGAATAATATATGGAACTTGAACCGAAAATAAATCAAATCACCCGAAGTTTTGTACACCGAGCAAACGCGTAGACAGCCGCTCTGAAGGGATTGACAGAATCGACATTAAATAAGACTTAGAAGTCTCAGGAAAGAATAAAACCCGACGAATAAAATAAATATTAATTCGATATTTTGCTATAAGTGGGGCAAGAAATATTGGGTAAAATATACCTATAGTCTTTGTCAAATTAATTTCCAACTTGTCATTTGTTGCGAAGCTGTTAATGATGATGTGAATATGACAAAGTTGTAAGTATTTAATGATTATTTTGCGCAAGGTAGGTTGTTGCGAGACCATCTGCACAACCTACCTACTTGCATAAAATAAAATAATACTATTCCTGATAAATATAAACATTTGTCTTAAATGTCTATAACATGTTATGTGTTAAGTGTGTGAAATATCTCAATTGTATGTGTGTAAATATGTGATATCATTGTTTTAAAAGGTATAACATCGTAAACGTAGGTACTTCATGTTTTGGTATGCGGTGACCGTTTGCCGGTGCTGCTAATTATTGTGTTTTGATGTCAAATAAAGAAATTTAAAGAAAAAATATTATTTTGTCCACCACTGTACTTATTAATGTTTATTTAGGTACTTGTTGAAACCAACATTGAAATTATATTTAAGTACCTATTAAAAATAGACAACAGATGCAATATCTGAAAAGTCCTGGTTTGAAGGAAAGAAGATCGAGCCAAACTACTTTCCTTCAAGGGCCCTGGTCTGATTTTGTGATCCCGGGATGGGCTCCAGACCCTCAAATCAATAAATCACAATGTTTATTATCAATTTCGGCATTTATAATTTCAATGATATAATTTCATGAACACTTACGTACCACACCTATACTTATGAAGTAAGTATAAAAATAGAATGGTCTAGATCAACATTTCAATAAATATAAGTTTGAAGTGGTAAACGGGAATCGTCGGCCATTTTGCCATTTAATGAAGTTCCGAACCGTTTATCTGGATAATTTATCGTCCCTTTCTTTAGTGAAAGTTTGAGTTTATCAATTAATTTTGCGTTTTAATGCTTTATTCCTGGAAATTTTAACGAACTGTATAACGATAGCAACGGTAACGTAAGTAGCTAAGTAGAGAACGTCAATGTAAGTAGTCTTAAAACTCTCTGTTAAGTTAGAAGTCGTTTATTTTTACAGAATAATAATTGAAACAGAAATCTAACAATTCTTTTATCTCTGAATAATGAAGTTTCTGAAAAAGAAACATCTTTAAAGCAGAGAAAAGTTTTAACGAACCGTCGTGACTTTTCAACGATTGTATCTGAGGCAAATTAAGTCAAAAGTAATTTGTAAGTAAGTTGTATTGTCTATATGTAGGCATTTAAGTAATTGGAATTGTCCTCATGTACCGAGTTATATTGCCCTATGTTATAAGTTATAACTAAATCCAAAACAGCACGGTTTTTATCGTCCAAAAGCTAGCAGTTCCAGTCGATCACTTTTCAATGTCGACTTAGGCAGTCGAGTTTTTACATCTCCAGTATTGGGGTATTTGACTTTTCTCGTACAGGTGGGGGCCAGCCCAATAATGCTTTGGTTTTTTTTTATTATTATTAAATAAGGAGAGCAGACGAGCAAACTGGCCACCTGACGGTAAGTGGTCACCGTCGCCCATAGACATCTCACCTCACTGTATTAATATTAGAGGGTTTTTGATGCTCTGCTTACCTTTAGGACTAAGATGGATTGCCTCGTGTGCCGGAAATTACGCTGGCTCTCTTACCCTTCAAACAGAAATACAGAAGTGCAAGCATTTCTGCTTCATGGCAGAAATAGATAAGAGGGTACCAGGCGATCCTTCACATTAGGATCTATACCACCATAAAAATAAATATTAGTTATAAACAGGCTCAGCCGACAAGTACCTAGAGTCTAGACAGTCCAGTTTTTGTTACGTTTTTCACAATTTGAAAACTTACTGCTAGCTACATGGAAGAATTGATTGATTGATCTGAAAATCGAACTAAAACTCGTATTTATGCCTCACTACTATACCGATGTTCTTTTTGCTAAAAGTTGCCGTACAATAACGGAAAACCAAACTGAAATATGAGCGGTAACGCTGGAGTTTCATAAAGTGAAAATTGAAATTCCGATCCGAACATTGCCTCATCACTTTCCGTTGTTCTGCCGCAGGTTGCTAGGTGATAAATAAAACGGATCAATTTAAATAATACCTATTAACACCATACATACTTGTTATATAAGTGTTTACGGTTTACGTATTCAAAGTTTTGCCTTTTTGGTAATGGTTAATTGGGTATTTTTTATTGATTTGAAATTGTGAATATGCTACCGTCAATTCAACCTAGTACTCATAGATTCATTATAGATTAGATAAATTATTATTATAAGTGTTATTTTTAGTATGTATGTATATTTAGAACTTTAATTTGGGACATTTTATATAAATTAAATAAATTTTTTTTTTTGATGCAAACAGTACCTTTTACATTTTCTCAGATTTCCCTGGCGCCACACTAGAATATCCTGTGTTGTGGGGGCCAGTCTCTTCCGATATATGTATGTTATGATGACATAATAAGGTTATGTAATAATTAAGAATGCGTGTGTATGTGAGATGGGGGGGGGGGGAAGAGGGGTGTGTTGTGTTGGTAGATGTTAGCGTCAGTGTGCGTCCATCAGACTCAACTAATTGGTAACAATATTTTTCAGTATCAAAGTAATCAAGTGTCAATAGCTAATTTTTTACTTTTTCTTTGCAAGAATACCTTGAACAGTTTAGGATGCAGAGGAGTTTTTCGCTCTTTGGAAAGGGCCTCGAACAGAAGGTGCTCGCTGTTCAAAATGGGTATTGAACTACTTTGTCACAATAAAATGTAGACCACAATCCAGATGATGACCTAAATCGATGTAATAGTTGTGTCATGTTTCATTTTTAGTCAGAACAACAATGTATACGTTATGAGAAATACATTAAAGTTAGTCATGTAGTTATTCTCATTAAACTTTAGACGTTGTGGAGTTCGACTACTCAAAATTGCTCAGTATTGCAATTAGATTTGCATCTCAAAGCCATCACTTTTAACTATTACAATCTATCAATCAATCATTTATTCCTGAACATAGGTAATAATAAGTAGATATTACTATACTACTTACTTATTTAAACTGTATAGTGTAATATACATAATACACACACATTATACTATACTATATATATAGCATATATATAGTATAATATATATAGCATAGTGTGCGATAATGCTAGGTTTTTCCATATCTAATTTTTTTTTACATGTGGTAGATCCTGATGGGAAGGATCGCCTGGGGTGGTACCACCCTCTTATCTATTTCTACCGTAAAGCAGAAATGTTTGCATTTCTGTGTTTCGGTTTAAAGGGTAAGAGTGCCAGCGTAATTTCCGGCATACGAGGCAATCCATCTTAATCCTCAAGGTTAGCAGCGCATCAAAAACCCTGTAATATTAATACAGTGAGGTGAGATGTCTATGGGTGACGGTGACCACCTACCATCAGGTGGTCCGTTTGCTCGTCTGCTCTACTTATGCAATGAAAGAAATATAAAAAAATAAGATTCCTTTATATGGTAAGTGTTGAGCTGACGTCGGACAACGGTCAGCCGTCATAACTATCCATATTTATCTTTGATGAAGGCAGGACGCGGCTGCTTCACAAAATAAACAAGTTCAGAACGCAAACTTACCGTTACTTACCGTTTACTTATCTTATCTTATCTTTGGATGGGGGCCGGGGATCCCAGTGACACTTCGACCCATGGGGATATTTTGTGTTCAACCCCTTGTACCTATCCTATGGCCACATCACCGAATATGTCATGCATGAGCAAGACTATGCGTCTTAGTGGGAGGGATTTGAATTCCCTTGGGTTCGGATAGGCAGAGCCTAGACCCATTCTTTTTGCCGCGAATGCGTCACATTCACATAGGAGATGTGAAACGGTCTCCAATTGTTCACCGTTACTTACCGTTCGCCACGCGAGGCACTCGCACAAGTACAGTGTGTGAGCTTTTAGGAAAACGTTAGGTAATCCCGTAAAATCGACCTCTGTCTCTGTCTTACTACAGTCGTAGTACATTCGCGTAATGTTAACAATAACCGAAGCACACCGAAGTATTCAAGGCCCGAATGTTTTACTAAAAGCTCATCACGCACTGTAAAAAGCTGTGAAGTTTGCGAATATTAAAAATATAGGCATCGCCCAATATTCCATGTACCTACAGCGAGGCTCTACATTAAATGTCGTAGATCTCGACAGCCACTACCCGGAGAAAAGGTTTTTGATGATTAGAGGAATAGTTGCGAGGTTTAATAAGCTCTTACAATAATTGTAAATAGAAAGTAGAAGCAGGATCTGCAGTCTGACTAGCGCAGTGAGCGCTATAGTACTGACATTCCCTTCTGTACTTTTTCATTTTATGACCGATTCTTCATTCGTAGAAATAAATAAAAGAGCAATAACACACGTGCCGTAAACCGTCAATCCTACAAATGGAGGACTTAGTGCCTCTAAAGGCTTTATTGTTATACTCTACTTCGATATTATTGCATCTTAAAAGAATAATAATAATTTTAGGGTAGTTCTTGACATGTAATAAACCATATTGTGTCCAAGATTAATGGCTAAAAGCAAAAACTATACAGTTTATCTCCTCTATACTATGTCCTCTATGCTAAACATGAAGGTACATAGTGAGCTCTAAATCTAAACGCAATAGTAGATAAAAATATGAGTTCATTAAAATTCCCAAACGTTACTAATAAATAATTCAATTCTTCCCACCTATTTTCATATACGTATACTGTGATTTAAAATAATGTCCAATATTAAATGTGCAGTGTCCAGGTGTCCAATGTCCCTGATCTGCTGTTTCGCCCGCGATGCCTTCGCCCTGGCCCAGCTGAAAACCAGCGCTGTGGTTCGCGCAGCACATGCTGAGCATCTTTTTAACGTTGTGTTTTTTTTTCAAGTAGTTTTAAGTTTAATCATGTATGCATAATGCAATGTTCAATAAATGTGTTTTTGTTTATTATTTTCTTTCTCCAGTATCTTTGGACAATATCCATTGTCTAATATCCACTAATTAACTGGATTCCAATTCCATAAACCTAAATGAAACACTTTGTAATTGATTATGTTTTCATATTGAACAAATTACCAAACAGGAGTACAGGAAATAATTTTCTCTCATAATCGATTTCTAGAAAAGGATAAGATCTGAATACCTAAGATCTGAAAACTTTAATTTAAACTCCATCTTACCTGTAAGTATTTCAGATATAGCGCAGTGCATTTTGCAAACTCCGTTCATTGGTATTTTCTTACCTTCTTTGAATTTCCAAGCATAATTTTTTAATACAGCTTTCAGGAATAAAATTGAATAAACTATACGGAAATGTCAGTAGATTTCAGTAATGAAATTGAAAACCAGGATGAAAAAATTGTGGAATAAATATTGTAGGTATATAGTGCTTATAAATAGTATATAAAATTCTAATTTCATCATTATCATCAGCAGCCTACTCTAGTCCACTGCTGGACATAGACCTCTCCCAGGGCGCACCATTGAGCCCGATCTTCGATTCTTCGATTTTCTTAGATTCTAATCTGTTGCTCTGAAATAAGTACGTTACGTCATAACATAATACAGAACAGGGTCGTATCCAGGGAAGGGTATTCTATATTCCCCCTTTAACCCGTCTCCTAAATCCCAAAGACCATAGAAAAATTTCGAGGTGTCCAACTTTTGTAAGGCATTTTTTTCTTGCTACCGACATCGAATACTAAATCCAGCGAAATATTACATTAGAAATGTAATAGAGGCACGCGAGTGGTGCCACAAAATGTGTACTCAGGTGGGTGGGGCTTAAAACGGAGTGCGAGCGGCGAGTCAATCGCGCCTTGCGTTTGATTTCTAATTTGGAAATCTATGGGGGCATAATACGATCCTATGTAAGAGTTACGTTGACTGATATTCGCCTTTGTGACACCGCCGTAAGATCTCTTTTTGTTCAAATACTAATTTGAATGTCATCATCATCAGCAGCATCATCAGAACTCGTCTATCCCAGCGGTTGTCGGTTCTACGACAGATGTGACCGGCCCACTGCCACTTCAGCTTGCTAATCTTATGAGCTATGTCGATAACTTTTGTTCTATGCCGATCTCCTCATTTCGGATTCGATCCAGCAGAGATACTCCGATCATAGCTCTTGCCATAGCACGCTGAGCGACTTTTAATTTGTGAACCAGTCGCATCATCAGTGTCCACGTTTCGGCTCCGTAGGTCATTACTGGTAGGACGCACTGGTTAAAGACTCTTGTCTTTAGACATTGAGGTATGGGCGACGAGAAGATGTAACGTTTGAATGTCATTGTGTGAGAAATGTGTTGCATTATTTTCAATTCGCACATAGTGGCGTGAGGTTTGGTGACATCTTTTACGGAAATTTTGTTGGAAGTTACTCGTCTAGTATATAATATGTCGCTGACTAAATCAACAAAAATACTAACGAATGTTTACGTGTACTACATACGTAAACAAAAACTTATCAACATTCTAATCTCGGCGTAATTATAATTTGAAATGACTAAGTCATGATGACTATAAAGAAATAAGTTATACGAGTACGTTCTAATAAAGACATAACTACGAGTATATAAGTGTAATATTACCGTTTTCCGGTCGACCTAAAAAACAGGAACTGCTAAATGTTTCGTGCCGGAGAAACGTTGACAATTTAGTAGTGGGCCGACAAATTGGTGCTGTGAAAAATGAGTATCCGCCAGCGCTTCCGGTCTACAAATACAAAACAGAATAGACTACCTAATGAAAAATGAGCCTAACTTTTTTAAGCTAACATACAATATAAAGAATTCAACGAGATAGTCAATTAGTGTCATTGAGTTACGATAAACCATTCTTAAGGAATAACCACCGCAATTATAAGTAGGTATAAATACAATACAGAATAGACTACCTAATGAAAAATAAGCCTAACTTTTTTAAGCTAACATACAATATAAAGAATGCAACGAGGTTGTCAATTAGTAGCATTGAATTATGGTAAACCATTCTTAAGGAATAACCACCGCAATTATAGGTAGGTATAAATACAATACAGAATAGACTACCTAATGAAAAATAAGCCTAACATTTTTAAGCTAACATACAATATAAAGAATGCAACGAGATACTCAAAACTGAGGTAGTCATTTAGTAGCATTGAATTATGGTAAACCATTTTTAAGGAGTAACCACCGCAAATTTTAAGTATATCTACATATACGTTTAGGTATTTAATTGTTTTACCAAATTTATAAAAAAATTGACAACTGTAGTGATTTCCCAGTAACCAAAGTCGTTGTCCACAGCAATTAGTTTCAGCTATTGCCCACTCAGATTTAGGAAGTTAAACAATAAAAGGTAGGTACCTAGTTTTATGAAAATAGTTCAGACTAAGTGAGAGGCAGTTTTCATTGGCTGATGATGGGAAATCGGTCATTCCCCTATAAGCTAAACTGCAACTCCGATCTACATAAACAGATAGACTATTCGGCTCACATAGCTTAGGTAACAAAAAGAACTAAGTATGTAGAAAATTAAATGTCGAAAATGTGGTTCTTAGATAGACCTGCCATGAGAGTGTGTGGCATGGAATAGAATGTATTCAAGAAATTAAAGAGTTAGAAGATGTTTAATGGTACAGTCGCCCACAAGCTATAGTATACATTAGCAATAGGATACATTTCAGATTCTCAAATTATGACGTATTGGGTAGGTTGACCTATGCTCGACTGTGCAATCTGAAATGTATTTCAATGGTGTATGAGCAGAAATGTTCTTTGATTCTGAAAAATAATCTTCTTGTCATTAATTCGAGAGACTTTTTGAAAAGCAAATAAGTGGACTTTCGTTAACAGGAATCATAAGAATATTTTACTAAATATTATGGAGATAGAGACATTACCTAATTCACCTGTGTTTAAACCATTTCCCTGTATTCGTTATGTACGGGAAGCCGGATCTATTTGTGGCTACCCACATACTGTACTATAATAGTATATCTTATAGCAAGCTATCTCCCCCGAAATCCGCTTAAGTGAGAAATACAGCCTGGCTCGCCGCGAGCCAAAGATATAATTCACGGACGTCATTAGAGTCATTACAGTAATGGCCGCCAGCGTCGGTAGGTGGCGCTGAATTTTTGATATGAAAATATCTTATATATAACTCATGAAATATTTGTAAATAGTAGGGTTAAATGTTATTGATGACGAAGTTATTAGCTTTTAGAAAGACGACACTTTTTCCGAACACCCAGACTGCCATACTTCATGACATGACTGGGTCGTCTGAGCCCTATGGGCCAGGAGCGGGTTTTGGGGCGAACCCCTTTCCCGGGCGGAATCTCGGAGGGGTAACTACCCCCCCATCATTGACTGCCTCTAAAAGAGGCGTCAATCAATCAGTCAATGACCGGGGGGTAGTTACCCCTCCGAGATTCCGCCACCCACCATTTTCACCCAGTCATGTCATGAAGTATGGCAGTCTGGGTGCATGTTCAGAAAAATTGTGTCAAACTTTTTGCTCGTCTTTTTTAAAGATATGTAAAAACAAATAATATCAATGAAATCATCGATAAACAATGTTCATTTTGAAGCCCCCCCCCCCCCCCCCCCCCCCCCCCTGCCATATATGAAATCCTCTGTACCAGCAGCCTTAAGAGGGTGGTCTGCGCGTGAAAAATCGTGACGTTTCGATTGTTAATTTCTTCATTACTATAAATTTTCTGAAAAAAGGAATTTTATGCAAACATTCATATTCACAAGGAATATAAAATATATAACTTTATTTTGATTTTATAGCGGGTAAACATTTAACTATTTTTCACGCGCAGACGGGTGGTCTTAACAATTAAATACCTAATAATACAAGCCAAACGCGTAACGTAATCATGATTATTGTAAATACGTAGCCCATCAAAAACATTTCTGTAAAAAGAGGTCAAGTCTCGTCTTTTCCGTTTGGCCATAAAAAGCAGTGAGATCTCATGTATAACCAAGTCTGCGGATTATCGCAGATTTGGTTACGTTCGTAAGATTAGCAAGCTGAAGTGGCAGTGGGCCGGTCACATCTGTCGCAGAACCGACAACCGCTGGGGTAGACGAGTTCTGGAGTGGAGACCGTGTTTGGGCAAACGTAGTGTGGGACGCCCCCCTGCTAGATGGAGCGACGATCTGCGCAAGGTGGCTGGCAGCGACTGGATGAGAAGAGCCGAAGATCGGGCTCAATGGCGCGCCCTGGGAGAGGCCTATTTCCAGCAGTGGACTAGAGTGGGCTGCTGATGACTGACTGGTTACGTTCGTATTATGACACTGAACTTGACACTTTAATTTTAATCATAGAAAACTAAGTACAGTGATGTATCAATTTCATTAGATATTTGTATCTCAATTAAAATTCAATGTGACTCGGCCGTTGCGCAGGAGTGCAAGACCTCATCATAATATTCTGCTCAATCTACTAAAGTCACGGGCTCAGTGTACGTACTACGGAGTGCACTAATTGATATAGGATTCTTGGTATTCTAGTGCGGTTAAGCCTACGTAACTCTTTCAACAGAGTAGTAGGAGAGTAGATGAGTCTTTCGAACGATTTTTTTTTGTTATATTTGAGTAGAACCTATTAAAGAATCTGTAATACAAAGTTATAGGCAGATTAATGCAGGCCAAAATGCTTTTTCTCTGCTCGACTTGGCGGGGGCACTGCCGTTCCTCCAGATTTACAAATCCGGAAATCCTTCTCCGTGGTCACATGTACCGGAATTAAACCCATGGCGACGACCACAGGCACGTAAAGCGATTTTACCGCCAATTCGACCATACAGGAGGTTTTCTTGTATACGGGATGTTAGATAAATGTTAGATAAAAATACATACTCGTACTACAGTCCCTTTATGGAGTGAAAGCAACAAATCTAATGTTATTTTTCGCCCAAAGTTGAACGGTCAAGCACGGTCTATGGTTAAATACTGGACTTATTGAAACGAATCCTATTGAAGATCGTTTACACACAAAACCATTCAAGTGAAATGATCAAAGCCTACAAAATATCTTTTCAAAGTTTCTTCAAATTGGCTCTTGAAAACCTTGGTTGGGGACATTTATTTAAAAAAAAGTTTAAAGCTTGTCGATAGCCTGTCGTTCCCACTCATAATCCTCTTTTCCTTTGACACTTTTTACGCAATCTTTTTTCATTTGATCTGCCCACTCACTACCAATTTTTTCCAATTTCCTTTACTTGTTATCTCTTTGAATCACTCCATTTGACCGAGTAACGTGTTTCATATGGGCGACTAATATTTCTATTGTTACATGATAGAGATCTTAGGGCTCGTTCACCACTAATCAAAGAAATTAAATTACTATTTATTTTTTATTTTATTAATACTTTTGCGTTCTCTACCAGCTGACTTTTGGGCATATAGATATTATGTTGTGGCGGCAGACAGATATACTAGCGTAAGTATATGACAATAGAACCGGAAATCTGTGACACAACTGATTTGAAAATTGTCACATCTTTGTCATCTTTTGATGTGACAATTCGATTTTTTTTAGTTTTGATTTGACAAAATTTTGTTAAAATTGTATGGCCTCTGACTTGATGACTAGATGTATGGTTTAAATCGATGCCACTAATGTACAAATCGCAATTATTATCCAAATTCTAACCTAATCTAAACCAACCAAACGGTTTCGTAATTATCATTATAGCCATTATCACGCTAAGTACCTAAATAATGCAGTATTTTTACCCGACTGCCCTAGGAGAGAGAGATTTAATAAAGTTTATTGTTATTTTTTGTTTGGCATAAATTATTAGATCGCATCAAGACACAATTACACATTTTTCACCAACACCGTCTGACAAGAATCATGTTGCAATTTCAGTTGCTTGTTCGAGCCCTGTCCGATCTAAGTAATAAAAAGAACCCTAAGAACCCTATTAGGGTAATAAATAACAACCCACAAGTACATTACATGTACATATAACGTTACTTTTGTTGCGATTTTGTATTCAATTGCGGCTCTCCGGTGAAGTATGGCGTCGGAACAAATAAAAGGAGCGTGTAATGTGATTTAGTACATCCCCTATCAGCCAGCCAGCATCGCGGGCAGAGGGTCAAACGCCAGCCAAACCGTGCGATAAATAATATCCTCCTGTATCTCTTTACCACGAGAAATAAAGAAACAAATAAATACGTAAAGGTTTTTTATGACGTTCCATTTTACCTCGAATATATCTTTTTCGAGCTTGTTTTATGATTAAAATGGATCTTGTAACCGTTTGAGGCGTTTAGAGGATAACTTTAGGGTATAATTGCTGCAAATTAGGCAAAACTTTTTTCTTTTGACTTTGCGTTGCCAAGAATAGATACTGATTGTTATGTAAACGCAAATGCCAAGGTCTGCTACTGTTGCCAAAAAGCTACTTGATATGCTACTCATATAAAAAATAGGTATATAGGTACCTGTTTATTTCTTTTAACAGTCAATTAAATTAATTTGAATAGGTATAGGTAGTTGAATGACATACTCAAACAAGCAAGTGTGTAACACACTAAAGATATACTTTCAGAATTAATTTTCTTGAAAAAAAAAATTATCTATGGATTTAGATGAAATCATCTCAATTCAAATACATTAAAGAAATAAATAAATAATTTATTTCCGAAACACACACAAACAATTAGGTACAGAAGATAAAAATAATATTAAACAAATATATTATAAAAAGTAATTAAGTTTGATGAAGGTGGACGTTACGTTGGACCAATAAAATATATTGTTCAATTAAATATATATTTTTTATTATGTCGGTATTAATAGACGGGCAGCATAATGCTGATGCGTCTATGTCAGTGTTGGAAAATTTAAAGCATATCAATTTAAAAAATTAAATTAGGTAAATAAGATAAGAAGATGATTATAAGTTATAAATAAAATATTGATTCATAAATCATAATATTATAATTTTTTTTTACTTGAACTAAATTATTCGAAATTAAACTTTTTTACTTGGACAAAGTATTTTATTAATCAAAAATGAACTGAAATGAATTAGTTGAACTGAAATATATACCAAAACTTGGCGGACACACGATTGTGTCTAGATTTTCGTAATTAAAAATGAGCCTGAATTTTTTTTCATTGAGTCACTATTATTTAATACAAACATTGTCATTTATGGACTAATCAGGTGTTAGTATTTTTTATAAATTCTATTTATAGAATTTGTTTTATATTTTTTTGAAAAGTCTGTCAAAATATGCATAGTAATAAGTTTATTACCACTTCCTTTCATAGAACTAATGCTTCTTCTCAAAGTCTGCGGCGGTAGTCAGTCACCATCAGGACTGTCTGCTTATCTGCTTAAATTTTATAGAAGCTAGTATTTATACTAGCTAGTATTTATACTAGCTTCTATAAAATATAAGCAGATAAGCAGACAGTATTTATACTAGCTTCTATAAAATATAAGCAGATAAGCAGACAGTCCTGATGGTGACTGACTACCGCCGCAGACCTTGAGAAGAAGCATTAGTTCTATGAAAGGAAGTGGTAATAAACTTATTACTATGCATATTTTGATAGATTTTTCAAAAATATAAAACCATTTTCTTCGTTTATCTAATGGTCAGCTCTATAACTCACTCGTAGGTCGCGAGACGTCACGCAAGGTTTTATTAGAGGACTTTATTTATGTGACGTCATTCCTAGCGTCGGTGTCGGTTATTATGGTAATGGTAAAGCCTAATGATAAATGATAATACACTCGTTCAATGTAGAATGCCGATTTTATGAATAAAATTGTGTGGCGTCGCGTCTATCAACAAAATTAATTTGACTGAACAACTAGCCAAGTTCGTGTGACAAAACGAACGGGAATTATTTAATTCTACATGACGAAATCCGAATTACTAACTACCTGGATTTAATTATACCTTTACACTGTGGAATTTAAAGGGAGCACAGCTAAAACGTCTGCCAAATACTAATGACGGTAACTTCGGTGTAGAAAACAAGCTACGTAACAGTAATGCCCTTTATTATATTGAACTTGTAAGTTGAGTCAAGTTACTCACTTTAATGATCAATTGGATTGAAGAAAGGAAGATGTACGGAAACAGAAAAATACGTGTCTATTAAAACTCTGCTTTCTATACCTCTGAAATGCAAGGAAATGATTCAGGAAACTGTCTGGGTTTTTGCTTTGCCAATTTCACAAGACGTCATAACAATCCCTAGAACTTATAAGGTCAGGATTAACTTTGTGCTGCGACAGCCTGGGGCGGTACAATCCTTTTACATATTTCTGCCACAAAGCAACATTAATACTTGCATTTCCGTTTCGGTTTGAAGGGTAAGAGAGCCAGCGTAATTACCGCACATAAGGTAAGTTATCTAAGTTCTCAAGTTGAGGTCAAGTTAGCGAAAACTGTTTAATAACATTATAATGGGGCTCACCTTAAATCGGCGGTTACCACTTACCATCAAGTGCCTCGTATATGCTCGTCAGCTCACTTATAGGTAAAATAAAAAAACTTGGCTTCCACACTGCTTTGCATCATAATGTGAATAGGCAACGATTTGAAGTCGAACCGGGCGCGAGAGTTCAAACTTAGTAGACATTAATCACTCGAAACGAGTGAGGAAAATAGTGTCCAAACTTTTGTGCCTGAAAAGATTGTGCCAGCCTTCGAAACGGAAAAATCTTGTATTTGATGATTTAGTTTATATTGAAATGAAATGCAAGCGTTTCTACTTATTCTTTAGATCGTTCAACACAATCTCCTTGGGATGAGTTAGTATACTAAAGAACGGGTTGGTTTGATTGTATATTCTTCCAACCTTCCAGTAGATTCCAAATCGCTCTGTCCATGCCACAAACTTAATGGTATCCTAGGACATCTTAGCCGTTTCTATATTGCCTTTATACCTCAGTGTTATGCTACGCAACATGAAGTTATGAGTACTTGTTTTAAAAGAAGAATACAAGGGAAATGATGTTTCTCTGAAATTTCTATAGCATTATCAATAGATTATTTTAACTTCTCGTACTTACACGTATACGAAATAAAACTACCCTTTCGAAAATCGCAGCACTTCTTCTACATTCTGTATCATACGCAAACTCCTTTAGTAGTAAAGTGCAAATAAACAGACAGAATGATGGATAGCGAGTATTCATTGTTATTGTGTTAGCGGATATCTCAAGGTCTATTCCTTCATGTTTTAGCCTTCTCTATTATTCCCTTTTTTGCATTAGCCAGCTTTATCGGGCACGTTATAAATACGATGTGCAAAAATTTCACTTATGGTCGCTAAAAATTACATATTTTTTCGTAAACACCTCACCGTCAATGCCTGGCTATTTAAGTAATTACATAATACGTTACTTTTATACGTATTTCTCAATACTGAAACGTTATGGGTCTAATGATAATAAAATCAACAATCGTCTTCAAAAACTTACACTATAAAAGACCTAAAGAAGACCTAAACGTAAAACGACGTTTCAGTAGTATAATACGGCTAAATTAAGAATGTCGTGTCATCTGTCAAACATTTAGAACATTGAATGATTTTAAAATTAGTTGCTAACCATGCGCTAATCCTTTGCTAATCCATAACCACCATTTTGCTTTGCATAAATATCACCTTAGGTTTGCGGTTACTGCTTCTTTGTTTACGTTTTTTTGAGCATAGACATTTGACTAGCCTTTCCAATGTTACTTAGTATGTTAAAGAAATCTTACCTACATACTTTTCTGCATTTTATGATCTGTGTACCATAGAAAATACCACAGAAATTGGACTAGCCCTCAAATTTCAAATACACATACGTACATAAACTCACGTCTACAACACAAAATATAATATTTTGTGTCCATAATCCCCGAGGGGGTAGACAGAGGAACCACCGACAGATAGATCCCACTTTTCGCCGTAAGATTTGGCGGACAGACGTAATAGGTGCCGAGCCTATCGCCATCTACTAGGTGTAAAATAGTATCCACAAAATCCCTTAGTCGCTTCGTACGACACCCACGGGAAGAGTTAGGGTGGTGCTATTCTTTATAGCCGACACGACACTTTCGAAAATACAATATATAGACGTCAATAGCTACCTACAATATAAGCTTAAAGGAAAGAGCTTTGAAGGCACGAAGTTCCTTACTTTAAGAATATAAGAATAGCGCTTCTATGTATATTGTCAAACTGACTTTGTATTTACGGAAGCTCCAGGGTCGCCCCTGCCTTTCCACAAACTACCGAACGTTTTATGTTCTGCTATTTTAAGTTTTATGTAACTATTTTACTAAATATGCATTCTAAAATAAAGGTCTTATGTTGTTGCTTCGAATAACATAAAATACAGATTTGCTTTAACTCAATTCATTAGCACTAGCTCCGCCAATCGAAAAAAACATACCTTTTATTTAAAAAAAACTCGATAGGGCGAGTATTTTTAACGCTAGCATTAATAACCTGTTTGAATTTTTGAAGTTACCATACGCATTTCCGCTAAAAACGACCTCGTAGAGTTTTTTAAATCAAAGAGATAGTATAAGTATACCAAAACGAAAAGAGTGCTCTCTCGCTCTATCAACTTGCATGTATGGAAAGTGCTGCCTCGAAGCTTATTGTTCTTGAACTAATCCAATTAGTATGAAACAAACAAACAAAAAGGCCACGCTTAATTATTTTATTTATTTATTTTATTGTTGTTTGTGAGTAAATATAAAAATAAATAGAAACCAAAAAAATCTCTTTATTTTTAAATTTTGTTCAGGAAAATTTCCTCTGAATTTGCCGTGCTTCCAACAAGTAACATTATCATTTCAAAGTATTTACTAACAAGTACCTACCCACTTAAGATACGAGATTTCCTAATTATAAGTACATGATAAAAATAATAAAGCGATACACAAACTGTAGTAGGTACTTGTATGCATTTCTTTGTGAGCTCACAATTACAATGCGACTGGCTGATTATTAGTAAAAAATAATAATTCGAAAATGGAACACGTTAATTTGGCTCGTTCCTTATTACCTACTACAGTTTGTGTATCGCTTTATTATTTTTATCATGTACTTATAATAAGGAAATCTTGTATCTTAAGTGGGTAGGTACTTGTAAATACTTTGAAATGATAATGTTACTTGTTGGAAGCACGGCAAATTCAGAGGAAATTTTCCTGAACAAAATATAAAATAAAATGTCATATTTCATGATCTTCCTTTTATTTAAGATGCTATGTTATTTAGGAAAAAATAATCCTTATGATTAACCCTTTCGACCGTTATCATAAAATACATGTATTTTTTTTTCACATTTGGCGGGTTCGATTTCCGGCTGAGACAGGCGATTTAAAAAAAATCTGTGAATGCAGTTCTACTTATTATTAAAAATAAAATGATGTCTTCTTTCAGTAAAATATCCTATCTTCAATATTTAATGTACTTTCCCTCCGTGTGGCGTGGCCGTGGGACGCCCTGTATATACAACAAACTACCTAGTCTAGGCGTACAATAATGTCATGAAAATAATGTTATATTAATGTCAATTACATTTGTCATTGTTAAGTGAAGCCAAGAGAATTCATCTATCTATGCTCGAGCACTGACAGTGCTCAGTGACACTGTAATATGCTTTTTCATAGCACCATTTGCGCAATTCATATTTAAACTCTGGGAGCTCTAGCCGGCAGATGATTATAAATTTTTACGGACATGAAAAATATGCTCTTGTGATAAAAACTCGTTTTAAAGGCGGGGTAACATAAATCATTTCCTCTTTCCCACAGAAGCATGGAAACAGACCCTTTAGTTGTATATTGGTTAATATTACTTTTGACAAAGACACACGTTTCATATATGTAAAAGGAGGGCAGTGTAAGAATATTTTTTTTTTTTAAATAAGTTATTCACATGTGTCTTTTTGTTGAGCCTTGCACATAGATCTCACGCACTTCTTTTGAAATCTAAAAACCTTGTCTGTTACTGGAATTGCCCCATAGTAAAAGGCCATATCTTAGGTTAGACATTACGTCGCCATGGAATAGCAACAGTGCAGTATCCAGGGAAGCAGTTCGCGCAAGACGTCGCTTTTTGCTTGGTTTTGATCAGCGGCCACTGGTACTCAGATACCACTACTTTAGCCGGTAATAATGTACAACAACCTTGGGATCTTCAAGGCCAGTGTGGATAGGCATTTACTGGACCCGCATGCTCCATCGTCGACCTCATCGTCGCTTACCATCAGGCGAGATAGAGGTCAAATGCCGGTTTATGAGTCATTTAACTAGACTCTCTATATCTCCCATTAAATCAAAAACCCTTGTAAAAGTACCCCGGTCGTAATTGGTCCAATCTGACTGTCCAGCACGTATTGCAAATGACATAAATGACCCCGATTTATGTACAGCTATTGAAGCTCTCCAATCTGTATTAACGGGCTCTCTGTTAGGGCCCTTTCTCATTGAATATATGTCGATGAAATTCCTCATAATAGGGAATGGGATACCTACAGTCCGTCGAAGTATCTATGCGTCTATTTAAGTAATTGACAAGTACTTACATAGGTGAGTATTTATGTTAATTTAATACATCTATTAATTTTTAATTTCAGCATTTATTATCATTTCATTATCGTCATGTACACATACTCTGCCTGCTCAAATCTATCACCTTTCTCTATCTCGATGGTTAGCAGGGAAAAAAACTCGAAACGAGTTATGCTATACCTTTTGTACATATTTTTTTTGGTTAATTAAATTGTTTTGTATCCTTGTATGTGTGTGTATAATAAATATTATATGATTATAAGATTTCTGAATATTGCTCAAATGCATATTTGAGTTGTCTATCTCAATGGCTATATCAAAACTAAAATATCTGTTAAAATTTACCTTACAATATTTACTTCATATCGAATGTTCGAATTATGTTGACATTACAATGTGCATAATAATGTAGGTATGTTTAATGTGAATACCTAATATAAGTATGTGCTTTTGACTGTATAGGTATATGAATACAAAATTTTACGTGTTAATATATTATATTATATATATGTAGATTGTAACGTAAAGTAAAAGTAAAATACACTTTATTACACAAATATAAAACAACAAACAAGAGATAGAGAAGTAAATAGTGAAGTACGATTTAGGCGGCCTTATCGCTAAGAGCGATCTCTTCCAGGCGACCTTCGGGCAGAGGAAATTATTTCGAGAAAGAGGTAGTAGGTGTGCAAGTATTATGGAAAACATTATATAAGAGAATTGAGATTGTATCATACTTAAAGAAATAATTTTATTTGTAAATCGAAAAATATTGTATGAGTAACTTGATTGGAAATGAACCCTATAAGTCCTGACGCTATATCCTAATCTTCCTCATAAACTAAATAAAGCTAAGTAAGTATCGATAAATTTATCGATATCCTGTAGTCACTAGCCTGACCAATTAGCCGTGATGCTGTACAAGCTGATCATTTGTCCTGAATGAGCAGTTGTGTTCAGTGTTGATAAACAAATTGCTTTCAAAGTATGGACATTAATTTCTTGTGTATTGTATGTTGTTTGTAGTTTTACACCACTTCTTATATAGGTGCGATGTTCTTAACTCTGGGTGCATGCTTAAAATCAGTGCTGACGGGTCAGCAATACGACATAAAACGCAAAGCGTTACGTAGATACAAAAAAGATTCTGTAAACAGAAAAGAAAATGAAAGGTCATTTTTGAAGATATCACAAATTTCTCGTTATTTGGATTAATTTAATTTCTCAAATCTTATATCATGGCATCATAATGGCCAATTCAAAATAGCAGACCTAAAAAATCTGTTAAAACAACGTGGTGCGAGTCTGAAGGAGTTTGGTGGAAAGGTTACATGTTGATATTTGGCTTTATATGCTAATTTAAATTTATTAAACTAAAATCTTTACAAATCATCCAGTATTAATCAAAATAATCATTATTTATTTATCAAATTATTATCATTGAAAGCAATAAATTATGTTTTAAATTGTATAAATTATGTTTAGAACAAAATCATCTTTAAGTTGTACACGTAAACGTCGTATTTTGTAATTATTTTTTAATCTGTGCTAGTAGCGCCTCTAGTGGTGAAACTTGCAGGATTATCTAACAGAGCCAATATAATGATTATCTCCTCATTATGATAGTTTCTGTTAGTGTGATTTGCTTGTTTTTCTTTCCTCTGAGATGGCAATAAAGTCTCCCGTTTTTTGTTTTCCTTTCGAAAAAGGGCCATGATCGCCACATAAATTCAGTTTTCAGTCAACCCTTATCCCTAAGCCTGCAAATAAATTGTTCTGTTTTGTCAAGTGCTGTCCAAGACAACACAGTGTTAACTGAAACAATATGTTTACCTATGGTAACGATCTGCGTAAGGTGGCTGGCAGCGACTGGATGAGAAGAGCCGAAGATCGGGCTCAATGGCGCGCCCTGGGAGAGGCCTATGTCCAGCAGTGGACTAGAATAGGCTACTGATGATGATGATGATGATAGGTATACTGACGTGGACTGCATATTAATTAAACGACAATACATTTTCTTTGAATACGACTTCTACGTCGTAGGGCCTGCGTTACTGAGACGGCTAATTCGTAGCACATTTAACTCTATTTACGATTTTGACGTGCTACGGAAAACACTGCTCACATACGTTGGTAAAATTAAAAAATATGCAGTGTCGTTCAGCCAACAATGAATCTAGAATGAACCTGACCAAACCGAAATATAAAATTATCCATCCATAATCTGTGAAGGATATAATTTAAATTTTTTATAAGTGAGCACTCAAATGTTATTTCTATGTCAATAAATAATGAAGTTCTTTGCAAAAAGAAAACTTTCCCCCTTTCGTCTAGGTAACCGTTAAATATAAGACATCGAATTTACGCCTACTCTCTCTCTCTCTATTTAAAATTCCAACTTATACTTTTCCGATAAATTTTTTTCATTTTTTTACAAAGATATTATCGGACTAAAGAAATCTTTAACTTCTTTTTAACTTCCAATCGATTAAGTGTTATACGTTGAAACTATAATAGTTCGATGGGGTCTTCTCGAACTAAAGTCGTAGGGAATCCTGAGACATTTCAAGAGAAAAATATTTGTTAATGATGGCTGCCAAAAATAAATTGAAATGATGTGGAGCTTTCATGTTAGCCATGGCGAGGCCGAAAGCCGAGCTCCGCGTAGGGCGAAGCCCGGAGCGTCCCCCCGCCTTCAGGCGCCGCAGGTCTAATATTCTGAATGTCAGATGAAAATTGGATTACTGGTTCTAAGATCTTGGAGTATCTTGGGATTTTGGAGTATAATTACATAGTAGGATCTCTGAAACGGTAACAGTTAGGTGGTTCGAAATCGAATTTAGGTGGCTCAAATGTTTATGACCATGGTGACGTTGCCACATCTGAAACCTTGAGGAACTGATGAAGACCGGAAAAAGTAAGGGCATCTCCACAATGGTACGTTGAGGGTTACTTAAATTTTTAATTTAGAGTTATTAATGTTAAAGTAAATGACGAAGTTTCAAAAACGGTAACAATTAATATATTCCCGACACGTTAATAGTGTTACCAACAACCGGCATTTCCACACATTATCTCCGAAATCACTAGTCGAAACACGCCCCGTTATGAGGGCAACGCCACAGAATACACACAGAAGGTCCGCGCAATACAAACGCGTGAAATCGGCTCACGCACACACGGGCTGCGTACGTATGGGCGATCTCAGAGGAAGTCAAAGGAACTCGGGTGCGAAATATACGCGGTGTGGCGCAATCGTGTGGTAGTTATACTTTATTGTACTTCCCCAGAAATATTTTTCACAAGGCTGTTTCTTTGAAACTGGGAATTATAACAGCTAGTGCTACAGTTGAGTGACATAATCAAAATCGCGGACGCCCGGTGCGAACCTTCTGTGTGTATTCTGTGGCAACACTAAATACACGAGAAGTTACGAAGAAAAGCCCCAACTTCAGAGTCATAACAACTAGTTGTACGACTGTTTTATTTGTTTTGCCTCAAGTTATTGCGCTGCGCAGGGTAGGTATTTTGGCCTAACTTACCCGGTAACTGAATATAAACAAGGATTGAGAGTAAAGTGGAACTTTAGTGACAGGGAAGAAATATAGCGAAATATTAAAAGTTAAAATGTACGTACCTCAAGGCTGTCAGAAATTGCGAGAAGGAAGGGGTTACGGAATCTTTTATGATAACTAATTTTATAGGTAATTCCGCCTAGATGATTAGAATAAAATTAAAATGCCTAGTTAATAATATATACCTACTTTTTAAATAAAAGTTCCCGAAGGTTGCCTGGAAAAGGTCGCTCTTAGTGATAAGGCCGCCTAAATTGTACTTCACTGTTTCCTTTTCTATCTCTTGTTTGTTGTTTTCCTTAACTTTTTTTTAAAGTATTGTCATATGCCATTCATGAAATTAGGTAGGTAATTAAATTACTTAATAAAGTTTTCTTTAATTTACTATAAATAGTAGATTAACATAATTTAAAAATTATGTTAATTTTTAACTATATTTCGAACTAGGTAGGTACTTCTTACAATGAGTATACTCGTTTGTTACGTCTGGTATTAAGTATATAAGGTCCTTTTTTATTGGTAGAAAATATTGGAGGGGTGTATGTGCTGGTCATTTGTACCACTTTAAACGAAAAAATAGCTTTGTTACTTGTATGAAAATTTTCCATACTTAAGAAAAATAAACCCCATTATTTTACGCCTTGGTGGCTTAAACTCATCCATGTCGTTATGAATGAAACGAGTATCAATCATACTTTTTATTTCAGTATTAGAATAGCAATAATTTATTCATTTGTAGATTTTTCTAAAAAAAAATGTCATTTTTCGAAAATGTAATAAATAAAAAAAATGGCCTGTCTTTATTGTTATAACCTATAGATGACCTCCTAGAAATATTTAACGCTAATAAAATAGGACCCTATATATGTATATAAGTGCATGTACAAATACGATATAGAAAGACTAGATTTAAACAAAACATAATAGCTACGATCATTTCGACGCATGTGGCCAGAAACGCAAATTGCCGTATACGCGAAATACCATTTTTCATATACGCAAATGACCAGATAGGATCTTTCGACGCATAGTACAATATATTCATAAACTAAATTCTCCATAGCTATTACAAAGTTAGATACTTACAAGAAATAAGCTAATAACCATCCACCGTTTTAACCGTAGGTTAAAATTTGTTAGAACACACTAAGTGATAATAAAAAAACATTACCATCGTTTAAAATTTCTCCAATAACAATACTTCCGCGCCTAAGAGTAACTTTTAAAACGTTTTCTCGAAGGCTAATGACTCAAAAGTTTTTGGGGATACGCAAAAAAAATACCGAACTCCGAATAGGCGGGATCGTCTAAAGTAATTTGGTGGAAGCGAATGGATACACGACGAAAAGAAAAAGTTCCAGGGCGGACTGATCTGAATAATAATAATGTGCCTACGTGATTCTCATTTGTACATATTATACGTAAGGAACGAGCCATTCAGTGCACACATCCTCTATATTACACAAACATGAAATATATGAAGCAGACGTCACAAAACTTCGCCTACACTGAGTACTTACAACCATCTCACTTACACCTATTACATCCAAAGAGGATATCCTTTTTCTCGTCGTGTAAGTACGCTTCATTACTACACTACATTGGCAAAATATTGAAGCGTGGCATAAATTTCTGACAGTCCGTCCTACAAGTGAAACTTACTAAGTTACAAATATACTTACTATATTCGAGTACTTTCTCCATAGTGTTACCTTCAACTGTGTGTGCGATTTTACTAGCTGGTGTGAAGTCTGCTCTTATACACCGTATTTTTTAGGGTTCCGTACCTCAAAAGAAAGAAACGGAACCCTTATAGGATCACTTTGTTGTCCGTCTGTCAAGACGCTTTTTCTCAGGAACGGGTAGAGGTATCAAGTTGAAATTAATATCAAATACTAAGGTCGACGGTCCCTTAGTGCTGTAAAAAATTCAAGCTTCTAACTAAATGCAATCAAAAGATAACGTAACTCACTCATCAAAACCTATTGGATACTTCCCTTTGACCTAGAATCATGAAATTTGACATGAAGCAAGGTCTCACAGCACAAGTAAAGGAAAAAATCCGAAAATCGTTAATTTGTAATAAATATTGCATCGTTATTTTTTGTTATTTTTCGTTTATTTGTAATTAGAGCGTCGGTGGCGTCGTGGATAGGATGTCGGCCTCCCATGCGGGAGGTCCGGGTTCGAAACCATGCAATGCCATATACCAATGAGTTTTTCGATTTTTCCGAAAGACTTACGTACATTTACCGACTGCTCTGACGGTGAAGGAAAACATCGGGAAGAAACCTGCACACTGAGATAACCTGTGTGTGAAATGGGGAAGGCAACGGCAAACCAAATCAAATCTGCCACGAGAGTCGTTCTATGTGTTTAATTCATTAGAATGATCATGACCCTCAGCAATGAGGAACACGACTTAGAAGGAAGTATTTGTAATCGTTAATTTTTTTTATATCACCTGAAATAAACTAATTTTACGATTACAAACTTGCATTTGTAGGTGACACAAAGACCATGGTATAGACCGATGTATAGTAAAATATTTTTTTCCACTACAAAGCTAAGTTTGTTATTCAATCCTACATAACAAAGAGGGGCATTATGCATTAAGTACACTACTTAGTACACTTGATTCACTCAGGTGTTTTGCAGATGCATTAAGTAGTACTGCTTTACTTTGTTGACTTAATTCCTTGTGATTTTCTTTGTATGTAATCTACTTAGATACTTAAAATTTGAAGAGTTGAGACACTTAAATTTCGAAGTGTTTATGAATAATTCTATTTGATTATAATACCTGAAGATGTGTAAACGAAACCGGTCGTAATTAATAAAATACAGTAAAAACAGTATACCTGTGAAACAGTATATTATTTGAATCTAATCATACTACTACAAGTTTCAACCGCAAGTATTAACCAATAAATCTATTGTTTGACAACGTCATATTTATTTGGAACCGATTGCCATCAAACGGAGAGGTGATCCGATTTTTTTATAACTACAAATTACATTTGTAGGTGATACTCCGAGGTTGTCTTGAAGATATCGCTTTTACGATAAGACCGCCTAGATTGTATTAATCGTTTCGTACGCACTGTATCACACTAATTTTGTGTAATAAAGTGTATTCATTCATTCATTCTATCCAAAAAAACACCTGGAAAAAAATCAACACAATGCTAAGTTTGTCATTCAATCAATCGATTTGTATCCGGTTTAAAAAAATCTCTGGAATGGTATCTAATAGCTAGATAGATCGAAATTGAGCTCAAATATTTAGGTTCGCGGTGCATTTTTGACATCTAACCTTGAGGATCTGATATCTAACCAGGAAAAGTAACTGAATTTCGAAGGCCGAGCTCCGCGTTGGGCAAAACCCGGAGCGTCCCTCTCGTCTTCAGGCGCCCAAGGCTTATAACCTATGATCGGAGTAGGTAGGGTTGTTTTTGGTACTTGCCACATACGGTTATAATATGGATAAGTATGCCCAATAATCCTGGGATTTCCGGGATTGAATAAATATATTATTTAGATTTTTAACGTTATATTTGTTTTGATACACATTTAAGATTGGTGGCGAAATATATTTTTTTAAGATTCATGGCGCTAGTGTACCTATGGTAGTGTTAAAACACTACCATAGGTACACTAGCGCCATGAATCTTAAAAAAATACTACTTAAAACGAAGTTAAAACTTCTTCGTAAGTTCACAATTTTAAAAAAATCGTAATCCGCCGAGTAAGGGCGAGGTTTATAAAAGTAATTTACAACATTTGCTCGATAACTTAAAACGGGATCCCGAAATCATATCCAAATTAATATAACCTTTGAGGACATTGACCCGAAAGATCTCTACCTACTCCGATCACTGCTTATAACCTGCGCGCCCCGTAAAATAATTCCGAGTTCCAACATCTGAAACTTTGCCATTCAGACTGATGTTGATGAGTATGATAGTAAGTAGATCTCAATAACAGTACTAGTATAACTCAATTAAATTTAGTAAAATTAAATAGTAAGTAACTCGAAAACAAAGCGCTTTTGAGGATCACTGCCATTGTCAAATACGTTATTATTATTATTTATTTTAAATCAGGCGAAATACAACCCATACAAATTAATAAATACAAATGTAAAAAGAACTTAAACAAAAATAACCTAAGCATCTATTAAATTATACAATATAAGACGTTATTTTATAAGACGTTATTTTATAAGACGTTATTTTTTGTTATTTTTTTTTTATTTTTTTTGTATAATGTAATAACTAAAACAAAGGAGATAATAAATATAGAGATATTTATTGCATTATTTTATTTTATTAAGCAAATGCTTTATGACAATGTTTTAATCTAATTTACTCATTAATAATTTCACGATGAAATAAATAATTCTATTCTATTCTAAGTATACGAGTAGCTTGAGACAGTTGAACTGGAACGAAAGGTAAAAATCAAGCATTCTTTGGTAGGTACGTTATACCGTTTTTCTCCACATTGGGATACCGATTACGTAGGTACGTATCATTCCTTGCATAATGCCCACGCCACTTAGGTACTAGGACCTTACTACATACTAAATTAATCTATGAAAAACACAGAAGTGCTAAATAAGTGTAAACATTTTCATAAAACGCGCACGTCGTCGGGGCAAAATTTAAACTTGGTATTTTGAATATAACATTTATTTGGCTCCGGTCCAAGGCACTAATTTAGCAGAAATGTATTTAAAATGTTTGTCATAATTAAATTAACGGGGTAACTAAGACAAAAATTGGCGCAATTTCAAGTGATTTCGTTTTTTTTTTCCTGTGGAAAAATTTCAGAAAAATTTCACAAAATTAGGTGATAGTGTATAGGTATGGGCGACGAGAAGATACGTCTCATCTTCTCGTCGCCCATACCTCAATGTCTAAAGACAAGAGTCTTTAACCAGTGCGTCCTACCAGTAATGACCTACGGAGCCGAAACGTGGACACTGACGGTGCGACTGGTTCACAAATTGAAAGTCGCTCAGCGTGCTATGGAAAGAGCTATGCTCGGAGTATCTCTGCTGGATCGAATCCGAAATGAGGAGATCCGGCATAGAACAAAAGTTATCGACATAGCTCATAAGATTAGCAAGCTGAAGTGGCAGTGGGCCGGTCACATCTGTCGCAGAACCGACAACCGCTGGGGTAGACGAGTTCTGGAGTGGAGACCGCGTTTGGGCAAACGTAGTGTGGGACGCCCCCCTGCTAGATGGAGCGACGATCTGCGTAAGGTGGCTGGCAGCGACTGGATGAGAAGAGCCGAAGATCGGGCTCAATGGCGCGCCCTGGGAGAGGCCTATGTCCAGCAGTGGACTAGAATGGGCTGCTGATGATGAGGTGATAGTGAGAGTTTAATTATATTCAATAAAATTAAATTAAGTTCTTGTCATTGACTTATACTCGTATATTACTAAGTTGTTGCTATAATTATTATTTTATCTACAGCCAATTATGTTTTCAACTCATCATAAAGCTCGCTTAGTTCAACTTACCCTTAGAAATATTTTCAGTTATTTTCGTAGAAACTCATATGTCATAAATACACTTAAATAAAAATATAGTAAAGTATACCTAGTAGTCATCTTATCTTATGATAGGGGGCCGGGAATAACCCAGCGGCACTTCGACCCTTGAGGATATTTCGTGCTACCCCATTTTACACACTGGTCATCTCAGTGTGCAGGTTTCCTCACGATGTTTTCCTTCACCGTTACACCAGTCGGTAAATGTACGTAAGTCTTCGAAAAATACGAAATATTCATTGGTACATGGCACTGCACAGTTTCGAACCCGGACCTCCCGCTTGGGAGTACAGTGTCCTAGCCACTGTGCCACCGACGCTCTTTATACCTAGTAGTTAGTACATTGTGACAGTTATGCAGAAAGTGAGCAATTGTAAATGAGGTGTAGAATTGAATCCCGAGCCTTCGTGGTCGAGGCGAGGGATGGTGTGATGAAAATTATTGTAAGACGACAGCGAAAACATTCACGATTAAATACAAAATCCAATATATAATAATATGCTCTAAAACAAATATTGGTCTGTCCAGCCAGTAACCGCCCACAAACGGCGGTAAACGGTTATCCAAATAGCACCGACATTAACAGCCAGTTAACTTCGCCAACTGCGGAAACCTGGAAAAGCACTGGGAAATTAGAAATGTTTAAGTGAAGTTTACAAGGAGACACGAGACATGCGAACAAATAGAAAATGTACACTGAGAATTGTGTTACTGAAACTTCTTTGAGTCAAAATGTTTGTATATTTATGTTTTGCGTTCCCTTTATTGCGTGTACCTATTATGAAAATAATATTTAGATAATAATAATAGCAGAGAACTACGCTCACAAACTTTCCATACCGACAAGGTTAGGTTAGGTTTTTAATAGCCCGTAATACTGTCCCACTGCCGGGCAAAGGCCTCCCCTCCTCCTTTCCATTTTTCTCTATCCTCGGTGTCCTTATACCATCCTTTTTGGAAGTGGTCGATATCGTCCTTCCACCCACGCCTGGGCCTGCCTCGGCGCCGCTGTCCGTCTTGTGGCACCCAGTGCATTGCGATCTTTGCCCACTTTTCCGGATGCATGCGGCATACGTGGCCTGCCCAGTCCCACTTCAATACAGATGCTTTGGTGATTGCAACAGCAATGCGTGTTTTAGACCGCAGGGTCGTGTTCCTGACGCGATCCGTTCTACGTTTAGTCTTTGTATATATGCAATAATTGTATATAATAACATCTGTGTGTAAATCATGCATGAATTATTATTATTATGAGACGGATTAGAACATCCCTACCGCCACTGAGTAAGCGTGTCGTACAGACTAGGGATGTTACGGAGGTGGTTTTACCGGAACCGGAGTCGAACCCGAAGTAAAACCTTCGGGTTAATTTAATTTATCGGAGTCGAAACCAAATTCGGAACCGGAGTCGGAGGCGGAGGTAGAACAGAGATGTTCAGAAGAGAGATGTTTTAAACCGTTTTTTAATTTTTATAGCTGAACTGACCAATATTTTTTATGATGAATAATACATGTTCAAAGGAACATGTATTATATGTAGTCCTACACTATTTAAATAAATATTGATATTTGAATATGTTTGCTCACAAATCTTCGGTATTCAAAATTATCGGAGTCGAAGTCGGAGGTGTAAAATCAATCGAAGTTCCGACCTTACGGAGTCGGAGTCGAAGCTCCATAACGTCACTAGTACAGACCACAGGTCAACCTACCCAAAACGTCTAAATTTGAGAATATGAAAGGTATCAAACATAAGGTTGAGATTTAATCGAAGGTTTTTGACAGATGATATACTATAGTGTTGATAAATATACCTGTTGTAGACCAATAAACTGCAACTGATATTAATTAAACTGATTTATTTACTATTATCACACTTTACAATCTTTTTTTGTATTTAGTAGAAAAAAAAGTCCAGAGCTTGGGCATACGCTTCCGCGAGACTCTCCAACGCCATCTTTTTTTTAACGACCAATCATCGCTGCGCATTAGAGATGTCCAGCGTCCATTAAAATACTTTAAAAAAAATTAGAGTTGGGCACAGTTACTCAACGGAAAGTAATAGTTACATAAATAATTAATATTATTAAAGCCTTCATATTAGTGTTGGCTAACAATAGCTTCTGGTCGGCTGTACTTGTACGAGGCATCTAAACCTTGCTGGTCCCTTTAGGGTTCGCCTGACTAGCGACCACCCTTCGTTGTAAAGTCTCGTCAAATACCTTCGCTTCAGTGTTGATGTGTTTCATCAGTGTTTATAAAAGAGCCAGTACGTACTAAGGCCATGTGCTCCATCTCCGGTCTCATACCACCACCACCAGGTGAGATTGAGGTCAAACATGAGTTTAGTCGAAATAAAATACTATTTTGGGAACTATTTCCATTTATTTAGAATGAAGAAATATAATTTGAAGAGTATCTACGTACATTAAATGAATCATACATAATTATGAAACATACTATATACATACGGTGCATATCACAACGTGAGTTCTGATCAAAAGGATCTTTTCGATTGATGTCCTTTGGATCAAAAATCATTAGGTAATTATCCGAAATGTATAGGTAAATGTCCCATTTTGAACAGACATTTGGCATTTGAATGTTTACTACCTTCTTTTTTTTTCTAAAACATCGTTCAATAGAAATCATTACTTGGGTCGCAAAATAAAATATTTTAAATATTCACCACCTTTTTAAACAAATCAAAGAATTTCTGATCCTTCCACCACCGCGCCGCCCACCGTGCACCCTTTTTATCGGCATAAAGACTAGTGAATTTAAACATTTTGAATTTTCCAGAAAATTCTGCAACGATTTAATGATGAAAATCACGCTCGGCTCGCAGTAAACATTTTACAATGTCGTTATTATTTATGTACGTGTGTTTCTATAGAACAGTAAAACGATATTTTACGATCGACTGATCCGCAGCTTACATCGCTCGGTATAAAGTGGAACGATACAATTTCCTTGTCTTAGAGATACTGTATGTAGATACATCGATTGGTATATGCGAGTGAAGTTAACTTTTTCAAATCAAAGATTTGCTGCTTTACGCCCTCACAGATAACGCGGTTCGCCAAAGCCGACATTCGTAGCCCTATTTACTACAAAATGGACTGTTAGGATTACGGTCTTAAAGATATTAATTACTAGTACCTACCAAGGGTGAGAGCCTGAGAGCGTCGGTGGTGCCGTGGCTAGGTCGTCGGACTCCCATGGGAGGTCCGAGTTCGAAACCAGGCAATGCCATGAATCAATGAGTTTTTCGCTTTTTTCGAAAGACTTACGTACATTTACCGAATGCTCTGACGGTGAAGGAAAACATCGTGAGGAAACCTGCACACTGATAACCAGTGTGTGAAATGGGGAAGGAATGGCAAACCACCCCATTAAATCTGCCACGAGAGTCGTTCTATGTGATTAATCCTTAGAATGATCACGCCTTAGAAGGACCTACCAAGCAATCAAATACCAGACTATATAATTCTTAAAATCCTTTAAAATGACAGTATCACTGACGATGATATGACAATAATGTACGTATAGAGGACAACACATCAGACTATTTTATTAAAAAAACTTTACAATAAACTTCTTGCGACAGAGTTCCACAGAGTATAGCTTGATGTGTCTTCCATTGTACGTATTTAACAAGTACGAGTTATACTTACTTTTTAGGAGTAAATAATATTAACTATAAATTATAAGCACACATAACTTGCATGATATAGTGCAGCATCTATTGAAGTATACCTTCAAAAATACTTCGATGAGATATCCGAAGCACAAATTGAGAAAGTAACTTATTTCATTAATATTTTACAGTAATTTGTAATATAGCCTTTTCGAAGCAGTGAGACAACCATGGGTCATGGCTAAGGAAAGAAAATAGTAATACGAGTATTGTTTTGGGCATTTCTTTCCCGTAATTTTACAGATATGAAATTTAATTAACAATCCCTAAATTCAGTCATTACCTTGGTCTTTCCGAATTCTCTTAGAGATAGTAAGGCGGTCGTTAATAATTTGTTTTCATCTTCAATCTTTTCCGGCTTCGCGTCCGCAGTACTTCGTTAATTAGAAGCTTGAATACACCTAATCAAGTCGTTTTCAATCAACAACTTTCTCCTTTTCCATTTAATTAGTGAGAAATGTCGTCGTCAAAACACAAAGTGAAGTAGGTACTGTCTATAGTGCTGAGCATGTCATGTCTTGGAAGAAAAAAGAGACCAAACACACAAATCTGCAGGATTTTGAATCCCCTGTCTTTGTAGCAACAGAGTTATAAAGCATCCTGGATTCTGCCATATACAAATATAATAATTAAACGAAAAAAAGTGATTTCAAATTATTTTGACTACAAGACCACACAACTCCGTAAGAAATCGCATAAGTGCGAATAAATCTATCGTTCTCTTTTACACTAATGACAATGCATATCGAAAAACTGCCGACTAACTGCCGAAGACCGGCGGAAATGTCTGGTAAACGGTTTCGTGATGGTTTCCGTACGAGCTCGGCAAAAATACCACACACCTCCGTAGGATATCAGAAAATTTCGTATAAATCTATCGTTCTCTTTCACACAGGGTCAGATTAATGAGATAGCTGCGAAATCTCTCGAAAAACTTCCGGAGATGACCGGAAATGTGTGGTAAATGGTTTTGTGATGGTTTCGGCGACTGTGTCTTTTTCTTTTCGTCATATGCTAGACGATAGAGACCAAGCCTTGAAACCCTAGTATGTCTCAGACCTCGTTTTGTTTTCCGAGAGAGATTTTCGTTTCGGTAATGTCAAAAAAATCCTACGGGATAAGCCTTCAGGTATAATCTTATTGTGGTTAGTACTTTTGATTACACGACGGAAGACCAAGACCGAGTCGAGACAAACCAAAACTCCAAATAAGCCTTTCATATTCGTCATCTTCTTGCTTTACTATGATTTATAGGTTCAGTAATCCGACATCAGAAGTGGGATTGCCGATATCAACATCACGTTATTTTATTTATTTATTTCATTTATTAATAAATTTTTTGAAGGCAAGTACTAGGTAATTGTTTTTTTTATTGAGAATAACATATACATTAATTATATTAGAGTATTAGTTAATCAAACAGTGTAGGATAAACCAGTCTAGACTTGTTCAGTATGTACATTGACAGACCGCAGACAGAGGCTTTACAATGTTTACCTAAATACTAAGTTACGTTGAAAACAAATTGACGGACATACGAGTATACGTTACTCTTGTGTTTTTTTTGTTGGCAAAACTAAAATCCTAGTACTTTTTTATAACCGACGACGTAAAGATGAAAGACAAGAAACTCACAGCGTATATTTTATTTAGGAAATCAGACTAAAGCGATTATGACTTAGTGCAAATTTAGACAGTTCATTAGCGTATACTGTCCCAAAAATCACTTCCGCCACGTCTTTAATCTCTTCCAAATACCCTTCTTTATGACGACTGGGAATCCCTACACATTTCCTCCTAAAAACTGGCAAAAGAACAAACCATTTTTACAGTTGATCTCCACGTTGTATTTTATTAGGGAAACGCATAAAATAAATGAGGACGGGCCGCAGGTGGTCCCTGAATGCTCGCCAGGGAACTATACAGCGTGATTGAACAGATCACACGGAGTTCTTCGGATAATCGCAAACTCATACATTGGGATTGTTCCTTCGGTACCTTCTTTAATAGTGGTAGTGGAAAGAAAAACCTGAAAAAGATTTTTCGTGTGCCTTGCAAAGGTTATCGTGTCTTCAAAACCCAGACTAATAGGCAATTTGTTAGAACTCGCAGACTCCATGTTCAACCTCAATGTCACGTATAATCAAGTTGCGGTTAAGATCAAATAGAGGTTGAGGATTTTCAGCAAAAACCTCAACCAAACTAAAAGCCAGCGCTTTTAGTCTGTCACACATGCTATAAAATTGAAATATGTTTGGTTAGGAACCTTTACGAGATTATGTGCGTATAGAAGGTAATCTACGTTTTTTCTGTGGTCCAGTGGCTTTATTCTCATAAGGGCCAGAGCTTTTTCAGCTTGGGAACGAGTAGTCACTCAAGATGGACTTTAATGTATACCTAGGTTGTAATTTTTTGGTTGGGTCTGAATGATTTGAGAAAAATTGTTCAACCGGACAAGTCCAAAGGCAAATAGAAATAGAAATAACATTTATTTGTAAATATATAATGCAGATGTTACATTGTGTTTCAGTATCACCATATTCTGCCCGAAAGCGTACAAATTTTGTTCAATTAATAAGCAAATGAATTAGAACTATGTGTACTAAGTAAGGCCGTACGAGGAGATAAGTTTGCTGGGCCCATAGACAATTCAACTAATATTCCTTAACTTCAATAGTGATATATCTAACCAGAGTAAAAATCCGGGGAAGAGAGCTTTTCGGAAGCGGAATAATTTAGGTACTAGTTACATCAAGTTTTCGAAAGAACTTCTGGGATTTCAGAAACAATGTGAACCCCCTCTTTTAGTTACTACCTAGATAATAAAAAAATGCCAACAATTTATAACTCAACGAATTTCTACGCAATAGGTTGTTAAACAAGTAACGTTTGCCTGCCATAAGCTTTTACAGCATCTTTCTCTTCTCGACATTTTTCGTGGAGAGATACGACATATTTTTATTCCAGACTGCGTAATCAAACGGCAAACGAAGGCAGGATTCTAAGAAAATTGAATTTACATATATTTAACCTTTGATCTTGGAAGTTGCATTATGAAGTCTAATGTTTCTGGAGCTCTCCTAAAAATCAAGAAATGTTCATAATTTATATTATATTGTCATAATTTGATCATCTTAAGTTTTCGTATGACTTGTTTGTTTGTTACGAACTTTTGTCTTTTATGTTGTTATCAATGATACATTTTCCTCTCAGGTTGTCACATTACGGATGAAATCAATTATTACTGTAATCAAAAGTAATGTTCTATTCCAATTCTAAATTAATTCATAGATAGCTTGGTATTTGCTCACTGCACCTTGAGGACTTACCTCATGTAACGTTTATTTCGCTAGTTCTCTTAACCGAATAGGTATACCAAAGAAAGCATTGCTGCTTTGCGGCAGAAATAGATAAAAGGGCCACATCTTACAAATAGCAAATTGGTTTTTGAGTCAAAAACAAACCTAAAAAGAACTTATCTATAAACCGCTTCTCTTAAACCCATCTCCACTCTTTAACTCGTAAATCTGCTTTAAGAGATTTAATCGAATTAAAGTTTCACTCGAGATTTAAATAAGTTGTGTCTGCGCTTAACCTACAAATTAATATTAAAAGAGTCTGCTTGTATCTATCTGCTACTGAGCTTCTACGAAGTTTGAGTGAAATTGGATTGTCGCTTAACGCGGGACTGAAGGACTAGTACGGGGCAAAAATCATTCTCATTCTTCTAAATAAGTAACCTTGGAAACTTCCGTTTGAATCCTCTGTCTGGACCCCCTGGGGGGTCACGGACACTCACTCTTGAAAGTGTTTTAAGTAGGTAGACTTTGAAGTGCAGGGTCACCTGGGGAGGTTCCACCTTTTAACTACTGCTGCGCAAACTAACAATGCAATTTTTGAAGAGTAAATATAAAATCGGCGTCTAAATCGGATCACCGGTTATTGAATAGACATACGCGTCAAACTATTACACCCCTTCCACGTCGGTCGGTGTTTTAAAATAGGTTTAAACACGAGCTATCTTTAAAATTATAATTTTCCGCCCAAGACCACAACTAAAAGACCAAGTTTTGATTCCCGCAAGACACTGCCTTCACTTTGTTCACTGTTTAATAAAACTACAGACGTCGGAGCTTACCGCAAAGGCTCAGGCAAAAGTACAACATAATAACATCCACATTGCTACTTTCAAAGTGGTCCACTTGGCATTGTTTCAACATCTCTTCTTCTTTCTTCTTTTTTCTAGTGTAAGAATAATTTTATATAAAATTATTCACTACGAGTAGCTACTTATCTCTAAGCTAAATTCATTATTTAGGGGGATATTGTATTCTTACATAATAATAATGATATTCTATACGCTCGAGCATGGTTTCCCCTATTATACTCGTATATCTACGTATCTATGGCATATTGTAATGGAAATAGACGCGCAATGGGACACCAGATGATACGTTGTCACCGTATCACACATCTCACTTCTCTGCCTTGTTACTAGAGGGATTTCTATACGCTGGTTTTTTTAAACCCTTTATTTGAATAAAACTAATTACATGTCTTAAAACATAATACTGGCATGAGCCTCAGGGCTTGTGCACCAGTAAAGAAGTTGGTGCTGTTGCTGGTTGCTGACCTTGAGGACTTAGATGGTCTGCCTCTATTGAGCACTGATTTTCTCTTCGATAATTACGCTGGCTCTGTTACCCTTGAAACCGGAATACAGCAGTGCAAGAGACAGAAATAGTTAAAAATACCTGGTACCCAGACTAACCCTGCACGGAGTACGAAGTCATATCAGTTATCACCAATGGCGAACATACTATCCTCCCACGTGTACTACTTACGTTCAGAACTCTGTCATGATCCGCTGCGCTCATACGTACAATACCTGATTCTCCGATATAGACATTTCACTTAAGGCCGGGCTCTTTTAGGAAGCAAATAGTGGAGGTATTCGGATCTGATTAGGTATTTTCACGCATTGGCTTGTAGTAGCTGATCAGATTTGATCACACTTAATCGATTATATACTCTCAGTCACACACACACACACACACACACACACACACCACACACACGCACACGCTCACACACCTACCTATACGCAATCATTATCATTAACATACATTACTTACCAAGATATCACTTATATGTGTTATATTATATATTATCCTTTACAAACATTTACAATGTAAAAAAAAAATATCGCTGTAATATTTCCTGCAAAAAAAAAAATAAAAAAAAAAAATACTATCACATTGCTTAATAATACATTGAATATTATGTATGACAACGTAGTTCAAATTCTCTCTCTAAAATTAATATTTCTATTGTTCAATTTTACATTTTGCTCTTTATAGCTGTCTACAGATGCTTTAGAAACGTTAAAATCCCTCCCCTCATCGGATAATACAAAGTCGTCAAGATAATAATTAAGTACTATGCGTAAGCCTTACGGACAATGGAACGTGTTTATTTTATACTCGTACATTGTCATCATACGAATTTATAAAATGGTAGGCATCTATAAAAGCCTCTCATTTAGGAGTCTTTCCACAGGCTAAGGTTAAAGCTAGAGATCAGAGAAAAGGAAGAGATGTGCATATAAGTTGGATTTATTTAATGTGGAAAACAAACGAGTAGATGAGCCACCTGATGGTAAGTGATATATCCCCCATTGGTAGACATGTCACCTCACTAAAATATTGCATCATGGTTTTTGATGGAGCTATTAACCTTGAAAGGACTTAGGTGGAGTGTTTTACCTCCTGTTGCGGAATTTTATGGAAACTTATTTTAATTTGATTTAATTTTAAGGACTTACCAATGACACCCTCATGACAATTCTATTGTATTTCTGATCGGAATTTACTTTGTAACTTATGATAACATAAAATCTTGTAGTACGAACGAATAATAGCATTCTTGGGGCTTTATAACTTAATGCACACCAATCATACCCATCAATAAAATTACCTTATCATCTATTATATTATTGCGACACAAATAAATCAACTCACGAACAGTTCTTAAACTAATAAATCAAATAATTACATCAGCACTATACAACCCTTTTTCCTTGTTACACATCATAAATCTGACCAAGGGTACAGAAATACCAATTCCACATCAAAAATACTAATTGCACATCAAATTAATTAAAGAATATGCAACAATATTTATTTTAATCTCAACGTGCACACAAATATATAGAGATAATGTTATTTTACAGTACCCTTCGTCCACCATTATTTCCTTTAGTCCATTTATTTTACTGAAAATTACTTTGGATAAATATCGGACAAAAAGAAACCATTGACGCCGACGTCCTGCAAACGTAAAACCAATTATTTCATTATTTAATCATTTTTGTTTTGTTTGAAAGTTTGATTTCTTTAATTGCAAATAAAACAATTTTGTTTTGGAGTACATACTTCAGTAAGGCCTGACCTTCACGGGTCCGATCACAGCCCCGGTTCAGTTTGCTGCATCTAATCACGAAACGCTGACTTCAAGTAATTTGTTGCAGCGCACCGAACCGGGGCTGGAACCGGACCCGTGAAGTCAAGGTCGAAACACGCTTTGTTTGATTATTTGGTACAGTCGACCACAGGTCAACCTAACCAAAACAACAAACAAAATTTGAGAATCTGAAATGAATCATATTGCGCAAGGCATAATCGAATATTTTTGACAGATGGTATACTATAGCTTGTGATCGACTGTCCATTGGCATCTATTCTGGGGTGGCCGCTAAATTTAGCAATGATCGCTGAACAAAATATCCCTCTCACTCCTACATAATCCAGTGCATGAGTGACCGTGATAATTTCATTTAGATTTAGCTTTAGATTTTTGATCATCAGTAAAAAGCTACGGCACATAAAATAATAAATATTCGATGTTGCACCAATTTCAGATTTCAACCCCCCATTATTGACCCCATTTTGTATAGAAATAAAATTATTTTCAAATTTATTTTAGATAGGATAAATGTGAGCCAGTAAGTCCTATAACTACTGTGATATACAGACGGATGCACACCGAACGAAGTCTCACCATAAGGGTCCCTTTTTTACCGTTTAGGTACGGTACCGTATAAATTGATATTCAAAAGGGTTTATTAGATAGTAATTTTGCCATTCTTTGATGATCATAATGTTTTGCACAAACAGTATAAGCAAAGAGCAAATGCAAATAAAAAATTATGACATTTCAAAAAAAAATCATTCAAAGGATAATACGGTTGCTTATTTCTAATTCATTGATGGAATACATTTGAAATAATAGATGTGCAATCAGATATTAGTTATACTTTTAATAGAGTAGTTTTGTACAATGCCTCAAATATATGTTCGATTTAATTTCTCTTGGTGTGCATAATTAGGTGTGCAATTAGTATTTTTGATAGGACACTGGTATTATTTGTTCTAAAAAACGATTATTATTTGATGTTGCGTTAAATACTACCCTATTAGTTACATAAATCATAAATCCATTACCTGAATCTAAGGCTCTATGCTGCAAATAAAGATGGACGAAGCTTCCAAAATAGTCAGCCCTTCTAATGCGGGAACTTTAGACATAAACCTCAATATGGAATATTTATGCCAAAAAAAGTTTAGTCTAAAATATGCTTAAATCGCCTGGGCTATTCTTAATATCGAATCTCTTAATTCTATGACCTTAAGTTTAAGGTTAAACCTCATTTACTTCGTGTCAACGTGAAATACGGTAATGTCTTTCACGATTTTACCGCGGGAAATTTAGGGGAAAAGAGGAAATAAATTTGAACACGGAACAATCCGAAGCCATTGCATCATTAAATAAGATTAATAATGCCTGGAGGGCAAACAACGTGGTTCTGGCCCCTTGTTGAAGGAAAAATGAGTCGTTAGTGTAGCGTGTTACAATGACACCTACTGTTACATAAGCCAAGTTAGTTGTTCTTTATTAGGCGTTTCAATATGGACTCACATTAACAACTTTTGTTGCACCACTGTATGATAATATGCAGAAAAGAGATTATACTGACTCCAGTAAGGCTAATAGCTACCTCTTCGTATAATTAGTAAACCAATGCATTCTGACCGAACACGTTTTTTAAAATCTGTACAGTTATCGACCAGTGTTTTGTTACGCTCTGTCTGTATCTATCATATCGAAACTGACTTATGTATGTCATCGCTTGGATACCGAATAGACCGAGAATTCTCAGTACTCGCCATTATGAGAACTGTGAAGATTCTACATAATTTCGCGTAACATATTTTATTATAGAAAAAATAAATAAAATACTTAAAGAAACGATAAGTACCTATAGTCACAAACAATCGATTAAAATTTTACCGCGGGAAAATGTCGAAATCCTGTGGGAAAATTAAATCGTAGTATACTTACGCCCTAAATGGCGAAAACTTATTCATGATATCAATGCTGTTTATTAGTTTCAGAGTTTAAATGATATGATATGTATCCAATATAATATACGGTACAAAATCTTGAAAAAAAGTCTATGATAAGTATTTGTTTGGGAAACAGTTTTCAGACAGAAATCGACTGATGAACTTAGACGTTTTCAGTTTACGTTGTAACGACGTCGACTTCATCGTCCATATCAACCTCCTTGCCATCAATTTCAACCTCATTGTTAGCGTTTATCTCACCTCATATCGTGTTGGCATCTTCATTTCTTCATCTATATTTTCAAAATTCAAATCATATTCCCATTCAATTTCTAAATTCCATTAATCCATTAATTTAATTGTTTTTACTTTCTCTCTGTATTTTGTCCTGAACGGACGTTTCTCCGTTTAATAAAATTGTCTCCTACTACTACCTATTTTCTACATTTACTATTTTCTGTGTTGTTCAGTTCCTGATATATATAATATTTACTATTACCAATTTTCCTCTATTACTTCATCTGCACACTGTCCTAGAACCCTGCTAGCCGGCACCTAAAGGGCAGATTGTAGCAACGTTATACCTACATTACACATATTTTCTTATTCAATCAGCGTTCATTTATGTGCTGACTCCGTACTGGAGGACCTGTTAACTAGTTCCGATGCGAGCAAGCTCTCCAACTATCAATTTCCTCTCACTAAACTAAACGCTCGACGCTCGCTCGAAACTTTTTTCGAGCGAGTCGCAAATGCAGATTTGTTTATTTAAATGAAGCCTTTAAAGTTTAAAATAAAGTCTGCTGCGACAGCGCTTAACGATTTATAAATACCATCTACAGATTACAGACTGTAGTAAAATGAGATCAAAATAATTACTTACATAAGTGAGTTGTAAAGTAACTAATTATTTGGAAACTACATACAATACCTAGGTAGTTTTAAGTTAATTGTAAACCTATGAATTCATGTTATGTGGTGGATTAGATGAAGGAAAACATCGTGAGGAAACCTGCACACTGAGATAATCAGGTGTAAAATAGGGAAAGCAATAGCAAAACACTAAATCTGCCAAGAGAGTCGTCCTGTTTGGTTATTTCCCTAGAATGATCAATTACAAATTTACAACTAAGAAGGTAGATTAGGTACCATCTTAATTTCTGCACTCCTGAACTTAAGGCCAATAACCTTTTTCTTTTTTAAAGCGCTAACAAAAAATCCACTGTACTGAATCTGTCACAACTTGCCTGTTGTTACTTTCCTCTTTCCTCGATCTCGTTTTTAAAGCGGAGACTTAACCTAAAAAAGCTTTCCTCGTATCTCGGCTGCACTTCGCTACGTACTGCCACAAAATCTCGGAGTGCATTAGTTCGATTTAATTCTACAACCGAGACAGTCGTGTGTTTTAGGCAAATCGAAATTGAGATTTAACACGAGTTTTAGAATTACTTGAAAATCTATTTTTCAATCTTTTTGTTGAGAATCAATTTTTGCCAAAAATAAATCCAATATATTTTGGAGATTGATTGTTTCTAAAAGTGCTGTTAACTAAAACATTCGCCAAACTTTTACCAGGAATTCTACTCATGAATGTGAACTCTGTCCAAAGAGTTTTCAAAAAGATGAATATTTTTTTTCAGTTTTTAAACGGCCGTCGTGATTTGGATATATTGGGACTTAGACATTCGGGATTTGGACATTCTATGAATTTGTCATTCTGGGACGGACTCTATATAGCACACGATACTGGACCGAACCCATAGAAATATTTTTTTCTGTTTTCTAAATTTATATCGTTTCGTTCCGCTTCCGATTCAAAATATATAGGCGTAAGTACGATGAAGTCGTCAGGGTCACGGGCGCAATCTGAAACAAAGGAAAAATAAATCTATACGAGACGCAACCAACACTTCAGCAGAAAGACACAACCAATCTGATTTTATATACCAAAATAGACCCAAGAGAAATCCCTTTCGTGAATAATTCTATAATATTATATCAAAACACACGCAGTATAAAAAACAAATTTCATTTGATAGAAGCACTCGCACTGGAACATCAAATAACTGCACTTGTTTAACTGAAACCTGGATTACTGCAACGAAATTAGACCTACTCTCCACTCTCTCTCTACGTCTCTACTCCTGAAGGATATAGTTTAGCAAGTTATTTCTGCAGGGAAAATCATGAAGGCGGAGGCGTGTGTATTCTACTAAGAGAAATCATTGAATATATAGAGTGTCAAGACATCAATACATTATCAATAGAGTACATAATGTAATAATATAATGTAATATATTTAGCTTTGGAACCTCAATTGCACATTGAGGTTCCAAAGCTAAATATTTTATTGATTGTTATCTATTGGCCGGATAGTAAGAGTGAAGTAGTGTTTGGTTCAATAAATATATATAATTTTAAGTAAATGTTTCACAAAAACAATTGTTAGAGCTCTTGCGGTTTCTGAACACTAAATATTCTAAGAAAAATATAATTATAGGTGGAGATCTAAATGTTGATTTCTTAAGCTAAACAAATTTAACAAGAACAATGATGAAACTTTTCAAAACTTATAATTTTCATCATAATATGAAGGAGCCAACCAGAATCGCTAATTCTAGTGCTACCTGTATCGATGTAATGTTTACATACTATGATACTTAGCTCAAATTACACCAAAGGCATTTTGATTACTTTAATAAGGCTAAAAATGAAAAAAAAAATTCAAATAAATTACTATTACACCAAAAAAAAAATTACAAAAATTTAAATTTATTCGAAAGCGAATTAATAAATTATGACTGGAATAATATCATTACATCTAATAATAACATTAACAAAAACTATATAGCTTTTCATATACAATTAAAAGAAATTCTTGATCGTAGTATACCTATGAAGAAAATAAAAAAATAAAAAAAAACAAATACTTGGCTCACCAACGGGATTAAAATATCTTGTAAGAATAAACTTTTTTTTTAAATATTGACATCCAAGTTCCAATTTTAATATTAAAAAACTATTATAAAAAATATGTTTTTCTTTAAAGAAAAAACAATATATGAAAATAATAAATAATTCAAATAATAAAACCAAATCCATATGGAAAATAATAAAAGAGAGAACTAATAAAACTAAAACTATAATAAATAAGAATCTGAAATTTAAAATTAATCACGAAATTATAACTGAATCTAACCTAGTTGCAAATGCTTTCAATAATTTCTTTGTAAAAATAGGAGCTAATTTATATGCCAATGAAGTACCCAAAGGTCGACCAGTTATCTTCCAGACTTGTAACACAATGTATCTAAATCCAGTAACCCCCCAAGAAGTTCATAGTATTATAAACAACCTCAAAAACAAAAGAAACTCCGCACTATTAACCACATGAAGTAATAAATATATTGAGTATTGAGTAATTATCTTTCTTTTTAAAAATTCAGAACTAATGAATACTTTCTAAATATTCAGAACTAATGAATTGTTTATTTATTTTTAAATATTCAGAATTAATTCGTAATCACCTTGTATTGCTAGACCCCGGTTAAACGATCTCTTTACACTAATTTATCCTGAGAAAGCTCCACTGATCCTAACGAGATTTTGGTTGTCGCTCTATAGCTACGAATCCTCACACTGTGATCCAATAAAGTAATATCTAGTTGAAAAACAATTGCATGTTAATTGTGTCTTAGGAAGAAGAAGTTTAGTAGGTACAGTAAGAAGGGGCTAATTGAGAACCACGGACCAACTCACTTGGAATAACTACTGAAATGGGCAAGTAATTATTTCACTACAATTGACTCTGCAGCGCTTTAATTTTTTTCAGCAAATTGGATAGGCCTTATACCGTCACGTACGCTACAAAGTTCTTTAATTCAAAAAGTGGTCAGTCAATGACTTGGCAGCTAATATTATGCGAGGACAGCATTCATTGGCAGAAAATAGATGGATTGATTTTAGAACATTCTTTGTCATGGTGGGTCTAATGTTTGGGATGGGAAGTGGCCAATTTATTATTATTATTTATTAATGAGCAGCGCCCATATCTAAGCTGGTGTATTGTTCATTCAATTATAGCACTTAGTCATTGTTCATAGTTAATTAATAGTTTATTTAGTTATTATTTCAAAATGATCAATCTGAAAACAGAAGGTTTTGGCATTCTGAGAAGAGAAGGTTTTGGAAATTTGGGAAAGCGGATATTCTGAATCTAAAGGCATTCTTTGTGTTAATAGAATCTGATCAAGAAGTCATGATGTAATGAAAGATGATTTGAATGATGATTTCAGTTTTTGGGAAGGATTTTAATGTGAAAACACTCGACTCCGTTGATAATATTTTTGATTTACCATTAGGATTGCAGCGCAAGTTTTAACAATACCCAAGAGCTTTTTAATTTGTTCCGCTAATCTTGATCAACATCAAATGAAATAGTTTATTCAACAAATTGGTACAGCTTGTACACTTATGTTCGTCAATTTTTCAATTTTATTTATATATAACAATTTAAAAACCCAATATTAAACAATAACAATACAAATCACTTATAATAATCATACATTTTTCTCCGTACATTAAAAAATAAAAAGTTTATTATTACTAATTAATAAAAAATACAAATAATTTCGTGCCATTGGCACTAACTACAAAAAAAAATCAACAGTGTTGCCATGCATCTCTGTCAGTCATAAAGTCTGGCACAGTGTAATATGCTATACGAGACAGAGATTTTTTAACAGCGTTTTTAAATTTTTTGTACTTAGTCCTTTTATTTTCTCACTCATTTCTAAAATCTTACACAATTCACAAGGAAGGACTTTGACACTTTAGTTAGTCGTGTACTGGGTAATATAATTTTGTTACTATTTCTTGTATTGTAGCTATGTACATCACAGTTTTTTTTAAATCGGCCACATTTTTTCGAGCATATAATATGTTGGATATAATATATTGGCATGGCAACGTTAAAATATGTATTTGTTTAAAAAGTTCTCTTAAGGACTCCCTAGATCCCATTCGATATATACCCCTCACGGCTCGTTTCTGCAAATGGAATTGAACGTAGGTATTCAAATATAAAGCAATGTACCTAAAAACCTTTATTGTTGGCAATTAATCTGTTAGCTACTTAGGTACCTTTATCAGTGTCCAGTGATCCATTGACAGGTATAATAAATACTGACGGGGTCGCTAGGGGCGGTGTCGGCCCAATGAGCCAATACAGCCCAAATTAATGACTCTCAATACATCCTTTTTCATCCCCATTTAATTTAATTCGATATTCCGAGCGAAACTCTTTTCGCCATAGAAAGAGTCGTGCTTTTTGAGGGTTGGTATCAAATTAATTAAGGAAATTACTTTTCTTCTTTGCTTCATCTATGATTCATGCTCTTTTTTCACGTAGGTTGTTCTTTTTTCAAATATTTGTATGTCAAACGACGGAGCATAGTGATACCAACTCATTAAACTGTATAATTACTTTTTATTACCTATGTTCACGAATAAATGATTGATTGATTGATTGATTGTGAAATTAGTGCTTGTAGTTTATGAGAAACTCTTTCGTAATTCGATTTTTTTTTTAATGTATAAGGAGTGCAGACCAACAATACACTGATGGTAAATAGTCACGGTCGTTGAGACATCTCACCTCATGTTATTAGAGGATTTTCTATTCGCAGCCTTAAGGATTCAGATGGAGTACCTCATGTATCAGTAATTACCCTTCAAACCAACAATGCAAGCATTGTTGCTTTGTGGTAGAAATAGGTAAAAGGTGGTACCTCCCCAGGCTTACTCTGCACAGTGTAATACCACCTTCTTTATATATAACTTTAATTACATTATTCGAGTAAATATAGATACAAAAAATACAAAATACAAATAAATTTATTTTGCAACTTACAATTAATACATGGTTGATGCTCTAAATCCCGCACTAGGACACCCTGTGTCGCGGGATTTAGGCTTTATTTTTTTAGGATTATTTAGGATTTAGGATTTATTCTTCTATTTAGGAACAATTTTGATTTATGAAGGAAAAAAATAAAATAAAAATAAACGTATACAATTTTAAATTAAGATTAGATACTAAGACGTAAGCATGGAGTGAAAGTTTGTGTGCATGTGTGCGTATTGGTTTGGGGGTGTGGAAAGGTGAGGGTGTGTGTTTGTTGAGGGTGAGAGTGAGGGTGCGTGTTAGGGTGTGTGAGAGTGTGCGTGTTAGGATGTGTGAGAGTGTGCAGGTGTGTGACTGCATGACTAGATGACTGCATGATATTACTCTTTATACGTTGTTTTTCCATTAATATTGTTTACTCGCTTTCTCAGACCAAGGTTATTGCTCCTAATAGTAAAATTATTATGTACATGTGTTTAGAAAAGCTCTGACTCCCAAAATACAGGTACAGTGTTTGTCGCTTTAATTTAATTGACACATTTATACAAATGTCACATAATCATAACAAAAACGTATTGCGTTCCACAGTACCTATAATATAGCTTGATGAATCTTCCATTGTACACCTAAATTGGGAGTCAGGATATTACATTTTAAATGAAATAAAGTTTAATATTTTTTCATAATTGACATTAATCCTTCGATATTTTCGTTGTAGGACATATTAGGTTATGTTAGGTGGCATTATGACAACCACACAAAGAGGCCCGTGAAACCCTCCTTCAAGTTGGCCCACCGCTGGTTCAACAGTGTTGATAGTTCCCGGATTAACTTACCTCTCTATTATTAGGTATATTCTAAATTTCTTTTGATTTAACTTGTTCCGAATTCCTTTTAGGTATAGATATAGTTACTAATGTAATGTTGTAAATTGTCATGTGCTTGCTCGGAAAGTACGACGGTCCCGACTTCCAAGATACAGGTTTCGACATAGTTTGTAAATCGGATGTCCTATTATTGTTTCATTTTTATTTTTCAGACCAGAAGCTCTGTGCAAAGTCGAAACAGCCCGGGCAGTGCTAACTCTGCACACCCAGCAAACTTCGCCCGTAACATATAGACATTTTTTCTGCTCTACGTGCAGTTAACATTTTGAATTTAGCAGAATTCGTAAATTACAAGCCACTCGAGAAGGCAGTATATTTTATTCGCGGCACGACACACGAGGGGCTGAATAATGAACAAACAAACGCGTACGCTGTAAGAAACGCTTTCACTTTACATGTAAATAAATATGGGGCACACGCCCTCTTACATGTTATGGTGCGAACACACTGAAGACACAGACAGACTTATCTTACTTGACGTCTTAACACTCCATCAAACGTTAGATGCACATTAGACGAACGATCTGATCGACACGTCAGTCACCGAGTTGAGTTACTGTCTCGTATTTTGTACCGATCACACGCAAAAATGGATAAGTGAAGTGTATTTCTAAATCTTTAATGCTGCACATCAGACAACATGTTATAAGAGCAATGTACAGCTACCATTACTGTAGCTACTTTCCATCGAAAATTAAAGAGGCAGTGAAAAGGCAGCGAATAGGAAAAGCCTAATTATGCTACACTCCGGGAGTAGTTTTCCTTTAGTGTAATGACTGTATGAAACACATGCGTTCTCTACGAATAATGAATTCAGATTCATGTTGCTTTGAAGTAACCAACATTTCAGTGCCCGTTTATGTTTTAATATTGGTACTTTTACTGGGAAAATCGGACCGATAAACTTTGAGTTAAGTATCTATTTTTATATCCTGTAGGCGACTACTTCTGCTTTAAACTTTTTTTAAAACTAAAATAACTCTCGACTGCTCCTCGAACAAAATAAGTTCCGAACTTCTCGTATTAGTGTAGTCTGTATAGTGTAGACTAACCTTTACGGCCATTTTTTATTCACCGAATCGGCAGTTTTGCGTTCCGAAACCTCTTTAAGCTCAGCTCTATTCAGATTCAATTGGTTGATAATAAATTGGAATAGTGTCGTTCTACAAATTATTCGCAAGAATTTACCTAAATAGCCCTTTACTTACTTTATTTACTTTTACTGTATACGAGGTAGGTAGGTACGGTTTAACTATTTCTTCGAAACATAATTACACTACACATTTATAATAGTGTTAATAGTGTAGTCTAATGTTTACATTGTTCATTTATGAAATAAGTAAAAGCATGCATCATATATGTGTGTATTATATTCACCTACTCATGAATGAAAAAATATACTCCCCTAATAATTTAAAATGGCGGGGGCGTTCCTTATTCTTTATGCAAATATTTGTGTGACTATCATCAAGGAAACTGTATACTAACTTTAAAATAATATGTTACTTACAAACAAACTTACAAGTAAGTAGTTATGTACATTTTATAATCACATACTAGCGTCGACACGGCAACTTAGGCAACTTGAACACGAGAAAGCTTTTTATTCAGTACCTATCTTATCGGCGGGGCATTAGGGCATCTTTTGTACTCCATTCCGATCATTCGAGTCTTTTGTGTAGGGTCGAATCGGACCCTTGGACAAAGACGGCCCACGTCTTGTCCGACAGGTTTAAGATCAGGCTTACAGATAGCTAGTATATCCTAAGAAATAGAAATTTTAGTTATGCTAGAAATTAATTTTTGGGATTAAGACATTGTCTTGTCGTGGTCTAAATATTTTTGGCAAAAAAAACGATATCAATGAATCGATTTATTTATTTAATCGTTGGCATAATAATTTAGACAAAAGATAATATATAGATAATAGCACAACATATATATAATATAGCACAAAATATAAGATAATAGCACAACAATAATAATCGATGAATCGAAACAAACTGGCCTATATTTAAGCAACGGCAGAAATATTTTTCCGTGGGTTCCTTTACTCCATAAAGGACGTCAAATTTATTTTCCGTAATAAAGTAGAAGTCTTTGCAGAGCTTTTATTTTTTCTGTCTTCGTCAAAAACGCAATAAATTGTGGTATGAAGGAGAGAGAGGCTTCAAGCCTCGTCGCCAGGGGTTCTCACAAAGGAAAAATTATTTACGGAAATTCCACCGCTAACTGCTTTCAAATTACATCAATTTGAATTACTGGACCATGGAAAAACGCAGCCTATACTGTGTTACTTTACTAATTAAAATTATTTATTAATTGATATTAAAAAAGTTAAAAATTTTCATTATAAAAGTAAATTATATTTAGGTAATTTACTCGCTTACATATAAGTACCTAGCTACTATACGAGAGGTATACAAAAAGTATAGATACTATTAAGCTTTTTGATTGATTATCGAATCAAATGATACTATCACCTTTAATAGAGGAAGGTATTCTAAAGATACATTTCATTTCAGGAAAATTCTTAATAAACTTCTGAGCTCCTGAAACCATTCGAATCAACCATTTCATTACAGCAACGTATACCTACGTTTGATATGACCACTTATTTTTCTCCACGAACTCACGTCCCGGAATAAAAGGAAATGTCCCATATCTAGTGGAGCTTGGGCCCGCCAAGTAATTACATTGTAATCCTGTGTAATAAAGACGCTGGCAAATTCGCTTTCTGCTCTTAGCTGATAAACGAAACTGTATGAACAAGGGTAAAGGCATTTACACGGTTCGCCTTTATGTCGAAACAAGTGATACTTGCTGTGATTTTATGGGGGGGCAAATTAACTGTTGTGTCCCTTGTTTTATTTTGTTAGTCACTCTTACAGGATACTGATCTATACTGTACAAATAACAGTTTCTCTACTCTTAGATACGTCTGTATTCCTCGCCGTTGCCTTTGTCTCACCATCTGGTTTTCAATATCTCCGTTGTCGTAAGTTTGAGTTTTAGTTGTTATTTTAGTTACATTAAGTACGATATAATACTAGTCTTCTTCACAACTTAAATAAAATACGGATTCTCACAACGTCGGAAGTCCTCTTCTCTCTATGACTTAGCCGATACTAATCAGAAGACTTCCAACTTTTATCAGTGACAAACCGAATTTTATTTATAGGTTTTTATAAAAGTTCGACGTGCCTTCCTATGTAATATATTTGTTTAATATTATTTTTATATTCTGTAGCTAATTGTTTGTATGTGTGCGCTAATGGAAATAAATTCTTTCTTTTTATGTGAAAAACACTTACCTATAACAGTTGCATGAAGGGTTCCAAGAATTCTACCTCGATTAAAACATACTTAGCGATAAGACCGCCTAAATTGTACTTCACTATTTCCTTTTCTATCTTTTGTTTGTTGTTTACTATTTGTGCATTAAAGTGTATTTTACTTTTAATTTACTTTTACTCTGTCCCTTTCTGCATTATAACTCTAGAAAGATACCTAAAGTACATGGTAATAGTCTGAATTTTAAGGAAGCTTCTACAAGATTACAAATTGGCCGTTAATCTCTTTGAGGTTTTGTTTCACTTATCCGTATTTGTAAAGTCGGATCAAATCTTTTTAATCCCACAACTTAGAAATACTTAAAGCAGTAACTTTTCCATAAGTTTTGCTTTAATTTCTCAATAAAAAAAGTTTTATTCTAAATCCATTCCACTTCAAAAACTGTTCAAATTAATAAAGTAGCAAGTATTAAAGTTAATCTTAGGTAATAATTGGAAATCGGTCCATCGAATTTTGTCAACGAGAAAAATCATGAAACCAAAATTCGTAATGAAATTTGTGGTAAGCGTAGAAAATACCGTTAATTTGATCCAATTAGTCTTCGAGAAACCGAAAATTCGCGACTAAATTTGCGATGTCACTGAGATAATTTCGGAACGAAATAAAAAGCTGCTTAGGGCTGCCCCATGTCAGATCAACTAACTCCAAATCTTTGCTATAGGTAAAATAATCTTGATTACTTATACGCCTATAGATTTTCCTACTAGCATATAAACCAAATGGATTATTGTTGGTATGTGTGTTATTACTTAAATATGTAAATAAACAAATTACTCATTAATTCAGGCTCAGTCAATAATATCAAGAAAAAAATTAAATGATCGAATTATCACGAAAATCTCTCTCGAAAAAGAAGTCTGAGACATCCAGCATGTCTCAGACCTCGTTGACGGCTTTCTTGTCGCTTCGTCTCTATCGTCTAGCATACGGAAACCATCACAAAACCATTTACCACACATTTCCGGTCATCTCCGGAAGTTTTTGAGAAGCATTGCCATAATTCCGCAGCTCTCTCTTTAATGTGACACCTGTGTAAAAGGGAACGATAGATTTATTCGAAATTTTCCGATTGCCTCCGGAGTTTTGTGGTATTTTTGCCAAACTCGTACGGTAACCATCATGAAACTGTTTACCAGACATCTCCGCCGGTCTTCGGTAGTCAGTCGGCACTTTTCCGTGATGCATCATCATTGCTTTCTTGTTTCGCAGTTTCATGAGTCGATTTTAAGAGGTAAAGAAACGAACGAAAACAAGAACTTCCCTAATTTTTGGAGTTGTCTACAATTGCATTCACAGATTTTGAAAAAATGGTATATAGTCAGCGAGAAAATGGGCAGTTCTCACATTTTATTTTTATGGTGGCAATCAATGGTGGTTTCTTAAAAGGATGAAAAGACTCTATGGGACCAACTGAGTTTAGAGTACTGGAAAAGTCAGAAATCGCAAAAAGCTTTTCCCTTTCTATTTCCCTACAAAATGTTTATTGTGAAAAAATAAAATTACTAATTGTTATGTAGAATTATTTAATTTGAAAACTTGCTTGTCCAATCCTCCATCCATTGTGTGCGTCTGTTCTGGCTGCCCCCAGCCTACTAGCCTGAAATTCTGTTACAGTCAGACTACTGGTGGCTCTATTGTATATGGAGCTGGGTTTCCGAGACCCCGTTGTCAAAATTTTCGTTTCGTGACTGTCAACCAATTTCTTTAACCAGTGCGTCCTACCAGTACGGAGCCGACGTCACTGACGGTACGACTGGTTCACAAATTGAAAGTCGCTCACCGTGCTAAGGAAAGAGCTATGCTCGGAGTATCTTTGCTGAATCGAATCCGAAATGAGAAGATCCGGTATAGATCAAAAGTTATCGACATAGCTCATAAGATTAGCAAGCTGAAGTGGCAGTGGGCCGGTCACATCTATCGCAGAATCGTCAACCGCTGGGGTAGACGAGTTCTGGAGTGGAGACCGCGTTTGGGCAAACGTAGTGTGGAACGCCCCCCTGCTAGATAGCAGCGACTGGATGAGAAGAGCCGAAGATCGGACTTAATGGCGCGCCCTGGGAGAGGCCTATGTCCAGCAGTGGCCTAGAGTAAGCTGCTGATGATGATGACTATCAAACTGAATTCTAAGGGATAAGCACTCTGTTGTCAAAACTATATAACAGCAGAATATGCACTTACACGTGTGGTTGTTATATATAATCATATGCTGCGCAAATATATGTAAATACCAGCGAAAATTCCCTGTTAAAATTAATAATGTTTGTTAATTTTATATATCGTTATAGTTTAATTTAGTTACCAGAAAAGATGCTTCAGTATTCCAAGCGCATCAGATGTTAGCTTAAAATTTCCGATATTTCGCAATTACCGCCTTTTTGCAAGTTGAAAACCCTATCTAACTTCGAAAGCCCCTCTAAAATTTTCCGTCGCCACCGCAACGAAATGGACTGCGAAGTAATTTACATTTTTTGCACAAGTTCTGCGAACGGGTTCACTTTCCATAATTTCTTACCGATCATTATGCAAAATATTCTTTTTTTAAAACTAAAATTAGATTAGATTTAGATATTTAAGTATATACGTATCTCTGGGTTTACTTCGTAGAATTTATTGGTAGTTATTTAAAAACAAACTAAACTAAGCCCAACTGTCAACCGACATTATGAAACACTGTGTGCAGCTGGCAATCGGATGGATCTCTGTGCTGGTTGGCCCCTGTACAGTGTCTAATCTACTCATACCTACCTCAAAATACTATTATATCTACTAACATAGTTTTTAAGTTAAAATTGTTACTAACATTTTTGGACTTTTTTGTCTGTTAAATAAATGAATTTAATTTAATTTAATTTAAATCTCCCGCTGAAACCATTTAGTGAACTACACGGATCACCGTTTTTTGCTATATTTTATAATCTACTTGTATCTACTTCTCAATTACAATTTTAACTAAAAGTTTGAAAAGAGTACTTTGAAGATACGACAGGTGCTTTCTGAAACTCTAAATAATTTATGACCTAATAAAGATCGTGTCGTCGTGTTTTACAGTAAGACATAGTTCTAATGCAATTTCTTACTCTATCGCCTTGTAATAAAGGATAACTCTCTTTTAAGTTAAAAGTTTTAACAATAGGTAATAGTTTTAAAGAGGATGTTTTAGCTTTAAAAATTACATACATTTTTTATAACTGACATTTAACGGCTACTTGCCTAAGTTGCCTGCATTTAAAGATTGTCTTAAAGAACCTCGTATCTCCTGCGTACCCGTGAAACTGTGACGATGATAAACCAACTGTGCTCATTGGATGAAGATAATTGGATTTGCCGGGAAATAATATGGAAGAAAAACATTTCGGTTTCTGAATCTGTCGCCTAACAAAAATACAGAAGCTACGAAGGGCACAGCTGTTGTGGAAAGGTACATTGTCTATTTAATGTCTCCTGTTTTCGTATAATTAAGAGCCTACCTACATCAAAATTGTAACAAGGTAGAGTAAAGAAAATATCCTTGAAAATTTAAACATGTTTTGTCCAATACGCAGAATATTCCTGGATTTTGTTCCAAGGCTACTTAATCCGGGTTAGTTTCAAAATTCTGAAATGGGCCCGTGTTCTTTCGAAACCTCGAACAACCATAGAAAAAATCGATCCAACATGATTTTCAGTTTCATGTTTTTTTTTTCTTAAGCGGGACCTCCGGCTCGACAGGAAGCTAACAATAATTTTTCCGTAATTTTTTTCAACGACACGTACGATTATTTACGCTTTTTTTTCTTTTTCAGGATGTTTGTATCCATCACTGTTGGATAAACCCCCTCATAAGATATAACTCTCTCATAAGTTCCTCCATTTCGCCCGATTAAACCAGCTCGGGCTCTAATGTCTGACTATATCGCTGATATTCCAGTCTTCAAAACTTCAATATTTTTACTGGAAGTTTTTACATTTATCGCCATCTATATTATACGTAATTTGAACGTCAATGTTGACTGCCATCCTGTACCAAAGCGGGCTTTGAATCTCTAAGTTTATTCCAGTTCAAACATAAGTTCGCCATGCAAACAAAATTTGCTATAAACTCCAACAAGCGCAACTTGACTACCAAGTTTAAGTGCTTATTATTTGTGTGCTCAAGTTTCTTACTTAGTTCTTACCAGTGAGCAGAGCAACATAATTAAAGTTTTCTGTTATTTGCGACTGATCGGGCCCGTAACTTCTTTTCCCTTTCGTAATTGGCCACTTAGGAAACTGCCACAATACATTATATATTATTCTTTAGTTATTAAATTGAAAGGAAAGGGATATTATGTCTGTAGGCAACGGTGATCGATTGATCACTTACCATCAGGTTGCCCATTTGCTCGTCTACTTTCTTTAACCATAAAAATCTACCTATACTTGTACTTTCCCACTGCTAGGGCAGCTTACAAAGACGAGCCTATATCTGCTATTCCCCATCCTCCCCCCATATCTCGGTACGACTCATGTTACTTTTTATGTTTCATTGAACAATAGTCAGTTTATTCAACAATAGACAGTAGGTACGTGCCGAACGGTTGTATTCGCAGTCTTTACGTCACACGGATGCAATGTGCATCGAACGTGACAGAAATGCTCAGGTTTCCACGGTTAGCTCTGTTGGCAAATATTTGTGGAGCATTGCAGGTTCGCCACGAAACACGTTGAGCGTGCAAGCAACACCCACGTGACAGGTCTTGTCTATGAACCTTTTTATTAGACAACATTGCCTTCCGGAATATCGTAGTAAGGTACAGGCGCCTAACAAGACCACCTTTTTGCAATACCGCTATAAATATAGAAAATTTTGATAGGGGCCATCTTGGGGCACAGTACCTTATACGAGTAATACTTTACTTTCTTCTTCTTCTTCTTCAGTCGCATTGTTCGCTGATGGGGGTTGCGATCAATTATATGGAATTAACCATATAGAACGCCTTCCTGGACTTTTATGGGGTGATTTGCCTTTGCATTCCGCTTTTTACCTCAGTGTGCAGGTCTCCTATGTTTTGTTTCAGCAGTTAATAAATGTTAAAAAGTGTTAGCCTTAAAAAATACAAAAAACTCATTACGGCTTGTCTGGAATCTACCAATTCTACCCGCATTTGCATGGAAATCAGGCGTCCTCGCCACTACACCATCGCCACCGATGCTCCGACTGTCCTGACAATAGCCTAGCCACCAAGAAAATAATCAGAAATCATTAACTTTCCATTGACGGATTGGTTATCATATGGCCTTGATATCATCAAAAAGCTTCCAATTGTGAAGAAACCTACAATTTTCCAGCCAGTAGGTTACCGGTGACAGTTCAGTGCAGACGATTTTTGCTGCATACATGACAGACACAAATGTCGGAAATGGTACACAGGGCCGACATGTATATTTGAAATATGTATAAACTACTGGGGCGATTCCTCAAATTCTGTCACTAGCGTCTACATGTAACTGTAATATGACTTGGATGATGGTGTTCAGTATTCCTTTATCAATTTTATGGCCAGTCTAAACACGGGCGAAGACAAATGTTATATCTCGGCATGGTGCTGTGTTTACACAATCAAAATGGTAATTAGCAAGCTGTCGATCAAGTGCGAAAGCTGTCATCCCTTCGTTGCCTCGTCATCAATTTCCTTTGTAAGCTACCATAATCAGGATAACAGAAATGGGAGATGAGGCGTCGAACCACTAGACCTTACCACTCATACATATTTATGGCACCACAATAGCCAGTGACTGTACTATCGGTAAACAATAAATGAAAGTAACTTTTCTTACACTCACTGATGATACTGATAATTCTACTCGGGAATCTTAGAAGTGGACAAAGCGGAAAATGAAACCAGAATACAATGGTCTAGCAGTACCATATAAGTACAGTCTTACACCGGTATTTATAAGATAAATATGACCAAACCGGTCAAAATCCAACTCATATGAAATGAAATGGTCCAAGTGAACAAAATGGGAAGTAAGTACCGTTCCTACTACAACAATTTCAACTTGACTCAACTCAATGAAAATCCCATTTAGCTCTGTTTATCGATACAGTATACGTGCACTACAATCTCTCCTTGATATAAATTTAATGCCGGTATCTTTACATTTCTATAATCCATCTCCATCTGTTTTATGAACGCATTAATCGAATCTGTCGACCAACAATCGCAATCCATCGAGTTACCAATAAATGGGTTAGAAAAAATTACTAGTCATCAAGCAGCCCATTGTTCGGCACCCGAATTGGCAATTAGGGTAGATATTTCATTTCTACTTGTCAAGTCTGTATCATTCGAGTTATTAATCGGTGCTTTCATGGAGCTCATCGATTCGAGAACGAATCAGAGTGTATTTTATCATTAATTGCAGAGGGCGGAAACTTCACAACTATGATCATATTATTATCTTACTTCCTGCAAAGAAATTGGATTTTATAGTTCATAACTTATCTATAGAAAATATCATAACGTTAATCGTTTGGGCGGAATTACTAGCGTCTTTATAAATCTTTAACGTTTCATGTATGCCTATTATTATTGACAATATTGTAGTTATTTATAGACACAGGATTCTTTTTTATTATTATAATGTGTGGTTCGGGGTTGTTCTGTAGGTATATATGTCTTTTTTTACAATTTTCGAAAAGTAGTAGAAGATATGTTTTCTCATAACGACCCAATCACCCCTTTCATTGAATTCCATGGCGCGACGTTGCAACTCCGTCGAAATATCAATAAAACAACTCCAAACCGTAGTAAAAGGGTGCAGTGCAGATCTCTTCTCGCATAAAGGGGTTAGATATGAACCATGATCCACCATGAAGTGATCAACAATATTGTAATCAATCTGACCTAGCGTGTGGGGATTGCACCTATCATATAATTAAATTTTTTGTATGCAGGTTTCCATAAAATAATTTTCACCGTTTCATCATAATTATTTAAAAAACTTCTTCAATACAGTTTCCCATATTAGGCCGAAAACTATGTTTGTTGAAAAAATATAGAAGATATTTTGCTTTATCCTAACGAAACTACCTACTTCTGTGTAGATTATCTCGGTACAACTAAATTAAACGTCAATAGGAACTAACGAACTATATACGAAACTAGGTATTATAAAATGTTACGACTATAGCCCGAGTCTTCCGGTACGACCTATGGCTATGACGACATGAGAGTAGGGTTGTACATGTTAGAAATCTAGCTGGATTTTCTAATGTCCTGTATATGAGAAAATCAGCAGAACCAAAATGGTATTTAATTAAAAATAGATTAAAAAAATAAAATAAAATAAAAAAATATTTCTTAAAAGTTTTACAGTTTTGTTAAATAAACTATATTAGGCTATGTCACTAAAACTATTTTAAGCCACTGTTGCCGAACTAGGTGTAACCTGTATTTCAGCATACAGTGCCCCTCCTCCAAGACTCGTACAATTCAGCCATTATCTAAACGCAATTTGTTGACAGAAGTGTATTTAAATATTTTATCGGTCAAAAATTTAATCAAAAATAGAAACAAAAAAATAAAATAAAAATAATAATAACTAATAATATTAAGGTAAGTAAAATAATATAAGTAATATTAAAGATCCTCTCTGGGCTTAAAGAAGGTAAAAAGTGAGAGTTGTGTGTGTGTGTGTGTGTATATATATTGTATTGTATTGTATTGTATTGTATTGTATGTATGTTTGTTTGTATGTTTTGTTAGATTAGATCGATAAGTGAAAAACAATTCTTTTCATATACAATTTATTTCATATACATTTTAGTTGCACTTAGCGCTCGCCCCAAAAACCCCGGTGAAGCTGTATAGGTCATTAGGACCAACAGCAATTATCAGTACGAAAAAAAAAAATGTACTGAACATCTATACAAAAAAATAATAAAAAATAATAGAGCATTGTATCTTCTTACTAGTGTTATCTACTGCAAATTCACGTCAGCACAAAATACATGCAAAGAATGTCTAAAAACGCTCCCCATTGTGGAAAAGCTGACCGAACGCAGACTTAGGCTTAGAGTTAGATTATGATCACGTAGAAACTATATAAGATTGCAAAGTCTGGAATATCGGCGCAAGGTTTGCCTGTCTATCGGTATTTTATAGGATACATTTCGGAGAGTGTGCATCGGAATTGCACGACCTAATTCCAGCATCTCCATTCCGCCTTAGGACTACCAGGCGCGGGGAGGGGTTCCATCCTTATGTTGTTGATATCCCATCAGCTCGTACGAAGTGATATGCTTCTTCATTCATTATGCGAACGGCTAAGGAATGGAACAGCCTGCCGGCGTCTGTATTTCCCGAAACCTACAAACAACCTACAGAGTGAATAGGCATTTACTGGACCCGCATGCTCCATCGTCGACCTCATCGTCGCTTACCATCAGGCGAGATCGAGGTCAAATGCGGGTTTAGAAGTAAATAAAAAAATAAAAAAAATAAATGCTGGACAACTCTAAAGAACCAGAACATTATATTATTCTGTAGCGAATGTACTTATACGAGTTTATTATTATGGCAAAACTTCGGTGTCCATCCGTCTGTATGCACAGCTATTTTTCTCAGCAACTACTAATGACAGACTTGAAATTTAGCATAGTTGTAGGACTAGCCTGCCCACATCTATCCTAAGTAAAATAAATTTAGAAATAATTTTATTTTCATTGATTTTTTTTTATATTTCTTAATTTTTTGTTTTTTGTATTTTTTGTATTTTTTTTTATTTTTCTGTGCCGAAAAGTAGATAAGTACTCAAGCGGATCAATTTTCTGTGATTGATGATGATGATGAGTCATTACGCGTCACATAAGGTCTTGAGTACGGAAGTCGGTGCAAGAATATTTGAAGTCCCTTTAGAGCTCTCAAAGATCCCTATGTTTTAGAAGGTTACAACAGTAAAGTAAATGTTTAAAGTTATCCTTTAGGCAAGTTGACAACCTTACTAAGCCGGGTCGTTATCCCAGACCGGCTCATCACGGTGAAACATAAACAAAACTCATAATAAGTCACATTGTCACTATCATAGTGAAAACTACCCTCTTAGGTGCCGTTGTGAAATTCATTCGACATGTTTGCGACATTATAGTGACGTTTGGGGTTTTATGTATGAAGTAGGAAATGGCGAGTCATTAGTATTCGTGTACTAGAGTCGTCATTCTGATTTAAGCAATTTTAGGGTGACAAATGTATTATTAATCTCAGTTTTAGACAATCGCACACGTACACCTATTTTCCTTCTTCTTCTAAGTCGAATTCCTCATTGCTGAGTGTCGTCATTCTAAGGAATTAATCGCATAGAAAGACTCTCGTGGCAGATTTAATGGGATGGTTTGCCATTGCCTTCCCCATTTCACACACTGGTTATCTCAGTGTGCAGGTTTCCTGGCGATGTTTTCTTTTTTTTTTATATCATTTCCTCTGCCCGAAGGTTGCCTGGAAGATATCGCTCTTAGCGATAAGGCCGCCTAAATTGTATTTGCCTATTTCCTTTTCTATCTCATGTTTGTTATTTTATATTTGTGCAATAAAGTGTATATTACTTTTACTTACTTCATCGTCATGTGGATCATGGCCCGCCTCCCCTTGCACAAGGGGGTACGGGCCATGATCCACCAAGCGGGGCCAATGCTGATTGGTGGATTTCACATACTTTCGGAAACTTTTAATTTCCTCAGACATGCAGGTTTCCTCACGATGTTTTCCTTCACCGTTAGAGTAGTCGGTAAATGTACGTAAGTCTTTCGCACAATCCGAAAAACTCATTGGTACATGGCATTGCCTGGTTTCGAAATCGCACCTGCCGCTTGGGAGTCCGACGTCCTAGCCACGACGCCACCGACGCTCTACTTTCCTGTTACTTAACAAAAAACTTTATCTATGTTTTTTGAATCTACAAATTAAAGATGACAGTAAAAGATATTAATTTAATAACCGCCTTTTATTCAGTAATATTCTCACATTTTTAGAGCAAATCGTAAGTGATAATGGTTCAAATTGTATGGTTAAAATGTCAATTGACCCACGGGACAAACCACTGGTGTGTCCCTTACGTGAATTGATATTTTAACCATCGATCTGCGAAAAACTTTATCTGTTCTTAAAAGTAAACTAGTAATTTCCTGACTTTGTACTCCTGTTACGTATAAATACGTATGGACCGTATACGTATAATGGGTTCATACCATCATAGTGCACTTCGTTTACCTACAATCTAAATCACAACATCACTGTTTACAATAACTTATTGTCTTCTCTGTATAGTTCTTTAAGCTTGATACCATTCATTAGCCTAAGTGTAATGTCCGCGGTGTGCGGAGCGAAATAAATATATATTTTATGAGAAGCAGAGTAAGCGATATCTTGTTGTTCAGAAACGTTGATCCCACGATGCAGGGCGCCCCGTTCGTCCTTCTTCTTTTAGGTGTTCAAAGTGGAGTGGTGAATTTGTAGTGTAGAATGAAAATGTGGATGCTTTTAATCGAAATTATTTTAGAAATCACAAGCGAATGCACAGCGAGAGAGGCATCGCGTCAACCAACCGATTTGATTTGACTTTTGACAATTAGTTTTTATGAAACCGAATTAGTAAGAGGCAAAAGGTTTGCCCATACTGCCAATTCCGACGTAGTAGAAAATATACAAAAAATAGATTGGATTTGTCCTATAAATCCTAAACAGTTTGATTCAGTTTCGTGATAGTTTTACCTTCCTCATATATTCCCTGTATACTAACTCTCCCCTTTCGCCTCAGTACCTACTAACAAGGAAAATATAGCAACTGCAAGCGATACGACACCAAATATCGAGTAGGTACACTCCAAAAAGTACTGTCAAGTCTTTGACTCTAAGCTGCGAAAAAGTTAAAAAAAAACTACAAGTGCGACGTGGGCCTCGCTTTATCAATAGGGATAAGGTATCCATTTGTCGTTGAAAGTTGAAAGCAGACAAAAATGTTTTTCAAGCTTGTTTTAGAACCCACTTTGTTTTTGAACTTAGTAAGGTGAAAAGGCAAGAATTTTGTTGATTTTATTAGACGTATCTACCTGAGATACGTTAGGCACCTAAAGTTTTTAGTTAAAAAATATCGTTCACAAGTTTTATGTTGACTAATCTAGGATCGAACCCAGTTAGAGCTAAGACTCAACAGGACTTGGACTAGAGAGGATAGAGTTAATTTGTGGTAGGAAGGGAAGGTCATATTCTAAATAGAAATAAAGAACCTATCTACTGTATCTACATTGTGAATCGGTTCAAAACTAGTCAATAATCCACCTACAGTTACTCGTACACCACGACTTGGACTTGGAGAGGTCCACCTACGAGGAAAGAGCGGGTGGACTATGGTGGTACCCGATGTAAATCACGGAACACGTTCGTCATTACTTCATAGCCTTTCATGAATCTAGACATCTGACAATTACTGAATTCACGCCGGGTATATAGGTATAATACAGTACGTGCAAATGCTAAAATGTTCCCATCGATCATAAGTCCCAGAAGGAAAGTAATAACCTGTGTCCAAAACCGTGTGCCGCTTCCCCCGCCAGCCCCCGCACCCACCCTATCAAAGTTGCCAGATTAAGATAATTTACCAGAATTTGGTTAAAAAAAATGAATAGCAATTATTATGGGATTTGCAATTAAAATGCCAAAATATTACTTCAATGGAATTTTCCATGTGCTTTATTGTCTCATTGTTAAAATGTACAGTACAGTATTCAAAAAGTATATTAAAACGGTTGAATATTTACGACGATCAATACTCATAGACTTCTCAAAAATTAAGGGATCTAAATGAAAGTATACTTGTATTTATATAATTTAAACGATTACGGATCGGATAAACAATCATCTTTTATTATCAGTAACATTTTTACAAATATGAAGTAGAGTAGTTTTACTTATTTAGATTGTACGTCTTTAAGACTGAAAGTAGGTAAATCACATTTTTGCAATGAAATTTCCTTTCAAACTTACGTATCTAAAACCATTGTTCTACTTCTAAGAAGTAACTTTTCCAAAACAATAGCCTTCCATTGTACAATAGAATTTAAATTTGATAATGGTCATGAAAGGCATCTGAACAAATGATCCCACTTCTTATTTGTTAAAACTTCCACTAAAAGTACCAATTTTTGTAATATCTAAAGAAGAAATCTACATTTTTATCAAATGCAATTTTCTTCAAATTATTTAATTCACGCTCATAGTGACATATTTACCTACGTATACGTGAATACGAGAAATCATTTAAGTCTCCTATAGAGATCATTTAGGTCTTTGGTACTGCATGAAGAGTATCAGAAAAACTGGTAAGTTTTAATCGATTAGTTTTAGTGATCGGATTAGGTAGTGCAATTTTGCGGGATTCCATGACGAAATATTAACATCGACATGCCTAACAAGTAACGATATCCCGGGATAACAAATTCGCTAAGAGCTGGTTACATTAGACAGTAATATCGTTCAAAAATATTATTAAACATTCTTATGAGATTTTTACGAGGCTAAATTTGCCGCCATATTGTTGTTTACTTTATCTACACTTGACAAAAATTCTTAGAAAATGTGTTTCGGCATAACAAAGGCGATTACTGTTGTTGCTAACGTCGAGCGTTTAGAGAATGTGAGAAAGAGACAATATGCTACAGTCTGTCCTCTAGGTGCCGGCTAGCAGGGTTCTAGGACTGTGTGCAGATGAAGGTAATAGAAGAACTTGGTAAGAGATATTATATTTTTAAGGAACAGAACACAGAAAATAGTAAACGTAGAAAATAGGTAGTAGTAGGAGACAAAAATAAACGGAGAAACGTCCGTTCAAGACAAAATACAGAGAGCAAGTGCAAAATACAAAGAAAACAATGAAATTAATGGAATAATGAAATTTAGAAATGGAAATGAAGATGCCAACACGAAATGAGATGAGATAAACGCTAACGATGAGGTTGAAATTGATGGCAAGGAGGTTGATATGGACGATGAAGTCGACATCGTTACAAATAAATTCCGAATATAGTCCTAATAGTCTTTGTCTCTCTCTCGCAAAAGGGATGATGAGATGATTTCCTTTGCGAGTTCCCATTAAAAGTAAAAGTATTTTATATATACAGAACATTTCCGAAATTCCGCAATCCGCGGGCGTATACTAATATAACGTTTGAGGTCGTTAACACTAAATTGCACCACCTAATCCGATCACTGCTGATGATACATGTACAGGATCTATTACTACCCCAAAGCTGCAATGCCTACATTGTTGTGTTTCACATATATTTTTATCAGATGCATGCTAAGTACTAAAACTTTTAAGTGCAGATGTCTCAAAGATAATATTTTGAGACATACTAGAGAGTACCTACTAGGTAAGTTGGTAAGTTAGGCAGGTTAAGTTGCTGCTTTGTTCTGGTTTAGGCGCACTAACAATAAGGCACGAACTACACGATGACGATTCCAGCGTTGGTTCGGTTCAGGTACCGGCCGTGTAGTCGACTGCATTCAAACTCATGCGTTGCGCTCAAACCCCACTCGGTTTAGGAACCGAGCAGGACGGTTCCAAGTGGTGGCCGTGTAGTAGACAGCGCATTTTTGTTTGAGTTTATATGAAACACCGGTTCCATGGAACCGACCGATACTGGAACCGGCCTAGGAACCGTCGTTGTGTAGTCCGGGCCTAAGTCATATTCTCAATATAATTATGAGGATCGTCTGAGCTGCTACGAATTTGATGCACAGTGTACAGTGGACAACAGGACAACACATCAGGCCATACCCTTCAGTACTTTGTTGATTTAATTTATTTCACACATTCATACGATACGAATGGCTAGGAAGGAATCACAACAAAAAACTATTGCGACAGGGTTCCACAGGGTTACAAACTTGATGTGTATTCCACTGCACATACAACTGCGCCTAAATTTTAGTTCTTACCTAAATAATTATTTCTACCTAATTGGTTCTTAATTTATTATTGTCACGGGTGGTAATTTTAAATTACGGCCTTAAAATTTATACCTACTTTAGTATTTTTTTCTTGCTTGTGACTTTCATTATAAGTATCTTGCAAAACATTTATAATGTAAATGCAATATTGAGTAAGTACATATCACTGGAATATATTATATATCACAGACACAGTAATATTATTTAATATTGTGTGTACTTACGAACTTAAAATATTTTCACAATTTCGTTTTCAATAAAATTACTAACTTATACAAAGCATAAGTAAATAACAGTTTACCTAACTAAAAACAGCGTTAATAGGTAAAAATTTAACTAAATAGATACAATAATTGCGAATTCAAAAACGATACCATACACATGTGAGGAAAAATTACAAAACTAATCCTTGCTAATTAAGATTTTTTTCTAACACTATCACATTTCTTGAAACAAATCGTAAGTGATAAATGTATCTAGTTATAATATGTAAATAATCGACTTATATATTCGAGATGAACAGTAAATCCCTGTCTGAAGTCTTACATTACGTATACGATGCACCATACAAAGCGTACAAACCTTGTGCACTTTGTTTACAAAGTTTCTCTACATAAATTTAAGTACCATTTACAGTAGTTTATTGTTTTCACTATGTATTTCTTTGAGCTCTTTACCGTTTATTATTACATCATTAGCCTCAATTTGATTAAGTTTTTTAATAGTCTCATCATCCTCATACATATCACCCTGTAATAGTATCTGTATTTCTCTCAAACTCTTTCCTTTCGTCTCAGGAACTACAAACAAGGAAAATATAGCACCTCCTAGAGATACCGCACCAAATATCCAGAACACTCCGCATAATCCAGTCCAGTCTTTTACGATTTGATAGCCTCTAGCCACGAAAAAGTTTAAAAAGGCACCAAGTATACTAATTGATGTCATGGCTACAGCTTTAACGTTCATAGGGAATATCTCAGCTGGCACCACCACAATTATTGATTGATAGCCTAGGGTAGATATAATGTTAGCAAACATGATTCCCGTGAATATGACGAAGCTATAAGGTCTAATAGAGTCTTTGTCTAAGTTAATGACTTCTAATAGGAAGAAGTAGAGCCCAACTGCGCCTAAAGCTACGAAGGTGCCGAAGTAGGAGTAGATGAGTAGAGGACGGCGGCCGACTTTATCGGCCAGAACTGATGACATCACACCTGTAACGAAAATAATTAATCCTTTTTACATTATTTGATTAAACATGTCACTAGTATGTATGTTTTTCTGTCTACTCTATTTGTTCTATTAATTTATGTCGTGGTTATGGTTAAACGACGTGGTAGGTCTCGTGACAATGCACGGATTGCAATCAGGAAGGCAATTCTCGTAGTGGAATGTCAAATTCGACATTAATCCTATCTCATTCACTCACATTACATGTGTGAACGTGACAAGACGATTATCGCAGCGTTCGACATACAAAAGTCGAGCGCTACGAACGTCTTGTCACGCTCACACATGTAATGTGAGTGAATGAGATAGGACTAATGTCGAATTCGACATTCCACTACGAGAATCTCCGTCCTGACCCCTACGATACAGGGCTGTCTAATGCAACGGTCACAAGTAAGAATAATGGCATTTGTAACAAGTTACACGAGATTTGCTTAGACTAACACGACTAGATTGTTATTACTGTAACTGGCATTATAATATATTACTTATAATAGTTCAAAGTTCAAATGTTTTATTGCTGATAACAGGTTACATGGTTCTTATGATTAATAATTTGATCCGCTATAATCTACCTTATTAAGGCATGCAATATTTATTTTATTTACAAACATATTATATTATGTCCTTTATAACTATTAATTCATTACACAATTCTGCCTACCTATAGGTAATCTTAGATAGCATATCAGTAGGGCTATACAGTTAGTAGAAATGGAATATTATTGCAAAAGTTTTGTGACAATATGAATATTCGCTTCCAGATAAAGATGAGTAATATCTGGAACTAGTGGCGTAAGAAAGAAGAAAGAAAATCTACAATTCAGATTTTTGTTATGTCATTTTAAATACGTAATGTGCAGTAAGTACTCTAGCGACGTAACTACAGTAAAATCTAGTCATTTAACATGTAGGTAGTCATTATTATTTAAACTACGGTATGGCATTGAATCTTGCCTGAGAGGCCGGTCATGCTGATGTTTAATATTACCGGATGCTAATAATGCGAATAAAAATTACTCGGTTTTTACGTGAATGATAATAACCGTAATGAAAATGAACACATTATTTCCTGAAAATTAAAATATTGAGTAGTTAAGTACTGGGTTTCAAGGAGGCGTGGGAAGGTTTTGAAGATTCGTTTAGAGAGGCGGTTTTAGGTTTCGGAGAGAGGGGATGATCTATGGATAAAGTTGAACCCTTACAACTCCAAAACTCCCCCCTCCCGCCGTCTACAACCATGATTGAGGTAGGTATATCTAACCATACTAAGTATACAATTTTTAACGACATGAAATTAATATATGAGTGATATCTGACTAATGTCATCATAATATCGTTTATGGGAAAAATGATGGTGACGATGGAAACATAAATTAGAATACAGGTACTCAACTCACCAACAACAAACCTCACGGAACCAAATATTATGAAGGCAGTGGTAAGTTTCATATTGGTGTTACTCTCATTCAGAATTAGCCCCAAGTATTGCTGGAGTACCAACTGACCCGTCATAATCTGTGTCAGTTTCAAACCTGAAAGGTAAAGGTATATATGTTATAAGTAGGTACACAGTTAATAGTAGGTACAAGGGCGGCCTGAAAGTGTTTTTCAGTTTTCAATGTCATTCCTTTTCATATTGCGCGCAATAGAGTCTACTTGTTGTAATTTGATCTCTTTTTATTGCTTTTTAATTTCTGACATCGCAAAAAGATTATTAACCACTTTTTGATAATTATGAACTAACTTCATAGCTGTCAATGGAGACTACCAGATATAAAAAATAGAATGTTTTTATCTAAGCTATACCTAATAATGTCACCTCTTTGAACGTTTGATGTTTCAAAACTTTCAAAGTAGAGTTATATTTATGCCTAGTGACAATTTTAGACAGCGACCTTAGAAAATTGACGTGTTCATGCAATTATAGACCTTAGGATGGTAAACACTTTCTGACCGCGACTGTACATTAATGCAGAGATCGGGAAACTTAACTATTGTTGGCGGAAGTTTTTTAAAAGGCAGAGCCGCAGGCGAAACTTTTTAAGATCCAGGGCCAACAATTACTCTTAGTCATAATCATACCATTTATTGCTTTTCATGTGTTACAATTGGTCTTAAAAATGTATATTATCTGGTCATATATGAAACCCTGAGTAGGGCACCGCAATATTAAATAAGAGATTATAATATTTTATAATAGTAATAAATGCTAACGAGATAAATTGAATTAAATGTCATTATAAGTTATACATAATTGATTTTATAGTTAGGTATTGGTTTTATCATCAAAAAACTCCTGCAGTGAATAGAAACATTTGTTAAGAAGATACAACTTTAATCTTTTATTGAATATCGAGTCTTTTAATTCGATGTCGATACATTTTGAAATTTTGTTATACTATATTTTTATTGACATAACGAACGGTCCAGAACTGTGTAGATTTAATTTTAATTTTGGCAGAGCAAGCCTTTTCTGGTATCGAGTGTTAAATGGCGTACTGTGTAGGTCCTCTGCTTTTTTATACAAGTGTGTGTGTATGTTTCCTGACTACAAATTACAAGAGAGCCTTATCTCAACCACACTTTTATTGATAAAATTCAATTAGGTACCTATTGGATGAAAATATTCATACTTTGTGAGATCATCAGACTATAATCCGTGGAACTCTGTCGCGCTAAGTTTTTGTTATTATTTCTTGACATTCTTATGAATTACTCAAATAAGTTAAAGCGACAAAGTACCAAGCTTAGGGGCCATCCATAAATTACGCCATACGTTAAGGGGGAGGGAGGGGGTCAACAGTGTGAAACCGTGAGATAAGAGGGGGGGACGAGTACTAAGCTTCGTGACGTCACATGCGTAAATCTAAAAGAAGTCATAAATAATATAAAGGAATGGGTTTCAAAGTCCATGGACACAAGATGATTAAATTTTGTATCGTTCATTTGATTTATTGTTTTGTAAATTTTCTAAAATGTTTGATTTATTGTTGATTTTATGAAAAAATAATTTAAATTGAAATATATAAATAATTTTGGAAGTGCAGTTTTAATTTAATAATTTTGTAAATGTAAAATTGCAAAATATGTAATGTCACACCAGGGCAACACAAATGTGACTACGTACCTGTACAAGGACTGGGGGGTCCAAAAATCATGAAATTCGTGTGACGTAATTTATGGATGGCCACTTTCCTCACAGAAGATTGACGAAATAATTATACCTAGTCTTTTTAAACGGGAAGGCCTTGCAATGGAAAGGCATGTCGAACTTTTATAAAACCTTAATTAAATTACTACGGATTCTCTCTGTTGATAGTCGAGTGGTCGGAGGTATTCCTCTGTGTCCTCTCTGTAACTCAGCTTATACAAAAAAAGACTTCCAACTTTCATTAGTGAGAATCCGTGTTTTATCTAGGGGTTTATAAAAGTTCGACTCGCCTTCCTATAGGCTATAGTTTCTACAGGGTTCTGTACCTCCCTCTACCTACAACACCGTTCACGATTTCCTAACGTCACACTCCAAATATATTTTCCAATCCTCGCTTTCCTGATTAACCAGTGTGCCGCTTGGAAAGATAACGTTATTTGGTTCAGAACATAGATGGCGTACTCGGCAAAAGGGACATACGACTAATGTTGTAAGCTCAGTTTTAGAATGTACGTAGATAAAAAATTACGTCTATGGTTGTAAGAATGCTTATGTTTTTTTTTTATTTTGATCAAAGAAATTATAGTATACCCTGACCAGAAACTAAAAAACCCTCGCCATATTGCGGAAATAAATGGTACTATTTTTTTATTAGCGAACTCCATAACACAGATTATAAAACTACCAATGGCGCCCTCTTGACAGGGTGTTTTAGTTTCTAGCCGGGGGTATACAACCACAGAGTACTATATATACTATGGTACAACGTTATAGGTACTCTGTCGAGGAAGGCGATTCTCACAGGTGGAATGTCGAATTCGCCATTAGTCCTTCTCATTCTGTCACATTACGTGAGCGTGACAAGACGTTCGTAGCGCTCGACTTTTGTATGTTGAACTCTGCGAGAATTGGCCAGCAGGAAGGCGATTATCGCAGGTGAAATGTCGAATTCGACATTAGTCCTATCTCATTCGCTCACATTACATGTGAGCGTGACAAGATGTTCATAGCGCTCGACTTTTGTATGTCGAACTCTGCGAGAATTGGCTTCATGGAATATAAAAACTCTCGCCATGTTGCGGAAATAAATGGTACTTACTACGTTTTTCATAGCGAACACAGATTATAAAACTACCAATACCACCAAGGGTTTTATATTTCTGGTCAGGGTTTACTCGGTTTATATAATTAATAATTATATTTCCGTTATTTTGATACATACCAAAGGAAATGATGACTGCTTTCCTGTACTGCTTGCCAGTGAACAGTTCTTTGGCCGTAGTGGAGCGACGCATTTCGTTCCTTACAATTGCATGCATTTGTAATAGTTCGTCTTCCAATAACTGTAATACGAGAAGAATAGTAAATAATAGCATTATCTTTAGAACTATCTCAGTGGTGAACTATCAACTCCTAAAGCATCTCATCTGTCTTAATGATTAGAAATTTCCAAAGAACTTAGTTGTTAGGAGGAGATTTTCACTATGCCTGTAATTTAGTTAGTATACTACTAACTTTTAGTATACTAACTATATTACAGGCATAGTTAAATTTATGTTTAACTATGCCTGTAATTATATATAATTAAATTTAAACGCAATACATATATGTATTGCATTTAAGGATCAATCGCGCACACTAGAGTACCGTCATTGGAAAAAAACCTATCAGTTACATTATGGCTAGGGCCAGTTTTTGATTTTTTTTCCATTTTTCCAGTTTATGAAATGTGTACCGTAAGTAACTTCATAAAAAGTACTAGTTAGGTACTTATCTTGTCGAATAGCATCTTGATGAGTTTTTTTACAAATACTTTTTTGACATGGAATCTATTTAATGTCTTACATCTTCGCTTTGTATGTGAGTGAATTTGTGTCGCGTCACCGTGACCAAACATGTACTTTCAACTACCACTAGCTCTTGAACTATTTAACCTATCAAAATGGAAGTTATACCATTGGATAGAGTCATTCGGCGCCGTTCTAACGATACCTAACAATAACTGAAACATTGTTTTCCCGCTTCGTTACAGCTTGACGAAGTGGGTTCCTTTTTTGGCCAAAAAATACCGACTTATATTAAATTCTCTATAACTCTGGAACTATTATAGATATCAAAACACTTGAAACTGCGTTGTGGTGAGTTTGAAATACGCTACTTAAAACCAGGTCTCACTTCGCATCTGGAGGAAGCGCAGCCGAATTCGACAAACACCCACAGAGTATCTGTCGTTTGCGACTAAATCGCAACAATCGGACAACTACGAGCAAACTGGCGGCTCTTCGCGTGTTGGTCCAATGTTGGAGTTGCAGAATGGATTCCATGTTTCGGCAGATTCCTTCCGCCTAGCAGGTTTTTTTTTCGAATGGTTGCTTTAGTGTGCGCGATCGATCCCCTTAACAAATCATGAAATATTTCTATTTTTACCACCCTTTAATAGCAATTAATTTCTTCGGTAAACATTTACCTTCTCATCCTGATATCCCCGTAGTTTCAACAGCACTTTTCTGGCAGCATCCACTTTTCCCTCCTTCAACAAGAAGTAAGGGGATTCTGGTATCCACCAACATGCTGCCAGATAGGACAATGGCAACACCAACAACATGTAATTTAAGGTGTCATAGGAAACAAAGGGTCCTATAGTCATTAGCAGGAGGTTTCCGAAGTTGAACATAAACCTCGTAATCAACGAGAGACCTCCACGAATTTCTTTATCTGCTATTTCTGCTAAATATATTGTTAAACCCTGCAACAAAAACAAAAATCAATTAACCAGTACCCTGTCATCAGCTTTACGTATATACGAGTACCTACCCACGTTTTAGATGGACGAGTCCTATTTCTGGTGGGAACTACTGATGAAGGTGATTCCTCTGTCTACCCCCTCGGGGATTATGGACGTGAGAGTTATGCTAAGTTCTATTTCGCATGGCAGGAGTTGAATAAACTATAAGTAGGTTCTTAATTTGCGAATTTTAGAAATGTGAATCGTTTTCATGAGTAATAAATCTTGCAATATCGAAAACATTATAAAAGTGTTGATCATATAAAGACTTTTAAAGTCAAAAGTCATTTTTTTTATTGCATGTAAGTAACGTACCTACATTTTTACAAACTCACTTTTATTAACTCTACCATCTCTATTATATTCTAAACATTAATTTTATTAGCTATGTTTTTGTAGTTTCAACTACTTTGTAAATAATATTTTATATCTCTGAGTAAACCAATAAAAAAGTCAAAGGGTAAATGGTAAGTAGGTAATATAATAAGTAAATAAATATTATATTGCCTCAGAACAACGTCACATATTTCACCCTATTACACCTTAATATTTAGTCGGGAAATTATATTCAAGCGGACCGTAAAATAGATAGGGCACTTACAGTGTTAAACATGCCCGTTCCGGTGCCCCATAAAAATTTTGCTATGTAAAGTAACCACGCCTTTAGGGCACATGCGATGATAACCTGAAAACGAAAAGATATAGAATAAAAATATGCCAAATACATGATTTAAAGTTAGGCTGGCTTGCACCAACATGACAACAGAAGAAGCGATTTGGTCCCTCAGAAGAAAATTCTCTCACAATAATGGTCCAATAAATCGTGAAGATAAGTTATTGCCAGTAGTTGACCTCCATTTTAAAGCTTTGTTCGATCTTCATGCCTATAATTTCGTGTACCTAAGTACGTCGGTGACCTAGGGCCAAGTGGCTAGGACGCCGGACTCCCATGCGGGAGTTCGAAACGATGCAATGCCATGTACCAATGTGTTATTCAGATTTTTTCGAAGACATACGTATTACCGACCGCTGTAACGATGAAGGAAAATATCGTGAGGAAACCTGCGTGTCTGAGAAAATTAAAAGTTTCCGAAGGCGTGTGATCGGTGGATCATGGCCCGTACCTCCAGCAGAAAATCAACGATGTGGCTTGCCTCAGCATTATGCTGAGCTGATGTATCCTTTTTGGCACTGTACCCCATCGGATCTTTTGTGCTCAATGTATTATATATCCTTGTATACTTTTGTATTGTGTACTTGCTGTACTGCTGTTTACAGTGCTAAATAAATGTTTTTCAATTTCAAAGGGAGGCCTGTGCCTGAACAGTATTAATAGGCTGATGCTTGCTTGCTTATCGTATGGTTAGTGGCCAACCTATTTGTCAGAGTTGTTCAGGCTGCCCGTAGGCCTCTGACATGGCTTAACGACTGCTGTCGAACGACAACAACCGGGACCGACTGCTTAACGTGCTTTCCGAGGCACGGAGGAGCTCCGATGAAAAATGCCACTAGCGGTCACCCATCCAGGTACTGACCGCGCCAACGTCGCTTAACCTGCACGATTTCGGACCGTGCTCGCAACTAGGCTACGAGCTCCTCTTATATAAATCAAAATATTATACTGACCTACCTATATATACTGATCAAGCATGACTCTATTGGACTTGTAGCGCACTTTCCTTATCAACAAAATTAAAAGATTACTAAATAGTAAGTAATTTCTACACAGTTATGGTTAAAAAATCAATATAATATTTGCTCGAATTTCAAATTGCATAATGCGTTGAAACGGATAAAATATAAAAATACATTCCACATTCGTCACAAAAAATAATGAATGATGACCTATATCATCATCATATATGATCATCGTCTTATCGGACCTAACTCTAACGCTTCTTATCTTAGACCATGTTACACTTGTCAGTTCATTGATTACTTCACCGATTGTTACACTTACTGTTCCAATAGCCACAGGAACCGCACTGCCTAGTACAGTCGTCCTCCTTCCATATCTGTCGGAGACGTAGCGACTTATAAAACTACCCGCCATGAAGCCAGGAGACGATACCGAGGCCATCCACGCGATTTCATTCTGAAATATGGCAAATGTATAATTACCTATCATTAATTAGACTTAAGTATAACCGTCAGATTAAGACTTCATTAAATAACCTTCTATCCTTTCTAGATAGATATACCATGTTACTAAAGGAAGCCTTAAATTAAGGACGTTTTTTGCAAACCATGGTTAGGTTAGACGCGATATAATAACTAACTTGATTAGAAAACACAGAAAGAGTCACATTTGGTTAAAAAATATCACCACGGATCAAGTCATCACAGTCGGATCAACACACTTTCATTGCATGTAGTGGCTTTAGGTAATCGGATGTCTCATATTAGCGTTAAATTTTCAAATACTAATACGTTTATTTAGTCAGAACATACTAAAAATAGATACAATAAGTAATATAACAATTTAAAAACACTTAAAAATTAAAAATTTAAACACTAAAAAACCAAAAACTTGATAAGTAAAATTAAATAAAGAAATATGGTATAATACAAGTAGGTAGGTATCTATTTACAACTATCAACTTCTGGCACCTGCAATAGCCAACGACTGTCTTACAGCATGGCAGTCCTTACATAGATAGCCAGCGACATTTTTGACAACGTGACAATTGACATTGTGACAATTGACATTGTGACAATTGACATTGTGACAATTGATATTGTGACAATTGACATTGTGACAATTGACAATGTGACAATTTTCGTATTTCTCATCCAAGTGTAACTAAATAAAACTCTTCACTTACATTTGTGACTTTTACCGCAGTCTCGTTGTCGTGAAATTTGGGCATTACCGGGGCCAGCCATGAGGCGTAGCAGCCCATTGCCACGGAACCAAGGGACACTGGAAATATTATACAATTTTTATCAATCAAGTATAATCCATGAAGGTAAAAAAAAATATCTTTGTCCATGGTATAATCATGTATAGTCCATCGGAAATATCTGTGGACCTAAGCGGGGCGAAAGCCCGAAATAGCACGATCGACTTTCAAAGTCGAGCGGCTAGGAAATGTGTTGCTACTCGTACTATGGATGAAAGAAAAAATATTTATTTCCGATATACAGTTTTTAAACGTCAATCTGTATGCAGGTGTACAAATATTTTTTATAAGATATTGTGACAATTTTCGTAATTCACTTATATTGAGTTTTTTGGGTTTGGGTCTGAATGACTATAACAATTTGGTCCAACGTATAGGCCCATTGGCCTTAGGAGGCTATAGGGGTTTTTGGTTACACCTTTTAGGTACGGGTAAAAGAGGAGTTATGCCTAAGTATAAAAATGTTCAGCAAAACCAGGAGCATGACTTCATCTGACCCCTTCGAGCTTCGGAAAATACACGTTAAACTGTCGGTTCCGCGACGGCATTGTTAGGTCACCTATGTGTGGCTTGAAAAACTCTTGTAATGGTTGAGCCACTGACCACACGATCAGAACAAGAATGATTAAAAGTTGTCTGTTTTGTATATTTATGAGCTCACGCAGATCCTTCTCCACATCATCGCGCCAGCGGTATCGAGAAAGCGATGGCGCTCTATAGTATCGGAGGCCAAGATCCACTTCGGGTCGCTGCGACAGCGGAGTAAGTAAGTATTTATTGTTTTAGTTCCACCGACAACACATCGTTTAATTGGATTGGTAAGGTAGATTTCATTGGCTTACCACATGATGCAATTAAAAACTGCACTTTTCTGTTACTGCGTTCCTCCATTATTGTCTGCATCTGCAGACAAAAATACTTCAATGTTAATATGACTATGACTTTTTGGAGGGACGCCTGCCAGGTCGCCAGGCGGGAGATCAGTTCTATGTAGAGCTTTTTCACCCAGTTCCCTCTGTTCCCTTTCTTCTTTGTTTCTTCAGTTCTCTGCGGAGCATCGGTTACTAATGTTCCGGTTGGACTCCTCCATACCATCTTCCATTGTTAATATAGTTCTTATCTCTATTGTTATTAGATATTGTTTAATAAATCCAATCTTTCCATCTATAAGGTTAATTGTCAATTTGGGTATGATTTGGGTGCCTATCTGGCCGTAGGTGATGTTTCGACAAAGAATATAATATAGTTTCGATAACTCAGTATGTATTTAATAAAAAAAAATAAAAAAAATATTTTTTTGTAATCGTTTTGTACGCATTGTATCACACTAATTTTGTGCAATAAAGAGTATTCATTCATTCATTCATTTATTTTTCACAAAACCATTCTTCTTCTTTCGTGTTGATGATCCGAATTAAATTTTTCCCGACCAAAACCATTTAATTAATTATAAAGGAGAACCCATTCTAAGGACTACCGCACGAAACCCACATATAAAGTCTACATTAAAATACATTATATCCCTTTCTACGTCATAGCTCTAAATAGAGATGGCATACTGAAACCATCAAGTTGCAGCCGATTAATAAATTCAGATATCGAGATTACTGTATTGATATTATTATTTTATCATTATTATGCTCTTCCGCTGCTCTACATTTGCTGCCTGCCATCCTACATATATTATTATTTTTACGACTACTTTTAATTTTTTTAAGATACCAAGTACTGATTAATTTCCTAATAGAACCTTTAATATTTACAAATCGAAACCAGGATTTCAGGAACATTTTTAAAGCTTTCTACATACTAATAACAAATATTAAACTTCAGTAGACTGAGTAATAAAGGAGATTGGGCGCTTTTGGATCCAGTAGGGCTTCGCCATAAACGAAACATAGTACGTTTGATAGATCTCACATAGACCTAGGACTACGTCTTTACTTTATGGCTAAAATAAGACTAGTTAAACTAGGTTATGTCCAATATTAGGTCTAACCTTGGTCTAACCAACGAGAGTACCAATATACGACGTCAGCTGTAAATGTAATACGCATCAATCATATCAATGTAACAAGATTACGAATACTGAATAATCGGAGACAGCTACGAGTACTTCCCGCTATGTCCAGATTAGATAAGAGATAAAGATAAGTGATTCATTCGGCTCCCTATAAGTCGTGCGACCTTATTATACATATGAGATTTTCTGTGAGATTTACTGAACTTTATTTAAGGTTAAATCACAGTGAATGTTATACCTATGGCAAAAAAATCTTTTACTTCAGTTTCTAGAAAAAAATTAAATAAATAAGACTATGAATCTATCCATGTATCCATGACGTGTTGAATTCAAAGCACTGTCTATCGTAATATATTCAATTAGATCCATTAATTTCACACCTCCTCTTTCCTTAGGTATCACATCTTTAAGCAGGTCGGATTTGTCATTCTTTGCGATTGTAAATCCCAAATCTAAATTCTAAATTCGCCTAAATTACAACGTTTGTAGTTCTATTTCTATCCAATTTCGATTTAGTTTTCGTTCCAATTCTATTTGGACATCTATTTAGATACAGAATTGTAGGTACCCATACCATTTATTATTTAATCGCTTTTTAATAAAAATTATATGATTAAAAGTGGGAAAAATGTGAGATAAATTCAAAATAGCAAAACGCAACGCTGTTCATTAGACCGAAATGTGACGTCAGCGTCCTTGTTGAATTGTCAACAAACGAGTAATTTGCTTTGGCTAAACCTTAGATAGTCTAAGGACTAACCACTCCACAGCACACTAAATGTCAATGCTGTTGTGGACGCTGACGTCACAGAAAGCGCGCCAAAATGGAGGCGTTTAAATCGCCCGATTTGATTGAAGTTTTAAATATTTATATTAATAATAAATAGATATTTATATTAATAATAAATAGTAAATGTATTCGCAAGTGTATTCACTCAAGCATTAGCTGAGCTTGGTGCCTATTGCCATATATAGTATTATGGAGTGATCTAAATATGTATTATTATTATTTTTGTGGCAGTAAAGTGTTTCTCTTCTTCAAATGATATATTTTTTACGGTAATGTACCAACGTAAACAACCAACTATTCTGACTCAACGGACTGGATATATAGGATTCAGATCAACTATATGATATGTACTAGCGTTGATTCAGATGGAGCAAATCTTGCCTTTAACTTTAAAATTAAAAAGAGGAGTCAATGAATGAATCAAAATAGAAGTTTATGCATTTAATATAATATAGAGAGTTAGTCCGCGGGTGCACTACACGGTATTTTACCGGATCCGTCATTTGCCGGACGAAATACTCTATCTGATTGGTAATTTTATCTTTTTAATTTTTTAACCAATCAGGTACATCGGTACCGTCTGGCAAATGACGGATCCGGTAAAATACCCTGTAGTGCACACGCGCCCGTAGGAGTATAACAATGGCTAATTAAAGTAATTAAATGCAGTTGCATACAATAGTTGAATACCTACCTAAATAACAAACTAAACTATGCAAACTGTACCGCGATAATTCTATTATTTCCTACCATATTGTTTGTTTTATTCATTTGTGCAACTAAGTGTATTTTACTTTTGCTTTACTATAAGAGCGTTCAACACACGCCATGACAGCTGGGCAAAGTTCCGTCGACAAAACAGTGCGATGCCCAGTTTGTCGTCTCGATAGCCAGCTTAGAATTGTGGTTATTTTAAATGGCATTACTTATACTTTCGTCCATTTTTTTTCCTCTATCACTGATATTTCACTTCAGAGATAAGGTAATCACTACGTTTTTTCACATTGTCACTCATATACTCATCTAAAGAGGAAGGAGTCACTCATTCGGAAAAAAATGGCGTACGTCTACCGCGCCTGCGTGCCTAACTTATCAATGGTTTGGTAACCATGGTAACATCATTTTGGCACTGAGAAAATTGGGCATTAATTGAATACAATGAATATGAAATTGCGTTTATCAAATGCCATGAAACATTAAAAAGTTTACATTGCTTTTTTTAATTATGAAGTTTTATGGATTTAGAGCTGTTCGAGATATTGGGCATCTCAGATGAATATAGTAAGTACATTGACTAAGATAGGTATTTCCGCTTCGGCCGTGTTCGTAACTGATTTTTGTAACTGACTATTTACGATCGAGGAATTATTTTTCTTGTTTTGTAACCGGTACGAACGAGGAATGACTTTATTTTTCTTTTGTAACTAGCTACGTCAGGGGTTTCTTGTATTGTATTCAATTCCATAAAACTATTAAAAATAAGTACATTTTAGTACAGTAACCAGTGTTAAAATATTTCATTTTAACACGACCATAAGCAATGAACCACATTGTGGTTTTGTATTAAACAAATTACGAAACGGCATTAAAAAATGTTTTACGAGAGCATTTAAAAGATGCAGCATAGGCGTGCAAGCACCCTATGATGTTATTGTATCAAATGGAGAGCATCTGATTGCGATAATGTATATCAATGAATGTCTTGCTCACTTCGTAACATGCACGTCACGTTGCCTCATTGCTTGTTTTGAATGTAAACGTTTTGTTGGCACTAATAATTGATTGGACCGTTGAAAATTTCCCCGATCTAAAGAACTCATAGATTATAATCATGACAGCACGTTTCCTGAAGAGGTTCACACCTTTGTTGGCAGGTAAGCGTAACTACCTAGATGTATTTAGCATATTCTTGGTTGCTTAATAGTAAATTACTAACTAGGACGGGAAGGACCAAATAATAAATTGTCGCTACGAGTGTCATTTTGCAACACGAGCCGTAAGCGAGTGTTGTGTATAAACATATGCTACACGTGGTCTTCCGGCACGTGATAGATACGCTATTTTTGTTATATCTGCGAGAAAATAATAAAATAAATCCTTATTTATTTTATTATTTTCTCTGCCTTCAGTTAGCAGTCCATATCCTAATAATGTCCATGAAGAGTGGTCGTTTTATAAATTCATACGTACGGCTTGATTAAGGACGGGATAAATGGGACTAGACGGTAAAAGTACACTACTCCGTGATGACGTTTTATGCTATACTCTAACAACTATTTAGTAAAATACACTAAAAAAAAAAGATTTCACAAGATAATATCCTCAAAGTGAAATTGCCTTAAAATATCATGCAATATGGGACATTTACCTTACATCCGGTAATTATTCCGCACTCGCTGCTGGAATGCGAGTCCTAACTACTACTATGAGTAATATTTGTTTGTACATAACTAACTTCCTGCATAGTTTTCAGTCGGTAAATATGTCCATTTTTGAGCAGGTGTAACAAAAACGGTAGTTTATAATTATTTCATAAGGATGCACAAGACTTTTTCCTCTGTGTTCCTAGTGATATGAACAATAAAAAATTGTCGATTCGAATTGGTCGACATTCTTCACTTCTCATTCAGCACAACTTTTTTGGTAATCTATGACGCGAGAGCATAGAAATCTGAGATAATTCTGAATCTCCACCCCGGATCCCATGTGAAACCTAAGTAATTCGCCCGCGTTGGTAACCCTGCATTTATTAAATGCATAATGCACCATGATTTATGAATTACCTACATCATAATATCATAAAAAAAAGAACTTGGGGCTACCAGATGTCACTCATCGGGGTATTGTCTGCGATCTCGATTTTCGATTTTCTCTCGTGGATCATTTCGAACTAAATTTAATTTAGACTGTCCAGATTTAGAATTTCGGGATTTCAATACCATGTGAGGGAGCGTCGTTGGCCTAGTGGCTAGGACACCGGTCTCCCATGCAGGAGGTATGGGTTCGAAACCATGCAATGTACCAATGAATTTCTCGCATTTTTTCGGAGACTTATGTACATTTACCGACTGCTCTAACGGAAGGAAAACATCGTGAGGAAACCTGCATGTCGGTGGATCATGACTCATAACCCCCTTGTGCAAGGGGAGGCCTGTGTCCCAACAGTGGGGGCATTAATAGGATGCTGATGCATGATGTAATACCATGTGAGATTTAAAATTTCGTGCCAATTTCATAATATTACACAATGTTTGTAAAGAATGATGAGTCATTAAAGTTTAGTCTCGTATTCAATTTTACGTACTTAACCCTCATACTAAGTACGGAAATAAATATAAAATTGTCATTTGTTGATTTTCCCTACCCACATAACACAAAGACCCATGCAGAAGAATGACTAAACTGGCACAATTACTCAGGTCAACATTTAAAAACTCACTTACAATACCGATATCAAAATCCCCATAACCTAACTACGATATTATTGGAAACGTAGCTACTGCCTGAAATAAATGTTATGGATTGAACTCAATTTAACAAATCAGATTCAAAACAAACGAAGATTCCATAATCTGATCGAACAGGCAGGTCATAGGTTCAAAGTGGGTTCAAGTTACTTTACATATTAGTATGGAAGTAGGTAGGTACTTTGTTCGAAATATTTACGTATAATAAATAAGTATTACCTAGGTACTGTTTTCAATAATTTAAATGTCTTTTAAAGAGCCCACACTGGCACTATTTCTTGAGGTTATAAATTATAAGTAACACTGTTAGATCTAGATATCTAGAATGTTTAAGATGAAAGAGTCATCTTTTCGAGAGAGATAATAGATGTATGTAACGGTGACATACTTAATTCTTAGAATCAATTCAATAGATTAGTTTAATTATCAATAGTTAATTTAATACATCGGCGCAAAGTTGCCAGTCTATCGGTATTTTATAGGATACATTTCGTAGAGTGTGCATCGGAATTGCACGACCTACGAGTTCCAGCATCTCCATTCCGCCTTCGGACTACCAGGCGCGGGGAGGGATTCCATCCTTATGTTGTTGATATCCCATCTGCTCGTACGACGCGATTTGCTTCCTCGTTCATTATGCGAACGGCTAAGGAATGGAACAGCCTGCCGGCGTCTGTATTTCCCGAAATCTACAACCTTGGGATCTTCAAGGCCAGAGTGAATAGGCATTTACTGGACCCGCATGCTCCATCGTCGATCTCATCGTCGCTTACAATCAGGCGAGATCGAGGTCAAATGCGGGTTTAGTAATAAATATAAAAAATAAAAATAATTTTTTTGGAGAAAATCTCAAAAATATTTTTGTTTCTATATACCTACATTTAGATACAGGGTGACTGTAGGTAGGTAGTAGGTACATGTCTCTCAGACACTTTTTTGTCTGCACATTTATTCGATACCTAGGTAGGTATACTCATTAATATTAGTCATTCAGTATATTCCTTTTCACATACTTACCTAGAAAGGCACATCGAACTTTTATAGAAACCTAAAGAAAATATGAATTCTCACTGATAAATGTTGGTTGTCTTCCGATTAGTATCAGCTGACTCACAGAGAGTACACAGTGGAGAACTTCCGAATTGCATCATCATCAATCCGTATTTTATTTAGGTTTTTATAAAAGTTCGACGTGCCTTCTTATGTGAAAAAGACCTCACTACAGCAATGTACTAATTAGAAAATTATTTAGCGATACTCACATTCCAACGGCACAATTATCGAGCACACGAAATCACTGCGTAAGTTTAACAATATTATGAAAATTCACTGTGATCATTCTATTATATTAAAAAAACTCAAGTTGATATAAAAACTATAAAACTTCACATTCCAGTAATGTTCCGATAATCACAGAACACCGGTTATAAAACAACGATAGCGTTAAATGACCAATGGGAAAACATACGCGACTGCGCGTACGTTCGGTCCACTACATACTGAGCCAAACAGATTGCGGGTAAAGGATCCCACATATGATCCGACGTTGATGACGTGTCACGATATCGCTTGAACACGAACAGTACTGGACAAATCCGCTGCAAGTCCCTCTTTTACCGGTTACCTATACAAAATATAGAGTCTAGCTTTAATATAATAAAAAACATCTGTATGTAACTCTATGTGTAGCGATAAGGCCGCCTTCTACACATTGTATTGTACCTCTCTTTATGTTGTATGTTTTGTTTTTTTCCCGGGTGTGCAATAAAGTATATTTGTTTTTGTAACTCATTCATGATAACTTATTATGCATGATAAATGAATTAATAAAAAATAAAAATTATTTACTTTGCCGGCTGGAGAAAACATCCCGTAAAAACCGACTAAATACGAGTCGGACTCGCGCAACGAGGATTCCGTTCTCAAAAGAAAATTGAAATCATTTTTTCTAAAATGATGGGCCCAGAAACCGTCTATTCCCACCTGTTCTGTTGAGTAGTTCTGTCGGCAGAACTACTGGGATTTTTTCCCCATTAGTTCTGTTCACAGAACAAATGGGAATGGAATTCCCAGTAGTTCTGTTCACGAACCTTGTGATTCAAAACTACTTCTTCTCCAGCAGTTTTGAAATCACAAAATGCGTCATTCAAGCCATTGCTGATGTTTTCCCAAATGCCGAGCATTAGGGATGTTACTATCATTTCTCAAATAAACTATGGAGAAAATCAAAGCAATTGGGCATTAAAGACAAACGCAAGAGAAGAATCGTAAGTTTGTGCAGCGTCCTTCCACTATTGCCCGAAGAACGCGTTACGGAAGGATGGGAATATGTAAAATCCCAAGTGCTGGATTTTGATTTTAGCGAAAGGAGGTGCGCGACTTAGATAAGTTTATGAAGTATATGAGTTTCTGGATGAAACCCAGGCGCATCAAGTCATGGACTGCCTTTGGTCGGCGCCATCGCACAACTAATGTTGTTGAGGGCTGGCATCGCGCCATTAACGGCACCCGTTCGGTCGGGTAGGTCCGAATGTCATTATGTACTGATCTACACAACGCACGAAACCCAAAAATACCTTTCCCCTTTTTTTTACATTCAAAACCAGGCCAGCTACTATTTTTCAGTTCCTGAAAAACATAGAAGATGCATCGTTTTTTTCTGTTAAAGCCATCCAAATGGCAAATTTCAAGAAATCAGCCAAACGAAGGACAAATGAACAGGTCGAAAACGATGCGATGATCAGAGTGTGCCAAATGCAACTGCTTAACGGTGACATCGGAATATCTTTGTTTTTAGAGAAACTGCGTTAATTTTTTTTATTCCTTCAGAATATCTTTTTTTTTTAGAGAAACTGCGTTACGATTACATATTTGTTCCCATAATTAAATTAAATTGTTTACGTTCACTAGACTTTCCATCGACAGAACTACGTAACAGACCAGGTGAGAATAGTTGAGATTGAAGCCCGGTGTAAAGCATAGTCTTATAAGTCACAGAACTAATGGGAAAATAATTCCCAGTAGTACTGTCGGCAGAACTTCACAACAGAACAGGTGGGAATAGACGCCAGAAACCAGTTGATGCGTATTGTTGGACTATCCAACTCTTTGCACAAACATAGTTTGTCTCTTGGGACGTGTAACCAGAGCAGCACAGAGCGGGTGACACCGCGCGTTTAAATTTTCACTCCGCGCGCTCGAACTCGGGCCAAGCTAGTTTCCGTCAGACTTGTCCAATTGATGTAATTTCTTCTTCAAACGATAGATACACCTCTTCACATTACTAAGTGGGTTTGGTCGATTTCGGCGCGGGTTTCGCGATGGCACTTTTTCCTCAACATGTCAGTAAAATCACTCTCCTGACGGCTGCTGTTCCACAAATTGTTGCTTTAATGTTACGGCTAGATAGCCCATTTCATTCCAATGAAAACAGTATATCATTTGTTATGGTACCTTGTGTAGTTGTAGAAATACTTCAGTTTTGTCCGAACAAGTCACGATAAATATATGCCTAACTCTTCCTCATCTCTCCTGATTATTTTAGGCAAATACGTTTTTATGTTTATTTAATAATTTTTGTTTTTTCCAAATTACTTGTGAAAAGAAGTATTATCCTTGGAAAGATTAGAAATCGTGCTGTTCTTTCCACACTATTTCACTGCACGCATCGGCATTCTAAACAGTTTTTAAAATAGTTTTTTGGAGATCATATTGCTTACAAACACAATCGCGTACTGATGAGCGTCTAGAGTGCCGCGTAAATTATAGGAAATATACTCGTACTGCTAATGTTCGGCGCGCGCGGGTCGCCCGCATCGGCAGTCAAGTGGTTCTATAGTCATTGTCAACAATCGACAAGAAGTCAGTCATTGGGTAATGTGTAGACCGCTTGACGAATACACGTGTTTTGTTTTTTGCTGTAGAGTTGATAGCAGTTGATCGCCTGTCTGACCATGCTTTGTTCTCTCTGCGATCAGCCAAACGGAAGAATATGTAATCGTATGTGTGACGCTGCATTGACGTTATGTGTGTGATGTAACTGAGTTTGGAGATGTAGATTTGGTTTGCAGGTACCTATTTTGTGTGTGACCGTTTTTATGGGATGCGGCGCCTTAATTTTGCTGTTATCTACGGAACTTCCATAATATATGTAGGTACCTATAAGATCACTAAAACTAGGACACTCCTATAATATGCATTAAGGACTAGATTACTGATACCTCAACTCAACCTGACGTATTTCAAATTTTATTGCAGATAGGTATTTTAAGTATTTTCCAAATAACAAGATAGTCAACTCTAGGTAGCTAAAGTGACAAATATATAACGATATATAGGTACCTAGGTAGGTATATTACCTACTTGACTATCTTACAAACAAAATATAAATGTTGAAACTGCTCGTATTACCAAATAAATTGGAGATATTGTGGAAACACGTTTTTATTCGATAGCAAAGTCAGTGGGATCACAAATACCAGATCATAGTTTTAGTCGTGGCTAAGTAATTTATGCTCTTAAATATGCTTTATCATGTCCAGTTCCATGTTTTAGTACAATGGTCAAATTGCACTGACACTGGGGTGTTCCGTGTTACGTCACTTTGCTAATTAACACTTCGCTGTTTACTATTTCGTCGAGATCTTTAACATTTTCCTGCTTGACATTACCTACTGATATATTATACCTATTTCTATGTCTGCACTAGCAAATACGTATTTTTTGGTAGCGGCCATTGAAAAAGTTATTTATAATTCTCGTCTAAAAACGGATACTCTACACTCTACAGACGGTCGTGGAAAAACGTGGCTACCACAGTAGCAGTGACCTACCGACCGATCTATAGATATATATACCGTTATCTACCTTATTCAATCTGTGATAGATAGTAGATAGGTTCTATACTTACGTAAGTAGGTACTGGCACCGATTCTGGGGTGCCGCCTAGCTATAATCGCTAAACGAAACGTCCCGCTCACTCCTACACAATATACCTACGAGTGGGCGAGCGTGAGTTTAATTTTTGTTAAACATAGGTATATTCTATGGTTATGGTTTAGCTTAGCGACCACCCAGGAATCCACGCTAGTATTTAGAGTACAGAGTGGGTTTCGGGGGTCTAAATCTTCCGACCCCGAACCACAACAGACTTGGCTTATCCACGAAACCTCAGACTTTGTGAATTTGTAATAGGGATGTTACGGAAGTGGTTTTACCGGAACCGGAGTCGGAACCGAAGGTTTTAAATTTGACTTATCGGAACCGGAGTCGGAGGCGGAGATGTTCAAAAGTTCAAATTTTAAACCCTTTTTTTAACTAAAATATTGGCCAATAATTTTTTTGATGACGTTAGCGGCAATAAAACATATTACTTTATGTAGTCCTACACTATTTAATTAAATATTGATATTTGAATATGTTTGCTCACAAATCTACGGTATAACCTCCGTTTCAAAATTATCGGAGCCGAAGTCGGAGTCAGAGGTGTTTATTTTACACTTCCGACTCCGACTTCGGCTCGGAAGTCCGGGATCGGAAGTTCCGACCTTTCGGAGTCGGAGTCGAACTTCCGTCATCAGCAGCCTACTCTAGTCCACTGCTGGACATACGCCTCTCCCAGGGCGCGCCATTGAACCCGATCTTCGGCTCTTCTCATCCAGTCGCTGCCAGCCACCTTGCGCAGATCGTCGCTCCATCTAGCAGGGGGGCGTCCCACACTACGTTTGCCCAAACACGGTCTCCACTCCAGAACTCGTCTACCCCAGCGGTTGTCGGTTCTGTGACAGATGTGACCTGCCCACTGCCACTTCAGCTTGCTAATCTTATGAGCTATGTCGATGACTTTTGTTCTATGCCGGATCTCCTCATTTCGGATTCGATCCAGCAGAGACACTCCGAGCATAGCTCTTTCCATAGCACGCTGAGCGACTTTCAATTTGTGAACCAGTCGCACCGTCAGTGTCCACGTTTCGGCTCCGTAGGTCATTACTGGTAGGACGCACTGGTTAAAGACTCTTGTCTTTAGACATTGAGGTATGGGCGAAGTTCCGTAACATCCCTAATTTGTAATACTTACCTTACTGTAGAGCAAGGGAAATGAAATAAAACTAAAAACTACAAAAGTAGTAAATCATATAAATTTCACTTTATCAGTACAGAGGTACTTACATAGTACGAAATTACAAAATAGATACAAAAGAGTAGAATAAAAAAAAACGTGAAAAAACTAAACAAAGTAAATATTCCCGCGAGCATACATTTTGAATTAAATTGATTTGATTGGCGGTCACAAATTCGAATCTCGCTCGAATAGGTATTTGTCGGTGGGGGGACTGATGACTTAGGCTCTCAGACCTTAGTCATCAGTCCCCTAAGTCTTAGGGTCGTCTTAACCCTGGGATTTAACGGGTTCAAAAATCCGGGCCAGGTATCCAGGGGCACCGGAACCCTGCAATAACTTTTATATCAAGTATTTTTGAAAAATAACAGCTACCTATTAGAAGTTCTTTAAACAGAATTTTACCGATTTCCATTGCGATTTAAATAGGATGAAGGATGGAGCCCCAATTAAAGATCTTGTAATTACATAAATCTTGGGTTGACGTTTTAATTCGTCTAAGACGATGAGCACCTTAAAATAATTTTAAAATTATGTAAGTAAATACTCAACTGGCGAATAAAAAGTTAACAGTAATACGTGTCGCTAAAATTATAACGATGGAGCGGTAGTTCTGTAGGGTACAAAAGCTATTCTAATCTTAAAACTATGGGTTCCATACATTCTTTAACATTACAAAACTATAGTAAGTAAATAGCACATGATGAATAAACTAATTTTCATAATTCTTCACTTAGGTACACTTAGTTACTAAACACGGATTTAATGTAGCACTGATCTCATGGTCAGAAATGCAACTAGGTAGTTTCGTAATTTCTTAAGTTTAAAAATACTACTTACACAAAGGGCTAAGAAAATAGTAGCGTAAGTTACGAGTTGCTAACAACAACTTTGTATTTATCGCAACAGAGTAGGTAGGTATACATAAAAGATATGGCTATAAGGTCATTAAGGGATCTTTTGATTCCCATTCTAAATTATAAGTAAATACTATCATAGCACTAGATGGCACACATATATTCAGTCAGTTCCTTATCAAACAGTGCTTCTTTACTAAATTGATTGATTGGTCATGATCAGTCATACATTGATCGACTTTGGTTACAATAACAATTTCCGAAGTCTTATTGCCAGCCATCCTATAATAATAATGGATGACCACGGACTACCCTGTGCGTCCTTCACGAATCCCAGAAACTTCAACACCCGTATAATTCTTTTCTTCTTTTCTTTTCAGCCTATCGTGACCCATCGTTGGGTATAGCCTCTTCATGTGCACGCCATTCTCCTCGGTCTCTAGCCGTTCGCATCCACATCCTCCCCGCCGTCTTCACAATGACGTCGGTCCAGCTCGCGGGCTGCCTACCGACACTTCTGCGCCCCACTCGGGGTCGCCACTCGAGCAGTCTTCGGGGCCACCTATCGTTCTGCATTCTGCACACGTGTCCTGCCCATCTCCACTTTGACCTGGACACTATACTGGCTCTCACTCGATATTCGGCACTCTGTCCACGAGGGAGATGCCTATCATGGCACGCTCCATCGCTCTTTCTGTCACTTGGAGCCTTTCAATCGCCTGTTTAGTTAGTATCCAGGTTTCCGCTCTGTATGTCATAAACTCATAACATATACACTGCTCGTACATTCGCCTTTTAGGTAGATATGAATCTTTTTGTTTTTTAGCACGTCAGACAATTTACTAAATGCAGCTCATCCTAATTGGATTCGTCGATGCCTGTATAATTACTTAATATTTAATCCTCTACCCTGGTCACCAATTATGTAGTGTAGGTAATATTTTCTATTAATATTGCGTAACACCTTCAATAGGCCATTTAAAAAAAAGTTGTATTAAAATCCGGAAAAAATTAACTCTATTTTAAAAGTATCTAAATGCGTACCTAGGTATTGTCACAAAGTTATTGCCTAATTTGTACTTTATTCTAAATTAAACAGTAATAAATCTTGTGCCTCTATAGCTCTATATTCTAAATGAAATTAAAAGTGGAAAAAATTTTTTGCTTCTTAAAATCAATTTTGTGCCTAGTTACTCATAGATAACACTAAATTGGTACATTCAGTCTCAGTAAGTACTAGGTATACTATACACATAGTTCATTTCTTACATAAAACACATATAAGTAGAGTTTGTTTACATGTGGTTTAAAACATTAACCTCCGGTTTTATATTAAATTCTAATCATATTAACATTACTGACTGTTTTTACGACTCCAAAATGTCACAAAGGCTTATATATCCTCCTTTTTATTTAAAACTTCCAATTCTTTGATTTCACCCAATTGTTCTTCAATGTTAGCACCATTTATTACAATAGGATTCAAATTTCTGACATCCTCTTCATTTTCATACATATCACCTTGAAGCATAATTTGTATTTCTTTCAAACTCTTTCCTTTCGTTTCAGGGACTACCAACAGTGAAAATATAGCGCCAGCGAGTGCAACAGCGGCGAAAACCCAAAACACACCACATAGGCCTATCACATTTTTCAAAATTTGGTAGCCTCTGGCTACAATAAAACTGAGCACACCAGCGAATAAGCTCAAACAAGTCATAGCGATGGCTTTGACGTTTAAAGGGAAAATCTCTCCAGGAATGATTTGGATTAGAGACTGGAAGCCAATAGTTGAAATGATGTTGGCACAAATGATTCCTGTTAATGTGACGAAGCCGTAAGGGGTGACGGATGCACGATCATAGCCGATGACTTCCAAGAAAAAGAAGTAAAGGCCAACGACAGCCAGAGAGATGGCAGTGCCTAAGTAGGAATAGATGAGTAGGGGCCGGCGACCGACTCTGTCGACTAGGAATGAGGGCATTATACCTGTAAAAGAAAGTTTTATAGAATTACTATACTGTTCCTATCTCAGGAAAAAGGACCATAGCCCAGGGGTTGCCAAAATGTGGGGCGCCGCGAGGCAATCTTGTTTTCTCTTCTCCAAACACGTAAAATTACTTATATCGTCACCGTCATAATATGTCGTAATATGTCCTCCCATGCCTCCCCTTGCACAAGGGAGTACGGACCATGATCCACCGAGCGGGCCCAGTGCTGATTGGTGGATTTCACACGCCTTCGGAAACTTTTAATTTCCTCAGACATGCTGGTTTCCTCGCGATGTTTTCCTTCACTGTTAGAGCAGTCGGTAAATGTACGTAAGTCTTCGAAAAAGTCCGAAAAACTCATTCGTACATGGCTTTGCATGGTTTCGAACCTGGACCTCCCGCATGGGAGTCCGGCGTCCTAGCCACTAGACCACCGACGCTCGTCGAAAATTACTTATATGCAAAATGGAAAGATATATATTATAAGCAAGTCGACAATTCAAGTGAGACTGATCAGCATCTTTTTAATATGTGAGCCTCACTTTGTGACGTTTAACTAAAAAGTTGGTTTCATATCATTTGTACACATATTTTGACTAGAGCGCCAGAACAAAATACTAATCCTTTTTTATATCTTCGCAATACACTGTCGCTAATCTCTTTAATGCCCAATTAACTTCAGAGGTTGCCTGGAAGAGATCGTTTTAAGCGATAAGGCTGCCTTTGTACATATCGTGCTACTATTCCTGTAGTTTTTACTTTTCCTGTATTTGTGTATAATAAAGTGTCTAATCCTGTAAGTGCGCCGCGAACTGATTAAGTTTGGGAACCGTAGCCAGTAGCCAGTTTCTTTCAGAGGGGGAGAGGGGGCGTGTCCAATTATTTCCGGCATGGTTTTTAAGATTCAGGTCCAAAAAGTTTGAGTTTTATGAGTTTGTCCAACCCTTCCCACCTATTCCAACCACCACGAACGCTCCATGAAGTTAATGTTCTAGGACATTTCTGAGATTCTGAGATTCTATTCAATGGTAGATTGGCTGGAATTCTAGCAAACCCAACCTACAACCTTGGGATCTTCAAGGCCAGAGTGAATAGGCATTTACTGGACCCGCATGCTCCATCGTCGACCTCATCGTCGCTTACCATCAGGCGAGATCGAGGTCAAATGCGGGTTTAGAAGTAAATAAAAAAAAATATGCACGCACAAAGGACCACTGATATATCTAACCGTGAGTTGCAAGAAACGTTCTCAATGTTAAGGCTTCCTTAAGTCTCGTGGCATCTCTATTTAGAGCTGTGGCGTTGAAAGGGTAAGCATGCATTTTAATGAAGACATTTCGTACCGGTAAATGCGGAATCTAGTCCAATAACCTAACTTAACCTTACGGCTATGTCTGGTTTCACCAATTAGCAACATTACTTGTTGTTCTAAAGAAATAACGTACCTACATCAATCAATTGATCAGTTCCTGGATCGTATGTTGGTTAGCACCCTACCTTAATAAATGAATGGTGTTTTGATGGCGTTCAATTGACTCTTAACATCACACATGATTCTTAAGAAGTGTATTAAAACAGTCTGATATAAAAGCTATTTGATCATTGAACATAGTTTAATTGGGCCTTCACTGTTATTAATATTTTATTACAAATAGTATGGACCTGAAACTTTACAAATAGTTCGAAATTTTCATTAAGAAACAAACGCGCGCGTGACCCCTAGGGGAGGGAGACTGCTTTGGCCGTTCATTGGGGGGCGACCCTGGGGAAGGCAGCAACGTGCCATGGCCGCACGCTGCTGTGACGGGTGGAACCGGGAGGTGGATTGTATACCTCCCAGGAAGAACCCAAGGCAAATGCTAGGAGAGCACCGGTGCGTTCCACTGGAGATCCCGGAGCCCTCCGATATGCACGAGGCCGGCCATCGAGGGGGTTTTAGTTAGTAAAAATCTCACATAACCCAGTCTCTCCCCCAGAAGGCTGGGTATCTTTCGAAGATTTTACCCCCGTTACCAAAAAAAAGGGAGGGAGGCTATTTTTTCTTTCATCCAAGATAATTTTGCATTAACCAAATGTTCTCCTTTCAGCAAGAATGAATGGTAGTTTGCAATAAACTAATCTATTTTTATCAAATTTCATTTCTTAAGCATTCCGCATGCTAATAGGTTTACTTATATAAATTACACAAAGGATGAAAAAAATTCTCCGAGCAGAAAAACACCCTTTTTCTAATTTATAATTCTTCACCCTTGTTCCTATTTATTGAACCTTTTTTAGATTTTCTTAAAATAAAAAATGTCTTATTAAAATATCTGAATTATACTTACTAACAACAAATCTTAAAGCTCCAAATATTACGAGGATAGTCCACAGCTGGATGCCAATTCCACTCTCTTCCATTATCAGGCCCAAGTACTGCTGGATCGTCATAGCTCCTGTCATAATCTGGGTCACTTTTAGACCTGGAATTAATTAATTATCTACTTATAATATTTTTAATTAGTTAATAACATTATTTTTCACGACATTCCTGCGTCGAGCCCATTGTGATTTAACAGATGTTTTCGAAAAGGATTACATACATACATACGCCTACTTTTGTAATAGCGTGTCCTAGCGTGTTTCTGGAAGGCGGACGAGTGGATGGGCGAGCTTTTTTATTTTTTCACAGCTGTAGATTGAAGTTTAATTGGCCTTGCCATAACTTTCTATGGCTTTCAACAAGTTTCTGTAATTATTTTTATAAGGTGGTGCCTGGGGTGGTATAACCCTTTAACCTATTTCTGCCGCAAAGCAGCAATGCTTGCGTTGCTGTGATTTGGTTGAATTACCGACACATGAGGCAATCCATCTAGATCCTTAGGTTAGCAGCGTATTGAAAACATTCTATTAAAATTAATTGAGTTACCATCAGGTGGTCAGTTTGCTCATCTGCTCCCTTACAAAATTAAGAAATTCTTTGTCGTTTATAGATTTATTATAGTTTCAAATGAGTTACCAACTTACCAGCAGCAATGAAAATGGCATGCCAATACTGTCTTCCACAGAACAGTTCCTTGGGTGTACTGGAATGACGCATTTCATTTCTCACATTGGACTGTAATTCACGTAGATCCTCTTCTGTGTTCTGTAAGTATAAAAGAAACGAAAAATGTTTAGGCTGTCTTGCGCCAACTATTAACTCTCCGGTTAGCTCTAACACGAAGTCAATTTTGTATGAAATGCATAGACAGTAGGTAGGCAGGTACACGAGTTAATCCAGGGTTAAATGTTGGATACTTATATTTTTTACCGACTTCAAAAAAGGAGGGATTCTCAATTCGACTGTACTTTTTTTATAAATAGGTGCAGCAGACAAGCAGACGATCCAAGTAAGGTAAGTGGTGGTGGTGAGATGTATATGGGCGACGGTGACCACTTACCGGTGACTCTCCTAATACCATAAAATATATTAAAAGGAAATTGGAATATCAGTCGTGGAAGTATCACTATTTTCAATGGGCTCTCCCCATTTCCCTGGGAATGCCAAGATCTATAATATTACTACAATCAGGCATCTTCTGCTAATTAAGTAAGTAAGTACTTATAAAAGGTCTTTTTTTATTAATAGCAAATATTTGGAGTATGTGCTGGTCATTTGTACCTCTTTACACGAAAAAATAACCCTGTTACTTGTATGAAATTTTTCCATACTAAAGAAAAATAAACCCCATTATTTTGCGCCTTGGCGGCATAAACTCATTCATGTTGTTATGAATGAAACGTTTCATTCATACTTCTTATTTCAGTATTAGAATAGCAATAATTCTCATTTGTAGAATTTTCATCAAATTTTCGAGAAACATTTTTGTCGTTTTTCTCGAAAATTTTATGAGTAAAAAAAAATTATTTTTCCCATCTTTATTGTTATAACCTATAGATGACACCCTAGAAATATTTGCCGCTAATAAAGTAGGACCCTATATAACAAAAACACAAACAAAATTCAAAAATACAACCCACCTTCTCATTCTTATACCCTTGCAGCCTCACCAACGCTTTTCTGGCAGAGTCCACCTTTCCTTCCTTCAAATAGTAGTATGGCGACTCCGGAATCCACCAGCAAGCGATAAAGTAGCATAAAGGGAACACCAAAAGTATGTAATTCAGTGTCGCGTAAGAGAGAAAAGGACCGATGCACATCATGAGCAGGCTTCCCAGGTTGAAAGTTACTTTGGTAACCAGAAATAAGCTGCCTCGGATTTCTTTGGCAGAGATTTCACCGAAATACAGGGTTATAGCCTGAAAAAAACATTATAAGCTGATCGTATTGGGGGTAAAAGAGATGTAATATGTACTAAAACGGTCGAAACCATGTAGGTTTGTAGTATAACCATAGGTACTGGATGTAACAAAAACCCCTATCAAGCCGAAAGAGTGTTCAGTATCCATAACTGAACAACTTCTGTGCTATAACCAATCGTTAGTTTTTCGCAAAAAATGAAACGATTCTCCTTAATCGAATTGTATAAAAATGTAGGTTATTTTGCGATTATTAAAAACAGTCGCAGAAAATTTGTTCAGTTAAGGATAGTGTGTTCACTATCCACTTTCGTCTAGATTTTACCGTGAATTCGAATAGTTTCAGAGTTCCCCATACTGACACATCTCAATGGTACATCCTGTAGGTATGTATATTTTGTGATTTTACTAACATTTAAGGATGTAAGAGACTATTACAGACAGACGCTTGTGTAGGGAATATCTAGAAGACAGCGAGACGGTTGAGCATTGTACTACTCAACTGCTCTGTAACTGAGGACTTTATAATAAAATTCCGGCACTTATACGTAACTGCAACGATCTCAATGGTTTTAAAAATTACTATTTAATATCGTGATTGATAAATCATATTATAATATTAAAGATTTTCTAAATGAAAAACTACAATAGATAATGATAAGTATTTCTTAATGCATTATACCCGTGTGTAGGCACTTTGATCTCTGTTGGTATTTTTCCAAATACTTATATTATTTGCCTTATTTGTTTGTTGTTTCTCATTTGATATATATGGGATTAAATACTTATATTATTTGCCTTATTAGTTTGTTGTTTCTCATTTGATGTATATGGGACTAAATACTTATATTATTTGCCTTATTTGTTTGTTGTTTCTCATTTGATGTATATGGGACTAAATACTTATATTATTTGCCTTATTTGTTTGTTGTTTCTCATTTGATGTATATGGGACTAAATACTTATATTATTTGCCTTATTAATTTGTTGTTTCTCATTTGATGTATATGGGACTAAATACTTATATTATTTGCCTTATTTGTTTGTTGTTTCTCATTTGATGTATATGGGACTAAATACTTATATTATTTGCCTTATTAATTTGTTGTTTCTCATTTGATGTATATGGGACTAAATACTTATATTATTTGCCTTATTTGTTTGTTGTTTCTCATTTGATTTATATAGGTGTTATGTTTTTATTTAGAATTTAACTAATACTTATATTATTTGCCTTATTTGTTTGTTGTTTCTCTTTGTTTTTATAGGATGTTATGTTTTTATTTAGAATTTAACTGTGTTTCAAATTTTATTTATTTATTTACTTGTTAATGATTACTTAAATTACTATTGTTATAATTGTTATGTTAAGAATAAATCGTATGACGTTATAGCTAAATATAGAGATACATAAATATAGAGATACATACATTTATGTTACAATTTGTGCAACCTATATTGAATAAATAATTTGAATTTAAATTCAAAAGCAAGATGGGGATGAAGACGGACTCGAAATTTCTACCAGCAAGAAGCCTGCAACAGTGGAACTGTCAGCTACTTCGCTACTTCGGGGAAGTTATTCTATGCTATGAATTCGAATTCAGAGTTAAAACAAACAATTACTTATATAAATTGGTTGTATACAAGTACCTTACGTATTCGCATTTCGTCTTCAAACAATAATATCGCTAGGACTCTGACTCAGTTTTCATAAAAACAACCTAATCTCAAAATGCGAAACACGCTTTGACGGCTGCGCTTGTTTATTTTGCTGTGTTTATTATTATTAGTATTACAAATTTAGATCTTTTATACATGTATGTTGAGTGGAATTAATTGTCCTCAATTCCTTATTATTATTACAAGTTTTCTACCAATATTACTGCCGAGTTGAAAGCCATAACCAGCTATGACGGGGCCAATTCAACTAACATTTACTGCCGTTAAAATTTAAAAAGGCTCACCGGTCCACTCGCCCGCTCATCTACCAGAAATACACTTGTGCCTAATATAATAAGATAGATAGAAACACTTTACTACTCCTTCTCTGTACATGCGGTCAGGTTGTGGAATGCTCTCCCTCCCGGCATTCGTGACAGTCTATCCTTTCCTATCTTTAAGAAACTTGTCAAGGAACATTATTCTTCTCTCCTTTAGTTTTATTTTGTCATCACTGTATTATCTGTATTATATTATAATTATATTTTTATGTTAGTATATAGTATTTATTTATTTATTTGTATATTAATGTATTATATTATATTTATGTATGTATTTTCTATTTTGTATTATTAAGTAGGTAGGTATATTTATTTAGCATATAAGTGTACACTTCGCCTGCCTTGATATGTATCAAATTGTTATTTTATGGGGTTTGCTGGAAGAGATCTCTCTTAGAGATAAGTCACGCCCTTTGTGTTTCACATATTTTTTTTGTATAAGTTTGTATTATAATGTTTGTGTACAATAAGTTAATAAGTTTATTGATTTTTAATAAGATATTTTTAATTTTGTGAGATACGTGATATATGAATGAATGAATACTCTTTATTGCACAAATTTAGTGTGATACAATGCGTATAAAACGACTAATACAATCTAGGCAGTCTTATCGCTAAAAACGATCTCTTCTAGACAACCTTTTGATAGAATAATTTTGGTAGAAAAAAGTAGGTTGTGCACATACAAATAAATATAATATATTCATTCACTCATCTACCAGAAATACACTTGTGCCTAATATAATAAGATATATAGATAGATAGAAACACATTATTGATTTTTAATAAGATATTTTTAATTTTGTGTAATACGTGATATATGAATGAATACTATGTATTGCAGAATATTTGACCTCAATTTCACCTGAGGTAAGTGACGATGAAACCAAAGATGGCGCACATGAGTTTAGAAATGACTAAATGCCTTTGCTATACTGTCGGAAGAAAGAAAGTCAGCCTGAGGTGGCACCACTCATTTACCTATTTCTGCCACAAAGCAGCAAACATTGCTGTGTTTCGATTAGAAGGGTATATACGAGACGAAGTAGCGTATTTACCAGCACATGAGGCGAGGTGCCTCATTGCCGTAATTACTAAGTCCGGTTAGGTTAGCAGCTAGCAGCGCATTGGATTTTCAATGCATAACATTAGTGAGGTAAGATGTATATGGGCATGACCTGCCATCAAGGAGACTGTCTTGCTCGTCCGCTTTCCTTCCACATAAAAAAGAACACATCAACGCCGATGCGAAAACATATACCTACATATAGGGGTGGTATATCCTGATGTGAAGGATCGCCTGAGTTGGTACCACCCTACTATTTTTATAAAGCAGAAATGCTTGCATTTCTGTGTTTCGGTCTAAAGGGTAAGAGAGCCAGCGTAATTACCGGCACATGAGGCACTCCATCTTAGTCCTCAAGGTTAGCAGCGCACTCAAAAATAAAAACACTCTAAGAATAATACAGTGAGGTGAGATGCCTATAGGTGGCAAAATTCAAATTCAAATTATTTATTAATAAAAAAAAAAACATTCTTTTTTTTAAATGCATTTTTTTCGTTTTCGACGGTGACCACTTACCATCAGGTGGCCCGTTTGCATTCTTATTTAAATATATATATATATATATATTGAGCGTTCGACTTTATGATGTACAGCACCAACATCACGAATTTTTAATAATTGACTATGTATATGAAATCATGCCTCAACGCGTGCCGCAACTGAATTAATCAGACTTAAATTACAATTGGAATTATTTAGACTTATACTTATAAATGCATTATTATCGAAGTTTCTATTATTGTCGCTAAAAGCGATAACATTTTGACAATGAATGATTGTTGGGTCGTAATAAATGGACAAAATAGATTAATAAGGTATGATACATTTCCTGAGAATCTTTGATAATTTGAATGTATAACAACAATATTGCTATAAACACGATGATTTTTATTTTTTACTGTTATCAATGTTATGTAAGTAGGCATTTTATGTGTAATAATTCTGCATATATACATGTAAGTATCTAAAACAAATTGTCTCGAAAACTGCATGTTAATGGAAAAAGGTTTTTGAAAGCATATGAAATCCGCCAATCAGCACTGGGCAAGCATGGCCGTATACGTAATCCCCATTCGCAAGGAGAAACCTTAGCCCTAACAATGGGGACCTTATAGGCTGATGATGATGATATCAGTATGAGTTATTGATTATGTACGCACCAAGTCACAAGATGTACCTAAATAAACACATTTTATATGAATATCCGAATTTCACATTTTATTCGTCGTGTTTAATTCCAGGCCCGTATGCAGAGGGGAGGGTTTGGGGGTTGCCCCCCCCCCCCCCCCCCCCCCCCATTGCTTAAACAAGCACAGTGACCTTCCACAGCGAACTCCATTGAACCCTCCCCGACCGCTGATCCTGGCTACGGGCCTGTTTAATTCTAATTGATTGATTAGTTATTCTGCATTGATGGGTACTTTACTGTCAAAGTTAAATGGATTGCTGCGTTTTACTAACTAAACGTACGTATGTTTCTATTCACTGCAGGTGTATTTTGATGATAAAAACAATACCTAACTATAAAATCAATTATAACTTATAATGACATTTAATTTCATTTATCCCGTTAGCATTTATTATTATTATAATTTATTATAATCTCTTATTTCATATTGCGGTGCCCTACTCAGGGTTTCATGTATGATCATATAATATATATTTTTTAAGACCAATTGTTACACATGAAAAGCAATAAATGGTATGAGTATGAGTACATATAGATAGATGTAAGATAGATAGAAACATGTTATTGTACACAAAATCAGGAAATTTAAAAACTACAGTAATAATAACACGATATGTACAAAGGCGGCCTTATCGCTTAAAGCGATCTCTTCCAGGCAACTTCTGAAGATATAAATACTTACAGTGCTAAGCATACTGGTTCCACAACTCCATAGAAATTGTGATACATAGAGCAGCCAAGACATCTGTGCGCATGCGACGATTACCTGAAAACATATAACAATAAAGTCTCAAACTCGTTATGTATATTTTAACACACTACCTAGAGAAATGTCACAAATACATTCACCGGGGCATCACCGCAAGCTGGATTTTAGACATTCCGAGAAACAATTGAGCAAAATAGTAAATTAAACGGGACCGTACCGTAATATGAGTCATCTGTAAATATACTCCATTACAAAACCGGCCAAGTCCGAGTCGAACTTTGCTTCGAATTTTTTTTAATCGACTCTCTTTTCTTGTATAAGACTCATGTATGTATGTATATGTAAAGGTATTTTTATGTAAAATAATTTGACTGTGATTTGATTTGTGATAATTCTGATAATGTAAAATAATTTGATCTAAAATAAATATAAGGATAATTGGCTTAGTACTTTTTTCGTCTGATAAAACGCGATAATAACGTAGATAATTTTTGGGGGGAAACGAAAACAGGGGGAATCGCCAGTAACCCGTATTTTTGTCTGGTAGTTTGAACGCATACGTCACGTAAAAACTACTGAACAGATTTGGATGGTTTTTTCACGGATATATTTAAATAAGTCCAGATTGACATCCGGGCCATAGACGTTTTGAAAATTCTACTTAATAATAGGTTAAAGTCAAGTAGTAGTATGGAACGCGAACGAAGTTGCGGACAACAAATATGTAGTGTAATATTACCATTCCAATACTGTAAGGTAGAGCACTCCATAGCATAGTAGCACGCCTCCCGAGTCGGTCCGAAGTGAATCCGGCAACCAAGCTGCCAGCCATGAAGCCTGGTGCAGACATGGCCAGCATCCAGGCTATATCGTTCTGAAATAGGCCAAGGTACACTCACAGGCACAGATTCACTATAGCTGAAGCCTAAGTTGAAGATTCCTCAAGTTCGTGGCCACCGGAGCCCCATTCCACTGTTTTACAACGTTTGCGACGTTTCGATTAAGATTTCGTATCGATCCATCTTTAACTGCAAATCGTATTCTGCCACGCTCACTGAGCCGACCGATCAATCGTTGGTACGACCAAAACGTTACGTTAATCGAACATTTCGTGACTAGTGGCATACGAAAAACGTCAAGTGGCTGCAACTTAATTTTCTATTGAGATTTCGTTGTGTTAGCAGAATCGGCCCCCTGGACTCTTAGACCTTACCGAGCTAGATTCTGGTGTTGTGTAACAAGTTATCTGGAGACCGATTCCACTAAATACAACGTAACTAAATAGAATCTAAACTGCATCGTTATGACGTGTTTCGTATGTTACTATCCACTAACGATCTAATTTCAGTTAAATTCCGATCGAGTCAACTATCGATCGAACAGTAACGTATTTGTACATTCTACTAAAACTTTTAGTTTATACTGAATTGCAGTTGCACGGTAACAAAACGCTTCAACTGTCAAATATAACGATCGAACATAAGTTCCTCGAAATCGAAAGGTGGCAGTGGTAGAGTTATGCGTCAGCATAGAATGTGATATGGTGTCCAAATAGAATTGGAACGAAAACTAAATTGAAATTGGATAGAAATAGAACTACAAACGTTGTAATTTAGGCGAATTGGGCCCTCTGAATATACATGGCAACTTTTATTCTAAGACTTTGAACATTTACTGTTTAACAGCTATCGCCGCGGCGCAACCTTCTTTCCTCCAGAAGCTCATGATTAAGAACTTGAGAAGTTATGAGCGTTTATTTCTAGACTAAGAAATTTCCTAGCATACCTACTCACTCATTCTCACAGAAACGAACGTTGAAAAACTAACCTTGTCAATCTCTACCCTAGTCTCATTATTGTGAAACTTCGGTATCACTGGAGTGGGCCACGCGGATGCCATGCCCATCGTGATAGTCGCCACGGACACTGCAAATAAAAAAAATCTAGCCATCGCTGGGACCAGACTCAGTGCTAGAACTACTGAAGGTCTAGGTACAATTCTCAGAGCGTCGGTGGCACAGTGGCTAGGGCACTGGAATCTCATGCGGGAGAAACCGTAATCGTGCAGTGCCGTGTACCAATAAGTTTTTCTTATTTTTCGAAGACTTATGTACATTTACCGACGGCTCTAACGGTGAAGGAAAACATCGTGAGGAAACCTGCACACTGAGATTGACCAGTATGTAAAATTGGGTAGGCACAAAAGATCACTAGGGTCGAAGTGTCACTGGGGTTATTCCGGCCCCCTTTCATAAGATAAGATAAGGTACGATTCTCGACTTGGTTTTGTTAAATGTCTATAAAATCTTACCACAAATCGCCGCCAAATATTGCACCTTCCTGCTGCCTTTTGGTTTCTCCATGATCTGCAATTGATTGATTGATTTTAAAAGTTCTTTATTTAACATAAAAATACTATATAATAATTAGTAGTACCAGTAACACTGTCATCGTATACTAAAACATAAAGTACCTACGTTTACGAGGCTACATACCTTTTAAAACTTATACAATGAATATTTATATATTTACACACATAAGATTTTACAATTAAAACATAACGTTAAAATATTATAAACATTTCAGATAAATGTTCAAACTTAACAGGAATAGTATTTATTTTATGCAAGTAGGTAGGTTATGCAGATGGTCTCGCAACAAACAGGCCTATTGTTACATATATATCGAGCTTTACACATTCACACGAGATTATATAGTTAAATTTAAATAATTCTGTGTTGGATTTTGTCCACACGACACACAATGATTTATTCCATGACTCAAGAACCCATACAAATATTTTCAGCCACATAGCTACCTATCCAACTGTAGGCCGGACTTTCCCGATAATCTCGTGTGAATGTGTACAGCTCGATATAACCACTACATGGCAAATCAACTTCCCCGTCACGTCCGCCTGTCTGCGAACATTAATCACGAAAACGGCTGAAAGGATTTTATTTCAGTATTCATTCATACCTATGTGTGCAATAAAGAGACTACAAACAAACAAACAAACCTACTTATATAAAATGTAGATTTGATTCCGAGAAGGCGCGAAGCAGGCACGGGTCGCTCAAATCCAAAACAGTCATTCACACCACAAAACATACCTACAAACTTACACAACACATACTTATTTACTTAGGTATAGGTACTAAAATAATACTAAGAAAGTACTAATCAACCGCATAGAAGAACACATTTTAATAATCTTTACCTATGTACTATACGTATATTTGGGTAAATATTTAGTCCATTTGAAAAAATGACAGTGGAGTAAGTGGAATAGAACTTACACTCTGAAGATTTCGCCAAATAACAACTTCAAGAAAAAAAATTATGAGTAACATACATACCTAAATTACAAAATACATAGGAGATAACTGTTTTAAGCCTTTTTACTCTTTTTGACACTAGTGCGACGCCGCGCCGCGCCGCCGCCGGTCCGCCAATATACATTTAGGGGTGGCAATACCGGACCCTTTACCAATACCGGTATTTTCGGCATTGAAGTTTTACGAATACCGGTATCCCAGCATTTGAGGTATATTCGACATTTTCGAAAAAAATTGAAAATTTTATGGTGCAAGCCTTTCGTTAGGATTAGAAGTGATGTTTTAAATTTTTAATACTTTAATCAAATTTCGGTATTGAAGTTTTACGTATACCGGCATCACAGTATTCTCTGTATTTTGGACAATATTGAAAAAAAAATTGAAACTTAATGGTACAAGCCTTTCGTTAAGATTAGAAGTGATGTTTTAAATTTTTAATACTTTAATCAAATAAATAAAGATTTTCAGATAAAATCAAATTAACATTTTAACTTTTAATTAACATAACATACCTAAATGTCTAACTTCAGAGTTTAATAAAAATTGAATTAAAATCATTATTTTACTGGCTCACGCTCGCCACCTTCCCCCTTAAAGAGGGCCTCCGGGCAATGGACACGGGGAGTCCATTGCCTGATAACAGGTCCTCGAGTTGGTCTGGCGTGCCCGTGTTCCGGCACGCCACCACAAGCCGAATGGGGACGTCAGTCCCCAGAGTTGGGTCCGTAATGCGGACACCCGCTGGCGAAGTCGCGGAAGTTATGCGCAAGCGTTCCCGTGGCTTCGCCGTCAGGCGGTGCGCAGGAACACCGGGGGGGTTTTGGCCGGTAAAAGTATAACCGGCCGGCATAACCTCTTCGTCTCCCCCATGCGGCGAAGAGGTAAGCATGAGCGTTTCCCCCCGAAAAAAAAAGGTATTATTAATTAATTATATCTGGACCTCAGAAGCATTGAACTGTAAGTGCCATAACCATAATTTTACAGGAGAGACAATTTTGTGTCAAAATTAGTGGTTCCTGGACTTTGATTAAGTATAAAATTAAAACAACACGTTTAATTGACAAAGGTTTTTATCTATTTATTAAAGAAACTATTCTAGATTATAAATTGACACAGTGAGAGATGCAATTTTTGTTTAATATAGTTTTATTTTAATTAACAAAAAAAAACTATGCCACATACAGTGCTATGCTTCTAAATATTACCGTGTTGAATTGCAGTTAAAATAAAGCATAAAACTCAAAACTCTTCTAAAACAATTTAAAGTAATAAATTTGGAATCAGTTTCTTGAGTACTTAAACAGTAAGCTAGTATCTACATAATTTATAGAAGAAAAACATTATCTTCCAAAACAAAAATAATTTTAAAAAAATTCTCGAATAAAAACAAAAAAATCTAGATAGGAACCTTAGAATCAGTTTTCGTTGTCTAATTCTTCGACATCGGGAACATTTCCATGTGGCAAATCAGCGTAATACTTTTTAATTTTTATTAGTGGGTACGTGCTTTCATGGGACATTAGTGAATGGGGATATTTTTGAAAGTGTAGTACTTATAAATTGTTCTGTTATGCAAAGTGTATTAAGGAACATCTTCTGACAGACTTCTAAGTGATAAATTCTTGTCTTCTTCCGACGACTAACATCATTGTTTTGGCGATGACGAGGGCGCTTCACTGATATCAAATCAATCGATGACGCTACAAATTGCCTTCTTTGATCCCAGCTACTTATAACTTTCCAATAATTGTTAAACAGTTGAGATCTCACACTATCTGTTATTTTTGTTTTACATTTCAACTTACAATGATCCAAACACGCTGGCTTAATTTCCCTCTTTTGTATTACTTTTTTTTTGAAACTGCACTAACATACTTCTTACCTTGTAGTCTTTTATTCTTAGCAATTTCCCTTTTCCATTTATTAGTGTTTCTTAACTTCTTTCTTGATTTAACCTTATTTCTGCCTGCAGATTCTTCAAATGATGACGACGCGTTTCCTTGATTTGACAGACTCCTTTCATTTAATGAAGGTTCAATAATGCTTGGTGAGCTATTTTCATCCTCAGTTACATTAGAAACCGATGGTGTCACAGGTGGTGGCGAACATATCCTTCGACCGCGTTTTGGATTAGGAGGCATCCAGTCTGTGTCTGATCCAGAGTCGGCAGAAAAAGGATCAGGAACGCTATGTAATTTTGAGATATTACTATCTGCATAGTGTTTGTAACGAGTTCGTAGTATCGAGGAGAGTGAAGACGATCTTACGTGGTGGTTTTGTGGTTTACAGGGGGCTAGAATTAGTGAGGAAGATCTCACGTGGTAGTTACGTAATTTACCAGGTGTAGTCTCAAGTCAAGAGTCAAGATTAATTTCCGCCGAAAGTGTCGACTTTCCTTTGTCTCGAAGAGATATACGTTCTGCATGTCTTTCTTCGTCGTTCGGCGAGTTCTTCATTCTTTTTGAAACTGCCCTAACACCTTTTTGACCTTGTATATTCTTATTAATTTCCCTATTCCATTTATTTAAAGTTTCTTAACTTCTTTTTTGATTTATTTTTCTCACTGCTTACAGATTCTTTAGATGATAACCACACGTTAACCTGATTTGTAGAGTTAGTTAATATGCTTGTAGAGTTGTTTGCGTTCTCAATTACATTAGATGCGGATGGTGTCACAAGTGGTGGCGAATAATTTCTTCGACAGCGTTTTGTTTCAGAAAGTGTACAGTCGGTATCTGATCCAGAGTCAGCGCAGCTAAAGGATCATGTGGACGCTGAGGGCTTTTACTAATGCGAATACCAGATTTTTGTAAATAATTGTTGTTTTCGCATTCTTGCAGTTTCATTTGTTCTGCCATCTGTGGCGCAGAATTACCATAGTTGGTAGTGGGAATGATGCTTGGACTTAGCTCTTCAGTTATCGGTGGTGAACATCGCGCTAGATCGTCGTAACATTCCCTATAGACATTATTGTTTTCAAATTTCTTCAAGAATTTCTTTTGTTCTTCCGAAAGAGGTGAATTGCAATTTTCTTCTACATTACCTTTAAAATAATACAAGAAAATTAACTAAAAATAATTGTTTTAAAACACTCATAACGAACGAGTCTCCAATGTGTTACTTTTGCTTTCTCTATATTATAGCGAAATAATTTAACTAAAATTATATGCCACATCACTGTCTAAATTGCGTGGTAGGTACCTACATACGTAGTACTTATTTCGCTAGCTGGATACATGCTCGTGACGAGCCCTTTTCTCTATTTTACCAGAGAGAAGGTAATCACTAATCTACCTACAAATTGACGTAGAAAATCTACCGATAAATTACTCGTACCACCAACGTATTACAAATCTATAAGGAATAAATTCTTAAAAGTTACCTTCAGCGTGGTCCTTTATGAGCCCCACTAATTTTCTACCTCTACTATAGCACGTTGACTCCGACATCACGATAATTTATGATATTTTTGCTCGCAGCATCAAAACCACATACGTGTATATCTCGTCGAGGTGCGACGCCGAGTGCGATTTGTGGTAACTCCCGCGTTCTTTTTATAGACTGGCGTACCCCCCGCCTCGTAGCCAAAAATCGAGTGGGGCAAAAGACTGTAACTCCACACTTACATTAAAATGTAACTTCATTAGTATCGCTGCAGAACAGTGTAACTCCGCACATACATTAAACGGCAACTTGATAAATATCGCTGCAGAACAATGTAACTCCATACTTACATTAAATAAACGTACTTACAATTTTATGCTTCTGAGCTACTGATTTGTTATGTATCGATGCAGAACAATGTAATTCCACAGATACAATATAATGTTTTTTTCCTTTCCGTAGCATTTTATTGTATTTTAGTTACAATAAAATGCGTTGCAACACCAAGCTATAGTTACAGTGTAATGCAATTCAAGAATTCGGTCTTATGACAGTCTTTGTGTAAATACAGTTTTATGGCTAGATAGAAAATACGCGATTCTCTATGATAGCCTAAAAAACACAAAACGCTAAAAAACGGACTTACAGTGTTATGCTTCTGAGGTCCAGATATATGAATGTGTAACTTATACTCGTGCACTCATACATAGCACAAAGCTGTGGTGTGGATGGACGGATTATGGTTACGTTAAGTTTGTAACGTTTTTTTTTTTTCTTATCAAGTTATCACTAGGGCACGCAACGCAGCCCACCAATCAATACAATAATAATATTAGTCATATGTCTACATATTATTCAGACACACTGAAGTACAAGTTACGAGTATAAATACCTAAGTCACGTACAATTTAGTTTTATTTTACCGTTGTTTTTGGACCTTTTGGGAAATAGTTTGAACCGAAACCGTTTTTAACACGGTTTGTTTAAGTGATTTGTCTGGTTTAGCTACTTATCTCAAAAACCGATGATCGTAATATGATGCTGTTTTTTATAGAGTATATCTTCTTCTTCGGGTCTTATGGAGCACCTAGATGTGCATAGGGCTGAGACAATATCCTTCCACCGCGCTCTTATGCTGCAGACTTTATGGTTTCCTATGATATTTCAGCCACTTCCAAGTCTTTTTGGAGACTACGTTTCTATGCGCCCCTGGATGATGTCAGGATGTCATGATTCCAATTTACGTCCAAGTCGCAAAACTCTTCTTTGCGACCTTGACATTTTCCGATCTGGACGTTTTGCTATCTTGACATTTTCCGATCTGAACATTTTGTGATCTTGACCTTTTCCGATTTGGACATTTTGCGATCGTGACATTCTTAGAATTGGACATCTGGACATGTTACGATCTTGACATTTTTCGACGTAAGTACTATCGTACAATTGGTACACAAGTAATATAAGTATTAAAAGTGTGTTTTGTCGAGAGTGTTCTTAGGTCTTCCAAGATATTGAAGTAGTTCACGTATAGATGATGTCCAGTGATGTCCTACGTAGATACTAGGGATGTTACGGAGCTTCGACTCCGACTCCGAAAGGTCGGAACTTCCGATTCATTTTACATCTCCGACTCCCACTTCGGCTCCGATAATTTTGAATCGGAGGTTATACCGAAGATTGAAATCGGCCGCGACCAGAGCGCGTACAAGTTTCGACTTGTCGCCCGGTGAATCCTCGCTCGTGCTCACAGCCACGATATCGCTTATTTTGCTATGCTACTTATGTGGCCGGTGTCTTTTGTTTTACACACAATTTGTGACAAGTTTATTTATAGAACAATTAAACTAAAAACAAGTGTTATATGTATAGAACTATGTTTATGAAGTTGACGCGAATACGGCAAAGTGCAAATTTGTGACAAAACGTATTCAAATATCAATATTTTATCAATATCAAAAAGCAAACGTCATCATAAAAAATATTGGCCAGTTCAGCTATAAAAATTAAAAAGGTTTAAAATTTGAACATCTTCTGAACATCTCTCTTCTACCTCCGCCTTCGACTTCAGTTCCGACTCCGGTTCCGACTCCTATAAATCAAATTTCAAACTTTCGGTTCCGACTCCGGTTCCGACAAACCACCTTCGTAACATCCCTAGTAGATACGAGTACTTAGGTACATATCAGCTATTTCAAATGGGGTGTCAGAAGCAGACAGCAGTACAATATGTTTCAAGTTTAAATAAGGCCCACTTACACTAACGTTTAGCCCTAGATTAACTCGTTTTTCATAAAAAATATACCAAGGGTTAATGCTAACCCGAGAGTTAATGGTTTATGCAAGAAATACTGCCTAAGTGGCCTAAGTGACAAATGTCAAATACATATATCGATTTATTAAGTATAGGTAGGCACTACCTTATACTTACAGGTTATTTAAAATAATATTAAGTATTACAAACTCAGTCCACACCTAAGTAATGTAGGTAATGTAATTCTACATTTTAATTTCTTACGAATAACATAAAGCATAACACACGAGTGGAATTGTGCAAACAACACACCTCTCCACAGTAATGTTTGCAATGGGAGTAAAAATACACTTCTTGGAACGGAAATTGAAAACAGAAAGAAACCATTGTTAATATAACTACAAAATATTCTCGAAACTCCACATTGCTTGGTCAACTGATACGAGTAGGTACATAATACTTATGGGAAAAGGAATTTTTGTAATGGATTGCTACGATATGGTAAAAAAAATATTCGTATGAGATAAGGTAGGTAGGTACGTGTTCCAACTTACATCAACTTTTAGTCTATTCATTTTGACTCCCGACCGAAAAGATGTCAGTGTCAGTCTATTTGTAATGTTGAGGATCTGATGATGAGCAGGAAAAAATAGGGAAGTAGGTAGATCGTAAGTGTCGCGGAAGTTATGCGCAAGCGTTCCCGCGGCTTCGCCGTGAGGCGGTTCGTAGGAACACCGGCGGGTTTTTGGCCGGTAAAAGTCCGGCATAATCCTCTTCGTCTCCCCCTTGTGGCGAAGAGGTATGCATGAGCGTTTCCACTCGTAAAAAAAAGGTAGATCGTAAGTGTAAAGTAAACGAGTAAGTCAGGGGTTTCTTAAATTTTGAATTTATTATTATGATTTAGATTGAAGATTTAGTGCTGTGGGAAAAGTGGTGACACTCCGTGACACTGATACAAATATAGATAGTTAATAACCTAGCATAGAGCATCTGTGAATTAGGTAGGTACATGTACCTATACCCTGACCAGGAACATAAAAATCCTCGCCATATTGCGGAACTACAACTAGGTAGGTTTTTCATAGTAATTTGACATGAATTCATGTCTTACGTTAAGTTATGGGGGGTCATCCAAGAAACTGTATTTTAAAGAATAGAGTATACTACGGTTTGACGTTAAAAAATACAGTTTTCGATATTAAAGAAGTTCCGACGTTGATTGCAAGTGAAAATGGCAAGGTCGAAAGAACGAAAGGCTAAAATTAACAGATTACATCCCGTTTGCGACCGACCAAAACCACTTTCTGGAGCAGATGAGACGTCTTTCTACATCGTATATCAAGATGGTGAGCGCCAAGGACGAAATTTGAATTCATGAAATAACAAAACCACCAGATAGTAGCCCAGACTTCTACCCATCACCCCCATTTTTTATCAGTGATAAGCAACGACCTCAAAGTACATAGATATCGTTGGTGATGATAAGTGTGTACCAAACATTTTGAAATTCACCCCTAAAGGCGCCACTAGTCCGATTTCAGTGGCATAGGTACCCCTAGTACCAAGTAGTATACCAATAACGCCCTCTTGACAGGGTTTTTATTTTATATTCCTGGTCAAGGTATAAGTACCTAGGTAGAGAAAAATAAGAACCGAAACCAACGATCTATGTACCGAAACATTTAGATACAATAAATTAGTATTAGTATTTGGGTTAGATAACAGTAAATATACCTAGGTACCTACTTATCTATTAATTTTCGTTATTACCTACCTATCCTGCAAATAAAGGGAGATATTTTCAAATAAATTGACATCGAACCATATTGCAGCGTTCATTAAATAAACATGCGTTAATAAACATTGTTAAGATTATGATAGGATTAGTACCTCCCTATATTATTAATGATATTTAATTGTGTTAGAGCAGCTAAAGTTAGATCAAACATTAGGTAGGTAATAAATAACTTACTGGCAAGACAAATTCTCTTTGTTCTATTGTATACAGAAAAACAATACATTAATGAATAAACACAGTTCACAAATTATTGCCAAAACCACAACACGTTTACAACAGTTTACACGAAAATCGTAAGTAAACTATATTAAATTAATACAACACGACCGCAACAACGTGAGGTTATCAAATCACGACTGTCAGCTTTGCTGCTGACTGCTGCTGACTGATATGATAAAACCATAACCTATTGGTAGGTACTATAAGAACGAAACAGAAATAGTTCTCTGCTCTATGTAGAGTCAGCGTAAATAAGCTGCTTTTGGCGTTATTAAGATATACTGTCCAGTACACTTTTAGCGCTGTAAAAGCTGAAAATATAGGCTGTTTAGCCTCGACAATGAAGCAACAACGAATGAAATGAACGGAATGACCGAAAGAATGGACCGACGACGAAACGTGCGAATTTGGGAATGTTTACTTGAGACCACACACGTAGGTAGCTACTTACGTAACTAGGTAGTAGAGACTACATACCAATAATTGAACATTTGTAGTATACGCGCGAGCCTAAATAAATTTTATTTTATTTTGTATTTTTATATTACTATGTAGGTTAGTCTGTAAGGCATTTATTATGGGCCTGTGAAGCCTGAAATAAAGATTTATTATTGAAGTGAAAACTTCTTTAGGCGCACCTTGCGCTCTTTCTGAACAGAGAACCACCAACCACCAGTGAACCAAACTGAACCGTCACGCTCGAGTCGGTGACCCTGAACCGGGTATACTCGGCTCTAGTCGTCATCAGCTGTCATCAGCTACATTTACTGTCTAACAAGGAGTGCATCGTTTCATTGTTTATTTATCTATGGAGATCTAAGTCGTGCTTTGCGTGTTTTTTTTGTAAGTTTTCACTTCTATCGTGTGGTCATAAGCACACACTCTTTTTATTATTATTAAATAGACTTCGATGCAGTACCTAAAGGTTGAAAGATTGTACAACATGGTTTAACAAAATATAATTTAGTAAACTTTTGCAGTGTGTGTGACTCAGCATCATTTAAATAAAGTATCTAAAGAACGTTATAATTGGCAAAATAAAATATATCAAATATCGGCATCACATTATGGGCTTTTTTTTTTCAAAGAGCGCTAACAATTCTGATTCAATGAGTTGTCCTCTAAACGTGGAGACCAAAGCGAGAGCAACAATCTGCAGTGCGGATAAAACGGCCGGGTTAGTAAAAAATCTGGTTATGAATTAGTTAGGTACTTAGCTTACTCTGCTCGATTACATACCTGTTGTGATTTGATATTTTCTCACAAAGTATTATTTCTACCTCTACCACCTACCTCGTCAAAGTTTTGCGCGTGAAATTCCCGATATTATATTAATCACTTTGCTGTTCCGGAACCGCAAGTGGAAATGGATTAGATCACTTTTTGCACTATACTTAGATGTCTGTGATTTTTGGGCCAACATAGTGGACTAAATTATGGTGGCGATTCTATGTGCAGCTAACTCTAACTAAAGATGTATAATTAAAGATGAGCGAGAAATTTCGTGTAGCGATCATCGTTAAAAGTGGATTACAGGAATTGATGCCAATATAATTGGGCCCATCGTATGCATGCAGGGACGATATCTTTTTGATAGATTCTATCAGGCAAATTAACCGTTATCATAACGTGTATATGGAGCTTTATTTACTGCATTGACATGACGCGCGTCTGTATTATCTATGGCTGATTTTTTTTATCTGTGTCCTTTAGAAAGTGTCGTGTGGCATTCATGCTCGTTTTTCGTAGAAAAAATATATTTCAACACTTATTACTAGCGGTTTCGTGATGTCAGAACACGTGTTACCGGCTGAAGAACCAATTCGGTTCGTTGCGCCTATAATCCAGGACAATCCGACAGGATGGGGCCCGTGCGAAATGCCGGACCAATTCCGGGACATGCCTTACCAGCCCTTTAGTAAAGGAGATCGCTTGGGCAAAATAAGCGACTGGACCGTCGTCCAGGACAAAAAGTACCAAAGTGAGTTGATAAGCTTTTTATCCTAGGTTGGAATAATCTGGACAGTTTACCCAGTCAGCAATTTTGAGGTTATGGTAGCATTAATTTATTGCTCCTAATAAATGCAAGGAAGATAAACCTTAGTAAAGTCTTAGCAAAGTACCTGTGGGCTGGACCGGGCTTTATCTGTTGCCCAGAATTGCTCCCTTTTTAGTGATTTATATACTGACTTTGTAGTATATGTAATAATATCATAAACGTTAGTGAGAATAGCAAAAGGAGAAAAAAATCTACATACAGTAAATATCCAATTATCATCAAGGATTCAACATAACACAAAACAGATATTTATCTGCTATAGTCTTGTCATATGATAGGGGTCCGGGAATAACCCAGCGGCACTTCGACCCTTGAGAATCTTTTGTGCTTACCCCATTTTACACACTGGTCATCTCAGTGTGCAGGTTCCTCACGATGTTTTCCTTCACCGTTAGAGCAGTCGCAGTCAGTAAATATACATAATTCTTTGAAAGTTACGAAAAGGCATTGATACATGGCACTGCACAGTTTCGAACCCGAATCTCGCGCATGGGAGTCTTGTGTCCCAACCACGGTGCCAGCAACACTCTCTAAATTAGTTTAACTTTTCTTAGACAAGTATGCATCGCAATTTGGCGCTGGCTCATCATATGCATACTACCACGATGAGGATGAGTCGACATTCCACCTGGTGGACACGACTCGGGTGCAGAAACCTCCTTACCAGCGGGGACGCGCGCGCGGGCAGCGCGGCCGCGGCGCTAGGGGTGCACGCACCCCTGGTGGGATGACTACGCTGAACAAGGTAACCATATGTCGACATTTATACTACTATCTATACTTAGTTGTAGAAAAATCCTGGCTGAGCTTGGCTGGCTAGAATATTACCAGCTAAAATAGTATCCAGAGGTGATATTGGCTCAACAATCGACTAATGCCTTTGTAGCATCAACAAAGGCATTAGTCGATTGTTGAGCCAATATCACCTCTGGACTGTTGTTGTAGACAATAATAATAATAATCAGAATAAATTTTATTTAAACAGCATACACATACAAGGAACAGGTAGTAATTCAACTAGTAAAACAATGTAGATTAAAACTATTGTGTTACATTGTTTTGAAGAGAACACAGCAAAGAGTTAACTGTGACTCCTACACTAGGCTAAAAGCCTGTCCCATGGGATTCAATATTCAACGATTATTAAACATGTTTGGTGGCTGCATATACATTCAGTTAAAATATAGATATATCTAGGTGTAATTAAAAGTAATTTGTATATTAGTAGACTTTGCCAACTCCAGGCACAAGCTTAAGCTTATAAATTTTAGTAGTTAACAAAAGTACATTAGTATTGTGCAAATCTAGCTAGAACGTCGGACTCCCATGCTGGAGGGAGGCCTAGGTTCTAAACCATGCAATACCATGTACCAATAAGTTTTACGATTATACCAATTACGAAATTACCGAAATCAATCAATCAGCACTGGGCCCGTTCGGTGGTTTATGGCCCGTACCTTCCCTTGCGCATGGGGAGGTCTGTGCCCCAACAGTGGGGACATTAATAAGCTGATGACCCATCGACGTTTACGTGATATCTTTTATATGCCAATGAAGCTGTTATTCCTACTTAATTTAATTTTCTAATCCACAGCAACGTGACCGTAAACTCGGCAAGAGATGGGGACAGCGGGGGGCCCCCATGAAGATTCGCGACGCGTCTGTGACCGTTCGACCTACTTGGGTCACTATCGAGGATATGGACTTCCCTCGGCTTGCTAAGCTGTCTTTGCCTGGAATTAAGGAAGGTGAGATCTTTCAAAAATTGTCTTGATTTTCTTAAAACGTACACTGCTGTGTAATTAAATTATGTGTGATAATTGAATGTGAACTTTGACCTATAATAACAAAATACTTTTCTAACACTGATATAGACACACCAGCATACGGGTGGCTTTACACCATAGCTGTGTGAGGAAACAATGCGGTGAGTGAAGAATGTTTCTGGCAATAGGATCGCTTCATATTAATCGTGACGTGATAATGAGGCGATCCTATAGGTGGATTTTTTTCTCGCTCTCTGCGCCGCTTCCTCACAGCTTTGGTGGAAAGCCACTCTTGCGCTGCCTGTCTAAATCTCCCTAATAATAATATTGTGAAAATCTACCACATGCTATTTCAGTTAAACTGAAATTACTCAGATCGCTTTTAGCAATAAGACCGCCTAGATTGTATGAATCGTTTTGTACGCATTGTATCACACAAATTTTGTGCTTTAAAGAATATTCATTCATTCATTACAACAATAATCGTTCTTGAACTTTTACTCAAGCAGTTAATGTACAGTTTTAGTCTTTATTTTATAATAAAAATTATAACTCATGATTTCAGGTGAAGATATTGTATGCTCTGGTACTCTGGAGTACTACGACAAAGCTTACGATCGCGTGAACGTGAAGCATGAGAAGCAACTCCAGCGCATTGATCGTATCTTCCATACGGTAAGAGGGAATTCAATTGTAAATCTTTTCAAAGCAATTTATTGACTGGAAAATGCAGTTTTAGTGGCTATGCTTTTATGGCGCAAGAATTTGCCTATGTAGATGATATTTCACAAAATACACTGTTAGGTAGGTATTGCATGCTAAAATGCACATATGAAATTAGTGTACAAAAATTCTCTCGACCTTTTTTAGTAATTGCTCACTAGAAGGGTCGATTTATATGAAAACGCCCACAGCCCGCCGCGCGATGCACTTTCGCCAAAATACACGGGTTCTTATTACTCGATTTATTTAACACCGCGAGTATCACGTGGTTCGTACGCGTTTTGGTATAAATTGAGTAATATCTTCTTATCTTATGATAAGAAGAGGATATTACGGCCGGGAATAACCCCAGCGGCACTTCGACCCTTGAGGATCTTTTGTGCCTACCCCATTTTACACACTGGTCATCTCAGTGTGCAGGTTTCCTCACGATGTTTTCCTTCACCGTCAGAACAGTCGGTAAATGTACGTAAGTCTTCGAAAAATATGAAAAGCTCATTGGTACATGGCACTGCACGGTTTCGAACCCGGACCACCCACATGGGAGTTCGGTGTTCTAGACTTCTAGCCACTGTACCACCGACGCTCGATTAATAAGAACCGTGTATTTTGGTTAAAGAGCGTCGCGCGGCGGGTGGTTAGGCGTTTTCATATAAATCACAAGGAGTTTTATATGAAAACCATGGCTGCCACTTGGCATAAATCTACAGATTGCTGTCAGTGTCCTTATGTCCTCTCAATGTAGACAAGAATATGCTACTAAGTTCGATGTTATGATTATATTCTTCATACTATTATAGCCTTTATCAATTGTAAAATAATATTATTTTATTCAAAGGCTAGGACACAAGATGCGGCGTAACCGTCGCCGGATCAAATCCATCTTTGGACCATTGTGGTAGCACCGGCGGCATCTTAGCCTAGTTGGAACACTTTATTGTACACAAATACAGGAAAAGTAAAAACTACAGGAATAGTAGCACTATATGTACAGAGACCTATAATTTGGACATTAAAGATATTAGCGACAGTGTAGTGTGAAGATATGAAATAGGTTACTATTACGTAATAAATACACAGTAAAGTTAGTAAAATAAAAGTAGTCAATACAGAAATATTGGTGATATTTAAACAATGATATTATTTAAAAAAAAAAAAACTATCTTATCACGTTCAGGTGACAACCACCGACGATCCGGTGATCCGTCGCCTCAGCAAGACGACCGGTACCGTGTACGCCACGGACGCCATCTTGGCAACTATCATGTGCTGCACCCGTTCCAACTACTCCTGGGACATTGTCATGGAGAAAATTGGTACGTTTATGACGAATTTGAAACAATAAGTAACATAAATACATTGTTCGGGCATTATAATTTACCTATAAGTGGGTATACTACAATATCCGCGATATGCGCGAGTGGTGGGAGACTCTCGGTCAGCTGCCATTTTGTCTCGACCACACGAAATCTACAGCGGACAATTAAAATTCTGTTTATGTGGTTTTCTCAATATTTCTGGTCAATTTTCTTCGATTTATGTGTTATTATACGTGAACTATGTTTGTGTAATAAATTGGCTAGCCAACACTTTGTGATTAGTGAGAAAACTGATGTGCCCTGTTGGACACCACGTGGCCTAGCATGAGACGCAGTTCAAATACAGTCAAGGTGAGTGGTATACTTCTTATGGGTTTATTGTAATGCCTGGAAACGAGTAACAGAAGAACCAGGTCAGCTCCATCCGCTGTCTATCGAAGTCTATTAAACATACATAATATATAAAGTCTCACGTCCATAATCCCCGAGGGGGTAGAAGTAAAAAACAAGGACTGCTTACTTGCGGAAGAAACGAGCCCACACCCTGACCTAAACTCTACCGCTTTCGTTAGAGCCAGAGGAGAGATGTCTATAATAATAATAAATTCTTTTTTTGGCAACAAATTATATAGAAACTACAAAAGACCCAAAGATATATGTACCTTATAGACTAACATACATAACATATAAGTAAAAAAGAATTCATTTTGGTGCGGGTTGAAATGATGCCAGTGTTTTCGTCGTTGTCTCTCTCTATAACGACGAAAAACCATCCCTTCGGGCCCGAAGTCTTCAGCATCGGCGGGCCGATTCCGCGGAATCAACCTTTCTCGCTCTGGCGAACGATGTTTCTGAGCGACGGAAAGGGATAGTTACGGGAATACGGTTCTGAGCGGACAAGTGTGGTACAACCATAATTTAGCCTGCTTACGATTAGAACAGTCACTAAACCTTGAAATCGTTGAAGTATAGTGTATGCTGTTTATACTCCCATCATTGATATCGTCTTTCCTCGGTCGATCGGGGGTTCAAAAGGAAAACCCACGCTTATCCCACGCTTTAGATTTAGTAAAATAAACACATAATTTATGGGTCACTCTGTACGATTTTATAATAAGATACCTGATATTGTAATAAATATGACAGAGACAAAAAATTCACAGAAAAAAGACTCACATTAGACGGACCTTATGTAAAAAGGATTATTATAAAATAAATGACTAGTTAAATGATAAACAGGTTTGGTCCTAAATTCAGCTCCAGCTCTGCACATTGTGTTTATGATTGTATTCATAATTATTGTAAGATATATTTATTTCAAAAGAAGTGCTGCTGAAAGTTTCTTGCGCCGCTTCTTTCTTTTCAGCTATAGCACCTTACGAAGCGGTGGTAGAGTAAAAAAATTACGTTGTAAAACTGTACTATAAGGTACTGACTTACATTAAAAACATTTTGATTTGATTTGATTTGTCTTATATATTCAGGTGACAAGCTGTTCCTGGACAAGCGTGACAATACGGAGTTCGACTTGCTGACCGTGAACGAGACGTCGATAGAGCCGCCGGCGGATGACGGCAACTCTATCAACTCGCCGCGAAACCTCGCGCTCGAAGCTACGTTTATCAACCATAACTTCAGCCAACAGGTTTGTCAACCTAAAGCGTCCGCGAAACGATCAATTGCAATTGCCAATTAAAGAGAGACAGCGCAATATAAAGAAGCGAGAGGCGCTTACAACCTTTTCGCTTTTTTGTATTGCGCCATCCTCAGTCAATCGCAATGGATCGTCTTAATCGCCTTAATTTAATGCCTTCGTATTTTAAAGCTACGCCTCCATTGCTTCGTACTATCAAGGAGTTTTAGTATTTACGAATTAGTGTAGTCAAAATGATGACATCCGGATCTGATTTACCGATCCTAGTGAACGCAGTTCAACGATGACGAAACGGTTCACAGAAGAAGAAAAACTTTTTTATTGTTAGTACCTTAAAGTACATTTTTACAACGTCATGTTTTACTCTACCACCGCTTCATTTTCATTGATGTAGGTAATATGTATGTCTGTTAGTTTCTATGAAGATACGATAACCTTAAACTGCACCTTTGATGTAGTTATTAATACGTAAATTAAAATACAATTTAAAATAGTATTTACGCGAGTGACATCACAATATGAGCTATTTTTAGTACTTTCTGTGAAAACTTCACTGGCTTTTGTGTTATTTATATTATCTATTATTATGTACTACTTTAGCTGTTTGTTTTCCTTAATAAAAATAAATAAATCTTTTTACCTGCTAATGCATTTATCGTTCGTGCCAACAGCACAAAATCGGACTTTTTTTAATTTATTTTTTATTTACTTCTAAACCCGCATTTGACCTCGATCTCGCCTTATGGTAAGCGACGATGAGGTCGACGATGGTGCATGCGGGTCCAGTAAATGCTTATTCACTCTGGCCTTGAAGATCCCAAGGTTGTAGGTTTCGGGAAATACAGACGCCGGCAGGCTGTTCCATTCCTTTGCCGTTCGCATAATGAACGAAGAAGCAAATCGCTTCGTACGAGCAGATGGGATATCAACAACATAAGGATGGAACCCCTCCCCGCGCCTGATAGTCCGAAGGCGGAATGGAGATGCTGGAATTAGGTCGTGCAATTCCGATGCGCACTCCGAAATGTATCCTATAAAATACCGATAGACAGGCAACCTTGCGCCGATGTTCCAGACTTTGCAGTCTAGCTTCCACCAGCGATTCGTCACCTATAAGGCGCTTAGCGCGTTTCTCCACTGTGTCAAGAGCAGCCAGTTGGTACTTAGCTGACTACGTATCAAAATTGTGTATGTTGTAACTTATAGGCGTAACGTCGTAGGACGTACAGAGTATAGTATAATACTAGTTCTAAACTTTAATTTGCCACATTACAGGTGCTGAAATCGGGAACCAACGAGCCGAAGTACAAGTTTCCCGAGGCCAACCCGTTCGTTTCCGAGGAGGAGGACGGTGAAGTTGCTTCCGTAGGTTATCGCTATCGCAAGTGGAACCTGAACAATGGAGTGGTAGGTTTACCTTGAACATGTTATTTAAATGTGCCATGTATGTTGCATAAAGAATAGCACCACCTTAACTCTTCCCGTGGGTGTCGTACGAGGCGACTAATGGTCTTAGTGGATACTATCTACACCGAAGGCGATAGGCTCGCCACCTATCACATTTGTCCACCAAATCTTACGGCGAATAGTGGGAACTACCTATGATGAAGGCGGTTCCTCTGTCTACCCCTTCGGGGATTATGAACGTAATAGTTATGTATAATGTACGCTGTAATACAAAATATAGCCAATTAAGAAGTTGGACTGACTTATTACACAACGACGTCGGAACAGGTCTAGATTTTTCCCGATCTGACTGAAAAGGTTTGTATATAAACTGCTCACAATGGCATATAAGGCTCAATTAAGAAAAAAAAATTAAAAATTTATTTACTTATTACAGGGCACAAAATAAGTACCTCCGACTTACAAACTAGGTCGAAAACCTGTATCTTGTAAGTCGGGATTCCGTCGCACTTTCTGTGCAAGCAAATTACAAATTATATTCTTAACCTAAAAGGAATTTGGAAAATATAATCATAAAGGAATTTAGTAAAGATAATGGTAAGAGGGGCAAATGATAATGGTAATGGTATTAAGGGGCGTATAGTCGCCAATTGGCAGATTTTTTTCAAACTGTTGACACCGCTTGATCCTTTTGCATATACGTACTTCAAACCTCTACCAAGGTCTATGTTTGAACAATTTTTGTTCAGCTAAAGAGCTTCTCACAGTAATAAATAAGTACAACTTTACAATTATCGCGTGTTTGTGTTTCAACGACAATTTAATGTATTTATATTAAACTAATTAAGGTCCGAATTTGGCTAATTTATTTTTATATTGATTAATCTCAGAAATATTTGATAATTACCCGAAAAGCGCCTGATGATTTATTAATACCAATTTCACAATTTTCATGGCCTGTAGATAATATTTCATTATCTATAACCGTCCATAGACGAGACCATTGATATGTCAAATTGTCATTCATCCTGTCAAGTTAAATTTCCCGCTTTTACCCTCTTTTCTATGTCACCCTCACTTACATATATGCCAAAATAATTAATATAATATACCGAATACCATAATAAGTTTCGATTTTTTTTATAGAAAGAACCTACCACCAAAAATTAAAACAATCTATTTTACTTTTAAAAATACCTAATTATTTTTCATGAACATTTCAGGTGTTAGTAGCAAGATGCGAACACGACGCAGTGATGCAAGGTCCTCAGAACGAGACCCAGTTCCTGACCATCAAAGCCCTCAACGAATGGGACTCGAAGGTGGCCAACGGGGTGGAGTGGAGGCAGAAGTTGGACACCCAGCGCGGTGCGGTATTGGCCAACGAACTGAGGAATAACTCGTGCAAGCTTGCCAAGTGGACTGTGCAGGTTCGTGTACATAAAACATTTTTAACCCTCGACTAATCGACGGAGGGCGTATTATAAGTTTAACACGTTTGTCCGTCTGTGTGTTTGTCTGTGGCATCATAACTTGACAACGGATGATCAGATTTGGACCCGGTTTTTAAATATAATAGAGAATATTGTCGAGTGTTCTTAGCTAGGTCTGATAAAAATTGGACCAGTGGTTTAAAAGATTTTGGAGTATCTTTGATGTCAGATAGGATCTATGGAACGGTAATAGCTAGATGATTCGAATTTGAGCTCAAATTTACGCACGACTCCGCATGGCTCTGCAAGACTCCTATGACTCCCCATGACTCCGCCATCATGTGAAGCCTATCAGAGTCATGTGGAGTCGGGCAGAGCCATACGGAGTAATCGGAGTCATGCGGAGACCCCAGACCCGTGGAATATAAAATAAACAAAAAAATATTGTGTTTTATTACTTTATCCAAATCTTAATAGATATTATGTAAAATAGCAAGATTATTAATTCCGCCTCAATAATCACTTTAGCTAAATCGGGCCGATATTACATATAATGGCTGGATAGTATAAATAATACCCATGGAATATAAAATAAACTATAATTTATTGTGTTTTATTACTTTATCCAAATCTTAATAGATATTATGTAAAATAGCAAGATTATTAATTCCGCCTCGATAATCACTTGAGAAAAATCGGGTAGATTTTACATATAATGGCTGGATAGTATAAATAATACCCATGGAATATAAAATAAACTATAATTTATTGTGTTTTATTACTTTATCCAAATCTTAATAGATATTATGTAAAATAGCAATATGATTAATTCCGCCTCAATAATCACTTTAGCTAAATCGGGTCGATATTACATATAATATAATGACTGGATAGTATAAATAATAGCTCGAATAATAACATTGGCTGTAACATACTTACCAACATTTCCTCATTTACACACGTTTTCTCCAGGCCCTACTCGCCGGCTCCGACCAAATCAAGTTCGGCTACGTATCGCGGTCGCAAGTACGCGACAACTCGCGCCACGTCATCCTCGGCACTCAGCAGTTCAAGCCGCACGAGTTCGCGGCACAAATCAACCTGTCCATGGACAATGCATGGGGAATCCTGCGCTGTATTATTGATATCTGCATGAAGCAGAAGGATGGTGAGTCAGCTTAAGGATTCCTGGCATTTTTTATTCAGGGATGTTTTTATTTCTACATCGCGCAGACCAGTCTTAGGTTGGGACTATACAGAGTCGAACGTTCGGCAAATCCAATAAAAAAAATTAAAGTTTCATCTCAATCTCACCTAATTGACGATGAAATCAAATATCACACGGGCTGAGTAAGGGAACGTAATTCACATGCAGGGAATTTCAAGTGGGGAGTGGGCGAAGCTTGAAAACCTTAATAGGATTCGATGTATGTAGATGTAGTACTAATTCATTCGGCAAGTTCAGATGCAGCTCTAAATGGCGAATTTAATGTCCCAATGTTCCTAGAAAATCTCAATATAAAAAATTAAACCCGGTTCAACTGAACAAATGTGAAAAAAAACCACTAGTTCAGTCAAATGAACTAGCGGGAACAAATGAAATAAAAACCCTATCACGAAGGCGCTACTGGTACATTTATAATGTGTTACGGAGTTCGCAATGAATACCGAAATATGGCGAGGGTTTTTATATTTCTGGTGAAGCTGTAAGTGTAAGTTATACTTATAACAGACTATTATAACTGAATAAACTGAAAAATGTTCTATTACAGGTAAATACCTGATCATGAAGGACCCTAACAAGCCTCTGATCCGTCTGTACGACATCCCGGACAATACGTTCGAATCCGACGCCTCAGAGGAAAGCGGCGACGAGCCAGCCGACACGCCTTTTGCGCCACTCTATTCTTACGGAAACCCCAAGAGGATTTAGACTGAGCCACCTTGTACGGTAACAGTTTCATATAGATTATTATTATACAGTTGAGTCTGTAACGGTAGATTGTAATTCAATTTTTACCAAGTAAAAGTCCGTACATCAGTGTCGTTATTCAGGTAATTAAGTAATCAGGTATATAATATGTATTTTATTCAGCAGAATACAATTATAATGTCACAATTTTGTGTTTGGTATTTCGACTACGAACCGAGAGGTATTTTAATTAAAAGACATGTAGGTAAACGCTTTTTTGTAAGTAGCAATTTATTTTTCTAATGGAATTCATTTGGCACATTCAGGTTCCCATTTCGTATTATTCATAACCCCAAAAATATCTTCAAATAGCTCTCTCAGACTTTTATACCCTGATCACTCCTTGTGCATCATATCACAAATTAAAAAATGAACACTAATTATCTAACTACCGTCTAATTCATTCACAGGTTTATCATGTAAAGCTTGTTCTTCGGCCCTATCCTCCATTTTATCCTGAACTTCTTCCAAAGTCTTCCCTTTCGTTTCTGGCACGAAGAAAAATATAAAGAACACTCCAACATACGCTACGAAAGCGAACGACCAAAACACTGTGTAATGGCCAAGGGAATCCTTAATCCCTTGATAGCATTTCGCTACTAAAAAACTTAGAACACAAGCTAGCATTGTCGCTAAACTTGAGGCTACAGTCTTAACATTGATAGGAAACAACTCTGCTTGCATTACATAAGGTAAATTCCCTATACCCAATGCGTATAATATATTGAAACTTAGAATACCAACTAGTGGCAAGGCAGAAATGGATGCTAAAGTAGCAGGGCTGACTGCTACTGAGTCTTGTAAGTAGAAATAGAGTCCAACTGCGCTCAAAGAGAGTGCTACACCAAGACACGATATGAACATGAGAATACGCCGTCCGAACCAACCGGCGAGGAATGTCGCTCCTATACCTGAAACGAAAATTAATTCAATTGAATTGTAAAGTGCAAACAGACATATCTGAGTGAAAAAGGTATCGGGAGAAAAAATCCCTCTTAGGGTGTTATTTTACACCCGCACGATCGATGCCTTATCAATCTCGGCCGCGTAGGTGTAATAGCTCAGGATGATCAATGATTGCGGAGTGTAAAACACGTCGAACGACAATTGATCAACCTTGTACTAGTTGTTGCTATCAATGAATCAGATCAAAGCAGAATATTTTCATCGATCAATGCTTAATCCATGGCCGATCGGTTTGGTGTAATAGTACACAATGATCGGCGTTGAACGGTCTATAATCGATGTTGATCAATACTACCGATCTATGTCGATTGTGCAGGTGTAATATAACACTCTTATCGAATGGTGATCTTATGTCATTATGGTTTCTATTTTCCTATTGTTAATTAGACAGTCAAATAATACACTCTTGAAGTCTAAACATTGCAATTCGTTAATTTAATTTATTTACTTAAATTTACAGCTTTTTTCAGAACTTATAAAAAGAATAAAACATTACTTGAAAATTTGCCAATTATGCATTTTAGATTATGTTACTTAACAATATATCAATCTTAGGTAGAGAACAGCAAAACAAAAAACAGATCGTAGGTAACTTTTTGTGCGATAAACAAATAATGACTAATATCTTAGTTTATTTCTGATTATATTTTGTCTTACCTGCACCCAATTGCACAAATCCATACACGATACTGACATGCGGCCCAGATATTGAGCTGCTCTGTCTGAATATAATTTCTAAGTACGACTGTATCGCCGAGTTGCCGGTCATGTATTGTAAGACCTTTAGACCTGGAAAATATAAATGCCTGTAGGCTCCTTTAGCACACGGCAGCGATTTTGAAACAGGCCTGGACTGAATCCACAGAAATCTTTACTTTGAATTCTAGATTTTTACGGGTTCACGATTCCGTTTCAAAATCGCTGCTGCTGCTGCGTAAACGAAAGAATGCGACTGACGAAGTAAAGGCGCAGTTACATATAGTCGTTGACCGCTTCGGCGATCGACCTGCGGTGGACGACCTACGGTCACCGACCTCCGTTGTTTACACTTGGTCGTTCGCTCGATGACAAGTGACACGTTGACATTCGACGAATGCGGTCGACCACTGGTAATTCACATAGGCGGTGGCCGCATGCCGTGACCGCCCAGGCGGACGGACTATCGACGACCAAGTATAACCGCACCTTTAGTCCTGTTGCGACAGGTGTAGTGCGGGATTGTACCGGGGAAATTATGGAAATGCTGAGCGGGAGAGACCCGCATTTAGCCGCGCCTCCACATTGAGTGACGTACCTTCAGCGGTCACACTACAATGCTGCCCTGGCCGCTAAGTGCCAAAAACGTGATTATCGAGAAAATGGCAAATCTAATTGGTTTTCTAGTGTTTTCTGGAATTCTTCTTTGAAGATTTCTGGAGTTTCCTGGAATTTTCATAGAAGTCCAGAAACATTAGAAAACTGCCGCCCGCTCGCCGCTCACTAGCCCTCTGTCGTCCCGCCCCGCGCTCCTCTTGCCGCGCAGGCGATACTGGGGTATCGCTTAACTGGGGTTAAGCGGTTTACCTATAATTTGACGCGTTTTTGCCATTTTAACCAAAATCACGTTTTGCACGTAGCGGCCTTCTTCCGTATAGCAGAATTATAAATCGAAAATTCCTGAAAACTATTTACTCTGCAATATTTATAATCTTATTCTCGTTTTAGAACTTCAAAACTAAAAGCCTGATTAGGGCGATTTGAAACAGATGGATAATGAGATTGCAATATGCATAGAGATAACGGAGATGTAAGCACCTTTATCTAAAAACGTAATTAGATACAAAGTTATAGACAGATAAAAACAGGCCGAAATGCTTCCTGAAAAGGGTGGTTGTGCCCTTTTTTCTGCTCGACTTGCCGGGGTACTATCAGCTGTCTCAGATCACCCCTAAAATGCTAGAACCAGTTGACGAATTTAGTACCTTTGTTAATAATGCGATAAGCCGATAAACAATAAAATACTAGATACCTGCTACAATATACAAAGCCTTCCGATACCGCAGGTTGGTTAGAAGTTCTTTCATAGTCGTTTTGTTTTCCATGCTCTCTCTTACATGGGCTCGTATGACGCCTAATTGGTCATCGACCCACTGAAAAAAAACCGCAAGTCAATATTATTACAATAAATATTATATCAGTTGACAATTATTTTATCATGATCTACACGGGAAACGGCCTTTCTGTTCCTGTGGTTTCTATGTTTTTCAGTATTGATTATAAATAACTGAAATCGACATAAATTAGTTTCTTCTTCTTTCAGGTCAATGGGATTAAATATCAGTTCATTTTTTAAATTTATTATGTACCTATTTAATAAAGAATGGAATGTTTTACGAATTTTCAAAAGTCATAGAAAAGTTCTTCAGCATAAGAAGAAAAGTAGATCGATCCCCGATGGCAGGTAAGTGGTCACCGTCGCCCAGATATCTCACCTAAAAAATATTGCAAGTGTTTTCGATGCACTGCTAACCTTACGGACATACACGTACCAGTCGTAATTACGCTGGCTATTGTACCCATCAAACTTCATGCGAAAAGATTTTATTAATATTCTTTCAAGAACCTGAAGAAACAACCCAAAACCCCATCTTTTTACACGAAACAAAGCAATGCAAACTAGAAATCACAGAATACTGTTTATACATTACCTTCTCATCCTTCACTCCTTTTATGACCATAAACTCTTTCCTCGCTGCCGCTACCCTGCCATCCTTCAGGTGATAATACGGTGACTCAGGCACCCAGAGACACACCAGCACATAGAATATCGGAATAGTCAGCACAATGGTGTTCAGTACAGTGTACGATACAAAGGGTCCAATGCCGTACATAGTGAGGCCACCGAGATTGTTCATAACTTGAACTAACATGCCGAGGGCGCCTCTTATCTCTTTGTCGGCTATTTCTGTGATGTATATCATTGTGACCTAAAAAGATTACATAGTATTTACCAGCTAGACGAATAACTTCCAACAAAATTCCCGTAAAAGATGACACCAAAACACGCGCGACTGTTCGCGAATTGAAAATAACGCAACACATTTCTCACCCAATAACCCAGAAACTCGATAATATTTGAACATAAAAATAGATCTTACAGCGATGTCACAAAGACGAATATCTATCTACGTAACTTTTACATAGGATCGTATGATGCACAGTTCGATTTCAAAATTCGCAGTCAAAAGCTGAGACTACACGTCGACGGTTCCAGCGACGGTTCGGTTCAGGAACCGCTACCGGCCGTGTAGTCGACTGCATTCAAACTCTTGCGTTGCGCTCAAGCCCCGCCCACTTGGTACAGGAACCGCGCTGGCCGGTTCCAAATGGAACCGCGGTACGTGTAGTCGACAGCGCATTTTTGTTTGAGTTTATATGAAGCACCGGTTCCATGGAGCCGACCGATACTGGAACCGTCGTCGTGTAGTTCGAGCCAAACGTAAGGCGCGATTGACTCGCCGCTCTTAACACTTATTTAGCCGATATATTCCATGGAACCGCAGCTTCATATAAACTCCAACAAAAATGCGCAGTCGACTACACGTACAACGGTTCCACTTGGAACCGGCCTGCTCGCTTTCTGAACCGAGTGGGCGTGGCTTGAGCGCAACGCATGAGTTTGAATGCAGTCGACTGAGTAGTCAACTGCATTCAAACTCATGCAACTCAACTCACTTCAACTCGGCCGAGTGGCCGGAACCGGTTCCTGGACCGAACCGTCGTCGTATAGTCCCAGCCTTAACACCCATTTAGTTGCGCCACTCGCGCGCGTCTATTACATTTCTAGGTATTCGAATTCAATGGTATTTACTTACTCATCTGTCGAAGCGAACGTAACTGTGTTTTGTCTTGATTTTGTCATATTATACGAGATACTCGGTGCAGTTACACCTGGTCGTTGACCGACCATCTGGGCGGTCAAATCATGCGGCCACCGTTCCATTTCGTCGACCGCATTCGTCAAACATCAGTGTCACTTGTCATCGAGCTAATGACGTTGGACGATTTCGGTCAACGATCAAGTGTGTTTACACTTTGTTCGGAGGTCGGTGACCGCAGGTCGGTCGCCGAAGCGGTCAACGACTATATGTAACTGCACCTTTAGGTAGATATAGTTTTAAAGCAACATGAACTCACTACAGCAGTAATTCCAGTCGTAACTCCACACAGCAAACGAGCGACGTACATTAGTTCAGGTGATTTCGTGAATAGAATTATCACCTGAAAATGATAAACAATCATGATGGACATGTCAGTATATTAGCAAAATGAAATTGTGTGTCCTATCCCCCTGGTTTTTAAGACTGTTTACACCGAGGACTGGCTTTTCCAGTCCTCCGTGTGTGTTTACTTAGGTGTTTTTCGCCTACCTTCAATTAAATTTATTTGTGTCGTATCTTTGCCCTCTTGGACAGGTTTTGGTCATGGTCCAACAGAATACCAGCGCTGTAGGCATTTTTATCTGCAGCAATAAGCTGAGTTGAGGCCCTTTTCACAACAACAGCAGACCATCTGACATGATTTCAATATGTTTACCTTTGACTACATAATTATTTTATCATAATTATAACTGTTTCGGTCATTGCTGTGTGTGAAATAAACATATTACCTACTTACTTACTTCCTAAACTTTTTCAGTGTTTGGTAAGGATCCACCAGTCATCACCACGTCTATCCGTGTGTCCTATAGGGTCCAATTCCACTATTTTATAACATTTGTCGTTCTTTTCTAATAAAGTAGGTAACGATTATGGGTACATTTTCATACCGAACCCAGTTTAACTAAAAATCGTATTCTGGTAACACATAATATGAGCGGACCGATCGGTCGGAGGCTTGACCAAAATGTTGATGCGAGCACGTGGATCTTTCAGTGGACGGTGGTGTATGCTGGCGGTGATGCGGGCAGCGAGTTTTGGAACGAAGTAAAAACAGCACAGACCTTCAACAACTTGTATTCTCTCACGATTACAGGTTAAAAGTCGAGCACAATACATTAAACTAATGAAATTAATTATAAATCGGAAATATTGCGATGTCATTGAAAAAGCTGCAAACCAAAAAGACAGCGAACTGTGTTTCACCAGCAAAAAGTGTCAACTATTATTACCAGCACAACTAACCTAATATTGGTTATTTATTATAATGCATAGATAGATGAAATCTTCTACAAATGTAACGTTAATCAATGGTTCGTGACTAGTGGCAAACGAAAAACGTCAAACACCCGCAATTTAGTTTACGTTGTATTAGCAGAATCGGGCATTTATCTTTCACCAATATAGGTTCCGTTACATACCGTTTAATAATTACCCGACAAAGAGTAATAATTACTCTACCCGGTTCCAAAAAACGTTGATAATTCATCTGATAGTTGTGTTATGGAACCGGATAATCAGTAATATTTCAAATTATAATGACATTTAATTTAATTAATCTCGTTAGCATTTATTACTATTATAATTTATTATTTTATATTGCGGTACCCTACTCAGTTTACCCTACCATGTTTCATGTATGAACATATGATATATTTTTAAGACCAATTATTACACATGAAAAGCAAAAAGTGGTATGAGTATGTCAGGTGAAAGTTTTTACCCTGCAAAAATCAGAGTCAATTTAGTTAGATACCTAAGTATGCGTTAACATTTGATTTATTCACGTTGACGAGTTTGTGGCCGTTCCACAACTCTTGTTAAACTACTCATAAACCTGGTTCCAAAACGTTCACTTTACCCGGGAAATAATTGTCGGACAAAGCGACAATATTACAGTCGCTTACTGTCAACTGTAACAATACTGTCGGACAAAGCGACTGTTACGGAACAAGCAACAAGGTAAGTAACTGCAACGTACCGCACCTACAAGACCTGGGACCGCCGAGCTGAAAAGTGTTCGGCGGCGGCCGATCCGTTCGCTCAACACCTGCCCGATGTAGCACCCGGGTATAGAGCCCACTGATAGTAACGAAACCACCCATGAGCTCTGCGCCTGTAATGATTGTTTATTATAGTAAGTATGTTGGTAAGAGCGTCGGTGGCACAGTGGCTAGGACACCGGACTTCCAAGCGATAGGTACGGGTTTGAAACCGTGCAGTGCCATGTACCAATGAGTTTTTCGAAGACTTGCGTACATTTACCGACTGCTCCTAGCGATGAAGGAAAACATCGTGAGGAAACCTGCACACTGAGATAATTTCAGCCCCCTATCATAAGATAAGATGTATATGTGTGGGGCACCTGTCCTGCCCTAGGTAAGTGAAAATACTGCGGCCCGCATGCGCGAAAAGTTTACCCTGGGTTAACTCGCGAATTATCTATGGTTTTCATACAAAATGGAATCGGGTTAACTTAACCCGAGAGAAAACGGTTGGCGCAAGCGGGCCTAAGAGTTCTAGTCGCCTCTAGGTTTCACGCCATTAGGCCACCGACGCTCTCACATATATACATAGGTATTCGTTTGTATGACCTATTGACAAATTTTATGTAACTATAAGTATAGACCATGGCTTGAGGAATTTTCTGATGAACCGATGAGTTCAAGGGAATCCCCGTTTTAGTAGTCCTTCGAGCCCAATTTTAGTGGAAGACGAATCCTTTCTTGCGAATTTCTAAAAGTCTTAGACAATACTGAACACGGAACAGCCCTACCGATCACAAAGGTCTTTTTTACACCCTGTAATTTGGACAAATAAAAAAAATAAACATGGAAAAATAAATCTAATTCTATTAGACGTCTAGCCAAAAATCTAATTCTATTAGACGTCTAGCCAAAAATCTAATTCTATTAGACGTCTAGCCAAAAATCTAATTCTATAGACGTCTAGTCAAAAATCTAATTCTATAGACGTCTAGTCAAAAATCTAATTCTATAGACGTCTAGTCAAAAATCTAATTCTATAGACGTCTAGTCAAAAATGAAAAGAATCTATACTAACATGCTATCATACTAGTCTACTTGTACGTTAATTGTGTAGTAGCTAAATAATATCAATAAAATTAAATAAATAACAATATGAATAATAATAATATAATATAATACAAAACTAACTCACTACCTATATAATATTAAAAAAATTAAATATAAAATCATTCTCCTCTCTACTAATTTTGCAGTGCCGCGGCGGCAGGGTCCAAAATGATCTGTAAATTATCTTATTCTTCTTCTTCTAAGTCGTGTTCCTCATTGCTGAGGGTCGTGATCATTCTAAGGAATCACATAGAACGACTCTCGTGGCAGATTTAATGGGGTGGTTTGCCATTGCCTTCCCCATTTCACACAGGTAATCTCAGTGTGCAGGTTTCCTCACGATGTTTTCCTTCACCGTCAGAGCAGTCGGTAAATGTAGGTACGTAAGTCTTTCGAAAAAACCGAAAACTCATTGGTACATGGCATTGCCTGGTTTCGAACTCGGACCTCCCGCCTGGGAGTCCAACGTCCTAGCCACGACGCCACCGACGCTCTCATTTATCTTATAAGTCCACCTATTATACAGAACGCAATAAAGATATTGAGTATTGAGTACCTACTTAAATAAGAATAGGTATCTAAAATTATGAAGTAGGTAGCTAGCTACTACCCAGCCATTATCAAGATAACGACTTAAAAGAGAAGCGAAATAAATGATCACCTTGGTACTACGAAGATTACAGACGTAGGTACCTACACTACATTATTTATAATGAACAACTTACATCTGTAATTTCCAAATTAGCTTCTCCGTTTTTGAATTTTGGAATGGCTGGTGATCCCCACGACAACACCGCTCCGGTGAACATGAATCCTAGTGACGCTAAAATCAAGAAATTATTACAGACAACAGTGATCCGTGATATTTGCAAATAAAATTACAATGTTTTTAAATTCGTGTGTTGATTTTTAAGTTAAGTTTAAGCCTTTGATGTTCTTATGTTTACTTTGTACCTGTAGGTAATTGTAAACTACATATAGTTACTAAATGCCTGGTGTTTTGGAACAATCTGTGAACCAGACATTTTGAATGTAGGTACCTAATAAAGAAATCCACTTTGTTTAGTAATAAAGATGTGACTTGTCCACAGAAATAAATCAAGATAGAACGGTGACGCGGGCGAGCTGCTTTAGAAATCGCGCGTCAACATTTTCATAAGCCACGCCCCGAAAGTTACGTGGTTACGAATGAAATACCTCCCTTTTAATCGATTCACTGTCGTACCCTGTTGTTCTTATAGTTACAACCGCACAGTCGAAAAATAGGCGCTGAATGAATAAAATCTATTAAATAAATACATTTATTTCACGATAACACTGTATGCAAATATACAATGGAAGGTACAGTAAAATGAATTCTACCATAAAAAATAAATAAAAAAAACATACATATTTTTAATTACAAGCCTACGGATAAAAAATCTTGCAAAATCTTTCGAAATCCTGCAGTATATTGCAAGATTGAGACACGGGCGCCCCACCAACTTCACCGTTCTATCTTGATTTATATCTATGGACTTCTCCTATTATCGTAGGCATAGGATTACTTTATAACGCAAAGTACCAATGGTGTTCTGAAACTGATCGCAGACAAAATCGATTGTCCAGTAATGCAGCACTTCGTAAATGTAACTAAATCTAATCTAGTTAAGTAAAAAGTTGCGATAACTATCAGAAAACCATTGGTGCCCGGCTCTCTGCGTTAGAGTCTCAGAATTACAGCAAATCCATCCAATTACGAACAGGGACGAGACACTGCAGAATGCAGATTGCAGAAGCGAGGCAGCGCTAAAGGCGTTATTGTATAAAACTCAGAGAATTAAGTAGGTACCTATACGATCTTGTTAAAATCAGAAGCATTTATTATTGTTTATAGTTACTAGACTAGAAAGAGGTTACACAAAATACCTATATATATGCCGTAGGTACATTTGTTTTCCCGTTGCATCAATTAGTTGTGCCGAAGGGAATAAAAATTACCCACGACACAACCAGTTGAGCATCGTAGTTGAGCCGTGGGTCCGTCACGAATTATTAAGCCTTTTTATCAAAGTAATAAACTTTGTACAAACTTACAGCATATTCCCGCCAAATATTGCACTTTTCTACTTGTTTTTGTCATTGTGACGTCACTAAATAACACATCACTTCCGAACACTCGGAGCAATGTCCAAGATTGACCCGGCGACGAAACTGTCTCTACGTTATGAACTGAATATAATCTCTACATTACTGAATTATATCGTTTTATTCGTGACAATAACGTCTGTATTCTAATTTAGTTATTAAGTCATTTACGAACGTTTCTTATCAGCTGTACACGACAAAAGATAGGCCGCTGTCGGTTCGTGTTTTAGACAAATAAATTATCTTGTGTTGATGGCGGCGACGGCCTCGCACTTGGCGACATGTGTAGAGTAGGTAGGTATGCTACACACAAATGACTCAAACGATACATATACGCGTGCTAACATCGAGCGCGTGCGCATGAAAATTACGGTACTAAATTACGCTTTCTGTGACACCACTGTGTCGACACAGACAGTTTTGTTACTTATAGCGAAACAAAGCGGATTACACAATTAAATACTTAAACAAATTTGTATTAGTTTCGGCAAATGTGATAATTATAATACATTATATTGTAGGGTAGGGCGTGGACTGTGCCATAGATGGTTTTGGAGCTTGGAATGACTTATAGTAATTGCTGTATTTTTGTAAATAATTTATGATACCAGTATTTTTTAATTAAGTCGTGTACAATCTACAAGTATAGGGTTTCAAGTGATGTAGGTTTGTATGAAAATATTTTTTTTACAAAACTACTATGAAAATATACCCCCAATGCCATTTAATTAAAGGCATAGATGACCTTAGGGTCCTAATCCTAATGATAGCATTGCATTTTAAATTATTTGTATTTTAAAACCCTATTAACAATTCATGGATTAGAAGATGGAGCCCTTGTGCCCTTTTAAATAGTCACTACCAAGGACAACTACCAACATTGCTAAATATCTGCCAAATTAAATTCAAATAAAACTTGTTAGTTAGTAATACCTTATATTTTTTCAACCACATACAATAGATCATCATCACAATCACATCAACAGATAGGTTACCTAAAATACATCACATTATTTTGCAGATCAATAATAAATAAAAAAAATAACAAAGATAAAAACCGAAAATCATGCTCTTAACCAATACAATCTGGCAAACGGAGTATCGAATGTAAAAAATATCATTTTATCACATTTTTAATAGGGTAGTTTCCAAGTATAGAGGCTGGTCTGCGCGGACGTGAACTCTGGCGACGAGAGGTAGCTACTGAAACGATAAGGTTGATTTCTCCTTGCGCGCATCCGAGCGAATAAGGGGCATGTAGAAGTTCGGTATGGGTTCAGGCTATTACGCAGAGGTCAATCTGCGTAGTGTATGCGTTATGCAAGTGCGACTCTATCTAAGGCTCGGACTACACGACGACGGTTCCAGTATCGGTCGGTTCCATGGAACCGGTGCTTCATATAAACTACACGTACAACGGTTCCACTTGGGACCGGCCAGCGCGGTTCCTGAACCGAGTGGGCGGAGCTGGAACGCAACGTACGAGTTTGAATGCAGTCGACTACACGGCCGGTAGCGGTTCCTGAACCGAACCGTCGTCGTGTATTCCAGTCTAACAGTTCGTCCAGCCATATTCAATCGTATTTTGTAGTAATAGATCCTAATGTGAAGGATCGCCTTGGGTGGTACCACCCTCTTATCTATTTCTGCCGTGAAGCAGAAATGCTTGTATTTCTGTGTTTCGGTTTGAAGGGTAAGAGAGCCAGCGTAATTTCCGGCACACGAGGCAATCCATGTTAGTCCTCTAGGTTAGCAGCGCATCAAAAACCCTCTAATATTAATACAGTGAGGTGAGATGTCTATGGGCGATGGTGACCACTTACCATCAGGTGGCCCGTTTGCTCGTCTGCTCTCCTTATTTAATAAAACATCATTACATTGATACAACAAACGGATAAATAAATAAATATTTTTTATTGTATTTACATGTACCTATGTTATTTAACTATTATAGTGTGACTGGTTTTGAGCGACATAAATTGACTTTTGTTTTCCGGGTTTTGGAAATTCGCGATGAAGGTAAAGTGCGTCGGGACCGGAAGCTGGATCGATACCGCGATCTATCGCAGTCAAACGCAATCGATTTTGGTCCCGATTACTGAGGTGCCGTTCCCGGGAACATTCCTGGATCATTGCCGGAAACGTTCCCGAGAGCCGTCAATCTTGAGAATTTAAAAATAATAATTATTATTTTTCGTCAAATATGGCATTAACAGTTATGATTTTTGCCATAATGTTTTTCATTAATAATACATGAAAATGATAAGTTGATCAATTGCAAGGAGATTCAGTCATTGTTTTCTCAGAAACTATTGAACGGATTTGAATATTTTTTGAGTGTGCCAGGGGAGGGGTTGACGCCTGTCTCCTAGGACTTGCTGCACATTTATAGCTAGTGCATGACAGTTTCATTTAGATTTAGATGTCGTGTCAGAATTAACACCATTGTCAATTATGTTTTTAATATCGTCACCAAAACCTGCAACAAAATCCTGTGGCATTTTCTCCATCATTTTCCTTATTTGCAGTGCTACGACTGGGTTTTCAGCATAAATATCTGAAGTGGTGTAAGGTGGTAATATATTTACACACTGTACAGCTATTGTGTCTCCAGATTCAGATACTGGTAGCAAATTCCATTTGAACCAAGCAATTAATCTTCCTTTTCTAATCGTTATTTGTTCCTCTGTTTCCGCTGTCGACTCTCTTTTTTTAGGAGGTTCAATATTTCCAGGTGGGATTTCGTCAACATCTATTATTGCATGGCCAGGTATTAAAGTAGTCTGAAATTCATCTTCTTTCGCTACTAATAGAATAACACTGAAAAAAAAAACTTCATTAGTATATTAACAGTGTCTACTTCTGTACCAATATCCTGATTTGTTAAAAAACCTGACTAAGGAATATAATAGAGGTGACAATGTTATATTTATAATGCATGAAAATGTCACAAGTCACAGTTTACGCCATTAGCACATTGAAACGGTTTTGAAACGGAATTTGAAAAACCCATAGAAATCATTTTATATTATTTTCTTTTCGCCTTTCTATGGGTTTGGTCCCTTTCAGTTTTTAAATCGCTGCAGTGCGCTTTAGTGTTTAATTACGTTTTCTACTTGGGTGTCGTTAGTTGAACGGAAATATAAATTGGGATTTTCTAAAAACATTCATCCAGAATCCTAGTGGATGCAAAACCGACTTGGATAGATTTGGTTAAGTAAAGGTTATATTATGACAACCACACAAAGACCCCCGGGGCTCCTTGACTTATCTTGGAGCCCCCCAATCGAAGTATTACTTCGATGTGCCCCTCATACATTCTCACCCTATTTCTTTCAACAACGTTGTTTGGTGGTAAAACTGAAATTATAGATACCTCACGTTTTATTTACCTGCATGTTATAGGATCAATGGAAAGTAAAAATCCGTTGAACGAAATATTCTTGATAAGCTGCACTTTCACATATTTATCCACTAATAAAAGCAGAGCTTCAGGGTCATCCTTCAATAATTTATAATTTCCATTTTCAACACTTACTTGACCTTTGTCGGTCTCCATTATTGAGTCAGCTAAAACTCACTTCAGAAATGAAATTAATTAATTACTTAAGGGAAAATCAAACAAAACAAACAGTGCCTAGGTAAATAATAAACATAACTAAAAAATGAGGGATTCTACTCACTAATTCGTTTTTTTTTCTTTAATTTATGGCCCCTGCTGCTGCTGTACACACTGCAATTTGGCCAAAGACCGTGTTAGAATCTTGAAAATCACTCGAAAGTTTTGGCGCCTGTTTTTTAAAAAAAAACAGTTTACCGAAGTCGAGATTAAGGGAGAGTCGTGTGTTGTAGTAGGAATGCCTACTAGGCATACGCATTGCCTAGTGTCTTGCATTCTAAATGCAATTGGAGGTAAGGTTGCCGAATCCACACCATCTGTAGTATTTCACTAGCTAGCTAGTCCTGTTGTTATCGTCTCCACATTTTCCACAAAATAAAATAATACTATAAAAGGAAAAGAAAGCCGCCTGTACTATTTTGCGAAACCTGTTAGGTATCTATCAATATTTGGTGTTATTTTATTTCTGGGTGAATGTTTAAAATGGCCAAACCCTTTGTCACAGAGTACCTACTATAATATACTGACGTAACTGTTGTTAATCTTTCCACCCCGTGAGCCACCACGGGAAAAATGCGAGCGAAGCGAGCCATCGCCGGGGCACAGGGGTCATGAATAAAAGTGATATTTTTCAGTTTAAAAAATGTTTATTATTGTGGATGAAGCACACTGGGATCAAACTCTTTTCCTTTGAATGGTGAGCCATCAGCATTCCAAGCTTTCTTTAGAATCTCTATGTTTCGAAGCTGATCGCTAGTTGGCAAGCCTTTCATCTTCTGCTCTTGATTCCACTGAATTTCCCTAACCTGGAAAAAAATTAAAATTTAAAAAAAATAAGAGTATTTAAAATCTTCTAAGCAGTTGCATGATCTTCTTTGTTGTGATTCAGTAGAATTACATCATGTTTTATTGGTACGAATAAGAGAGAAAATCAAACCTATAATTATCATTACTCTGAGCAAGTGTGACATACTAATTGTCTAAGTGCAGACATCATGGAATTCGTAAGTACTACATAAATATATCCATGAGATATATTTGATCATAACTATTCTGTAAACAAGTAATGTACTAGGTAGGTTCTAGGTTGTAAGACAAATCCCTAAACTACTGCACATTTTACATAATATTAATTGTTACAATTACCTTTGCAATGTGATCATCTGGCAGCTCATACAGTGATCTGGAGCAGTCTATTTTAGATAGATCAATGGGTTCTTCTCCATTCAAAAGTTTGGTCCACCACCGCTCTTGGACTTTTTCTGTAAAACAAATTAAATACAAATATATGTACAATTTGTTGGTAAATATTATTTGTGTTAACTTCTCACTTTTACTGTAACAAATTTTAGAATCCAGAATAATTTATGTTGGATTGACCATTTATCCTATACTGGTAGTGAACCTAGATCATTGAAGTTTTCTACCGAATAATAATGTACCCTTACCAGGAATATAAAAACCTTGTCAAGAGGGTGTTAATGGTTGTTTTATTATCTATTTTATGGATTTCTCTATAAGAAAAATAGTACACTATAATTTTGCAATATGGTGAGGTTTTTTAATACCTGGTAAAGAATAATTTTGACTAAAAATTAGATTAAAATTTAAATCACCTAAATGTATCAATAATTTTCCTTCACTGATGCTCCAGAAGCTATCAATAGCTTTAATCTTGAAAGGCAGAGTATCCTTTATTATGACATCACCATTGCGATACGCCACACATATGTCGCCAGGGTTGATGGTCACTCTCAGGTATTTAGACGACTTTATGGCAGGTGGAAGTTTTACTGTCACATCTGGAAATTAAAATCCAAATTAATTACCTACTTGAAGTTGTAGATTTCATTAGCTTTCTGATTCGCTATGATAGCTGTAAAATTGAAGTGACAATGGCTTAAATTCCAAAATGACTGCCTAATGCCCTGCCTAGCTGAATGTCCTGTTCACTTGTACACAATCTTGTATATGAGTGAGTGTGACATTTTATTTAGGTTGAGCTTTAGAGGTGGCAGCCTTCCCGTAATCGAAGCCTTTGACTTAATGGGTAACATGCATAGAGTGCTATACAAAAGTCACGTAATTATTGGGATAAACCAGTAGGTTAAAAGGAAGTATCCTTTTAGCTAAGTTAGAGTGGTTTAAAGAACATTTAGAATTGTGCAAAAAAATTCTGTTAAACTCATTGATTTATGAATTACTTGTGCCTATACATAGTGCCTATATATATATAGGTTCTGGTTCTGTGTGTGTTATGTTTTTAGAAACCTACCCAATTCCATAATACTTTGGGACCAAGAGTACTTTTCCCTTTCAGCACCATTATAGGAATCACTATTCTGGGCCGGTATCACTGGTGGACCAATATATTTAGGTTCAACTTCAGTGCTTGGTAACTGAATATCTGTTGCTCTTTCAGTACTGGTCTGAGGTTGGGTTACTTCAATTTCATTTGTTGTAGTTTGTACACCATCTGGAGCAGTCTCAATTACTTCTTCATGGTCTTCATCTTCATTATCAGCGACAATCTGAAGTAAGAAATCAGTACCAAGCATGTCAATTTTTATTTTCTGTTTAAAATAGGTCAGAGTTTTTAGCCACAATTTAGTTTAACTAGAAGGCTGAGTAGTGTTGTGTATATTATTTGTTTATACATAGGATCTAATATGTTTATTATTTTGACCTACCTCCACTTCTTGAGCTACAGTTGAACACATAATTTCATTGTTTACATCTGTGGGCTTTGTGGCACCATTTGGTGATTTCCAGTTTTTTGGGTCGCACCTGTGAAGAACTTTGAGGACGAGCTCTTCTGCCACTCCTAGTGGGAAGCCCATGTTTTCGTAGGGCCCTTCTGGGACATAGTAGAAATCGGTACTGAAATAATGCGAAAATAATATTATTATTATTATCCCACACTGCAATAAAATATGTGTTTTGTCTTCGTTTTCACTTAGTACCGTCTCGCTAAAAAGTTAAATATTGTAGACAGGAAACCGAGAATAGACTTTTCATTTACTAATATCGATGTCAATACATCGTCGTATTTCGAATAATTATTATGATCTGCCATTATTAATTAATTTTACTCAAATTTGCATCAAAATCAGAGCAAAACCACAACAAGCAATCAAACAAAACAAAGAAAAAATTCTGAGTTTTATTTTAAATATTTAGTTTTACGGCTCCGGGTTCCAACAATTTGGAGCCAAAATAAAATATCTGACTGACAACCAGTGTGACCAGATTTTAATTGAAGAATCTACTACACAGAGGGAAAACCTACCAAATTCTACTAAATACATATCTACTATATTTTGCTCTCTTTCGGCACGATACCCTTGGGTATATTTACGTAACATCATAAAAAATCCCAAAAAAGAAAGGAGCTCATCAATCAACCACACGCGCCACGAGAAAAGTATAATAATAAGAGAAGATAATAATAATTAACAATTTAGGCCCGCTTGCGCGAAAAGTTTACCCTGAGTTAACTCGCAAATTGTCTATGGTTTTCATTCAAAATTGACATTGGGTTAGAGTTAATCAAAGAGAAAACGGTTAGTGCAAGACGGCCTTATTGGTTTAATGAAATTGAAAAATTTTTTGATGCACGAGGTAAATAAACTCTAAACGCTTCCCTTTCCTTAAGTTTTATAGGTTTTCTGAAAGAGATAGACAGAATCTAATTCGCAAATAAAAGCTCGAATGGGAAATTCCCGCATCGAAAACGGATTCACCATTGGGTTGCCATCATAAGCTGAAAAATAACTAACATCTACTAAATAAATATGAATACTACAAAAATATACCTATTTTTTCCCCCTACTAAATATAGTTAAGAGTTTTTCAAAATCTACCAAAAAAGTATAAATCTACAAAATCTGGTCACACTGTCGCAACAACATTTTTGACAATGAAAAAAAACGACAAATGACCGTCAGTTGCAAGAAATGTCCTTAATTGTTAAGGCATCTTTAAATAATGTGACAATCATCTCTATCTAAAGCTATTGAGTGGAAAGTGACGTCTCGTTTTCGTGTACCGCTGATTGCACCTTAAAGTACCTACATAAGGATACCTATTATATTCTTATGCCGGAACCACACTAACTTTTAATGCCATTAATTAACGCGTTATTTGACATTAACCGCAGATGTGAAAGGGCCTAATGTATATATCTAAGGCGCTTTCTTTCGCATCTGGTATTGGACGTTAGTGTGGTCCCAGCATTACGACAATCTTAGATTACCTATCCAAATCGAAGACTACAATCACACAATGGATTGCACACAGTTTTTCTACTTCTAAAGAAGCAAAGACTAAAAAATTAAAACAGCCAACCTGTGATACCATAGTAAATGGTAAAATAACTACCATTAACTATATTTTTTTCCAGCGATAACACTAAAACCAGTTTTTTAATTTACATTCCCGCCACTTGGAGGAGTTACTTCGTTTTCGAAAGTTTCACATCCGCAAGAGAGCGGCAAGACAAGGCAAAGCGAAGTAGGCAAAGAAGTCTGTCTCGCGCGCGAACTCGGTACGCTGGCTGCAGGCGATGACCGCATTCATATGAGTTTTTATTTAATCGTGAGTGTGCTGTCGTGTTCCTCGTTCCGATAAGTGTTTACGAAAATGCTGTATAGGTGAACTATCGGAATTTACAAAGTGCTGTGTTTGTGATTGTATTACTTCACTCTTTTATTTTTCACTGTCTCTTAAAAGGTTGTAAAAATGCCTTGCTCAGCGGTAACTTTGTCTATAGCGACCATTACAGCAATCGTGGCTGCTGCACTCATGGCAATAGCATTTTCAACAGATAACTGGCTTTATATTGAAGTGAAGCGCAGTAATATACAGGTAAGATTCATTTAATTATTTTGTTACCTATGAAACTTTGTTCGTAATTTTATTATTAATTCATAGATTTCATTTAGGTATTAAATAGAAAGTAATATTGGCCAACCACTGTAGTAGGTATACAATTATCAATTATAAAAAAAAGTTTTTCTATAAAGCATCTGATATTTATTTTGTAGAATATATGTAGTATATAATAAACTAAAAATATGTATCTACCTACTTAAGTATTTTCTATTCTTTAATAATAAATTCTGGTATGACACATTTTAAGTTGTATTAAGCATTTATTAATTATGTAGGTAGGTACCTAAATAACTTTAGAATGTGTCTTTTTAGCCTGTTGAAGTTAAACATCAAAATTATGTGTATTGTATAACTGTATGCTTTTATGCATTTGTTTTATAAGTTTGCTAATTAAAGAATTTTTGAAAAACAAAATACTCGTACTCACCTATCTGACTGATAGGTAAATGTTTCTATATTTATATTATTACCTAATGACTACTAATCTACAGCATCCGTTGCTCAGACGTTAAACAAAAACGGTACACACACAACAATGGTCATCGCTATATCTTACTTACAACATTTCCTTTCCTTCTTTGGGTACCTACAGACTTACAGAGCCGCTGAATTAAAATAGGTGATCAAATTGAGCCGATAAAAATCATTGTAGATTATTTTCTAGTCCTTACTGTGGCACCGTTATAATCAGACACGTTAGGCATAAATATGCACGTACCTATTAATGGCACGAACAAATGTGTGCGTAACTGTACTATTCCGTGAGTAGGCTCCTGTGTGCATTCGTGCAGATAAAGCAAATGCCTTCCACACTGATAAACTGATGACCAATATTTATCAATTGGTTTCGATATCTTATGAAGCTTAAAAAAGTTCTCCGTACTTTAAATTGTACACAAAAATCCATGCTTAATTTGCTTGTCATGTGCGGCACTGTTTTTGTAACCGCGATTTTGGATCTGGTTTCTTTCAAGTTAACATAAAAAAAATGCAGTTTAAACAACCTGTTGCAACGTCCCAACCTAAGTTCTCTCTACCTGAGTTTTCTGGCCTTCGAATAAAGATTAATCTCAAAAGCTATTGTCTGCAGCTTTTCCTCTACGTGTTGAAGAAAGGCATTGCTCCTTGGACACAATCCGATTCAAGAAGACATTATATTTACATACGAGTAAGTTCCGTTAGTTAAGTTATATTGGATCTGAATCTTGGCAAAGCGACGACATAGTGGAAAGCTTGAGAGAAATCGATCGTGAAAGTGACGAAATCTGTGAGAACATCTTCGGACATGCATACCGTGGTAACGCTAACCATCTTTGTGTTAGATTTACAAATGTATAGATATTACAAACGTAAACTATGCTGAAACTAGGAATGTTCTGCTACATAATCTTATATGACTGCGTAATACCTAACTGGCTGTGCTCTCGTTTGTACAAGATGATTTGTTTTAAACTCAAAAATTTAAGTACATAGGTACTTAGGTGCAATAATGGGATAACTCCAGACTCCCTGATCTGTCATAATAACGTTGCAATATTTTGAAAATATTTTATTTACTAGGTGTTCGTTCTCTTACTATTACTGACACAGGAAACGAGGCAGGACTAAAGGAGCTTGTTTATTATCTTACCTGGGCAAGGGACCGGATATCTTGTTTGTTTATCCCGTTAAAGCTAAACCGAAAGTCGTTTAACCAAGGGAAAGGAAAAATACATTTCTAAGAAATCTCGTTCGTAAACAAAGTCGAGTAATAAAATCATTATACTCAGCCTAAAACTAAACTGTGAAATACCTTCAAAAATACCATTGATTATAAATATTTGGTGTCCAAATCGTTTCGTTCATACTTTTGTAATTATTATAATAGGCACAAACATTCTGATTTTAGAGATGATAACTTTCCATACATAGATGTCTTATGGATATCTAATCGCATTGAAATTTCCATACGGTTTCAGTAAAGATAGCCATTATTTTTGTTAAACTAATTATACGCAAGAAAAAATATATGATTAAGACTATACAAGTCACTCATGCACAGTGATGCATCTATTCATCTGTTGTAACTTGTAAGTTATAAAAAATAAATACCAGACACTCGAACAAGAAGCACTACACTGTCACCAAAGCTACGTCATCAACAATGGGTGATTAAAGCACGACAACCTGCTTTCTTAGTACGATCCCACCCACTTCTCACGACTTCCGCCGATTATTTTAGTCTACTTTCTTGGTTAGTTAGAAAACACACCATGATATTGTTAATCACAATCAACATTACTAATTGAAACAAGGTATATATTTCCGAGTACATTGCGATCCAATTCCATTAAAATTGGTCTAGCTAACGTCTTTCGATTTTTTGCTGCAGCTAACTTAAAACTCCATCTACCAGAGCAAATTAGTAAATGTGCTACCTATACTTTATTTTTACTATATTTTTAATTTTTAATTTTTCTAATTTTTAATCTCTAATTTTATTTTATTTTATTTTTATAGTATAATTTATTGTTGTGTGTGCAGCAAACATGGGCGTAAATTTTACCTGAAATAAAGAATTATTTATTTATTATACAAGACAAGCGAAAATCGTATATACAAACCCACATAACAAGTAATCTGTTTCTACCAGTAGTTCTACCATTTTGGAATTTTTCATTATTTCCATACCACACCGAAATTTTCAAAAAGTTCTGTTTGATAAGAGGGGGGATTGAGTATTTTTGTATATTGATTCACTTCCGGTAGTAGATTAGATGTAATGTACTGGCGAATTTTGAGGATGTAAAAAAAAAATGCCTAAAAAGAAGAAAAACATCATTTACTTTTCTTTTAGTTAACGGCGATTATAAGAAATATTTTGCAATCAACTGCCATTGAAATTTATTCACAACTTTCAGTTTACTTTTACAAAGAGGTTCTTTTCCTTTGATTAAATACAAACCTTATTTAGAGTCGGTTAGAAAAATCTTCATGTTAATTAGGTTTTCAAATTACATTCGCAATTTTAATGGAAAATTAATACTGCAATAATAGCATATAGATAGACATTGAGTTAGACCCTATACTACTACATGGTGTCAGATGTGGTCGGTTTTATTGTTAAAAGTGTCCAAAAAGTCGCGTACATACTTTCAGTGTCGAGATTAGTAAATAGTGCGTGTAGTAAATAATGTCGGACGAAAAAGCTGTTGTGAATAATGTTTACAGCAGCCGGCGCCGTTGCAACGGGACGGCAACATGGCTACCAATTGGAGGGAGTGGATAGTGGCATTCGAATATTTTTTTAATTGCATCGGGAAAGGATTCTGTGCCTGCGAAAGAAAAGTGTGCACTGTTTATGCATGTCGTAGAAAAAGGTGGCCGAGAAATATATGAAGAGTTTAGATATCGGCTCATCAGAAAAAATGACTATGCGATTCTGTGTTAAAAAAATAAAGAATATTGTGATCCGAAGAAGAACATTCACCTTGAAAGACATGTTTTTTGAGACCTATCAGAATGATACTACCTTTGAAAAATATTTGGGGCCTTTGACAATTAATAAAATCAGGAGTTGTTTCCTACACAGCGTTTGAGTTAGACCCTATACTACTAGATGCATAGGTTCTGGATAATTATGTCATGCACGTTAAATGCAATAATATGCGGGTATATAGCCTACCTACTTGCACAAGTCTACGTGCACGGATATTGCACGGTCAGGTGCCATTGCAACTGGTAATGGCAGTGTAAATGCAACTACTGTGGGCTTGACTTCCTATGTAGGAGAATGTGTGACGGTGTTTGAATCATTTCCAATTTCCAATGCCTTATATATTATATCCGCCACATACTAGGCTGTAGGTAACCAGAGATTTAGGTTGAGATTTCAGGGTTTTTGGCTAAATAAGATATGAAATTGCTGATCAGGAATATTATCACATGAAGTGGTTCAATGTGGTTAATTCCATAGAATGACCACGACCCTCCGATGACAAAACACTTCTTCAAAGTCGTATTCCTCACCGATGTGAGGAATACGACTTTGAAGAAGTGTTACAACGAATTATTATTCCACCCTATTTTTACGAAACTACAATCTAATAAATTACAAATCTTAAATGGCAACATTGTCACTGTTTTGTATGGGGATTTCTATTACTGTTGCTGAACAGACTGACAGCTGTTTTTTGAGTTGGAAATGAACTGAAAGTCTTGTGTAAAATAACACCACGTTTGTTTGTACCACCGTACAGCTGAGCAAGCCCTTTCTATATTTTTTTAAGGTATGGAATTCACTTTCTTGGTATCCTAAACTACATTATACGATGAAATTTAATAAAACATGGATAATTCATCAAACCATCGTCATTGTCAATATTGTGGTTGGTTTACATTAGGAACAAGTTAATTGGGCTCTTACAAGTTAACTTAACAAGTTAATAGTTAGGGCAAGTTTAATTGGGCTCGACTTTAATAAAAAGATAACAATCAAGTATTGGTGTTGCCAACACTAATTTTTGTGTTGGGTTCCAAAATTGCAAGAGCCATTTTAGGCTTGTGGCTTGTAATTACAAGGAATGTTGTTTTATAATCTATGGTCCAGTTAATTATCATTATTTTCAAATGTACACTGGCCAATAAGTTAGTTTTTTTTTATGTGTGATTACTTCCAAATATCGCCTCTATTGGTGGGAAAAAACTAAAAAAGACTATCTAGCGACCTGGTGGTATCGTATTATTATATGTCCGGACCGAATTAAAAGTGCCTAAAGGCCACCACTTTGTTCGTTTTGTTGGACTTTTACCACATAACCGTACCATTACATAACATAATCGAAACGCATTCGTGGAGCTCTGATTCTCCGTAAAACAAATAAAACTAAAGCTTGGAAAGTGTGGATAATCTGCTAAAGTCGGTGGATCATTATTTACCATTACCTTTCACAATTTAACTGTGTGCAAATCGTTGTTCATATTTTTCCGGCTTTCACTGGTCATTTTAACTTGAACCTACTTTGTACGTATTTTGTCCATACCAAAGGCCAAAGGCCTAGTTTCAGCCCAGATTCTGATTGAAAATTTCAATTCAGATCTGTTTTGAAAATAACATACCGATCGACCGTACCGAGGTAAAAATTACCCATTGCCACAGACTTAACAACTCTAAGCCTATATTCTTATACTGAAAATTAATGGGGGAATAAGGGAATAAAAGTCGCAGTGATTATCTTTTTCAAGTGTCTTTTTGACACTATTTTTGAGTAAATTAGTCTAAAATATTTTAGTTAATAATATCGCGTGTAAAATTAACTAACTCGTGTCATTTTCACTCGTCAGGTGAAACTTGTCACTAGAGTCAGTCAAGCACGAGACTGGAAAATTACGGCAATAATTTCATAAAATTGAATTATAACCTGTGTTATTTTTCTACGCTGTTTAATCCTTTACCGATAAAACTTAGTTTTGACCTAGCTATTATTGACCGAATTTCATTTCGCTTAATTTTTATTTCATTCAAAGTTATTTAAGTGTTACCTACATAAAGAAAAAGACTACACTTAAGATAGTCAGATTTTTTAATTAAATACATTGGTAATGTTAAGAAACTTATTCCAATTTAAAATATTTCGTTAAAAAAAACTTTAATCGAAATGGAAATAAAATTAGTCATTTATAGAAAGATCGTGTGATACTTTTTCTCTGTCATTTGTTGCGTAGTTGTGATGACATGTAGGGAAGTGGATCCAAACCAATTTTAATTTTATATTTTCTTCCCTCCTGTCATTTCAAGGTGCATATGAAACTGGTTAATATAGGTACCGACTTGAGCTATTAAATTACGGCGGATCGTGTAGCCGGCAGATGAGACTACATATAATGCTACTTGATACTGGCAGGTGTAGGCTATTTTTATATCTTACATGACGTAGCCCTTCAGTCAGGTGTATTACTCGTGCCTTGCGCAGACCTCAAACCGACAATGTACTTACAGACGCAGGGAGGCCACATCAAAGAGAGGACGAGACGTGTATGCTTATAAAGTTAACTATTGATTATCATCAATAGTTTATATGATTTGTCCCAATCAATAGTGAACTCTAAACGCGTTTGCATATAGTTCAAATTCGAACGTGTCGCGTCCGTGTCCCGGCCGCGCCACGTCTATTTTGATTTGGTGTGGCCTGCGCTGCGCCATAGATTATGTTTGAATGACAGTACTTACTGTGTTTTTCACAAAAGGCGTACCGTACCACCAAATTCGGACTATAGTAACGCTCTTGTATAGAATCTTACCTGAGGACAATATTTAATTTTATACAAGTATAAATCCCTGCCTGTATTGATCAGATGTTTAGAAACAACGCCTAAATCCTATAATTGTATTATTGGACACTGTAAGTCTGTGATTAAATGCTTGTAAGGTTTTGTTTGTGCTCATATACATATTATGTGATAAAAAAAACGCTAGTAATTTATTTTTGTGTCCGCTGTACAATTAAACATTCAAGGTTGGAGCTCTATAACATGTTAAAGATTTACTTGTATCCTTAAATACATCTGATAAGTACCTACCAACTTATCATCTTTGTTATTGCATGAATATACTACTACTTACGTGAATTACGGAGTTTCCATAAATATTTACTAAACAATATATTTTTTCTGTGCTCATTTATATTTCTCTACTGTTAACAACTGCGTGACGTGACAACACATAGATTACTTTCAAACCACTTAGTAGGTATATTATATTAAACTGTTTTTTTTGTCAAAACAGACGCCAAGATTAATTAACACATTCATTGGCAGTGTGTTACCTAACCTATACATGAAGAGGACATTTCTTAAAAAAACCTATAAGTTTTAATACTTACGTAAAAGAAAGACATTACATATGTCCTTACTTATAAATATTTTTCTTCAATAGAAGAGAAATCGCTCTAAAGATTTCCCGACTGTTGAATGGTATCCATTTTCTCCCCATACAACTGTATCAATTTTTCCCCTACTTTCCACTATTTTTGAGACTCTGCACTCAGATTATTTAGCCATGATGATGATGGAACACCATGTGGGAGTTTAAATTCCAATATAAATTTAAGACACATTCAAAATTTACCTACTGACGAAGTAAGTTAAATACTTACATACCAACTTTGCCTCTTCATACCCTCATATGAAAGTATTATGTTGGGTAAAGCGTGATGCATATATTATATAAAGGAGTGTGTATTTGTGGGGTGAACACCTCATGCTCGGCATTGCAAGGTGAACGAGACGAGTCCCGCGGCGTACGCGCAGGTTGAGTGTCGAAGACTCGGGCCTTTGTTCGTATATTGCATTGCATGTAATTTATATGCTTTTTCATAATGACCTATCATACTATGCTACAACCGCTGTCTATTAAATATTAAGATAGTCCACCTATAGCTTAGAATAAACTCAATCTGGCTTGATTGAAGAAAATCAATTATCCACATATGAACGTCGTAAAAACAAGTAAAAAATAGAATATACAAATGAAGGATAGGTATAAATAAAGATAAATAAAAAATAGGAGACTAGAAATAAATAATATTAAATCAGTATTAAAATGACGAACGACTGAATGGCGCAAAGAATAGACACATCACAAACGCATTCCTACGTGCTCAATCATAATGTCGGTCGATGTCTCTTACGCACAAAGTATAATTATAGGCATGAAACATATATGTTTGTAATTTAGCATTTATTATATTTTCAACATTATTTTGATGTTTCTATATGAGTTACTGCAATTTTGCAACTGTTTCATACAAAAGATATCAACGCGCTCGCTTTATTTTGAATTTTTTTAACGAAATTCAAAATAACGAGACATCATCAGTCATCAGCAGCCTATTAATGTCCCCACTGTTGGGGCACAGGCCTCCCCTTGCACAAGGGGGTACGGGCCATGATCCACCGAGCGGGGTCAATGCTGATTGGTGGATTTCACATACTTTCGGAAACTTTTAATTTCCTCAGTCATGCAGGTTTCCTCACGATGTTTTCCTTCACCGTTAGAGTAGTCGGTTAATGTACGTAAGTCTTCGAAAACATCCGAAAAACTCATTGGTACATGACATTCAGCATTGCATGGTTTCGAACCCGGATCTCATGGGAACCCGGCGTCCTAGCCACCAGGCCACCGACGCTCTCTGGAACTGGTAAACAGGTGCAAGTTAAAAAGTTACTTTTTAGGAGCAAGTTACTTATCTATAGTCTATAGTCCTAAAGTACAACACAACCTAGAACCTAACAACCCCCACCCATACTCACTCTTACCATTATCTTTACTAAATTCCTTTTGATTAACTTTTCCAAATTCCTTTTAAGTTTAGAATATAATTTGTAATTTGCTTGCACAGAAAGTGCGACGGAATCCCGACTTACAAGATACAGGTTTTCGTCCTAGTTTGTAAGTCGGAGGTCCTTTTTTTGTGCCCTGTATAAGTGAATAAAATTTATCATTTACATTTCATTAAGATAATAGGTAGAGGTATTCGTAATTTATATAGTTCTTTCACTATCATTTAAGCAGGTACTTGCTACTGTTACATCATCATCGTTTCAATCATAAATTGTTTATGAATAAAAAAAAACATGCCAAATAATAATAATTAAAAATAATAATTAATCTCTTTCAGTGTCAATATTAGTTACAGTATAAGCGTTATAAAAAAAGGAATTAAAATTACATGTTTATTTCTAAGTCTTTAGACATGTAGTAGCTAGCCCAAAGAGCCGGTCGTTTCACTAAAAGATATTTAGTCATAGCATAGCGAAAGGAATGTTTTCACGAACGTACCACTTGTACCAAACTGCCAATACTAAGTAAGCGAAAGTCGCCGTGAGACAATAGCGAGTTAGTAATTAGTGGATGATGGTAGCTGCATGGTGACCGTCGTGGGATGGGTGGCGAAAGTGTGGCCGAAACCGAAAGGAAGTGTCGCCCCTGATGGCTATGTAAAGTGATGCGCGGATACCGAACCTGTGGCAATGTTTCGTGAAAGAATTCGATTCGCATTTTTCTGGCTGTTGAAAGAAAATAGTCTTTACATTATGACGAGATTGAGGTCGAATGCGGGTTTACTGAAGAATAAAAATAAAATTTCTATGGCCGCTATGACCCAATAGCAAAGGATGATGAGGCGGTAAGTAGAGTAGAGAATGGTAATATCTACACCGCTGCCAAATCGCAATTACATTTCCATAGGTTTCAGTAGAGGTTGTCCTAATTAATTTTTTTTAAGACATGTAGTCTGTATTTTTAACATTCGCCTTAATTTACGGATGCATTCTGTTTACAAAATAATATTAGTAAGTAGTTTAGGTATATAAATAATGTACATACACATCTCTCACGTCCATAAATTCATGTACTTACCTACTTATAAATATAAAATGCTAGCTTACCTTGAAATGAGAGTTGAAAGGTTGCTTGTCTAGACAGAATTATTGAGGTAATTATGCTATAAAACATAGAATATAGGTACCTATGCTGGTTCGTTTCAATTCCAGATTCCAACAAGTTTTTTCTGAGACTCAATTGACATTTCCTGACGAATCGAATATGGACTTTATACTTACTTATGTGGAAGTATTAACTACAAATACTATGTGTAGAAAGCGACAAGGATTTATACGGCATACATAAATATTGTTATAATGAGGCATTTGACACAACACATATACAACAATACCTGTCTATAGACAGGTATATGTTTTGCATCATCCCAGCCTAGTTCAAATATTAATCTTAGCTCTGTACATACTGTACATACTTTCATTCATACATACTTTCATTGGACTTTCCCACCGACATTGCCATCCGATACTCTGTGTATTATGGACCTGGAGTTCCATATCTTGTTTTTCAATATCTGGTTTTGTAACTCTTAAACGGTTCTATTTTTTGTTGGGGACTCGGTTGATTTATATATTAGACGATTATTTAGACTCTCTATTTGACAACGCTGGCCATCATTCACCGTGATCATTATTTGTGGCGGTACGAAAAATAAGTTTCATAAAGCTCCCGTCTTCCTAGTTCAGGAGTCAGATCCTTGTGACTCCTGGACTAAAAGTTACTACCTGATTCTCAATCACTGAACATAATGCCCGGCGGTCTCTGATTGTCACATGAGCATACATCATGGAGCTCCCGCTCCATTAGATTGGATAAAAAGCGACGTGCGATGAACTCGAGTTGAAGGAACGTCGCGCTTCGATTGCCGATGATCATGATGAGCCAACACCTTCAGGGTTGTCTCTGATGAGGAAATTTTAAAGCCAAAGGCTTTGTTGATTGTCTGGTATGTTTTATCTTGGGAAATAGAAAAATTGCGTAAAATTGTAACATCTCATCTAACAGAAGTGGGACCGCACTGCAAGTGGTACCTGGTACACGTCTTGTCCCTTGAATAAGGTCCCCTGAGTAGACCGATTTTTTTTCACTTTTGTTACTCATTTTAGTTACGTACACATGAGAAATGAGTTGGCAGCCCTATCAATTACTACTTCACTCTTTTCGTAACACCTAATACTTAGACATTAAGACTGATAATTACATTAAGTTGCTATGTGTTTGCGTAAATCGTCCGTGGGAATGCGATCGGATTCTGATTGCGTATAAAGAAAAAGAATCACTTGATCAGGTGCGCATTTAGGGGGCATAGCAGAGAGTAATTTTGCTGTAGGGTAACAAACAGTGCATAGTCTGAGGCGTCTAGTGTAGTGTATGTAACCCTATGGATTCCCGAATTGTACAGTCGACCACAAGTTATTAAACCTCCGATTAAATCGCAACCTTGGTGAATAATTGGTGAATTGGTTACGTGATCATCGTTCATTTCATCATCAGCAGCTGATGTTTGTCCAATACAATTACCAATTTCAGTATGAATTAATTCCATCAGCATGAAATCAACTAAACCGACTGGTTTATGGTTGGATTGTCATGCATAATTGCTAACAATAGAATATCTATAAAGAAGCCTAGATTCGTGTCTGAACTAGATAGTAAGCTTGTCGAAATTGCTGTTTTGTTGCGTAGATATTGCTTGCGAGTTATGTTAGTAGCTTTGTAGACTTTGAAGCAAAACGCTCTATTTTATTGTTAGCAAAATCTAGGCACTTTGAATATTTGATGTTCATAGTGCCTTGATTCTTCCCATAACAAAAATAAATCATTGAATTTGCATTAGCGTAGATTACTTACTACGTTACGTAAGTATATAAAAAGTATCCGTTTTGTGCGACTAAAATTGAATGAAACTTGTGATGTTTTTCATAGCCAGACAAAAACTTGTCTAAATTTCTCTAGAATATCTCTGATATAGGGTGATGTCTGATAGCTAGGAAGAATTATTGTAACATGTCATAAACCCAAGCTATCAACATGCAAGCGCTAAGTTAGTTTGATCGCAGGAAACTAACTATGTGCGTCGGCACTGCGTTGTCGGTCTATCTTTTTGCTGCGTGAATAGCGATGCTTGGGAGCGCCTTCAGTGTGGTTTCCCTCTTGCCCCTCCCACCAAGTTGTTACAACCGGTTTGTGTCTACGGCGTAAACACATTCCACGTTCTGCATATGAGTTCATGTATTTATGGCGATCTAATGAGCAGAGAAATGTAAAACGTGTTGCAGATCACGATCATGCTACCTTCTTATATTAAGAAAAACTTATATTAATTATCATCAAGACATAAGGAAACCACAAACAGCCGTCTGGTAAAGACGTCATACCGAAGTAATAACTAGTTCTATTAATATACTTAATTACATTTAAAAATTATTCAATTAACGCAATTAATTACGTACATTTTATTCTTATTCATAATTTGTTCCGTGGACAGGTTATTCGAAAAGCCAAAATATGAAAACTCCGAAAAATATGACATCAGCTGCTCGTTGCGCGTGAAATCGGTAGTCAATCGCCTTTCTCACCGGTTTCCCACCTTGAATGGTCGTTTGTTCCCATTTTGTTCTCTTCCCAGAATTCCGATGACAAGGCAAATTGTGTAGATTCCGTTTGCTCTTTATTGTAAATGAAAGTACTATCGTATTCATGTATATTAATCATTGTTTAAATAATAACAAAGAAATTTTAAGAAATGCAACGACTACAACAAATATCTAACAGATTGTAGGTCTTTCAGATCAGTAAGGGAGGATACGAAAAGAGATTAATGTCCTATTTAATTAGCTAAAGGCTATACTTCAATATCAGTTATAATTTTACCATAATCAACTTGATTATGTCACAACGACACTAAACGTCATACATCCTACGATGATACGACTGGCACATTCTATAGGACTTAACCTGAACGTCGTTGTAAATGTGTAGGAACTTAACGCGGGAATGCAAATTATGCTAACTTATTATAATCAAATTGCAAAAAAGTAATTACAAACTATTCAACGTAGCTACATAAATTACACAATATTCTTATCGTTTACTCGGTGTCCGTATAAATTTGACAGTTCTCAGTCGTATAATCGTAGGACGTATAGTTGTGCATTTAAAAGAAATTGCGTCTCTTAGAATCGTATTGAAATTCTCTTTATATCCCTTTAAAATCAGAAGGTGATATTATAAACCGATCTTAGGACACAACCAGATTGTCCACAACGTCAACAGTCCTACAACTATTGTAATGGTGAGCCGGTTTCTAGGCTAGAACTTGTTTTGTTTCTGTACCGTTGATTTTAATCAGCATATCGGTATGTCTATCCCTTCGGGATTATGGACATGAGAGTTATGCTATGCTTTGCTATATCGGTCGAAAATAGAATACTCAGAACGATGATTCTTTAAAAATAATACGCTTCTCAGAGAGGGGTCGTTCCATGTCCAACCAGTTCAACCAGTTGGACATTGCGGTTGTACCACGAGGAACGACCCTCAGAGAGTGCATTATCAATATCAGTCACCGCTGCGAGATTTTTTTTATCATCCTCTATTATTTTCAGAGTAGAGTGGTGTAGGTATGTAGATTTGCTCTCGACTCTTGAATAACAAAGTCAGAGACATTCTTGGTATTTAAGCTTGTCGTTTCATCTCTATCATCTATAGAATATGACAAAAAGGAAAAGACACAGTAGCCGATCTTTTACGGAAACCATCACAAAACCATTTACAACCATTTTGTACCAGACATCTCCGGAAGTTTTTCAAGTGGCATTGTCATAATTCCGCAGCTCTCTCATTAATCTGTCACCAGTGTAAAAGATAACGATTTTTCGATTTTTTACGGAGTTGTGTAGAATTAAAATATTTATTTCCAATTACACCAAAAACAAATTATACAAAAAAAACAACAACAACATTAGTTATAGTTTCTTCCCTGAACTATCTTTCGAAATCACGACAATCGAGACACGACCTTTCAAGGTCCTATAATATAAACTCCGTTGCGTCCCTGAGAATGAAGGAAGGAATGCGGGAAGGCAGAGGCCGGTTCCACTCGATAATTATCCTTTGTGGGCCTACCGCCTGTAATTTCTGTGGACCGGAATATTTAGTTATTACCTATTATTTAATTACTTTTACCATTTCGGGTTAAACCGCTAATGTCATAAAACAAACGAAATAACCTGTTGGAATGTTGAAATTATTGGTTGAAGCTATATTTACTTATAGTTACAAAAACACAGCCAAAGTAGCTAGAACTAATTTCCTAGATCCAACTAGAAAAAACTAATTTCAGCGTTTCAGATTTTGCAGGAAAGTAATAAAATCCCCAGTCTTGTAGTGATATTTCTGAGCTGCTTTTAGGCATTCATAATAATGTCATTATTAATATAATACTTATTATGTACATGAAGGTCAAAAACATAAACATATAAGGAAAATAGGTATCGATTTATATAGTAAAGAACGCTGCCCCTTCAATTTTTTTCTTTATCTAAGTTCTTCCATTTAATCCCAGGAAAATGTTTTTTTTTATTAAATAAGGAGAACAGACGAGCATTCGAGCCACCTGATGGTAAGTGGTCACCGTCGCCCATAGACATCTCACCTCACTGTGTTATTGTTAGAGGGTTTACGATGCGCTGCTAACCTCAAGGTTAGTCCTCAAGGACTAGGATAGAGTGCCTTTAAAATTTTTTCTAAAGAAATGTATTGTTTCAGAACTACGCAGCGGAGAACTCGGCGGGCAACTCCCAGATCCTCGACAGCCTGAACAACAAGTATTATTTCTACACGAGGACGCGGGGCCTCTTCCGGATCTGCTACCCTAAGGAACGTCCTCCCACTGGTGAGTTTAGGATACTTTAATGTTTACCCACTGTAACCGCTCGTACCGCCTGGGTGCGACTATGAGCCTTACTAGTAGTCCGTTTGCTCATCTGAAATAATTTGGAAACGAGTACGTTTCCAATGAATATGTAGAGATGTAAATAATAGTTAAAAAAAAGTTATTCTAAGCTATAGTTAGTGTTGGATTGGACATAAGGCCTAAGAGGCGAAGCAAAGAAAGCTCGCTGAGCTAAAATTTTGATCTGAATACAAGTGGGTATTTCATCAGACTCATCTGTGATGTGGATCCTCGATGAAGTTACGGACATCTAAAGCAACAAAGGCCTTTGACCATTTACCAAAAGGCATGCATCCTGCAAAAATACATTCACACTCTGTTGTAATCTCCGCCTCACCTTGTATGCGTTTCTAAATTATGATCGAAGTTATTAATTTCATAATCTCGCGTCTGAACAATGGCAATTTTATCACCAACAATATGTTGATTTGATAGTAAGACCATGGTCAGAAATAACCGACGCGTGATCTCTCTACTACGAAAGGTCAAGTGTAATTTGGCGATCGAAAAGATTGCTAAATCGGTGGCCGTATAACACAATGGGTTTTTTGTCGGAGCCCAGCGTCGAAAAACCAACTCGTTCAGAGTTTCGTCTTTAAAATAAAGTTACAACGATTAAGCTACAAAATGTTAATTAATTTTGGTGAGGTATTCTATATATTTCCTAATATAATGGTGGCTGGCAGCGACTGGATGAGAAGAACCCAAGTTTCGGCTCAATGGCGCGCCCTGGGAGAGGCCTATGTCCAGCAGTGGACTAGAGTAGGCTGCTGATGATGATGATTCTATATATTTAATTATTTTAATTTTGCAAGTTTTGCATTAAGTATTATTTTTTAATTGCAAGTACGAGTACGTATACTGCAAAGTCAACTAACACTGAAGCGAATGATGATTCTTCAACGCTGAAATATAATAGTGAAAGTTGCAGTGCAAAAGAATCAGCGTCAGATATTCAGCGTTATTCAGTGAGTGTGTTATACCTACTTGCAAAATTAAAATACTTGAGACTTAAGAATTTAAATGAGCTGTCTACGCCGATTTTCGCTTCAAACCAAGTCATAGAAAGTCATAAACATAACTGTATCATCATCTGTGTTAAATACCAGGCGCGTTCTTCAAAAGCAACCTAATTACACGTTCCATAGTTTCTTGCAAGAAACCGACGCAAAACAATAATCATAGTGCTTACTTTTAATTGATCATACATACATTTATAATTAAACCTCTAAAACCTACTTGTGCGTTACGTGTAAAACCCTGTTATGGGATTATACGTTTAATTAGTGGGGGACATGAGTCATGTTGGCGTGGACGGATGGTACGGTCAGTACAACAGGTGGTACGGTAAATTCTTCGGAAACAGGTGTGGAAGTAACTGTTGCTAAAGATAAAGTAAACGTTATTGGATTCAACTGTAGTTTTGCTGCGACATTGTATTTAAACCTGCTTGGTACTGTACGAAAAGCCAGTAGCATCTTAGTTGATTTAAATATTTAAAAAATAATATTATGCGACGATGGATAAGCAGGTAAATAATTTCGTAACAAAATCTATTAAAGAACAATCATAATATCTTCAAGCCGCTGATACCAATAATAATTATTGTAAGAACCAATAGTTTTAAAGATGTGATCCGATGCTAATCGGTTATCGTCACCCTCTTGACTCGTAAATTGAACACCTCCGCATCATTTTCAATTATATCTATAAATCTACGAGAATTTCTCTCAAACTAACCGGTTCGAAAGGAAGCCACTTCGAATCGAGTCCATGATTTTAAAGGCACACCTTGCTGTACGCAGTTCGCATCCAACCGACCGAAGTTAATTTTTTTTGACAGAAGTTGAAGTAGTAGTTTTGACTTTCCATTGTCAAGTTTTTAACCCACATTTGATCTCTATCCACCTGATGGTAAGTGACGAGAAGGGCGAGGCATTGCTTTGCCTATTTGCTCTGTCTGCTGGGTCATATGCAGCTTCAATGTAAGTAGTTTCTTGAAACCTTTTAACTTATACTACACTTGCTTGATGGGTACTTACGCGGTTGTTCAAAATTTGGAATATTACTACTTGTAGCGTAATGAATGAATTTTGTTAAATACTTTCACTTCGGCTAAAGTCGAATATTGAACTACTAATCTAAAGTTTTTGGCTTCATCCAAGTTTTGGGCCTATTTTCGATCAAATGTGGCCAAGTCAAAGCTCCGGTTCAGTTATCGCCGTCACTAAAAGCGATCTTCAGAGCCCGCGGCAGTATTAAAATTACACGCAGGCGCAGGAATGGGTCCACCTATGATTATGATTGATTTCACTGCCTTAAGGCGTAGTGTGGTATTAATATTCATAGCAATAGAAGACCGATGGAATAGCTGAAGATCGGACGCCAGTAAAATTAAAGTGTGACACCAATATTTTCGGAAACCTTGAAATATAATATACATACTTAGATATCATATAAAAGTTTGTGCCGTTTTTTACTGACGGTCAAAAAGGAGAAGATTCGACGTGTAGGTAATCATTGGTTCTATTGATCTATTTTACTGTGACATTTGAGAATTGGTTCTCTTGTGAAAATATTTCAGGGAACTGTTTACAATTATTGTATCGGCTGTTATTACACTGTCATCAACCTATCCACCTGTGATGAAAACACCTTGAACTCTCACATTCAGTCACAATATTTCCACCTCTTTCACGCTATCTGCTATATCCGTCAGGTCACCGATCAGGTTCCGCCCATTCGAAAGTCAGGGTCTTAATTACGTGTCATAATCATTTATTCAAGCCGAGTAAGACGCGCCTTAAATGTAATCTGGCCACAGTATTTGGTACATGGTAATGATGCTATTGGATTTTGTGTGTCGAATGACTATTGAAGGTCTAGGTCGTTCATATGACCCAGGTCATATCAATTGATTATTTATTTTATTTTATTTATTTTCTATTAGGGAAATTAACAGACAAATACATAACAACAATAGACTTAGAATACATAGATAAAAATATGCTAATAATAAATTTCCACTTATAAAGTGAGAACTAAGCGTGCGTATCTACCCAGGATTTAGTTACGGAAGATAATAATCTGAAATTTTGACACGCATCGCATATTAAGTACGAGTAGGTACTGTATATTAATCTGCCAACTATAGAATATATTTTTTATCTTTATTGTGGATTATAATTTGTATAAATCAATCTTTGGATGTGGATGAAAGATGTTCATTTTCTGTTATACACAGAAAATGCAAGTAATCGCACGATGAGGAATCTTGTTAGATACCTATCTCACATTATCTTTTAATCTTATTGTTAGTTACTTCTTAAACTATGTTCTATTGCGATCTTCTTCTTTTTATCGTGTACAAATGCTGTCGAACGGCAGTATTCTTTGTGTTGGGTTTATTTAAAGACTACTATTGTAGTTAATTAGCTCCTAAATAACTTACAAACCGACTAAACTAGCGTGCCCTGTCCACGCCTGTGTCTTCCAATACAACACGCCAGTTTTCCCTATGACTCGGTACGCCTGGCAGATATCCGGGAAGAACAGTTTGGTTATGCTGCCCCTCTCGGACTGGGAGTACTCCTGCTGCTAGGCCTTCAGGATTCGTTGGCGTATCGTACGTCTGGCATTTTATTACATGTCCTCGTTTGCCACAACACCATTAATTCTTTACACCATACTAGAAGGGTGCTACGTGCTCAGCTTAGTAGTAAGTTCATATCTCTATTCAGTGGTGGTACGTTCGAACAATGTTCCCAAGGCTGTTCGCCCATACTCAATATAATAGATAAATCACGTATAGTTTGTGACAACGCGGCGTCAATTGGTAAAACAAACTAGTAGTTATAATAGGCTGTATCTATCGCCTTGAAGACATCTCGAGTTAACGCGAAAATAGGTGGTTTGTGACAGGAAATATGGTCTTGGCTTATAATTTGCTGCGAGGACAAAAACAATGTCACGTTAAAATTATGAAGCGGTAACGCATACATAATGTTTACGTTACAAATTATACTCAATACAGGGTCACATCAGAATATCTTTTTACTTATTGTATTACGCGATCCACGGAAAAAAATGAGGAAAATAAAACTGTAAGATCTAAACACTAAGGTAAACAAATTATCACAGCTCAAAAGTTAAAGGATCTGTATAAATAGCCAAGCAAATCAAATATTAGTCAATGTCGAAACATTAGTTTAGTGCGAGTGTATCCAATAGACAATGGGTACGGAACCGCCCGTCGCCCACTGTCTGCTTGTCGGAAGCCGAGGCCAGACCTTGACCCCCCACAAATAAATTATTTAACAGTGTTATAATATTCAAATAATTATTTAATAATAATCTTCATACAATTTCTTTTCTTACTTGATCTGGATTTCGACGCAGTTTTGTATATGGCGAGTGTTGCAATGGTCGTGCAAAAATGAAGTCTGTCTCATGTTTGAGGAACGAAGAAACGTCCCTAGAGGGTAGGGTAGGCAGTTTACTTCAAGCATTCTTCTTCTTCTTCAGGTCTATCTAGTGGTGCATAATCAAGCATCACTGCATCTTTATTAGGCATAATATGAATAATGTAAGAAGAAGACGTAAAAAACCGACCATGTTTTCTTGCCCTGAATAGCTAATGTTTTGAAGGAATTTTTCTTCAAATATACGCTGTAATCAGTCAGTTCAGACTCAGAGTATACTTACATAGCAGGCTCTATTTTGTTCTTGTTGAATTTATAGTTGACAGTTTTTACTACAAAAAGTACATAATTAGATGGTAAAATATCAGCTTGTTTTTATTTACTCAGACAACACCCTATCCGTATTTGAATAGTCATGAAGACAGTGTTGGTTCTACGAAAATATTTGCACTGATTAAAAAGTAAAAGTGGTTGGCCGAAATTACCAACTAATATTGTTTCAATATCGTTATTATTTTCCGTGACAGCCACCCGAATGGTTGAGCAATAACCCGATTTGATATATTAGCAACTAACGCGTTTAATAGTCTTGAGTCATGCAACCAAATGCATTACACGTACGAGTAAGTGGGATTTTTTTAAAGTCCATTTGTTATTGTGTCAAGCTCTACATTTTTAGCATTTTTCGTAATGATACATTATCATTTTATTATGTATTCCGATATATCTTCAAGATGTTGCATATTCTTTCCGGGATGAAATAAAAATAAAAGGCCCAAAGGGTGCAGGAATCAAATCGAACAAGCCCATATTTTGACAAAGTTAAATGTTATTCTAACACTTTTATATATTCATATCACTTCACTATTCACTTTCAATCGCTCATTTTGTTTGGCAGTGATAGTATTTTGAGAGAAAGTCCTTTCATACCGCAGCATGGCTTAGTACCAATTATGGCAGAATTCCAAAATTTCTAGACCCAACCGAAACGCCAAAACTACCCCATTTATTTTCCATAGATTTGTGTCAATCAAATAATTGATATTCTTTGCTTTTTTCTTTACGGCTATCCCGTAGAGTTCACTTTGACAGTCACGAAACGAAAATTTTGACAACGGGTCTCGAAAACCGAGCTCCTAATACAATAGCGCCACCAAAAGTCTGACTGTAACATAATTTCAGGCTAGTAGGCTGGGGGCAGCCAGAACAGACGCACACAATGGATGGAGGATTGGACAAGCAAGTTTTCTAATTAAATAAATAATTAAATAATTGTACATAACAATTAGTAATTTTATTTTTTCCTAATAAACATTTTGTAGGGAATACCACAAAACTCTACGCAGTTTGGCCTACGGGCCAATCGGAAAATTTCGAATAAATCTATCGTTCCCTTTTACACAGGTTTCAGATTAATGAGAGGACGGAGGAATTATGGCATTGCCTGTCAAAAACTTCCGGAGATGACCGAAAATGTGTGGGTAAATCGTTTTGTGATGGTTTCCGTATGCTAGACGAAAGAGACGAAGCGACAAGAAAGGCAAACCTTGAATACCCTCAGACCTCGTTTTTCGAGAGATTTTCGTTTCGTAATTGTCTTTATGTATTTATTAGATTGCTATTGCCAACCTATTTGTCAGAGTTGTTCAGGCCGCCCGTAGGCATCTGACGTGGTTTAACGACTGCTGTGGAACGACAACAACCGGGACCGACTGCTTAACGTGCTCTCCGAAATATGCCACTAGCGGTCACCCATCCAGGTACCGACCGCGCCTACGTCGCTTAACCTGCACGATCACTTTCGGACCGTGCTCGCAACTAGGCTACGAGCTCCTCATTTATTAGATTGATGTGATATTATTAAAAGTGGTAAAAGATAAGCAATCTGTCGTACTCGTATTAACTGATGAATTAAGTAGATCTGCATTTCTCAGTATATCTCAGTTACAAATCTTCACTTTCTCGTATTCAGTGTCGTTTACCATGGAGACAGGTGAGATCTTATTAATGGGTGAAACGTTTAAGCCTTAAGGTCAAGTTCGATTTGTATTGCATTGCAGTTATATTTAACTTTGGATTCAAATGGGGTTACAATTCCTAGAAATAAAGCAAAAATTAAAGGTTTCTTGACTAGGTCAGATATATTTAACTTTGGATTCAAATGGGGTTACTATTACTAGAAATAAAGCAAAAATTAAAGGTTTCTTGACTAGGTCAGATATATTTAACTTTGGATTCAAATGGGGTTACTATTACTAGAAATAAAGCAAAAATTAAAGGTTTCTTGACTAGGTCAGTTATATTTAACTTTGGATTCAAATGGGGTTACTATTACTAGAAATAAAGCAAAAATTAAAGGTTTCTTGACTAGGTCAGATATATTTAACTTTGGATTCAAATGGGGTTACTATTACTAGAAATAAAGCAAAAATTAAAGGTTTCTTGACTAGGTCAGTTATATTTAACTTTGGATTCAAATGGGGTTACTATTACTAGAAATAAAGCAAAAATTAAAGGTTTCTTGACTAGGTCAGATATATTTAACTTTGGATTCAAATGGGGTTACTATTACTAGAAATAAAGCAAAAAATAAAGGTTTCTTGACTAGGTCAGTTATATTTAACTTTGGATTCAAATGGGGTTACTATTACTAGAAATAAAGCAAAAATTAAAGGTTTCTTGACTAGGTCAGATATATTTAACTTTGGATTCAAATGGGGTTACTATTACTAGAAATAAAGCAAAAATTAAAGGTTTCTTGACTAGGTCAGATATATTTAACTTTGGATTCAAATGGGGTTACTATTACTAGAAATAAATTTGCAAAAATTAAAGGTTTTTTACTAGGGTCCGGACTCCACTCGAACTCTACCTCGAAATCATTGAACCCCCAAAAAATATATTTTGGCATACTAACCTTCCTTACTGGATTACCTTACCGTCAAGTTGCGTGAAATAATGAAGCGTTATGAGAATTCAACCGTATTAACCTACGAGTACCTATATTTCTTTCCAGATCATATATCACCTAAAATATCCAGAAATTTAAGGAACCTTCATGCAATTGATCAACAGACGCCATTGACGAGTAGTGGCAAGCCGTATTGGCGGTGAAATCTTCGTTCCACAAACGACCGCTAACCGGTTCTATGTCGACTTTATTTGCATCTCTCTCTAATAATATGTGCGCTTGCTCATCTCATCTCACCAACAAGTTTATTATTAGGGTTCCGTACCAAAATGGTAAAAAAGGAACTCTTATTGTGAGACTTCAGTGTCCGTCTGTCTGTAATTCACAGCTGTTTTTCTCAAGAACTACTGAAGCTTACGCCTAAATATTTATGATTTTTGAGACAAAAAATATTAAAATCATATTTTTTTCAGAACGTAATAAAATATATTTCTTTTGAGAACGGAACCCTCGGTGCGCGAGTCCGACTCGCACTTGGTCGTTTTTTTACTTCGTTGTGAGTGTGGGGGTCGTCCATAAAATAGACATCTTCCTGGAATTTTTATTTCTACGCTATTTGAGGGTAGTACCTAACTGTTATCGAATATCCAGACCTCCTACTGCAATACGAGTACATGCAGGAACTTGGATGCTGGTATGACTGATGTAACGAGGGGAAATGTACAAAGGTTCCAACTGATTGGATCGCCGTGAACAATCACAATCAAGATTTATCAAGAACTTAGTAAATTTTAACGTATCTAAAAAGAAAAGAAAGGAGATGGCCCCTTCGTAAATTTGCTTCAGATACAGTCCTCGCCTAGATGAATTCTGATCAATGATCATTGTTCTCTGTATTGACTATTATTAATCATGTCGTATATTATGTGCCAAATACCAGGATATCTTCCAAGTTACATGGAATTTATCACTATTTGAGAGAAAAACATCAATCCATTTTGAACAATGGATCGATTTTAATTTTAATTTTAGTCATGTGAATTCGGGACTCAAGTGAGTAACCCGTGAAAAGCATCCATCCAAGTTGAGGATAAGTTTTCGTCTATAACATCCATGGTGTATAGGTTCTCCCGTGATGTTGATAGCTGGCATTACTTGCATCATGGGAAGGTCACATTGAAACAAAACAAAAACTGCCTGCGTAAAAAACTTGGCCCGGAGAGGATGTTTACTCTTATCTTAGCGGCTTTTAAGAGAAGCTTTCCTGTCTGCATGTACGAGAATGTGGGTTAAAAGTTAGACAAGTTTCGTGTCTGTCAAGTTTATGGCTTAATATTCTATTAACAGATGTCTGCGAATAGAATGGCATGGATTTTTTATGATTTCCTTGTCCATATCTTATTTATGATCTTTTGTTTAGACATGTGTTGTTTGTTTAGAATACGTAATGCAATTCTATTAACTTCTGAGGTATAGTCAGTAGAATGCTGTTATTAGTTGGGTACGAATCTAATGAAGAAACATTCTTCAATGATGAAGTGTACACGGATCTCTCAATTATGAAGACATTATAGATAGAAGAGTAAAGTAAAGTAAAATACACTTTATTACACAAATAGAAAACAACAGAGAACAAATAGAGAACAAAGAGATCACAAAGCACTATGTATAATTGGCAAAAGGGGGGGAAAGTCAGCAAATGCTGACATACTCGGATACCAAATATGCAGCGCTGTTTTTTTTCATTTCACCCCCTTATCCCAAGATGTTAGTGGGAGCGATAGTGTTAGTGGGTAAAAAAATTAAAATTAAAAACTAAACATCGAAAAGATTAAATACTTATGTGAAAAACTTAGGAAAGAATTTGCTTAAAATAAATAAATAAATGGCACTAATGACCTGTGATACATATTGTGTGTGTGTGTGTGTGTGTGTGTGTGTGTGTGTGTGTGTGTTTGTTTGTTTGTTTTGTGTGACAGACTCGCTACGCTATGTCTAATTCAATTTAATCATCACAGACAAAACAGCTGATTGCTAGCCCATAGTTTGACCTCAGACATACCATAGTACCAACACGGACAGTATCGGTGTCTAAGTGCTTTACCCTGTTATTTTCTGGTGTATTGTTACACTCTGCATTATACAGGGAACAATACGGATTCCAAGGTACTTAATTGCAAAGGCATTTAAACCTCATTATGGTGATAACGACTGGATAACGATCGCCATCTGTTGTGAAGTTGTAAAACAAGAATTTATGACAGCGACTGTTTAGCATTTAGACACAATGCCGCATTCTTAGCGAAACTTTGGAATGTTGTCTTAGGCCTATGCAGTTCTCTTATAGATATCTGTGAGTCATTATATCGCACACCTTGTATTACTCTAAAGACTAAAGTATTGTTCAGTGAGTGCCTACAATTTCATAATCGTTCCAGGCCCATGCCCATGACACCACCCAATGACACTACCAGTAGTGTCATGAATATTTTTCAATCCTCATGAGACACCACCAAGTACTGAGCTGACCGTTATTTGCCCATGTCGATCGGCATGAGGTGGTGTGTCATTGAGTGGTGTCATAGACCCGGAACGATAATAATGACTTCTGATGGTAAATAGTCACCATCGCCCATAGATAGATACATAACTATGTTACTGGAGATGAGAGTTATCGATGCGCTACTAACTTTCAGGACGTAGGTTATTATATAATTGCTCAGTATTATAATATGTAATAATTAATAATAAAATGGTAATTTTTTCAAAAGATATGACATGGAAAATATATTACCTAAGTATAACTTGGAAATATTTTAACCTAGTTCCACAGCATTTGCATACATACATATACGGGTTTGGGATGACAAAGAACAATGCGTTTACCCTAAGAGTAAGAATTAAAAACAATCCTTATACATCTTAGGCTTATATATTTAATAATTATACATACTCAATAAGTTTACCGATGTATTTCATAGGCACGACTCGAATACCACATTGACTCTTAATCATTTTCTTACTGCCTACACTAGTTAAACTATTTATAGCGCCTATTTATAGAGAAGGTGATCCATCAATGAGTGTTTGTCCTTTGTCTCAACATAAAATTAGCAGTAATTAGGTACCCACTTGTAAGTATTACTGCATTGTATTCAATACTGCAACGAAACCTCGAGATCACAAATCACGTTTGCTTTGAATAAATGTTTTGGTAAGGTACAATCTTCTAAAAACGTGATAATGGTTTGATACTACGAGTTTCGAGTTTCGAATTACGAGTAGAAACTTTCTACGAGTAGAAGGAATATAGAGTTGCTATGCTACAGATGAACATCTATAATTGCTTTTAAATTCAAGAATCTGTTATATAATCAGTTTTAGCCCTCAGTGGCAACCTTCGTTATCCGTGTTACTAGTGGGCATTTTTTTAACCCGTGGCACTACTAACAACTCCAGTTGTAAGATGGCATCAATTTATTTCCCTGTCATATATAATTTTATTTAAGTACTTAGCAGAACTAAAAAATGGTAGGTATTGGGAGTAGAACACACCATAGTGAATAGTAGAAATGGTCTCACCGTCCGTCCCCTCCCAGCATACTCTTCTCATACAAAATTTTGGGCATCTGACTCTGCTTTTGATGTTCTAAAAATTTGAAACTAGCCTCTTTGGAAAACCGAGGCCCTGCTAGTAAGCTAGTTACTCTGGCTTCTTGTACATAGAACTAACGTCAACTAGCTTCATTTCTTATATGTGCTAAGTAGGACAGTAAAGTCAGGCTAGAAGGCAAGCTACTATTAGTACCTTGCTATCCTGGCTATAGCCTCGTGTATTCCGGGCATAAAGGATAGGTAGGTTAGGTACCTCTATTTTAGGTAGATATAATTGGATGTCGTTTAATAATGAAAACCAAGCCGTATCTTCTTATTTTGTTAGCAGCTCCTGTTTAGATTTGACAGTGACAAAACATTGTCCTCAAGCGCTAATCACCGTACATTTTGTGGTCACAAAGCAGTAATAGAAGGTCACGTAGAAGGAAGGTCTTTGCAGTCCTTCTTGGTTTTTAGAAGTAAATGGGATGTTAAGCGATTAAGTATTAGGTTTTAGATGTTGCGGTGTCTTGTCACGCTTTAATAACCAGTAGGTATGGATAGCAATTTGGAATAATTATAAGTATTTTTGTAAGTAAACGTACTCGTTAGTATAAGTGCCTATGTATTTTAATTCTAAAGACGTTGGCAGCACATAATTTAAAACTAAATGCTATTTCTGTAAGCTAAAGTTATATACCTATCGACAAAAAGGATTTTTATAATAAGCAGTGATACCTAATGTATGTAATGTAAGTAAGACGTGAGTCTAAATCTTGATTAGTCAAGTATAGTAGTATACTTATATCCTGCGTAAAGAACCCTCAATGATGTCATGGGCACAATAAGCTTGATATGGCATCACACCACGAGCAAACAATAGATTAATGGTTTTAATACCTTGCGATTAGCCAGGCGAATTACCTGATGAAAATCGACAGAGGTGGCTTAGAATAAAAGGTACCTACTTAACCTAACAGTACTTACCTTTGTGACGATTCGAAATGAATGCTTAATTGAAACTAAATAATTAAAGAGATCAGAATTTTAAAAAAAGATCCTATTTTTCATACATTTAGTACCTATAGGTAGGTACTGTAATTGAGTCCTTCTCATTCTGACCCCTTCAATTGTATATGTGACCACAACTGGATAGGTAGGCTTCTCCAAAGGCATGCCCGCGCCTTTGAACCCGATCTTCGGCTCTTCACATTCACTAAGACACATTGCGCAGACTATACGATAGGCTGGTTCTGATGATGATGATTGTTGCATCCATTTGAAGACATGTTATGAAACGGATAAACACACACACACAGTAGCAATTTACCATCCCATCCTGTTATATGATTGACAATGTAAAAATAACAGGCCAAGCGGTTTTTTTTTAAATTTTTATCGACGGCTAAGGACGGGAGTTGAAATAACTACTTCATATAGTTTACTATGTCCACAGAAATCAAATATTATATAGATGAGCAGAACGAATCTAAGGATATATTATGCTTGGCAAAAACGCACACGTAAGAGAAAGACATGGGCCGGAGTTAGGGTGAGAAATATTCAGGACGGCGTAAAGCAGCCTTTCAAAACTGCTTTTAGTGAACAATTTTTAAACTATTACAAAGTAACATTAAGTCTATATCTGTTAAATCTAATAAAGAAACAAGTTTACACAAATTCTTCTTCAATAACTTGTTTTGACGCAGAGTCGTTGTTATTATATTACTGTTAAAATAGGCATATGTAAACACATAATATCTTCTAGTATATAATTAAAATGAGATCGTTTCTGCAGTTAATCCTTCGGGTCAAATATAAAATAAAATAAATGAAAATAAATACAGGTCTAATGCGAATTTCAGCTAAGTTATAAGTCACATGAAAAAATATCTAATGTAAATACTTCTACTCAGTGTCTTTCCGAGGTTCTAGAATATTTTAGCTGAATCGACAGAAACATTAGTCATACAGAAAGCAACAATATAAATTCATCAAACCCAGCGCTTGCACGAAGTTATCATTTCATTTAATTACCATGCTAAGACTGTTTTCCGGAATTTTTTGACCCACTGGCTGCTAACTTTATAGTCATTTTTAAACCGAAATAGCGGCACATAGTATCCTAAAAACATATGTTGGTTTGCATACCTTCACGGTACGGTGGTCGGTTACGAAACTTCAGATATAGGCGTAGATTCGTTTGCGGCTAGGCCGATAGGTTTGCGAAATTCTGATAGGTATTGTAGCTTCGTTAGTACTGCTTATGTAGTCATTTATAAAATAGGATTTATTATATCTAGCTGGTACTGTCGACTATCATGGATGTTTTAGGCTTTAGGTAAAAGAGAAAACTTTCCCCAATAGGTCCTGCAGACTCGAACCACAGACGCTTTAACTATTCTCTAAAAAGTGCCTTTGTTTTTTTACAAGTCTGTTGAACCTCTATCTTTTCCGCTGAATTATAATCTCAAAGTACACAAGCTATCTATTCGGTCATAAGAAGGTACCTGATGATCACACATAAGCCACTTTTTATCAACGCGAGGCAGTAAATTAGCCAACTCGTGTATGATCTCATGACTATAATTATATGTCCTAAAGCCATTGTTTTGATCAACACCTTTGTTTTCCTGGTTGCTTTTGTCTTCACTGGTTGGTTTGTTAGTTAGCGTTTGATAAATTATGTTGTAATTAATTATGCCAACTTAAAATGATATACATAAAACAATTACAAGAGGAAGAGTAACGAAATAAATAGTGTAAAAATGGTGTAAAAGGTACAAAAAGAAACATTAGGTCCGTGTGGTAGGGTACAAAGGATATTGGCAGGTTTACCCCGCTCTGGTGATGCTGATCCTTCAGGAAAGACTGCCAGCTCTGTCATATTCAATGCTTAATTAATAGGCGCTTGGACAGCTCTCGGAACATTGAACAAGCTCCATGACCCTAAGGACAAATTCTTTCAAAATTATCACGCGTTAGTCTAGGTTAGGGAATGATTAAACAAAAAACCATCAGGCGAGATCGAGGTCAAATGCGGGTTTAGTTATACATAAAAAAAAAAAAAAAAAAAAAATATATTCTGATCTGTCCACTTTTTTTTATTTTCAAGACGAGGTCGAAAAGTACTACCTACTACTCTACTTAATAAAAAAACACATTGAGAACTTTTCAATGTAAGTATAAAATATATTTACTTAGATCTATACTAAACGGGCTAGCTAGAACAAGGGTCAGGGAAAATCTAAGCGATGGTAATAATTTAGCGTCTAACGGTCAGTATGCGTCTGCTTTGCACTGTTTATAAGAAAATTAATATGACGCAGGTGCATACCTGAATTAAACACATTGTCTTTCAAATGGCAAAGCACCGCCTGCAACATTCTCCGCGCTCCAAATGAAGCAAGAAAAATTATCTCAAAAAACAGGCGGCTCATAATTATACATAATACGGTAAACCATTTAATGACAGTATAACATAGTAATACGAGATATGACCACTTCATATTCAGTTTGCGCAGACGTGCGTTCGCGTCCAATCCCGTTGCTTGACCGCGCATTGCGCACGCGCCTGTGCGATGGGCGTAAGTCAGATGCGAAAGTTGTCCAGCGACAGCTAGTTTTCCAAAGGACTCGAGAGTCCTCCCGAGTCCTATTTTTCAGAACTCTGTAACAATTTATGGTCGACTCATTACATCAGGACTCGAGAACTCTGGGACTACGAGTATATGTAATTAGCGAGCTTTTCATTGAGCTCGAGTCCTTCTTAATTGAACCGAGTCTTCACATTTACGACTCGAACACTCGAGTCCTTTGCAACACCAGCGACAGCTGTTGATTTCAAGTAAGAAGTATAAATAATTCAGGATGTTTACGACTCCAATTTCGGTCAACACTTACGCTTGGGTATCAATTAGACTTTTTCAGCGATAAATATTTGCATAAAACTTACTTTTATCATTTGTACAAGGTTGATTCACGTACTACGAGTTTGTATTTAAAAAACAACGTAAGCATGTTGGCGAAATTAATTTAAATTAAAACCCTTTCTATGGATAGTGTATCTCAAAAATGTAAGATAAGATGAGATGAGATAAGGTAAGATAAATTTATGTGTTGAAAGTAGGTGTAGGTAGTAGTGTACAAATATTTACAACTAAAGCTAACCTATTGTTTGTTTTCCTATAGGTATAGTTTTCTCAGTGACTAATTGTAGGTTAATATCAACTAGAGATCTCATTTCTATTTAATCCTACTGCCACCGCAAGCTCCTACAACCTACACCAATCAGCCGCCAGTCTGTACGTCCGTCTGCTTCGCCCGCCGATCACGTTAACCCGATTACGTATCAATGAATGCGTGACGTGTAGACTTGTAGTTTTTCAGACGTGTACCTGTATGTGAAACGTTATTAATAGGTACGTATTAACAGAAACATGCGTGAAACGTGATTCACTTATTCGTGGTTTCGAAGGCGCTAATAACTAGTTCCTATAGTGCCTTTTGTTATGTTGTACTTATATCTACCTACCATCTCTTTTGACGGTGATATGACAGCAGAATCATTATGAGCCCAAAAGTGTCGGAATGGCCGTGGATGGTTGGTGGAAAGCCGCTGCGCTGGATCCTGTGCAACTTGTACGACAGTAGAGGAATAGGGTGACAAAGTGTTCATGAAAAGTAAGGTTTCATTTCTGAGGATTTGGGTGCTTGGGTCAACCGGTAACTTTCAGGTTAACACTAATCCGATGTCAACTTTGTATGAAAATCTGACAATTCGTAAGTTAATCCAGGATTAAATATTGACTCAAGACGGTCATAATCTAACCTTAGTAGCATTTTACTTACTCTATTTCTAAAACTCCACCAAATCAAAGTAAATAATCTAATTAGTACTTTTCAAGTAGGTTATAAACGTTGTAAGGTTTTTAGTCATTACATTCAATAGTATTTTTTCCCAACTCAATTATGTACAACAATCAATTTTCTACTTCCTAACCATGCTGTGTTTACACGTTAAGGGTTACGACCTAGCTCATAACTTTATATTGATTTTTCTGTAATTTCTATGGTTGTAATCTGTTGTGTTTACCTAATAAATAAATTAAAATTAAATTAAACACCTGTTTAGATTTGTAGTGAAAGAAAGGAAAGAAAATATGTCGTTTACTATTTCCTCGGCTCACTTTTCCCGCCAATTATCCATCGCTAGTTCACTTTCACTGCACTTTTCCAGTGTACCTACTTGGAAGGCCGGCTCCAACTAATTACGAATCCGCGATCAAGTTTTCAACGTTGTAGAGGAAAACACAACTTATAGGTACTAGTATTATCTAAAATGGTAGGTAATTACCAGTTATTATTTATTCGAAAATGTTATTACCTATTGGTAAGTACTTAGTTTAAGTGAAATTAAATAAATAACCCCTTTCAATGGTCATGACTACTCATGACTTATGATTATCATTGATCTGCAAAAATAAAACACGATTATAATTTGATAGATTCCAGTCTCTCGACACTTTCTTTATTTTTTTCGGCGACAAATAATTAACTATTAGGTACGTATTTAAGTAATTCTTGTACCTACATTCAAGCTCTTACTAAATATACTACAATACTACCTAACAGAAACATATTTAAATATGACCATGACCTACTAACTACCTATACCTACTTGTATCTTTTGACTTCACGTTTCGTATCTAAAATAAAATAAAGAACCAGTCCAGTCAGCCTACGAGCATTAAATAGATTGTCAGAGATTTTGCTTGATAAAATACCTTAGCTTGTCTAAAACATTACGATGGTGACGGTTTGCGATTGTAATTATCTTAGAACACCTTCGTTCTACGTGTGATTTCCTATTGTCTTAAACATTGTTATATTACGGTTTTGACGTAACATTTATGTAAGATGTAAAATGAGGAAGTGCATTTCTATTTTATTATTATTTAAAACAAATAACTTGAGGTGTTACTTTAGTCAGGCTGATGTTAATGTTTAGTATAGTTAATACTTTTTTGTGACTGGTTAGTAATTTAATTTTCAAGTTGGTCGTCAAATTGTAAAAGTTAAATTTGCTTGTAATATGGATAGTTTCGAGAGTCTTATTATGTCCCAAAAGTTTAACGAAAAACGTTCATATTAGGCTTTTGATTTTATTATATTTTTCAATGTTTATTAATTTGCAGATCAGCACATTTGCAGTCTGCAATGTTGCACGATCCTAAATTAATTCGAATTACCGAAAAGGTAAAGAAGGATGGCGACACCTTCGTTCTTCCTTGTTCGTCTTCGTTTATTGAAAAATGATATAGGTGTAATTTTAAATATAACTTTATGCTAAGTTATTTCATACAAGTCGTTCATTTTTAGAAGTCGGGAATGAAGAATTTGTAGATTATGTTTTTAAGAATAAATGCATTAACAAAACGCAATTCATTCAGACAGCAGAAAGAATCTTGACTGCGGATAAACACTGGGCCTCAAAATGTATGGAACGTCTCCATCCTTCTTTACGGTCGTTATTTTGCATCTTTTTATTTTAAACATAAAACAATAAGATGACCTAGCAATTTAACCATAAATTAACTCACAAATTTTCTTTTCATACAAAATTGACCTCGGCTTAGTGTTAGCACGATTGGCGGTTGGCCTAAGTGAGCAAAAATAGTACAGCCAGGTTCAGTGTTTTAACACCTGACTCGAACACGACAACTCTAACAAGGACATGTATAACTATACTTCTACATACAATTGGCTACTTTCTCTACCTGCGCCCGCGCCTACGGGCCTCCTTCTGAAATGTCGCCGCCCCGACCGGGTTACCCATTTGTTGCACATACCTATCGCATTAGCTTGTAGGCTGAGTAACGAACGTGAAGCGATTTTAGAACAACTAACATTGCGAAATTGGGAGTGGTGATCACGTAGATGGTACCTAAGTATATATGTATCACAGTCTTCATATAATAAGTACTTTTACTACGTAAATAACAGATTTAAATAAGTTAAAGAAAAGAAAATTGGTAAGCTGTTTTGCTGATAAAGACGGTATACAGAAAGGTTTTTTATTATTTTTATTGACTACTAAACCCGCATTTGACTTCGATCTCGCCTGATGGTAAGCGACGATGAGGTCGACGGTCGTCCAGTAAATGCCTATTCACTCTTACCTTGAAGATCCCAAGGTTGTAGGTTTCGGGAAATACAGACGCCGGCAGGCTGTTCCATTCCGTGACTATTATCAAGGAATATTCATTTCTTTTACTTCTCCATTACTTACTTACTTACCTGTCACGCACTGATAAGGTGATCTGATGAATGTAGCAATTTTACACTCAAAATTTAAATAAAACCGTTTGACTACTGCTATAGTACCTAGAAAGTCCTTGCTACTGCAATGCATTTGCAATGCTTCATTTTGGTCAAAAACCTCAAACCTGTAAGACGGAATGACCCTGCGGTTTATAAAATGTAGAGATACCTAGATATTCTCAAGGCATCACTGTGAGTCCAAGCCTCTTTAAAAGTAGAAATTTAATAGATTTGATAAATACTCATACAATTTTACAAACACGAGTAGGTAGGTACTCGTAGTTCGCAAATGCTGGATTTTCATACAATTTTCTGATAATACCATGAATTCCAATGACACTGACTGATACATAGAGTTCATAACTTCTACTAGAATATTGTATAAACTGTTCGTGTGTCAGTCTACGATTGCATACCACAGCGTGGGCGGAACAATACGACAGTACGTTTATAATATTAATATTGATGTTCATTGCATATTCATAATGCACAAAATATTCAACAATAACCTACTCCACCTTTAATTGTAGAAACCTTGCTTGCTGATGGAGACATGGGTGAAAACTTGTATTGCCACATACTTACAGCTTATGTAAAAAACTTGTCCTCAGTACCTACATCGGTAAAAGGGTTCTGTTATTGTGGAGACTATTCTATGTCGTTTAAAACTTAAACAGGGATAAAAAGTGGAAAAGCGTATTGAATATTCTGAGAAGGGACGTTTTGCGAACGGTTTACATTTTGCAAAGTGGACGTTGGGATCGTATCAAGTGTCATCGTAAGCTTCAGTCTTGTACTTAGCGGCCTTCTTCCGTATCGTTTGTTCGAGTATTAGAATAAGAATAATTTATTTCATCCTACAGATTTAGAAATATACGAACAGGGTTTACAGTAACACATAAGGGCGCCAAAAACTACCAAGATCCTGCTACAAGTGCTTTGTCGATGCGCATCTAATCTGAAGAACTTGCATCCCAGCTTATGCTGGTCAGCCTCAATATCTATCCAATCTATGTCCCTGACTGCTCACACCTGTACAGTGATTCTGCAGAAATACTTAGTGTCTATTCTAAACAAATTCTAAAGTTTACTAACGAATGAATGACGAAAGAAGCTTCACACACGCTTCGCAAGAGTTTACAAATGAACATTTTTTCTAGTGAAACCGAACCACGGCCGAGCTTTCAAATAGTAGCTGTACCAACGCAATCCATCACTTTCTTTCATACGAACCGATCATAAGTCAGAACGAGAGGTAATACGATTGAAACCTGACTTAGGACTTACCTGTGAGAACTTAGACAGGTTACAATAGTCTCGTAATTTTTGCCGCATTATCTCTTAATCGTTGCCGCAAAAAATGTGGGTTTTTGGAATGACTTTTAAACCGTCCGCTCTTAGGAAATCGTTCAATAGTTTTTGCAGTTTCAAACAGACTACTTACATACTTTATTTACTAAAATAATATGCTTTAATAGATACCTACATTACCTATAATACTATTTAGGGTCTCAATTCTATCAATATTATTTCTTTGTTTAATTCAAAATTATAACTCTCGATTTTTGTAAATCTAGGCTGGAAGACTATTTTTTCTTTCATCCAAGCATTCTAATTTAAGAAATTAACAAAGCAAATAGTCCATACAAAAAGGCCAAATTGCCTTCTATTTCTTTAAAATAGCATCTCAGTTCAGACGCACAGACAATAGGTTGCGAGAGCCACTGCCTCCGGGCTATTGTCAGTGATGATGATGGCACACCCATCCGTATGGGCTTCCTGGTTCATCGCAACGGAAACTATTTGATATTGAGTGTATTTAATAAAATTATTTGCTCTATATAATATAATATAATATAACACTAAAATAATACTAAAGCTAAAACTAAACTAAGGCTAAGAAAGCTAAAGATAAAAAAATTGGGTTAAGTCCCCCACATCCGGCAGTGTACCCAAGAGACTGGCTCCGTTGCCCCGTTGGATAGCTAAGCTAATCCGCTGGGCCAAATAGGAGCCAGATCTTGGGTCTTTTGACGCGTCGACCAGGCGCTTTGCGAGGTCCTTGAAGACGCGGTGCGCTCCCGGGCCCCAGGGTCCCAATGTTTCAACCCCAAACGGCTCAAATATGTATGTCTCACCCAGATTGGTATATTTGCGCCGTTGCTTTATCACTTGACCTGATTGTTTAGACGGGATCGTTCAGTATCGTAATTGAGGAACTTTACTTTGTTTCTATTTTACCTGTCATAGCCCAAAATGTTAAACATGGCGAGATGGTTTCATCAAGATCTGAAATTATTTGAGCAAAATTATCAAGGTTTTTGGGAACAGAACATGCTAGGGGATAACTATTGGTCTGTTGTAAGAGATACAGATACAAGAATTTGTAAGAAGAGGGATAAAATTGTTTATTTATAATTTTTTGTTCGTACTAATGATTTTTTGGTAAATATATCTTAAAAGTTTGACGTCCTGTTTTTTTAATATTTTCCCAAGTTGAGGAGGTCTAATATAAACAAAATATATGTTTTATTTCATGAACAAAAACCTTGTAAACTAGTGTAATTCACGTTTGAATTTGTAATTTAACTTTACCTTTTAAAAAGTTTTATTTTTATTTTGAGGTTAATATTTGATTTAAGTAGGTATGTCCGTTAACTATCAAATGAAATAAATAATTTAATAATCATAACATTTCCTTCATTTAAACCATTGGACATGCCCTGTTATAGCTCGGACACAGATGTGTCCGAGCTATAACAGGGCATGTCCAATGGACATCGTACATGTTGTATCTTCGACACTTCCCTTTTTTAAAATTGTCAAAATATATTAGATTTTATCTCAAATGTGCAATTATTATTTTACTTAAAGGTACTCCAATACCTTGATTCGACAACTATTTTTTTTTAAAATTAACCGTAAAAAACTGTCCGATGTACAACAGGTTAAATATATCTGACCACTGTTCATATAAGTAGGGGTACTTATATGAAAAGTGGTCAGATAAATTTTTGAGCGATGGTGCCTGCATGTTAGATCATTATTTCGTAGCTTTTAAGATAATGAACCTTCATAAATGGTACATCATTTCCGTAAAAAGAAATACATATGTATTCATATAGTCATACCCGGATTGAGCGATCATTGGTGACTCAACAAGTCGGCATTCGCACATCATATTAAAGTTAATACTTTGCCTGTTCCAGTGGAAATCTACCTGTCGCCGGTGGAGACTCACTGCAGCAATGTGGACTACTTCATCCCTGATGAGAACAACGAAACCAAGGGGTTTTCGGACGATGCGATGAACAGGTATTGTAACTTTCTAATTAGTACTAAAGTACCAAACCAAATATCCAAGTATAAACAGGTATAGGTCGATATCGACAGCTTAATCTGCCAACTAGTCAACTCGATTTTTTAAGCTAGTATTATTTGATTTCGTTCACATTATGGGAGGACATTCTGAACCTAAAAATAAAATTATATATATAAGTTTTAATTTAATTTAATTTAATATTTCTGAGAAACCTTACAGCTATGTAATGCCTGAATTGTTTTTTTTACATGCGTGCAAGCCAAAAAATAGGTCTCCTTAATTTATACAAAATAATAATAATTAGTAACAGCTAATAAAATATGGAGGTGGGAAAGTGGAATAGGGAGTGGGGAGAACAAAGAAAAGGGTATGTGTGTAAGTATGTAAGTTGTAAGAGTGTGTAATTGTGTGTGTTGAAAGGGTGTGCGTGTGTGTGTGAGAGAGAGAGGGAGATTTCTGTAATGTTCTGTGTGTGTAAACTGCACGTTAATCATGTAATCGAGCCTGCTTTTCTCGACCCAATCTCAGCCATTAACTGCTTCTTGTACGCACGTTTGTTGTATAATTGTCCGTGAGGGGGGAGGGGAGTACACCTTTAAGGCAACATTTAAGGCTACGTTCCAAACCCAGTTGAAATTTTCACGTTGACAGTTGTACATCCATTGCTTGTGTCAAATAGAAGTTTTATAAATTTTCAGCTGATAACGCGGTGAATGGAAGTTTGACATTTGTCAACGTGAATTATTTCAACTGGTTATTGAAAGCAACTGTTTTCTATGACATTATTATCAACGCAAGCCCTCACTCGTAGGCATATGTAAATTGCTTTCTAGTTTGCTTCGCTACCGAGCTTAACTTCGCCAAGTTGACACTCCAGCGTAACGTTGACGTCCTAATCGTTGATCAAACACTGAACGAGCAACCTTGTAACAGATAGACACTAACGGGGCCGACAACCAATAAGTAGACATCAAAATTGAAACAGAACAAATCGATTCTGTGTTTCTGCTATTGGTTTTACGAGTTGATTTATTTGTTTACAATTTTTGATTGATGATGTTAATAGTGGTAAGTTATTTATGGCTCTGCGAAGTAGATAAGTGAAAAATAGGTTTTAAATAAAAACAAATTATCTTGGGTCATTGTCGCCTACACCATTCTCCTCTCAATAAATACCTACTAATGTAGATTCATTTCTCCTAGACACATGCTTATTCATGAATAGTGTCTCGAATATAATATTTCGTTAGTCATAATAATAAATTACAATTTAAAGTTATATGTTTTACACCAATGAAATAAAGACCATAAATCAAAACATTACACACAATAGCGTACAGATGAGATTGAGAAATATTGTCAGGTACATGATAATCAAGTCAGTAAATGAAATGAAAGCCCAGCTTTCTTTCCTACAAATGTGAAACATCTACAAGTTTACTCCAGTTCAGTGTAATGTTTGTAAGACGATACGAAAGCTCTAAATAACTGCGAAACGCGAGTCCAACTGGAATTATTTTGGTATCATTATAATAACCGTAAACGGCAAATAGTTCCGTCCGTTTCTCCATTCACCTCAATCTCTCGTTTAATGCTGTCCGGTCGGTGGATTGCGTTTAATTCCCGGAATGTCTAGTCTGTCTGATAGGTATAATTCCCCCAATGTCAGATTCCCCCAGTGTCTAATTTCCCCAATGTCCAATTCCCTCAGTGTCTTATTTCCCCTATTTCAAATTACCCCAGTGTCTTATTCGGAGAATCAGACCTATCAGACATACTAGACATTCCGGGAATTAGACGTAACCGACCGGACTGGTTTAATGCATCTCTCGACACAGTATCAAATATATTTTCCGGCGACACTAATAAATTGGTCGCAGCTTTTTTCTTTATGGTTCTGTTTCTGAACGCATTTCGATTTTCGTTATGATCAGGCTGTTGTCTTTCTCTTTCTTTGTTTTTTCCTCATCGCGAATTTTACCTGAAATTGTTCACGTTCCAGGTTGCACATGGCTCGCTCCACTGTGGCTCTGTTCATCGTAGCGTTCCTTTCACTGTTCATCGCCTTCTGGACCGGCGTCGTCGGCTGTTGGAAGCGTAGTCCTGGAAACATCACCGCCACTGCCATACTCATGCTTGTCACTTGTAAGTATTCGTGATCCTCCTACCATTGCATCGGATATATGCCTTGATTTGTCACTAGGAAAGTAAGACCACACGTCCGACGAAGAAAGCGATGGCTTGATGAGAATCTAGTAACTAAAATAAGTTAGAAAAAGTGATTGAAAAATTTACCGCTAGCAGGATTTGACCCTGCGACCTTGTCGTTCCGTGGCAATGTTTTAACCAACTGAGCTATCGCGGCTCATCCTGCCGGCTTCAAATTAGTCAACCCTAAGTATGCCCAGCATCGGTAAAAGCTTAATAAATAAAAATAGGTTATGTCATATCTGCCAACGATATCACAAGAAAGGACCAAGCAAAGTATAGGAGAGTGTGGCCATCTTCTTCCCAACTTTGCAATGCAAGTCCATCGTTCAATTTCTAGTGGTCTTGGAATTATTTACCTACTACCTACATCCACGTACCCAATCTTTTCGATTATAATTTACAAATATTTCTTAGACTAATCTTGTCCACTGTCTCAAGTATAACTCTAAATTAAAAAATTAAGAAACACCCGCGGCCTTGCCATAAGATAAAATAAAATTCTCAGCTCCACGTCATTTAATTTACTTTTTGACCGCCTTCTTTAAAAAAATATTCTCTTGAAATGTCTCAGGATTCCCTACGACTTTAGTTCGTTTAGTTATTATATTTTCTATAATCATCCTATTCTTCAAGTTTCATATTACGAAATTGCAGTCCACTTACTTTTTCCTGGTATCCAGCTGGTACTTATTCCTTTATCCTCAAGGTTTCAGACGTCGGAAAAGCACCATGAACCTGAACATTTGAGTTCAAATTCGAACTATCTAGCTATTACCGTTCCAGAGATCCCGTCTGACATCAAAGATACTCCAAGATCTTGGAAACCACTAATCCAATTATTATCAGACCTAGATAATAACACTTTTGACAAAATTCTCTATTAATTAATAAAAACCGGGACCAAAACCGACCATCCGTTGTTAAGTTATGATGCCACAGACAAACGTGACAAACTTATAACACTCCCTCCCTCGATCGTTCGGGGGTTACTTAGGCTTATCAGACGAAAAATAAAAGATTCATAAGAAATTGTTCATAATTTTTCAGGTTTGCTGGCGGCAGGTGCGATGGCGCTATGGCACGGAGTGGAGTTCTACGAAAAGGAAAAGGTGGTCGGCGAGGAGTACTATCAGCAGTGGCCTAATGTAAGACCGACTTCCACTAACACTTAGTTCTAGAAAAATAAAATATTTAAAATAATATCAAGAAGTACCTAAGTAGGGGTACAGTGCGTGATTTTTTAGAAAAAACAATTTCGGGTCTTGAAATATTCGATTTTTGATAATGATACGCGAATGTACTACGACTGTAGTAAGACAGAGACAGAGGCCGATTTTACCCGATACCCGAATGTTTTTCTATGAGCTTACGCACTGTAGATAAAATTAAAGTTGTCCAACCTAAGGAAAGATTATTGCCAAAAATAAATAGTAGATAATAAAAGATTTTCGAGTTGATTCTTTGGACCAGGAAAGGAGAATGATATTGAAACTCTATCTACAGAATAGTCTAGCAGCTAGTAACAATCCAGGAGCGGAAAGAAGCTACGAGCTATTCCTTCTTCTACTCTACACTCAACGTGGAGTTTCATTATAATTAGCGCCTCATCCGCCAAAATATTTCAACTTTCAAACCCAACAAGCATCTTTTGAAAATAGTATTTTTTTATTATTATTGACTACTATACCCGCATTTGACCTCGATCTCGCCTGATAGTAAGGATGGTGACGATGGTGGAAGGACGATGGAGCATGCGGGTCCAGTAAATGCCTATTCACTCTGGCCTTGAAGATCCCAAGATTGTAGGTTTCGGGAAATACAGACGCCGACAGGCTGTTCCATTCCTTAGCCGTTCGCATAATGGACGAAGAAGCAAATAGCTTCAAATAATAATCGCTTAATATAATCAACATAAGAGTAAATTATCGTCTTGAGGTTAAGAAACCCAACATTTTCTGACACAAGCCCCACTTCAGGTGCTAAAAGACAACTCGTCGATATGGTACGACTGGTCATACATCCTCGCGTGGTTGTCAGTCGCCGTTTCCTTCGGGAGCTCCATAGTTTTCTTCTCGGCTGCCATTTGCCTGAGCAAGGAGAAGCAGCGAGAACAGCAGAATAATGTGCAGTACATAATGCCAGGTTAGACCGCCATTTTGTGCGCTGCCATTTTGCGGTGGCGACCATTTTGTGGCTAACGCTTGGCGGTGACGTTGAGGTTTCAGGAAGCGAATCTCTTTTGTATATTTTTTTCGTGGTTACTAAGTTGAGGTACAAAATGACCGATATAAAATATAATAGGTGCTGTATAAAGTATTCCCACTTAGAAATTCATATATTATTTCTATGTAGATAAATAATAGGTATGTATAAAGTATAATAATATAAAATTTCGCTCAATTCAACGGTAACATAAAGAGATAGGCTGATATGCTCGTTCTTAACTTTTATAGCAAGTGTATGAGCGTAATATCGAACTTCAAAATGTTTAGAGATGACTTTCTGAACGGGCCCCAATGGGAACAAGAAAACACTATCTCTTATGAATATGCAAATCACATATTTACAATTTTTAATTATCACTTTTAAATAAATGATGTGTTTGCATCTTCTTAAATATTTGCCTTTAATGTTAAAAATAATATGAATTTATTTTATTGACGAATGAAAGGCGACTTGACGAATAAAATATAAAGATGTTCGCGATAGCATTAACTCACTCTAAGTTAGGTACTACGTGTAAGTATCTAAAACTAACAAAATGCTTTTCTTTCTTTTCATGTTTCTATGAAACTTGGCTACTGCGTTGACGGCCGGCGACCAAATTAACGCATTATAAATACGCGCTATTTCTTAATATCTGGTTTACGCCAAACGCAATACTAACACGCTTCCAAAAACTTGTAATTATGGTGTTGTAAATATACTCAACGTAATCCACTAAAATGTCTAACGATTGAAAATAAACTTACTACCTACTTCAAACACATACACAAAATTTGAACATAAATCCTACACAAAATTCCTGCATGAATACAAAAAATTCCAAAACGAATACACAAAATTCCAACACGAATACACAAAATTCGATCATGAATACACAAAATTCCAACATGATACACAAAATTCTTACACGAAACTCCGCAATTACCGGGTATAAACCAGATATTGCGAGATAACGCCCGCGTGTGGTACGACTGGTCGTACATGGTGGCATGGTGCGGCGTGGGGCTCGCGCTCCTGTCCGCCATCTTGTTCTCGTCGGCGGCCATTTGCTTGCGCGGCGAGCGAGAGCGGGAAGAAGCGCTTAATATGCAGTACCTCATGCCGGGTAAACGCTTCCATCATACCAACAAGCTTTACATTTCAGAAGTTGCTTGTAAGAATGTGCTCGTTGAAAAAAATAATTCAATCCTTATCATTATCACATCCTTAAAAGGTCGGATTTGTCTTTGGGATTGTAAATCCTTCTGGATTTGGTTATAGTTGGGGAGTGCCAACCCGAGGGTGAGTGGCGGGTTCTTCTTACACCAATCATTTTAATAAAAATAGTTCCGCTATCAATCCGCAAGGCTCTCCGCAATAATTAAGGCCCCCACACCCGAATCTATAAACGTCTCTAAACTTTTTCAACATGTCTTTTGTATGAATTTTGCAATTTGTTATATTGGTTTCTGTGACCATTAGATAAATTTGGCTGACTGTGCAGTTTATCGATAGAAGCGCTATAGCATGCGCTAGAATGAGATGTAAAAACTAAGCGGATGTTATTGGTAGATTTATCATAGATCCGCTTTGCTCTAGTAGCCTCCACGACCCAATTCTGGCACATTCTTTCAAGCTGTTATTTAAAACTAATTATGTACAGATACAAAGAATCGCAATGATACCCATTAAATCTTTTGTAAATATTTTTCATTAGGTATGGTAATGCTAAATGCTTCAAGATGCATGGACTGGGAAATTAAAAAAAATGAAAAATTTAATTCTAAGGCAACATTTTCCAATTCATACTGACTTTACCTTGATATCAATAGTAAATTGTAGTTAACGATAATGTAGACTAATTGTTTGGTTTGTATTGTAATTAATTGCAAAATGCTGCCTGAAGGAACTATATTATACTCGTAGATCGACCGCCATAATTATGGCTCTCCTGATGATGGATGGATTGCGATGCGGCGAAGATTTATTCATGAATCAGCCAGTTTGAAAGCCGCTCTGTCTATCGAGAAGGCCATGTTTATTTATGACGGTCGATCTCTAGGAACGTGTCCCTAATATATGTCTTGTATGTCCAACAGTGTACCCCCAGAAACAGCAGTACGCGTACGCCGGGTACCCACCGCCGCAAGCGTACCCGGGCCCCTACTACCACGGCTCGCAGTACGGCCCCTACAACTACTGAGCATGCGACCAGATGAGGGACCTCGTGGCGGCGCACTTCGCCAACGCCCCCGCCCCCCAGGCACCCGCGCGCAACCCCTCCCCCGAACACACCCAACAACCCTCCACATCCTCACTAGAAACATACAACTCCCACCGCAAGATTAAACGACCCAAACTCGGGGACAGAAAAGTCTACCGACCCGTCCGACGACACACGCTCTCCCGAATAGACGAGACTCCTCCTACGTCGAGGACGAGATCCAAAAGCCTGCAGAACTCCACCGATTTTGCATCAACGCGACCGATACTCCGATCTCGGTCCAACATATCCGCGGATACCAGTCGGAGCGTGCCGGTCTGCAATCAGAGTCAGGAAATAGAAAACCAAGTAGAAAGCAGCAGTCCTCAGTACGCCGAGCCGAAAGAATACGATTCGGCTTCGTCGTACGAGAGACACGAAGACCGGCCGCTTTCGATGACGGATCTGCCGATCATGGTTCCCATAGACCCCGTCACGGGAGCGTACATCCCCTACCCGGAGTATACGTACTACCACGACGACAGCTGCAGGCTCAACCGGTTGAGGTGGAAGTACAACAAAAAGAGGAAACTGTCTTCCAAAAACAATTTGTATTTAGCGTTCATGTATTGAATTCAGCGCGGGTGTAGGTGTAAGTATACGGAATAAAAATAATGAAACAATGGTTTTGAGTTTCGAGATAATGCCGTTACAGTGTATGACGCCACAACCTATAGTGAATTTTAATGTCTGCTGTTTTTAGAAACATTCATACACTGTCTTTTCAATGGGTGGCCCGAATCTGGTTGATTGAGTAATAAAACTGTTACTATTGGCACATTTTACGGCTGCGGCAGGGGTCGTTCGGCTTTTCCCATCCGCTGAGAGGAACGACCGACTCGCCCAGCTCCTGAGCACGGCCTTACGAAACTCTTACACCACTTGTCTTCGAAACTTGCGTGATCGTGATGTTTCACTTCGAACAAACGTCTCTGTACGAATTTTAGTTAATAATTTAACAAGGTGTACTTTTATCTGAAATAAGTATCGTAATTTAGGAGTAAGTAGCGTCCACGACTCCGCCATAAGTATATCGCAATTCAAACAAAATATTTTAGTATTTAAATAAGATATTTTTGTAATATCTATTGTAATAAATATAAATGGATGATCGAAGGTGATTTATCGGAGATTTGTAATACACATTTAATACGTATGTAGATATAACAACAATAAAAAAAATTTATGAACATTGGAATATTGTGCCTTCTGACGTAAACAAATGCTCATTTTATTGAAGTTTAGTATAAAAAATATGTAATGTAACTTATAATAATAAGATTTACGATGTATTTAGTTCAATGTTTACTTTATCTTTTATTGCTATCTTCGAAATGTAATTCTGAATATAAGAAATAGTATTTATTTGCAACTATTTCAATGTTTTCCATATACCTGTTTACTATCTTAGGTACATAAAATATGACTGAGGATCGAGATCCGTCCTTCGTACGTGATATAAGTACACTAATTTCTCGAAATTTCTAATATGTTGTATGTATTTAAATAATCGTTTAGTCATATTCATATCATGCGAGGTACTGAACCAATTAGTTAGTTTCTCGGAACTTTTGTAAATTAATTAATTTTAGGATTAATTCGGGTACGCTGTATTAGTTTTCTGGAATTATTTCCATTTGAAAATGTATTTAAAATTTCTAAAATAAAAATTAAAAAATTACATATTATTCTTCATTTTTGTCCTCTATACCTTTTGGCCAGGAGATAATTGCAATATAATCATAAATCTTTGGTAAAATAAAATACTTTTTTTTTATAAATTTATTATATTTAAAATCTTTGTACAAAAAATATTTAATATGGCGATGTTGGACGTAACACACTGGATGGAATGTTTATTTAATCTATCACATTTTATGAGCATAATTATTTCATGTTACCACACTTCAAAAATACACAAATGAAAAACACACAAATGCAAGGATTTTTGATTTTATACGCGCAAGAACAAAAATGCAACCAGGTGAATTAACCCAGGTTAAATAGGTAAACTACACGAAAACTGTTGGCCCTTATGCTCGTACTACACGACGACGGTTCCAGTATCGGTCGGTTCCATGGAACCAACCGGTGCTTCGTATAAACTCAAACAAAAAATGCGCTGTCGACTACACGTACAACGGTTCCACTTGGAACCGGCCTGCTCGGTTCCTGAACCGTGTGGGCCGGTTCCACTTGGAACCGGCCTGCTCGGTTCCTGAACCGTGTGGGCGGGGCTTGAGTGCAACGCATGAGTTTGAATGCAGTCGACTACACGGCCGGTAACGGTTCCTGAACCGAACCGTCGCTGGAACCGTCGTCGTGTAGTCCCAGCCTTAGGCGGTATTTTACATCGGTTTATTTAGGTTCCCTGGTTTTTAAAATAGAAGAGCTTATAATAACACTGATACGAGTAATGTATTAGTCAATCAGTTGTATTGTGTCTATAAATAACGATGTTGCATGCACGACCATCAGATTATACTCAATTTTTTAATTTCCTGCTATCTCACACAATTAACAGTCAAATTTTAAGACAATTTTGAGGAAACACACAATTTATTGATGAAAATTTATCAAAATAATGTATAATTTTGCATTTTAATGCCAAAATTTGATCACTTTTTGTACAAAAATATGTATTTCATACAAATGAATCACATTTTAGGTGCTGCCAGTGTGACGGGTATCTGCAGTTAAAAAATGGAGTTTAGTTTAATACGAGAGAATCGGGATGTAAGGGGGGTCACCAACATCTAGACCTCCAAATGTCAAACTCACCTGCACGTGGTGCATCCTGCCAATTAACGAACGAGTCCCTGGCGACCGACTAGGGGCGGTATAACCACTCAAATTATGGCTGGGTCAAAATACCAGAAGCACGATGACGGGCAGCAGCGTCATCGGGGCAAGCGACCCGGCTACTGCGATCGCCAACCCGCAGGCCTAGCGTGGCGATTATGGCATCACCTCCTATGGACAGCGCAAAAAGAAAACGGCCCCCAGTTCCCGGCCGCCCCACTATTCCTGGTCACGGTGGCGGCCATGGTAGCGACGATCTGCGTAAGGTGGCTGGCAGCGACTGGATGAGAAGAGCCGAAGATCGGGCTCAATGGCGCACCCTGGGAGAGGCCTATGTCCAGCAGTGGACTAGAATAGGCTGCTGATGATGATGATGATGAAAGAATCGAGAAAATGTCAAATATGCGCCAAATTTCTGTAATTTTTGGAAAATTTCTTAAAATTCCACAAAACCAATAAACCAAATCTCTGCACTTAGCGGCCTTCTCTCGGCAGCAGAAAGAATGGTATGTAAGAGAGAGTGAGAGCGTCAGAAAAGGGCGTCGATTCCGAAGGGGCCACTAAATATAATTAAAATTAAACTGTCACGCTCACTCATATATACAAAATTGTGTAGAAGCTAAGGGTGATGTTTCATTCGTTTAGCGATTTACACGCCAGAATCGGTGCCTATGTCGTTTTCAGGTCTTTCCCCGTTTCTATTTCCGTTACATCACTCTCAGTTAAGTACTGACTCAAATAATGAAAAGGCTGCCAAGTCAGTGATGACCCCAAATATAACGATACAAATTGCCAGCATTAAATAATCGATATGATATGGTCGTGCAAGCACAATGGTATGACGCTGGTTTTACAATAGCGTGATGGTAAAAATAGCACCCAATTTTTAGATTTTAAACATATAATATTGCTTTTGTGAAATCCACCAATCAGCACTGGGCCCGCTCGGTGGATCATGGCCCGTACCCCCTTGTGCAAAGGGAGGCCTGTGCCCCAACAGTGGGGACATTAATAGGCCGACGATGATGAATATTGCTTTAATAATATATCACAATTACCTCACCACAGTATAAATTCTTCAAAATTACCAGTGATACTTTACTCTCACATCTATATAGCGGTGTCGACCATAGCCCCTGGATGGGACAAAGCCTGTTTCCTTTCCTGAACAGCTGTGACCAGTTTCCTGTACGGTCCAAGTGGTAGACCTAAGCTCTTCATATCGCTTTCAGTGAGCATCATTAGGGCATCCAGGTCTATTTGCTCGTCTTTGAACTTCTGCACGTATTGCGAGAGGCCCCAGGCGGTGAGGAAACGTTCCAAGGATGCGTAACCGGATTCTTCAGCTTCGGCTTCTTCGTCGGATGTCACTGTTGAGCTCTCTGAAACGAATGGTAGGGAATTGAAATGAATGTAATAAGAAATAAAAATAAGATTCAGTCTGGTTTCATTACACAGTTCCCTAGATGAACGTACCTACTCCATATTTATTCGCTAATACGTCTTACTAAGACCGATGTTAGGAATGATTTTAAAATTGGTACGAATTAAGAATTTTGGACAAAGCCGGATAAAATAAGAATGCGGCATGATTAGACTTAAAAAATATACTGTTGAAGATGTGTAAACGAAACCGATTGTAATTAATAAAATACAGTAAAAACCCGTGAAACAGTATATTATTTAAGTCTAATCATGTACTACAAGTTTCACCAAGTACCAACAGCCGCAAGTATTAACCAAGAAAGCGGCATGTTCCACGATTACCGAAGGCAATCAGTGAAAACAAAAACACAACCAGTGAAAGTGATCATAGTAACCGAATGTGGATTGTAATTTTGAACTATTTCCTAACAGGAAATGGTTTCAAACCTGTTACGAATTGAGAATTGTATCGATTTTGGGATGAGTTTTTGATTTATTCTGGATTTTCTGGGGTAAATAAAGAATAGTGTGTTAGCACACCCACCCGATCGACAGTTTCTTACTACACCAAATCGATCTGACCGATTGCTCGATTATGATAAAATTGGCTCTCGCGTGGTCGATCGACCATCGATCGATTGTTTTATCGAGCAGCCAAGCTACCATATCAATCGATCGACATCGGTCGGGTATGTGGCATGGTAACACTATTACCGGAATGCGGTGTGTTCCAGTCCGCAGGTTGGTAGGCATGTCGTGCGAGGGAGCCCGCCGAGCCGATAGACAAGTCCTCGCCCGCGGCGCCCGGGCCGCCCGGGCCACCCGCGCTGGCCGGCAGGACTCCCAGCGTGGCCGTTATGGAGCGTCTGTAGAATAACGAGAACCTCTATTTAGTTTTTTAATCTTGTGTGTTTTGCAATAACAAGAGAATTATGTCACGTGAATGTCACAGAAACATGCAATCTTCAAAGACCTTTGCATTCAAAAATGATTAAGTAATAAAATTTTGGGACTGGTAATTTTGGGAAATGGACATTCTACACCCAAACGCATAAGACCTCACGAAGTTTTCCTTTCCTACCCTGACCAGGAATATAAAAACTTTGTCAAGAGGCCCTTAGTAGTTTTATAATCTATGTTATGGAGCTCGCTATGACAACAAAAATAGTACCATTTAATTGTGGCGTTATTTGTGGCGTAGTTGTAGCAATATGGCGTTGGTTTTTATATTCCTGATCTGGTAAAAATAATACAATAAATAGGTAGATAAATTGATTTATTCCAGATTGGTCCCAAAAAATCATCCTAATTCAACTTTCTGGACATTAAATGGATATTATCCTCACCTGAAGGCGACGCTCCCGAAGCCTGGCCTGTCGAATATACTGGCGCGCTCTTGCAGCATAACTTCCTGTCCAATGCCGCCGTCTGCTGCGGTCGGCAGGGTGAAGTCTGGCTGACTTGCTGACCTGAGAAGGTCATTTTCTGTTAGCTGTGCAAAGGGTTCCATGCAAAAATAAATAAGTTAGGTATTATGAATATTGTGTTAGGAAGGCAGCTAAAGCTGGTTACAATGCCGCCGTCTGCTGCGGTCGGCAGGGCGAGTCTGGCTGACTTGCTGACCTGAGAAGGTCATTCTCTGTTAACTGTGCAAAGGGTTCCATACAAGAATTTTTAAATTAGGTATTATTAATATTGTGTTAGGAAGGCAGCTAAAGCTGATTGGACTTTTCTTCAAGTTTCGTAAGTGGCTGTCAAATCTGTTCTTCAATTTGTTTATAATTTCAGAATTCAAAACTAGTTAAGGTAGGGCCGTGATGATGGTCAAATAGGAGGTGATGTTTTGGCAGTGTTTTGGTCGTATTCTGTACATATTGTGCGTAGTGTCTCCTTCAAGTTTATTATAAAGAAAGTTATCAGTTTATCTGTGTGAAGTTATTGAGAATTTTGCGGGTTTCTATTAGGTCACCTCCATAGGGAACAATAATAATGTTCACTTCTAATCTCGTCGCTGTTTCCGTGTCAGTAAATTCAATGTTCCAATATCTACTCATAATCTAAGCCAGTCTAAGCTCTTTAAACCTATAGGTAGCTTTGTGGATCTCCTTTAAATCCTCTTTAGAAATATATTGGTTATAAACTAAATCTAGCGCGACAGTGTTCACTATTATATTTTTCTATCGTTTCTGGGACACCTACAAATACTGTGTTATCTTCTCCTCCTTCACAATCGACCTTGACAGGTCATGATGGGCGATTAGAGGCTCGCATGATCATGTAAAGTACATGGCCATGCCCGGTTTTGATCGGCGACAATCGGATAGCCGTCGGTTTTAATAAGGAGTAATCAACAAAGGAATGCGTGCGGTAGATCGTGCGCGTGTCCACACGATCGCCCATCATCTCTGATCATGAAGAGGAGCCATAAAACTTTACCTTGTCAGCGATGCCTCACCCGAGTCTTGTGTATCAGTGAACACGTCGGAAACGTACCCACGTTGACCCACGTACATCACTTCAGTTCAGAGTAGCGACGTTATCCGCTCTTAAAGAACATCCTGTTGTTTTTACTCAATAGTTACCTTGTCAGCGACGCCTGGCCCGAGTCTTGTGTTTCAGTGAACATTTCGCTGCTGAGGGCCCGCGCCAAATATACCGCGACGTTATCCGCTCTTCTTTAAGATCTTCTTGTTGTTTTTACTCTATGGTTACCTTGTCAGTGACGCCTTCCGCGAGTCTTCTGTCTCAGTGAACACGTCGGCGACGGCGCCGCGCTGCTGAGGGCCCGCGCCGAACGTACCCACGTACATCACTTCAGAGTCGCGACGTAACCCGCTCAGTGACGTCACAGAACGACGACCTGTGGTTTCTACTTCGCCTACCTGAGAAATTTAACGTGACTCTTAGAAAACTGTCAGGACTTTTTTTATTGACCACTAAACTCACATTTGACCTCAATCTCGCCTGATGGTAAGCGATGAATGAGGTCGACAATGGAGCATGTGGATTCAGTAGTTGATCTTAAGTTTGTAGGTTTCGACCGATTTGTCAAGTCCTAATCTGTTTTTATTTTATTTTATTAATCTAAGACTATCTTTGTATAGTGTAAACGTTTCTTTTTCATTGAAAACACAAAAGGAGACTAGAATATAACAAACATTTTAGTCGGTTTAAGAACTGTCCTCTTCTTCTTTCCGAACCACTCATAACAAGCTGGATATCACCGATAATCCTCTAAACAGTGGCTGCTTGAAGGATATGGAAACGGCTGCTCAAGCAGTGTTACACTGCTCAACAGTGGCAGACCAACAACGGGGCACATATCCTCAGTGAATCAAGAAGGTTCCCTAAAGCCTGTGAACACGAGGAAATACCCGTCCTAAGAGCCTTTGAGCTTCTGGGCGGATATGGGTTGGCTGGAAATCTAACAAACGCACGCATAAAGGAAAACTTACGTATCTAAATGGGGAAACAGGAGGCCAACAACCAACCTAACCTAAGATACCTCCGAACCAACCACTGACATTCGCCGTCGATTGGATAAAATGCAATCTCTTGTATCGTAACATCACCCATACCTTGAAGTCATCAGCCGGCCCATTTCTCCCGATAGTTCCATTGCGCATTTTGCTGGCGAGCGCTTTTCTGTGCACGGCGCCTTTACCGCGAGGTCCCGAACTCACTGTGCCCACTAGTGCACTAAATGTGGGTCGTGGTTGGTCGTCCGCTAAGAGATTTCCTGAAAAGAGATTAGTTTGATTTACCATACTCGTACCATTTATTGCTTTTCATGTGTAACAATTGGTCTTAAAATATATATTACATGATAAATATGATCATACATGAAACCCTTTAATTATTTTTTTTCGGGGGGAAACGCTAATGCTTACCTCTTCGCCGCATGGGGGAGACGAAGAGGTTATGCCGGACTTTTACCGGCCAAAAACCCCCCCGGTGTTCCTGCGCACCGCCTGACGGCGAAGCCACCGGAACGCTTGCGCATAACTTCCGCGACTTCGCCAGCGGGTGTCCGTATTACGGACCCAAATCTGGGGACTCACCCCATTCGGCTTGTGGTGGCGTGCCGGAACACGGGCACGCGAGACCAACTCGAGGACCTGTTATCAGGCAATGGACTCCCCGTGTCCACTGCCCGGAGGCATCATACATGAAACCCTGAGTAGGGCACCGCAATATACAATAAGAGGATTATAATAAATTATAATAGTAATAAATGCTAACGGGATACATTAAATATAATTGATTTTATAATTAGATATTGTTTTTATCATCAAAAACTCCTGCAGTGAATAGAATAACTTTAATCTTTTATTGAATATTGAGTCTTTTAATTCAATGTCGATGATTTGTGAAATTTTGTTATATATTTTTATAGACATAACGAACGGTCCAGAACTGTGTAGACTTAATTATTATTTATGCTTCAAGAAGATAGTAATCTTCTCCAATCCATAGTATATTCGACTGGTAGTTTATTCAGAGAATATAAAATTCCAGATCTAGGTGTAGTGCCCAGGCACTCTTGCTGTGATTTTATCATATCACGATTTTATAGGAATTCTTACCTCGTATGAGTTAACGGAAATGAGATAAGTTTCATTGATGCTTAACTCGTATGAGATAAGCATCAATCAAACTTATCTCTTTTCCTGTTAAGAATTCCGTGGTGAAAAGTAAAATTTATTATTATGAATTGTTTGGACTTGCAAATAATCCTTTTTTTGAACCCAATTTCCTTTCACCCTCGGCCATAAACTGCAAGAAAAGGACACTTACGAACGTGTTTCTAACCACCCGCCGAGCCTCAATGAACATGCGAGTTTCTACGTCGCCGTCACGAGATTCGTACGACACTTATTAATTACCTTGGCTGTTGGATCTGTTCATCTTCTGCCTGAGCGCCGTCAGCACTGTGCTAGGTCGGTGCGGCATGGGGGTCACATCGTCAGAGTACCCCTGCTCCCATTCCTTCGCCAGCTTCTTTAACTCTTTCTGCGCCATCAGCTCCGCTTTGCTCTGACGCTTGTTGTAATCCTTCTGCGATTTGTCATGGTCTTTCTTCGCTTTTTCTTTTAAGGATTTGGATTTCTTTCTGAAAGTTTTTGCAATAGAATGATTAACGTTGATAGAAAAAGAATCACGATGATGGCAGTAATCAAACTATGGTGCAAGTAAAATTCAGCGTGCTATTGGCGAAACTAAATGCTTAACGCTCGAAATTCCTAGTCGACTTTATATTTAGTAACTGCCGTGCCGAATTGCTACTAATTAATTATTCATTAGGTAATACAGTTGAGTTAATTGCACGGTATGGAGACAGCAGTTAACTCCATAGAGTTCAATTTTTCTTTCTCTAACTCTCTAATTAAATTATAATATAATATGATTAACATTTGACATTATTGCATAGAATATATTATATGTACATACGAGGTAAGGTCCGAGAGTTTCCGGCCTGACAAAGTAAAAGGACACTCAGGGTCATGAAACTATTTTTATTTTTCAATATAGTCTCCATCTATTTCAACACATTTTTCGGATCGTTTAATTAGCATTTCTATCCCAGTATAAAAATAGTCAGAAGTTTTGTCTTATTCTATGCAATAATGTCAAAATCAGAGATCTATTCGTTTTTATGTATTGTGCAACGCAATACCTTTACAGACAAGAGAGCATTACCTAATATCTGAAGGAAAGATCGCGTGCCCTATAAGGAGACTATTTTTTCTCTCACCCTAGATTGTTGATCTACCGTCACAAAATACTGTCAAAACACTCACTTGTCATTATTTTCCAATTTAGCCGTCGCCGTGTCCAAATACCTAAGGATGTCGTCCCTCCCATTGATGGCAGCTAACTCCTGAGCACTATGACCGTCTACGTCCATCGCGTAGACGTTGGCGCCGAAGTTGACGAGGAAAGTAACGCATTCTTTGTGGCCTCGGGCGGCTGCTAGGTGGAGAGCCGTGTTGCCGAAGTAGTCTGCTTTATCAGGCTCGCCTCTGTAACCGAAAGCCTCACCATCAGTTTTGACAGGGATCCCTGTCTTCCTATTCAGAATGGGCGGTACCGCAACGGCGGGTGTCGATACAATTGCAATCGGCCAACTGTAAATACATACGGGGTTTTCTGCCAAAAAGTGTAGACACGATCAGCATCGTGCTTCGGGGTGTTTTTTACATCACTGCTGTCAAACATGCCTCGTCTTGCTTTGTAATTGAAGTAGGTTTGAATCGGTATAGGTTGAATTATTATGTTGTAACCACAGACATGTAGTTGTAACTTACAACTTGTAAGAGATTAAGTAATACTTAATCATAATCGTAAACATTACGTTAGCATGTTTTTATGTTCCGTATATGTATTGTGCTTAATTTCCAGGTTTTAAAACATTTGAGCAGCATTACACATTTTTACGCGGTAATAATGGTTATTACTCTCGTAAAGTTGGTAATATTGCTTAATTTGTAACTTAACACATGAAGTGTTTATTACTTCATGGCTGTGCTTAGAAATGAAAGTGAACATCGGTAATATCTTAATTTTAGTTAAGTAGTATTTATTATATATTGACCTATTTTTTAATATACAGTATTTATTTTCAAGTTCGATAGCCAAGACATTTACCAAAGAAGATAAGTTATTCATAAGTAAAACAGTCTCGAATACTTTATTGGCATACACACCTTCCGAAATATTATAGGTAGGTATTCCTTATGGCTTTAAGAAAATACATAAAACCTAGGAAGTCACATTAATTCCTACAAGCAAATTATAAGCATTCATTAAATGATTATAGCTAATGATCAGTATCGCGTAAGCCTCAGATTACAAAACAAAGTGTGAGAGATAGATTGAAAAACGATACATAGCCTTTGATGTTATCTAATTAGACTCAGCTGCAATGTGGGTGAGGTTTAAATACTTAGTATGTTTCTTTCCAAGTTCCACATTATATAAATTACACTTTCCAACATCGTCACAGAGATATTAGCCGGGACAAACTACATACTTATGGTTACCTACTTAGAATAATTAGTAATCGGACTAGAAACGAGGATTTTTCGGAAGTACTCGTAAGAAAAATATTTTTTGTCTGCTGAAGCTTTATAGGAAAGAAGTTCGCGATTCCGAAGTCAGTAAACTTCTTTCCTTCAAGACTAAACCTATAAGTAGGTACCTTTATTAGAAATAAGTCTAGTCATAAAACATGCATGTTTGAGTGAAATATACTCCGGAAAGTAATCTTATCAAACAATATGTAGCTAGGTATAGGTAAAGCACAAAACGATAAAGAAAAATGACGAATGTTAGTATTTCAATCACCGATCAAATGTTATCAATCTATTGTTGTATGGACATAATATACTGTCAAGAACCATAAGCTCAATTTTCTATTGTTATGTGTATCTACGTAATTAATTGCACTTCAATTGATGGCGTTAAAAACTGAATAGGTTGAGTCACGCCTGAAGTCTTATGACCCTTTCATAATTTATATTTTTTACCGGTGGAAGAATACGAGTATGTGGGAGAAAAATATTTTTGCTGCTGGAGGCCTGGAGCTAGGTGTGTTTACTATAAACGCTGGTAGTGGTAGGGAGTTATTTTCGATTTGGGCTCAGTTCATACTAAATTCTCAAATCGTACTAGTTTTAAAAATATTACTGGCCCGTAGAAAAATCGTAGAAATTTTAAGAATTCGAATCACGCTGTTTCTATAAAAACAGATCTATTTATTCGATATTTTGTGCACCACCAGCTATGGCGCCAATTCGGAATACTTATCGTGTATTTTAAATTCGGCACGAGTCCAGAATACACGTTATATTCAGATACGTTCCACTCTAAATCGACAAAATATAGCTTATCATAATAAAGTGCATAATCAATCCGCTTATCGGCTTCTGTATTACACATTTTCAGAATTAACTTCTGCGTCTTCTATACTCACCCTCGCCCACACAATAGCCGCAAAGCCTCGATGTGCCCCTCAAAGGCCGCCCAGAGTGTAGGCGTCATCCCGGACTCATCTTTGTTGTTGCACTCCTTTCTCGTAGCTTCCCGTAACACTTCCAGGAGGCCATCTTTTGCCGCTCTGTAATTGTGAGATTAAGAATTAATAAAAGTTTAAGACATGCGCGTATGTTCTTCCGGCACTATAGCAAAGATCATAACCTCGGGTATATTATAAGCACTTTCCCATTCAGGATTCAAATCCGGACTGCACAATCAGACCAACTAACTATGCCATCGTCAAACTACGTATACGCGGGAGTTTTTTGCATAAATTACTGAAAACACCATTGCGAATTAGAAACTTCCTGTTTACAGTGATCATTTAGTTAACTTTTTAATCACCAATATAACCTGTTTATGATTTATCAGTTTAAAGAATGTATTATTGATAAGGTAATCACTTAAAAGCGTTCTTGGTTTGCATTATAAGTGCCTGCAAATAATTATCGATAGATGTTTGGCGCAGATAACGATTATATCAAGTTGAATTTGAATAAGTGATAATTTAAAGGGCGTATACAAAGTAAATAGAACATTTTATTGCAATACAGTATTATATTATACTATTGTATTGTATTTTGTATTCAAAATACAATTCTAAATTTTATTGTTAGCAAATAATTGTTCTCTCTCTCTCTAATCATTCGTTTCAGTCACTGATGAGGATGAAAACCCGTTTTGGTAGATTTAATGAAGTGGTTTGCTATTGCTTTCCCCATTACACACATTCGTCCTCACTGGTTCTGGTTATCTCAGTGTGCAAGTTTCCTTGCGATGTTTTCCCTCGCTCGCCGATCGAGTCGATTTTGTTCAAATACAAAGTATGTAAGTACATTTCCTAGTAAGTTAAGTAAGTTTCCTATTCTGTAGAAAGACTTGCTTCAATACTATAGTAACATGCAATACTTGCTATTGAGTTATTTGTAAATACTACAGCTGTAGGTATACCAACAAATAACTCAATAGCCAGTATTGCGTGACCACGAAATACCTTTAAAATAGGAATGAGTTAAGGACAGAAGAATGATGAACCCGGAATAAATCTATCATGAAGGAACGAATGTGCGCCCGCCCCTAACGAGGGAGACAATTTTTTCTTTCATCCAAGGAAATCGTACTAAAAGAGATATAAAATAAATGAAGCCTCGCAATCTATGAGTCTCTAGATCAGTAGCGAGAGCAATTAACCGCTGGAGAGTGAAAGTCAGTTCATTGTGACAATGTAGGGTACGATAGGCTTCACTTTCTTACACTTCCGCAAAAGTTGCATCATTGGTGGGTTGGATGATAATGATATACTGCTGAATCATTCTAGCTATAACTTATTGTTGCAAAACCAACATGACTGACAATAAATTAAGGCTAAAGTGGCTAATGCTGCTTTTCCAGTAGAGATTTTTAACATTATTCCAGTAGACTACCACTACTGAAATTGAAATGAAATTGAATGAATTGAAATTGGTCAAAAGTGCTTTTTGGCATTGCATTGAACTGCACTTTGGCGGTTACCTTGGCAACCTGGCAGCCCTACCGTTACCGGTATGGCTGATAAGAACTTGGTAAGGGAATTAGACCTCAAAGTAATACAGCAAAAGAACTGGAATTGCCTGAAAGGTTCCGGCGCCATGAGTAACCCTCAACGAGCTTGTGCGAGCAACCGTGAAGATGCCGGGTGCCATATGACAATGGACAGGGTAATTTTAGACGAGGTTAGTAACCGGATAAACTATCGCAAGTGAATCAATAAATGAATATGGTTACGAGGTATGTAATTTTGTTACCCAGATAGAGACCCATTCTGTCGATTACTGTTTCATAAGCGGGTCTTAGCTGTATATTCAAGATTCATCGGAAATTAAGATGTAGGTCACCTATTGTGAGCTACCTCCGTCAAATTTATCTAACATAAACTGGCATCAGACTACACGTCGGACTTTCTGCTCTCCTGTGAGAGAGTGAGATATCCATCGCAACCTTCCTAACTTTAAGATGGTCATGTAAAATGGTGGAAACTGCCTGTGATCCATTCTTCAGTTCATCCTGAATCTCGCGCTTGGTAATGTTGCGACACTCCTTTATTAGCCACTCTACACTGATGACGTTTTCTTGAGTGACTGCCGTTGGCGGTCGGCCCGGTCTAAGGTCAATAGGCGATGGTGGCAAGTGATGGATGGATGGCCAATTCCCCAAAAGCACTTAATAAATTATCATGTGAAGATATGTTAACTCTCGTTAAAAATCATAATAGATCATAGCACGAAATGCTTCCCGCGTTACCATCATCGTAGCGATTGAAAAGTGATGGACACGTTCTTTTTTAACAATTTCTTAAAAAATGACTAAAGTTCGCCAGCCTGTGATATTTGGCCAAGGAGTATGTAATAAAATTTGCCTCCAAGGGATAATAAAAGTAAAACAATGAGGTTGATAACAAGCCGTTGACTAACAATTTTTGGATCGCCCCTCGTATTTGGGATGGGGCGCATGTAGCGGGAATATTTCATACATAACCGACTGTTCCATTTTTTAGTTCAAAGATCTTTGGGTTTGTTCAGTTGGCTCAGCTATTCGAAGTGTATTTAGGATCCGCCAACAAGAAATACCTTACTCCCTGTCCTGCGCAATTTTGTAATCTCCTGACTACAATAATAAATCAAGATAGAACGGTGACGCCGGCGAGCTACCATAGGAATCGCGCGTGTCAACATTTTCATAGGCCACGCCCCAAAAGTGTCGTTATTACGAAGGAAATACCTCCTTTTGATCGATTCACTGTCGTACCTGTTGTTCTTGTAGTTACAAACCGCATAATAAGGCATTTTAGCACAGCCGCTCTGATCGGTCGGTCGCGTCGAAAAATAGGCGCGGAATGAATAAAATCTTGCAGTATATTACAAGATTGAGACATTGCCCACTTCAGTGTTCTATCTTGAATTATTTCTGTGCTCCTGACACTTGACAGCCTTTCATATCGAAAGTAAACCGGAGCATTGTTTTGTAATTCATAATGTAACACGAGGTAAATACCTACTAGTAATTCGTACTTACTCGTTATTGAAAAAAACTAAAATAGGAAATTCAATACTCCTGTAATATAAGTAGTATATTTGGCGGACGAGTGAATGGGCGAATTTTTGTTTTAACGACTGTGGATGGGAAAGTGAAATAGACCCGCCGTAACTTGCTATGGCTTTCAACTACAGAGCTAAATATGAACTGAAGAATGGCTTTTAGTACGGAAACCTACCTGGGTTTCCTGGGTTTACGATTAGATAATTATTATAATAGTCGAGTGCGTACCAGTGTCACGGAAGTTATTCAGATCCAGAGGAGACACGCTTGGCGTACTGTCAAATTAGTTCAATGTCCCTAAATAGGGATTCACATATTGTTTGTAGTACGAATAGGTACTGGGTATGGTGAGATGATTGAACTAAGTATGCAAGAACTTTTATATTATAAATACACCTTTATAGTAGGTACTCGTACCTACTAATAAGTACTACGTAGGTACGTACTAAGCAATAAATGGTATGAGTATGAGTATGAGTACCTATAGTGAAACCGCGTAACAGGCGTATCGCCGGCGGGACAAGAGGAGCGAGGGGCGGGACGACAGAGGGCGAACCCATACCTATAAAATCCTTATGGGGCGCGAGACTCGACTCGCCCTGACCATTTTTAGTACTTTTTCTGATTTCAGTAAATTAAGCCCCCCGTTTTTCTAGATCTTCCCTGCATTATACCTAGGTAGGTAGAGTGCACGTCAATCTTTATGGCGTATCTGAATATAGGCACGAGTCGCATTTCAGCTCATGTTTTAGGTGTTAATGTGGTGAAGAGCTTAGGAGCGTGGCATGTCCTCCTCCATTCCGCGCGGCGGCCTGTACTCATCCCTCGCTCTTCTACACCCCGCTAACACCTAAAAACATGTACTGAACTGAAAAAACTCTCTACTAAACTTGTTACGAACTGGTAACCTAGGTTTAAACACAGGAATGGGACTAGGTATTTAAACTTTTCTACATACTAAGATATTAATTTTCACCTGTGAAAATTAATATTTATTTAGGAATGGGATGATTATACTAGGTACTTACAGAAATTGTTAGACTGGTAGTGCAGTTAGAAACAGGAACCTACATACCTAGGTACCTACTCAAATTATATTAGGTAAAGTAGACATGTTTATGTACCAATCTCATGCTTTTAAAAACGTGGGAACTACCGTTACTTAGAAACAATGTTTCAACAACCACACTATTGGATGCTAGGTAGGTATATCTAGCGAAATTATACAGGAGTTTTAATCTTATCTTTGCAATACTAGCTGGCTGGACAGATAAAAATTCATAGGTACTTACTTGTGAAACCGGTCTGTAGTCATTTTGAAACTTTTCACGATCGAATCGCAGATATGTCCAAAGGTTTAGCTACAGTTTGTTCAACTCATTTTAACCGGATTTGGTTCACTTTTGACACCGCAAAATTGATAAACCGAGAAAGTTTCTGTTTTTTGTCACAATTCACACTTTGGTAGGTTCACAAAAAAAAAGTCGTTACATTCCAATTCACTACACAAACTTTATTTTATTGTTTTTGTTATCTTCTCATAAAAGCGTGCAATAATAAACAAATCACCTGTTTTGTACATTTATTTTATTTTCATCCACGTCAATCACCTGCGTCGGTTGAAGAGCGAATGAGAAAAAAAAGGTAAAGAATACTCACCTCACTCATAATAACATAACACGTTCATTCATTGTTAGCGCAATGACCTGCTAACTAGCGCCATCTATCACGTCAATATGAAAATTATTTAGTTGAAAGTTTTTTTAATATTTCATGGCCTGGAATCAGATTTGTTGAAAGTTTAGCAACAGTGCCATCTAGTAACGCTACCTATTAACTAAATTCGTTTAACACGCCATCTATTATTCGATAGTGGAACAAATTGGACAGCTTAAATACTATGAGCTTTTTCTATGCGATAACAGATGGCAGCACATATATTATTAAAATGCATATACGCTTACGTACTATTTGAACTTGAGCACTACTAAATTATACCTTGTGTATCTTGGTATGCTTTCGGTAAAATACGATATGAGTACTTACTTATTAATAGATCGTATCTGTACCGTAAAACAAAATACACCTACTGGTACATTACTAATTCTATCACCATTTTATTTATCACCTACATTTTAAACTTCACAATACTTACCTACCTATTTGTGGGTACATGTTGGTATCTATGTACATTTTACATACGAGTAAAATATATAAACCAATTCAATGGAAATTGTACAAATCATTTTATTTATCGTCTAATGGATTCTAATAATGGTGAAAAGGTAATTGACAAGTTTTGGTACGATAAAACGGTAATCCATTATCATAATCACAAGCGCCGCAAAAGCTCGGCTAAAAGTGAATTCGTGTTTGGTTATCTCGAGTGACGTTTAATATGGAGACTTATTGAGAATAATTTGTTCGAAATCTAAAAACGTTATTCAATGAAACAAAGGAAGATAGATTTGTGAGAGCTCCAAGTTTCCAAGTCAGCAACAACTGCCAGGTGAGAGAGAGAGAGAGAGTGCATGAGAAGGAAGCTAGCGTCAAAAATGAAGTAAGTAGACCAATTACTTACTTACCATAGACAAATTACTTAGTCTTACTTCATTTTTGACTATGAAAATGAGGTTTAAGGTACTGGCTCGAAACTAGCTTGCTTTCGTGCTAGTTTCGAGCCAATGCTACTAACTAGTATGCTAATGTTGAGAATGAGCTTTGTTCATAACAAAGTGCTTGCCAGCATGCTTAAAACTAGCATGCTCTCCAACATTGAGATAAGCATGTTTTAACCCCCTTCAACCCGCGCCCCAGGTGCTCGAAAATCAACCGGCTTGCGATTTAGTAGCATACTCAAAACTAGCATGTGTGTGGGAGTTGTCGCTGGAGAAGGTTCTACGGTGTTTATTTTAACGCTCAAAAATTGTTTTCAGGTGATTTTGATAGCTAAAATGTACTTTTGTCTAGCAAACGTCAGTAACAGTGACAATGTGTTAAACTCTTAAAATAAACTTCTCGTTAGTGGTTCGTTGTGTAGTTTCACACTGTGATTCTGTAGCGGGAAATGAGAATTCGCTATAGACTAGACCGGTTGAAATTTCCGTCATAACTCCTAGGAGTGTTAAAACGTGTCTACACCACAACATTTTAATGCTCAAAAACTAAAAACTGTTTTAAATAGCTTAATGTTTAGACTGATGGCCTGTGTTGCCAATGCCTTGTTAATTTTTTTTTACAATGAGCATGTGTGTCAGTATCTTTAATCGCGTCGGTGTTTAATTTTTGGTAAACTATACGAAATGGTTATTAATTATTATAGTTAAAAATTAATACAAATTGTGTAAGTTTAAAATCACAAATTACTTCTATAACCCTAGCCTCCACCAACTCTACCTACTCCGCTACCAAGAGAGACTACCATGAATTCATGATCCACCACAGCTGTGATCCACTTTGGGTCGCTGAGCCGGATTATTCTCAGTAGATCCATGGGCCAGATCCATGATGGATCCAGCGGAGTAAGTCCCTACACACCTGTTATTAAACTAACCACATGACAAAAAGTAAAAGAATAAACAATTTAGAACCAAGAAAACAAAATCACAAAGATTACCTATTAGGATTTTTTTTATTGTATAAGAAGAGCAGACGAGCAAACGGTGAACTGATGGTAAGTGATCACCGTCGCACAGAAATCTATTTTTCTGTTTTCTAGATTTCTAAGGGTACCTTTACAGTCCAATTCCGTTTCAAAATCACTGCAGTGTGCTAGAGACGTAATGTTACGAGTATTAATTTTCCAATACCTTTAATACTTTTTTTTTTATTTAATAAGGAGAGCAGACGGGCAAACGGGCCACCTGATGTTAAGTGGTCACCGTCGCCCATAGACATCTCACCTCACTGTATTAATATTAGAGGGTTTTTGATGCAATGCTAACCTCGAGGACTAAGGTGGATTGCCTCATGTGCTGGAAATTACGCTGGCTCTCTTACCCTTCAAACCGAAACACAGAAATTCAAGTATTTCTGCTTAACGGCAGAAATAGATAAGAGGGTGGTAGGTACCACCCCAGGCGATCCTTCACATTAGGATATACCATTACCGAAATTAACTTACCGATGTATCTCTGTGTTTTTTTTTATTATATCTCTATACGTCATAAAGTAACTCTTTCAATACAATACAAGTCACTCGTCCAATATTTGCCATCCATTAGATTAGAGGCATTATCACCTAATGCGTTTTGCTTGTTGCCCTTCAAAGGGTTAACAAGCTGCCGCCAATCTATTTCAAAATATTATAAGTACCACTTAATTCGCTGCACTGTAGCAATTTATGGTAGATTTTTTTATTGTGTATGAACATTGAAGAGCAGACGATGAGTAAACATGCTGCTGGTGGTAAGTTGTCAAGATATCTCGCTTCACAACATTACTAAAGTGTTAACGATGCACTGAAAACTAACCTTGACGACTTAGATGGAGTCATCATCATCATCATCAGCCTATTAATGTCCCCACTGTTGGGGCACAGGCCTCTTCTTGCACAAAGTGGTACGGGCCATTATCCACCGAGCGTGCCCAGTGCTGATTGGTGGATTTCACACGCCTTCTGAAACTTTTTCATTTCCTCAGGCATGCAGGGTTCCTCAGGTTAGGTGGAGTGCCGGAGGGTATGTGACTAATTTTTTTTATTCCATCAATAAACTCCAATGGACATCCTGAAGATGGGTCTAAAATTAGTTTTTCGATATCTCAACTAACATCAAAGATATTAATAGTTAAAGTTAGTAGTGGGGAGATGCTCTGTCCCTTTTTGGCACAACAATCCTTAATATGTAGCCAAGGACCTGCTAGTATGGCGCTACTGAGCAATGACGTCACTCCTCTCTATTGCCATCACTTTCTACCGTCTAATTTATGATTGCCTGTAGCTATTTTAATTTTCAACGAATTACAATTCTGTTTTCACATTTGGTCATCAATTTATGTCTGTTTCTTAGTTTTTAAGAAATGCATTTAGTATTTGATACCTGGAAACTACCGTATTACCATGGCTCAAAACTTAAACTCAAGTACATACCTACTAAACTACCCAACTTCTCTATTACATGACATATGTAGAAAAATATTGTGATGTTTTTCACTCATTCTCGTTACATACTCGTAAGTAGAGTAAGTTGAACCAGAATTCCTATTTCTGGGAATAAATACTTACTATTTATTCCCAGAAATAGGAATTCTGGGTATAAATACTTACCTGCCTACTTTCAATTTATCTCAGAAATCTAATTAGCCGAGTACATTCTCGATAAATCCATAACGAAACAGTGTAATATCGCATAATCCCTTCGAGATGATTGCAGCGTGCGATATATCTTTTTTATACCCGTTTATCGCCCGATAATATAATAATCATATCACGCTGACAATAATGGCATGCCAAATAAAATCTACCTACCCTATATTCCACGTGTCTTTACATATTTCGTAACGGTTTATCCCAAAATATACTTCCACCAAATAGCTATCTTTGAGGTGTTACGCTTTAGGTTCATATTTCGAATGTAGAAGTAGTGAGTTAAATTCTTATTCGATTTTTGAAAAAAGGTGATGTTCCAAAAACAGACGTGAACAAATTGGGTGAAGTCCGGAGCGCGCGGGAAAGCAATATGTTTTTATTTCTTTTTAATTTCCGGTTCGTTTTAATGGCGTCGAAATCAATATAATGGAAGCGGCCATCGTTATTTTCGCATTTTGTGGTTTTGCTCGTTTACCGCCAATTGAGGCTGCTTAAACTGCGCAGTGCGCGATAATGCACGCTGTCATTACCTACTTTAATATCAGTGTTTCAATCGAACGAAACTATCTTACATAATTCATGTTGGTTTTACTTCTCTTTATCGTTATTACTGTTACGTGCACGTCGTTATGAGGCTACTGAAATATTTATTTATATCACGTAATATACGATAAAAGTATCTTTTGGTTACGGAACTTCGTTGAGGTAAAAAAGCCCTTAATGATAGATCTATGCTATGACTCTATTTACATTATGCTGTCCTTATCGACCCTACTATCCAATCGAATTATATTATCTATGACACGAGTTGAAAGCCATAGCAAGCGGGACTATTTCCACAACCATCCACAGCCGCCGCCGTTAAAAAAAAAGCTCGACAATCCGTCTATTGAATATTGTCAATTTATTAATAGGATCTAAAACATAATCATGTATAGTCCTATATTGAAAGGACGATCTGAGAGCAAATAAATAAACAAAACCAAAAGCTGCAAAACTGCGAGTTTTCCAAATGATCCCCCACAAATCACCTCTAAACAAGGGTAGGTAGGTACTTACTAATACAATAAAAAATATAAAAATATCGCGCGCGAACCTTTTAAAATTCCGCCGCGCTCCGAGCGATCCATCGGGTGATTGCGCGGCGCCCGCGGCAGACATCTTGTTTTTTTAGGGGTCTGTGCTCTGCCTTGAATAGGAAGGACCTGTATACCTCGATATGGAACTAAATCAGAACCAGACACCTCGTCGCTTGAACGCTTATAAGTAGATGGTCAAACGAACATTTTCGCAAAAAAATCTGTTCTGATTTCAAAACTGTATCTTTTCACATTCATATTTATTCGGAAAAAATATTAATAATTGGAGAGTGGCTATTTAATATTTATGCACTAGTTAATTTAGTCTAGGGAGTTTTTGCAGTCATTATTACATGTTGTGGAAAGTACCTACTTATTATTTGCCTTCTTATTTTATTTTATGTTGCGTATTTACCAGTTGTAAAGTCTTCAAATCGAATCCATAATGAACAGAAAAATCATATAAAACTTACTTACTTTACTCGATCTGAGGTTTAAATATCGTTGTTCGTTTTTCGGTAGAATAAACGAAAATAAAAAGTAAAAATTAAAAAAAAAAAATTTCTAATACAAGTAAAAAATATCGCTCATTTATCAAAGGTGTAAAAAATAAATTCGTCAATAATTGAACATAAAAATTATCGCTTGCTTAAAACTAAATCCCTAATTTGGCAAGTTTTCACTCAAGAATCATTCAAGAAAAGTGAAGACTCCATGAGTTTTGTGTGAAAACTTGCCAAGTTTCGAGCTAGCGATAATTTTTATGTTTAAACATTGTTACCTACATATTTCTGTAGGTAAATTTGAAGGAACGTTAATAATTGAACTTGGCACAGTTAGATATCCTTTCTTTTAACGGCGAAGTCGACAGACATTCCTTGCACTGAACTTGGCACCTTTTTTCACATTTGTTTTACACAATGGACAGAAATATCACACTTTACTCAATCTGCAGCTTACCGTTGTTCGTTGAATAATTAGTTTTTTCTACCAAAAAAAAGTAATGTCAAATACAAGTAAAAAATACCGCTCATTTATCAAAGGTGTAACAAATAAAATCGTCAATAATTAAGGGCGGAATGGAAAGTGTAATCGACACCGGCCAGTCATCACCGGCCCATCGTTCAGTGTCGAGTGGCCACGTGGCCTCTCAATCAGGACCCGCTTCCGCCACTTAGCACTTTGTACTTTGTGCTAACTTCACGTCTGATGTCTCTTTTTATTTACCTTTGTCACCTGATGGTTTCTGAGAGAGTTCTATACTAAGCAGGTTGGTCTCTTATTATAGGAATAGACAAGCTGTAGAACAACACGTCTTTTTCTACCGGTGTGAAGTTGGCTTCCAAAATCCAGCAGCCACCGATAACCCGGCCAAACAGGGCTTATGTGATGTATGCTCGGGAAAAACTATAAAGTATATTTTATTGAAAAATATTTGAAAAATTGAAAAAAATAATTCCTTTACCACATATTAATTAACATTTCACATTAAACTATAACCTCCACACTAGGCGTTGCCTGTATCGTGGAGATTACATAGATACACACATTATCCACTTTACAAGCTGTGTCAATCAAATATTCAGATTCCAGAATTACAATTTAAGTTAAAGCTTATGAAGTTTATTTTATACTATTAAATTATTATATTAACAAACATTATATTTCGGGCTGAATAAACCTTACAAAAACATACATACAAAATAAAATCTAGGTATAAGTAAAATATAAGTAGAGTAAAACTAAAACTTTGATGCAGGCGTTTGTTAACTCCAGGTGGAGAGAAAATTAATTTTCATCATCGTTTCTCTCTAGCGCAGCGTCGAATTACCACCCCAGTTGTATTGTAATTGTATGTATTCTTACTCAAGAACTGTTTTATTCTATTGATTCTTACACTTATTCTTAGTTCTTATTACTCTTGATGATCAGGGTGAATGGCGTTAGTGTCGTAGGATAGAGCACTTAAGTAATTTTATTTTTATATTGTATTTAATCAACCTTTTTACATACACTAACCATTATCGCCCTGTAAATGAAACTCTAATAACAATAACACGATTACGAAAGAAAGCGGCACTAACGCCTTTAGCAGGTTGTCAGAAAATGCCGCAGAGCGGCGCTGTGCGCTGTGGCGGGCGGAAGTCGTCAGGAAATGGGCTCTAATGGCGGCCGCGCCGGAAGCTACGCCATTACGGCTAGTGCTGCTCAAATAATTACATAAAGTCGGGTATCGTATTTTGCAATAAACACTTCTTCTTAGGGTGAAATGTTACCTAATGTTGGCTTTCATTTTGGACCTAAAGTATAATCGTAGATAGCATGTAGGCACATAGAATCGCTCAAAACTGTTAAGCATAGTAAAAACTAACTCCTCACTTCACTTATTATAGTTTTCACAATTTTTTAAACCGAAAATTTGGTTAAACTACATTATAATTTCAAATTCTAACAGTGAAATGACAGTTCAAAGAAGGTTGCCACAGTGAGTTTTTGTTTGGGTTGCCACTTAATTGTGCTGCAGACTTAGCGTTGGAGGACTCTACACACAGAATACATACATACCTACATTTTTTCACATGTTGTTAATATGGCCATATTGCGGGGAAGACAGAGATAATGGAGTCCAATGATTCTGTCTCTACCATTTAGCATTATTTATAAAGTTATATCTTATGATTGTAGAGCAAGCAAGAGAGGTGTGGCAGGACAGAGCTTCTTGGCGCTCCATTTTCTCTGCCTACTCCGCAAGGGGCATAGCGTGAAGTTATGTATGTATGTACCTAAGTTTCTTAGTAGGTAATTGTTACGAGTTTTCTGGGCTAGGACGAGAACATAGTATAGATGTTGTCTTTCAGCATGCAGCAGCAACTATAAATAACTCGTGCTGACAATTTTCATCCGTCCGCGGCGAAGTTGAGAAGTTCGGCGATAAATCGCGGCAAGTCCAAGTGAAAAGGAGAGAGAGAACCCTCCCCGGTAACGAGTTTCAAATTGGAAAATCTACTTAGAAGCCAACTCCGGGAAACTTACGCTACGCCTTCCTTGTTCTTTTTTCCAATTTTCTACTCTTCGCACCATCTCCAAGCGGGTAGCTGCCTACGTACTTACGTCACAATATAATAGGATCCATAATTCGGCTGTGATTATAACAGGCCAACACCTTGTCGTTTTAACGTATTTGATACATTCATACGAATATCTAGAAATCATAACAAAAACTTATTGCGATAGAGTTCCATAGAGTATAACTTTGTCTTTCATTGTACGTAAGTAATAAATATTAATTGTAAGTATTTAATGGCACAGAAGAACTTTATGGTTCCCTACGTAACATCGAATATGTAGATACGAAAGATCGAATGACGATTGGACGAAGAATACATTTGGGAAAACACCTTTGGTAAGTAAATATAATATAGAACAACGGTTCCTGGAATCGAGAGCATAAACATTGTTAGTATGTATACCTAAATAAGCAAATGTCGCCGCTGGAACGACCTTACTGGCAGCTGTTTCTGGGTTGCTTATTCGAACTGGTTAAAAAGACCAGTGGTTATTTATTTCTAAACTAAGGCTTCTGCATTGTAATTGACCTTAAACCACGTGAACGGCCATCACAGTTAAATTACACGTGTTCATATGACCGCTGCAGTTCCCATCAACACCTACCCACATTTACACAACACAATGTGCTAATGTGAAACACGAGTACCAGCGCACAGATTAAAAAATCATCCAGGATAATAAAGAACTTATCGGCTGTGAGATCTGACGCTGCCTAGCGAATGGAAAAAGGCAAAAAAGGCGGGAATTTGATTCATAATGGCATCAAACATGGCGGCGATGATTGCGATCTAAAGGGAGATAGCGATGGGGTGGAAGCTTTGTCTTGTGGTTGATTACTGTAATAGTAGGCAGTGTGTTAATAAAGTAAACATCTGCTTGGAATTTGTGATTTAAATCGAAAAGTCAACCTACTGCCTAGCCTAGTCTTTCTACAGTCGGAACGTTTTTCAGAAAGATCACGAAAATTTTAGTATAGTTAAACATACCTATATACCTACTTAATTTATGACTAAATGGTAGCGGCTTAAGAATTAAAAATAAAATTGTTAGCTTTAAAATTTTGAGATAAAACCAATCATATTCATACAAATCTATAGTAAACAAAAGCTGTAGATAAACTGCAAAAGCTTTGCACCAAACATGTTATCCTAAAATGTAAATAGAGGGAATCGAAAGGGAATTGGTCAAAGGGTAAGAGCCGCGAAATCACTACGGATTTGGCAACACCAACGAAGCCGCTAGGGCTTTCATCAAAAAACCTCAGGAACCACTTGATTTTAAATTAAGCAGGTAACACCTTTCACCTTAATACCTCATGATCAGATTCACCTAGCGGGCCCAGTGCTGATTGGTGGATTTCACACGCCTTCGGAAACTTTTAATTTCCTCAGACATGCAGGTTTCCTCGCGATGTTTTCCTTCACCGTTAGAGCAGTTGGTAAACGTACGTAAGTCTTCGAAAAAATACGAAAACTCATTGGTACATGGCATTGCATGGTTTCGAACCCGGACCTCCCGCATGGGAGTCCTAGCCACAAGACCACCGACGCTCTTAATACCTCACCTACTGTTATTGTCAGATAAAGCTGGACTGGAAATTATAATAGAGCTTTATAGAGGCTACCACTGTTGCTATTACAATCAGTATTATAAAGATGGTAATGAAAAAATTCCGCACCATGATGCATGGTAATAGAATATTTTCATTACTTTTAAACTTCCAAAATTCACAAAATAAATTCATACAAATTAATATTGCTGATTCTTCAGACAGTTTGTACGTCCACATACTTATCCTCCTCCTCGCGTCGTAATCTTCAATGCTGAGGGTCGTGACCACCTGTAGGTATCACCTTCTGGCGGATGATCTTCCTCCATTTATTTCTGTCCCCGGCGGTGTGGATGGCATCGTGAATTGTAGAGTCAAGGGTGGTGCGGATTTGGTCGGAGCAGCGCATCGGACTACGTCCTCGAGGCCTCTTCCCTTCCATTTTTCCGGTCACAATTAGTTTTTCGAGGTTGTCATTGTCTTTCCTGGCAATGTGACCGAAATATTCGAGAATTCTACGAAGGCACTCGGAGGACAGTCGTGATGATTTTAAGTTCACGTAGAATGGATACGTTGGTACGATGTGCTGTCCACGGAATTCGGAGCATTTTTCTCCAGCACCACATCTCGAAGGCATCAATTCTTATAGAAAAACAAAACTGTTCTAACAAAATTATATTTTTATACCTACAACACCTTATACCACATGTTCTTGACTTTTAACTTATATTTGGAAATGTTTATTCAAAACTAGTTATAAAGTTTTTTTTTGTCTAAGTTTAGTTTTAGCTTTAGTATTATTATAGATATTTAATTTTAATATATTATACAAAATAATAAATTATAATAGTAATAAATGCTAACGAGATAAGTTAGTTATATATTAAGTTATACAATTTGTAAACTGATCGACAACCCTAGTTTAAGAAGAGGTAGACCTTATTTTCAGCACGGATGAAACTCGTCTCACTTTTTTTGCTGTGAAGATAAAGTTCATATTCGAATCTAAACTAAACAAAGTAAATCGAATTCTGAACTTTGTTGTCTTGGAGGAAAAAAGTTCGTTGAAAGAGGACTTACTTTTGTTACACGTAGGTAAGGTGTCATAAATGTTGGCTTTTAGAAAAATGAAGATGTAAAAGTAGCTGCTCTAGGAGCAGTTCTAAGTAGAAAGAAACGTCCTAAGAATACTACCTCTGTTTATTTGTTTATTTACATATTTCATAACAACACTAACAGTTATTTCCAAACGTGTGTTACATGTCAAGTTAGATTATACAACATTGCATTTTATATTGGTACTTTGAAGTAAGGAGGAGGACTCTACTATAACATAAGTATTCTTCCCATTTCTACGTCATATCTCTAGAAATTGATGACACTTCTGGTTTTAAGGAAGTATGTTGCAATTAAACGTTAATTTGTAGACGTTGGACGTAAGGCCATTAAGATGTTTTAGTTTAGATTTTCAGCATTTACTTGTTTCGATCCTACCCAAAACTTAGATTTTCAGCATTTACTTGTTACGATCCTACCCAAAACTTAGATTTTCAGCATTTACTTGTTACGATCCTACCCAAAACTTAGATTTTCAGCATTTACTTGTTACGATCCTACCCAAAACTTAGATTTTCAGCATTTACTTGTTACGATCCTACCCAAAACTTAGATTTTCAGCATTTACTTGTTACGATCCTACCCAAAACTTAGATTTTCAGCATTTACTTGTTTCGATCCTACCCAAAACTTAGATTTTCAGCATTTACTTGTTACGATCCTACCCAAAACTTAGATTTTCAGCATTTACTTGTTACGATCCTACCCAAAACTTAGATTTTCAGCATTTACTTGTTACGATCCTACCCAAAACTTAGAATTCCCTAGAAAAAAACATTGAATTACGAGTACATCGTTAGGACACTAACTTATGGCTATTTACCCAAGTATCTTATCTTATGATAGGGGGAATAACCCAGCGGCACTTCGACCCTTGAGGATCTTTTGTGTCTATTCCATTTACACACTGGTCATCTCAGTGTGCAGGTTTCCTCACGATGTTTTCCTTCACAGTCAGAGCAGTCGGTAAATGTACGTAAGTCTTCGAAAAATACGAAAACTCATTGGTACATGTCATTGCATGGTTTCGAACCCGGACCTCCCACATGGGAGTCCGGCGTCCTAGGCCACCGACGCTCTGTTTACCCAAGTAGGTACGCGAAGCAAAAAAGGAGGCTTATGAGGTTACGACACTGATATGCTACAGTATAGGATCCATAGTATACAGTGCAGTGCAAGAAGACGCTTATTATCGCATATTAACTTCTAGATCCCGTTTTATCCTATAAGCCCTCTTATACGACACCTACCTCCAGGCTATTATTGAGGACAATACAAAGTGTAATAAAATAAACTGGCCGCAATAATTTTTATTGTAAGATGGGCCCTCGAATTATCATTTAGATGGGGTGGCGCGCAATATGGCGCGAATTCGACGACAAAAAATAGATCGACTTTGTACCGCCGACGATTGAGTTCTGAGGGATGACCTTTCTACACGGATATTCGGGGATTTTCGTAATTGTATACGGTTTATGGGGGTGGTTTGGTTTTTGAATAAGAAAGTTTGCACGTGAAAAAGACAAGATGGTTGAGTTTTGCTAGAAAAGGAAGATAGTTTTCAGAAGCATAGCTTAAGTAGTGGTAGATCCTAATGTGAAGTATCGCCTGGGGTGGTACCACCCTCTTGTCTATTTCTGCCGTGAAGCAGAGATGCTTGCATTTTTGTGTTTCGGTTTGAAGGGTAAGAGAGCCAGCGTAATTTCCGGCACATGAGGCAATCCATCTTAGTCCTCAAGGTTAGCAGCGCATCAAAAACCCTCTAATATAAATAGAGTGAGGTGAGATGTCTATGGGCGACGGTGGCCACTTAACATCAGGTGGTCCGTTTGCTCGTCTGTTCTCCTTATTTAATAAAAAAATATATAAGTTTATCATCATACATATCATTCAAATCAAATCAAATCAAAATGTTTTTTTTATTGTAAGTAAGTACCTTATAGTATACTTTTACAGCGTCATTCTCTTTTACACTACCATCGCTTCGTAAACAATCATAAATTGTGTTTGAAAGTTTGAATGTTTACGTGTCAAAAATAATAATTAAACTCTTTCAGTGTCAACCTTAGCTAAGTTATAAGCACGTTATAAAAAAGAAACTAAAATTACATTTTTTATTATTATTATCCATGTCAAAAAATTATAAAATAAACAGAATCTAAGAGTTATTGTAAATACAAATACGGAGTAGTAGTAAATAATTAAGAAGCCTTTATGATAGATTTGATTAGACTGAATACTTTGATACCTAGGTATATCTACGTACCTACTTACTTATACCTAAACAAAATCTAATGTAAAAGTTCTCTGTCTAATTAGGTCTAGTATGTATTGTATTATTTCTAACTGTATAAGTAATTATCGCTGTATCTGACTGCTGACCGCGCGACTTTTTTTATTTTTTTTATATTTATATATTACAAAATCTACAGCACTTAAATTTAAGAACAAAAAAAACTTAAAATAGTATTCTTTCAAAAAAATAAAAATATCTACCATTTATATTTCTGTATTCAATAGATTTAATGATTTAAAAGAGTAGAATTTACACAGGGTGGAAACCACAGAAATAGATCAACTCTGTTGTGGAAACATTAAGTGTGTCCAGTCCGTTATTTCGTTAATTTAAAAGATACCTATTGCAAAACTTTAAACTGATATAGAAGCTGCGCCAGATAATGACATAAAACATTAAAAAAACTGACGGCATGTGTTCAGAATTTGTACTTTTGCGGCTCCCATACATTTACAATATCATCTGATTTACAACTCCGAGATATAAACATAATATAAAGAAAGTGAATGCATTAAAAATGAAAATATTGTAAAAAAAAGCTAACATGTTTAAGACGTGCATAAAACTCTAATGCGTTTAATAATCATACTACCTACTAATGAGTGCTATAGTACCTAAATGTAGAGGAGCAGCAAAAGTACAAATTCTGAACACACGGCGTTATTTTTTAAATTTTTTTTTTATGTCATTATCTGTATTAAACAAATCTGCGTCGTCGGTTGACAAGTTTTGCAATATCTTTTAAATTAACGAAATAAAAGGCTGCACACACTTATCATTTCCACCCTATCTGTATACTTAATGTTATCCTCACAGAATCCTACTACAAATTTAAAAACCCTTGATACGTACAGGTTAGGTAGGTAATTTTATTAACCTACCCTACGCCCATGGCCAACTACTTATTGTGAACTTGTTGTGTATTCATAAGAAGTGTAAGGATTTAATACAAATATTAAATTTTAATCAAAATGTCGTCGCAACGAGTATTAATGACGATCTCCCCACAAAGATGATATTCCCCTGAAACACATTAGTCGGCGAACGAACGGGATAAGACTGGCTCTCATAGTGCTATAAGCGTCAGCGATTTATTTACTCGCTACAGAGAAGAGAGAAGAGAAGAACAATCGAGAGTCGAGGCCGAATTAAAATATCATTACTATTATATTATGTATAATAGCTTGTGATGTTCCATCACTACTATTTTCTTATAAATCGTTTTCCATATTGATTTCCCACCTACTACCTCTTTCTCGAAATCATTTCCTCTGCCCGAAGGTTGCCTGGAAGATATCGTTCTTAGCGATAAGGCCGCCTAAATTGTACTTCACTATTTCCTTTTCTATCTTTTGTTTGTTGTTTTCTATTTGTGCAGTAAAGTGTATTTTACTTACTTTTACTTACTACTGGCACTCACTAAACACTCTTTCCATGCGTTTCTATCCAGCGACTATTGGCCAGTTGATCAATAAATGTGTATCAAGAAATTAATAAAATCGTTTATGTTTACATTTTTTATTAAATAAAACTGATCCATAGAATCCTAATGCATTAGGGATTAAATAATAAATAACGGTCAATAAATGCTAATATGTAGGTAAGCTAATTCAATGAGCTAAGCCTTCAAACCGAGAAACTTAATGGTAAGTACGAAACTACTGGGAATAATCCGTGATTTGGGATCAATCAAATCCGGACTTTCCAATATGGATGTTCAGCGTAGCCATAAATAACATCGCTAACGCTGATCTAACGCAATGTGACCGCAGTACAACGATCGCAGAGCGCATAACAGTGGTGTGGGCTAGGGGACGCCAAATGGAAAGAGAATCAGCGCTGATAAATGATTTCGGTACAAATGTTATTTTGATCTTGGCCGATAACTGCGGATTTGTTTTGGGGGCGCGGTGGTCGCAATCCATTTGATGTTCGCCTTTTTGATTGCTCTACATGCATTATTGGTGCAATATTGCTGCCTAGGCAATTTGGTTGGGGTATAGGCACTGAGGTCGTTTTTTGTAGACTTTCACATATGTACTCGTATAAACTGGAACTCATAGGAAAGTTTCCTTTCAGGAGTGAAAATTGCATGTTTTCGTGACGATTGCCTTTGTAGTGTCCATGACGCGTGAATTTGGGTAGATGTCACATCAATTTTTGGTCGTAGAATTATGCCTCGTAGAAACATTAATCTATGATCTGTGCTCTGTGCAGAGTCATCCTGGGAAAGTACCACCCTTTTACCTATTTCTGCTGCAAAGCAATGCAAGCATTGCTGCTTGAAAGGTGAAAGAGCCAGCGTAATTAACGGCACAAGGCACAGCATTTCGAAAACCCTCTAATAACATTATAGTGAAAGGACATGTATATGGATGGCGACCACCATTTACCATCAGGTATCCCGTTTGCTCGTTTGCACTCCTTATACAATAAAAAATCTTTCGTCGACAATGTCAGAAGAGGAAAATTTTCAACCATTATGTCCAAAGATTTCGAAATTCAGGACGCTACTAGTCCGAGTATTCATTCATTCATTCATTCCGATTTCTGTGATTGTTTCCTACGAGTAAGACGCCCCTTTACCCGAAGGAGTGATGACCAGCAAAAGGGGACTTAGCAGCGTCAATACGCCAAGGCAGAGTCCAATTATATCCAACAGTGGAGTAATGTAGTGATGATGATGAAAACCGACCATTCAAATGGATTTTCATAATGATAATAACATATAATTTGAAGATTCTAACAATTTAGTTAGGTATATGAATTAACCCAATATTATACGAAATTACTTATTTATTTTAAAATTATAATTGAATGCTTATCATATGAAGTGAAGTTATAGTACACGAGAGAAGTCTGTGATATAATCTTATTAAACTAGTGAAAGACTTTACTTCCGTCGGTTACTTTGCTTCATCGCCCTGAAAAAATATAATAAACCTTTTTTAATAATAAATTCGAGGGGTGTTCAATAAAAAGTGAGAATGTGGTACAAACTGTTTGGAAGTTAAAAAAGTAAATACTGGCTGGCAAAGCTGGATTATCTGTTAGATACTAAAAAAATAATGATTATCTTTTGTTTTTTAAAAATAGAAGTCATGTGTTTGCGGTTTGTTGTGTTGGAGGTTTTAACTTGTTTGTATGTCTATGGTTTGTGTCTGATTGACTTGCAGTGTCCTGTTGACGTATTGCGAAATTAAAATATCCATTTATCGCAAGATAATCGCCTGTATTTCTAACATGGTAGCATGAGCGTTTGTAGCGGATTCCCGTTAAATTATGGATAACATATTATTTTCATTGTTTGTCTACTGAAGTATCAACCTGAAAAAATGGCTAGCGCATCTAGGTCTGGGACCGTCGTCGTTCCCGTAATGGAGAAGCTCAATGGAATTTCGAATTTCACGAATCAAGACAACGTGCCGGGTCATAAGTCCGCCGTTGCGATGGCTGCAATCCGAGATGCTGGATTGAAATTATTGAGCTTCCTCCATATTCACCAGACCTTAGCTAACCCTAGTGATTTATATCTATTTCCGAGGTTGAAGAAGTATCTGACTGAGAGGACAGCGATTTGAAGATAATAAAGCAGTAGTCGCTGCAGTACAGGAATTTTTAGGTGCTCCAGGATGAAGAGTTCTTTAGGAAGGGAATTTTAAGCTTGGAAAAAAGATATTCCAAGTAACAAATTACACTAAAAGGTGAAAATAATAACAATTTAAAAAGTTACGTGTAACATACCTACTCATTGTCTACTTTCTATAGAACGCCCGTAGTACTTACATACATACATTCATGCTATACCAAACCTTTATTAAAAAATAAAATTTACCTAATTTATTTAACTACAATTATTAGTTATAAAGTAACCTACCCACTGATAAGCCATCCAAGCTACGCATGTGTTAGCCATACGCGGACCGATTAGCGGGTTTATTTGGGATATGTATACCGTTACCCAACTGAAAAAAGAAACGACATAAAATATGTGATTGATAATTGTGAAAGAATCTATTGATTGTGATGATATATAGATTTTGGTGAACCGACAACCGTCGGAGTAGTAGAGAGGAGTTCCTGAGTGGAGATCACTGAGGGAGATCACGGTTAGATATAAAAGTATAGTAGGGAGGAACGATGACCTGTAAAGGAAGTCTATTGAGTGTGGAGAACCTAAGATCATGCTCAGTGGCACCCAGCAGTGGATTGGTGATAGATAATATTGGAACGCAGAAAAGAAAATGTGGATCGATTAATACCTCTACCCCTACAAACTATTTCAGCAAAGAATAATGCGAATAAGTACTTACAAAATCCACATACAAAAAGCAGATAGCATGATACAGCATCTGATTATTCTGAAAAAAAAACATTGGTACAAATCATTGACATTCTGTTCTATTATATTCTAGTACTGCAAATCGAACTACTAAAAACGAATGTTTAATGAATTATCATGGTTATTTAGTATAGGTTAGTAGGAAGGATTATAGGATATAGGCTAGGAAGATCTAATAAAATGATTTAATATAGCTTCCTAGCCTATATCCTATAATCCTTCCTACTAACCTATACTATCCAAAATGCCTCCGAGTCGAAGTTATCAATATTTATTGTCTACGGATCTCTATAATTAATGCATACGAAGAGTTCTAGTATGAACAATGGAGTTCAATCTGCTACTCTACTGGTATTGCTTAAATAGTAATACTTCTTCACATAATTTAGTATGCTACTTCACATCACACCATTATCCAATGTCTTCACTGTTGATGCAACAAGCTTCTCCTGATACCTCATATTAATCTGGTCACCCACAGTGTAGGTCCAATGCGACCATTCCAAAATCACTTTCCCAGGCCGTCCGCGGCGGATTAATATCCATTGCTCGTTAAGAAGTTAAACTTCAGCGAAAGAACACGATAACCAGCAAGTTACTCCTCCGCGCACGGATTTCGCTTAACGCAGCGGACAGCCTCATACCTAATAGATTCGTCATATTTTAGGTCCCACTTTGAGGACTATGAATTCCTTACCCTCTATGTTCTTCTTTACAGAAGGTGCAACAGGGTCCGATAACAAATATGGCTCCGAACACACCGGTTAGGATGTAGACTGGGAGCATCGGATCGGAGTCATTGGACGACCCTCGTTTGATGGGGTTTGCCTCATTGTCAGCCATCTAGGAGATGAATAGCTAAGATTTATTGAAGTACAGGCGGCTGGATGATAGACTGTCAAAGCAGAAATTGATATTTTATAAGTTCTTCTTCTATGACAATATCAGTCAAACTATAAACCATAGAGAAATACCTAAGGTCACACAAACGTCTTATCAATTATGAAAGTCAGAAGTCCTCTGACTAGATTCGACCTGTTTCGTAGGCCTTGATCACGAAGAGGCGAGCTACTGTGGTAGGTAGATCACTATTTATCAATTAAAAAAAACCTCAGAGCAACAAATTTGTTGCCTTTTGTATTTTTACAACAAAATTAAAAAATATTGATTCTAATGGTTGATTATGTTTAGTATTTTATAATATTTCATCTGTAATAGACTTATTTATTTAGAATCGACTTTTTCAACTTCGTGATTTCAATTATTAGCGAAGAAAGAATTAGCGTTTACAGCGATAAAATGCATGTATTTTGTTAGACTCAAATTTCAAGTTACTATATTACCTATTTATTTTAATCGACGGGTCATAAAAATCTATGAGTGGTTCTCATAACTACGTCTATTTCCAAAGTACCCGAGGCCCGATCGGCGGATCGTACGAGACGAGCGTTATCGGACGATCGCAGATAGTGGGAGAGCGGAGCGTGCGCCCGCGCACCTATAATGACTCAATTATCCGCTTAGGGGGGGCGTGGTCCGGCACAGTATGTCTTCATTACAAAAGTACTGCTCGTTAAGTATGGGACTGGAGTCCGTAAGCTGTATTATGACGTACTCGTATGTAGGTGATCCTGATTAGAAGTTATCTACTCATGCATAATTGATGATTTCGCCTTTCGCCCATTTACTTTCGTGCTAAGATTTTACTTTAATGAATTTAGTTTAACTGCATTCGGTCAAGTGTAATAAGTGTTCTCAAGCTTGATCGAAATAGGCTAAATTATATCCAACGGGGTACAAAAATCCCCCCCCCCCCCTATTTTTCTAATTTATTTTTGAAATAGGATAAAGTTGTATGTAAGAGCTTTGAAGCCCAAATATGAAGAGAGTTCTCCGGATTTCCCGTTTCCCCAGCACAAAACTTGGATTAGTCTTGTGATAATATCCACTGCTCCTCACCGAAAAACTACAAGTTGCCCCTTGCCAAAATCTGGATGCGAGTAGCATATGACCGGAAAGAGCAGAAACTTATACACAGCAGTGGGATGATACGGGCAGACGACGATGAATGGCTGATGACTGATGATAAAACTTCTTTTCCAAGAGCCATTGCCACACAACGCTATCTATAGGAAGAGTCTTATATTCCGCGACCGACCAACATCGTAGGACTTTATCTATTGGTACCAGGGAAGCAAAGAATTTATTGGTAATATCGGTGCCGCGCCGAGATGGGCACTTACGGGCATGCCGGCAAACCATAGCCTGCTAAACGTTATCCGCAATGATCTGACTGACCTCCGGGGTCACGAATTGATTCTTAACGTTTCTATTTTGGTCAGTTTCTTACGGCGAATAGTTTGAACAAATCAAAGTCAATATAGAGATAGATATAGAGATAGATAGATACTTTATGATGAATTTATTTATCATAATAACTAAGGGTCATTTTTTGACAGAAAAACATCGGTAATGTTTTACAAATTACCAAGATTCTTCATCAACTACTCCAACTAGGCTAAAATGACCCATGCTAGGAGTGGTCCACCACAATGTGCCAATTATTATTTTCAATTATCTTTTTCTATTTCCAATAACGGTTTATATTGTTCACCGGCTCCATCTTCACTAGCTGAGGTCCCAAAGTTGCCAAATTTTTTCATTCAGTTTCTACCCCTCTTGAAACCTCTTGTCAACCCGACAACACGGGTCAAGCGAGTATGACACTCTCCAATTTCCGGTGGCATGCCTGCAGCGCGATTTGAATTTTGATTTGAGAATGCCTCTTTCAAACGTAGAATCACTGTGTATGTGAAATGGAAACCGTCATGTTTTTGGGAAAGGCTAACTGTAAGCTAATTTGAGTTTGCTAACGAATATTAACAGTTTTCCCTTAGATGCATGGGATCCCAGCCTGAGCACTTAATAGTACAGAGATGGGATAATAATTTGTGGATTACTCCTTTCTTGCTTATCGTACTTGCTCAACAAAACTCTGGACCGATGACCCCGACCTGTGGTTCGCCCAGGTTGAGGCCCAGCTTAGCACTGCAGGAACCACCGCCGATGAAACAAAATTTTACGTCGTTTTACAACTACTAGAGCAGAAGGTGGCGCGGGAGGTAAGATACATAATTATCAGCCCTCCCGATAGCGGGAGATACACTAAATTGAAGGAACAATTGGTTAAACGGCTCTCCACCTCTCGGGCGCAACAGATTCGCCAGTTAATGAAGACTAAGGGGATCGCAAGCCATCCCAGTTTTTACGTCACGCGTCGACGAGGATTTCCTCCGCACGTTGTGGTCAAGCAGGCTCCCAGCGCATGTTCAGGCTATCATCGCATCGCAAGTCACATCTAAACTCGATATAGTCGCGGAGCTCGCGGAGTCGTATATCTCTATTAAGTTAAGTAGCTGTACATGCCTATATTCCTGTTCGGATTATAAGATTTTATCTAAATCAGAGTTTTAAAAAACTGACCCTGTTGCAACTTCGAAAAGATCTGATTCAAGAAGAGTTTTGCAGGCGATGCTCAGTGAAACACGCTTATAACATAACATGCAAAGTTTCTTTGAATAAAAAAGCGTGGCCCGTATTTGCAGGCTTCATACATTGCACTGCAACGGCCCGGAACATGCAAGCGACCCTGCCGGAATAAATCACACTTGATTTATTTTTATTTGGTTGGCAACACTGAGCGCAACATACATTCCCGTCGTTGCAGTGTTGTTATCATTGTTTTGTTTATTTTTTAAATATTTTTCTTTTTATTGGAGACCTGAAAAAATATAGATTTCCTGTAGAACGAAGAACATAATATTCTTAACATTTCTGCTCTGTAATAAGACTAGGTATATATAGAGGTGATCAATTTTGTCATCCATTGAAATTAGCTCTGGAGTTCAATTCCACTGTTTTACGTTTGTCGTTCTTTTCGAATGAAGTTGCGGTTACGTTTTTGTATCAATGAACTTTAAAAAATACAAATCGTATTCTTCTAACATCAAATGCTGCTAACACCAACCATGCTAACACATTATGAGCAGATCGACCGTTGGCTTGACCAAAACGTAACATTAATCTGCAATTCAGTTTATATATTGAGATTACATTGTATTATCAGAATCGGCCCCAGACCGTCTTACATCCTAGAGTCAGTCATATCGGAAAATGGTACTTAAATCAAAACAATACCCTAATTTTCAGCAACTCGCTCTGATCTCACATGTATTCAGCACCAGAGCAATAAACAGATCAGAGCAACTTAATATTTTCTTAACATATATTACGTAGTGTTGTCAGTAGCACAATGGCGAACAGGACAATGGAGAATAACAAAGACCACAAATCACGTGGCAAGGTAGAGCCAGTGAGGAGCTGATTAAAAAGAAACCAAGACCGGAATCCGTTGCACGATGTGGCTTATATTCTGGACTTTCATTGTTTCAGCTTGAAGGAAAGAAGTTAGAAGATGTGTTTTTTAAGAGAAAAAATGGAAGAGGCACAGAGACGCTGTGTCGTAAACTTTATGTATGAAAATATCTTAAAAATTACTAACCTCCTCCTTGACCTCATCTCTCTTAGCTTTTGAAAGGCGAGCAACAAAGTGTGACACACTTTTCCCGAACATGCACCCAGACTGCTATACCTACTTGACGAGTTATAAGATATTTTCATATCAAAAAAAAAACAAAGATTAATACACAGGTAGCTATGTCGAAACACTGCTGGCTTAAAGTAGTATATTTTTTAATGAGAGATTTTTTTGGATTTCATATTCTTTCGTATATATGACTATAGAATTGGAACTGTGATTTTGGTCTTTTGTACTACTTGTGAAATCGGTCTTAGTTATGATACTTTTCCCTTCACGTAGAGGCAAGCGAGAGAGGCATCTTATTTAGGATTTCATGCCTCGTCGTGATTCGTAACCGGGACAGGTCTAGGAAGTAGTTACAATATGAATGAGATGCCTCTGAGTGGGTGTTACTTGTTATTTCAAATTGGAGCCTTTGGTCTTTTTGATAAGGTGCGAGCTCGTTCGATTTGAACTTCTTCTTCTTAGTCGTATTCCTAAATGTTGAGGGTCGTGGTCTTATTATGGAAGTCTATTGGCATATTTAATGGGGTGGATTGCCTTCCTCATATAACACATAGGTATCTCACTCAGTATGCAGGTTTCCTCAGTTTTCCTTCATCGTTAGAGCAGTCGGTAAATATAGGTACGTAAATTTTAGAAAAATCCGATTATCTTATTGGTTCATGTGCATGACACAGCACGGTTCCGAACCCGGACTACGTTACGCCACCGACGCTAAACTACTCCAACCGCCGCACCGATCGCACGCCGCGCCGCAGCGCAGGCACATTTCATTAGATCTATAGTGAATAGTTGTTAGTGTGAGTTAATCTTATTTACCTACTTTCTATTTCTTCTTTATTGGTTTGTGTAGGTGTTAGTTAGTAAATGCGTCGATTAGCCTACGTAGAAATGGGGTACCATTTTCGTGGACGTGGTAATTTTGTTTTGCAATAATAATAAAAAACCTTTTATAATAGAAACTTTTCAAATATATTTTTGATTTTATTTGAAAGGATATTTCATTTTATCATAGTTTCAGTAATAGTAAAAGTAGAGCTTTGCTTAGATAGATAGATAGAAACACTTTATTGTTCACAAATACAGGAAAAGTAAAAACTACAGGAGTAGCAGCACGATATGTACAAAGGCGGCCTTATCGCTTAAAGCAATCACTTCCAGGCAACCTCTGAAGTTAATTGGACATTAAAGAGATTAGCGACAGTGTAGTGTGAAGATATGAAAAATGTTACTATTACTAAAAACACAGTAAATTTAATTATGTTTATTGATGATTTATAAGGACGCCGAGTATAGGAAAAAATGGAAAGTACGAGGGGAGGCCTTTGCCCAGCAGTGGGACAGTCTATTAGGTATTTTTTTAAATGATGATTTAAAATATACGTTATGTACTAAGTTTTGTTGCAATCGAATTCTTACTATGAAATATAATAGACCTCCGAATTTCCTTATGACTTATCAGTGTCTGTAGAAAAGTTCAAATGTGTTCATCGAAGCAAAGTCGACCGAAATAGACGACCTCTCGCCGACCTATAAAATAACTGTTCAACCTCATTTTTAATTGCGTCGAAAGCGATATTAATATTCAATAAACACGTACCGCGATGGCGGCCACTTGTAAAAACGACTGTTCTTCAATTTATTGCTGGGTTTTCGATAACCTTCATATCGAAGAATTCGACTCTTTGTCGTGTAACTTGACAACTTACCCAAAGATGCTGATGGTTTGAAATTCCAAACGTAGATGTTTTAGTCCATGTTTAACCTTCGTTTACTACTTGAACTAGGTACTTACTGCGAAATTTTGTGCTGTCTAAAGTAGTAAAAAGAATTAAATTTGTCATTAAATCCATCTCAATTGATTTCATCTATCACTACCCAAAACATTAGTGATTAAAGTATAGAACTGTACATCTTTATTACTATTTTTTCTGTTTATATAAGAAACTTTCTTCAGAAAGATTATCTTCAAAACCTTCAAGTCATTTAGACACAGACATTACACCAAAAAAAAATTCTACATAAAAGTAGAATAAAATAAAAATTTCATTCTACTTTTATGTGTGGAGTCCACACACTGTGACATATCTGTCACATACATTACCTATCTTCTTCTAAGTCGTATACCTCATTGCTGAGGGTCGTAATCATTTTAAGGAATGAATCACATAGAACGACTCTCGTGGCAGATTTAATGGGGCGGTTTGCCATTGCCTTCCCCATTTCACACACTGGTTATCTCAGTGTGCAGGTTTCCTCACGATGTTTTCCTTCACCGTCAATGCAGTCGGGAATGTACTTAAGTCTTTCGAAAAAACCGAAATACTCATTGGTACATGACATTGCACGGTTTCGAACTCGGAGCCCGACGTCCTAGCCATGACGCAACCGACGCTCTGACATTACCTATAGCAATGTATTTTAAACATTATTATTTATTAAGTACCTATATTTGTTGTATTTTTATTACTTTTTTGTTGTATTTAATTCATTCTTGCACCCGCTTACATTGTATTTTACAAAAACTCCATCACCCAAAGGTTGCCTGGAAGAAATAGCTTAAAGCTATAAGGCCGCCAATTGTATTTGTATTTTATATCTTTTCTTCTGTCCTGTATTTTTGTCCTGTGCGCAATAAAGAATATTTGTATTATATTGTATTATATTGTATAGCTCGATTTACATCAGCCGAGTTATACCCGCCGAACACTGTCCCCATAAAGAGCAGCAAATTAATACAAGGGTTTTATCGCAGACCTCTGATCCGTGTTTGTTTTGTCGTTATATTAATGGAACATGATGTTATTTTATCTCGTGTTTTGCTCTCAGCTCGGTTGCCTAATTATTGTTTAACTTAATCACCTCGCTTCATGTTATTGAATTAACTGTGCGAGTATGAGATATGATATAAAAGAGTGACATTGGGAAAGTATAAAGCTTGTCACTGTTTAACACTTTTTCTTATCAGTTTTTTTTAAAATTCAGATTGTAAATGTTAATAAAATAATTATGAATATTATCTATCACACTTATTTTGTGTGCGTTTAGGTAACTAGGTCTTAAAATATCTGATAAACAATTTAATTTTGTGTTTTATCAACTAAAGCAATGGAAATTAAAATTTAAGTTTTTATTTGCACTGGTCAAAGAAGAGAGCTGTCCTCCGAGATACAGGAACTTCCTAGTTCGGAGGTCAGCGATTATTGTAAACTAACTGGTTGCTCACTAATTTTATTTAGTTTAATATAACCTATGCTTAAGTTCCTACTGGTGTATGAACTGTGAATACTTTGTCATCTTACCGCACAAATAAACTATTCTTATTTTTATTTGTTACATTTTTATACTTAAACAAATATAACAGGCTGTCCCAAAATAACGTTGGCAACTAATTTTATTTTTAATTATTTATAAATAATCGACTTAGTAACTAAAAATCAATGTTAAAATGACGCCAAGATTTGCGAAATCAATAATAGAAAACAAATGAAATCACAAAGCTTTCCATTTTTGATATTTCGACTTTTTAATTTTGTCAACGTTATTTTGGGCCACGGTGTATAAAAATTGACATAAATAAACTATAATATGTTTATATGTATCAAATAACAAATGCATATCTGACTTTTAGAGATATATGGAACAGACAAGCAGATATAATAGTCTACCTACGTACATAATAAGTATAAAAATGTAAACTTTCATGTTTAATACACTATGTATTAAACTTGAAAGTTTACATTTTTATACGGTTTGTTCTATCATTTTAAGGATAGAACACTATAATACAATAAAACTATTTGTATATCGTCGGTAGTGAATCATCTTTATGGGCAATTCCGGCGGAGCATTTCGGCGATTCCGTGAATTATAGCTGACCCCTCCAAGGTATAGTCTGGCTTGTTTGGAAAATATTAGTGCATTTCTTGCGAATTAGCTACTTACAGAGACAAAAATAGAGATGTACGTATATGATGACGTAAAATGATAGTGCAATGATGGTACCAATAAAGTACTTACGTGCAGTTCACAAGTACATATTACAAAATATACCTGAGAACTATTTCATTAGTTTTAAACAACGTATGGCGCGGTCGGTACCAGGATGGGTGACCGTTAGTGGCATATTTCATCTGAACTCCTTCGTGCCTCGGAGAGCACATTAAGCAGTCTGTCTCGGTTGTTCGACGGCAGTCGTTAAGCCATGTCAGAGGCCTACCGGCGGCCTGAACAAATCTGACAAAAAGGTTGGCCACTAACCATACGATAAGCAAGCAACTTCATTAGTTTATACTATCATCATTCAATCCTTCTTAGATGGATTTCAGTAAGGATTAAAAGAATTTGTTAATAAAGTATAATATTGTTATTGTGTATGTTCCGATTACAGTTACATGTCTTCGAAAAAAATATACTCTTGTGTCACCGGGCCCTGACTGAAAATCAGCGCTGCGGCGGTGGCTAGCATCTAGCCATATCGTCACAGCATAAAGCTGAGTCAGGGACTCTTTTGCCACTTATGCATGTAAACTTACTCTAAGTCATAGTTACTTTTAAGTAGCGAAATGTAATAATCGTGTTATGTATGTATATGCAAATAAATTATAATTCATTCTTGGCTTGCAGTTAAATTTTCACTCACTATCACTGACTCTCTTAGAAACATATTCATTCATACTTGTAAGTATATGTACTTTAATCTATATGACATACACACAAACAAACATGTATCAGCAATCGTCCAGTCACCAGGGACACATAACTTAGGTGAACGAGCCAGATCAGTTCGCCGGAGGCTGCAATGGACAAGCCGATTTACAGGCGGAGCCGCACGGCACGATAGTGCGATAGGCTGTAGTGAAAAATAATGGCGGATAAATTGAGTTTATGGGGGTTATTGGGGATAAACCGCCTGAGGGGACGTCATGGTGTAATGGGAATGGGGCGAGGTTTTCCATGGTACTTATTTGTAAAAAGTAGTTTAGTGAAGCAAGAAGAAAAGTTAAAAAATATATTATTATGTACGATTCTAGACAGTCAAGAGACATTTGTCAAGTGGCAAGTGGTAAGTAACAAGTGACTAGTGGAAACTAAATAATCCGCTGATAATGCCTCATTATATTAGCGGCCTATAACAGACGGACTGAGAGACGGCCATACATAGTGATTGTAAGTATCCTATCTACCGATATACGTCTAAATAAAATTGAAAATTTGAATTTGAAAATGTTTATTTAGCACTGTAAACACCAGAATATATTATATAACACAGTACATAAGTATACAAAGTTTAATACATGCAGCACAGAACATCTGGTGTGGTACAATGCCAAAAAGGGTACACCAGCTCAGCATAATGCTGAGACAAGCCACAGCGCTGATTTTCAGCTGGCCCCTCATTGACTGCACGGACGAAGAAAGCAACAGTGTGTGCGTGTTGTTATGTATGAATGTGTTTGTTTGTATGAATGAGGATATTAGTGTGTATGTGAGGTACTGAGTGTGTGGGAGGGATAGGTGGGTAATAGGTATACTTACCTACTTCCCAAATTTTTCACGTGCAAATACCGAAAAGCTAGTAAATAAATAAAAAGGCGAAAGCACATAGTACCTACCCACCTCGCTATAATATATTTTCCATCCATACTCTCGTCATGCATTAACGATAATAAATCAACGTTATCAAAAGAACGGATGCATCGCGAGCGTTAGAGTGAACACGATAACCTATGCTGGTGTCGGGCCAAATTACGATACGGTAGCTGTAACCAACAGCTCCTTTGACATGGATGTGTCTGCTGATGGTGGAGTCAGCGCAAGTCAATAACTTTTTCTCGATTAATCATCATTGGGCTCGCACTGGGTATCGCTGGAAAGATGTGGTGGAAAGTGATAAATTATCCATTTCAGTAATTTTAGCAAGAGATGTCTCTAGGTACGAGTAGATCAAATTATTGCCAAGATCAAGGGTTGCCTCGTTTCTGCAGTTCCTCCGGCATGTTTGCGCACGCTCATACCGATGGTTTACACGCCATTATGCGCAAGAGAACTGCGTCTCTGCTTTGCAGGCTTCGGAGCAGCTCCAACAGCATCCTGAATATGATAGTGGATAAATACGATTCTCCTATCCTTAAACACTTCGTTCGGGTGCTGATTGAATGATGTTATCTTTGATCAGCATCTGATCGAAGTGTAAAAACTCGTAATTTTTGTCAAAATGTATACTACTAACATACCTAGTTTTTAAGTACACAAACACAATGGATCATGTTATCCGATAAATAAAGATATTGAAATTGAAATGGCATATCTTGGTGATGAAGGTCATGATACACATCGCTTCGGAGTCAGCGAAGTTAGTAAGTAATTATCTAGTATACGCTAAATATTTTGGTAGAATTTATTTTAATTTAACTCATTCAATAATGAACTCATTAAGAAAATAACGCAATTTTTTTCATCAAAGGCGAGACTAATGCTTCGAAAATCCTAATATACCTACAGAGAATCATAAACGTTGATCTTTACGAGTATAAACATGAATCTAGATTCGTGATACATAAAGCCATCCTAATTTAATTGGCTAGTAAAATATGGCTCGCGTAATGATTTGTGCACGATCGATAGTGCATTGGGTGCTAATTTTATTATGCACGCTCATTGAATAACAGTTGTTATCTACGTTATTGTTAATCGTTATATTATGTAGCTATTAGCCGTTATCTACTCTAGGTCCATTGAGATTGTGGTCATTCATGATGCGACCTAGATAAACAGGATGGAGGGTTTTGATAATTCGATACTCTTAGTGACTACGCTAGGAATAAATATTTATTTACCTTATCTTATGATATGGGGCCGGGAATAACCCCAGCGGCACTTCGACCCTAGAGGATCTCTTGTGTCAACCCCATTTTACACACTGGTCATCTCAGTGTGCAGGTTTCCTCACGATGTTTTCCTTCACCGTTAGAGCAGTCGGTAAATGTACGTAAGTCTTCGAAAAATACGAAAAACTCATTGGTACATGGCACTGCACGGTTTCGAACCCGGACTTCCCGCATGGTAGTCCGGTGCCCTAGCCACTGTGCCACCGACGCTCTTAAAGTTTTATTTACCTTAAAGCTTGGCTTGCTCTGTTCTATGCTAGGAATAAATATTTACCTTAAATGCCTGCATTGCCTGTGTATCGGTTTGAAGGGTCAGAGAGCCAGCATAATTACCGGCACATGATAGCTCAGCTACTATTGAAATGAGAAATTAATATGGGCGACCGTAACCACTTAGGTACCATCGGTTGACCCGTCTGCTCGTCTGCATTGGCTGCAATCAGCGCTGTGGCTTGCCTCAGCATTATGCTGAGCTGGCACTGTGCCACACCGGATGTTTTGTGCTGCATGTATAATATTAATCTTTGTATACTTCTGTATTGTGTATTTGCTATATTCTAATGTTTACAGTGCTAAATAAACGTTTTCAATTTAAATTTCATTGTTTCATCATAAAAAAATTAACACGATATACCCATGGTGATCACTTGCATTGACTGAGTACAGTATTGATAGAGCACTTTGTTTATACCACCTGACATCCTGAACGAAGCAAAAATAGTGATTTGATAACTTAGAACTTTCATCTTAAAACAATAAGTAAGCGAAATGAAAATTATTTTTTTTCGATTACCTCGAATTTTTTTAGGTATGTAGGTACTGAAATGGCGACGGTGGGACATGTGGATAGGCGAACCGACAACAGATGGACCCACAGAGTACTTACGTGGAGCAGCAGGAGTGTGGGACGTCCGGCAGCGAGGTGGTCAGACGACATCAAGACTAGAGCTGGAGTAACTTGGCTCAGAAGCACTGCAAATCGGGCTACATGGAAATATATAGGAGAGGGCTATATCCAGCAGGGGATGAATAAAGCCTGAAGAAGAACAAACCTCGTCGGGAATAACCATTGTTGGCCTTGGATCTTTAAAAGTTCTTAGACCAGCAATTCCTGATTTCCGGGCTGCAATAGTGTACATATCAGACAGGCACCAGTAATAATATCAAATGGAGAATCAAAGATATCACCTTGAGAGAAACCTGAGTCCATCCTAGGAGTAGATAAAGTAGGTACCAAATGTAGACTGATGATGAGAGGACCCAGGGTCGTAACAAGAAATTGATTTCGGCTATGATGTTCGGATTTGTGGTTTCGTGCTATGAGTGAACCAGCCATCTTATTGATATTTTATTATTAGTGCACAAAAATCTGTCCCAAAAACTGAGAATACAGTCTGAACTGGTTATATCAGAATGCACACTATAAAGGTAACTGAAGCTTGATCAAAGAACAAAACTCACTTTATTCAATAAAAATAACATAATAAAAAACCAGTTAAAACCGGTACGCATAATGAAGCAGGTCTGTAACTCGATGGAGCATTTCCATTAGCGTCCGGACCAAGTGTGAAATAATGAAATAATTACATTCTATCAACCGCCGGCTAACAACGCGGCCTTTAAACATAACCACAATCGATTAATTCCCGGCAAAAATAACGATCTCCGCTGCCATACGAATAAATACTGCGGAGATAAATTGTTTTATCCTTTTCTTAGTTATAAAGAGGAATATCTGATGGTATGTTCGAAGATATGATTGAAACAAGTATCTCTTTTGAATCAGAATTGTCGTAAGATCGTAAGGCTTCCAGACCGATTTAGGGACATCTATCTCATCAATCTTATTAATGCTGTTAAAACATTCATAATAATTTAGAAATAAAAATAGTACATACATACTTACATAAACTCACGCCTAAATAGTACATACCAATAAATGCGAACTTTTTTGTCATTGTATGATACTGAAATGAAATTTTATAATTATGGACTCATTTGACTGATTTAATTTAATTTAATAAAAGAGATTGGACGGATTCGCGATCCACCAAAAAAAAATGCTTTGCTCGGGCAAAGCTTTTTTTGTTTCCGCCTCCAACCAAACATAGTGCATTTGATAGATCTCACCTAGAACTATTACATCCTAGTAACGTGTCTATTACTATTATTATTGATGATAGCGGGCAAACATGACTGTCCTATAATCAGACACTGGGTTCGTGTGTTGACCGGGTTCGGGTAGGTCCCGATGAACGCACCAACTCTCTGTCCCACATGTCTGCCTTTAAGTTTTTCTTTGTAAATAATTACTAACATAGTCTTAAGTACCTGCATTGTTACTAACAAATATTGAACCTCTGTTGTTCCAAAAATAAATTGATTTGATTTTGATTTATTTGATTACATCCTAAGTCATGTGGGACAAGAGCTTTGTTGGAATGTTGGCGAAACAAAATCATAGAATCAGATAAATTTATGAAGAGGCTTTTAGTCTCTATCTCCTACCCCATACGACTTAGAATGTTTCTTCTAAAATGTAAGATGTAGATCTACGTGAGATGCTATATCAAATGGTCTATGTTTAATTGGAGGCGAAATGCGCTTGGATTCTAAATAGTTTCAGTTTCCATGACTATGATAGCCGTGTCTTTGATCTTTATATACCTACCTATTTATTTAATGTCGGATTTGGATGTAGAGAATAAGAGACATAAACAAGTCTATAATATCATAGTTAGATGAAAAAAAAGTCAACCCTAGGGCGGGCGGGAGTTCTTTCCTTCATGGTAGGTATTATAACATAAAACACAGGCATCCCAGGAGAAACAAAACTCCTTTTGCTAATAAAGACAACAAATATGCGGCAAGGCAGGTGTGAAAGAGATGGTCATCAAAAATAATTTGCAAACAAGTTTTTTGGCACTGTATTTTTTTCAGCCAAAATGAGACAGAGAAATACAAAAATTAGTTTGAAAGAAAGGGTGGACCGTATTTAAGAAAGATGGTGGTGCACATATGAATTTGCATTTTATCTTTATAGATCTTGCGGTTAATTGAGAGGAGTGCGAATGTGTTTCGCCGTGGGTTTGCCCGTTAATTAAGGTTTGATTAATGGGTGCCCGCTACCGTCCAATATTTTTGTGATACAATCGTTATGGATCAGGATATTGATCGTGTAAAGTGAGTGTGAAATAGAAGACAGCTTTTATTTTTCGTAATTTCGGGACATTCTCAAAGCGGCACGAAACATAGCGTAAAGATTAGGTAAGTTTTTGAAGGTTCAAGTTGGCCTGAAGTACCTATAAATTTTTATGAATGTTATGGCTTCGAGACTAAAACAAAACAATAAATGTTACAACTATGTAAAAGAGCTTTTTACCCATGACGGAACGGAGAAGGTGTATGCGTTTGACCTAAGTGGATGTTTCTTTGTTTGTGCATGTGTCTGTTCCCATCTAGCTCCGAAACGGCTGAACCAATTTCAGTGCGTTTTTTTTTGCTATAGCTTTGGAATATCAGAGCAGGTTCATAGCTGGATTTTATTGTGCTAATCCACCAGGGGGCGCCGCTGTAAACATTGTATTTTATTGATAATGCTTAATATTTGTTCCTATCGGGCTGAAAATTGGCATTCGGGGGTTTTTAAAGCTTCTGATTTCGAATTTGTGTGTTGAGCATTATGAAGAGTAAAACCAAGTAAAACACTCGACCCAAAAACAATAACAGTCATATACATACATAAATGTTAGTATTCACTTTAATTTAGCATAATATTTTAGTTAAAATTTAACTCTCATACATTGTAACAGACTTTGATAATATCAAACATCAATTTGTTTTTATCTAAGCATGCCCTATTTTAGATCTGTGACCTACAGTGCATGCTTCCGTTCTATTGACTCGTGATCGATTCCCTGCCCTTATACACTCATTCATTGATGTGTAGTTTAACGATAAACAATTATCATTAATTAGTTATTATATTAGCTGTTAGATTTATTGCGCTGTGCCGGTTATTCAATCAAATCATGTAAGTATTTGTTAATTGCCTTGTTTACTTTGTTTGTTACGGAATAGGTACAGTGGTTATAGCTGAAGTAGGTACATAAGTACCATTTGTTTTTCTTAGATCCAACCTACCTACGCCTCGGTAGTTTCAAATGCGATAGTTTTTATGTTCAAACAATGTTACCTATATATATCTATATATTTATAGTAAGTAAGTATGAAGGCGCATTACTATGCCTACTGCGCCTCGCATTTACGACTATCGAATAACTCCGCTAAATCCATAATGAATATAAGTATTTATATTTTATTGTCTAAGTTTGAAATAGTAAATAGGTACGTACGACCGAGGCTTATGTCAGTATTATGTTTTAAGACATGTAATTAGTTTTCTTTAAATAAAGGAAAAAAAAAGAAACTTTAATTATTGAATTGGTATCCAGTTAGATCTCCATTATTTTAACGACGAAGCCGACAGGCACCTTTTTTCACATTTATGTTTTTGGTGGGATATTTATTATCATCAAACATTATGATATTTAGTGACTATCAAATTAAATAATTTACCAACTGAATAAAGTTACTTGGTAGGGTCAGGATTTTTTTCAAAGTTTAGGGTAGATTGATGTTTAATTCATGTACCTACAGATCTCTTCTATCAGTCTCATCTGCATTGAAATTTTGCACACACACCGATGATAATCCAATAATTTGATAGCCTTATCTTGATGCTGCAGCTAGGATGGTCAACTCACTATGGACCACTTGATTTTATGGATCAATTCTTGCAATCACTATTAGCCACTCATGAAATTATCATACCTATATAAATAGCGAACTGTGACGAATAATCAAATCAGAAAGTATATAGATATACGTACGCGTATTATAACGGTATTATAATTCTCCCAACATGTATTAAGTAAAGACAGGATCATTAAAGTTTAATAACGTCAGAATATAATTGAGTTATCACAATGAAAAGAATCTCTACACTGAAAGCTACTCGTATTTAATACTTTTAGGTACACAAGTTTGTTTGTGGATAGTGGGCGAAGAGGCGAGCTTTTTTTCTATTTTTTTTATAATGGTTGTGGGTGGGATTTTTTCAATTTTAGCATCTAATTAATGTATTAATCCTCTGTTGTTAGTTATTTACTTAAAGTGATCGTAGAATAATTTTCAATGGTATATAGATTAACTACAAGATGTTTTGATTTTATGATAATAAAATAACTTTACTATGTCTTGACTATTTTGAAAATGAATATTTTGTTCATTTAATGTTTTATATTTTTAATAAATGGGTTAGGTTCTATGTTTTTACATTTGGTATAGATCCGAATTAGAATTTATTTTAATTTTATTTCGGACTACCCAAATACCTTTCATAATTATTATTACTACTAAATTAACTCGGATAAAGTTATAAATATGTAAACCTATAAATAGGTTACATACTGTTCTAGCATTTACCCGCTACATAACACTAGTACAACGTGTTCACAATCCTAAAAGAAAAGCCTGCGCGTGCGACGGACGGCGATCATCAATCAATTCGTGGAACACGCCGACTCATCAACTACCTATACTTACAGCAATGGCATGTAATAAACCGCAAAGTATAGATTATGTGAAATCTCAGTAAAATATTTTATTTTCTGTAAGTAAAATTATGTTTGTATAGGCTGTACGCGTACCCAATATTTAGTTGTTACCAACGAGTTAAAAAAATGAATTTTGTCTATAAATAAGTGCTGTCTACGCCAGACAGCAAGGATGATTAAAACTTCGTTAAAGATTTGAAAATTCGCTTGTATTAAAATAAATTATATAAAAACGTCTCAAATTGCGACTATAGAGTTTTTCGTCAAAATGGCGATTGATTTTGTGGTGGGATGTGCCCCGCGCGCCCCCGTAATCCCCTCAAACAGCATAAAGGCAAAAATCGTAGAGTAGGTCGAATAATTGTAGATATACAGCAGTCAGTACGTCATCCCGTGCACCATTTATTCCAAACTATTGTTTACCATCACCGCAGCTCCATTCTAGACAGAGAGTGTGCTTTCCGAAAAACTCGGGGATGCCGAGAAATCTACCGTCAAAGAAGGTAGCATATCGAGGTGAACAAAGGTTTAGTTTACCAGGCTGGTTTTTAGGTGGTAGGTATATAGAGGACCTCAGCACTACCCTGAAATTATTATAGGCCATATCAGAGGCCTACGGCTGAACACACACAGAAAGTAAATCTTGTTTACGTGAAATAAGATCTTGTTTCATTACGAGCATATAAATTCGGCTTGTTCACTTCAACCAAGAAATTGTTCACTTCAACCAAGATCTTAGTCGTGTCTATCAAGTAATTTGTTCAAATGAATAAAAATTACTTCATATGCACTAAATCAAACAAGTTTTTTTTCAATGCAACAATTCTAACAATAGGTTGGCGACAATTTATTATTCCAAAATGTTTAGTTAAACATAAAATTACAAAACATTATGTTAATATTTAGTGGTTTAAAAGTTGTATGGCTCAATCTCAGCTCAATCCTACGGCACAATGATATCTGTAACTCTTTCACGCTTTGCTATAGTTAATCCAAGGACATAGAATAAGAATTACTTGCCATGATTTATTTCTTAATCAATTTAACACCCAGATTTTCTCGATCCTCTAAATAAAGTAAAAAACGTATCTAGTTAATCGACACAGAAGTCGTTGTTCGCATTTTTATTTTTAATTTAAAATTCTAAAAATAAAAAAGTTAGGTAAGTAGGAATGACACAGAGGAATGTCTACATAGCAGCTCGATTCGTCACGGCCAAATAAATTCTAAATCAATTTGTAGAATTGTGGAAAGACGTAGTTTATTTATTTGTGTGGTTGGTTGTAGGGTAAACAAATATTCTGTAATATTTGAGATATGTCTTAGTTAGGTAAGTCTTGACTTGGTCAAGGTGAATCCGGTGTAAAATGGTATGTAACAAACATAAATTACACCAAAATTATTTTTCTGGGAACTGGAGCTAATAGACAATCGGTAGGTAAAAAAGGCTATGTTTCTCTTCTTTGCATTATGGTCTTGAAACACTGCTAGCTAACTCAAATTAATTGCTAGCCTAGGATCTCTGCTAGGAAGCTTCTAGTGAAAAGTGGTCCTTCCTAGTAGAGATCCTAGGCTAGCAATCAATTGTTTTTGAGTAATGTATGTAATGTAATGTTTCCATCAAGCAAACATTACATAAGTATAATATTGAGTACAATAATAGCAATAAACCTACATTAATTAAAGATATAAATAATAATAAGAAATATTTCGGGCTGGATAATTCTGCAGTAGCACATTGTACTTTTTCATTTAAATTATCTTTTACTACACTTGTGTTCAGATCAGATTACAGTTCAACAGATCCGCCGTAGGAAATGGTTGTGGGCACACCTTACGTCGCCCAAAAAGTATCGCCTACGCCTCCTTGAACTGGCAACGTACAGGAGGATCTCGCAAAGGTGGAAGACCCAGGGCTATATGGAAACGTAGTCTTCAAAAAGACCTGGATGCGGCTAAAGTATCCAGGGAAACCATAGAGTCTGCGGCATCGGACAGAGCGCGGTGGAAGAATATTGTCTCAGCCCTATGCACCACTAGGTGTTCTAGGACCTGAAGAAGAAGAATAAGACACTTGTGTTATTCGGTAACCACCCACTCACATTAAATTAAATAACTTCCTAGTCAAGTCTACCCTAAACCCCGTCTTCGTGGACATCCTACAATCAAGGACATCGGTTTCTTTGCTTCTCGCCCTCCTGTCGAGAGCAGGATCATTCGCCGCAGGATACCATCTCTTGCGCAGGTTTAATTAATAGTTCTCAACACAATGACGCAGTAAATACGCCGGATTGGTATACCCCTCGGGGTGTCGGCTAAGTGGGGTAATTGTGGTGTAATAATGATCTACCTTTGATTGATCTAACTTTTTAGAGTGACGTTTTTAATTTAGGGATTCTTAAGAAAATTGGATACCTATAGATGTTTTTAGTAACGAGGTGGGGGAGTTTTGTTGTTTCTAGGTCGATTTATGGTATCAATAGTGTTCAAAACTGAAATTAAAGTATTGAAATAGAGATCAGATCTGACTTAACATGTCCATCTTCCACATAAAACTTTGCCAGACTTTTTAGATACGTAATAAAACAAATAATAAAGTATATAATTATATGTATATATAATATGTATTCGTATAACAAATTGTATATATCATTATAATTGTTGAGTAGGTATGTATTTTATTTATCAATTATATATAATTATTGTAATTTATTTATACTTATTATTTATTGTACTCCATACTTTTACAACAATAAAAGTAGTCTAAACTCTCCTAAATCAAAGGTTGGCTGGAAGAGATCCCAGTGGGGTAAGCCCGCCTTTGTACATATTTTAATGTTTTTTTTATTTTCTTTGTGTTTATTTTATTGTGTACAACAAAGAAACTACAAACAAAAGTAAGAAAAGATCTATGGAATCGCATAGGCATACCCGTAGACAACGGAAGCATTTACTAAAATGAAAAATTAAGAAAAAGAAATATTTCTTTGTTACGAAGCATAAAACGAAATTGACACCACCACGATTCACGATGTCATCACGCACCTGATTCAACCTACTAAAGAAAATTCTATAACTGATTCTTTTCTATGGAACCGTTAGGAATGCGCGCGTCGAATCGGTGGCTGTAGGTACCTATCGATCGATAAAAATACAAATCGATAAAAAACACTCCAACGGAAATGATCACACCACGACGAATGAGAATAGCTCCAGAAATTGAATAAGTAGATACGATATCACCAAAGCTGGAATTGAAAGACGATTGACTGAAAAAAAATTCGATCGATTTACTGCTCCGGTTAGCTTGGATCGGATTCAACTGTGGAAAGGGCTTTAGGGATGCTTTGTCGATAAATCTGAGTTCTATCGCGTAATAAAAGACTTAAATATTTAATTAATTGTATAACCTTATTATGTCTTCATAATTTAGATTTATCGGAAGAGACTGGCCCCCACAACACAGGGTATCCTAGTGTGGGAGCCAGGGAAATCTAAGAAAATATAAAAGATACTGTCTGCATCAATAAACTTTTATTTTTATTTTTTATTTTAAAAAAAACAATATTTTGTCTTCATTAATGTAATAATAATCTATAACATTGCAGCTTAAATTACGAGTAGCTTGATTAATGGATGGGTCGATTTGTCTTCGCCTATTCGTTTAACATTAATTCATCTAAAATTTAAATTTCTTTCACCCGTGAATCCTGTATAATTCTTCATATTTATTACGTATAGGATTCTCGTATCGCGATTATCAAAGTCATGGATCATTCTGATATTTTCTTCATTTAATTGTCCCTCATCTGAGCTATCAAGATCATTCATAACATAATAGGGTATTTGACACTTTTGAAAAATATATTAAAATGTTTTAATCATAGCCATTCTTTACTAGTTTTTTTATTTCCTCAAAAGAAAGTCGCTAAATAGTCTTAAACAACATTTAAATTTTTATCAATCAAAATTCCCGCGAAAACGCTGGTCGCCATGATAGTTTTTCTGTGACGTCACTATCGATTAAATAAACAAACAAAACAGAACTGATCGCCATACATTCGTTGTGTTGTTTAAGCGATATCACTATCGCTTAAACAACACAACGAATGTATGGCGATCAGTTCTGTTTTGTTTGTTTATTTAATCGATAGTGACGTCACAGAAAAACTATCATGGCGACCAGCGTTTTCGCGGGAATTTTGATTGATAAAAATTTAAATGTTGTTTAAGACTATTGACGTCACCGTCACACTTGACAGCATCATGGCGGATAGCGTTTCACTGCGTTTCAGGTCACGTGATATACAGATTTAAAAAGGGCGATTTTAAACTTAAATTATTAAATTAAAATCGTGATTTGATGATCGGATATCAATATATTTTTGTTTCCCGTTACTCGAACTATCATATTTACTTACTCTCATAATTTATTGTTTATGATGGCTAGTAGACTATTCTAGGAAACTTTATATGTTCTTAAATATCAGTTAGTGAATAATAAAGATCGATTATCGATATCGATCTCAACATCATCGTCACCGTCTATCGTGTTTAGAACAGTGGAGAATGACATTTGAAAACGGTAGCCGGTTTCACAGCAGGGGGCGGTGCTACGCCCGCCAATTTTATTTTTATTATTTTTTTAGCCCTTGTTTATCCAGTCCGGTGCGTCTCGGCTCACTGGCTGCAGCAATCAATAAAATGCTGTGACCGTAAAACCACGCCGGAATTAAATACGGCAGTCGACTTTATTGTAGGTACCTTGCCTGCCTTACCCAGGCGTCACGGTTCGAAACGTTTAGTGGAGCAATTAAAATTTTGAAAAAAAAACGCTTTGTCAACAGTGTTGATCTAGAAATACTAACAGCTGGCGTACTCCTAGGGTCAAGTTCATTGACAGTGAGTTCGAGTCCAGTTGCAAGATCGCGACAAATTGCAACTGCAGATTGCTATTCTGTCTACAAGAAGAAATTGTTAAGGTCATCGTTTGCAACTTTGTAACATCAATTCTGGAAATCATATTATACTCGAATATGGATTCTATCGCTCTCTATCTCTATACAGAGCTTTGAGATAATTGTTTTTAGCGACAACCCACATTTTGTCACGGTTAGAGTACATGACTAAACATACTAAAGAAATTTCGCCATAGATCTACAATCATAGCTGACAGAACACTTTGAAGTGCCTATCCTAGACCGTATTGTAGCATCGTTAAATATCAAATGAAGTCAATTCCAATCCCCTATTCTCTTTCTTTATTGTAATTAAAAACACCCTCGTCAAACCAGTACCTAAAAGCACAAACAATCAAAGAGCAGTCATAAACGTTAATTTGTAAAAGAAAGAACAATCTAATTCTGCCCTGTTGAGTAAACTCGGGGGAAACTCAAAAACCTAATAGAGATTTACAACAAACACCAGCGGTGGCAATTTCACACTTTATTAATGCAAGTATTAGGGCTAATTCCATCGGATGACACGTGCCGAATTTGCTGTTCCCATAAAACCCCACTCTCCCCTCGGCTGCGAAAGCACAACAATCCATTCAATTTTCGTTGCTCAAATTTTGTGCCCAAATGTAGTATGTAGCTACCCAAAGGAACTACTGAGAACAGTCCAACAAACAAACACAGTCATGTCAAAAAGTATCTCTATGTAATTTTGCACTGTATGCCTAGGCTATAGGTTCGATACTTTTGGCCTATTATCATAGCTGACCGTGACTGACCGTGAAAATGAAACTAAAACTTCTAGTTTAATTTCATCTTTGTATTTGCACGAGAAAAATACAAATTGTCTTGTAGGTTACTTGTAGATCCGAAAAAATACAGTAGTGGCCAAAAATAGTTGCACGTTCTCCGGGATTTTGACGCGCGATTCATAGATAAAGTTGCGCAGAGCCACGTACCATAGATCACGCAGTAATGCGGTCACGCTCCATGGTATTAAGTGTCAGTTATCGTCTCCACGGGGCTTACGGCGTGTATAATACATTTTTATGTGTGTTGTACCCCACCCTCCTCTTGCAATAACACCGTGAAGTGAGGTTTACGCGGATTGAATACGGCATTATAATGAAATGATTCATATTTAAGTGAGTCCTCCCCTCATCTGTTGTAATTTGATGGTGTCAGGGATCGGAAGCAATGTTTCTTATTAAAGTGGTGTTGTGACTTTCTTTTTTATTGTGTACAAATTCCACTTGTAACATAACTTTTATGTTATTGTTACATAAGGAGAAATTGCGGTGAATTTCGATGTGGAATCAGTCTTAACAATGTTAGTTATAAAAACATGATTTTGCAATCTAAAATAACCTCTCCTGAAAACTGAAATCACAACTTCCAAACCGTTACCTATGTAATGCTGCATAATTCTAATACCTTTAATAGAACAGAAAGAAAAAGAAAGAAAAAGAAAAACATTGATTGTGGCGTCTGAGTTACTCAAGTCACTTCACTAAACAAAAAGTAATCCATGCAGAAACACAAACACGCTAAAGACTAAAACCGAATTATTAAACTTCGTCTGGTTCCCAGACTCCAAGTAATCCGGGATGAGTCGATACCGAAGATAACGCGATAACCGTCCAGTAATAGCCAAATATCTCCTTAATGTGTATGTAATGGGACGGCACGCGTCTGCCGCGTGGCCGCGCGTGGCTCCTTGTTTGTCCTCCGGGATTTACCGGGATTAGCACTTTACCTTGCGACTGTACCTTCTCTACTCTCTCTACTAGGGTGGTAGTGACAGATGAGTTGGTCTTTGGTAAATGGAACCAGAGTTTTCTCCGTATTAGCTATTCGGATGATTAATATGACCATCTCCAAAGTTTGCAGCAATTACTAAAATTGACAAAATATTATATTCTACTGCAAACGTAGGTACTCGTATAATAATAAATAACATAAATAATTATTAGACTGAGTTTCTTTGACAGCTGTCGATTTTGATGGCATTAATTGATTGGCATTTTTATTTCATTTCTTTTAAAAAAAAATTTTTTTTTAATGTTTTAGTCTAATTTTAATTATGTTTTTATAAAAATTATGTTTTAGGCACTATGTATGTATAACCTGACAATAAAGACATTTTATTTATTTATTATTTTATTTTTATTTATTATTAAATATACCGTATACAATTGTATTGTATATACCTAATTATTTTTAATATGATTTGAATTGTTAAGTGTGACTGTATTAAGACATCATTTTTTTTTCATTGTATAGATTAAGTTTATTTTAGTAATAGTGAAAAAAAAATGAAAAAGTTTATTTACTTATTACAGGGCACACAAAAAAAGGACCTCCGACTTACAAACTAGGTCGAAAACCTGTATCTTGGAAGTCGGGATTCCGTCGCACTTTCTGTGCAAGCAAATTACAAATTATATTCTTAACCTAAAAGGAATTTGGAAAATTTAATCATAAAGGAATTTAGTAATGATAATGGTAAGAGTGAGTATGGGTGGGGGTGTGTTAGGTTGTGTGGGAGTGTGTAATGATGTAAGTGTGCATATGTAGTGTAGGGTGAGTGGGTGTGTAGTTAAACATAACAATAATTATTCTTATTTGACTTTAACAAAATGACGTCCCAAGAGATTAAAAGACCTCATTTTATTTAGTTATATATCATTTATAAGTTTCATTTAAATAATACATGTAGCAGAAACTCTATGTTTCTGTTGTCGAGTCACAAAAAGACAGCACTGAAACCATTTTCCGTATCGGTTTGGTCTTGTGTTTACAAATGGTTACTCTATGGACTTTGTTGCTTTGTAGCTGTTCGGTTTTAATTACTGATTGATCCGCGAGATACGTTTGTCGATATCATGCGCCCGTAAATTAGACAAAGGGATTACTGGCGACTGCAACAATTGGGATTTGCGGCGCAAAATGATTGTAAAGCGTGGGGAAACAATGGTTGGCTGTCTGAAAAATGTTTTAGGCACTCTTACAGCGGTATTGTAACAAAATAACCGCCGGAGGACCAAATAATCCGCTTAGTGGTGGACCTAGGACTGGATAAAGTATTGAAAAATTTAAACAACATTTCACATTAAACTATAACCTCCACACTAGGCGTTGCCTGTGTCGTGGAGATTACATGGATACACACATTGACCACTTTACAATGTTATGTGTCAATCTAACTTTCAAATTCCAGAATTACTCGTAGAAATAAAATTACAATTTAAGTTAAAGAGGTTATATGACTATTATAAATTTATAAAATATATTAATATATACATTTCTATATCTAGGTATATTTATTTAATATATATTTATAATATTAAAGCTAATTATGAACATATATGTATTATTAAAATAAATAATTAAAGTAAAGAGGCATGAATTGTCTAGCAGTCAGGTGGACGAACTAAAGCCGCATCAAATCTATATGTAAATTGTACAGAATTGGGAATGGTGGTGGTATTAAAGAGGGAGCCTATATCCAGCAGTGGGATGATATGGATAGAGATTGCTGGTGAGATGATCCGGAACGCAACCAAACCTGAATAAACAAATAATCAAGAAAAAATCTTGGCCAACCTGTAATCAATTTAAATTCATCTTTCGTATTTATTATTCAGGTAAATAATAACTGTTATTTACAATTAATTAGGTTGATACTTACATGCCATTGAAAGGCAACAAAATAAAAAATATATATTCTAGATTGAGATATAAGACCTGCAAAATGTAATAAAAAATTAAAGGTATTGCCAGTAATAGTATTATCGGAAACAGACGATAGACGGATTGGATTTAAAATGGGTACAACTTTGATGCTCGATGACTAAGCGAAATAAAGGACAGTGCTATGCAACATGCAGCTAAAAATATATAAATACATACCTTCACGCTATGTCCCTTGCGGGGTAGGCAGAGAGAACGGAGCGTCACGAATCTTTGCACGCTTATTTTGCTTCCTTCGTCGTTTCACGCATTCTCGCCGTTAGGGTCGTCTGCTCTGAGGGCTTATCCCGTAGGATTTTTTTGACAATTATGAAACGAAAATCGCTCTCGGAAAACGAGGTATGAGACAAACTGGGTATTCAAGGCTTGGCTTTCTTGTCGTTTCGTCTCTATCGTTTAGCATATGACAAAAAGAAAACACACAGTCACCGATCTCTTACGGATCACAAAACCGCTCGCAACTAGGCTATGTATGAGCTGTATCTATCCAAATGGAAAGATACAATGTTCATTTAAGACTTTTTGCCGTTGCCTGTTTGGTCTGTGTCCATTATTTTCATTTCAGCTCTATTTATACATATTATTCGTAAAAAAAAAATAATTACGAATTGTTCTGTACAATTATTTATTTGGAAAACTTGCGTTTCCATCCTCCATCCATCCATCGTAGGCGTGTGCTCTGCTCTGCCCAAAAACTACTAGCCCGAAATTCTGTTACAGTCGGACTACTGGTGGCGCTATTGTATTACGGAGACCGATTGTCAAAATGTTCGTTTCGGTACTGTTAAACTGAATTATTATACGGGATAGACACTATATATAAAAAAAAATTTGGAATAATATTTTTTGGTTTTCCTACATGTTAAAAATTATGAATTGAACCAAGGTTTTAAGGTATAATTTTAAGGAACATTTCATCAATGATCCCATAGTATACCAAACTAAATTCCGCCCAGTAAGAAATACGATCAGAAAACCGTTTCAAATTAATTCTGTTTTAATACTAAAACCTCAACTTTTTCCATACAAGTGAAAACTATCCCAGTATCAGTGATCAAATGACACGACCACGGTTAATAATTTAAAAGGGTGCACTTTTGGCAGGTTGTAACTTATTGTATGAACTAGTCCTGGAGCATGTCGAAACTACAAAACTGAGTGGGAAACAGTAAACAGGGTTGAGGCAGACCGGTCAGCAGAATCTGGCGATTCAATTTTGTTTTATGTGTGGCGGAATCAGGTAGGGTGCTGAATCAACCAACTCCGGCCTTTTACCGCAAAACATTCGGCATTTCGTTTGAAGTGGTGACTTTTGAGGAGGTTTTTGTGGGATGTAGACGTTCTGCTATAGGCACAAAAGGGCTTGGTTACGAGACTAGTTTACATACTTATAAGGTTAGGCAACTTTACGCTAGGGATTTCGGCCAGGTTTTAGAGATATGAGGCAAATCTTACTGTACATTTTTTAATTTTATTTTTTAATATTTTAATATGACATTTGACTTGTAGTGTTACCATAAGATCGAATGGGTGCAAAGGTATTTTTTCAGTCTTTCCCAATTTCATTCCATATAACAAAAGCTCCACACAATCCTATTATGAGATATAGGTAAGCTTACACATCGTCATTGTAAATTCTATAAAAAATAATAGGTGCATTTGGGTGTGTATGATAATAAAAATAAACAAAATGGCCGATATAATATCGAGCCGGGCCCGGGGCGATGAAAAATAAATAAAATCGCGAGGGAAGCGCGCGCCGCGCCGGGAAAATGAAAAGCCACTTAGTGCGCCCTCTCCTCCGTAGCGCAAAGTGAGGGATTTAGAGCAAACTGACACCCGCCCTCTGAAATTTTCCGATATTTCTTACTTTAATGTGAGGTTGCTGTGCCATGTTATATACTTATCGTAATGTATTTTCGCGATACCTAAGTAGGTAGGTAGTTAGATGCTTTCAAATTTCAAATTCGGTAATAATTGGTGAGAGTTAGTCAACTTTTTAATATACAATGAAAAGTTTAGTTTCAAGCAAGAAACTAAACTAACTAAAGCAACAAACACATAATTATTGTAATTTATTTATATTTATTATTTATTGTACTCCAAACCTTACCCACAAAAGAAGTAGATCCCTTTGGTATGAGCCAGCCTTTGTACATATTTTAATGTATTTTTTTTAAATTTTAATTTTCTGTGTATTTATTTTTTGCGTGCAATAAAGAGACTACAAACAAACATACAAACAAACAGAGCGTAAATAAAGATTTATGTAAGACATGGCGGCAAAAAAAGATGTCTGTTGTTATATGATGAGATGAGATGAATGATTTGTTGTTAGCGAAATTAATAGCTATTAATTTTCATAACAATTAAGTTTTCAATTGCAATTTTTAGTGACACAGTATCACATACTTAATTTCATCGAATTTTTGCCGAACTTTAAAATGTGGAATTTCAATCTTCGTTCCGGACGGCAGAAATCAACGCCACTGACTACGTTTAAATAAGAACGTAGTATTCTGTAAAGAACTTGGCAATGTTTTACAGGCGTGTTTTGCTAGAATATAATTTACGGCCGTTGGCCACTAATGACGTCGGGTGGACGAGCCGCGAATCGGTTGGGGCGGCTATATTTTATGATTTTCCTGCGCTTTTCCCGGCAATATATTATTCTTTTTTATGCCACAGCGTCGTCGCTACTGTTTTGAGACTGTAACAAAGAATTTATGTTTTATCTCGAATAGAACACGTTCACGTCAGATTGTAGACTTTTTCAAAATCAAACAATTACATTAAAAATTAAAGCACGTTATGTACGAGTATCATTAGCATTTACTTCTGCCTACATACGTATAAATATTTATTAAACTGTTTACAATTTTATTAATAATACGTTATTTAACATTTGCATTGTTATATCACAATCCAGAACCAGTTTACTTTTTGATTCAATCCTTGACTTGGCTGACGTTCACCCGACCCCTGACACACAAAAGGCAGGGAGCGAATATTTTGGCAGATGTCACAATCACTAAAATTCGGTGTCGATTGCGGCTGAATGCAGACAGATAATCTTTTAAAACGATGTATTCACACTACTTTCAACGACCCCTTTAATGTACTATACAACGACTCTTGACTATAAATCCTAGTAAAATAAATGCTATAAAGAGAGCAATGGATTTTATACAGTTTACTTTAGAAAGACGGGTCAAATGTTGCCGAAATAAAGATAAGTGACTGATAACAATAATTGAAACATGTGTCGCGGTGTCATTTTGACAGATACTGTCATTGTTTACGACTCTTTTAGCGGTTAGCGAACTTGTCTTATCTGTGGGTGCAATAAAAGCTGTTAAATCGCCACCTGTCAGACAGTTTTCGGTTGTTTAGTTATCACAACATGACGGGTGAAAGGGGCATTGTGCATACCTTACATTAAATGATACCTAAGTAGAGGAATATATTTCTCGTTTCTTTTTGAAGTGAACACTTTTTAGGCGCACCTTGCGCTCTTTCTGAACAGTGAACCAAACTGAACCGTCACGCTCGAATCGGGTATACTCGGCAACATTCGACATCAAGCGCGCTCGGGTCGGTGACGCTGAATCGCGTACGTTTACTCGGCTCTAGTCGTCATCAGCTGTCATCAGCTTTGTTTACTGTCTAACAAGGAGTGAATCGTTTCAAGAAATACGTTTTTATTATTATCTAAGTGGTGCTTTGCGTGTGTTCTTTTTGGAAGTTTTCACTTCTAACGTGTGGTCATAAGCACACACCCCCTTTTTTGTATCTACATCATTATACGGATTCCAGGTCAATATAGGTATACCCTGACCAGGGCTATAAAAACCCATGTCAAGAGGGCGCCATTGGTAGGTAGTTGTATAATCTGTGTTATGGAGTTTGCTATAAAAAAAGAATACTAACGTTTTTTATTCCTGGTTCTAATTACCTTTGTACCTATATTATTCAATTCACATAACTTGTAAAAATAGATCGCCGTTTCTTCTAAAAGTGGAGAAGAACCAATAAATACAAAATAATTGTCTTCCCACATTCTGTTGACAACTCTTTATCCGATTGCATTTCTCATTTATGTATAATCGCGATTCTAATTATGTTCTCGCATCAATTTTCACTCCTAGAGCTGGAACAGTTCATGAATGAATTACATCTGTTGCTGTTACTAAAATTCGAATTTGGTTATTTATAGGGATAATAACTCGAACTGCATCTAACAAGGAAAGGTCCCCAAGTGTCCGGCTCCGATTTGATACGTTTTAAGATAAATTGCAGAGCATTGAAAAATAGCCGACGCATATATTTTTTATCAGCCCAAATTCATATTAAAATAATCATTTCGAAAACTTTGAAGCACGATTTGCTTCAAAGTTTTCGAAATGGACATAGGAAATCAGATTTGTATACAAGTTGCAGAATTGACTCATCTGATTTGATTCATTTTATGATACCTATATTGCTGAACATTAAAAAAGAAATTACCCGTATTTTTTAATCAACCCAAATTCATATTGGATTTCAGTTCGTGGGTACAACTAAGCCAACTCGGCTATTTCCCCCACTAAAAATGAATTTAAGCTGATAATAAATACGGGGCGGTTATTTTTCAATACTCTACAATATATCTTAAAACGAGTCAATTCTGCAACATGTACACAAATCTGATTTCACTACCATACATTCTAAACTTTGAAGGGCGATTTTCCCCACTAAATATGAATTTGGGCTGATAAAAAAAATACGGGTTATAGCTGACCCGTATTTCTTTTTCAATGCTCTGCAACACAACTGCTCGTACAATGCCGTATAATTTGTTTTTTTTAGAAATATGTCTGGCCAGGAACTTTTAAACCTCACCTCGTATCTTAAAACGAATCAAATCGGAGCCCAAAAAATGGGGACCTTCCCCAGCGTCCGGCTACATGTTGCAAAATCCTTGTAAACAGCGAGTTGCTCATAGTCATACATACATACATAATTACATAACTTCACGCTATGTCCATTGCGGGGTAGGCAGAGATAATGGAGCGCCATGAATCCCTGTCTTGGCACTCTTCTCTTGCTTCCTCTACATTCATGCGTCGTTTCACACATGCTCATAGCCATTTTATTCTCAGAAGTAAGGTCTTTCCATCTATATTGTTAAAAAAAGGTCATAAAGAGGTCTCTTTTCTTTTTCTTTTTAATAAATTGGTTTGGTGAATAATTTCTATCGTTGTTTTATTATTTAAGAAAGTAGGTACTTATTGAATTTTTCATTATAAATTCGTTGTAAGAGCCAGTGGAGCGATGGAGCGCGTCGCGTTGATGTGCCGATAAAGGCTGATGGATGGATCGTAAAATTATATTGGGTGATTGTGAGTTCCTTCCCTAAATTAAGTTCCGCTCACATAACTTGTATTCCATGTGTTATACTTGCATGTTTGAAGAACAGGGCATATACATACATTAGGACGTTATATATATTTTTTTCCATAACTCTTACTGGACTGGACAGAAAATTCACTGTATTAAAATACTAGTATTATTAAAATACTAGTATTATTAAAATACTAGTATTTAAATAATACTAGGTTTTTATAAAATATCGAGATCATGCTTAGAACTTAGGCAACTTAACTAGATTACATGCATATACATGTCTCTCACGTCCATAATCCCCGAGGGAGTAGACAGAGGAACCACCTTCATCGTAGGCTAGATTAAGTAGAATATTATTATATTTGATTTCTCCAGTCGTAGTACAGTCATCTGTATCTAAACTAAAGGTATACAGGAACAAAAATATATTTGAGATGTTCTCAAAAACTCCTGGGTTGATTTTTAAAATTTCATCACTGTTACGTATATTAAAGTATTAACTGCCTATATGCTTGTGAAAGAATTTTCAGAATCGGTCCCAGTTACTTTTTGTGAAAACCTCAAACATTCATGTCATCCTTGTACCATTTCTTATACGTGACCGTACCATACAATGAAGCCCAACAAAAGTCTAGTCAATCGAGAATAACCTCTGAAATTTAATTTAAAAAAACCGAAGAGAAATGGAATGTAATCACCGAACTAACTGTGCAATGATTTCGTCCCCACCCGATGTCATCTCCGGAGACCTCGGGCTCATCCCCAGCGTCCCATCATCTTTAACTAGCGCATCTGCCCAGTACTTATATTGCTTGATCTGTATTTGATGTGGTTTATTTTCATTTGGTTCCGCCAACTTCACTCTCTCTCTCTTTCTGTGAAGCAGATACTTATAGCCGGGAATATCTTTCAGGGAACGTTTGTAACCCGCAGACGTAAAAAATGTTGAGTAACGATAGCCGGGATCTTTCGGGGAACGTTGGTAACCCGCAGACGTAAAAAATGTTGAGTAACGTATATCCGGGATCTTTCGGGGAACGTTGGTAACCCGCAGACGTAAAAAATGTTGAGTAACGTATATCCGGGATCTTTCGGGGAACGTTGGTAACCCGCAGACGTAAAAAATGTTGAGTAACGTATATCCGGGATCTTTCGGGGAACGTTGGTAACCCGCAGACGTAAAAAATGTTGAGTAACTAATAATAAGCTAATATAATCACTGGTTTCGAAATTTCACCATATAATAAGTACAAAAGAAGAAAAAATAATAGCCATCTTTACTCATATATGTATATATATGCATTCCTCAAATAAATTGACTAGTGTAGCGATATATATGAGTTTCTTATCTAATCTTATGATAGGGGCCGGGAATAACCCAGCGGCACTTCGACCCTTGAGGATCTTTTGTGTCTACCCCATTTTACACACTGGACATCTCAGTGTGCAGGTTTCCTCAGGATGTTTTCCTTCACCGTCAGAGCAGTCGGTAAGAGAACGTGTCTTCGAAAAAATACGAAAAACTCATTGGTACATGGCACTGCACGGTTTCGAACCCGGACCTCCCGCACGGGAGTCCGGTGCCCTAGCCACCGTGCCGTTAAATCAGTAGTACCATTGACTAGTACCATTGATGGTACAAGTGACACAACTTTGTATTTTTAGTACCATTAAAGAAAAGTCAAGATATCCCCCATGTTCCTAGTGATACAACTTTGTATCTATAGTACCATTAAAGAAAAGATAGGACATATCTCGTTTTATAGGTATATTATTCGAATGGCATGGTGGTATATTATTATATTATTCGTGACACCGACGCTCTTAGATATGACTATATTAATCAAATTGTTTGGATAAGTACTTTTACTAAAAATATCTTCATAAATTGCTTTGAGACACTCAAGATATATGATATATATTTACAACATTTCACAGTAATATTCATATAGAGACACAGGTTTTAAACCCGTTTAAACCATAAACGTAAAGCTCGAGAACAAACGTTAAAACTTTTACACGTCTCGATATAATTGGCGGTATTTAGCAGAACACAAATAATTACTGCGGACGGAACACAGAGTACCGCCATTCTGCCTATTTACTGACACGGCAGACTTATTCTGGACATCTTGTCTCTAAAGCCGCTTTTCAATTATGCAAGACCTTGCGTACAGGTAGCAGGTTATACACGATTTGAGTAGTGGACAAGCCGCAAGTCATTACATACAGATAGAATTCTGGCAAACCTGTTTCCAATGCAAGTAACCTGCATTTACGAGAACTAAAACCATCGTAGTACGACTAACTATAAATAAAGCTACTCGTACACAGTTCGTGAGCTCTTAGAAAAACATTCGGGTATCGGGTAAAATCGGCCTCTGTCTCTTTCTTACTACAGTCTTAGTACATTCGGGTATCTTTAACAATAACCGAAACACATCGAAGTTTTCAAGGTCCGAATGTTTAACTAAAAGTAGCTCACGCACTGTACATACTCGTAAAGCGTAGGATTTTATCGTGCCGCTGACATTAATGTTATTAAAATAGCAGAACCATTGTGATCATAGGAATGTATTTCTAGAATTGGATTGTTTTATTATGATGACAGACAGTATATATGTTATGGACCAAGTTATTATTCATAATGTCCGGACAGTTTGAATAATGCCCAAAACGAGGCGGAAATATGATTATAACAATGGCTGGTCAAAGTGTCGTTAAGGGGGCACAAAGAGAAGTCGAAGGAGCCCCTAAGGGCTCGTTGCGTGGTTGTCTTAATGCAGCCTAACATAACCTACAATATCCGAGTCGGTTTCGCATCCACTAAGTTTCTGTGACATATTACCCAATTCGACTTGTCACTAATCCTACTGCCCGGGCATTATAATAAGTGCCACCATTAATCACTTAGTCCATGACATATACAAAATCAAACCAAATTCCTTAACGTAAGACTTTGTTTAGCATCGTAGCGTAACGTAGAGCATCGTAGCATAGCGTAGAGCATAGAGTATCGAAGCGTAAATTAGAGTATCGTAGCGATAGAGTATCGAGCACAACCTAAAGCAGTGTTGGGTAGCATTAAACATTGTATCATAATAGAATCGCGTAGCATAGCGTAAAACTAGCGTAAAATATTGTAGCGTAACGTAGAGCATCGCGTAGCGCAGTATATAGTAGCGTAGAGCAGCAAGCATGGCATAAAGTTTCGTAACGTAACTTAGAGCGTCGCGTCGTAACCCGAAAACGTAATGAAAATTGCACCATTATCTCATGTACTTTAATTATTACTTAATATGAATAATACACCAATAAAACAAAAGTCGCAACACCTACAAATAAATTTATAGTGTTTCAACCATCTAAAAATAAAAATGATGTGCGCTTCCAGAATACTCCCGCTGGAGTGAAGCCACAAATCCCCCTTTCCCCCGTCTCCGCCCAGCCCAAGGTGGGGGGAAGCTATTAAGCCAAGCCAAAACTAATTTAAATTAAATCCTAGTGAATTACCAAAGGAGGAAATTGTCGAGCGTACCCTCGGTGCTCTGAGAGGAGTACTGGCGTGCACTAAATTGTTAGGATTTTTTAAGATGGAGCGGTTTTCGAGTACTTTCTTAGCAATTTCTGGTAATTTGGTCATGAAATCTAATTTCTAATGCACTTCCAGGATATCCAGAAGTATGTGTACGTTTTACCATGGCACAAGAAGACGGCTTCTTCACCAGGCATATCTAATACGCAAATTATACGATGTTCACGTTAGCACACGGGTAGGTATGTCACCATACGAGTGTTACGTTTGATGACGTTAACTAATTGCACGACATAATTCCAGTATCTCCATTCCGCCTTCAGACTACCAGGCGCGGGGAGGGGTTCCATCCTTATGTTGTTGATATCCCATCTATTTGTACGAAGCGATTTGCTTCTTCGTTCATTATGCCAACGGCTAAGGAATGGAACAGCCTGCTGGCACCTGTATTTCCCGAAGCCTTGGGATCTTCAAGGACAGAGTGAATAGGCATTTACTGGACCCGCATGCTCCATCGTCGACCTCATCGTCGCTTACCATCAGGCGAGATCGAGGTCAAAGGCGGGTTTAGTAGTAAATAAAAAAACGTAAACATTGTGTAATTTGCGTACTCGATATGCCTTTCTTCTTGTGCCATGGGTTTTACAAATGTTGGAAAAAATTATAATTTGCATACGTGATTACGTATGCAAATTATGCGAAATTATTTTTTGCGAGATATCAGATAGTCGAGTCAGTGTTTAAGTTACTCGTATTCTCCACTGTTGGCTCAGTAAAGTTATTCTTGTTTTCGTATTATTACCGAAAACGTTTGTCACTTGTATTAAATTGGGCTTGTCTTCAGATAAGTAAGGTCGCATGGAATATGAGGATTATCTTACTCATCTTCTATAACCCTATATATAGAGCCTAGAGTGGAGTGGAGGGTGGCCTACCACCGGGTTTCAAACTCCCGCGGCCAACCTGGAAAACGTTCGCCTGCGAACCCGGGTTGGCTGTTGCGGAGATAATCTACACAAATGGGGTTTTTCCAGTGATCAAGTAAAGTGTGAGTGTTGTGTCTCAAACCACGGAGCACTTGCTCTGCTGTCCCGCGTGTCCGACCACCTGCACGCTGGAGGACCTTTTCGAGGCCAACTAGAGGGCTATCGATGTGGCTGCCTTCTGATCGGGAAAAATTCAGTTCGGATCATCAACTCGAAAGAAGAAGATCTTCTAGGAGTTAATCTGGAACCACCATATTCGTTTAATTGAGGAATCGTGTAGATAATTGGCTCATCCTTATATTTACCACAGCATTCTTTAAAAGTTTGCATGTGCAAAGCCACAATTACTTAAAAAACAATCAACGGTAAGGCCACCTTTGCACATATCGTGCTACTATTCCTGTAGTTTTTACTTTTCCTGTATTTGTATACAATAAAGTGTTTATATCTATCTATCTAAGGATAAGGCCGACTAAATTGTACTTCACTATTTCCGTTTCTATCTTTTGTTTGTATTCGTGCAATAAAGTGTATTTTACTTTACTTTACTATCTATCAACCGATTAATATATTTTTTTAATAATTTAAACACTTTTCTCACGGGTTGTACCATCTATATTGCTTGCGGGCGTCGAGGCTCCGGCTTCGGGGCGTCGTTACATGTACCATTTGAATATTATCTAACTCCCCTCCACCGGGGTGACGAGCCCCCCCACAAGAGTTTAGACACAACCATGAGGCCTCAACGTTAATTAATGCAAATTTGAGTGCTAACAAGATTATGAATCCGCCGCTTTTTGAGGGCACTTTACCTTAAGCAGCGTGTAAGTTAAGTGGGTGTATCTGCATGCATATTAAGAGTGTAAGAAGTTGGGCGAATCCTGTTATTACACCTGTGTCTTGTTTTGAATTAAGTGGGTGTAGGGCTGCCTTTTAATGAGAGTAGATATAGACTAGGGATGTTACGGAGGTGATTTTACCGGAACCGAAGTCGAAACCGAAGGTTTTAAATTTGATTTATCGGAGTCGGAACTGGAGTCGGAACCGGATTCGGAACCGGAGTCGGAGACGGAGGTAGAAGAGATATGTTTTAAACCGTTTTTAATTTTTATAACTGAACTGGCCAATATTTTTTATGATGACGTTTGCGGCAATAATACATGTTCCTTTATGTAGCCCTACACTATTTAAATAAATATTGATATTTGAATATGTTTGCTCACAAATCTTCGGTATAACTTCTGATTCAAAATCGAGCCGAAGTCGGAGTCGGAGGTGTAAAATCAATCGGAAGTTCCGACCTTTCGGAGTCGGAGTCGAAGCTCCATAACATCCCTAATATAGACAAGAGGTAGAAGTTGTTTAACTTTTTTTTAAATCTGTGTGAGGCTTGAGGTAAGTACACGACAAAGTTACTATGTCACTGTGGGAAGGAATGGTAAGTTGGTACTTACCCTTTGGTGTTTAAATGGTCCGTAGTACTTGTATATCTGTTTAGAGGCGCTATAAGTTTTTTTATTAATAGGCTATACCTTATCTTATCTTATGATCGGGGGCCGGGAATAACCCAGCGGCACTTCGACCCTTGAGGATCTTTTGTGCCTACCCCATTTTACATACTGTTCATTTCAGTTTGCAGGTTTCCTCGCGATGTTTTCCTTCACCGTTAAAGCAGTCGGTAAATGAACGTAAGTCTTCGAAAATTACGAAAAACTCATTAGTACGGTTTTTGTACTCGGACCTCCCGCATGGAAGTCCGCATGGCGTCCTAGCCACTGTGCTACCGACGCTCTATTAATAGGCAAACAAACAACAAACAAGCCAACTTGCCACGGGACGGTAAGTGGTCACCGTCTTCTAGGGAGACGTGCAACACCGGAGGCATTACTTGTGCTTTACCAGCCGAAGGATAGGATTCTCTTTATGTTCTTTTTGAAGCACCCCATGTCGTAGCTTGCGAGAACGTCGGGAGGAAGAGTTTTCCACATTTTGCGGGTGCGCGGCAAAAATGTTAGATGAATAGAATAGAATATACTTTATTGCACAAAACTTAATAATAAGACATTGCGTATGTAATGGTGGAATACAATATAGGCGGTCTTATCGTTAAAAGCGATCTCTTCCAGACAACATTTAGAATGAAATGAATAAATGAAATTTTCTTCTTCCTCCATAAATTACTTACTTGTGACTCTACTCATCTGATGTAATTTTTCATTATGTTTTTTTTTTTAATTTATTGATTATTACACACACAATCCTTACAGATTCCCTTGTTAAAAGATTTTACTTTCCTCGATTTCGATTATAGACAAAAAAAAGCTTATCTTTTCTATAGACAGGATTATCATACAAAACATAAAGGGTCCGCCTGGCTATATAGCGACCGTTGTTCTAATGTAGTCTGTGGTAAAATATCTTCGCTTCTGCGTTGATGTGTTCCGTCAGTGTTTATAGAAGAGCCAGTACTTACTAAGCCCGTGTGCTCCATCTTCTGCCTCATCGTCACTTACCACCATGTGAGATTGAAGTCAAAAAAACAAAAGGAATAACTACGATCAAAACCGTTTAACCGATTCAAAAAACTTGGGAAGAAAAATGATTTGGCAACAGAAAGCGTTTAACCCTACCGGTTCCCAGGAAGCTGGGGCGTGACGTGACGTCATATGTACCACCGTTACCGTCACATCAATCATGGGAACACTGCTCGCAGAAATAAGCAGATTTGCCAGTAATAGGGTAGGTACGAGTACATGTTGTAATAGGATGACGATGTCGACATTTTGCGATTTAGTAGATAATTTTACGATGCGATATTACTCTTATGTCTAAATATTTCATTTGTAAATGTATGTAGCTTAAGTGTTTCGGTCAATCTATCTACTTTATATCAGCAAGTACAAAATGAGTACAAAAATACGACAACGCCAACTATAGTGCAATATAATAACGTTTTTAGAATTATATTCAGACTGCCTAGGTTCTGTAGTGCTTCTAAAAGGTTCGTGTGGCTGGGCTTGACACGCTGATCCGAGACCGTGCAACTAGGTTTAGGGATAGGATCTTCAAAAGTAAAAATACCCTGATTGTTGCTACACGTATAGCAACCCAATGTATGGCTATATTTAAATTTTGGAATAAATTGATGATTTTGTAAAAATTATTTCAGTTTAGTCAAAATTCAAAAGTTACTTATTTATTCATTGTACTCTTACCAACTGTGTATTGTTATGCGAATTTTTTTGTCATTGTATGATATTTGATATAATTTTTAAAGTTATAATTATATACTAATTTGTCTGATTTAATAAATGATTTAATTTAATTTCAATTCATATAGGTATTTAGTCTAGAGAAATTACTAAATAAACATCGTAGAACTCTACCAACATGTATGGCGATGTGAAAAATAAAAATTTCATCTTTAGATCCCGAATAATAATCTTCGATTAAAAGGTTGTGACAAAAAATGTAGCAAATTGCGACAAGCAGTGTTTATTATTATTATTATTTACAATGTGTTTGTATTCTAAGCATGTTGTCGACATCATATCTTCATAGTTTCTACGACCCAAGTTTGTGACCGTTTTCTATTTGATTTTAAATCAATTGGTGTCGCGCGTGCCCGCCATCCATCTTGCGTTATCAATATTTATAAAACATTAGCGGACGGGTTAGGGAGCTGATCGTCGCTCCATGGGCGCTGATGATGATTGCAGGAAATTACATTGGCGTCTCGGTAAACGGAGTTTTTAAGGTTTGAGCTTAAAGTGTTTAATGTCCTACTGTAAATAGTTGTACTGTAATAGATTAATTCTGTAGAATGATCAGTGACCCTCAGCCATGAGGAATACGACTTAGAAGAAGAATGAAAGTCGAGCTCAGTAGAGGTACCCTTTCGTATTACCTACTAGTTATTACAAATGAAATACAGTAGAATTTCATTATAATCTTTCTTAACAATATAATCGAAGGATTCGTAGCCTATTAGTTGGGAGCATGGTCCGACAGTGATCGTGCAAGTTAAGCAACGTTGGGCGCGGCCAGAACCAAGATGGGTGACCGTTAGTGGCACATTTTCGGCTGCGGTCGTCGCACCATGGCAGAGACCTACGAGCGAAGTCTGAATAACGCTGACAATAGGTATGTTAATTAAGGACCTTTATATTATGTATTATTATTTCTTCTTTTCCTATCTTGTCGTGTTGTCAGAGTTATTCAGACCGCGGTCGTAGGCCTCTGCTATGGTGAGACGACATCATTGCCATCATCTTCCCATTTCACACACTGGTTATCTCAGTGTGCAGGTTTCCTCACGATGTTTTCCTTCATCGTCAGAGCAGTAGGTAAATGTACGTAAGTCTTCCGAAAAAACCGAAAACTCATTGGTATTGCGTATTGAATGGTTTCGAACCCGGACCTCCCGCGTGGGAGTCCGACGTCCTAGCCACGACGCCACCGACGCTCATAACTTTCATTCCTTTGATTAAATGAAACAAATCTGAAATCTAAGATATTTTAGTGGTATTCATCCTTCGGCAAAGCTAGCGACTTTGAAACGGAATCGGACAGAATGAAACCATAGAAATCTGTTTTTCGGTTTTCTAGATTTCTATGGGTTCAAAATCGCTGTTGCGTGCCTTTAAAATGTAAAATTTTACAGTACCTACAAATTATTCCTTTGTTACCTACATCGAATATTTCAGACTTAGAAAATATGCTGCAATTTTCAGTGAAACACAGGAGCTGCCTAAGCCTGAAACAAAACAACGTCCTCACTGCAGCTACCTCTGCATCATCAATCAAACCCCCTCTCGCCCCATTTCCTGGAACCCCCTTCTCCGATCCCGCCCTCTGATGGCTTTTACCTGAACAGCTGAATATTGCTTTTACAATATCTGTACCTACTTAGTAAATATAATCATTAAGGACTGAAATGCTTTTACGATTATGTATTGGTGATGGTTATTTTGTATTGATGATCTATAAAGGTATTATCTAGATAATCTGATGAGTACAGAGTAAAGAAAAATACCTACATGTAGGTATTGATGATTAAGATGGCGTTTAACACGTTCACAGTCCAGTGCCTCCACGCTGGGGCACCCAAGTGCCTATCCAAGTCTATGCCTCCTTTGTTGGGTCACATAACAATAGATTTAAATTAGTTGGACTTGTGAAATTATCTAACATTTTTGTATGGGGTCTGTGAACATGTTAAATGGGTACCAGGTGCAACCTCCAAACTGAAACTTTAATAACATTGTTTATACTTTTTTTTAAACAAAGTAAATAGATAGAATATTGCTTGTTTAAAACTGTTTAAAAATGAGTCTAGATTATGTATTTTGCATGACAGAAGTAGGTAATAGTATGCATTTTTTTGCAGACATTTGTAGAACTTCTAGAACAGAAGTTCAACAGCGTTATTTCCAAGGATGTGGGTACTTTACTTACCCCTAAATTCTAGAAGTCTAACCATGAGTTGCATAAACGTCCTTAATAATAAGGCTTCCTTAAGTCTCGCGTCATATCTAGGTATCTAGATATATGGCGTAGAAAGGGATAGCATGTATTTTATGAATACTTAACTTTATGGACGTTTCGTGCAACTGACAGTAAATTCGCCAAATCAATCGTGTATTTTTGGCTAAATATCTCTCCTTAGAAAAGACATAAGGTAAAATAACAAAGTCATCATACCTACTGATCTCTTCACAGGACTCCACCCATGCAACGATCTCTTAGTATTTCATCCCATGCACATGTATTCCAAACTATTCTTTACTACCACCGCTCCAGTCTAGAACGATAGAGTTCGATGAAGGCTTTCCAAGAAACTAGGTCATACAGCGCGCACCCGGGCGGATGCTGAGAAATCTTGAACAAAGTTGGTATTTTAGAGGTGAATTGAACTTTTGTTTACCGGGGACCAGCAAACACAAAAACCATTTTGGAGGGTAAAGAAAGGTCCTCTACACTATTCTGAAACTATGTATGTTGTATGACCACGACTCGTATTCGGATACGATTTTATGGAAGCCCTCATTGAACTCTATCGTTCTAGACTGGAGCGGTGGTGAATAGTTTGGAATACAAGTGCGCGGGATGAAGTACTATCTCAACAACGATGCATCAATAAAACAACTAAGGCGTCCCATTCTGCAGACAATACATAGTGCTCGTGAGCCCGACGTAATGGGAAATAACGGGCAGCGCGTGCATAGCCCGCCTAATGCTGGTAGCGAGGCAGTGATATACAGAGTCGGTGGGAAAGAGAGAGATGGGAGATGTTGATGTCTGAATCGAGGAGAAGATAAATGTATGATAAGTACTCGTTTAAGGAATACTACATAGAGATGGAACGGCTAAGGAATGGAACAGCCTGCCGGCGTCTGTATTTCCCGAAACCTACAACCTTGGGATCTTCAAGGCCAGAGTGAATAGGCAAAAAAAAAAGATGCCCCGTTTTGAAAACAGATGAAAGAGGAAAATAACTGGCTCAGAACCTAGGTGTAGCTAGGATATATTTTCTCACCATAAAGTCTAGTTAACATTATTCCAGTAGGCATTGAATGAATGGAAGAGTGAAGAAGAGTGAACGAAATAGCTCTGGATTGCGCAACTAGAATGCCTAGATATTGGAATAATGTTAACTTGCGACAATCTGCCCTCTAGGTGCCGGCTATCAGGGTTCTAGGACAGTGTGCAGATGAAGTAGTAGAAGAAACTTGGTAATAGTAGATATTATATTTATCAGGAACAGAACAACACAATAGTAGGAAATAGGTAGTAGTATGAGACAATTTTATAAAACGGACATACCGTCAATTCAGGACAAAAATACAGAGAGAAAGTAAAAACAATGAAATAAATTAATGGAGTAACGGAATTTAGAAATGGAATGGGAATATGATTTGAATTTTGAAAATTAATGAAGAAACGAAGATGCCAACACGATATGAGGTGAGATAAACGCTAACAATGAGGTTGAAATTGATGGCAAGGAGGTTGATATGGACGATGAAGTCGACGTCGTTACAAACTAACTCCTAAAAGGCGGTTTTACCACTATATGTGAATTACCAGTCGTGGTGAATTACCGCATTCGGCGAACGTCCAAGTGTTACTAGCTAGGTTGTCATCTAGTGGATGACGTTGGACGACTTCGGCCAACGACCAAAGGAGGTCGGTGACCGTAGGTCGCCACCGCAAATCGGTCGCCTAAGCTTTTTTTTTAGTCAACCTCGCCTTAAGGCCGCGTACTAAAATTAACAGGAAACAGTTAGCGCCTTAAATACTTATATACTTACCTACATGTTAATTTTGAAAAATGTATTAACCTTGTTCTACAGATGAAAAGCGATTTTTCAGAACCATATATATACTTTTATTTTACTAAATTTACTGTGTATTAAGTAATAGTAACCTTTTTCATATCTTCACACTACACTGTCGCTAATCTCTTTAATGTCCAATTAACTTCAGATGTTGCCTGGAAGAGATCGCTTTAAGCGATAAGGCCGCCTTTGTACATATCGTGCTGCTATTCCTGTAGTTTTTACTTTTCCTGTATTTGTGTACAATAAAGTGTTTCTATCTATCTATCTATAACCAAAGTAGTAGCTTTGTTCTATGGTGTTTTCCTATTGGTTGCGTTTTTCTAGACGGAAAAAAGTGGCCACGTTATTTGAAAACGAGTTGTAATAAAGCTATCCTAAATTCCCATAAGTTATGTCTCGTTTACTCTTTTTTTGAACAGCGTTTTGACGGGGGCATCTTTCTTTCCATGAAAATGCCATTCCAGTTGCTATAATTATAGTATAGTTCCTTGGATCTATCATTTTTTATTTGTTGTAGATGATATTAAGGATCATGTTAAAAGGATGGTATAAGGTCGCCGAGGATAGGGAAATATGGAAAGGAGGAGGGGAGGCCTTTGCCCAGCAGTGGGACAGCCTATCCAAAAAAAAAGATAATATTATTCAGATTTCATAAAAAATTGTTTTTAAATCTATGAATATACCTACCTATGATGCTCATTTTCTATTCACTAATATAGTTTAATTATATCATCTAAGCCCTAGGTATCCGAGCAGTGATGCAAATACTAAATAAAATAAAATAAATAAAGTAAAACAATATATATTTTTACTTTACAATATTGTAGGTATGTGCAAAAAATAAGAAGAAAAAAATAAATAAACTTAACACGATAAAAATTAATAGGGCATCCATTGAATATACTTAGGGTAATACACGTGAGGTCCTCCGAAAGGAGAGCGCGACCTATAGCGCTGCCAAGAAGTCTGGTCCTTGCGGAAGGCTCAGAAGAAAACCGAAGATGCCAGCCACCCTCTGCTCGCTGGGCCTCCCCGAACGGGGTCCCACCCGGCGGTAGACCGCGCTGAGGAGGGACGTGACGAGACAATGAAGACTCTCGGCCAGAGCCAACCCTGCGGCGAAGGACACAACTGCCGTGGGGCCAGCGCCCCGAAACAGTTTCCCCGCTCCCATACTTACCAGGGAACGAGCAGACAGCAAGAGATTGAAGGATAAAGGCCTTCTCCATCATTTGCCAATTTTCCAATCTTGGGCTAGGCGATACAAATCCTAAGAAACTCAAAATGTTGAAAACGCCCGAAGCGAAATCCAGCAACTCATTAGGGGAGCTCTAATTAAAAAGTAATTAAATTCGCGCGAAAAAGTGAGAGCACATTTAACTGATACTAATAAGATCGTCAAACAATTACGAGAGGCTCATCCGGCCGGACAGAGACAAAAACAATACTAACAGTCCCGTCTCCCTCCGACGCACGGCGCACTCTATTTAACTTTTAATTTATACTCATTCCTTTATATCTTTTATTGCTTCGCCCATCGCGACTCCTAATGCGCCCGAGGTGCTCGCTCCTCGCACTAATTAAATTCATGCAACACTAAGCTTTCCGAACACCCCCTGTGTCGGGCCCCGCCCACATCCCCCCCTCTACCACCGAACGACCAATCAGAACGTGGAAATCGCGAGGCGGGGTACGAGGTACAGTCAGTGTGAGATTCCTGATAGAACTGTCACGTCGCGTCCGACCGGTTACGCCGTCTGACATATTTTATTATTATTTATGTCAATTAGGTTATTACTTTTTTGTTTAATGGAATAAGGAATTGGTTCAGAAATTGATTGCCTTTCGTTCCTTTCGGTCGCTTATGAAGTTATGATTCATCAATGTCAGATGTACAACGTGTTAATTTCAATATGATTGATAGTTTTCCCGTCATTACGGCGATGGGATCGCGATCAGTAATCTAGTTTTACGCAACTCTATTGTGGCCTACGCCGTAATGACAGTTCTCTATCCGCTAGATTACCCGATGATTATTCTATCGCCTGTCAAATTAGAAAGGTGGAGCTGTTATTACTTTACGGATTTATAAAGTTTCTATTTTCAGATTAAATTTTAGTCAGAAAATCTATTAAAAATAAAGGTGGTGTATGAATTTTTATTACCTAAAATAAAATATTCGATTATCATCTTCAACTTTCTATGAAATGTTGAATGGGTACCATCTTTGCACGTCATAAAGTATCGTACATAGGTAACTTCCTTATTACATACAATCAAATTGTCAAAACGCAGGTTATACCTACATAAACTGCTTCCGTGGTCTCCGCACCGCAGACCGTCGCTCCGAGCGCGCCCGGTGCGGATAAAAAAGATTATGACAGCCCCCCATACCGACGCGACGCACCGCCATAAATCCCAACTACAATCACTCGCCGCGCGATAACCAACGTTACGACCATCCGATAAAGTTTATTTCAACTTACCCACCACGTCGACGCTAATTCAATGTCTGCCGGGCCTTAATTTATTGCCCGACATTCAAAACCGATCTATAAAGGCGCCGTGTAAGGTATAACATCGTTTAGCAGCCCGACTCGCGGTACTGTCGGAGGAATAAATCTATAATATGAAAGAGGCGGAGAATTAATTTAGTGTGGGGGGTAGGGGCAGGGGGGCTCGGGCTCCGCCCTCGCGGGCGCGCCATCTCGGCGGCCAGTCAGTGCCGCCCGGCGAGCCCCGCGAGCGCATTTACCTACGGCGGTACGGCCTCGCCATGCGAGTCGAGTAAATGACCGACCCACGGTGTTTCCACGACATAACATTAGAAATTGTTTTAAAAAGTGTCGGTGATTTGACTAAATATAACATTGGAAGTGACTAAATAAATAAAAGAGTGGAAAAATGACAGTCGAGAGAGTTATAACGACCGTCGGCAATAGTGTTGTGCGTAGTCGATAATCAAGATATCGGGTGGGGGTCGAAGCGGCGGCGGCGGCGGCATGGTGCTGGAGGGCGGGCTGCCGGCGCCGCTGCAGCTGTACGCGGCGGCGGCGGCGCAGCTGGCGCCGCGGCCGGCCTGGCCGCCCTTCCTGCCGTTCTTCGGCGTCCCGCCGCCCTTCCTGGCGCGGCCGCGGCTGCCGCACCCGATGCCGGCGCGCGCGCCGCACGGACCGCCCAGTGAGGATTCCAACGAGGACGGTGGAAGCAGTAAAGGTAGGCGTAAGGATAAAATCAGAAAAAATTAAACAATTCCAACTTGCTTTAGTACCGGTCCGTCGTCAAATGTCTATTTTCACTAAAATCTATATTACTAAAATACAAATAAATACAAAAATATTTATTAATTAAACCAAACAATATTCAAATTCTAATCATAATTTTTTTAATCTAAAATCTATATTATGTGGGTATACGTTACATAATGTGTTTACTAATAGGAAACCATTTTGAACTTCAAAGTCTTTTAACATTAGTACCTAGGTACATACTTAATAGTAATTGGATTACTTGAATAAAATGAAATATACTTAATTAAGTACATATTTTTTCACAATTTAAAAGATATTTCTTATGGAAAAAGGAAACCATAGTAGGATAGACGCAGTATTTTAAATGTATTTTAACGCAAATGAAAACTATTAAAATATATGCATATTTAATTGATAGACGTTGTGCTCTAGGTATCGCGTATAAATATATTACCTATACAAACGCAAAATTCATGGAATACAATTATTCATGGAAGTAGATAATGGAAGTTATGAGTAGACTTAATTACTAAAACACGATTAATTGAATTTTTGAAGGCATTCAATTAATTATTTATTGCTAATAAATCTGTTCCAATCAAAATAAGTTCATTTACAGTGAAGACGAGCAGATAGGTAATAATATTAATAGGTATTAATATAGATTCATGTCTACTTTCAAAGTCAGATTAAAATCATAATCGGAATAAGTTTAATAAATTTATCGTTGTGATTGGTTGTATTTTTAGGGCTCCTTAATTAATTAATGGTAAAAAATGAACACTCATGCTGATACTTCGAGTGTCAGTCCGTCCGTTTGTATGTTACATGCAGCTGTTTTTCTCAGCAACTACAGTCACTGAACTTGCTTGTCCACATTTATCTTAGGAAAATAAATTTATTTTTTATGTGTTTTCATAGTTTTTGATTTATGGCCAAAATGAGTAAAAAACCTCCGAGTTAGTTAATTTTTTACAAAAAAAATAAATCTAAGATTCAAAGTTAGAGTTATTGAGATTATTTTTTTTACTATTATTAATCTTTAACGACGTAAAATCTAAAATAATTAGCACTGATAGAAGGTGTTGCATGTATTTTGGGAAAATAAAGCGAAGTTCTAAACGTTTTTGGTTTCTAAGAAAAAAAATAATTAAATTATGTCTCAAGACCCTCGTGGACTTGAGACATAAAGATGAGCCCAAGAAATGAAAATTTCTTCATTTTTCTGAGCTCATCAAGCCGAGTAAGAACAATTGATGATGTTGATATGAGTCAATGCATATCCTTTGCGCATCACATAAAGTCTTGAGTACGGAACCCTTCGGAGAGCGACTGCGACTCGCACTTGGTCGGTTTTTTATTAATATTTATGTATGCGTTATACATTATCAATAATTCTATTATGGATTTATGATTGTTATTAAAAAAAATAGAACAACTCGTTTCAATCTAAAATCTCTAGGTAAGTAAGTAACTACTACTACTTACCTATTCATCAATTCTAGGAAAAATCTTACTTACAGCTGTAAAACCAAGCTAGGCACGTATTTAGGCGAAAGTGATCGAGTTGCATTGTTTTTTAGAACTAGATCATTTAGCGGTTCCAAATGATTGAATTCGTCGCCGTCGCGCGCCGGCTGGATGCAAAAAAATAGGCTGCAGCAAAAACTGCATGAATAATGGATCTCATTAAAATATCTAGACTACCTAGTTAATTTTAGACGAGTCCATTCAGCTTTGTGAAAATTCAAAAGTATAACGCACAAAGTAAAAGTAAAATACAAATACAAATATACTTTATTGCACACCCGGGACAAAAACAAAACATACAACATAAAGAGACGTACAATACAATACGTACAAATACACTTTATTGCACAAATAGAAAACAACAAACAACAGATAGAAAAGGTTACAGTGAAGTACAATTTAGGCGGCCTTATCGCTAAGAGCGATCCAGGCAGCAAATACAAATACAAATACCAATATACATTATTGCACACCCGGGACAAAAACAAAACATACAACATAAAGAGAGGTACAATACAATGTGCAGAAGGCGGCCTTATCGCTTTAAGCGATATCTTCCAGGCAACCTTCAGGTGATGGAAAAATCATAAACGGGTGCAAAAGGCGTATGAAATAGATACTACCCTCAAATAAATAAATAAAAATAATTTTTAAAAAAATATATGCAAACCTTTGCAAGCTGCCAAGCAGTAGTAATAATATTACATAAATACTATAATATATACAGAAATATAATACTTAATATATAATCAAAAATATAATAAATAAATAAATAACACACATCATATGCTAAAGTGAAAGTGCATTAGAACAATTAGGCAGTGTATCCACACTGCAGTTCGTAATGTTGACGAAGGAGATTTTTAAATATTGGCAGTGATTTAACCTTCGGGCAGAGGATATGATTTCGAGAAAGAGGTAGTAGGTGTGCAATCAATGTGGAAAACCATGGTAAATAAAAAAATATTACTCATTTTTAAGGTTGATAAAATAAAAGGTACCTATAATACATAGGCATATTTTGCTTCGTATTTTTTACTGTTTGTAATAATAAAACATGTACCTAAATAAATACCTAATTTAAAAAATAAATTTGAATTAAAATATGCACAAATATAGACATCTAAATACGCAATTATGGTTTTAATTTGGTTAGTTTCTCCGAGTTGGTTGTCTTGACATTTTACGATCTTCACATTTCCCGAAGTGTCGGTTTCTACGTATTAAATTAAATTAAACGATAAATTCATTATTAACGCATTTTTATGACACCTTTTCTCACAGCCATTAAATATCAGAAGAATTTGGTAAATAGAATTGAAAATTAGTTACAAATAAATAAATATTTTATTTTTAAACCTACTATTAAAAAAAATTATAGGTAGGTATTAATTATTAACAGTTTTCATATTCCTTTGATATAAGTTTTTTATATGCTTAATAATAATTTATTAGAAAATATTTATGAATGCATTATAATTTATTTGCTCGTAACACGAAATATGTCGCAAACCTTATCAAAACAATTATCGATTTTGTCATCTTAATTAAATTTCACATTTCACGATTTGTCACATCGTGAAATGTAGTCAATGTCTAGGCTCTGAATGGATAGTCGCCAAAGAAACTTGTAATCCAATATCACTGCTAATTTATGAATGAATTATAATTTATTTGCACACACATACCTACTCGTAACACTTATCAAAACAATTATCGATTTTGTCATCTTAATTAAATTTCACGATTTCACATTTCACGATTTGTCACCTCGTGAAATGAATCAATGTCTAGGCTCTGAAAGGATAGTCGCCAAAGAAACTTGTAATCCAATATCACTGCTAATTTATGAATGAATTATAATTTATTTGTACACACATACCTACTCGTAACACGAAATATGTCGCAAACCTTATCAAAACAATTATCGATTTTGTCATCATAATTAAATTTCACGATTTCACATTTCACGATTTGTCACATCGTGAAATGTAGTCAATTTCTAGGCTCTGAAAGGATAGTCGCCAAAGAAACTTGTAAACCAATATCACTGCTAATTTATGCCGACAGTAAGGGAACTTTGAATTTCTTTTACATTATACGAGGATCTACCGTGCGCTACGACGACGCGTAGCCGCGTAGCAGCGAGCGCGTACGACAACGGCGCGATTGAGCACTATTTTGTAGAAAAATTGTACAGTTATTTTTCCGGGTAACTGTACTGGGGTATCACTAAATAAATTCGCCACCAAGTTGCACCACTTAAACTGTCTATGCGTGACCGCTGTCAAAATCAGTTAGAGTCTAACTGTTAGACGATTTATGAAACCAAACACTGAACTACAAATTCCGTAATCAACGGACGGCCGAGAAGACCGCATAATTAAATTAATCATTTTTAATCTCAATTATAATCCATTTATAACATACACCAAGATTTAACGAGGCTGCCGTTTTTTGATAAATTCTTCGACAGGTTGTAAATCCCGAATACTGCATGAAATTAATGAAGTTAGTTAAATATTTAAAATCGTAAATACGTTCTTAGTTTTCGAAATCGATACTTAACTAAGTAGGTATTTAAGTGTTAACTTAATGCCCAAATTCCACGGTGTCTGACGTGCGAGTAAGAAGATTAAAAACCATGTTTAAATAATGGAATAAATGATGCGTCCACATTCGGTGTCGCGTTCGATACACTTATCCTTTTAGTCATAACTTATTGCTTTAATATTATTAAGGCATTATAGTCGAAATATTCTCGAACCTCGTTCTGAATAAATTGTGTATTAATAAAAAATAAACGTCGGGCAAGGTGCGAAGAGGCTAACGAGCGTAATCCAAATGTAAGTTATTAGTTGCGCGGATGGGCCGCCTGCTGCGCGCGCGTCGATGTCGATATACAGATTTTTATCGACTCTTTTGTCGGCACCAGCGCTGAGGTGTTACCCACAAAATTAGGATGTTAAATGTTTTGTGGATGACGCATAGCCTCGCCGCTCTGGGTATCATTGTAGTCTTTTATCACGATCTAATAGAAATATCAATAGGATTTTTTGGAGTTGAGCTCGAATGTTTTTTAAACATTATTTTAAATTATTTACGCCCATTTGCACATATCTATAGACTATTGTAATTATAGATGTGTAAATGCTAGTATTCTTTAAGTAGGTAAGAATTTAGTTTTGCTTACAAGTTATATAAGAATAACTAATTAAATAATACTAAGTACATAAAAATACAAAATCAAAATTACAAATAATGTCAATTAATTAATAACTAAATAATTATAAATAAACCTCCCCCCTTGCCGCTCCCGATGCAAAGGTGCCCATAATGTGTAAATTAAATTATCATTGTAATATTATTATATAGGTAATATTACAATTATAACATCCTTGAAACTTTTTTATTTATCTATCACGTTTGACTATGACTAATTATAATAATATAATGATTACATGACAATTATAATATAATATAACACTAAAATAATACTAAAGCTAAAACTAAACTAAGACTAAGAAAGCTAAAGATAAAAAAATTGGGTTAAGTCCTCCACATCCGGCAGTGTACCCAAGAGACTGGCTGCGTTGCCCCGTTGGATAGCTAAGCTAATCCGCTGGGCCAAATAGGAGGCAGATCTTGGGTCTTTTGACGCGTCGACCAGGCGCTTTGCGAGGTGACTTATATGATATATATGATATGACTTATATCCCAAGTTATTATTTTATCAAACTTATTTACCTTCTTCTATTCATTATTTGATACTCACAGTATGCGTACTATACTAACAATAAGTACAGTACATAACGTGCGGGATTTTAATTGACCTTGTGTTTCTTTTTTAATTTGATCATGTTATGTTTTAACAACAATTGCTATAATTACCAACTTAAATTACCTTTAAGTGGCTCCCATTAAAGTTGCGGAAAAACATCATATTGTTCAGTTTTTCTTGTAAACAATTTGCGTTGCTAATTAAATCATTCATTGATTAATTCACATGTTTACATGTAACTTTGTTATCAGAGCGCCATTGAACGGTATCCTCCAGCGATTCATTATTAATGATGGCGTCTGTTAATGATACTCATTTTTAATGATTGCGCATATTAATGATATTTATGTGATTGAATAGAATGGCGGTTGGACTTGTGAACAATTAAGTTCGAGTTGTTTTATTCTTTTGCGCTAAATATGAGGTAAGTTTAATTTTATGAGAGGAAAGAAGCTTTATTATGGTTCCGTAGGCAACTAGGATATTACCCCCTATAATTTCGTCATATCTGTCTATCTGTACATCACAGAACAGTAATCCTCTGTAACTTTTGAGACACTATTACAAAAAAATCTAAATAAATCCTAATGATTCCTATCCTAGTATTTTCAAAGAAAATTATACGGACCCTGTACCAAAGTTACGTTGTGAAATAGAACTCGACAAAGTTATAGTGTTTGGAAGAAATTTTATGTAAACGATCACATAGTTTGATCGCATAATATACTTTTTGTTATAGAACGGCTACGGAATCCTGTATCATGGCATATATCTTGGCCGGTTTTTTATTATGCAGGTATGTTGCTGCTATGTTCATATCGTACATTAATAACCGCCAATAATTTAATTATTAGTAAATTACTAGACGTTCCAAAACTCATCGCTTGTGTTGATTTTACTTTGCCGTCGGAAAGTTCGAAAGTCTGTTTAATTGGAAAATACGTAGAGTACTGGTAGCTACTCGAACTTTTGGTAGCCAATATTAACCAAGATAGGTAATTAGTAAAAAAAAAATTGTAAAAAATTACACACACAGAACATAATAGACATACCCTCTCAACACACATTCTTACACACACTTACAACATACATACTTACACACATACTCTTTTCTTTGTTCTCTCCACTCCCTTTCCACTTTCCTACCTCCTATTTCATTAACTTTCAGGTGTTATATTTTTTCATTGTATAAATAAGGAGACCTGTTTTTGGCACGGTTGTAAAAAAAGAACAACAATTCGGGAATTGTATAGCTGTAAGGTTTCTCAGAATTATAAATAATAATAAATAGTAATCATGAATAAGGCACCATACATTGTTAATTCGCACATAAATAATTGCCCACTTTTGAACTCTATTCAATTCTATAAACGATTTTTTACCACTACCCAGGTATGTACTTATAATGACACTTAAAAGTCCTAATCACCGACTGTAACGCTCTCACTGAACAAACTCACGGCCTATTTATTTCACTCGTAATTTCCCAAGAAGCCTTGGTGACAAAACGAATAAAAATAAACATCTGAACTTTTGTTTCTGTTACGGACGCTGGCTGAACAAAAACAATTGCATTTGTGTTCTGCCGATCAGTCGAAGCAAGACCAATCAATTTTATTGAAAGCCTGTGCGCCCAGAGAATCGATTTTTGATGTTTCGACCAACTAGTACAATCTTTAGGATAGAATATCCTACCCTAGTGCAAGTTTTTATGATTGTTAAGTAGTCTAAACTACCCTAAATCAAAGGTTGTCTGGAAGAGATCCCTATGGGATATGCCCGCCTTTGTACATATTTTAATGTTTTTTTATTTTCTGTGTATTTTTATATTAGTACAATAAAGAGACTACAAACAGACAAACAAACAAATTACCGAAACATCTGAAAGTATTATTGCAGTGCAGTGCGTGCAGTGCCACTGTCAAAACCACTTTCTGGTCGCTGTGTGCGAGGACCTACGAAGTCCCATATTCAAACATTGGTTGGTTGTCCACCGGGACAAAACGAGTAAATTGACGCGAAATATTTTTTTGGTATTCTTTGTTTTTTTAATTAGTATTTGTATTATTATTAATTATTTTTTGTTTGTAGTATTTATATGGATTTTTATGCCTAAAAAAACATTTATTATTATTACTGAAAAGCCTGAGCGACCAGAGAAATGATTTTTACAGGTCTTCTTCATACAACCTATCAAAAATAATTTCTTCTATTTTTGTCGGTTAAAATAACAACATTTAATAAAGACCAACCCTATAAGAAACTCTTTCTTTTTATTCTACAAATACAAAACAATGTCACCCCCTGACTCATAAAAAATCGAAGAGTAAACAGTTTAATAACAGGCTAAACAAACGACACCCACAATAACACAGTCTAAATGGGCCAATAAACTGAAATCACAACTAGTCAAAAGTGCATCAATAAACGAGGCATAGGGAGGGGAAGCTCGGCTGCGGTGGAACTTGCATAAATAGTATCACTTATTAGTCAGTTATTGTGCATCAGAAAAATGATATAAAAGGATATATGGTTTTTATAACAAAAAAATTAAATTCGTAAAAAAAATCATTAACTAGCAACCCATTTATATTAAACTATGTGTAATATATGCCAAGTTCCATTTTTTTTCGGAAATTATTGTTCATAGGTATTCATATCACGAGTGTTTCTAATGTTTTCGTTAACACTAGGTATTGTTAATAATTATTAAATGAAAATGTAAAACTACCGAACCAATTTTGTCATAAACTTCAAATGACGAAATTAGCTAAACTAAGAATATAATACTTTACATTTGTACAAGCAATGTCACTTCAATTGAATCAACAAATATGTACAAGAACCTACATCTAATAAACCTAGAAAAATAAACCAAAATCACAACAGTCAAAAGCGCATCAATAAAGGGCGCAGCCCACTACGGAGGGGAGCTCGGCAATAATGGAACAATACATAAATTAAGTTGAGGAGTAAGATAGGAGCCCTGCGATTTTCATGACAGAAAGAGTTTTTAATGTAGATATGCTAATAAATAAATATAAGAGACCGGGTATAAGACCAGGTTTAATGCCGCGCCCTGGTAGAAGCCTATGTCCACCAGTGGAATAGGTAGGTTGCTTTTTGCATCAAACTTAAGGTATAGTTTGAAGCCATTGATTAATTTACACATGGATTAATTTTAACAGTAATTATTTTCCATTAAAACAATAATTCAATCTTTGTGCAATACTTACCTACTTACTATAAATAGAGGTAAAAAACCTAATCAACCTGTATTCTGTAATTAAGATACCTGATAAATTAATTAATAAAAATGGTACGAAAATATTTTATACTGCATATATTAAAATATTATATATTATTATAAATTACATTATGTATAAGCTGAAACTCAATATCATGGTAAAATTTTCATTTTTATTCTATTTCTAATTTATTTAAGTACCTACGCCCAAAACCTTAATAAATAAATAAAACATCGATTAGGTACTTATATCAAGAGTGATTAAAAGCGAGGGTATAATTTTCCTCCAAAACACAAGAAATTTAAAACAATTTTTTTTGAGTAATTTAGCAAAAAGTGTGTAGTATTGGGTGCAGACTCACAGGACCGTCGCGTCGTATAAATTAACCCGTGTCAAGCCTCTGCCCACCCTCGCCTCGGCTCTTAATAAGATCACATTTACAGCCATTGTGGTTTGTAGTCGCTTCTGTGCACACCTTTAGCCGATTTATTTTTTCTAAAGCGTGATACTAATTTGGTTATAGGTATGTTAGCTATATTGATTTATATTCTATGTAGGTACCTGATATTTTGTACGCCTTTTAACAGGCTGAATACTTTGACATTACAATACACTAGAAATATACATTATTGCACACCGGGGACATAAACAAAACATACAACATAAAGAGAGGTACAATACAATGTGCAGAAGGCGGCCTTATCGCTTTAAGCGATATCTTCCAGGCAACCTTCAGGTGATAGAAAAATCATAAAATATATAATATACGGGTGCAAAAGGCGTATGAAATAGATACTACCCTCAAATAAATAAATAACGAAAATAATTTAAAAAAAAATATGCAAACCTTTACAAGCTGCCGAGCAGTAGTAATAATATTACATAAATACAATAATATATACAGAAATATAATACTTAATATATAATCAAAAATATAATAAATAAATAACACACATCATATGCTAAAATGAAACTGCATTAGAATAATTAATCTATTTTTAAGATCTTTTACTTATTCTATACAGTATTCTGACAAATAAAGTATTTTGATTTGATTTGATTTGAAATTGAAGATATTTGTTAAGTTGTTTTATATTTAGTTTGTGTTTTAACAGAGTGGAATGTGCAGCGCCCAGACAAACCAGCTTTTTGGTTTCAGGGCGCGAAGATTTATAAATACTGTAACTTTGTATGTACACAACAATAATAAATAATAAATATTTAAAAAAAAATTGTCTACCCCCTTGGGGATTACGGACGTGTGAGTTATTCTATGCTATGAAATAATTTATTCTGAGCCCATCCTCATCATAATTAACAAAGAACATAATATCATCAAACAGTTAATAAACATATCCGTTAATTAGAAAATAATTTATTGAAACTCAAGAGTCATTGAATTACCAATTGTTTCATTTTCAATATTTCTTTAATTATCATCCATTCTAATTATTCCACTCAGAAATAACTTCGACTACTTAAAGGAAACTTATAAATCGTTAAGTTGACTACATTCGACAATAATTACGAATTAAGTTACAAAAACTGTCAAAAGGGGAACTTCGTGACAAGTGATAGGCGAACTTTACTTAAACTTAAAAAAACAGTCTCATTATGTGAAATAAGTGTCAAAAGCCGAAATGTCCGTAATAAGGCCTATTAGTCAGGTCGCCGGGCAGTCGCAAGGTGTGCGAGACGTAACCGAGCTGTAAGGGGAGGGGGGAGAGGCCAATTTCAGGGCTCATTGCCTTACTCACCCCGGTATGGGGGAGTGAGTAGAAAACCAAAGACGGCACGTTTTTCAAGGACTTTTAGGACACAGGCCCACAGCTGTTGTTTAAATAAAGGGTGATGTTGTGTTGTTTGTTTGTTATGGTAAATGTTTCGTCTGCCTTTCGCTCGGTTTTCTTCTTTATTCGCCGCACGTTACGATTCCTGCTGTTTTATTTAGATCATATTCCACTAAATGAAATGAATGCCTGATACTCCACGTGAATAGAAACAACAAATTTTGTCAATATTTGTATCTTTATATCCTTTCACGTCTGTATTTGGCCGAACTTAGAACTCGTAATGTCCTTCTATACGTTTGAAGTTGTGTGATAATTCATTTTAGTATTATTTTTAATAAATAAATTATAGTAGGAATGCGCACAATATTTTATTTCACAAAGATTTTAAACACTATAAAAACCCCGAAGCATTCTGATCGTGCCTATACTATTGGGCAGGGAACCCCGTATGTATTTAAAGCTGGCCGATTGCAATTATTTCGACACCCGCCGTTGCGGTACCGCCCGTTCTGAATAGGAAGACAGGGTTCCCTGTCAAAAAATGTTAGAACCTCGTAGGTCATAGAATATCGACATATGAGAAAACCTATTAAAATTTGCCTGCACCTATAAATAATCTCTCATCTCGCGCACGCGCCAGGCGCATCTAATCGCGCATTGCGAGCCCCAAAACACGCATTTGTCACATTCGACACGCTTTTTTTAGTGTTTACTTTTTCATAGTGCACCGTTTTGGGCCGACTCATACCCCTTCTAGGAATCGGTCACGGGAGACTATGCGATTTCGCGCCAATATGCGCTGTAGCTTAGCGGTTTATTGGTTGCCACCAGAATAGAGCCCGAGGGTATTGATTGCTACTTCAGGATGAGCAGCTGCGAAGTTACTGGTTTACCATTAGGTAAGTGTCTAGTTTCGAGTGTTGGTGGACTAGTGGCTAGGACGTCGGACTCCCATGCAGGAAGTCCGGGTTCGAAAACATGCAATGCTATGTACCAATGAGTTTTTAGGATTTATTTCGAAGACTTACGTACACTGAGTATCTTTTAACTCTTTTCATGAATCTCATTTATTACTGTCATTAGGTACATCTTTTTGAATGTCAGTGGGCAATATCAGTAGACAATGGCTCTAATTTGCTGTGGAGTGGGCAATAACTGCTTCGACGGATAATCATTACATTTTTAATTTTTTATCGATTTAGTGAAATAATTAAATAACTGAACGAAATAAAGTATAATTTATTGTGGTAGTTCCTATCGCTTAAGCAGTCTATCACCGTATAGTTTACCCTTTACAATAATAATAACATTAAATAAATACAACAATTGATAACCCATTTTTGTACATAATTTAAAAAAAAAACAGCAATAGCACAGGAAAAGTGGCATAAAATATCTACAGATGACATTATAGCTTATAGCGATCTCTTCCAGGCAACCTATGCTCAATGATAATTTATGATGAATGAATCGTATCATAACAGAATCACTGGATTCTTTTTTAGAAACACATGTCATACAAAAGACATCAACGAACCCACTTCAAATGTAGACAATGTACTTAGAGTACCAATCGTCAGTTGCATGAAACATGATTAAATCTTAATTTAAAATACATGATATCCCCTTTCTACGCCATTGGTTTAGATAGAGATGACACGAGACTTAATGAAGCATTAACAATAAGGACATTTCTTGCAACTCATGGTAACCGTACTATTGCTTCTTCGTTCATTATGCGAACGGCTAAGGAATGGAACAGCCTGCCGGCGTCTGTATTTCCCGAAACCTACAACCTTGGGATCTTCAAGGCCAGAGTGAATAGGCATTTACTGGACCCGCATGCTCCATCGTCGACCTCATCGTCGCTTACCATCAGGCGAGATCGAGGTCAAATGCGGGTTTAGCAGTACATAAAAAAAAACCGACTTACTACTGTTGTTGAAGGGGATTGTAAGTGATACTGATATTCTTACACGTTGTTTTTTATTCTCAGAATTTATTCTCACGATTTCAATTCTGTAATACCTTTCTATAAGTACATAAAAGCATACATTTTACGTTATTATAACCAAGAGAAAAATGGCGTATTGTTTCCCGCAGATTGAAACGAATTGATTAGGCCTTTGTGAATAAATTAACAGCAATGTTTGCGTGGGATTAGATGAAAAAATGTCACCCACGTTTTTAGATGACAAAAAAAAACAAGCAATTTTACGCCACAGTATGTGACATGGACAAATTATTGCTACAAAAAATGTTGCTCTAATTTTAATTTTATTTGGTTTTTTTTATTATTATGAAGAAAGAAAGGGATGCAATGTTTTTGCTTACTTAGGATTTTTCGGCAACAAACTTTACTGGTGACAAAATTGGAAATTTGTTAAAAAAAATTTACGTCAAAAAACGTATTTCAAGGTTCACAGTTTTGTATGAATTTAATTTTTTGATCGCGTTTTTTATTTTCATACACCTGAATAGTGAAAAAAAATAGATGAGTTTTGTACTTGTAAGTTGCTTAGAAAGTATTTTTTCCTTAACTTTTTGTCGCACGAATATCTTTACCAGTATATCTACTAGTATGTTGTAAATAGGAGTACTGAGCTCTTACAACGATTGTTTACATAACATACTATAAATATATAAATTTAAAAAAAAGTACCAAAACGAAAATTGACTTCCCAGATTCCCATATAAATCAGTCAATGAGTCAATAACAACACTCAAAAGTCTATTCGAATTCCCAGAATAATTAATCAAGTACAAATACACAGACAGATCCCATAATCCTCCCATCAAATAGATACCAGTTAGCACTAAAATCATGTTAGCTTATCACAACATGAGCGACTGATCCTACAAAGCCAACCCGTAACATATTGCTAGCCCTGAGAACGCGCGGGGGTCTATAAGACCCGCACCATAACTAACCCTATTAAAAAGTGGCAACCCTCGCCGTATTAATGTAGCATAAAATTAACCAGCGAGTCACGCCTGATGCGTCCAATGTTTTAAGTGTGAGGTGAGGGGTCGAAAAGCCCGTTAGGATTTTTAGACTGTCTGCAGTTCTGCAGTTTGTTTTTCGGTATTGGCCTTAATTTAAAGAATTTGGCAAACAAGTTGGCCTAACTTAATCTAGGTACGTAGGTATGGGATTTAATTTGTACGATACCTCTTTTCGTCTGAATTAGATTAATTGTGTAGAAATGTGCCGGGAACGATCTTTTTAGTAGTATAGTATATTTTTAATTTATAAGGGTATAAAGAAAATAGTACCGTCATCCTAGGCGAAAAAGTACCCACGAATATAAATAAAATAATAATAATAAATCACTTTATTCATCGGAACAACGTGGATTCAATTTTGTTAGTATCAATGCAGATACTTAAGACTATGTTAGTAAGTATTTATAAAATACATTTCAGTTTTTTTTTAATAATTATAATGACAGAGAGTTCGTGCGTTCATCAGGTACCTACCCGAACCCGAATATGAATTACTTTACTAAAATATCGACATTTCCTCAATGTTCTTCACACGATCTAAATATAGGTAGTTTAAGAAAGTTGTAAGAAGTTTTGCTATAAGAACCTAACTTGCTATACCATCTGAGACATTTATCTAAATTAAATACGGCACAAACAACATCAAACAGTTAATTATTTCGTCTCGCATCTCGGAAGGGCCCACGATAATAGTGTCGTAAATCTATGACAAGTTGCGTCATAACGCGAGATAGCGGGCCTTTTGTGCCCGCCGCGCGGTCGGGGGGTTGTGTGACTTGTGTTCTATTGTTATTGATAAACAATTAATTTGTTATTTATTGTGTCTTGTAGATACGCGTGTCTGATGGAATTTGATGGTTTCGTTTATTTTGTTCTTTTGCCAGTTAGATTTATATAGAAAGTTAGATAGAGCGACGAAAGCGTGCAAACCAACCACAGAGTTTTTTCGATTTTACCATTTTACATGAGGCACTCAAGATCAAGGTTCTTATCTTATGATAGGGGGCCGGAAATAACCCCAGCGGCACTTCGACCCTTGAGGATCTTTTGTGCCAACCCTATTTACACACTGGTCATCTCAGTGTACAGGTTTCCTCACAATGTTTTCCTTCCCCGTTAGATCGGTCGATAATGTACGTAAGTCTTTGAAAAATACAAAAAACTCATTGGTACATGGCACTGCACGGTTTTGAACCTGGGTCTCCCGTATAGAAGTCCTAGTCACTAGGCCACCGACGCTATTCAAAAGATGAAGGTTAGCAGCGCATTAGAAACCTACCGACGGTGACCACTTACCATCAGGTGGTCCGATTGCTCGTCTGCTCTCCTTATCAATATAAAAAATACTTTGGGTATTGCAACTCAAAGTAGATTAATTATTAAATTGTCTCACGCTGCCAGTCATCTATTTCTCTGTACACCACACAGGTCCAGTTTCGCATCGGGAAGAGTAAAGCATAGTAAGGATTTTATCTCAGATTTCCACATCCATATCAAAAGAATGACAAATGGATTTATTCGCTCCTGTAAGTACATCAGTTACAACGTCAGTCGGAGCACACCGCAGGCCGAGCCTGATTCATCGCACCCCTGGGACGCAGAGTAAGGGCGACAATAGATTACCCGATCCACATGTTACTAACAACTCGCGTTTAAGTCCATTAAGAGTTTGGCGAAGTTAAATAATTATTAATTAATTTTGGATTTGATTAATTTTGTTGAAAGTTTTGCTGTTTTGAATACTGTGTTAGTCTACTAAGAGAGCTCTTTCTGTGATCGTTAGTCAGTATAAAACTTTTTGGGCCATTGAAGAGGAATTACCTTACCTTTATCCCTTTATATTCCGAAAAAAAAAACTGAAATAAATACTTAACTTGATGCTGTCTATCATTAAAGAAATCAATATTTAAAATATTCTAGGATATTCGTTCTACTGTGATGGGTAAAGCGACATAAGATATTTTACAGGTGGAAAAAACGCAAGAGAGTCTATTTTTTTCAACTTGCACGTAACGCTTTTATCGTATTCCATAACTTTGATGACGTTTTAATAATAATTTGGCGTAATTTTGATTTCTAAAATAAATGAATTGGGAAGTAAGAGGACTAATTTATTTTATTTTGTATATATATTAAAGATATCGCTGAAGGATTTAGTTTAACAATATTATTTACTTTAATACGTATGTTTCGAAAACTTACGTACATTTACCGACTGCTCTAACGGCGAAGGAAAACATCGCGAGGAAACCTGCACACTGAGATGACCAGTGTGTAAATTGGCTTGTTTGTTGGTCACAAAATTTTCCCAAAAAAAAATCTCCCAAATGTGCAAGTTGGGAAAAAAATACTCATGAACGTCCAGACCTATCCAGCAGATAGGTAGAGGATGCAGGTAAATCAGTTTAAGAGAGAGGATTTCACTGAATTATGAATTGGTAGTTACTTGTGCTGTGACATAGTAAGTTATTTTGCAAACCTATTAAAAGTTAGATTTTACACTGAAAGAAAAGATTGTTTTCTTCAAACAAGCACTTGTTTCAATATGAGCATATACTCGTAAAGTCAGTTTGTTCTCTTCAACCAATAAATTGTTCACTTCAACCAAGATCTTAGTCGTATCTATCAAGTAACGTATTCAACTAATTAAAGGTATTTTTTCAGTGTAATACTAAATCTTAGTAATATCTAGCTGAGTTAATAAAGTAAATCACAGCATCCGCTTTACCCTACAACCGAACAGAACGCAACAAACAGAGTTGTGGTGAGTTATTGCTCCCCAGAGGTTGCTCCATGTTGCTACGAGTTGCTCCGGGTTGCTCCGCTGATAATGTGTGCCGCAGTATGGGATGGAGTTCCGATAACAACTTGGATTGTTATGTTTAATATGAAATAATTTGGCGGTGTTTCTTAAGAAACAATTGATTAATCTTAATCAATTCTTGATTAATCAATTGTGGCGTGAAATTAGGACTATACAAAGGTTATTTTCGTTATTCTTTCTTCCTTATCTTACTCACTTTTATTAAGGTTTAGGGGTAAAGAAATAAAGAAACCTTCCAAATACATACAATCATTAAAAGTATGTGTGTATACGAGTACTTACCTACATGTATATCCCACTACATACTTTGCATTATTCAATATCTTAATAGAGGTCGGTATTTACGAAAAAGTGGCTTCGATTCTGGGGTGACCACTAAATCTAAATGAAACTGAGTCGCTCACCTATGCATGCTCGATTGAGTAAGAGTGAGAGGGACGTTTACCGATGTTTTGATTTATCGAACCACGGAATTGGTGCCTCTATCAAATATAAAGTTACTTTTTGCTAATTTACAAAAAATAATACAATTCTATTATCTATATGTACTACTATACAATCTATACATTCACATGTCTCTTAACACTAACTTAAAATACTTACTAATCACACATCATATCCACGTGAGGTATTTAGAAAACAGTTGCATTGTAGTATGTCATCAATTGTCCACCGCTTCCACCTGTACAGTAATAGACTTTACAATCGGTTTTGGTAAATTGGTAATGACTGGCTTTCAATGGCGCGTGTACGGTAAATTACGGTAATGTACGGCAAATAAACGGTAAATTATCATTGTGGAATGTGTTGGTACAGCATCTATAAATACTCAGAAAGAGTGGGTGGTTAGTTTTTAAAGTAATTGGGTACCTACTTCACTTGATAGATGTAAGAAAGTAAAAAAGACTACTAAGTTATTTTGATAGTGATGGGTTAACAAGATCATTTAGGTTCAACAACATTGAATCATCATGTTGATGTTGATATTCGTAAGTACCTAATACCTAGTAAGTGTTTTTTTGTTAGTTTAGTTTTCAATCAGTTAATATCAGTTGAAATTGAGATCAAATATGGGTTTAATCGTAAATCAAATAGTTTCATAAATCTTGCACACAGCACAAACAAAATACCCGTCATATTGGTATGTATTCTTTTTCGGCGACCCAAAAGAATTATTCGTACAAAACTGACCTTTTACCACATGGGCAATTTTTTAAACGATAACGACCAGTTTCGACGCATCATCTGTCGTCCAAGGGCAGACCAATCAATACTGTTTTCGTAAAATATAAAAAAAATTATTGCACCTTATTTTCACAGGCATAATAATGCCGTTAAAGCTGGCCGTATAATGTATAGTAGTATCGATTTATCATGTTTCAATCTCCCAACTTCCAATAGCGACGCCGCGGCCTCAGGCGGTTCGATCCCAAACAGAGATGTGAGTTCGAAATATTACACGTCAAGGATTTATATGAAAAATAGACGTTTTCTATTTTTTGTTTTTTTTTGTTTTTGATCTCGTTTAAAATGGTACTGTTGTCGGACTTACATTTGGTTCAATATCCAGGTGAGAAACAGAGATTCATTATGCAGGTACAGACTTTTGCCTATATAATAGTTGCATTCCTTTCGCGATCCAATTTATAATTTAACCATATAGAACCACTTTCTGTCAAAGCCATCAAGAATATTTAAAAAATTAAAATGGTTTTTATTGTAAGTAAGTACCTTATAGTATATTTTTACAACGTCATTTTTTTTACTCTACCACCGCTTCGTAAGGTGCTATAGCTGAAAGGAAAGAAGCGGCGCAAGAAACTTTCAGCAGCACATCTTTTAAAATAAATATATCTTACAATAATTATTAATTCAATCATATATGTACACAATGTGCAGAGCTGGAGCTGAATTTAGGACCAAGCCTCTTTATAATTTAAGTAGTTATTTATTTTATAATAACCCCTTTTACATAAGGTCCGTCTTATATGGGTCTTAAATTTTTTCTCTGTCATATTTATTACAGTATAAGGTATCTTGTTATAAAATCATACACAGCGACCCATATATGATGTGTTAACTTTACTAAGTCTAGTCATATAAGAACTTACCTCATTTATAGGTGAAAATAAATACTTACCCACAACCCTAATAAAGTTATTAAATTGTCTTGGATATTTAATCTTATGGTGATTAACTATCTGTATTCAGACATTGATTCAGACCAACTATATAAAAACACTGTATCTCGGTAGCTCTTACAGAATATCCGTCTAGAACTTAGGAGCCTTAATACTGAAATTTACAGTTTAACACATAAAATCGTAAGTTCATTTAATTTCCACTAGTTTTAATTATCAGAACTAATTGTACATCGTCTGAAGATTACCAAATGGCTGCATTTAAGATGTTATTCGTCGGAACTGCCCTTAGCTATATTAATGTACACTTCTTCTTCTAAGTCGTAATCCTCACTGCTAAGGATCGTGATCATTCTATGGCATTATTCACATATGAAATTTATTTGCCAGAACATAGTGAAAATTACATCTGGTTTAAAAAGCATATGTATCATATGTTCCACCGACAACGTTATGCAAATCTTTTCTGCTATTTGTTAGTGTCATTGAGATACTCTTTTATGGAGTAATAATATTATATACGATCGACTCTCGTGGCAGATTTAATGGGGTAGTTTGCCATTGCCTTCCCCATTTTACACCCTGGTTATCTCAGTGTGTAGGTTTCCTCACGATGTTTTCCTTCACCGTCAGAGCAGTCGGTAAATGTACGTAAGTCCTTCGAAAAAAACGAAAAACTCATTGGTACATGACATTGCCTGGTTTCGAACTCGGACCTTCCGCATGGGAGTCCGACGTCCTAGCCACGAGACCACCGACGCTCTTAATATGATAATAATAATGTGCACTAAACTGGTATGTACTCGTATACCGCTAATAGTATCAGTAATGTCGTCGAAATGATATGTATATTGCTAATAATTCCGAAATGCCCCTTAATAATCCGCTGCAGAACAGAGTGATGGTGGGTAATTATGTGCAGTGGGATCACGCCGGCTAAGTGAGCCATTAGCTTAAGATAGTGACGCGTTTTGTTTTATAATTAATTTAGGTAGGTATATATCTGTTTAGAGCATCAGTGGCGTCGTGGCTAGGACGTCGGACTTCCATGCGGGAGGTTCGAGTTCAAAACCAGGCATTGCCACGACTGTCCTAAAACAACACCAGTATTTTTTTAAGTTCCACTCATAACGGCAGTCATTATATGTATGTGTATGTCACATGTAAAGGGTCGCCTTTTTAACTCCAGTTTTTTTTTCAAATTTTCAAAACTGCTTATACGTACTTAGATGCAGGAAGAACACTGGTATTTTATTTTGTTACACCCTGTATTGTGTAATTATCTATAGTCACTACCTTTGCTTTAATAAGCGGCTCATTTTCCTGAACCTACAGAAGCAAAACATAGATTGTACCCACTTTGAACTCTGGGCAACAAGGCCCAAATGTGATCAAAAACTATTTGTCGAGTATTTAATGTAGACGAGTTTAATAACAGACTACCTAAAGTAACTTAATTACATATAAGTACAGGAATTCGGCATCAAAAGTGACACATTATTTGAAACCAGCTGACTCGGTACTATTTTACAAATTACTCGAAAAATAACCAGACGACATTTAAACACTGGTGGTAAATTCAATTAGGCCGCTCGGCTTGCCAGCCTGTTTCGCAGAACCGTCCACCTTCGCTTTAATGACGCACATTTCGAGCGAGATGTCTTTATCATGGCCATGGGACGGACTTTGGTTGGACCATAGTACTAGACTATAGAACCACTTGACTCGCCGAACATTAGCAGTATATTTCCTATAATTTTCGCGGCACTCTAGACGCTTATCAGAGTTAAAGCGAGCTCGTTGATGTCTTTGTCGCTGCCTTTTTCTTTCATGTGCTTAATTGTATAGCATTGTCTCGATCTTTCATTGACATAGCCGCGCTCTTCCCTCCGCTACCCTCCACATTTTTCGCTCAACGTTTGTAGGAAGAAATGTAGTCCATTGGTTACTTGCTTCATGGGTTGGACAGAAAAACTAAAACGTTTTGTCCAAAATAATACATAGGTACCAGAATAGTATATTTTATGAGGTCATTTGTTACTAGAAGGAGTAAGACAGTTGCGACGTAAGTCGAAGGCCAACGAATTTGTCTCGAACTGGCGGCGATTCTCGTAGTGGAATGTCGAATTCGACATTAGTCCTATCTCATTCGCTCACATTATATGTGTGAGCGTGACAAGATGTTCGTAGCGCTCGACTTTTGTATGTCGAACGCTGCGAGAATCGGCTTCCTGGACGGCGATTCTCGTAGTGGAATTTCGAATTCGACATTAGTCCTATCTCATTCGCTCACATTACATGTGAGCGTGACAAGACGTTCGTAGCGCTCTACTTTTGTATGTCGAACGCTACGAGAATTGGCTTCCAGGTTCAAAATGTTCGATTTTCGAAAGTATTTTTGATCGTGTGATCGTGTGATATGAACTTTTACCTAAGTTCCATATCGCATGATTTGATTAATCATATCGAATAGCAGCTTTTGGCCACCGCTTTGCACGAGTTCACATGTTTTTGCCTGTGATAAAATTTAAGCAAGTGTAGATTATTTTTGGCCAGGATTCTATAGGTTGGCGTTGAGGCGTGATTAACTAACAGACACATTAATATTTTCGAAGCAAAACTCATATAGAATGTCCAAACCCATCCCTGGCACGCGTGCCTGTGCACTGTGCTCGAAGCCAGGTACCTCTTCAGCAAAAATTATAACTTTATTATTGCCAGTGATTTCGGAAATTAATTTCCCGGGATCGGACCTAAATTACAGGCGGCGACCGCGACGGCGTCGCGTAAGAACCGAATAAGGAAATGCTTGGAGTTGTAAACCTTTCTTGAGAAATTAAATAAATACTGACAACCTGCCCCGACTTTGCACGGGTAAAAAAGACACTTAGCCGTTTCCTAGATAGCCTTCACAGATAGACAACGGACGAGCTTAGTATTATTGTGATATAATAATATATTATGATTAGACTTAAATAATATACAGTTTCACGGTATTTTTATTGTATTTTATTAATAACGACCCTAAATAAATAAAAATACCATGAAACTATTTATATTTAAGTCTAATCATGTAGGTACCACAAGTTTCACCAAGTACCAACAACCGCAAGTATTAACTAATAATATATAATATTGTCTATTTTCCTTCTTGTATCTCTTATGTACAATAAAGTGTCTATTATTTATCTACTATTTTCTCCTTTTCCGACCATAGTTACAGATTTACGAGTAGAAATTGTATCTTATTCATCTTATTTAATCTGAAGGATATTACGAGAACACTTATTCCTTTAATTAGGTACGGTTTACTTTTTAAGACATTTAGTGCACCAAAAAAGGATACAATCCACTTAGCTTAGGGAAATACAAGATAAACTTATAAGATAAAAATATTTGGTTTGATTGCTGTAACCGATAGATATTGCAATTGCTATCAATTATTTAAATTCTGTAAATTGGCTCAAAAGTTGGTGCTTTAATTTACTAAAGTATAAACAGATATAATAAAAGAGATAAGAATAAACAGATATAAGAAAATAGTACGAGATTTGCTTAGTGATCTTGATTACAAGGGCACGGAGAAACTTTTAAACGTAACACAATAATAATAATAAAGACACACCCACACACGAACACGCACACACACAAACACGCACACACACAATCACACACACATACACACACACACACAAACACACACACACGCGCGCGCGCGCTCACAGTTTTATATTTTCCCATGTTCTGTTACATGTTCATTTGCACTGGTCAAAGAAGAGATCTGTCCTCCGAGATACAGGAACCTCCTAGTTCGGAGGTCAGCGTTTATTGTAAACTAACTGGTTGCTCACTAATTTTATTTAGTTTAATATAACATATGCATAAGTTCCTACTGGTGTATGGACTATGAATCCATTGTAATCTTACCGCACAAATAAACTATTCTTATTCCTAATGTACTTAATGTGCAAATTGTCTGACAAGTAGGAAGGTACTTTTCGATGCCCCAATCAGATCCTTATACATACAAATAAACAAATAAATTAAGCGTTTATTAAAGTTAGAGATAATTATTGTAACAGAAAACGCTTTTCGTGTCATTTTAAGGTCAATTATTAAAGAGTCATTAGCTCTAAAAGTACTAATGTTTACACAAAAACAAAAACGATAAGGACGGAATTGAATTGACGAGACAAAACAAATGATTTCATCATTCAACAACAGTGCAATTATTTTATTTATCAACATTAAACGGAGTTGAAAATTAAAAAGTTAATAACTTTGTTTTTTATGCGTTTTACAAAGCTCAATCAAGAGTTATCCAGTTAGTGTCAGCCAAGATATGACTTTGAGGCAGGCCCAGGCGTAGGTGGGATGACGACCTGGATGATTTTTAACAGGAATGGTGGAAATAAGAATTTGGGGGTAAGGGAAAAAACATGGAGATTATAAATTAAAATTATCATTTTATTATTTTAATTAATGAGAAATAGACGATAGACATATACGGTACGTGATAGTCTTACTTTTACAAAATCTGAATCTAAATAAATACCAAATCACAGGCATTAATTATTGTATTCATACATAGGTAGAGTGCGCGTCAATATTTATGGCCGATCTGAATATAGGCACGAGTCGCGAGGCAAGAGCGCGTGATGAGTATGGGCTGCCGCGAAGTGTGGGGGAGGACATGCCCCGCTCCCTCACTCTTTTACACGCCGCTGACACCTACAAAAATGTGCTGAAACGCGACTCGTGCCTATATTCAGATCGGCTATTAAACCTGACTCGTCAATATCGAGGTGGCTATTGGCTAAACCGACAATAATTTGTATCCAATTATTTACCGACACCACGTACGTGGTTTCATTTCCCACTTTCACGAAAAATTCAACTTCAACTATTTTAATTCGTTTCTCAAAAACTACTGTCTCATTTGGTGTGGTGTGAACATTTAGGTGAGGTCGAACATATCGGGTCGGTAGTGTGCTATTAGGTCGTTACAACGGTGCCTCATTACCGGGGAAATTCACGGGACTTTACACCCAAGTCCGGCCCCCGATCAGCGATCAATTGATTCCAGGAATAAAGAAATTATAAAGCGATTCGTCGCCGTCTTCGCTTCGGTCGGTGTTTTGATTGCAGGACGTGATGTGACTATATATACAGGGTGAAACAAAAACCTTGTGAGCTAAAACAGAGGTGTTCAATGTTCAGTATCGATCCTTGTCTGAATATTCATATTCATTCTAAATGCACAAAGTAATTTCGGCAGATATTTAAAAAGTAAAAAAATGATTGGCACTTTTAGTTTTAGTAGGTACGATATGGGATATGGGAGATATGGGAATAAGAAAATGAAGTACATAAATATGACTTGAAATATGATATTCTACGACAATGTATAAAGATATGATATGAATGACAAATAATAATAAAATAAATAATTTTAACTAAGTATACAGGCTGTAACATTAAGAACGGTCAGTATGGGAAAGTCTGAAACTATAAGACATACGAAGATGTGTTCTTAGGAACCATGTCATCAATTTTAGTAACAAGAAAAACTGTATTCATACATTTTTTTTAAAAACTGTACTCAGCCTGGGAATCGAACCCGGTTGTTTTGAAAAAAAATCCAACACCATTTTTATTTAGATATCGATTACGTTAAGGATGAAGCGTACAAAACAAGCTACGACACAATTGAAGACCTAAAAGCAGCCATAGAGACAATTTTAACGCAAATTCACCACCTGAAGACACAACATTCAATAGTAAGATCGTTACCTAAACGAGTTGAATGTTGTATTTTACAAAATGGTAGTCATTTCGAACACCTACTAAAATAAATTAAAAGATAGGGAAACAATGCGTTTTATTAATTTTAAACATCACGTTTCATACTAACATTTATTCCTTAACACCTACACAATCGATATCTAAATAGAAATAGTGTTGGATTTTTTTTCAAAACAACCGGGTTCGATTCCCAGGCGGAGTACAGGTTTTTTAAAAAATGTATGAATACAGTGTTTCTTGTTACTAAAATTGATGACATGGTTCCTAAGAACAGATGTTCGTATGTCTTATAGTTTCAGACTTTCCCATACTGACCGTTCTTAATGTTACACCTGTATATTCTCGTCGAGAATCGACGAAAATGGTGAGGGACAGGGAACACTGGAGGAAATTGGGGGATTGGCATAGGCCATGCCAGAGATGGCAACTACTAAAAAAATATAATAAATATTGACATACTCGTACCTATAATAATTTAGTGAAATAATGAATAATGACATGTTAATTTTATTTTAATTTATGAATGATTGTGTATGAGTGGTAGGATTAAAGGCTGTTTTTATTTTATTTTATTTGTTATGTATTGAATTAGGTATATATTGTTCATGCATGTAAATTATTTTGTTAAGAAAATAAAAGGCTATTTTTTTTAATATTTTTTATTTATGTATGGGAAGTGAACATTTTTTGGATCTTGACCTTTGTTTCCAAGGAGATGAAATATATAATAGTCATATTACATTAAATCCACAATCAGACTCATCCCTCGGCCTGGTAAAAATAGAAAACAATCATACAATACCCATATATTGTCTCAACTGATTTCCACCCTCTCTATGAAACTAGTAAAACGGCTTTTATATAAAGATCGACATGGGAAGCTTCAAAAAGAACGTTTAAAAAGTCCTCTCCCTCCACGGCCGGCAACACTCAAGCAATACCACTGGTACTGCACGTGTCTCTAGGCGACGGTGACTACTTACCATCAGGTGGCCCGTCTGCCTGTTTGTCGTAGCTAATTTATAATAAAAAAGTCCTCTCCCTCCACGGCCGGCAACACACGTGCAATACCTCTGGTACTGCACGTGTCTCTAGGCGACGGTGACTACTTACCATTAGGTGGCCCGTCTGCCTGTTTGTCGTAGCTAATTTATATAAAAAAGAAAATTGTAATTGATTAATTAATTTAATATTATTTAATTTAATGTAATTTGATAATTAATTAGTTTATTCTATGGGACTAGTGCCTGATAAAAGAGATTTTGATTTGATTTAATATTGTACGGTTCACACGCGTAGATTTTTATATTGCTTGGTCGACAACCTACTTTAGCCGCGACTCGTGTAACTGATTTTAAACATTTTATTCAGAGTGCAGTAAGAACTGACAGAGAGAAGTCGCCACGAAGAACAATTGTCATTATTTCATTATACGTTTTACATTATTTAAAAGTGATCTTTCCCTGCTGCGCTCTCAAGAACTAACTTCAAATATAACTACAAACACATGTTCTAATGTACGAAATCGTACAAATATTGAAATATGATCGCAACCAAAATAAACTTGCTCAATAAATTATAATACATTCCGAGTAATTCGCGAGGAGTCGCCATCGCGAACTCTATCAAATTCCCTTTTATACTGCGTGTAATAGAATATAAGAGATAGCCTTTATTGAATAGAGCATTTAATTCTGATGTCATGCAGATAGTTTCTCCATGAATAAAATAAAAATATTATCTGGGTGTACATTTAGTGGGGACGTAGGAAGGAACTGTGCCATTGAGTGGGGACGTAGGAAGGAACATTTAGTGGGGACGTGGGAAGGAACTGTGCCATTGAGTGGGGACGTAGGAAGGAACATTTAGTGGGGACGTGGGAAGGAACTGTGCCATTTAGTGGGGACGTAGGACGGAACATTTAGTGGGGACGTAGGAAGGAACTGTACCATTTAGTGGGGACGTAGGAAGGAACATTTAGTGGGGACGTGGGAAGGAACTGTGCCATTTGCTTTGGTGGCAGATATTATATTTGATACTTTGTATGCGAGGCGATGCAGACTGCATCGCTGCGTCATGCAGCGTATTCTTATCTTTTTCTATCGGATTTCTATTTAGCGGGGCGATCGATTATTGTTTTGCGATGATGATTTTTTTTTAATTTTAATTTCTTTTATATAACGTACTTATAATGTAGCTAAGATTGACACTGAAAGAGTTTTATTATTATTTTTAATTATTAATTTTGGCATGTTTTTTTTAGAAAAAAATTACCATGTGATCCTTTATTATTTTGGTGTCATAGAAAAGCTTCGAAAAACCTTCAAAAACGCCATTAATGTTAACAATACAATACAAATATAATCTAACTTAACCTACTTCTCATTTTCTTTTCTTAAGTATGTTTAGCTAATGTCGAACATAAGTCAGTATTGTTAATAATTCTTGGGTCATCGTCATCAGCCTATTAATGTCCCCACTATTGGGGCACAGGCCTCCCCTTGTACAAGGGGGTACCGGTCATGATCCACCGAGCGGGCCCAGGGCGGATTTCACACGCCTTCGAAAACTTTTAATTTCCTCAGGCATGAAGGTTTCCTCACGATGTTTTCCTTCACCGTTAGAGCAATCGGTAAATGTACGTAAGTCTTTGAAAAAATCGGAAAAACTAGTTGGTACATGGCATTGCATGGTTTCGAACCCGGACCTCCCGCATAGGAGTCCGGCGTCCTAGCCACTAGGCCACTAGGTGAACCATGTTAATAAAACGCCATACTGGCTACTATAGTACTAACATTCATAATTAATTAGTCAGAGATATCGGAAATCACATTATCATACTTTATACAACATTCGAGCATACACATTAATTCTTATTCAAGTCTATCAAAATGAAATATGAACTTTATCTCTGTGTTGTCATACTAAAACAGGCAGAACAAAGTAGAATTATTAACTGTACAAATTTATTAACCGCGTTATACGGCACTCAAATAGATACTTAGTGAGTCCCCCCTACCCCTCCCCCTCCCTTGTGGCATTAAAACATTGAGCAGACTAAATTAAAGCGCGCCAAAACTGTTGTCTGCGGGCCCAAGGCGGTCGTTTGTTTTAATACAATAACCGTAGTTATCTCTTTCACTCCCCTCATTAGACTTGTACAGCTGTCCTGCTTGCACCCGCGTAATTTACTACCGTCTCTTAAGGCGACATCCGTCATATCGATCACAGAATAACAACCAAACCAGCAAGTTACTTTCAAGGCTTCTCGGTTGTAATTTTGAAAATCACTTTTTCAGTGTCAATTAAGACTATCAAACTTTTGTTTCTATTCTCTGAATAATTAGTGCATGTGATTACCTATGTCTATTAAATAGGTGATTGGCTAATAAACTGAAATTGTGATTAGTAATAGAAATCAGTAAGTAAAATCGTTCTAAAACAAATTCCGAAGCTTCAATTACCGATACATGTTCGAAGAACAGAAGCGCGTTCCTCTTAATCACTTCTAATTTATTTAGCCCCTCCGAGGGTAGACCGAGTAATTTATAGCTATCCCTTTCCATCCCCCATCTCGGAGTGGAGCAGCCATCTCGTTCTCCCGGGACCATTTTTAATTAAAATCACCGGGAGAAAATTAGAAATTATATTCTATTTTCAAAAACTTGTTCTGACGCTTTGTAGGAGATTATCTCTTTTTTATGAGCCCCTGGTCGCGCCTTTGTTTTAACGGCCGAGGAATTGTCCAAATTGACTTTGTTGGCTGCCGATGCCGGCGTCTTTTACGGTTATGTCTTATTCATTTCAATACTTACGATTGATTGACTTTTGTTTCAATTTCCGTTTCGTTTGTTCGCTAGATTGTAATTAGTGCGCGTTTTAAATTGACATGGTTAAAGATTCGTTACTTTTTGGGTAGAAAAATTCGTTAAGTATTTTTTTCTTATAGGCTCTGGCCGGCCTTAAATTAAATAAAAAGGTAGATTGTATCTGCAAACGAACTTGAATATTTTCATGGGTTGCGACATGTAGACACAAAGTCAACTTGTCTCTCTCTCTCTCTCTCTCTCTCTCTCTCTCTTTCTCTACCAGGGATACATGCGTCATGAAGACAAGTAGACCACCCCAAACTACTCAAAGATATTAAATTGCAGCCATAGCTATCGCACTTCAAGAGGGTAGTCTGCGCGTGAAAAATCGTGAAATTTCGATTGTTAATTTCTTCATATCTATAAATTTTCTGAAAAAAGTAATTATATGCAAACATTCATATTCACTATCCGATAAGGTATATAAAATTCCATTTCCTAATATTACTTTATTTTGATTTTATGTCGGGATAACATTTCACGATTTTATATACCACCCTCTTAAGAAATCTCATACCTATCCAGTACGTTGCATCAGGCTGACTCTACAAGGAGTTGAAATCCCACACTCTCATCGATAATTAGTAGAGGTTTATTGAAATAATTTCTTACAATATAATAATGTACTAAAAACATCTCTATATTATTTATTATAAACACTGCTTCATTGTTTCCTACATTATTTGTTTTTCCGTGTTTGTATCGAACAGAGCCACGGAAACATAATCAGTGTATCATACATTATGTTACAATCCAAAGTCGACATCGGTTAAAACTAGTTTTTACTAGTAAAAATCCGAGATAGATATTTCAAATCCGAAATAAGCGATACAAAGAAAACATCCCAGTTTATCGTTAGGACAAAAGTTTGGAAATAAATATTTTTTATTTATTAAGCTTTTAGCCATGTTAAGCATACTCTAATTAAAAGGTCGCAGGTTCGAATCCTGCTCGTGGAAAAAATCACAATTTTTTTCATTTATTAGAATAAATAATTTTACCATTATTTTTATTAAAATTACGATAAAAAATTGCATATGAAAATTAGGTTTGTAACATAATTTTAAAAACCAACAGAAAGTTAAGTAATAAATTATTATTAATCAAATTATAGATCACTGTAAAAAGAAATTCATTACAATACGTAATAAATAATAAGAAATATTCATATCGGATTTCAACTAACTAACTAACAAGTTCAATTTAGTTTAGACTAGTTAAAATTAAGGTTTTGTAACACATAACATTTTTGGAGTATTACCCGTGGTCCAACTGGTTGTATCAAGGGATTTTTTCCCCAGTGGACTGTTTAGTTGAACTAAATAAATTATTAATAATCGTTCTCCGTGAACTAATTTAAACAGGCGATGGAAATTATCAATAATATTGATAAGCTAGTTACTCAGGGGCGTTAGGTCTCTGGCGAAGTCGCGGAAGTTATGCACAAGCGTTCCCGTGCCTTCGCCGTCAGGCAGTGCGCAGGAACACCGGGGGGGTTTTGGCCGGTAAAAGTCCGGCCTCTTCGTCTCCCCCTTGCGGTGAAGAGGTATGCAGGAGCGTTTCCCCTCGTAAAAAATAAATAAAAATAAAAGCGCGTTAGGTCCTATTACCGGAACGTCCAGTCGGTCTGGTAGGTCTATTTCCCCCAATATTCGTTATTGACATTTGTAATTTTGTTTCACATTATGATAACGTTTTAATATAATACAGTTAATGGATAATTAGTTAAATCACGGATTTAAAAAAATAATTGTAAATTGATTTGTTGGTCTACTGGGGAAAAATCCCCTTGGTACAACCAGTTGGACATTGCAGTTGGACCACGGGTAATACCCCCTTTTTTCACACCCTACTTATTTAACATTTGTCTGCAGGTGGCATCTGCGACGATGACGGCGACAGCGGCAAACGAAGACGCTCTCGTACCAACTTCAACTCCTGGCAGCTTGAGGAACTAGAGAGAGCTTTCCTCGCCTCCCACTACCCTGATGTCTTTATGAGAGAGGCTCTTGCGATGCGGCTAGACCTTAAGGAGAGCAGAGTTGCTGTGAGTAACTTTCTTTAATGTAGTGTAGGGAAATTCAGTCTGGATTATCAAATAGAGTCTCCTCCAATACAAATAAACAGTACTCTACAAATATTACCCTGAGGTATTAAGAGGAAGTTCGCGATGAGGTTAGATCAGGAAATCACATACTGTGAGTACACTGACTCTAATGTAGAGTAAAATAATTCAGTTTGGGAACACTGTTCTTTCATACCCTGACGTCTTCATGAGAGAGGCGCTCGCGACGCGGCTAAACCTTAAGAAGAGTAGAGTTGCTGTAAGTTTCTTCAATGTATAGTAAGAGAATTCAGTCTGGACTCACATATAGAACCTCCTTCAATACAAATAAAGAGTGCTCTACAAGTATTATTCTGAGGTATTCATAAGAGAGTAAGTTCGCGATGAGGCTGGACCAGGAAATCATATACCGTGTGTACACTGACTCTAATATAGAGTAAAATAATTCAGTTTGGGAACACTGTTCTTTCATACCCTGACGTCTTCATGAGAGAGGCGCTTGCGATTAAGGGGAGCAGAACTTCTGTGAGTTAGTTTATTTAATGTTGAGTAAGATAATTCAGTCTGCATTAACAAATAGAGAGTCTGCTCTTCCAGTATTACACTGAGGTAGTCATAAGAGAGGAAGTTAGCGATGAGGCGGGACATTTTATTTTATTTATTGGGTTTACAGGGATGGGCTGTATAATTATATAATATGTTATAAGATTATAATCTATTGTTTAACCTCCCTTGACAATTTCCACTAGGAACAAATTATTTTGTTATTATAGTATGGCGCTTAACACAGCTAAAAGAAAGGTAACTAATTTAGAAATCGGAACTTGTGGAAATTAATCAGAGTTAGTTGTAAACATACTAATAGGAAACCATTCTTAAGTGAGTAGGTAGTATTAATTACATTTTACTTAAGTAATTAAGAACAAACGTAGGTAAACATTTTTAGAAATATTTAAAATCTGAAGATTGAAGATCATGACACTTGTCGTCGTCGTCGTTGGCCTTGTACATCTTGACAGATGATTTAAACAGCGTTGTGTCGGCATCTACGCTCATGGCTGAATAAGCCGATGCGAGAGCGGCAAGTTCTGCCGCACGTGCAGCAGGTGAACTGCGAATTTGTTGGAGCAGGTGTTTCGAGGTGTGACACTTGTAGAGTAAGAGAATTCAGTTTTAACTAACAACTTGAGACTGATCTTTCACTATTACCCAGATTTCTTCACGATAGAACATTTCTACTTAAAAATCTTGACTTTACCATCTCCTTATTGATTTGAAACAATTTTACTTCATCTCCCACTACCTTCACGTATTCATGAGACCAAAATAAAAACTTAATATTTTATATCAATTACTTAGTTGAGCTTTGAAGCCCACGATTTGCTAACTTATTCACTGAAGTCACTCAGCTTATCGTCAAGAAGAGAAGATTAGTCGTTGTAAACATGATAAAACATGTTTACAATATTAAGTTACATGTCGACTTAACTTGTAGAATGACAATTAGAGTAACATTTACTCAACCCATAACGCTAAGCACTTATTATGAGTTGCGAGTCTAACCTATTCGTTTACGAATTACCTATTCGTTTACTGATCTCGACAGGAAATGCATATCAAAACTACAACAAAATGACAACGTGAGTCAGTCGATTTTAGCTACGGTAGTTAAACAGCAAGTTTCCTTTGTTGTGCATGTGCATAGGTTATTAAATATATTTAGCATGTGACGAAAGCGTTGATGGGCCGAAGCTTCACGGATTAATGTCTTAATTCCCTTCACGGCGAATGGCAGGCGTTTATGGTATACGAATACCATGTGTGATGAAGACATACTGACTGAAAATAAAATACGATCCGCTCAATGGCTTCAGCTGTTGCCCGTGTTGTGGGTCCAAATACAGCACACAAGATTTATTCCGGACTCGTGGCAAAAAATCCGCCAGAATTTTGGTTTCCGGACTCGTCCGTAAAAGTATTTCGGATTGGTGCTAAAAACTGGGACGAGATGAGAATTTGAGCTTTGATGAAAACTGTGTATTCCGGATAGAATAAGACGGGAGAAAGGTTTGAGTTTTGGCTACATTATTTGTTGCGTTCTCTTTGGATGAAATTTTGGTCGACATAATTAAAGATCGCTTGTTCTTTAGACATTAAAGGAAAATGGTTCTTTATGTAGTACCGTCGACCACAGGTCAACCTACCCATAATATCAAAATTTTAGAATTTGAAATGTATCATATTTTGCAGGCATAAGGTTGAGATTTAATGGAAGGTTTTTGACAGATAGTATACTATAGCTTGTGATCGACTGTACGAATAGTTATGTCATTATTATTTTTTATTAAATAAGGAAACCAGACGAGCATATTGGCCACAATGGTAAGTGGTCACCGTCGCCCATAGACACCTCACTGTATTAGTATTAGAGGGTTTTCGATACGCTGCTAACCTTGAGGACCTAGATGGAGTGCCTCATGTAATAAGTCCTAAGGTAAAGCCTGCTCTCTTACCTCTACCCTACTTGTTAGATATATTTGTTTCAAAAGATGTGCTGCTGAAAGTTTCTTGCTTCTTTCCTTACAGCTATAGCACCTTAAGAAGCGGTGATAGAGTTAAAAATAATGACGTAGAAATGTACTATAAGGTACTTACAATAAAAACATTTGGATTTGATATAAATTGACCCTTCAAACCGAAACACAAAAATGCAAGCATTGCTGCTTTGCGGGGAAAAATAGGTAAGGGGTGATGGAGTTATTTTATAATTTACTTATGTACATCTACCTATATTATTCATTTACTTAGATCCATCAATCACCTTATAACATAACATAATCTTTATAAATATTGTAATTTTTGCCTATAAATTGGAAATGAAATTCATTGCAGCTGGCTGTAATAAATAACTCAGTATAAATGAAAATATGACGTGAATTAATTCTAAAATAGCTTTTGTAATAATAAAGTGTCAATACTTGACACCTTTTTCAAGCTAATAAAAAAAGAAAAAGAAAAAAGAAAAGTTGAGCTCTCGTCCTATGTAATAATTACCTACGTATTGTTATTTTCCTACAAGTAGGTAGGAAAACAAACTTCATATAAAAAAGATCTTAAAATAGAATCTATTTGCGGCCGTATTTGGCCAAATATACCAGGCGCACATAAGCGTAAAGAACTGAAGGTATCCGTTCAATATAAATGAGGGACGGTTCCCTTATTTTTCCCGGACCTTCCCGGGCTAAGCGGCCTTCGGGGACCTGTCCACGGCCTACGCAACTTTTTATATAACTCTCGTATCCGAAGTGATGTTCCGTTTCAGATAATACAATTTTGAATGGTGCCCGTTTTGCGGGGTCACATGATCGTTTCCATAAGACATTGACAGGCGAAATGTTATCTTTAAAAGATATTCGTTTCATACGCACTGGTTAGAGTCGGAGGGTCTATCACGGTTCTTTTATTTCATGATCGATATTATAATTTTTAAATAAGGATGTCATCAAAGTCATTTTTTTTTCAAATTAAGTATGTCCTTGTATTACACCTGACTCCCATGCGGGAGGTTCGAAACCGTGCAGTGCCATGTACAAATGAGTTTTTCGTATTTTTCGAAGACTTGCGTACATTTACCGACTGCTCTAACGGCGAAGGAAAACATCGTGAGGAAACCTGCACACTGAGATGACCAGTGTGTAAAATGGGGTAGGCACAAAATATCCTCAAGGGTCGAAGTGCCGCTGGGATTATTCCCGGCCCCCTATCATAAGATAATATAAGAAGATAAGATGTACTTGTGTTAAAATCATATAACATGCCATTGATCAATAAAGAAAGACACTCCCTCTGATTATATTCCTACCTCCACAAACTGGCGGATTTTACAGATGCTTTGAGAGCCATTCCTCGCATGCACCGTTTAAAGATGTCGTTAATATACTGACTGGGTGCAACAAAACCCCCCTATAGAGGGTGTTTAGTTTCCATAACTGTACAACTTACACTGTGTGCCCAACTCTGAAATCGCGGGAAAAATTTAACTGTTTCATGCATTTCGGTTCGAAACCATGCCATGTACCAATGAGTTTTTCGGATTTTTTCGAAGACTTATGTACATTTACAGACTGCCTTAACGGTGAAGGAAAACATCGTGAGGAAACCTGCATGTCTGAGGAAATAAAACACTTCCAAAGGCGTGTGAAATCCACCAATCAGCACTGGGCCCGCACGGTGGATAATAGCCCTACCCCCTTGTGCAAGGGGAAGTCTGTGCCCCAACAGTGGGGACTTTAATAGGCTGATGATGAATGATGAATATTATAGGTATTGAGCTTATATATGGAACAGCTGATTTTTTACGCGATTTTAGATTTGGCCCCATTTTGAAAGTTGATCATTTTAGATACTGAACAACCCCGGCACTATAAGGAATTTTTGTTACAGCCTATATTTTTGACGTGGAATCACGTTTACCCACAAAAGTAGGATATATGTTTAGTAGATAGGTACTATGTTTTTGTGTTTACCCAAACATGTCATCCAAAGTCACCGACACGAAAACATGTTCCAACAAAAATTTTGTTATTGAATTTAATTCTAAAAATATGACAGATGAGTTTAATAATTCTAAGAGACAAGTACAAAAAAATCGCAAAAGTCGATGGGAAGGAATTATTACAAACCGGTCTTTATTGTATATATATCTACCTTATCAAAGGACTTAATTTTTCATTTTTTTAATATTTCAGGTAGTCGTAAAGAAAATTCATTTCTATAATCAGTACTAACGTCTATTGTATCAATCCGACGTTTATCGGCTCGGATCTCGTTCCAAGAGACAGACTATCCCGCACACTCCTAATAGTTGGTATAAATCAAAAGATTGCAATCTTGGCGGCACCCCTGGGACGCGAGCGAGACGGCACGATTGAATAGCATAGATTTAAATGGTCGGGTCAGATAAGGATGGCTACAGATCCCGCCGCTCCGACCTCGAACACCGCGGCTAGGGACGTCACAATTCGATTACAGCTCAATAAAGTTAAAGTGACTTGTTTGCGTCTGTAAAGTGGATTTTTTCCTCTTCTTTGATTCCCGTATTTTCTTTTCAACAGTGCCTTTTATTTCTGAGAGGGTTAGATTCGAGATATTACCTACTGTTATTAGTTATAAGAAACTTCGTAGAAATTGTCATAAAATAATGATTTAAGACATGAAATTTTATTTCAAATTAAGTCCTCAATTATAGGTTTTAGTTTTCTTTTAAATTAATAAATACGAAGAACGAATCAAAAGCACAATGAATCCATTTATGGATAACAATATAACTCTTAACTCACAGAAAAATAAAATGTGATTATTTTTTATCAATAAAAATTATATTTTTATAACGTAAAAATAAAGTTTCACTTCCGCAAATTAGTACTTGATTTGAAGTTGGGTATAAACTAACATAACTTTACTCCGTTATAGCCTAATTTCTATAGCTCTTACGAGGAGGTACCTAATAATATTTCATTAACTCGTATTTTTCCAAAGAAACAGTCGCAGCCAAAGAAATATTTACGTACGGCTCGAGGACAGCCGTTAAAAGCCCATTCTTTACCCAAAAGTAGCGTATTCTAATCTAATTTCATCCCTTCCCGGCGTAAAACTTGCGAAAACGGCTCTCGCTGCACATTCCTCGCGGAAGTATCGACTTCATTTTAAAATTCATGGTATAAAATTTACATTTATATGCCAATTTCATTCCCTAACAGGGCGTTGGCGGCGGTCGCAGAAGCCACGCACACATCAGTATTCCGCACACATCCACAGCTCCGCACACCCCCCAAAATAATAAAAATATATATAGAAAAACCGCCTTACATCCTCGCTCGACTCGGAAGAAAAAAGAATTGCGTGAGGTTTAAATATGGAACACTAAATGGAACGCTTAGGCGACAAAATGCGGATAGAATATAAAATTTAAGGACTCTCTCCATCCTTGTCGGTTTTTGAGTTTCCCCCTTGTTGTTGTCTCACTTTATGCTATCGAACATGAGTCGTCTTTACCGCCCTAGGCTTAGCGGTAAAAGATAGACACGAAGCCTGTTGGTAGGGCTGCCCCAAGCGTCGAATTATCGCATGAATAATTTTCTCACTGTCAAAGGAGACGCCTCGTATTAAAAGTGATTTAGCGTAAATGGTTTGTGAGCATTTTATAGTTTGAAGTACAGACTAGATACACCGTCAGTTGCACGAAAAGTCTTCTTTAAAATAGATTATCCCTTTCTACGTCACAACTCTAGATAGTGATTTCACAAGACCTATAAGTAAGCCTTAACATTAAGAACGTTTATTGCAGCTCACGGACAGCCTAACAAAATACATTCATTTTACAATACATTGATATTGGTTGATTTTTAGAAACTTCAGAACAAAATAATTAATTTTAACAATTTAAGGATTTTTCTTTAAGTACTTTTCATGTCAAGAAAAAGGACCACGAATATTTTATCAATACTCGCGCAACCCTACTGAAATAACGCCAACTTAGCACGTAGCGATTCCGTGGAGCATGTGAAATTTATATCTGTCTCTATCGCACCTACGTTCCGATATCAATTTGGGAAGCAACAAAAGAGACAGCGTAACCATCCGATCCTGAAATACTGTGCATGAAGCAAAGTGAAAGAAAAATACTCAAATCAGATTTTCGTACAGCGCTAAAACTCCATGCTGGAAATCCTGTCAAAGGAACGCGTCCACTTCATAAGACACTTTGTTCTTTAGCCAAGTGATAGATCACACTATGCCAAATAGGTACAGTTGAAAGATTTAATATGTAGGTAAGTATAGTAGACATTAAAAGGAATGTATTTTTCATGATTAAAGTTCCAACTTTCGTCTTACTATGTGTTTCAAGTTAAACTTTGATAATATTTATTTTGTTAAAAGTAATTTAGTAAACTGAAAGTGATTACGCGTATTTGGTTATAATTACCGAAAAAATATTAATTTTAAGTAATCCATTATACATCAAGACTAAGTTTGTTTGTTTGTAGTCTTATTGCACACCAAAAAAAACCACAGAAAATAAAAAAAATTAAAAACATTAAAATATGTATAAAGGCCATCCATATCCATATCCATCCATTATCCCATAGAGATCTCTTCCAGCCAATCTTTAAGTAATACATTATACATCAAGACAAGACGTATACGTAAGGTATACGAGTAGGTATTCCAGTATTGTCTTCATAATCTAGACAGGAACATGCAATGCAGCTTTTATTCTCAAAGTAGGGGCAAATGTAACTAAATAGAAAGTGATAGAAGTCAATGTATCTCTATGTCACGTCGAACAAGGGCTTTATTTACACCCAAGCCCCGGCTTAAGCTGGGGGAAACGCGCCAATTGTGGCTTCGAAGCCATTTCCGCAAATGGATTCCGTTCCGTATGATTTTCGGCGTTCTTTAAATAGGCAATTGCGGATGGGAAATAGTGCTTTTCTTTTTTTATCGTATTAGGAGAGCTGACGAGCAAACGGGTTATCTGATGGTAAGTGCTCACTGTCTCCCATAGATATCTCACCTCACTAAACACTTTGTTACTCGTGTTATGTAGGTAATTACCACTGATCGGTGTAGGTAGGGCTGTTAGGGGTCAAAGACCTCAAAAGCTAGATTAGTTCTAGGTTAGTATGGACATCTGTAGACGTCAGAGTGAAGCGAATTTATAATTCAATAGAATTTCGTCGTCTATTTCATTTCTTTCAAGTATGTCTAAATCCAGGTTTCTTTAGTAGTCTTCTAGTCTTCTTTTAAATTCCGAAAATCCCGGGATTTTATAATATTTTTTTTTTAATGGCATGTCCATAGTATGATGATCGCAGGTTGGAATTACCAAAAGTAGCTCTATCTACAGCGATTTTTTCAATTCCGGAAATCCCGGGATTATCCAAATATGGTTTATAAGAAAGCCGTATCCATATCATGACCACAGCTTGCAAGTACCAAAAACAGCCCTACCTACTCCGATCGCTAGTAATTACGCCAGTTCTCTAACCAAACACAGCATTACAAGCAATTTCATATGGTAACCCCTTTTTTGCTTCTCTGCAAATAATTATTCTACCATAAAAACGATCTATGGTGATATTTTTTTTGGTGTTTTTTTTTGTCAGTTTTATATATTCCCATGTTCTGTTACATGTTCATTTGCACTGGTCACAGAAGAGGTCTGACCTCCGAGATACAGGAACTTCCTAGTTCGGAGGTCAGCCTTTATTGTAAACTAACTTGTTGCTCACTAATTTTATTTAGTTTAATATAACCTATGCTTAGGTTCCTACAGATGTATGTACTGTGAATACTTTGTCATCTTACCGCACAAACAAACTTATTCTTTCTTGTTTAGTAAAAGCTTAGAATACCTATAGAATAAATAGTTTTAAAGTAAGAAGGATTGTGACTAAAAGTTAGTGGCGACAATCATAAACAATTTATGAATGAATTTTCTCATTATATTTTTACGTAGTAATGTAATGTGGTGTCTAGGGGTTGAGGTTTAGGATATGAAGTTAAACCATTTACATCACTTCATAGTATATTCACACACACAAACAATGATTATACTAATACATATAGAATATCAATGCTCTTAATGCTTAGTTCTATCTTATATACTACTGAAATAGTACGCCTCATACGTGAGTTATTCCTTGTACGTAAATTAAAAGCTCCATAAAATAATCTTTTTTTATTGCTTATTCTACATTACGTGTAGATGGATGAATAGATCCAACAGGATAACTCACGTACGACTACACTACAGTAAATTATATATTATTTGATTATAATATTCTAAAGAAATAAATAATTATACTTAACTTACTTCACAGAAAAAACTTAATCCTTTATCATATTTACGCAAAAGTTCATGTGCCATGTGCCATTCTACTACGTGTATATAAAACCTCGTACGCACTAGAAATAAACATCGTAGTCCCCCAGGGGTTTGGTATTAATGACACTCCCCTATGGGGGGAGGTGGGGAGGATATACGTGTCTCATTAGAGAGGGAACAGCCCACGAGCCCATTACGCGCGCCGATTCTATTCCGTAATCAATGTATTTCGATTAGTGGGGAGACCGGGTCTAATTAAAATGGTTAGGAAAATGTAAGCTTTCTGAACTGAACATATTTAGGTAGAGTATTGATTTACCTAACATGAACACCCCCCTTGGGTGTTCAGTATCCATTACTGAACTACTTTCACTATGGGACCGACTCTAAAATCGCGAAAAAATCAGCTGTTCCATACAAACGCTCAATACCTACACGACAGAAATGTATGAACAGCAGATTTTTTGTTTGCGATTTCAGTGTTGGCCCCATAGTAAAAGTTGTTATGTTCGGCTCTATAGGGAGTTTTATAACAGTTATAGAATAAAAGTTATCGACATAGCTCATAAGGTTAGCAAGCTGAAGTGGCAGTGGGCCGGTCACATCGGTCGCAGAACCGACAACCGCTGGGGTAGACGGGTTCTGGAGTGGAGACCGCGTTTGGGCAAACGTAGTGTGCGACTGGATGAGAAGAGCCGAAGATCGGGCTCAATGGCGCGCCCTGGGAGAGGCCTATGTCCAGCAGTGGACTAGAGTAGGCTGCTGATGATGATGATAGGGAGTTTTTGTTTCACCTGTATCCTTTGGAAACAATTCGTTATACATGCTTACGAAAGGACTAAAATTTCATAGAAAAATAATGAGTCTTTTGTTACATTTTATCTTAACATCCAATTTCGCGCTATAGCCGTGCAGGTATGGTGCAGTATATAATTCTAAAACACTAATTAACTACCTACTGCATATTCATTAGAAAACAATACAATATCCAATCAACAACAATAACCGTAAATAATTTCGAATCTATTACGTAATGACTAATGAGAAATACTTCTTAACCTTATTTATTACTCTCTTGGTAAATTTAATGGGATGGTTTGCCATCGGCTTCCCCATCTCACACCAGTGTGTGAAATGGGGAAGGCGATGGCAAACCACAGATACCACAGTTGGCATCTCAGTGTGCAAGTTTCATCACGATGTTTTCCTTCATATTTAGAGCAGATGGTAAATGTACCTAACTATGTAATGTAAGTCTTCGAATAAACCGAAATACTCATTGCTAGGTAGGTCATAACTTTGCATGGTTACTAACCCGGACCTCCGGCTTGGAAGTCGGGTGTCCTAGCCACTACGCCACCGATTGCCATTGAATAGGATTTAAAAGTGGTGATGGATGATATCTATTTTTTTCGTGAAGCATAGCAAGAAATAAAAAATATATTGAAAATGACCTCTATTAGAGATCTCTATCTCTTAACGAATATTTAACGAAACTGAAACGCCTTGCAAAACAATTCAGATGTTACATCCTGTCTTTGACAAACGAATCTATAGCGGTAATTAAACGGATGCGTGTCGCCATCTGTCGACTTGTAAACATGTACAGTGGAAAACACATCATGCTATACTCTGTGGAACCCTGTCGCAATAAGTTTTTTGTAACGTTTCCTTGACTTTCCTATGAATGTGTCAAAGACGCCAGGTACAGTAAGTATATATGCCAATCCCAAAATGTGCTTGATTATACCATTTGTCAAAATGTACAATAGTCAAAAAGTACATTAATGTGAAAATGTTAAAATGAACAAATGACAATATATGACATGTCAAAACGTGAACATGACAAAATGTACAATGTGCTTCATTGTCCTATTGTCAAAATGTACAATAGTTTTTAATGTTGTTAAAAATGAACAAATATGACAAAACCGTAACATTTCAAAACCTCAAGTGTCAAAGTGACATATTGTTTAATACTATTACAACCGTAAGAGTTGTGTATGGAGGTTGTATGAGTTGTTTAAACTCTATACAACTTATATAATCTCCGTACAAGTTATTTAACTCCCTACAATTCATAAAACCTCCATACAACTTATACAAACTCCATACAACTCATACAAACTCCATACAACTCATACAAACTCCATGCAACTCATACAAACTTAATACAACTGATTTATGACACGGACACACTCCGGCGCGGCAGTTAGATATATCATCAGTTGAGTACCTTAAATCAGATAAACATTTTGACCATTGGATATTCTGTCATGGAAACATTTCAGACATTAGGACATTTTGTCTATTGCATGTTGTACATTTTGGCAATGGGACAATCAGGCACATTGTACATTTTGGCATTTGCACGTACGTGTCAAATATGTTAAAGCGACAAAGTACTAAAGGGTATAGCCTGATGTGTTGTCCAGTGTACTTACATCTGTCTAGGCCATGCCACAGCTAGTAATAAGGTTATGCATAATAAGATAGGTCGCCTTATTTGTAATAAATAACAATTTTATAGACAGTAAATAACGAGCTCAAAACGACCGTCTCGTTGCATTACGTCTGATAGGGTCCGCATAATGTTTTGAACCCGACAGTCTCGCAAAAGGTTGTGTTTAATTTTATTAAATTAATCCGAATTAATCTGGGCACTGGGCATTAAATACAGCCGGCCATAAAACGGGATGGGTCGCTCGTAAAATTTGCCTCGACACATGCGCTGGTATCTGCGTATGGTGCTGTTTTTTTATTCATTGGGTATCTGGGTCCATATACATTAGTAGAAATATCGGGTAAATGCGAACGCTGTATTTACGTTTCAGTTTCAACAAGATATTGTTCTAGATATATAATATGTTTACTGCATAATATGTAATATGATCAAGATCAAGGGATAAACGAAAAATATATTGCAATTCTTAGAAACATATACACGGACTGTAACGCTAAAATAAGACTCGAAAAGATAGGAAATCCAGTCAGCATAGAGAAAGGCGTCAGACAGGGTGATACAATATCTCCAAAACTATTAACAGCTCTACTAGAAAATATCTTTATCTTTATCTAAATTGGATAAATATGGCATCAATATAAACGGTTATTATCTATCGCACTTACGTTTTGCCGATGATATAGTCTTAGTATCGGAAAGCTATACAGAACTCCAAGAGATGATCCAAAATCTTAACACTGAAAGTAAAATATGTGGGCTGCAAACGAACCCAGACAAAACAAAGATCATGACTAATGGCGAACAAAAAGCAATCTACATGGACCAGAACACCATAGAATATGTAGATAACTATATTTATCTAGGTCAAAATATTTGCTTCACAGATATAACTAAGAAAGAGGTGGAACGTCGGATAGCCCTTGCATGGAAGAAATACTGGTCACTCAAAGAAACCTTCAAAGGCGCTTATCCTATCCGTATTAAGAAAAAGATCATGGATGCAAACGTTCTTCCCACCCTAACGTACGAACGCATTGGAGGATGTCTTTAAGACCCTGGACTGGAAAGGACACGGCATCAATATAAACGGCGAGTACATCTCACACCTACGTTTTGCCGATGATATAGTCGTAATGGCGGAGTCGCTGCAGGAACTTCAAGAAATGCTGGACAATCTCAATGCTGCTTCACGACGTGTCGGTCTCGGGATGAACTTGGACAAGACTAAGGTCATGTTCAATGACCATGTCGTTCCGGGACCGATTATCGTCGATGGTACGGCCCTCGAAGTTGTGCAACAATACGTCTACCTCGGGCAGACTGTGCAATTAGGTAGAAACAACTTCGAGAAAGAAGCCGACAGAAGAATTCAGCTGGGTTGGGCAGCATTTCGGAAGTTACGTCACATCTTCTCGTCGCCCATACCTCAATGTCTAAAGACAAGAGTCTTTAACCAGTGCGTCCTACCAGTAATGACCTACGGAGCCGAAACGTGGACACTGACGGTGCGACTGGTTCACAAATTGAAAGTCGCTCAGCGTGCTATGGAAAGAGCTATGCTCGGAGTATCTCTGCTGGATCGAATCCGAAATGAGGAGATCCGGCATAGAACAAAAGTTATCGACATAGCTCATAAGATTAGCAAGCTGAAGTGGCAGTGGGCCGGTCACATCTGTCGCAGAACCGACAACCGCTGGGGTAGACGAGTTCTGGAGTGGAGACCGCGTTTGGGCAAACGTAGTGTGGGACGCCCCCCTGCTAGATGGAGCGACGATCTGCGTAAGGTGGCTGGCAGCGACTGGATGAGAAGAGCCGAAGATCGGGCTCAATGGCGCGCCCTGGGAGCGGCCTATGTCCAGCAGTGGACTAGAGTAGGCTGCTGATGATGATGATGACCCTAACGTACGGATGTCAGACTTGGGCCTGTACAGTGGAGACAAAGACGAAAATAAGATCGTTTCAAAGAGCGACAGAACGTAGCATATTGGGTCTTAAACTCAGGACAGAAAACGAAGCAGCGACATCAGAAACGAGACACGAATAATGGATGTGCTTAAAGCAGCTGTAAAACTAAAGTGTAAGTGGACTGGACATACAGCTAGAGCTGAAGTGAACGAATCCTGCATTGATATCCACGCGAGGAGGACAGAGAACGTGGCCGCCCTCTCAATCGATGGCGCGACGACATTGTGGCTACAGCAGACTCGACCTGGATTCGCCTAGCCCAAGACAGGGAAAACTGGCAAATAATTGAGGAGACATATATCCTACAATGGATGCCCACAACATAATTTAAAAAATATCTATAATTAACTATATACCTATATAATATACTTTTTTCATAATCTTCGTTAATTTAATATTGTTAAAATAGGGGAAATAAAGGTTTATTGTATTTATTTATTATGTAATGTGACAGAGTAGAACCTAATACGTGATTCGAAATACGTATGTTAAAATGTGTGCTAGAAACATGCTTAGTGTTTTTAAAGTCATCATGTTGCATACCCTGCGATTAAACACTTAAGGGCGTCAATAAAATTGCATATAAAGACGCATCCTCCGCCGAACAAAGGTATGTAAAGTGCTCACGAGCCGCGCATCAAATTGAGACGTTAAATTTCAATGCGCAAGCGCATTTAGATGCAAATGTGGCGAGGCGTGCGCGCGCATTCGACGCTCTCTGTACTTTAACGCACCTATCTCCAGGATCTGTTGGGATTTTAAAACAACTTTTTAATATTATGTACGCGTTATTTTGGGCATAGCTGTTTTTTTTTGTTAGAATTAGGTATGTGATAGCCAGTACCCTTTTTCATAGCAATAAGTACTTCCTCCATGCTCGATATTATCCATGCTAGATATTTCCATAAGTATCCACCAGTTTTCATAGCCAAAAGCCATGACAACATAAGCTTTTTTTCTATTGGAACCTATGACCGAACGTTCTAAATAAATACTTCGTACAGAATAGTTTGAGTCGTATTTTATAAGAATGTTATCTACTTGTGTTTTGTTTCAACGGCTTTACTATAACTTAGCTTCATAACTACGAGTATCTTTATTAATGTCTTTACCTCTAGGCTGAACTGAACCGCGTTTTATAACCCGATCGTTTAGCATAACTCTCACGTCCATAATACCCGACAGGGTAGACAGAGGAACCACTTTTTCCCACACCCCCAACTCTTCCCGTGAGTATCGTACGAGGCGACAAAGAGGATTTGTGGATACTATTTTACACCTATCATGTTTGTCCACCAAATCTTACGGCGAAAATTAAGAACTACCTATTTCCCGTTCGATTGACTTGTAATACTATTCCTTCCTGGTGGAAACACTTAACATTCCTTACAACAACGTATAATACGTCCATGCATATTATCTTAATTGACTCCTCTGTTTGTCTCTAGGTATGGTTCCAGAACCGACGAGCCAAGTGGCGCAAGAAGGAGCACACGAAGAAAGGCCCAGGCCGGCCGGCACACAACGCGCACCCTCAGTCCTGTTCCGGGGAGCCCATCCCACCACACGAACTGCGCGCTCGCGAGAGGTGAGGAACTTACAAACCAAACCTTGCTAGGTTTTTTCTTGATTGTTAATCTTAAAGGATGGATGTGAGAGATACGTATGTATGTATGTAATATGATCTTTAGAGCAAGACCCACAAATAGCACACTCAATCCTGTTCCGGGGAACCCATACCACCACATGAATTGCTTGCCCGATATAAATGAGGAACTTACAAACCAAACCTTGCCAGATTTTTTCTTGATTCTTAATCTTATGAAGAAAGGCCAAAAAAATCTTGTAGTGGTATTTCAGAGAACCCATCCCGCCACACGAGCTCCACGCCCATGAGAGGTGAATAACTTACAAACCAAACCTTATCAGATTTCTTCATTATTCTTGATCTCTTGGATATGGGCCCTGGTGTAATATGCACACCCGCACCCACAGTCCTGTTTCGGGGAGCCCATAACGCCGCGCATGCATGAACGCCGCGCCCGAGAGAAATTCTTCTTGATTCTTGATCTATTAGAGAAGGGTCAATGCGCTCTCACAGCCTGTTCATGTATCGATTAGGAAATAAATCCCCTTGAAGCTCCCCTTAAAGCTCAGTGACCCATTTAATATTGAAAAGCCATTTTTCATACCTTCTACATTAGCAATGCTCACAAATGCTTTATAATTAGGTTCTATTCTAATTAGGCCCTCTTGGTATTTCCAACAGGGCGAGAAGAAGAAAGAAGCTGGCCAAAGCATTGGACCGACAGGCGAGAAAGCTCCGGGCGAAGGGCATCGCTGTTGACCTGGAGGCTTTGAAGGCGGAATATCTGGCGCAGCACAGAAACAGCGGGCTGTACTCCGACTCAGATGGAGATGGGGACGGCGATGACATGATCGACGTCGTCGGAGGCGATTCCTGCCACGACTCCGGTCCCGAAGACTTCTCTCTATCCGGAAGGCTCAGAGCGCCCTCTGGCGCGGATGGCATCAACAACTCCGACAGTTCAACGTCTGATGCACATTCCGGAAGGAATTTCAGTCCCATACCGGATCCTCAATCATCATTCTTCAAACAATTCGGATCTGCAAATGGAAATTTCGAGAAATTTGACTTCGACTCGGGAAGAGCTGTGTCCTTAGACCTGAGTGGTGGAGGCACTGCCACCGAACAGGGCTTGTCCAAAAACGGGGGAACAAGGAAACATAATCCATTCAGTATAGAGTCACTACTTAACACGTGAAAGTGACTTTCAATCATTTGACTATTAGAGGCTCTCAGATCTTACGTGTCTTATTGTGACTTTCAAACAGGCATTTCGTGAATATGTTCCTTTGCTTTAATATTAATGAAATTGTTTATCATTAGATCTAAACAGCTTCAGTAAAGACTTGATAGGTACCAGTTAACATATCCAGTGTGAATATTAGATGTAGGAGGTTTGTATTATATAGATCGTAGTGTACATAGACTGTCTCAATATTTATTTCCTTCTTGGATGTTATAAAAATAATATATTTCTTTTAAATTCGGGGCAATAATTTATTTCTTGTTTGTTGATAGTAAGGTATTTTATTTCATTATACTATATTTTTTTAGATTTTATTGTTGACCATAGACTTATTTATAACGATTAACTAACGGACATCGTGTTGTTATTTACCTATTATGACCAATAATTTTTCAACATATTACAAATAATTAAGTCAACAAATTCGAAATGCGACTGAAGTTCAATATAGAAATTTTTACTATTTTCCGATAAAAAAAAATCAGATACTACTGTCATGTAGTTATGATAGCAATACCAGTACATATGGATATATTTGACTTACAAACTACAAGATAATTATTATCATAAAAATACGAACTATCTTAAAAATAAATATAGTACCTACCCCACATCACTATACATATTGTTAACTTCTTTTGCCCCTCAGCTAATGTAGATGCATTAATTACCACTAATTACAAAGCTATTACAATTATAATTTCTCGACATTACTATTACTGGTTACAATGTAACCGTCTAATGGCGTTAGTAAGCTTTTAACAGTCTATTATTACAAAGTGTATATAAATCATCAATAATCGTTTTATCATGAAGAAGAAATATTAGTGCAAGCTACTTACTAATAAAATAATATTGTAAGTGCAATTATGGCAGATAACATTAATGTCATTAATCTTCACATACCTAGTTGGTTATTGAATAAGAAATTGCTGTGGAGCTTTTAATATTTATGACAGAACTAAAAGGTAATTTTACCTGAACTTATACTTTGATCGTTAAAAAAAATACAGGGTCAGGTTAGAAAATGTTTGCCATTGTATCAATATTTCTACTCATGTAGCTGTACAACTATCACCAATCCGGCGTACGGATCCCTGAACATCATAAAAATATGACCGATTTGTACAGAACGAAAAATTTTACGATTTTTTTGTGGTATTATTTGATCAAATGCGTATTAGTGGAACTTCTAACTTTTTTAGATGCTTGTAAACTATTAAATTGGAGTCCAACAAATTCATTATAAATAAAACGAGAATAAAGGACTTGTAGGTGATTATTGCAAATTATTTCTACAGAGAGTAAAATTTATGTTTCTTAGATTATTTCGAAGCGAAATACGAGTAAATGGCATGCAAATACAATTACTATAGGGCAAAGAAATACAATCTACGCTCGTAAAATGAGAACAATTAATGAATGTATAATGCGCAAGCGCGACCGACGATAAGCGCCAATTAGAGAAACAATATGGCCGACTCGGTTTACTTACATTTCACCCTACCTTACCCAGGGTGCAACAAAATACTTTTACCGTATTCAGGAACGACTCCAGAGGAGGAGTCTAAAAACCTTACACCAATAGACAAAACCTTTAAAGTTACCTCCAGTACGTTATCGTAGCTACAAACTCTCACTCGGCCTTTTAACTGGATCCCACCACCCTTGGAATTGACCCCAATAAATTAGGCTATCGAAAAATTGTCCCAGTATTAGGCCCAGACTACACGCCGACGGTTCCTAGTCCGATTCCAATATCGGTCGGTTCCATGGAACCGGTGCTTCATATAAACTCAAATAAAAATACGCTGTAGACTTCATGTACAACGGTTCCACTTGAAACCGGCCTGCACGGTTCCTGAACCGAGTGGGCGAGGCATGAGCGCAACGCATGAGTTTGAATGCAGTCGACTACACGGCCGGTACCGGTACCTGAACCGTCGCTGGAACTGTCGTCGTGTAGTCCGAGCCTTAGTCGGGACTGAGCGATAATACTTATTTACTCACTGATTTTTATTTTATAACCAGCCTGTATATCGGGCACCCAATATTTCTGTGTATGCAAAATTGATTGGTCATGTAGGTAATTGTCCACATCGCGTATTTATAATTACCAACTTTCATGGTCTCGTATTATTTAAATGAAATGTTAATTCAAAATACATAGCTTGAGATCTTACTCTGTAATAGTTGTATCGAGTTCTGATATTTTTTGCGAAGTTACTAATGTCACATAAATCATAAAGCACCGTCTCAAAATAATTCATCTTGTATAGCAAACGTTAACAAAAATACTACTAGGGTCGCTTTGACCCGAGGTCTTTGTGTGAAAACCATAGAAAATTCTCGGGTTAATCCATGGTTAAATCTTGGCGCAAGTCAACCTTAAAGTATCACAGTCAGTTGCATTAAGCGTCCTCAGATTTCAACCGCCATTTAAACATTCTACGAGACAGCTCTCTATGGAAATGTCATTATTATTATTTTTAAAGTTACAGTAGCCAAAATAATAAGGACACTTCTTGCATTTGGCCGTTAGACGTAACGTTTTGTTAAATTTCTCACTTGCGATTCAAAGATATATCAGAATTCTCCGAATTATGTTTTATTTACATAAGGGGCTGCAAGAGCGACCTAGCGCCGCCAATCGAAAAAAAAATCATTATTTAAGGCTTTTAAAAAAAATGGTTATATATTCTATGAATGAAGAGGATTTTTTTAGTATTTTAATATCCTCGTTGTGAAACAATAAGAAACAAAACGCCAATCTGTCAAAAGTGGCCACAAAACTACTAAAAAAAAATCTTCTTCATTCGTGGAATAATCCTGTAAACCATTTTTTTAAAGCCTTAATTAATTGTAATGATTTATTTTTTTCGATTGGCTTAGTTTCGCTCAAATAACGTCTTAATGGGAACTCAACCTATGCTGTAATAGCCAGGACGGCGATTCTCGTGGTGGAATGTCGAATTCGTCATTAGTCCTATCTCATTCGCTCACATTGCATGTGTGAGCGTGACAAGACGTTTGTAACGCTCGATTTTTGTATGTCGAACGCTGCGAGAATCGCTCTCCTGGAGTAAGGAATTTTACGCTCGCACAAAGTTCTTTCATTACCCGGCTAAAACGTTAATTTAATAGCAATAACTTACCTGTGTGTAAGGTTTGTAAGTTCAAGGAATTTGTGGAGTCAACAAATTCGTTTGACATAGTGGAACCATGGAATTACTGAGTACTATATATAAGTAAACCGCTTAACTGTGGTGTCGCCTGCGCGGCATGAGGGGCGCGGGGGGCAAGCGCCCACCTCCGCTCGCCGGATGCTTTCCGTCTGACGTCCCGCCCCGCGCCTCTCTTGCCGCGCATGTACCTATAGTACCTAATGTAGTACTTACTACTGTCATGAGCAGAACTATGAATTTTTGTGGCAATCAAATTTAACAATAGCAAGGTAACTAAATTCGTTTAGAGAAACATGGTAAAAATACATCTACAGCATTTAAAGAACATCGATCTCTGATTTAAAATGCAAAGCACGTTGAAACCATGAATTGTTATTAGAAACAATTTCAGCCGTTGATAAAGTGTAAATTAGTCGAAAACGATATGTTAGGTACAAAGTAATTAAGTTTATTTATATTTATATAGAGAACGGGACGTGATAAACGAATATTTGTAAATTGATATCACATTTGTGTAAGATGTAAAAAGTATGTTATGTGAGTAACTTATTGAATCAAAATATAACATGATAAAAACATTATTGCTTTATTTTCCACCATAATCCTAATTTATTAGCTATATTCTTCTTAATATGTTGTAAAGGGTCTTTCAACAAGGACGGGTCGATGTTAAAATTGAATAAAACAAGATGTGTGTGAGATATTAACGAAATATTTTTTTTATTTGAAAGGCTCTTTTATGCCATTATGAATGGAATATAACATCGTTCAAATGTCCGCCGCGGCTTCGAATGGTGGCACGAATCCGAGAGGTCCAATTTTCAATGACTCTGCTGCATAGATCCGGCTGAATCTGAGCGATGGTCTGTGTTATGTTGGGTTTCAGGGCAACGGTCGATTGTGGCTTATTGGCATAGACCAGCGACTTCAGAAAACCCCACAAGAAAAAGTCTAGCGGAGTCAAATCACACGATCTTGGTGGCCAATTCACGTCACCTCTACGAGAGATAACCCTACCCTCAAACCGTTATATATTAGTTAAGTAAAGTATGTATATCTAATTAATTATTTGACGTCAAATTCTTGTATGAACTTCTATTTTATATTCTAAAAATATTTCAATTCCATGGAGAGAGTTAGAACTTGGCCAATTTCCAAAAACTGCTCGGAGAAAGTAGTTCAGGTGGTTTAGGTTATATCAGAAGGTATCTATGCAGGTTTTATCACAATGTTTTCCTTCATCGTTAGAGTAATAAGTAAATATAGGTACGGAAATCTTTTGAAAAAACAAATTCCTCGTGTTGGTAAGTACAAGACATTGCATGGTTTTGAACCCGGACCTAGCATGGGAGTCTACTGGCATCCTAGCCACTACGCCGGACGCTCTCGCAATCGCGTACTACCCGCCGGCAAAAGCTGGTGGAATAAATAAAATAAACTGAAAATACTTAATTAAATGATAAATAATAGAAGTCATATATAAACGAGGAAATCTTTAATTGGCCTTCTTTAAGTTTAATACATAATATGTAATAATTATTAATAGCTGTAGATTTCCCTTATAAATAAAATAAAATAAAAACAAATAAATAAAATACGCTACACTTGAATTGAATGCCAGATTCGTCATTTAGTGCCAAGCGTGAGTCATGACGTGACAGAAACCAAAGCAATACCAAAAGTCAAAACTAGCAAGCCAGGAGCTAGACTAGTCCAAGTGTCATTTTTGTTATTTACATAATTGTACTAGTGGCGCCTCTAGTGGTAAAACATTGCAGGATTATCTCCTATTAATGCCTCTGTTTAGTATGTAAATATTGCATTTTAGATGCGGCTAAAGCTGTTCTTCTTTCTGTGTACCAAAAATCTAAACGTTTTTTTTATTTACAAATATTTTCTTAAGGTCCAAAACACCAACCGTGACTAATTCGCACATAAGTGCGCCACGTTAATAATTTTAAATGTGGCAAATTATTCGGCCAATGCTCACCGCCGCCCGGAGAGAATCGCCGCCGCTTTGATACCCGATAGCCGTGTAATGGCGCATGTTCTGAACGCGGGCGCAGCAATGCGCGTGACATTCCAAATGCGCGCACTTTGTAATGAGCATGGAGGTAACGTTCGAAAATCAAGTTTTTTTTATGGTTAAGATACTAAATACTAAGTATACGGGTGTACAAAGATTTTGAAATTCATCCTATGTATAATTGTATGCATCTACATCATAGATTCTATCAAATAGAACATAGAATAGAAGAAGTGAGAACGTTCCCTAAGATACTAGTGCCTAATGCCTATTCAAGAAATTCCAACTGATGTTGCTACTTAGGTGGTAAGTCAAAATTTTAAATTTCTTAGTAAAGAAAGAGTAGTAAGCCAAAAATAAAAGGTCTATTTTAATTTTTAACTCTACATAAAAGTTTTTTTTACACATTAAGAATATGTAATTAATGCATGGCGTGAATTTTTAATTATTATTGTTGTTTTTTTATTCATATGTAATAATAATAACTTTGTCACAGAATATACAATGAAATAATAGGTACCTACACGAAATGGACCAACTATAATACTCATATGGCCCATACCTTCTCGATCTCAACAGGAATCGAATCCAGAACTTCTTTTTAGTCCATACATACACTTGATACACTTGTACGATACTTATTAAGTTATTATCATGCATCAGATACCGCGTGATATGTACCAAATTCTTACTTACAATTAGTTAAACAAAATTACTAACTTTAAACAATACGAACAAACATTACCCATTTATTGCTTCAAAGTGTACTTTTCATTACATAATTGAGTTTAATTATACCTATGCCAGTTTGTACTGCATGTCTTGTATTATAATTTAAACTATAAAGTCAGTGGAGCGAAAATTAAATAAGAGGCAGTCATATTTGTAAAAACGTAAGGCAATAGATATGTACAATTTGAGAACCAGTGGGCATAACAGTGTACGGAAGACAACGCAGTCTTACCAATGAATTAACCAATTCCGACCCTACTTGTGTTTCTAATATGAGAAGTGGGATAATTTCTTCACATTAGAAAAATAATGTTCTTTATATCCACTTACCCTTTAGAAAGTAAGTGAGGAATATGTAGTGAACCACAGTTATATATAAATATACAAGTACATATTAAGTAGAATCGATCTACCCATCAGTTTATTAAGGTTTTAGGAAGACAGCTGGCGGCGGAAGCAGCGTCTCACCCCTGGCTCAAAAATGAAAACAAAAAACATACTAACTAAAGTTTCAGTTTTCAAAAGTTCGTGTGAACAACTAACTTAAAAAGCAAAGAATTCGTCCAAAGAAATCGGACTAGTAGTGAAATGGGGATTAGCAGCGATCCGTCTCCATGCGTTCATTGTCTACATTATTTAGGTAATTTATCAATGCAATAAGTGGGCATTACTCAAAATGCACATATTTAATTATTTCTTGTGATGCGATGTATTTTGTTATGTTAATCATGTTTAAACGTATCCAACATAAATTTTTAATGTTTTTCCAGAGGCGATCGCAGCCTATAAAACAACTTAACTTATGTTATACATAATTGGATTAAGATCTAATTTAATGTGTTACTGTAACTTTATGATTTAATAAAGAATTTTTAAATTCAATCAAAATCAGTGAAATATAAAAATCGCCATTTTGAAAACGTTGATGTCCCACTTTGAAAAGAAGAAAAGACGTGTACTCGTACCTGCGCTGCACGGGGTACTCGGAAGGCATGAATTACAAACTAATTATAGTGTATGCAAATGAAGGCATTCATTTCCAAATGATTCAATTCGACGCGAGGCGCGTTTTCATTTAGGCGGGTTATCGTTTGGCATTCATCTTTCTACCAACTTGGGGTGAGCTATAAATTACCTCCACATTGGAATACAACTTTATTATTTGGAAACTAGAGGTATTCAGTTAATGTTAATAATTCATTAACATATCTATGTATAGCTAGGTGCTTATAACCGCGAATTTTCATACTTACTTAAGACTCTTATGAAGCTTTCTTTTGACTTTTGGAAGTTTTACTGTGCCACCGACGCTCTGTTGAAGAGCGCGGACACCCATACGTCCGGGTGATCCGGGTCCGGGTTCGAAACCGTGCAGTGCCATGTACCAATGAGTTTTACGTATTTTTCGAAGACTTACGAACATTTAACGACTGCTCTAACGGTGAAGGACACCTGCACACTGAGATTACCAGTGTGTAAATGGGGTAGGCACAAAAGATCCTCAAAGGTCTAAGTGCCGCTGTATTATTCCCGGCCCCTATCATAAGATAAGATAAGATGAGTTGACTCTTATGAAGATTTCTTTTGACTTTTGGAAGTTTTACCTACATTTATTTGTAAGTTACAAATTGTAACTGCAGGTATTCTGATCAAGATCATATCATGTATAAGTAATATATAAGTTTAGCTTTACATAACGACCCTTCCTCGAGGGAATGGATCATCACGCATATATATGAATATGACATACATTTAGAATTGCGCTGGTTAGGAAATAAACGACTTATACTTACTTACTCAATAAAACCTTTAAACCTAAACTAAAAAAACCTTAAACCAAAAAAACCTTAACCTTAAAACATTAAACCTTTTTTTTTTTCTGTGCAATAAAGAGACTACAAACAAACAAACAAACAAAACCTAGCCCCTGAACCTACTACTTTTTATAGCCTACATACACACAATATTACGCATAGTAAATGTACCTACAATATTACTACTTCCTAAGTATAGTAGCACAATCTGAAAGGCTACCGGGCAATTCCACAGCGCTGATGATTGCCCGAAAACGTGATACAAATCGCACCGACACGCGTTCTAACATAATCACTTAATTATTGGGCGACACCTTAAGTGCTGTAGGGCTGCCACAAACAAGACATTCAGGGTATACTTTTAACTAAATTACAATACTTATAGGCTATCCAGTACTTTGTTTTACATAGTTGTACAATAATATATGACTTGAAGGAATATAGAAGGTGAATTGAAAACAAAATGTATACCTACGTCTAAAGAAAAAGAGGGCGTCTACGGGACCAATTCGGAATAAATCATACTCTTAATCTATCATCCATCATCTAGCCTTTAAGGATGGATGATAATAAGTATTTTTGGTTTAATGTTTAAATTTACTCAAGTTTAGAAAACATCAGTGTCCACTGAATGCAACGGCACATAATACGTTTCCTATAATTTCTTTATTGCAGGAAATCTTACAGCGTTTCAATTTTGTACATAGTTAATCTTCTTTAAGTATTTGTATGCCAATACAAGATACCACATATCAATTTTTCTTAAAATAACAGCAGCAGCAGCATAAAATAATATTTAACTTCAATTTGCTATGGATTGAATTAAAAAAAACCGCAACCCTAAAAGCATTGCAACAACGTTAACCGAGCCTACATTTTATTATATCAATTTGAGCCCATTGAAGGCGCAATTTTTGGGCTAATTCCTTTATAATTGCAGGATCGACCATTGAGCTCCGCTGCCATGTGAACTTACCCTTATCAGATTCAGATACTGGGCATTAAGGAAAAAGTTGTTTATAATAGCGTTTGAACGTGACACTTTTGTAGTATTTTTGGGGATTTAATACCCTCGTGTGTTTTGCTGATATGCTCTATTCATTCCATTTCACTTTATAATACGTACCTGAGTTATACTCAGGAATCTGACATACTAAGAATCAAGTTAATTCAGATACGAGTGTATAAACTAGAGTTACTAAATTAAAACTTAATTACGATTTTAAATAAATGTTAATCTATTTGTCATTGTTAAATGGAACAGCCTGCCGGCGTCTGTATTTCCCGAAACCTACAACCTTGGGATCTTCAAGGACGGAGTGAATAGGCATTTACTGGACCCGCATGCTCCATCGTCGACCTCATCGTCGCTTACCATCAGGCGAGATCGAGGTCAAATGCGGGTTTAGTTATACATAATAAAAAAATAAAAAATTACAAAGTATTTGAAATGTCCATCCAAAGACATAAATATTGTTTTAAGGACAAAAGTATCTATAATCTGTAACACTTTTTAATTGGTAAACTGTCAAAATTTCCACATTGGACTTCAGTCGCGATTCGATTTTTTTTATTCGATCCGATTTGATTTGAATGAATTTTTTGGTGAAAAATGTATGGACTGGTATATCCCGTAGTAATCGATGTATTCATCTATCTGACCTAGACCGAATCATTGTAATATAATTTTGGATTGATTTACTATTTCGAGCGTCGCTGGCCTAGTGGCTAGGACGCCGGACTACCATGTTGGAAGTCCGGGTTCGAAACCATGCCATATACCAATGAGATTTTCAGATTTTTTCGAAGACTTACATACATTTACCGACTGCCGGTGAAGGAAAACATCGTGAGGAAACCTGCATGTCTGAGGAAATGAAAAGTTTCCGAAGATGTGTGAAATCCACCAATCAGCACTGGGCCCGGTCTCAGTGGATCATGGCCCTTACCCCCAATGGTCAAGGGAAGGCCTGCGCCCCAACAGTGGGGACATTAATATGCTGATGATGATGATGATTTACTTTTTAATTCAACCCTAACCCAAATAAGGTTCAAATACAAGCTTTTGGTCAATAAAGTTATTTCTTTTTGTTTTTTACATTCTGTTATTTACATTCCTTTCCCTCGTGGTCATCTTAGGCACATGTTGTGTCCGTAGTTATTAACGACGGACGGACAACCAATTTGGTCCATTCGTCGAATTTCTAACCGCAAATTGTTGTCCGACTTTGTTTACTTCTTTTTCAATAGTGTTGAGTATAGTTATTTGGTTAACAAATTTTCTGTATTCCCTGTGTGACATGTGTTTTCAGTTTACATCCAATAATTTGTAGATAAGTACTCTGAAATCTCTATATTTATTATCAGAAGGTATAAATAAAACTTCTCGCAAATAAAATCCAGTTATTTAGAGATTAGTTAAAAAGTTAGTTAAAGTTTAGTCTACACAAAAAGTTATAGAAACCGTAGCTTACGCGAAACTACGATAAGAAATAAAATGCTTTCGAGAAAATTATGGTAATTTAACTTCTAACAATAAATTAGATACATAGATAGAAATTTACATAGGAAAGGAAACATAGTATAGGTATACAAAGGCGGTCTTATCGCTCAGAGCGATCTCTTCCAGGTAACCTAGGTGATAAAAGAATGATTGATAGGTTACCGGCAGTACAGTGCTATTAAATATAGTATCTATATGTGTGCAGGGAAACAAAGACCAATTAGAATCTGATAGATGACTAAAATCACTGATTAAAAAATTCACAATTGAAATTGGATCATTGATTGTAAAGCGACAAACAGACAGACATACGCGTCAAACACCTCACTTTTTGGCAGGGGGCTTAAAAGCGTATTACAACAAACTTTCGACAACACATCACAAATATAAAGCTTTACATGAATTTACAAAATACCCTTTGCCACGCTTCGACGGCGGCGCGGCGGGCTTGTTTCCTCTATAAAACTTTCAGATTTTCATCATCAAATGTATTATTGCTGAAATGATTTGCCTATTACAATATTTACCATTTAGATTTTTATAATTTATTTTTAAAATGAAGGTATCAAAGCGGGCATCGTAAAAGATAAACCAAAATTATACGTCCTAAGTAATATTAGGCTATATGTTTCACGGGGAAATGTTCCGAAATGATTAGTGTAGTGAATTTCCCAGTATATCGAGCCCACGATCGCGGCGGGACTTAACAAGGAGTAATTTTTCACAATTCCTGCTTTTCCTTCACCGTAGAGAACAGTGACCATAAAATAATGTAGACTTGCAGCAACATTAACCCGAGGTAAAAATGTAAATGTGTATTATAAGATTAAAAAAATTGACTTTGACAACTTCGAGTTAGTTTTAATGTTAAGCCAAGAGAACACTTGGCGCAAGTATTTTAAAATAAGTACTATTTGAGACGTCGTTTAGAAAAAAAACTCAAAAACTAATTTATATACTACAATTACTACAAATGGTTGACAGTGGCTGCAGTCAAAGATTTGATTCAACAGCTTGCCATAGAATATATCTGTCTAAATTTACGCCTAAATCTTTTTTATTATTTACCTCCAAACCCGTGTTTGACTTCAATCTCGCCTGGTGGTTAGTGACGATGAGGCCGAAGATGGAGCATAGGGGCTTAGTAAGTACCTACGGCTCTTCTATAAATACCGCCGAAGCACATCAACGCCAAAGCGAAGATATTTGTCAGTAAACCTTCGTTTCACCTGAGAAAAGTTGTGATGAGGCCGAAATTAACGTCTCCGAATGTGTGTATTTATGTATCTGATAAGGAAATATCCCTTTTTTCTCATATACATTGCTACCCCAGGAAACTAAGGCACGGCAGCGCAGGGTGGTGGTGGCTGGTGGCAAGCAAGTGGCGGCATAATGAAGTGATTACGCCACCTCGCGAAACACCACCATTTTCACTTGCCCATAAAAATAACTGCCCCAAAACACGGTAATGGAAATTATGCTAAATACAATGAAATGAATTATGATGTAGATAAAGTGTAAAGAGTTATTAATAAAAAACTAGTACTATTTTCAGGATAAAACTATATTCAAGTCAAAGTCTAATAGCCACTGTAAACAGCAACTTACTGTGACGAACTGTTGAAAAAAAAGAAGCGTGCGCCAATGTCAATACTGAGATTCGTGGAGCTCCATTCTCTCTCTCTCTCTCTCTCTACCGCATATTTATATGATATATGATATGTAGTAATCACTATAGGTACATTTAAAAGATTTTCCGACTTCCTGTTGTTCAAAAAATCGAGAAATCAAGACTAACGAATGTTGAAATCGTACAATATTTTTACGATAAATGACAATTCCAATGACGTATAATTTGTTTGTTTTTGACATCTAGAAATATGTCTGGCCAGAAACTTTTGGACCTCACCTCGTATAATGTCAACAAACTAGTTGAAATAATTGTTATGATGTAACAAAATATATGGCCTATAATCCTATAGCAAACGTTTACGAGATCCATAATTTAGTTCGACACCATTGCCATGCCGCGTAGACAGGTGGCAATTTAGTAACATATCAATCTCTGGAATGATTATACTTACACGAATAACGTGTCGGATTACTAGCGTACTAATAATAACAGGAAATATATCAATGAAGCCGCGCTAACGACTGCTAATGTGCGCAGAGCTGGCAAAAGATTTTTATGAATAACTTAGGGTGAATTTCTTGTCACGCGAATTTTGCCCCGCGTGTGGTTCTATCCGCATGCGTTCAATCCGCAAACGTGTCGTGTGTGAGGGTATTTGGTGATAACGGACGCTATAAAAGCTGTATGAAAATAAGTGTACGTTTGCGGACGAGACGCATACGGCAGATCCGCCTGACAGGAAAAACGTCCTAACTTATTTTACTTAGAGTCTGACAATAAACATACTTACCTACAGATGTTTGTCTAATGTGTTTTTTTCTTTTTAAAATACTTACTACTTAATTACTGGAAGTCAGCCATCACATTAACAAGTACTAACCGGGTGTACAAAAAGAATACGCAAAAAAAATTATATACTGGGTGTCAAAAAACCCGGATTTAAGATATTATCGTATCGCCAAAGCCATACGACAAGAAAAAAAAATGCTTTTTCATTCACACAAAGTAATAATTATTACTTTAAACAGGTTTTTAAATCTTTGCCAGTCTTAGCGCAACTCTTATAATTTACCCAATCACTAAATCAAACCCATACCTAACACCTCAAACCGCGGCGCCATTTAAATGTCTTACATTAGCCATTTCCTTCCACTCCTCGATAAAATCAGACGTTTTATAAACGCATAAACTTGGAGTAATGGCTGCAACTCTGTATAATGACAACTATTACTTCGGCATTAGTGCATGCACTGACAGCTAGTGCAGGCGGACACGAGGTATGTCTGTTTGTATGCTATATACGTTAAATAGTTCAAGAGATCAATTTTTAGTAAGTTATTTTTAAGCACAAACCTATGTTTGTTTACAACCTTAACCCGAAGTGGAATTTGGCCTCCGAAACTAAAGAGCGCCATCGCCCTCCTGCACAGTTTGTTTACAAACTATGTTTGCGAAATTTCAGCTTTCTAAGTCTAACGCAAGCTTAGATTTTTTGGACCCTTTATGTACGGAACCCTAAAAAGGGGGAAAATCTTACTTTTCTTAATTTTTCCTTTATTTGTGTAAATAATCCTATTTATGCCAAATTTGAGCATTCTATGACCTTAGATTTTTGAGAATCAGTGACTCTTGTCGTGTGTTAAATACTTAGCTTAACTTTGCATTTGATTTGCTAAGAAACTACTCGTAGAAGAGATAGGGATCTAAAACTCAGGAATATCTTTTACTTGTAGACATCTCCTGAAGTTGAAAGTGTCAGCTTTCTCACAAAGTTATATATAGGCAGATTAAAACAGGCCGAATTGCTTCTAGAAAAGAATAGTAGTACCCCCACTTGACACTACCGTGCCCCCATGCAGTTTCAAGGTAGACAATCGACTACTATTCTATTTTGGGTAGTATAAAATATCCCTTAAAACAAAATAAAGATCAATCTCCTCTCCGTTTTGAAAGTACCAAAGTAGAATAATTTAAAAATCTAACAAGAGAAACCACGGGCTCTAGTTAGTATGTATTATATACATGTTTTGCTCTAAGAATTCTATAGCAAAGACGTAAAGGAGTGAAATCTAGGCTCATTAGGTTTAATAAAAGGGCTGGAGCGCCGCCCGTATGGCAATCACGACTTCACTTACGATGATCGTTTGATGCTAGACGTTAGATCTTCTTTTAATAATTTAGAACACCTAGGTCCTATACGAAGAAAATATTCCTTAACGACTTCATAGAGGAATTTTAGCGAAATTAGTTGCTAGGTACCTTTATTTCAGAGGTCGTTTACTTCTCATGTTTAAAATCTTTTTAAGTTTAAAAATTGACATGTTTGTGTTTAAAACCATAGTAAAGGAGTGGAAACCTTTAAAGGCTTACTTGCTGAAACCAATTTTAATTTTTTATTTAAACTCGTACGGTTCCTTGGTCGTTGCCCCATATAAATACATACAGGGTATCCCATAATTATTACGTCATATAAAGTCATGAGAGCGTCGGTGGCACAGTGACTAGGTCGTCGGACTCCCATGCGGGAGGTCCGAGTTCGAAACCATGCAATGTCATATACCAATGAGTTTTTCGATTTTTTCGAAATAGTTAAGTACATTTAAAAAAATAAACGCAAAAAAATAAACAAACGTACAAATAAACTATTCTTATTTACCGACTGCTCTGACGGTGAAGGAAAACATCGTCAGGAAACCTGCATACTGAGATAACCAGTGTGTGAAATGGGGAAGGCAATTGCAAAACAACATTAATATCGCCAAGAGAGTCGTTCTATGTGGTTAATTCCTTAGAAGAAGATAAAGCCAGGAAGACTTAAAATATAAAATTCGACTTCAGTAAAAACATGTAGGTATTTATTGTAGTCGTAGGCAACAAGATCTTATGGTCCTTTGTGCTTCGAATCACATCATCTTTACCAATTTTATTATTTCTTTTTACACTATTCTAATCAACCATCTTATCTTATATTATGATAGGGGGCCGGGAGTAACCCCAGCCCCCTTCGACCCTGCCGAATCTGATGATCTTTTGTGCCTACCCCATTTTACACACTGGTCATCTCAGTGTGCAAGTTTCCTCACGATGTTTTCCTTCACCGTCAGAGCAGGCGGTAAATGTACGTAAGTCTACGAAAAATACGAAAAACTCATGGCACTGCACGGTTTCGAACCTTCGAAAATCACAACCATACCTATATACCTGCCAATACATTATTCTAATACAATAATAATACAACTTAAGAAAATTTATATCCATTGCCGATTGGCTGATATTTACGGACACTTTTGAAATGTGGGCGTCCGATTATCCTCTATTACATCCGTATTCCACTTACAACGCGAGATCTAGTTCCGTACGCTAACCTGTAGAATCCACAGATCACAGAACATACAGTACCTAACCCTGAAACACACGAAAAAGAAAGAAACGCTTTCACAAATTTCAGTAGCACCGTCTCGTTGGTAGAGATTAGTGCTGAAAATAATAGAATAAATGACTAGTAAATAAACTATTCGAAACCTAGTAACAACTATCAAGTTCAAATAAGAGCCTTTGAATCCTCCGAAATTCTTTGAATAATCCTGAAATGTTACTCGTAGACTTCAGAACTTTGTACCATAAATGAATAAGTACTTACTAAAACTTGTACGTCCTCCATCATGGACATTGTAAACTCAAACGATACTGCCCGCTGCGACAACAAAGGATGCCGACTGCCGCGTATAGTCGCAGATCATTTTGTCATATAGAGACATCTCAGTCATAACGAATAATGTTTAACTGCACGTTCTCTTCTTTTTTATGTTTTCTTTTTAATTATTTTTTTTGCTTCCTTTTGTTTCTTATTAAATTTCCTATTTTATGATATTTAAACACCTGCAGTCCAGATTCCGTTTGAATGTACCGAGATTATTTGAGGGATTGGACGAAAAAATATGTATCTTAAAACAAGAACTTTTTAATGGAAAAATAACTAACAAAAAAACTAACAAAAACTTTCAAAAAAAATTAACTAATTATTTTTTTCACCATTTTGAATGTTCTAGCTCTCGATTTCGATTTCGGGAGTCCAAAACTGAATCCATATTTATATCTGTAGCATATTCCTTTGTAGGTTGTATGTAGTTAAGTGCGAGTACATACCCGAAGTAGAGTTACTGTGTTACTTTACTGTGTATGAACGATAGTTGTTAATATTTATTATTATTTATTACTGGAGTCGTTTTACACCACGATCGGGTTAGAAATGTGCCACAATAGCTGCTTGGTAAAGATAAATGCATATAATACATACAGCTTTAAATTGTTATTAATATTGAAGAAATCATACAACGTGGGCTAAATTGAGATTAATAATTCTGTATCTAATCAATTGCATGTTCTAGGAAATATAAGTTGTAGGTAATACACTGCTTTCACAGTTCGAGTTCAAAAGATATAATTATAGGTATAAAACAGCGATGATGAGCGAAACTAGTATATAGTGTTATACTAGAACTATTAATTAAAGAAATTAGAAAAGGGTGAAAAAAAAACCCGAGCAGGATTTGAACCTTGTCGTTCTAATTAGGTAGTTCTGATGATTTTTGTATTATGAAAATAACTTGATAACTATACAACCTAATAATAATTTGGATAACTATATCCTTTATTAAATTACATGTCTTAAAACATAATACTGGTGTGGCGACATCGGCGTAGAACGCGCTATCGAAATTTTCCTAGGACTTCGTATATATGTATACGAGTTCCAAACATCAGCAGGCACAACACCCCGCCTGGTGGAAGATCTTCCCTTTTCCCTTTCATACAACTGACGTTACGTCACCCATGTCCTCACATAGCACGTTCCTACACAAGCCTCAGGGCTTGTGAGCCAGTATAGAATCGGTCGTAAGTGCCTATTTAGTATTTCCAAAAGTAGACGATAAATACTTACATTCATTAAGGAATTAGCGGAGTTATTAGATAGTCGTAAATGCGAGGCGCAGTAGGTATTATATAGGTGGTTGGTAGTTTCAATTTAAGCAGCTCCATGTCCTGCATTTTCATATATAGAAAATAAATGAACACCGCACTCTACAAACAAAAATATTACACCACATTACCTACCTACAGTACAGTGGGCAACACAACTTTTTCGCTTTTAGCTTATTCATTCATACAAATGTCAAAGAAACATAACAAAAACTTATTGCGACAGGGTTCCATGTAGTATAGCTTGATGTGTCGATCTAACGATAATAATATGCAAAGAAGCTCCCATAATAGCAGATACCTAGTATTAAAGCTAAATTGCTTTATTACTTTTTCCTATGTAATAAAGGACCCAAACCCATCATTGGATCGTTTGAAACAATTTCAGTCCGCCGTCTGTATTCAAATAATTGTACCTAACGGCTGCCAAACGTATAATCAAAAGCGTATCAGCCGAAATCAATTTTTCATCGCCGAGCCCGATTTGAAAATTATCATACAAACCGGAGTCGTAATACAAAAACCGATGTAACTAGAGCCATGAACTTACAAGAAGCTACCTATGTTTTAACATGTTTTGTGAAGATCGGGAAGGACGAGGTAGTTCTGAATTAGTTGGACGAGGTAATTACTTAACAAGAGTGCGGCGCGGCGCTATGTCAGGGACCAATAAAATTGATTTAGATTCACGGAGAGTAATCGAAGTAATCGCTACGTTCATACGTATACATGATTGGAACAGTGGTTTTCAATCTGAAAGTCACTTGGGGTCAATTCTTGTACCACTCCTCGTCATGATTCTATCAATTGTCAACACAACGAGAAAATAACCGTATTTCAGTCAGACTGAACTCAGTGGAGTTACTTTTACGTTTCCATGTTTTGGTTGTCTTGAATTTTCATCCGAAGCGAGTTTGAATATTTTTCTATTTTTTTTATTAAATAAGGAGAGCAGACGAGCAAACGGGCCCCCTGATGGTAAGTGGTCACCGTCGACTATAGACATCTCACCTCACTGTATTAATATTAGAGGGTTTTTGATGCGCTGGTAACCTTGAGGACTAAGATGGTTTGCCTCGTGTGCCGGAATGACGCTGGCCCTCTTACCCTTCAAACCCAAACACAGAACACAAACACACGCTCACACACATTTCCAATAAACACATCCATATACACACACACCAAAACTTATTTCTCCCTATAGGCTTTGTCTTAAAATAGGAAATCATTAATTGGCAATATGTTTTTTTTTTTTAATAGACTTTTTATTTTTTAATATAAGTGCTGTTGATTTTGTAATAAATAAATAAAAAAAAAAAAAAAGAAAAAAAAGAAATGCAAGCGTTTCTGCTTCACGGCAGAAGTAGATAAGAGGTTGGTACCACCCCAGCGATCCTTCACATTAGGCTCCACGAAACATTAAATAAATCAGTGATTGTTTTGCATCTCGTCACAAATTATCACTATCGAGAACTTTGGAAACCATACTGGCACCGTTTAAGCACTATAGTAAAGTGTTGCGGTGGTTAAGCACTTAAGAACATTAACCTATTCGATCACATGGAGTTAGATTGGTAGCTAATATATACGCAAGTATATTTTGAAAGTGTCGGTTTCACCAGTGACTAGGACACCGGACTCCCATGCGGGAGGTCCGGGTTCCAAACCGTGCAGTGCCATGTACCAATGAGTTTATCGTATTTCTCGAAGACTTACTTACATTTACCGACTGCTCTAACGGTGAAGGAAAACATCGTGAGGAAACCTGCACTCTGAGATGAGCAGTGTGTAAAATGGGGTAGGCACAAAAGATCCTCAAGGGTCGAAGTGCCGCTGGGTTATTCCCTGCCCCTTATCATAGGATAAGATAAGATGCGCAAGTATAGTTAATTAAATAAATGGTCTAAGAAATATGATAATCCACCGATTAATAATTGTCTTTGCTAATACGGTAATATAATCTAGAGGCAATCTAGAGATACTAAATATTTTTATAAAGAGAGGGATACAGTACGTTTTAATGGAGGTTGAACTCGTACAATGGACAATAATCTTTCGTAGTACCTAATTTACCTCAATTTGAATAATAGGATCTAAACTATACCTTAATTATTACTAGATACAAAAACAAATGCAAATATATTTTATTGCACACCCGGGACAAAATCAAAACATACAACATAAAGAGAGGTACAATAAAATGAAAATATGATCAGAAACATCGTGACTGTTCATAGATCACCTACAATACATATACGATCGAAAAAATTGCGATTATCCAAAAGAGAAATTAAAAAGCCAAATTACAAAACGAGTCAGTGACATTTCCCGCCTCACTGTCACAAACTTTATCTGCGAGTGCAAGTGTAACTCAGGTAGAGTCCGCCATAAGTTCTGACTGAACCTGAAAGTCGGTTTTGATAAAAATAGCCTTGAGAAAGAATCATGAAACTTGTTTTATATGTACTTTTATGGACCTCAAAATATCTTTCATTGATTATAATGAGAGACCACTGCTAGTTATGTGTATTGAGATGTGAACAGTGCCATAATAAGGTATGTGACTTTTTTTTATTTCAACTATAAACTTACATGGACATCCTGAAGAAGCATCTAAAATTCATTTTCCGATATCTCAACTAACATCAAAGATATTAATGGTTAAAGTTAGTACTGGAGAGATTCTGTCCCTTTTTAGCGAAATAATCCTTTATATGTAGCCAGGATCTGCTTGTATGGTGCTACAGAACAGTGACGTCATAATTCTCTATTGCCGTTTCTTTAAACCGTCTGATGTTTTATTGACTGTAGCTATTTTATTTTTCTACGAATTTTAATTCTGATTTCACACTTGACCATCAATTTATGTCTATTTAATAGTTTTTAATATTTGATTCTTGGAAACTACCATATTCTATGCATAATAAAGATGAGTCACTGCCACAAGTTTGATTGAAGTACTCGTAGTTTGGTTCACAAAATTACGCATTTGTTTCGGCCTATTGTTTTGACCAAAATCATTTTGAGACCGCAATTTTTGAACCTTTGCTGGATCTCTAGTTGCGTGCCGCGAGTGTCGGGCGGCAATTTGAACGTCGCGTCGGCCGATCGCTCAATTTGCATGTCAGCCAGGCCGGCAATTATCAACACTATACCTCACCTACCCACTCACACTCGCCCGACAACCATAAACTGAGCTCTCCCATTCCTCAGCTCCACGCCTCTTTCCTTGTTAAATTAGACGAAATAACTGCACAACCAAACGTTTGGAGCTCAATTTCCAGTTGCCAAGATGGCTACACTAACGTGCCACAGATAGAGCCATTACAAATTAATTCACACTCACAAACAACCTACATGAAAGTACGACATACACTACGTGAAAACACGCAAACTCCATTACGACCACAAAAACTTGCGCTAACAGATTACAATCCAATTTACAGCATCAAAACATTGAGTCAACATTAGAAACCAAGCCCGATACGTGACCTTATAGAATCGAGCTGCGGCACCCGACAATTTGCCCACCATCACATTCAATCACCTCCACCTAACGACCGACGGCAAAAAACTCACGACAGACGCTCTCAGGAAGTCGGACAACAATAAAAAAACAAATAAGTAACCCGAGCAAATTAAGTTATAACCTAAAACACGTATGAAGCCATCATCCCAACGGTGTAATCATATTAACGACTACAAAAGGAACGGCAAAAAACACAAAAATTAGAGGATCGGGAAATGTGGGCCAAACAAAAACGTAACGTATCGCCTAATTATAGCTGTTGTTCGAAAAAACAATTTTATGTGCGCCGGCGCCGTGCACACGGAGTGACTCTGACGTATCTTTTTAAACATGCACCTATATATTTAATTATTTCACGAGCTTTATCAAACCATAGGTTTTGTTGATGGTTTATTATATTATATAGAGCCTACCGCCTTCCGCAATTAAGCACGGTACTCACCGGGAGCATCGTTTCACGAACGAGCGTTTGTTGCGCAAGCGTTTGCCGCGTGGCAAACTCGCGCACATTCTTTCGCAAACCAAACATTTGGTGAGTACGTTGAAACTAATATCGGGCGGAACAAATGTTAGAAGTTTTGATTGCAAAAGAATGTTTGGTTCGCGAAAGAATTTGCTCGCGTACTGAACGCTCGCTAACCAAACTTCGCATAACGAATGCTCCCGATTAGTACCGTCCTTAAAAGGTATTCTCAGAACTCATAAACGTTTTTGAAAATGCAGAAATCAGCATAATCTGGTGAAATCAGTAAGCGACGAAATCGTTAAAAGAATTATCTCATTTCGATATTAAATAAATTAAAAGGGCGTGACACTAATCCTCCCGTTCCAGTTACAACAGAATCCACCCGTGTTAACCGCGGCCCGGGCGAATCCTTTATTATTTCGACGTGTATATTTTTATTTTGTTTCTTCCACGATTATTATTTATGAATTATTATTATTTGAGAATTTATTATTAGCTCGGAGAGCAAGCGCGTCCTTTTCAATTTGCCAGAAGGTGCGGGGAATTCGGCCTCGCAGGTATAATGTTCTCGTATTGAGGCTTCGCCTTCAGCCTTTTTTCCTTTTTCTTAATGCCTTCTTGACATTTGTTTTCTTGCGCTAATTAAATTTCTGCTCAGTTCCCAGACGCTACAAATTGATTTGGGTTGTATATTAATTACGCTTTGATTATATTCTTGTCGGGATTACAGTTTTTTGCTACAGGAAAATCCTATCAGCACAAGGTGTGTTTCTGGAAGGTGGTCGGGCGATTGGACAGGCGGCCTTTTTTAAATTTTAACCGATGTTAATGAGAGTTGAAATGGCCCCGCCACAGCTTGCTGTGTCTTTTAACTCGTTTTAATTATTGAGTAACGGATTACTACTCTTTATAATTGTAGAATAGAGCACCAGCTACCAGTAAAACCGATGAAAAGGAACCTATATACTAAAATTGATCGGAATAAGTACAGTCAACCATTAGCTAAAGTATACCACCTGTCAAATTTCATTGTTAAATCTCAACATTATATCATTTCATCAACATTATTTTTGTGAAATAGTAAAAACCCGACTGTTTCTGTCTAAAGAACTGAAATCTAAATGACGAAGTTATAATGCCACAGACAAATAGACATTCGCGTCAAACTTATGAAACCCCTTCCTCTTAGTCGGGAGTTAAAAAGTAATACTTTTTTTTATATAAATTAGCTACGACAAACAGGCAGACGGGCCACCTGATGGTAAGTAGTCACCGTCGCCTAGAGACACGTGCAGTACCAGGGGTATTGCTTGTGTGTTGCCGGCCGTGGAGGGAGAGGACTTTTTAACGTTCTTTTTGAAGCATCCCATGTCATAGCGCTGTGGAAAAACGTCGGGTGGAAGACAGTTCCACATTTTGCAGGTGCGTGGCAGAAACGTTCGTGTAAAACGGGTCGTGGTAGACACCCAAGGCTTTAGAAAGTGCGGGTGAAAATTGAGCCGCCGACGAGTGGTGCGATTCAAGAAAGTAGACGACGGCACCAAGTCAAATAGTTCTGAAGAGCACTCCCCATTATAAACGCGATAGAAGACGCAGAGAGAGCCAATGTCTCTCCTTAAACTGAGAGGCTCTAAATCGCTCGTGAGCACGGAATCGTCGACAATTCGAGTAGCGCGCCTTTGCACGGAGTCAAGTGGATGAAGCTGGTATTCGGCTGCACCGGTTCTAGCAAAACAGTCCTTATTATGAAGCCAAGGACCTGCTTGTATGGCGCTACATAACAGTGACGTCACAATTATGAATTGCCGTCTCTTTCTACCGTCTGATTTTTGATTGCCTGGGGCTATTTTATTTTTCAACGGATTTTAATACTGTTTTCACATTTGACCATCAATTTATTTCTATTTTCTTATTTTTATGAAATGTTATATTTGATACTTGTCAAATACCCTATTATATCTTTATTTTTCATCGACGTATGCTTGAGCCTCGCCGGGGCTTCGAAGCCCGTCGGAGGAATATCTTTTTCACATTGTTTCCAATATTTGTAACATCGAATATTTGAATTAAATTCCAAGTAATAAATAAAATTTAAATTTTATATCAAATTGACGACGCGTCGAGTTCTGCACCAAAGGCTCTTCTAGGTAATTTCAACTCAACCGACAGAGCTTATCATTTAATAAGTGTGCAGCACCTACCGATTGTCCATCCGTCCGTCCAACCGCTCGCTTGGCTCCTATAACCGCCGCTACAGGCGAGGTGTGTATTTGAGAAATTACCCCTCAGATCCTGCACACATTGTTATTGCTCGTTATAAATTAAGCAAGTTTATTGAGCTGATAAACACCCCACGGGGTTGTGGTTCGATGAGTTGTTGCTAATTGCTCTATTGGGGCTTTGTGGTTCTGAACTACTCGATTGGATGATGGATGATGACGGCTATTGGAAGAACGACTATAGTTACAAAAGACAATATTTTCATACTTTATCATCACATAAGGAAAAAATAACATTTCATGAGAATCTGACGTTTATTCGATTTTAAACTCTGAAACTTTTTTTATTTTTTTAAACTGACCCATTAAGAACAGAAGAAAATGCTTATAGACTTCACCTTCCTTGCTGTCCTGTCTAAACTTCAACACAAACTTTAAACTTCGCAATCCTAAAACAACTGTATTATATGTTTTTAAGAACAACACATCATTCTATAACCCTATTGTGCGAATGTGTAGATTGTCTAACGAAATCTCTTCGAACAGCAATAATAAGCCATCGATAGACTTATTTGATCCTAGGCCATTAGTTTTTAAAAAACGGGTTGAGGATGTCCTCAAGTGAGCACCTACTTTATATAATAGTCTTTACTTTATTATTTTTATTTTTCAAATAGGTATAGGTTTTTTAGTCATTACATTCAATAGTATTTTTTCCCAACTCAATTTTGTACAACAATCAATTTTCCACTTCCTAACCATGCTGTGTTTACACGTTAAGGGTTACGACCTAGCTCATAACTTTATATTGATTTTTCTGTAATGTGTATGTCTGTTGTGTTTACCTAATAAATAAATTAAATTAAGAAGACAGAAAATTTACTGTAAGACACTAGGTTGCCTACAACATTCTATAAGAACAAGCTACTCTATAGTGCACAGCTCGCCCGTCGCAGGCGCGCTATCACAGATCGCTCTCGCACCGACTCACGCGCATATCCCGCGGTACTACGCCCCCCCATTTATACACGCCGTGTGTGCCGTACCGACCTGCCAGGGTTTACCGCTAAATGATTTTATTTCTTAACTGGTGCCGTGCTCCCAGGCATCGCTTGCAAACTGCAGTTTCAAAAGATGCCAATTTATATGGCAAAACACTCACTCGTATTTTTTCTTTGTATAATAACCCGGTCTTACGAAACGTGTAATTTTCAACAACTGACAAAACACAAACCTGGAGTAAATAAATAGGTATTTCATCTTGATCAGTTGTATACTATCATCATCATCACCATCAGCCTATTAATGTCCCCACTGTTGGGGCACAGGCCTCCCCTTGCACAAGGGGGTACGGGCCATGATCCACAGAGCGGACCCAGTTGCTAATTGGTGGATTTCACACGCCTTCGGACTCTTTTAATTTCCTCAGACATGCAGGTTTCCTCACTATGTTTTCCTTCACCGTTAGAGCAGTCGGTAAATGTACGAAACTCTTCGAAAAAATCGGAAAAACTCATTGGCACATGGCATTGCATGGCTCGAACCCGGACCTCCCGCATGGGAGTCCGGCGTCCTAGCCATTAGACCACCGACGCGACGCTTGTATACTATAATAACAATAAATACTATTTCCACCCCTTCTAGTTAAAAAGAGTACCATAGACTAATAGGTACCTACAGTACCCCTAACCGAAAACTTGGGACAATCAATCCACTCCTTCGAATCCCTTTTCGAAAACATCGTAAGCTGGATATAAGAAAAAGGCGCGCGTTTTTTCCTTCAAGATCGTAAGTATCGGAAACTTTTAGTACTCGTACTTATTAGAGAAGAACACCTGAATGTTTTCACGTAAGTACAACCTCAGGCAAAACCCTCACATTTAGATGCAATCTTCAGGCGTAGCTTTACTTTAATATTCGTGAATTTGATGGCGCTTCATTTCACATTGCAACAAAGTGGAAAAGAAAACCCGGTTAAGTACAAGTACCTTTATCAGCGGACGGCGGTTATTATTTTTCATTGTTATTGTTATTGCGGGCAGTACGCGTATTATTCCGGCATTACGGCGGTTAACAAACTATTAAACGTTTCCTCTTAACGCCTTATTATTTTGATAAATCCCGCCGATTGTCCGAGTACACCTCCGGGAGAGTTTTTTCTTTTAAACCGAGACAATGGGAACTGCGGGCCTTTGTATGGTAAGTAATTCGTGATTTACAAGGTTGTTCGTGACCTCACTGCTTTAATAAGGTACGTAATTGATAATGTGACAAGGTCGGAGTGATATTGAATTTCGAAAATTCAGCAAAAATATACCAAAATATTTTGATACTTACCGAAAAAAAATACAATTATTTTTAAGTTCACCATTGGACTATACCCCGCACTAGGGTGGCCCTGTGTTAGCACTACGTTATAATCGAGTTTTTAAGACAAAACAATTAACATAAAATTCCGCAACATGGCGTACTGTATTATATTCCTGGTCGGACTTTAATTAAATTATTCGCAACATAATGTATTATGGACCAAGTCAAGTATAGAGTATGGACTGCAGAAGTAATCGTCCAGTAAAAGCATATTTAACTAAATTCTGTCACATATTTTTATACCCCCAGATATGATGACGTATTCGACAACCAGCGCTAAAAAAATATACAAGGTGGTCTGATAAATAGGAATATTTTTCACTAGTCGAATACTATTTTACCGGACAGCCTGTATAGGAAAAGAAAGGAGTCGACGGTACGGTGTGAAACGATCTCATAAACAAGACGACGACGGATCGGATTACACAATGACCACAGAGCAATAATGACATTATAAACGGCAATCTCAATGCTATCAGATCAAGTAATTTGTTTTTTTTTTCTCTCACGCTGACTAACCCGTTCGTTAAGCAGCTTTGGTGTTAAGATTGTCATAATAGTATTTTGTACAGATGGTAATCTTGGAACCAACTTTCTTATAATTAGGTCAGGTATAAGATAAGTTAGGGCTATACGCCCTAGATCCTATAAAATATATAGGTGTGTTATCTGAAAATTATTCCTAATAAATATAAAATATAAAAAAAAATATATTTTATTCTTTAAATCTTGGGTTTGGAAAGACACAAGAAAGTACCTACCCCACAGGACAATTTAAAATATATAACTAAAGTATGGGTATTAGGTATTTATTACCAATAACAATAGAAAAAGTAAAAGCATATTTAACTAAATTCTGTCACATATTTTATACCCTCAGATATGATGACGCACCGACTTCTTCTCCCATTCGTTTACTGCTCAAGCTGTTCGTTTGTGGAATAGTCTGCCTGAGGACATCGGGGTGGCCCCCAACAAGTTCCAGTTCAAAACCCTGGTCCGGGAACATCTACGACAAGGTCCAAATCAATAAGATATTGTTGTGCTAGTTCACTGTTAAATACAATTTAATAGAGTTTACGTATTTATCTGTTCAACTATCGAGTATATATATTTATAATTATATATTTATTTGTACATCATAAATATAAATCATAATAGGTATATTAGTATTTATATGTTTATATATTATGTACAATATACTTAATAGTATGCATTTTTTAAAGATTATGTATTTTTAATATGTATTATGAATAGCTATTTATATATAATATAATAAGAATTTCCATTTTTTATGCGCCTACCTAAACATTTCTGCATAACCCCATGGTTAGCTGGTAGAAAATGCCGCAAGGCATTAAGCTCGCCTAATGTACACCTTTTTATTTTGTGCATTAAAGTATAAATAAATAAATAAATAAATAAAAGAACATTCTTTTACTCGAAATCTAACTAAATAAGAGAAAGCTTTAAAGTGTATTAAAATAAGAAAACATTTATTGAAGATCTAGACTCAAGTCTAGATAAAGAAGAGAAGAGTAATAGCATACATTAATTAATACGGCGTACGTCCGGGATACAGTCGGATCTCTACCTTGCGCTAAACCGAGTAAGGAGAGTGAGGCGATTCCCTTTAGGCCTGTTGGATCCACCCTGTGAAGTATTTTCTACATTTTAATAATAATAATAGGGAATAATTTAAGTACTTGTGCCAAAAATTCAATATTTACAAGAAATGTATGAGTCGTTGTCGGTACACCAGGTAGCCTAGTTGCGAGCACGGTCCGAAAGTGATCGAAAGTGTTAAGCAACGTAGGGCGCGGTCGGTACCTGGATGGGTGACCGTTAGTGGCATATTTCATCTGAGCTCCTAAGAGTTAAGCAGTCGGTCTCTGTTGTTGTCGTTCGACGGCAGTCATTAAGCCATGTCAGAGGCCTACGGGCGGCCTGAACAACTCTGACAAATAGCTTGGCCACTAACCATACGATAAGCAAGCAAGCAAGCTACACTAGGTTATCCTGTATTGTGGAAGCTAGTCTATTCCAGTAATTAATGGTTCTTCTTTTTTGTTTGTTTTAATGTCGTTTTCTCCTTTTTGACAATCTAAAGGAATAGGATATAGGAAAGACGATGTAAATATAAGATATAATTAATTTCAGTGCATTAGTAATCTATACGAAAATCGACTAAAGTACTTCGACTCTACTAAAGTAATCGAGTAAAACTTATTTGTAAAAAAGGCGTTTAAAATATAAAAATATCATGAAAATATAACAATTTAGAAACTCAACTTGTAACACTTCGTTAGCAAAACTTCATGCGAAACCAACAATATTCGGTCAAGTACTCTTACTGCACAAAATTTAAAAATAGAAATTAAAATATCAACTTATTAGTTACCTAATACAACACAGCTCTGATAAAAAAGGCAAATGAGAATGGACATGAAACCAACGATATTCGGTCACAAAATTTAAAAATGGAAAATAAAAGAACGACTTATTTCCTAATACAACACAGCTCTAATAAAAAAAGGCAAATGAGAATGGACATGACATGACATGTGGTTGCATTACCGAGGCCTGAGCGGCGCGAGCCTCAAGCGCGATGGTATCGCCGGGGTCACACAATAACACTTTGCAGCGGCAAATGAAATGCTTTTATGTAATTGGCCGATGTTGCCGGCGCACTGTGGGTCCACCGCTGGGATTCTGCGGTCGAAATGACTCAATGTTCACAGGGATCTCGGATAATATATTTTAGATTTCATTTGATTGGCTTTGCAAGTTTACAACGCTTTCTCCCGGTTGCGTTAAGATCTAACTCTTGATTGAGTTCGTGAATGTTACTACTGTGGTTACTACTCGTAGTACGGCATAACAAATGAGCCTTGTGAAAATGTCGTGCTATTGGAAAAAGTCCATGATATGTTAATTGAGTTGGGATAGATGCCATGTCTTCGTCAAAATGGAATTTTTCTATTTCGTTGGCCCATCATATAATATAAATCTGCCAGAACTTAAAACTAAAATGTAACTCTCCCAAATGATCAATAATATCATTAGAAAGAAAGAAGATGGTCTCCTCCAGGCGCACGTATGATGGAGTTCTTAATCAGTCAGCCACATATGAAAACTTTTTGCTTAATTTCGAAATGGCAGAGATTAAGAAATATTAATAATAAGTAGTTCATGCACTAATTCATTATTTCCAGAAACCTAAACTTATGACAAAATACGATACGATACGATTGTCCATCAAGGTCAAGTGAAAGACACATCTGAGATTTTATTAATTTCAAAATGATTTTAGGTTTTTAAGAAATAATAAAGAATAATCGTGTTTATCTTAATTTGGGTTATCGTAATATAAATAATTTATTTTCTTCTGTAATGTCGTCATTTTTTATTTTTTTTAAATTAAAATGTTATATCGCTGAGCCTGACTTTGTATGGGAGCGAAATCCATTACATTTCTTTCATTTCAGAAAACAATAGAGTATTGTTTTGTGAAATGAATAGTCATTAAGTATTAAGTTGAATAGCAATAGGTGAGACTTAATTGTATGTCAATTATAGTACATCTCTCGCTAGTCATTCGTAATTTTAATTATTTCTAAAGTTAATATTTTGAAACAGAAATAAAAAATCCATTAATAATAGACCATTTTTGGCTTAAATCTTTGACTTACCATGCATTTACAACATTTTTTTTAATGTAGTAAACATGATGTGATCTATTAAAAGGCCCAATTTTGTTCCACATCCTAACACACGAGAAACACTGTGCAGTCAAATGAGGCGGGGCAAGCTGTTTTTTACGATTGGCATCGAACGTGCTCTGACCGCGACTCCGGCGCATTCTCGCGGCCCACTCGCACAATCACTATACGTCATTTTTTATAATAATTAGTATTTCTCTTATTAATTAAACGCTCACCGCTCTGGTTTAACCTCCACTTAAAATAATAACCCGATCCGTTGAGAAGAATTTTGCACAATTATTTTTAATTAAGAAACTTGGTAATTAAGAACGGAATCAATTTGAGAATCATTATAAGAAATAAAGAAGGTATAAGCAGGCACGTTTACATAAACAAATATGAATCTACCTAAAAGTCTAGTATACCTAGAGATCCAGTCTAACTAGAGATCCAGTAATACACCCAAGTTAAAAAGTTCAATCAAGTGCGCAAAGTAAGCATTCTAATTTGCTATAAAAGGCAAACCATTGTTATTTTATATGTAATTTTTTTAAATAACTCGCGCATAAACTAAAAATTATATAATAACTATTGTACTATAATCTGTATCATCCATGCAAAACTTTACTTAAAAAAAAAAGTATTTTTTCCGTAAATTTGGCATTTTATGCTATTGTTTCTGAAATTGTTCCTAAAACAGTGAAAAGGAAGACATATTTTTTTTTATAGTTTGTAATAAATTTTACCTTAGATTACGATCCTACAAGAAAAAACCGTGTTCCGCAGTAGCAATATTATCGCATGGAAACAACTCGACTGCAATTGTCCAGAAAAAAACAACAACAAAACATTATTTACGACAACGTTTAACATTCCCTATTCACTCGCGTAAATGCGAGTTGTCATTACACGAACAATGGTATACACTCAACATTGTCAGTTTACAAAGTGTAAAAATACGCGACAAGTGTTGTCAATTTAGAATTTTTCAGCAGTGTTTATCGAAAATAAGGTGTTCAGTTCAAATTCCATTATTTCCATATTTTTTTAAGACCAATTGTAACACTTGAAATGCAATAAATGGTATGAGTATGAGTACAAAAGCTCAAACCTACACGACCGAAATGTATGACACAGCTGATTTTATTTCAAGATTTCAGAATTGGTCCCATAGTTAAATTTGTTCCGTTATAGATACTGTACTCCCCTCTTTTTGCTTTTTAAGGGTTTTTGGTACACCTTGTATATCCTCCCTGATATCTACATAATGTGAAACATACTTGTTTACTACTAAACAAGAATGTGGGACGAAAATTATATGGTCAATTTATAATCCGACTCATTTTGTGATATTTTGTACATATTTTTTACAGATATTTTTATATATGGTCTATTAATAAAGGTTTTTCTATTCTATTCTATTCTAAAATCGAGACGAAATAATAACATATCGTCTGAAAACGACTAAACGGTATTTATAATTAATTCAGCTGAGATCACTGTCTGAAGTTGAGCATAAAGGAAAAATAATGAAAGATCCCGGCAACACTGTACGTTTGTACGTTATGCGTAAGCTCTCAACCGAAGCCAGGACAGACCGACAGACATATTGTAATTAAATTACCTTTTGCCTCGCACTGTACGACTTAATTAACTGAAGTTAATAATTGAATAGTTAATATATTGCAAATTAGCTGTTCTTCGCAGCTTATTTCTTGCGGTATGCGCGCACACGAGCGGCCGTGAATATCGGTGGTGAATAGGGAACACAAATATCTGTCTGTACTTAGAGTACGTATTACACGTACTCTAAGTACAGTACTGTCTATTAAACATTTTATGATAATTTCGTAACATTGCATTGCACAGTAACATTCAGTTTAACAAAAAAAACAGAGTTGAATTGAGAAACTTCGTCTTTATTTGAAGTCGGTTCAAAACGGGTCTGACTCGAAATGGTGATTATTATAATCGGTAAACTAGTAAGTGTTTTTGTAATTGTAATATTTATACGAGTAAACGCTCATTTAGGCTCTCTACTTTACAATCTATGTATAAACATAAACTGTATAAAATATGTTCTTCACGAAAGTACATTTCGTTGAAAACTTATTAAAGTATACTTTATTTTATTTGTAAAATTTCGTATTTCGAGTTTATTTTTTCCGTTGGCTTCCGTTGATCGCGGCCGATGCGGCCGGCGACACACCTTGCTTCCGATGTCAGCGGCTAGCCGCGCGCGGCTGTCATGTCAGTCAGGCCCTGTTACTGCAGTACGAATGAGCGAGACACACATGAGAAAGCGAAAGGAATATATTCACGCCCGAGACAGGTCTCGACACGATTGCGCGCGGCTACGATAGACGTCGGCCGCGCGCGTCAGCGGTAATCGGAAGCGGCGTCATACATTTTCATTGTGTTTAGTATTGTCGCGTCAGCTGTCAGCCGCCGGCCGCGCGCGTCAGCCGCATCGGCCGCGATCAACGGAAGTCTAATTTAATGTCACGCCACTAACTTCGTTAACATCACTATGTGATTTAAAATAATTTAATACGTCTGTTCTGTTACATGTTCATTTCCACTGGTCACAGAAGAGATCTGTCCTCCGAGACACAGAAACTTCCTAGTTCGGAGGTCAGCGATTATTGTTACTTTTTGCTCACTAATTTTATTTAGTTTACCTATGCTTAAGCTCCTACTGGTGTATGGACTATGAATACTTCGTCATCTTACCGCACAAATAAACTTATTCTTATACGAGTAGAAAGAAAATTTTCTAGTACCCACTTCCACATTATTAATCCTAACTATCCTAATGTATTTTCAATCTAGTAATCTCTGATTTTGTTTCAATACCCTACTTAACAACTCAACGCTTAAAACAACTCGCGCAAAAATAAAATTATTTTATTATTTCTTATTATTTATAATATAGTTACGATACAGTTTGTGTAAAACCGTTTTCAAAGCTAATAAAATACTGAATAAGCAATTGTCGGTACAATGACAATTGGTAATGATTGTGATGATGAGATTGCGTCGCGCAAGAGTCGGCCTTATTGATTCAGACAATCGCACCGATTAGCCGCTTCTCAGCCTTCTCACGGCACAGCCGGAGGATTTGTGAACTCTGTGCAAGATTGGGACACTTTGGAGAAGGCGTCAACTATCATGGATGATGATGTTAAATAATTAGATAATGTTGTTTTTGTTGAGATTCAAAAGAGTGAAAGGTCATTATTAGATACCTTAACCTTGACACATCTCAAGATGTAATGAGCATTTATTAATTATGTAAATAACTTTAGAAGGTGTCTATTTAGCCTGTTGAAGTTAACAACAAAATCATGTGTAATTGTATAACTTAAGTTAGTTATGCATTTGCTTAATAAAGAATTTTATAAAAACTAGAGACCGCATTATATGCATTTGCATAATGCATAATGTATTTGCATATTTAATCCATTCTCACCGGTTATTTTACCTAAAATCTAGTGATGATGCATATTTTCGCTATATTTACAATTCGGTAGGGTAATTTCGGTACCTAGTTGATGAATGAAATCTTACGCTGTTCAATACTTCCCAATTACCTCAGTTGGATGTGGAACGGTCCTTTTCAATTTATAAAAATTTTTGAGTGATAGAAGAAGAAGACAATTGTGTCTTCGATCACTACTACTACCGAACATTTGGAACAGTACCTGTTTGTTTACGTTTACAAAAGTAACAAAATGTTAAATAATTGTTAATTATCGATATGTTATTCAACTACATACTAATTTTGAAATAAAAAAAACCATAAATTACTATTTTTTTATTATTTAATGTTGTCTATTTGGACACTTTTAATGCATATTTCAAGCTTTTTATGTTGTATATCATCCGGTCTCTAGTCATTACAAAGCGGGTCTGTAAAAATAAAGGGTGATTTTACAGTTAGGTATGTGTATGTAACATGAAAAGGGTATATATACCTACAGTTCCTATGAACAGTTTTACAATTTTCTACAGGAAAATTGATAGTGATATTTGAATAATCATTGAACGGTATTAAAGTACAACATGATAATATTAGAGTATTGTATTTAAGTACAATTTGATAGATAGTAGATTATGTAGTAATAAAAAAACCCGAAGCACGATTCTGATCGTGCCTACACTTTATGTATTTACGATATTTCGACACCCGTATGTATTTACATTATTTTGACACCCGGCGTTGTGGTATCGCCCGTTCTGAATAGGAAGACAGGGTTCCCTGTCAAAAAGTAAAATATAATAGATATAGATTTACAGTAACCCGGTTACCTTGTGAATAAACAACCTGCATCGTAAATAGGCACTTTAAAATCAATAGGTACCAACAAATTAACTGACGATGTTATCTGTCGTCCAAGCAAATCTGCTATGAATTACAAGTCACTTACAATTTATAGCTCGACTATTATCTTAATTATTTTCAAAGTCCAATTTATTAAAACCTTATAAACAATTTTAGATTATCTTCTTACATCGACGTCTGTTTAACACCTCTCACGATTAAGCCAGCTCGCCGCGCCAGGCGGCCGTCTCACAAAGCGAGATCGTAAACCGAACATAAAAAAAGTAAAAATAAAAAAAATAAAGCACAAGCCCGAGAGCATAATAAAAGAGAGTCAATTCGCCGTCCCGTCTCAAGGTGTGAAGCTGTCACGAGCGAAATGATGACTCCATTATTAACCGGCTAAATAATAATCTCCCCAAGTCCCGTTGTGGGCAGTTGATGTGTTAATAAGTTGTACGCGGTCGTGTTATTTTGGTTGATACGAGTACGTTCGCTTGAACATAGATAGATAGTACATATCGATGCTTTTATATACAAAAGCCTACTGGATATACGAGTTCCTTTAGTTAGATAGATAGGTTTTGATAGCACAGTGTGATAAGCTTGTGCAGGGGATTATCTTCAATAAGCAGGAAAACTTCCAGTAGCATTTAACACCACTCTTTATTACCTAAGTCTCTTTATCGTTACAGTTACAAAAACATGGCGGACACGACACAGGAAAGCAATAGACAAAAAGCTTACCATACATTAACTAGGGCATAGACAATTTATCATTGCCTCAACATACACGGGCAATAATAGGTAAGCAAGTAGGTACTTACTACCTATGTAGTTTATTCATCAAATTTTAATGTATATTAATTATAGCAAGTAATAAATATTTTATTAGGTAATTAGAAGTCTACAACAGTCGAAGTACCCAGCAGTGGATAGAAATCAGATGAAAAAGAAGAAAAAGGTAAGCATGCGCATAGTTTCACACTTTCGGTGAAAATCATTTAATAAGCAGCTGAAAATTAACACTGAAAACACGACAAAAACATATCCATAAATTTAATAATACTAGTAGTTAGTAAGAAGCAGAGTACAACAATATTGACATAAGTAAAATCAAATACTTACCTGATTTCGTGTCGTTGATTTATGTACATGTTTTTGTCGTGTTTTCAGTGTTAATTTTCAGCTGCTTATTAAAATAATGCTGCTCATTAATTAGCAGCTGAAAATATGGTTATATAATCGGTTATAACCGATGTAACCAAGCAGCTGAAAATTAACACTGAAACACGACAAAAACATGTCCATAAATCAACGACACGAAATCAGGTAAGTAGTTAATTTTCAGCTGCTTATTAATATAATTCTGCTTGATAATTAGCAGCTGAAAATTCGGTTATATAATCGGTTATAACCGATGTAACCAAGCAGCTGAAAATTAACACTGAAAACACGACAAAAACATGTCCATAAATCAATGACACGAAATCAGGTAAGTATTTGATTTTACTTACGTCAATATTATAGTACTGTCTTACTAACTACTAAATGATGATGGTACCTATACCTGTTTGTCTTTAGATTGGTTTAAACCAATCGCTGTTTGCAAAAAAAAATTAATCTAAGTATTATAAAGTCAAACAATTTCGGTTTCTGCAATTTTGTGTTACAAACCTTTTTAAACAAGTCATGCTCCTGTATTAACTTACATAGGTACTTTTGTAGACGTATTGTGACCACACTTATTACGTACTTACCGTGTGATGTTTGGAACCAAGTTTGAACGAATAAACATTTTAATTTACCGCACCATTTATTTGCACGCTCAAGGCCTGTGAACTGTTATTAGGCGGTTTATATCTGATCTAAAATGAAAACGCTTTAAAGTTTTAAGTGATTTTTTTCCATCTTTCAGCTTCAGTGTATACGGAGTGTATAAAATTCATGTATTGATCCCTTGTTTATCGGATTTCTACGAAGACTTCCGTACATTAAGCGACTCTGCTGTAACAGTGAAGTGAAATCCACCAATTAGCACTGGGTCTGAAAGAAAAACATTTATTTAACATTGCATTATACATACATAATTAAACTTAAATATATTTGAAATTAAAAAAACAACACAACATTAAAAGGACACATGCTCAGCATGTGCTGCGGTCCTACCGGTACGGCAGAACCACAGCACTGGTTTTCAGCTATGCCAGGGCGAAGGCATCGCGGGCGAAACAGCAGGTCAGGGACGAAACCAAAAATATTTTAAAAGTACAAATAAATAAATATTGTATATCAAGCTCGGTAGATCATGGCCCATACCCTCTGGGCAAGGGGGCCAGTGCCCCAAAAGTGGGGACGTTAACAGGCAGATAAAATATCACTTAATTGTAGGGAGATTTACTTTTTTTTTCTTAATTTCTTAGTCACTTTATAGGCGTGTTCATGACGAAATTCCCAATAAAACCCAGCAGTTAAAATATTTTTCTAATGATTTTCGTAATATGTAAATAGGTTTACATACAGCAACTACCTACCACTTAATTATTCTTGGCAACTTATCTAACACAAGACAGATTGTAATTCTCTTATTCCACTTTAGGTCATAATTTATGGCCCTTGTTTCAAAACTAATATTTATGAGTGCTTGTTGTAAATAATCTTTAGCGTTTTATTATCTGCAAGTATTTTGTTTATGTCATTCTTTAATAGTGAGTGTAATCTGTCTTTGTCAGTCTATTTGTTATGCCAGTTGCACACGGTGCGAAGTGCTTGCAACTTCAAAGAGAACTGTGAACAGTAGCTTAGTGCAAAATAGTTGCTAGGAAATTGTCGCGCGGACGCCAGATTTACTAAGCGACGCGAAATCAACAGCGCATGCTTGATTATAATCATAAATAATCATGATCTAGAATGAGTTTGCGTGAGTGACTACGCAAGTGACATTTTACACGATGCACGGTCGACTCTCGACCGGGGACCCGCTGGACATGCGCGTGGTAGACCGACAAAATGTCGAATAATCAGTAGCAAGTGATTTAGCGTTTCCACTAAGCAGAAAGCGTTTATATGATGTAAAATTGTGCTTATATAAATTTATTCGAATGAGTGCAAGTACTATACATCGTGTGCAATGGGCATTAATTAACAGTGCGCTGGAAAGTGTCTGATCATTGTTTTTGGGTAGATTCCGATCGCACGCCCCTCGTTATTGGGCGGGAGGCGCGGGCCAATGAGATGGCTGCGTATGCGCACTGATGGCTAAAGATGAGCACGCAACGGTGCAGCTATGACGGTTATTAATTTTAATTGTTCTATTTGAAAGTAGGAGAAGGAAATTATGGTTTCGAAGCATTTGAACTGGGGTTGAGCGATTTGTTTTGAGATCATTGTCAAGAGTTGTCTCGTTGATGAAAATGGATATGATCTGTAGCAAATCTAACTAGTACTGACTGAAGTAAATTCTGCAAAACTATTTGATTAAGAAACCTCTGTCAATAGCTACCTCTAGCCAAGTACTACTAACTACAGCTACATAACTAGAATTTCTGTAACCGTAAGAATTCGAATTATAAGCTTGCCAGGATTGTTTTGGTCTCAATCGATATAATTATACTTCCATGTATGAGTGATTCCAACCAGCCAAGACCAATCTTAGAATATACGGGCTGTTAGGGACCTTCTGATGAGGTGACGCATTAACTCGAAAACTGACCGAGGCAAGTTGGGCTTAAAATGTTCAAAATGTCATGTCACCTGGCTTTGTATCCATTTCCCTAACGCCTTATATAATAATTATTCTTGTCTCGTCATATCAGTCGTATTTCAGCCTGATATAAAATTAGAAACAATACTCACACCGTGAGTGGCAAGAAACGTCTTTAATGTTAAAGCTTCCTTTAAGTATCGTGTTAACTCTGTCTAGATCTATGGCGTAGAAATAGATATAATATTTTAGGCTTAAGGATATATCGTGCAACTGACGGTTAGTCTCTTACGCGGAATACTCCTAATCATCAGCCTGTTAATGTCCACACCGTTGAGGCACAGGCCTCCCCACGCACAAGGGGGTACGGACCATGATCCACCGAGCAGACCCAGTGCTGATTTCATACGCCTTCGGAAACTTTCATTTCCCCAGACCTGCAGGTTTCTTCACGATGTTTTCCTTCACCATGAGAGCAGTCTTACACGGAATCCAGCAATCCTTTTTATAACTCAATACGTCACAACAATTACAGTATACAGGTCATTTATCAGCGCGAAGGCTCGGTAAGTGTTAAGGAACGAGTTGAGCGCGAGATAGTTGCGCCCGCGCCGTCGCTCTCTGCGATCATGTGATTATAGTTAATAGAGACGCCGGCCGAGATATCTCACTCGCGTAGGGTAAGGTGGCCTGTTGTTACACATCTAGTATATCAATACAAAATCATCAGGTAAGTACAAGACATAGATAGAAATAGATTGATTGGCTAGGTTGACTCGACTTTTTTCGCGGTTCTTGATCTATCGAGGCTCTATTTCTAGAGTAACCTTGAGGACTTAGATGGTAATTACTAATTACACTGGCTCGCTTACTCTTCAAACCGAAACACAGTAATGCAAGCATTTCTGCATTACGGTAGAAATAGGTAAAAGAGTGGGGTGTTCCACCCCAGGTTGACAAAGGCACAAAGTCATACCAGTAATAATACTAAACCCCATTGCATAATGCCATCACGCTGTTTCAGGATGCCGCTGTCTATTACTAAATTGCTGATAGGTATTTTGGCTTTGTCTCGGCTTCCTCTCCGTTGCACCCATCAACAGGTATAAACAATAACAATAATAATAAACAGTTGAAATGAAAAATGAAATGAAATGAAATTTATTGCCATCTTATACAATTAATATGGATTAAGGTTACACTAATAGTTGTTGTTGTTCTTACATTTAAATAATTTTTCCTTATAATTACGTAAAATTGTTTTTTTTAGTTTTACATATCATAATATCTATCTATTAGCCCAATTTATCACCTATTTACGAGTATACGAGTACATAGTATTAGACTAAAAATCCTGAAAAGAAAACGGTAATTATAAAAAAGGGCAAGTTTAATAGGGTACGTAAGGGCGAACTTATACGCGAATTAAATAACATGTCGATATCATTTTATGTCTTTACAGATGCAAACATTGTCGCCATATGAATTTGTTATTTTTAATTCAAAATATTTGATCCACTTACAATTTCCACAGGTGCCAACGACTCTCATGCTCACCCTACATTCCTCTCGCAGCAGGGTGCGCGGGCGCAGCGGGGCGCCTCGTTATTAGCACCTCGCGGCTCAAAGCGAGCCGCTACAGCCCCCCTTGCTTCCCCCTCTAACTCCGTCCCAGACTCACGGGTTTGACCCGCACGCAATCTGTCAGTCTGTCAACTTGAATTAGGTAAGTGAATCTATTTTAATTTCTATCAGTGTTATTATTATTTTAAATAAACGAACTAGAATAATTCCTTATCGTTTCCTTAGAATTCGCACCTGATCATATTATCCTATTGAAGAGTCATTAGAAAAGTGTGCAGGGTAACTAGATGCCTGGACAGACTGCTGAAACTAAGTTCGGTGAAAATATCCATAGCGTGTTCTATCTCGAGATAGGATTTTGTAAGTATGTAGAGGCTGACTAGCGCCATCTGTTGAGGAGTTGAGCAAAGTAATAGAGTCATTTCCAACAAGAAATAATTGATATCATATGTTGTCATGTAATTAAATCTAACCTTTTCAACAATTCTGAACTTCAATCGAATTATTCGCTCGGTCATCATAGCTTGTCCCAGATGAACTATTATTTTATAAAAGAACTGCAAGTGGGTTTCAGTCATTGTTTGCTACATATATAACTACGTACATACACAGGGTATAGTATCACGCCAAGTTTCAAATCTTTGAAAAATAAAACATGCAAATCTTGCTTCAGCGACACATAATGATGCAAACAACTCAATCAAAACTCTCAGAAAGTTCATCAAAGAATATAGTCATTCACTTTGCAAAAACAGCCTCATATAAACTGCGAGTACAACAAAAACGCGAGGAGAGAAGGAATGCGACTCACTCGTCCCGTCTTCGTACATTGTAAAGTAAATTGATTTTCCTGACGACACGTCTGCAACACCCACAGTCGCTCGCCATTGATTGAGCCATCACTGACGCCATTTCAGCTGCTTTACGCACTAAATCAGGACCCGAGTCAGGTTTCCTATAAGGGACTGCTTTCCTGTAAGAAGTCATTCGTCTTCTTCTTCTTCTTCTTGTCCTAAAAAACCAATACGTTGGACATCAGATTGTATGTGTACTCTTAAGAATCTGTAGAATTCACATAGAATTCCATTTTAGTTTTAGGTTTTTTAATTTTCCTTTTGATAACAAAGTTACGCTTAGATACGTCATGGAACAATTATTATCCGTTATATATATTATAACACTTAAATTATTACTTACTATTGCTGTAAAAGGGCATTGTCAAAATAAAAATATGTCTGCTTCATTCCATTAATAAAGCCACATCACATCATAACTTATGATTGAGAAATCTCTAATACCTATTATTTATTTTTCCTTCGGATCGTAAAGTTTATGTACATTTCATATGCACTATAGTTTTCTTGCATTACTGGGCATATCTACGGTATCCACAGTAGAACCATGATAGTAGCTTAAATAGAAACTCAAAAAGAAACGCTTACGAAAACGTATTTCAATTTACCAAAGTAAGTTTAATTATTAATTTATTTATCTGGGTTGCGTGAGATAATTATTAGGTAGGAACATTATTATACCTATTTTACCAAAGATTAATTGAAATATTTAGGACACCAAACGGACAAAATGCTTATTTTGACAGTTACAAGTATCACAAAACTTTCTAACATAAAATTTGTTAATTTAAAATGGTAGGTAACAAATTATCATCATAACATTAATAGGGACGCAAAAAAATTTTAATTTACTTTTGTGTCGTACATGTTTAAATTAACTTTGCCAATCGTGGCCACTGATAATTCTTTCAAAAGATGAATATATTAATAATATTTCTATTTTTTAGGGTAACGGAATTCATTTAATATTACACGTAGATACTTACGAGTGAATCTGATCCACTATAAGTTACTCAAATTACCTTTACTAAGCTGTATTTTAATTTTGAAGGACCATGAATGCAACTGAATTCATCCCTGCATTTCGTCTGCAACCCTACATCTTTGTAACATCCACTCAAGACCTTTTACACTAAAGTTTTAGGACTAATATTGAATGACATTGTGGAATTTACCTGTAGGTGTTTTTAAATATGTTATTATGAACATTGTCATAACTCATGGACGGATGGAAACTATTTATTTGTTGTGGTTTCATATACATTGTATTGTCAGTTAGAGGCTTTTAGTTGTTGTTCGCGAAATAAGGAGAGAGGTTTGAAGTCATCTATGTATGTAAATTGGTTTTCGCTCTTTGAAAGCCCTTCCTGGCAATGGATGTTTCCCTTCTTTTAGGTTTACCACTGCTATTACTTTTACACGATGTCCGACGATAGACTACGGAAATTTCTCTCTCATTTTCTTTCATATTTTAACCTATGTAAGTACTTACGGATGCTTCGTATATCATTTCCAAAATTATTGTTGTTTGTTTTTTTAAGGCAAAGGGACCTGAGCCCATACAGCCATGTCTAATATAAACAACTCTTTCAAGTCTTCATTAAAATACTGGTGTGCCACATTTCAATGCTATCTGGGAGAGTCTTCCACGCTTCTGCACCATCCGAAGCAAAGAAGAAGGCGTCCCGGACGAAGTATGGCTTTTCAAAATCCAGCCAAGTACGGATCGGGCTGCAGCGTCATATTTGACTTTGCTTCACTGTCCCACACATTATTCACATCTTGTCGAAGTTCCTCGAACATTCGTGTTCTTACAAGAAAACCATTCTTACAAGAAAAGCACTACTGTATTACAATTTGCAAGACAAAACGTGGATGCCACAAAAGCGCGGGAGAAACTCTCATTTCCAAAATTAACAAAAATCAAATTACATAATCTGGACGTCAGTTCGATAAACAAACAAATGAGGTCGTAATGATGAGAGAGACATACTCATTCATCATCTTTACTCATAATCGAATTCCTCACAAACAAAGGGCGTCGTGTTATAAAACAACATACGAAATGAAGATATCAAATTGAAAATCACCGGCACAGTTACCGTCGTAATAATGTTCCTCTTATTACCTTGATGTATTGCCTGTATAGGCTGTATGCTTGTACCCATCGTGATTACACTAGTGAAAATGTCGTTTCAACAAAACACTGTATTAAAAAAATGAATAATGACTTCTTGGTCGACGTCGCGTCGTCATTACAGCGCAGTCGCTTCGAGAGATCGTATCTAACTTCACTTAACTCCATTACATTTCATTATCAACTCTAAACTCGGTCTATCTAAAGTTTCTTTTCATTTAAAGACGACATGAAACATAAAGTTGAAAAGGCAATTCTAAAATGTCGAATTACAAAGTTTATTTTCAATTGTGGAGCGTTAAGGCTGAAAGTCGTGGAGAATAGTTGGTGTTTCAACGTGATTGTGGCGTGGCGAATGGGATTGACAACTAAAAGGTTATTATTATCACATTTTACTTAGAGTACGTGGATTTACATAAAGTAATGCGATGTAATTTGTTCGAATGTTTCGTTGGTGAAAACAAGTTTGAATGTTCTTAGAGCAAGTTTTAGTAGAGTAAAGTAATATACACTTTATTGCACAAATAGAAAACAACAAACATAAGATAAAAAAGGAAATAGTGAAGTACAATTTAGGCGGCCTTATCACTAAGAACGATCTCTACGTAGAGTTCCGTATAGAGATTAATTAAGTAAGAGGCATATGGGAGTTTGTGCTGAGCTACATACAGCACAAACTCTCCCATATGCCTCTTAGTCTATAGTTTAATTTTAAAGACAACCTTAAAAATAAAATTATTAGGTAATAATTGCCATTTGACATAAGTATGTGTTTGGAAAATTACCATTATTTAATTTAAATTCTACACATTAAAATTTCGTGACTGTCACGGAGTGGTCCCCAAAAGAAGGGAAAAGGAAAAGAGGAAGACCCTATAAACGCTGGGACGATACCTTTGCAGAGCAAATGGGAGCACACTGGACGAGAATGGTGAGGGACAGGGAACACTGGAGGACATTGGGGGAGGCCTATGCCAGAGAAGGCAACTACTAAAAAATAATAATTATATATAATAAATATTGACATACCTATAATAATTTAGAGAAATAATGGAAAAATGACATGTTAATTTTATTTTAATTTATCAATGATTGTGTACGAGTGGTAGGATTAAAGGCTGTTTTTATTTTATTTTATTTTATTAAATTTTCATATTTTCATATTTGAAGACTTTAACTAATGTTTCTTTACATTAAATTTACTCACAGCATAAACGAATATCCGTGAAATATATAACAATCTTTGAATAAAAATGTATCTATATTGTTATCTACGAATAATCATCAATAATTATCTACCTACCCCATCCTTTATATTATCATATATTGTAATTACTATGTCTGTATACAAAACTACGAAAAATCATTTACCTAAAACAAAACTACCACCTTACCCACCATAAAAGTAGTATAAACTCTCCTAAATCAAAGGTTGGCTGGAAGAGATCTCAATGTACCTCACATACACACTAATATCCTCATTCATACAAACAAACACATTCATACAACACAACACGCACACACTGTTGCTTTCTTCGTCCGTGCAGGCACTGAGGGGCCAGCTGAAAATCAGCGCTGTGGCTTGCCTCAGCATTATGCTGAGCTGGTGTACCCTTTTTGGCACTGTACCACACCGGATGTTCTGTGCTGCATGTAATTAAACTTTGTATACTTCTGTATTCTGGTGTTTACAGCGCTAAATAAACGATTTCAATTTCAATTTTTTTAATGGGATAAGCCCATGTATTTTTTATTTTTTGTGTATTATTCTTATTGCGTATAATAAAGAGACTACAAACAAACAAACAAAACTTAATCATTTAAAACATATGAAATTTTTTATTCCGCTCACAACCACGGAAAATACATTTTTATCACTTTTCCAAATTAACCAATATAACCAGTCGCTAGTCCAAATTCATACACCTAAATAGTTCGGAGCACGGAATCGGAAAAATGGAACATGATTGTCTGCGCATTACGGCGGCGACATTTCTTTTTGTTTGCACTGAAATCGTATTTGTCATGCCTCTATTCCAGGGTCGGAATCAGGTCCAGGGGTCCCTCACCCACCGCCTCAAGTTAGTGGAACATGACCCCATGACCCATTTCTGAAAAACGTTTCACTCCAACTTTTACCGTTATAGGCAAGTATCATCAGCAGCCTATTAATGTCCCCACTGTTGGGGCACAGGCCTCCCCTTGGACAAGGGGGTATGGGCCATGATCCACCGAGCGGGTCCAGTGCTGATTGGTAGATTTTCACACGCCTTTGGATTATTATTTTTTCCTTACACATGCAGGTTTTCAGGTTAGAGCAGTCGGTAAATGTACATAAGTCTTTGAAAAAAATCCGAAAAACTCATTGGTACATAACCTTGCATAGTTTCGATCCCGAACCTCCCGCATGGTAGTCCGGCGTCCTAGCCACTAGGCCACCGACGCTCTTAGGCAAGTATACATCACTATTTCACTAGACATAGGTAATCGACATCCCAAAAGCGAAGTTCTAACGATCAGGCTTTGTTCGTTAAACCTTCACATATAATTAAGGGGGGCGAACGCGCCAGCTCCACTAAAACACATAAATCATAATAATTTAATGCGACCGAAGACCTTTCTTGCCGGTCGCCGCCGCCTTAAGAACGTTTTTTCCTGAGTTACGACCATCCGCGCATCTGCGCTCCTTTTCATCCTTAGTTCACGGGAAATAGTATAGAAACTAACGTATGAACCGCTCGCTTGCAGAGCGTAGGTGCATTCGACGAAAATCGGGAAGCATCTATAATTATATTATAACTGTAAGAATAAGAATACGTTTAGTTGTGCGGTAAGATGACAAAGTATTCATAGTCCAAACACAAGTAGGAACTTAAGCATAGGTTATATTAAACTAAATAAAATTAGTGAGCAAAAAGTTACAATAAACGCTGACCTCCGAAATAGGAAGTTCCTGTAACTCGGAGGACACTGTGTCACTGTGTTACTCATAACACAGTAAAGTCACATAGAGATGGATTTAAAAACATAAAAAATATGTTTCAGGTTTATCTTCTGCTCTATCTTGTTTCAGAGAGTATAGAGAAATTCCAGAAAAGTAACATCTTTAACAAAAGTAAAAACCTTGTCTAATATGTGTACTCGTACATACTCGGTACCTGTATAGACATTACTTATTGTAGTTACAAGTATCCACATTGCCCATATTTCTGAAAACAACTAGGTTTAATTGGTGTGTGTATATGTTGTGTGTGTTTGTTTTGTGTGTGTGCGTGTGTGTGTGTTCGTGTGTGTGTGTGCGTGTGTGTGTATAGTATAGGAACTTAGTACTAAAGCGAAAACATCTAATCTTAATACTGGCACAGAATATTAAATGTATTGGGCGGCATGTTCGCGTGTCTTACTGGACGTTCAGTCAGAGGCCAGCGTTTATCAGGAGAGCCAATACTATCTCTCCTTATGCTGTGTTTCCACTTTAACCCAAAATGGCTCGGAAATTGACAGCTTTATAAATATAAGAAAGAAAGGGGTTTCGTTGCGAACGTGCGATTTGTATGGAAACAGCCGTAAATAACCACCGGCCGGCGGAAAGCTACGCTCCTTCAATTTTATGGACACCTAGTACTTTAGAGAATGAGCTCTTTATTATGGGATGGGCAATCCATAACGTAATTATTTTTACCCATAGATAATTTTTATTTACGTCGAAATACGAGTACGTGTCTGTTTTACAACTTTGGAGTTAAGAAAATACGACTTTTGTTGAGTCTGAGTTTGGTCTCTAACTAACCTTTGAGGTGGTTGTATGTTTACTCTATATTTATTTGTAATATACCATACAATTGGTCAAAATGAATTCCATTTAAAAACTGGACTGGGAACTTACGTCTTTTCAGCAACACTCTTTTTGTATTTCCACATTCTTTTAATATTAACTATGCATAGCTTTTTTCAAATACAATACAATACAAATATTCTTTATTGCACACAGGACTAAAATACAGGACAGAAGAAAGATACAAAATACAATACAATTGGCGGCCTAATAGCTTTAAGCTATTTCTTCCAATGTAAGCGGGTACAAGAATGAATTAAATAATACCAAGTAATAAAAATTCAACAAATATGTTTAAAATACATAAATAGGTAGGCATACTTAGATATTTATAATATAAAATTCCTTAGAATAGTGACGACCCTCAGCAATGAGGAACACGACTTAGAAGGAAGGATGCATAGCTTTTGAATAATTGGCGAAAATCCTAACCAGCTAAAATGATATAAAAATCCCCAATTCATAAATCGATATTCTACTAGGCAATTAGAAACACAGTTCGAAATAGCTGGAGGACACTGCGCATGATTTACGAGCAATCCAAAAACTGGACTCCGTTATGGCCGAGTGCCCAAATTAATATTTATACACGGATGTATTCAGCCGGCTCTACGCATAAATCATGTAGCAAACTAAACAAATAATAGAGTTAACACTTTATCTGACTCACTTTACATCCTTACCTATTAGGGATGTTACGGAGCTTCGACTCCGACTCTGAAAAGTCGGAACTTCCGATTGATTTTACACCTCCGACTCCGACTCCGACTCCGACTCGGCGGATTTTCGAAAAAAGGTACAGTACAAAAAAATTTGATGCCAATCGATTCTATTTCGTATGTATACTATAAGGATATTTATATCTACCTATTATGTCGTGAACTTTGGCAATCACACATGACATTTATTTGATTTCGGGCCATGGGACGTATATGCTCTGAAAGTAAAAGTACCTACTACCTAAGTTCTTTAAACATATGTAATTAGTTATTTAAGCGTTTCTAACTTTGAAATTACGAAACAAATCCGGCGCGTGAGCCAATAGTTCAAATGCCGAAAACGGTTTAAATAGATAGTCGCCCATTGTGTCGATCTGTCCGATTAATGTATCACTTTCAATATTTTTTAATATCATGTGTGATTGTGAAGCAATAATGGTAATAAACAACATACTCGTAGCACTTTGTGGTGATTTACAACTTTTTTTATAGTTTTATTTATTTTTTATTATATTTACTTTTAGAGAAATAGGTTTTATGCGACTTATTTTTCAATTAAATTACTGGTCGGTATTCACGAAAAAACCTTTGAACATGCCATTTGCTAGTATTGTTTCTTTATTTTTATGGCGATTGGATTTTATATTATTATTCTTAATTCCAGTTTTAAAACTTTTTTGCAGGAAAGTTAGTTGTTTATCTATCCATTAGTTTATATATGATGGTGCAGAATCGTGAAAGATTCTCTCAGTAGCATTGAAATGTGTCACACCAGCATTTTAATGAAGACTTGAAAAAGTGGTTTACATCAGACATGGCTGTATTGGGTCAGTTCCCTTTGCCTTAAAAAACAAACAACCATTTGATTATTTATTTTATTAGAACATAGTTCGCTATTCACTGTATTTTATATAAAAGCTGCTTGTAACATAGTGCGTTATGTTGGTGAATTTCATGTGAACTAAGCTTTTCATACCGATCTGCATAACGCAAATTATAAAAGTACCAATGGCTAAGTACTGAATTATAAGCCTGATCTGACCTTAGAATAGGAATTTCTCAGAAAATGAGGTAGGTTCTATGGTATTTCTCATGTCCATATACAATTACTTTGTCCCAGTATGTCCCAAACTGTAGATATAAACGTGGGCCCAGTGAAAGTAATTCCTGTCATCTAATTAACAGTAAATCACGCTATAACTTCACGTTAAATAATTTTAATTATCTAAACGGGGTGTCAAGATTGGAGACAAATCGATAAGAGTTATTATGGCTATTAGAGAGACGCATTTTTAACGCACGTTTTTATTAACGCTCTAGACGACTTAGTAGGTTTACTCATATAGTAAACCTACATATTAAGTATAAATTAATAAATGTAGACAAAGAAATAAGTTTTATAAGTTTTAAGTTTTTTTTAAAGTTTCTAGTCATGTATACCCTGACCAGAAACTTAAAAACCCTCGTCATATTGCGGAATAATATGGTACTATTTTTTCATAGCGAACTTCTTAACGCAGATTATAAAACTACCAATGGCGCCCTCTTGACAGGGTTTTAAGAATTAAGATGTTGCAGGGTTCAATCATTCTTAAAATAAAAATAAAAACTACTAAGGCCAAATTGCACGAACATTATCCCTGGTTTAACTTGCGAATTGTCTAAGTTTATCGTACAAAATTGACATCGGATTAGTGTTAACCGAAGAGATAACTGTTGGCACATGTCAAATAAAGAAATTAAGGCCCAATTGGGCAAATATTAATCACAGTTGTTTTAACACGCCACTGTCTATGCTTTTCATATATAATTGATCTCAAGCTAGTATTATCTTAACCCGAGAGTTAACGGTTCAAGACGGCCAAGACGATAGGTAATTTATCAACTAATTTTATTAGTTCTAAAAGACAAGGATAACAGAGATTTAGAAAAGCTCATAAAATTGATAGTATTACATAGATTTGATTATAAAATTACAGCGGGCTTATGTTCAGCTATTTTCTGGGAATGATAATCTTTGAGCGTTTTAAAAACGCTGCGTTATCAAAACGCAAATGTAGTTGTTACCAAGTGCGAGCTCATTAGCTAGGCGCGTTTAAATTGATAATGAGGTCGGTAACGTTATTCAATAACGTTAATTAATAAGCTTAACGATAGCCGTTACATTTTTCGTTAATTTTTTTATAGTAGGCACATAAAGTCTGAAATATATTTGAGAAAATTTTTAAACGTCGGTTAAAAATTTACAGATAATTATTTACGAATCTAAGGTAAAAAGCAGGAAACGGGTATAAGTACATCCTTGTCTTGTACCTTGGATACCTTACCTTAAAAATAATCTGCGTACCCTAACGAACGCCCGCACCGTTCGTTCCTTCATGTCATTATCATCTAATGCTTTATATTATAACTGACAAGGAAGTACGTAAGTAAAGAGGTATTACTTACGTAATTTAACTTAAAAGTGACTTAAAAGCTTTCATAAACAACAGTAAAACATATTAGGTAAGTCTTCTTCTTTTAAGTCGTATTCCACATTGCTGAGGGTCGTGATCATTCTAAGGGATCAACCACATAGAACGACTCTCGTGGCAGATTTAATGGTGGTGTTTGCCATTCCGGCCCACTGCCACTTCAGCTCATAAGCTCATAAGCAGCTCAATAGCTCATAAGATTAGCAAGCTGAAGTGGCAGTGGGCCGGTCACATCTGTCGCAGAACAGACAACCGCTGGGGTAGACGAGTTCTGGAGTGGAGACCGCGTTTGGGCAAACGTAGTGTGGGACGCCCCCCTGTTAGATGGAGCGACGAGCTGCGCAAGGTGGCTGGCAGCGACTGGATGAGAAGAGCCGAAGATCGGGCTCAATGGCGCGCCCTGGGAGAGGCCTATGTCCAGCAGTGGACTAGAGTAGGCTGCTGATGAATGATGAATGATGTTTGCCATTGCCTTCCCCATTTCACACACTGGTTATCTCAGTGTGCAGGTTTCCTCACAATGTTTCCTTCACCGTCAGAGCAGTCGGTAAATGTACGTAAGTCTTTCGAAACACCGAATAAATCATTGGTACATGACTCATGACATTGCATGGTTTCGAACTTGGAACTCCCGCATGGGAGTCCGACGACCTAGCCACGACGCCACCGACCGACGCTCCAAATTAGGTACCTATTATAAAAAATTATATCACTATAAAAATTTAAATACTTATCGTAAATTTCACATGATAATTTTGCAGAAAGATTTACTCGTAAACCCATTCTACATATTAAGAAAACATAAAACAAGTTTCAATATAATAGTCAATTTACAGGCTGTATCGTAAACGTTTTCCCATAAGATATGGTCACTAAATTAAGATATAAATCTATTAAAGTTTCTATTAGATTCGTTGCTAATAAACAATCAGGCTCTCTACCAATTAAAGCGTTGTGTTGACTTAATTGAAAAATTTAAATAGATATAGTTAAGTTAAGGGCCTGTTTTACAGATTTAGTAACCTATGGTTAGTTACTTAATCTTAATCTAGTCTTATTTTTTCATATAGGTACTAGTATTATATCATTATTTGTATTTTTTGTTATTTTATGAGTTTGTTATTATTACTCGTATATACCAACCTACGTAGTATTTTTTTATAGCCTATAGACTGTCCCACTGCTGGGCAAAGGCCTCCCCTCCTTTCCATTTTTCCCTATCCTCGGCGTCCTTATACCATCCCTTTTGGAAGTGGTCGATATCGTCCTTCCACCTACGCCTGGGCCTGCCTCGGCGCCGCTGTCCGTCTTGTGGCACCCAGTGCATGGCGATCTTTGCCCACCTTTCCGGATGCATGTAGTATTAGTAAAGTAAAAGTAAAATACACTTTATTGCACTAATAGAAAACAACAAACAAAAGATATAAAAGGAAATAGTGAAGTACAACTTAGACGGCTTTATCGCTAAGAGCGATCTCTTCCAGGCAGAGGAAATGATTTCGAGAAAGAGGTAGTGAAATCATTATGGAAAACGTTATATAAGAGATTTTTTTTACACAACAATAACATACTTATAAATACCAAGGTAATTAATTACCATACTATAAGTATTTATAAAATCATACTTAGAATGGTTTACCACTATAAATAATGTTTAAGTATTTTTATATTTTAAGGCTTGCAAACAAATCGAAGTTAAAGACATATGTCAACAATCGCAGTGATGGAACTTCCTCTTAACTAGGCATATGATTGGAATGCTTTAAAAAATATGGCTAACGTTAATTAAACACGCGAACAACCCATAAAGGCGAATTCTAATCTATTTGTAAACGACTTCAAAAAACCATAAAAACAGCCAGCAAAGTGTATGCTTCCGTACATAATACGTGGGTTCCGTTGATTGACTTTAGCACATAGCAAATTTTAGAACATCTAAATGCTGTAATTATATTTTTGCTAAAATAGAAATTACTAGGCATAAATTTATTGAATACGGCAGCAGTGTTAACGATAATCAATTCTACTATACTGTAGTTATACTGATTAGTGTTAATATGATCATGGATTGCATTTGCTAAGCGTAAACTCGACAATACATTTCAATCGCAGTTTAAATATACTCACTTACTCACCCATAATGCAATTTCAAATTTAAATCGGACGATGCCCACCAGGAATGAAATCTATTGCGTGGGTCAACTGGCTGTTCCAAAAAAGCTTACTTTTAGTCTTTTTACTACTTAAAAAACCTAGATAAACGTTATAAAATTGTTTACCATGAAAATTATATCCATAATTTTTACATTATTATATAATATGATAACAGAACAGACTCGACCACCATGGTCCTACTAACCTTGCGAATCGCAGGAGATACACTTGCGTATATAGGCTCTTTCCCGCGCGCACTTTTCTATGCTCCTTACAAATGTCGAAAATTGACCCGTCTACGACCCATTCTCCCCCTTCTGAGGCTGAACAGCACAGCACAAAAAGCTGATAATAACAGAACATAACAGAACATATTTAATTTGTTAATTTGCACCATGCCAACACCCTCCCACACACTCATTACCTCACATACACACTAATATCCTCATTCATACAAACAAACACATTCATACATCACAACACGCACACTGTTGCTTTCTTCGTCCGTGCAGTCACTGAGGGGCCAGCTGAAAATCAGCGCTGTGGCTTGCCTCAGCATTATGCTGAGCTGGTGTACCCTTTTAGGCACTGTACCGCACTGGATGTTTTGTGCTGCATGTATTAAACTTTGTATACTTCTGTATTGTGTTCTCTATTCTGGTGTTTACAGTGCTAAATAAACGTTTTCAATTTCAATTTGTAAATAATAACGGAACCCTAAAAAGGCATGAGACTAGAGTCGCTTCCGTAGAGACAAGGCGACAAGATCTAAATAGCGTGACGCGACACTATTTCACCGAAGTGGCCGGGCACAAACGTGCGTGGATGGATACATTATTATTGATTTATTTTCGTTTATCGATTATTTTCATCTCTTTCAATTTAAAATGTTTCAATAACACGATAGCTTTAACAAAATAAACTAATATTATACCTTCTTATCTTATGCATAATCTATAAGTCAGTATCGATACCTGAATTTTGGAATATCGTTAAAAAATCGCTTTATAAGGTTGTTGAACTATTTTGTGCACTTCCCAATTTCGAAAATATTTCCATAGATTTGATTCCTTCATGGCGCTTGATAATTGCGTGTGTAGTATTTCAAAACCTGTGGAGCACACTCGTCATAATATCACCCAGGAGACCAAACACGGGTCTTGAATAAAACAAAACATATATACCTACGACCTATAAGTGGACTAGTAGTTTTAGGGCCAAAATATGTGACACTTTTTTTTAATCGTCTTTTATACAGTATAAAATACAGTAATATCTTAAGTGTATACCGCCAAACTGTATAGCAGTTTATCGGCGGACTTATTGCTCCGTTTTATAAATAATAATTACGTTTTTATACTTAGATAGTATAACTACACATCGCAGAAATAAAGATTCACGTGCATGGGTAATACTTACGTATTAACTTCATAGCTAGTGTGGCGACGCACGACGCGCCACTACGATTAGTACCTATTCACAAAGGTGTAGAACGCGCTATCGAAATTTTCCTGGGACTTCACATATATACGAGTTCCAAACATCCATAGTAGGACCAGTACATCTGGTCACCAGGCACATCACCCCGCCTGGTGGAAGATCTTCCGTCAACTCACATTACGTCATTCCACGTCTTCACATAGCGCTATCAATGGATATTGATCCGCCGCGTGTGCACACGGCACCCAGTAAAAACCTTTAGTTACTTATACGAGAAGCTGACGAACATAAAACTGAAGATCTTGTCAGGTTATCAACCGAGGAACTTTACTGAGCCCTAATGCAATCTCGAAATGAAGTAATTTCCTCACTAATCCCAAAAATATATCGACCATAAATAATAACTCGGATTGCCGCCTGTCTAAACCATTTTGTAGTGATGGGACCGTTGCTTTATATACTTTATCGATAAAACAATAAAACCCCAAAATTAAAAAGTAAGTACAGTGCGAAGAACCACTCAACACTTATCCAAAGGGACTCAAAACCGGAAACCTGAAGATATGGGAGCTCCTGTATTTGGGAGAATAAAACTTCTGGCAAATTGGCCTTAGTCTAAGACAGAAAGTGAAGTAACAAACCTTTTACCATCGATGTTCTTAGTTCTTAGAGACTGTAGTCTCCAAGTTCTCGGTAAAGTAATATAAAAATGTAAATATAAGTATGTCGCATCGTGCAAGGATTTATTCGATTAAAACGTGAAGCAGAATCGATGTCGCATCATACAAGTTGATTCGAATGAAACGTCAAGCAAATATCGATTTGCTTGGGTGACATTTGAACTCTGGCAAATCAAAATCAAACGGGTCGTCCACTCGAACCCTGGCTGGGGGGAGTGGGTGCGGGCCTGGAGGCGAACCTCGTGCCCGGACAGAAGCTCGGGGTGTCACTGCATCCCCGGTGTTTGATGCCGTAACTCTTATTTTACGAACTGTCAAACGCCTTGAATGTTGTGGTGGATTATGGGCTCTGTCCAACGATAGAGGGCAGCAGGAGTATCAAAAAAAATAGTAGTTAGACACGAATGAGCGGGACGTGGCAAAACCCTCGTAACGAGATCACCGCGTTTCAATAAAAATAATCTTGAATTATGCAGTGCATCTCGACTATTGTGAACTCACATTTAGGTTAGTGATTATAACGAAGTCTTACTAACGTTGTACGCTTATTATTTCATACCGGACTTAGGTCCGGTATGTAATAATATGAGGTTAGCCTCATGATGAACGGTGCCAGTCCTGATGACCCTGATGATGAGAATCCTGACCGTCAGTCGTCAAGTATACCCTGTCCAGAAATATAAACACCCTCGCCATATTGCGAAATTATATGGTAATAAAAAAAATCATAGCCAACATGCTAACACAGATTAAAAAACTACTAATGGCGCCCTCTTGACATTTCGTACAAACCAAAATAACTGTAAGTATTATCAGATATAGTTATAAGTATCTTTTCCGCATATATTAATCAAACAAAAACTTTGACTACTTTTATTTATTTACTTTGAAGACCTGATAAAGAAGAAAAACCTGAAGACGTGTAAACGAAACCGGTCGTAATTAATAAAATACAATAAAAATACCGTGAAACAGTATATTATTTAAGTCTAATCCTTTACTTTGAAGAATCTTCAAGGCCAGAGTGAATAGGCATTTACTGGACTCGCATGCTCCATCGTCGACCTCATCGTCGCTTACCATCAGGCGAGATCGAGGTCAAATGCGGGTTTAGTTAGTAGTCAATAAGAAAAATAAAAAATAAAAAACCTGTACCGACATCGACAAACTTTCACGTCCTTACCCTGCCGAATAGAGAAACCCAAACTGAATATAAGACATTTGTGTAAATTAAAATATGTTATAATGTATTAAAATGGATGCTTATTAAAATGTTCGTTTTATTGTCGTGGGTAAGACACTTTCTAGTCCCAATGTCACTGTCAGACTGTTTTATTATCATTATCTTGTCTTCATTCTTTATAATTTCACGGCTTCTTTTATAATCCTATTTCATAAGACTTCTTATTTTCTCTATGGCATCATCTGCGTGATTTTGACTTAGGTAAACAGACAGTTGCTTGCTTATCGTATGGTTAGTGGCCAAACTATTTGTCAGCGTTGTTCAGTCCTCCCGTAGGCCTCTGACATGGCTTAACGACTGCTGTCGAACGACAACGACCGGGACCGACTGCTTAACGTGGGCTCCGAGGCACGGAGGAGCTCAGATGAATATGCCACTAGCGGTCACCCATCCAGGTACCGACCGCGCCAACGTCACTTAACCTGCACGATCACTTTCGGACCGTGCTCGCAAGTAGGCTACGAGCTCCTCAACAGACAGTGATCGATCTTTATAGGGTTTTTAGCTAATTCTATTTTCATTTAAGAGGGTAAACAAAGTGATTTCGCGTTTAAGGAAAAACCGCAACAAATTATGTATTTTTTGTTGTTGAAGTATTTCATTAGTTTACCAAATCTATAATTACCTACTTTAAAAATACCTACGTAATCGTTGCGTACTGGTACAGTCTACCACAGGTCAACCTACCCAAAACGTCAAAATTTGCGAATCTAAAATGACAAGTATGTAGGTATTACGCAGTCATAAGGTTGAGATTTAATCGAATTTTGATAGATGGTATACTTGATGGTATACTGTACAAATATGGTCCATCCAGATTCAGGAAGGTAAACAATAATACACGAATTTTATGTGAAGAGAGTAAAATGAAGGAAAGAATAAGACTATTTTCTTTCATCTATTACATATTTGTTAGTAAAAGAGTAAAAAGATTAGGCACAGGCACAGAACATGGGTGTTTAATGATGTGCGTTATACCGGCGCGTCTACCATATTCCTTTATTTATTTATTTTAATTTTAAGAGAGTAAAAAGATAAACTCTAAGTGAGAGGCCATTTTTTTTCGCACGAGTGGCAATAGGTGTCTGTTGGCAACCAAAGTCTTATTTCCCTATTCTAATAATAATATAGGTAGCAAATGTGCATATCTAAGGTTCTATAATAAACTTAAATAAATTTAATATAAACTTTGTTTGTTTGTTTGTAGTCTCTTTATTGTACACACACGAAAAAATACACACACACACACACACACACACACACACACACACACACAAAATAAACATTAAAATATGTACAAAGGCGGGCTTATCCCATAGGGATCTCCCTATGGGATAAGCCCAGTTCCAGCCAACCTTTGATTTAGGAGAGTTTAGACTACTTTTACGGTGGGTAAGGTTTGGAGTACAATAAATATTAAGTATAAATAAATTAAAATTGAAATTGAAATCGTTTATTTAGCGCTGTAAACACCAGAATACAGAAGTATACAAAGTTTAATACATGCAGCACAGAACATCTGGTGTGGTATAGTGCCAAAAAGGGTACACCAGCTCAGCATAATGCTGAGGCAAGCCACAGCGCTGATTTTCAGCTGACCCTCAGTGACTGCACGGACGAAGAAAGCAACAGTGTGTGCGTGTTGTGATGTATGAATTACAATAATTATATAGAAAATAAATAAAATACATACTCAACAACTTTCCTTATTTTATAAACAGAACCAAACACGCCCTATTCTATTCTATGAGCGGTTAATTGAGCAATATAATTTGACACCTCACGGTGTGTAGTGAATAGCCAATTATTAATATGGGCACTTGATTAATTGTGATATCAGCATTTAATTTTCATGTTAACACTCACGCCGCCGCGAGGCCGCCATTGTGCCCCGCGCCTTTGTGTGCCGTGACGTTTCAATTTTGAATAAATTAAATTTCGAACGCTTCATTTTTTCCGAACCTTTTGGCTTTTATACTTTACGGAATGAACCGGCCAGTATTATAATTTATTGTCGTTTTTAAGCCGAGAATAATTTTCAGTTGTTTATGGTTTTACCTTGACTTTTTTAACGTTATTAATTTAAGTTGCCCAACACATATCTACACAGACGTTGTTATTAATCAAGGTAGCTAAAATAAATAGCAATTTATAAGTTAATTAATCATCTTCGCAACTTCCGCGTAAGAAATACATTATCGTTCGTGGGATCTAAATTAAAATACGGGTTTAATATTTTTAAATCCTTGGTATAAGTAAGTACCTACAAGTTATTATTTACCAATCAGATAAATATACGCGATTAACTCTTAAACCTGCTCTTAACTAATTGTTGTGTAACTGGCCCCTATATTAGGGTACGCACACACTGCCAGCATGTTCACCTAGGGATGTTACGAAGGTGGTTTTACCAGAACCGGAGACGAAACCGAAGGTTTTGAATTTGATTTATCGGAGTCGGAACCGGATTCGTAATCGGAGTCAGAGGCGGAGGTAAAAAAGAGATATTCAGAAGAAGTTCAAATTTTAAACCGTTTTTTAATTTTACTAGCTGACCTGGCCAATTTTTTTATATAATGACGTTTGCCTCATTGAAACATGTTCCTTTAGAGAGTAGTGTAGGAATACATAAATAATAATACACATATGTATTCCTACACTATTAATAAAATATTGATATTTGAATATATTAGTTCACAAATCTTCGGTATAGCCTCCGATTCAAAATTATCGGAGCCGAAGTCGGAGTTGGAGGTGTAAAATCAATCGGAAGTTCAGACCTTTCGGAGTCGGAGTCGAAGCTTCGTAACATCCCTAGTTCACACACACGTAGATATGTGCAATTTAATTGAACTTTATTGGGATGGGAAAGGTATTGTGTCATGAATAGAATTATTTAGTAATTAATTTACTTTTGTATTTTGATATATAGGTAAGTATCGCAATGATTTGTGATTAAGATATTATTTATATAACAATAGCAATATGCTGAGTTAGAGCGTCGGTGGCACAGTGGCTAGGGCACCGGACTCCCATGCGGGAGGTCCGGGTTCGAACCGTGCAATGCCATGTACCAATGAGTTTTTCGTATTTTTCGAAAGACTTACGTACATTTACCGACTGCTCTAACGGTGAAGGAAAACATCGTGAGGAAACCTGCACACTGAGATGACCAGTGTGTAAAATGGGGTAGGCACAAAAGTTCCTCAAGGGTCAAAGTGCCGCTGGGTTATTCCCGGCCCCCTATCTTAAGATATTATTTATATAACTCTAGCAATATGCTGAGTTAGAGCGTCGGTGGCACAGTGGCTAGGGCACCGGACTCCCGTGCGGGAGGTCCGGGTTCGAAACCGTGCAGTGCCATGTACCAATGAGTTTTTCGTATTTTTCGAAGACTTACGTACATTTACCGACTGCTCTAACGGTGAAGGTAAACATCGTGAGGATACCTACACACTGCGATGACCAGTGTGTAAATGGTGGTAGACACAAAATATCCTCAAGGGTCGAAGTGCCGCTGGGTTATTCCCGGCCCCCTATCTTAAGATAAGATAATAATATGCTGAGTTGGAGACCTATTTTTTTGTATTCTTGTGTTTCTGCCTTTTGTTTGTTGTAATATAAAATCTTATCTTATGATGGGGGCCGAGAATAATCCAGCGGCACTTCGACCCTTGAGGATCTTTTGTGCCTTCCCCATTTTACACACTGGACATCTCAGTGTGCAGGTTTCCTCACGATGTTTTCCTTCACCGTCAGAGCTGTCGGTAAATGTACGAGTACGTAAGTCTTCAAAATTACGAAAAACTCATTGGTACATGGCACTGCACTGTTTCGAACCCGGACCTCTCGCTTGGGAGTACGGTGTACTAGCCACTGTGCCACCGAAGCTCTTTCGCTCTTTCTTTCTATAATATAAAAACACAGCCTATCGTAAAAATATGGTAGAAACTGATAATATAAGATCAGTTTAGCTACTGGCCAATGAGGTGATCCCATTATCCCGTTTATGGCTGCAATTTGGAAGAGGCCGCGCGTTCCAAATTTAAAAAATATACGAACCTCGTTTGAATCTATGAGTTTATTTCAAATTTATTATGGCAGTGAATTCACTAAATTTGTTTAGTTTATTAAGACCTTGTGATTCTAGATTACGCCATAAATGCACTTAGTTTCTGCCTTTTTGCTGCAATGTACCAACCTAGATTTCGCCTAGGTTTCCTGGAAGAGATCGCTCTGAGTGATAAAGCCGCCTTTGTACACTTATTCTATGTTATCTTTCCTATGTAAATTTCTTGTGTGCAATAAAGTATTAATCAATCTATCTAGATTTAGCATTTGATGTACTTGCGCAAGTAAAATGATTTTTTTTAATTAATTAATCTGACATAATCAATGTCAATGTTGATTTTCATACGTTCCGATTGACGTAGTTTATTTGTAACATAAAAAATAAATCACAGATCTTTTGCCTTAGAAATAGGTGCGAGTAATTCCCATAAATATCCATATCTCACATATCAATATCACGAAAACCATATAAAACCGACCAGTGTGACACATACTCACTACATCATCATCAGCCTAATAATGTCCCCACTGATGGGGCGCAGGCCTCCCCTTGACCAAGGAGGTATGGGCCATGATCCACCGAGCGGGCCCAGTGCGTGAAATCCACCAATAAGATTTCACACACCTTCGGAAACTTTTCATTTCTTCATACATCAAGGTTTCCTCACGATGTTTTCCTTCATCGTTAGAGCAGTCGGTAAATGAACGTAAGTCTTCGAAATAAATCCTAAATGGCATTGCATGGTTTCGAACCCGGACATCCGGCATGGGAGTCCGACGTCCTAGCCACTAGTCCTCCGACGCTCGAAGCTAGACCTCATCTAATGATAAACCAGTAACTTCGCAGCTGCTCATCCTGAAGTAGCAATCATTACCCTCGGGCTCTATTTTGGTGGCAACCAATAAACCGCTAAGCTACAACGCATAAAACACTCATTGGTACATGGCATGGTTTCGAACCCGGTCCTCCCGCATGGGAGTCCGGCGTCCTGGCCACTAGACCATCGACGCTCATACTCACTTATCCATCTTTTATTGATATGATAACCCATTATTTTTCGGAAATGTCTCACTTTCCTTACAGCATCTCACCTCACAAATGCGTTTTTAATAACGCGACGCCTCGCGCCCCGGTTTACTCTAATTATACAATATGCAAACGCCTCGGCGCTCGCCACCTGCCCGCCCCACAAGATTGAGTCATTTACATCGCCCATGTTCACCATAGTCCACTTTTAATGGGGGGTTTTCTTTTGAACTATAAAAAGGACAGAAATGTGTGCTTTGATAGGCATGAGAAGCTGAAAATACTCTTTCTCCTTCATCATCATCATCAGCCTATTAATGTCCCCACTGTTGGGGCACAGGCCTCCCCTTGTACAAGAGGGTACGGGCCATAACCTACCGAGCGGGTCCAATGTGAATTGGTGGATTTCACACGCCTTCGAAAACTTTTAATTTCCTCAGACATGCAGGTTTCCTCACGATGTTTTCCTTAACCGTTAGTGTAGTCGGTAAATGTACATAAGTATCCGCCGGAATACGTCTATCGTAAGTATGTCTTTCTCCTTATGTATACCTAATTACTTAGGTAGGTAAGAAGAAAAAAAATATTGAGATACTAAACCCTGGTTCATCATAGTAAATTTTTGTATCTCTTCATTTTAATTTGTCATTTAATGGTATTCATTTTTTTCTAAAAAAAATATGTTGTGTTTTTATCTCAAGTTTTATGTTACAACCTGTTAATGTTGTATTCACCTGTAAAGATAACCACTAGTTAAGAGTTATTATGTTATAAATATTATAATTGTATCGTAATATTGTCGACGGTGGAACTAAATAAAATAAAAATATATAAGTACTTGTATACTACTATACTAAGTATTACTACTATACATACCTAGGTATGTATATTTTTAATTTATCAAAGTTTCTCTGATGCTGCATGCAGTCAGCTTGCTCTCACGAATGATATTGTAATTCACTTAAAAGTTGCCGTCTTCTGCACGTTGTTTTGTATTTTTATGTTGTAATATATTATAATTTTTGTGGTTAAAATCGCAGGAACTCACGATCATTCTTAGTAGACCATTGACTCCATGGACCATAAAAAGTTGGAAGTTTAAGATAAACCCTTATAACAGAGTCACAACAACATGATGCCGACAAATCAATTTGGTTCATTCACGCGAACGGGTCATTAGAGGCGAATTAAAGCTATTTGTGTAAGCTGTGCTTCGTGAGAACGCCGTTCATTCGCTCACTCATTCGTTTGCGCACACGATCCGCCAATGTAGTGGCCAAGAGTTTGGAATCTTGCCTGGACAAGATTGTACCGGGGAAATCTCCAAGTGTCATGTTTCAAGTTTATATTTTTAATATCAATTACACGTCAAAGTAGAATTAAACAAATTGATTACATTTCAATAACACAAAAGTTAATAATTGTATACATTAATACATTTGTAATAATAATTAGTTTTAAAGCATAATAGTCAATAATTCGACTGCTCTAACGGTGAAGGAAAACATCGTGAGGAATTGGCGGAATTATTGTGCCTTAAACACTTTACCAAAGATCATTAATTTTTAAAAAAACACCACAGGTAAAATTAAACTTTAGAAACCCCCAAACGCATGGCATTACTACATCTCATTCTTACGAGTGTCAATCGAAAGTTGAGACGTTCCCATATTAATTTAAAGTTCCTGACACTCCAGTGACAGCTCGTAATGATCGACAATTTGTCCGACCGACTGTACTCGTCATTACCCGCCCGATGCACAATGACAGCTGAAATTGACACGTTTTTAATGTATGAGTGGGTACTGTTACTCAAGTGGAAAGATTGGTAGTAACTTGTACCTAAGTATGCGGAAAAGCCCCATAGGCGTCGATACTGAACTTAAGGCGCACGTTAGCCTAGCGGCACACTTGCCGAAATTACGCGACGAAACTTTCGGCCCGGTTACGCTCACAATGCTTTTTAGGTTACCCACGACACACCCGACGGAAATTACGCCGCCGAAAACTCATACAAAATGATAAGCCGCCGAACTTCGGACGCGTAATTTCGTCATAGTGTATCTCTACACTAAGGGTTGGGTAAGGGTTAAGTTAGGACATATGGGGAAGGCAACGACGTGCTATGGCCGCACGCTGCTGTGACGGGAGGAACCGGGAGGTGGAATATACACCTCCCAGTAAGAGCCCGAGACAAATGTTAGGAGGGCACTGGTGCGTTCCACTGGAGATCCCGGAGCCCTCCGATATGCACGAGGCCGGCTATCCGTGGGGTTTTAGTGAGGAAAAATCTCACATAACCCAGTCTCTCCCTCAGGAGGCTGAACATTTTTCTTGATTTTATTTTGTACTTAACTGCTTTTAAGTCACTGCACTGAACCTTGTCTTAATGCATTGCACGTTCTATTTACTTAGCTATATTAATTATTGATATACTGTCATATAACATAAAACGGTAAACAAGTAAAAAAAAGAAGTAAAAAGTAGTTTTTTATGACTCTTAAAAATTTCTTGCCTCTTTTGTACAAAATGCACACTATAATTACCAAAAGAAAATCAGATTTATTGAAAATCCTGACACAACTCCTTTATGGATAGTAAATTTTCATACTCTTTGCACAACGCCACGGTTTCATCATCATCATCATCAGCAGCCTACTCTACTCCACTGCTGGATATAGGCCTCTCCCAGGGCGCGCCATTGAGCCCGATCTTCGGCTCTTCTCATCCAGTCGCTGCCAGCCACCTTGCGCAGATCGTCGCTTCATCTAGCAGGGGGCATCCCACACTACGTTTGCCCAAACGTGGTCTCCACTCCAGAACCCGTCTACCCCAGCGGTTGTCGGTTCTGCGACAGATGTGACCGGCCCACTGCCACTTCAGCTTGCTAATCTTATGAGCTATGTCGATAACTTTTGTTCTATGCCGGATCTCCTCATTTCGGATTCAATCCAGCAGAGATACTCCGAGCTCTTTCCATAGCACGCTGAGCGACTTTCAATTTGTGAACCAGTCGCACCGTCAGTGTCCACGTTTCGGCTCCGTAGGTCATTACGCAACGCAAATTCTTTCTGTGTATCATAATTTCATATGCACCTATAATGGTACCAGACAGTTGTATATGAGCATGAATACATGTTCGTATAATCAAGTAGCCGATAAAGTCCACAGCCAATAAAATAAAACGGCCCATAATTCGAAATCACAATCGACAACAAAAGGCGTCAACATAAACGGAAAGGAAACAATAGAGTCATCAAGCGCTGCGCGGGCGCGTATAGGAGCCAATAGGCCGTCCCCTTCACACCGAGACATGTTTACGGCTCCTCTCTTTCGCAGTGACAGGTTAATAAAGCCTTTGTTGCTAGCGCTCCGCCCTCGTCTGGGGCTCCCTTTTGTGGTTTTACTTACAAAGGTTTAGGCACCCAAACAAATTATAGGTTTGTAAACAGTTTTATACACCAAAGTCATAATCATACTCGTAATCATAAAATTCATAAAGGTAATAATAAACTTTATCTTAATAATTTATTATTAATAGAATAATTATTACCTGTATTTTATGTTAAGAATATGACTCTAAAATAAGAACTGCTGTTTGCTACGAGTCTACGATCGAAAAGCTTTTACAGCTTTCATCAAAAGTCGTAGAATGAGTTGTTAGTTCATTTTGAAGGTTCTAAGTATTTTCTTTTATTTACAATATTTTAGAAGTAATAAAAAACTAGTGAACAACAATAACAGTGACTTGGTGACGATAATTGAACACTTTTTATGATGATTATTTTCGTCTTTCCAATATTGTGCTGATTATCCACGGCGCGGCGTAACTTAGAAGAGACCTATAAATAGGCTGCTGATAATGATGATATAATTTAAAACAATCAGCTGATGAGTGGGGATTCAAACGGAATATCCAAAATATTTTGCGAAAAGTTAAACAAAAAAAACCTTCGACTTAAAAACTAGGTCGAAACCTGTATCTTGGAAGTCGGGACCCCGTCGCATTTTCCGTGCAAGCATATTACAATTTATTACATTACATTAGTGGAACTATATACTATACCTAAAAGGAATTTGGAACAAGTTAATCAAAAAGAATTTAGAATATACCTGATTATAGGAAAAATAATGTTTAAGAGTGTGTGAGGGGTGGTACACACGCCGTGTGGGAGTGTGTAATAAACTGCAACGCGAGAATCATCGTGCTACCTAGTTCCTATCAACATCCTCACTGTTGTACAGTTCTGTTCTACTATAGTTGTTCGTCCGAAAAGTCCCGTTTTTTTTTCTAGGTAACAACACTGCCATCAATCACACATCGGCGCTGCATAGCGCGCGTAAAAAGCGCCAAGTTCTTTATTAATGTAATCATGCGCTACATTTCTATTAAGGCATTAATCTGAGCGGAGGCGTCGGCTCGTTCGGCCTAACAATGTTTTAATTACCGGCCGTGAGCACCACGGGCGAAACAACTCAATGTTAATAATAATTACAGAGTCCGCGCCCGACAACCGGTGCTGTGTTTACACCAGTAGAGAAGCCAGTCATTTCAATGTAACTCTAACTCTACATATATATAATAAGATACCTGATACTGTAATAAAAATGACAGAGAAAAAAATTAAGACCTATATAAGACGGACATTATGTAATAAGGGTTATTTTAAAATAAATGACTATTTAAATGATAAAGAGGCTTGGTCCCAGCTGAAAATCAGCACTGTGGCTTGCCTCAGCATTATGCTGAGCTGGTGTACCCTTTTTGGCACTGTACCACACCAGATGTTCTGTGCTGCATGTATTAAACTTTGTATACTTCTGTATTCTGGTGTTTACAGCGCTAAATAAACGTTTTCAATTTCAATTTTCAATTTACCTGTCGTGACACATTTGTCAAAAATTACAATCGTAGAAGTTCGACTCCTAATACCATCGACTTGACGGAGGTAAACGCAGCTCTACAGGGGCGTATTGACGCCTCTGCCAGGCTAACGCTCGATCCTAGCAGAGTTGTAATCGTAATTAGCCACGAAATTAGCCCCCGAGTGATGTTCGAGCTTTAATTGCGTATTAAATAGCGGGAAACGTAACACGTTGTACAGTGAAATGATATTATTAGTACAACTTTTTATTTAATGACAGTAGGTAGGAGTTAAGACTTAACTCGAAAGTTGAACCGTAAACCCAAATTAGCTGTTGTTGATCTGTAACTTGTAATTACATTTTAATTATTGTAAATCAAAATAAGTCAGTAAGTAGCGGTATCATAAATTAGGTGTTCTTTAGGTCTACGTAGTACGAATGTGGCTGAATAATTCTGACTTTCAAAAATGTGGGAAGTCGATTTCTGGCTATGACTGGCTGCGAATCGGAAATTTAAATCCTAAGGTTAATCTGTGCCTTAGGATCTAGGGCGAATTTTAGTACAAATCATGAACATTTTTTTAAAAATCTCAGATTAGAGGCTTTGGGTACACGACAAGGTGACCATGTCAGACAAATCTATTTAAAATATAATAAAGGCGTCAATTCTGGGGTAGCCGCAAAATCTAAAAAAAGCTAAGTCTCGCTCACTGCTAAAATGCGTTGATGGTGAAGTTTCGTTTAGAAATGTTTTAATTTAGCAAGTGACATTCAGAATTGATGCCAGTTGCTCTAGTCAATAACATGATATCACAGACTATTTAATTTGTAATTTCGTTATTTATTTTATTTTATTATAATTTAATCTATTTAAAATTGCAATGTCCTCATGATTGATGCTGTAATTAGTTTTAAGACCTTGTAATACCCATGACAGCAACAAATGAATTGAAATGAAATGAAATTACTTAGGTATTTCCTACCACACGTAGAGCACATGAGCTACTGACCCAAACCGAACGCCTCGTTTCTTTAACTTTTAAATAAATATCTTTTTGAAACCTACAAATTATCTTATAACTCAAAAGGCACAACAACAGCCAGCAATTTGAAGGGCTCACGAGCGTGTCAAATGGTGACATTAGCGCAATTTACTGCTACTAACTGCCGCTGGATGACTTGGTACTGCCCGACTGGATATATAGCGCAGCGGTTTTCAACGGGATAGACTCTTTGAGACCCTCTGAAACGCCGACTACCTCCCTCTGAAGGCCTTCGACTAATTAAATTGTAATATTGGCGCACTTTACTGCCACTAACTACTGCTGGATCACTTGGTACTGCCCGACTGGATACATAGCGCAGCGGTTTCCAACGGGATAGACTCTTTGTGACTCTCTGAAACGCAGACTCCCTCCCTCTGAAGGCCTTCGACGAATCAAATTGTAATATTGGCGCAATTTACTACCACTAACTGCCGCTGGATGACTTGGTACTGCCCGACTGGATACCTACATAGCGCAGCGGTTTCCAACGGGATAGACTCTTTATGACCCTCTGAAACTTCGGCTCTGTCCCCCTGAAGGCCAATATTACAATCAAATTGTAAAATTGGCGCAATTTACTTCTACTAACTGCCGCTGGATGACTTGGTACTGCCCGACTGGATACATAGCGCAGCGGTTTCCAACGGGAGACTCTTTATGAAACTACGGCTCTGTCCCCCTAAAGACCTTCTCTTTGTGATCTCCTGAAACATCGGCTCTGTCCCCCTGAAGGCCTTCGACGAATCAAGTTGTAATATTGGCGCAATTTATAGCGCAGTTGCCAACGGGAAACTTTTTGTGACCCTCTGAAACTTCTACTCTACGATATTGACACAATTTGCGACCACTAACTATGGCTGATTAACTTTCCACCGATTAAATACCTACCTATAGTCTGGCCAAAAATAGTAGAAATTAAATAATTGCAACACTTACTGAAATAGTATGAAAATGTCATTGTGATTTTACATCAATGTACGAAAGTTGCCATTATTTAATTTCTACTCTTTTTTGCTAGCCTGTACCTATATCACAGCCTATATTCTATTTATAAACCCACAGAAATCGGACTATTAGCCCTCTCCTGTCCTTATTCAAAATCTTTTAACAAACCTTTTGCCTTTTTAATCAATTTCAAAAAAGACAAGGATCTCAATTCGACTGTAATTTTTTTGTATGTATGTTTACCTGATAAATGTCTCCGGAATTTGTGAACCGATTTTGGTGATTCTTTTTTTATGTAGCAAATAGGTATAGTAGGTATACCTGCAGGATGATTCTATATTTTTTTTCATGTAAGGTATTTTCTAAATTATATATTTTTCAATTTAGTTAATAAATATGAACATTCAACATGAGTCAAGAACCATACGGGTTCAAAATGATATACAAAGCCACAAAACTAAACAATTGACAAGATAAGCTTCTAAAGCTTGAGAGCCACTAGCACAGCCTATATCAATAAAAGCTATTAGCATCGATCAGCGTAAGTACCACAGTGCCGGTATTACTTCAAATTAAGTTAACCCGCCCGACGCGATTTGCGCCATGGTAATGATATAGTGGTGACGCCCGCGAGCGAACTGACATGGCTGACCAGGAGGGGCTATTCTCGAAGCATTTGACAAATCTAGGTAAAACATATCGAGATATTCAAGATATCTAGAAAGTAAAATCTCGAAGGCAAAAAGTCGAGCGTTCGACAAATGCCTACTTTTGGGATGTTTCGAAAGTAAAGAAGAAAGTAAGTAAGACTCTGTGGAAGAAGTTTGATGGTAGTTTTACTCTGTGCAGTGACAGTCAGGGGTAGTACCACCCTATTACCCGTTTCTGCCGCAAAGTAGCAATGCAAGCATGGCTGTGTTTCGGTTTGAAGAGTATCAGCAAGCCAGTCTATTTACCGGCACATGAGGCTCTTCACAAGTCTTCAAGATTAACAGAGCATCAGGTGGCCCGTTTGCTCGTCTGTGCTCTCTAGAAACATTAAAAAAAATGTCGGAGGTAAAAATCTATAGCGTCTAGTTAAGCGCTAGGCTGTAGACATATTAGGTATGTCAAAAAGCGACGTTGAATACCGAAGAGCTGTGTCGTGCCTCTCGACATTCGCCATGTTTTTCAAAAAGTCTCTCTCGACATTTATTGGAATGTGCAAGAATTGTGCAAGAATTACGGACATGTCGAATAGCTGTAGACATATTACTTAAGTCGAAAAGCTGCGTTGCGAGAACACCAAAGACTGTTTCAATCGATACCCGCCATGTTTTTTTCGACAAATGTCTCTTGCAACATTTAGTCGAAAGTGCGAGAGGATTTTGAAATATATGAAAATATATATGTATTAATTAACCTATGGGTCAATTCCGTGGCTCGCTGCAGTGCTCACGTCATTGTTCTAGAGGGCGCTAGTAGTCCGATTTTTGTGGTGCGAGAATTATCCTCCAGGGATGGAAATGGTAAACATAAGTACCTTACCAGATACATATAAGTATATCTTTATACATCTGCAATATTTTGAGGCGCAGAATATTCTGTTTTGAACTTTCACCAAAGAAATGCACAAAAAATAACGTTACGGAAAAACCTTTACCATTTACAATAAAAACACTTACCTATCTATCTTACAGAAAAGCAATAATATAACTGTAATTTAAGCGAATTCCTCAATATCATCTGTGAAAATATTAAAATTTTACTTATGTTCCGGATAAATACATTTTATTCATAACCAATCTACCGGTATAAGTCTAGCGATGTCCTTCCGGTAAACTCTGTAATTTTCCAATGGTCCGTAACCAGAGAGTAGGATCAGTAGGTAGGACTCCACCGAAACATTTCAAGCCCATTTGATGTGGAGTAAGAGAACCCTCAGGTTCCTAATTAAGCATTCAAGTCAAGATACATTTTGTACAATTTAAAAGTTTCTTAAATTCTATAACAAGTACAAGTGTCGTGAGAAACGTGATTTGCATTTTTTCAGTGGACTTCTAAGGTTTTAGCTGTTCTTCCTGCTTTTTTTCTTGTCACGTTATAAAATAATCTATCCACAAAATAAAATTTTGTCTCGTCTCGCCAAACGGGTAAGCATGTACATATGTAGGGTACATTCGTAGATATATAGTCCTTCTACATACAGCAACATCCTGCGAATATCAGCTATCTCTTTCCCACTAATTGGTTGCCCGGGCCTCTGAATCCAATTAGTATCGTGTATCGTGCGGGAGCGGGGTGCCGTGAATTTATTATGTGGCTCTTGTTTAGTTTGCTGGCCTTTTTAATTGAAACGTAGTGCGTAACTCGCGGTCCGACGGTAATGAGCACTGCTGCTTTGGGAGCTTTTCACTTTACCTTTTACCGGATAAAAATGGCTTCTCTTTCCAGTACTTTTATTTTGCTTTTTTAATTTTCCCCTTTAAGACGAGGCATTACGCACACTAGCGCCGCCAATCGAAAAAAAATTATATCAATTAATTAAGGCATTTAAAATAAGTGTCTGGTATTAAGGTTCCACGAATGAAGAAATTCTCATATTGAAACAAAAAGCGAGACTGTCAAAAGTTTGTTTCTATTTAAAAATCTGTCAGTGTTTCCCGCGCTTTTGTGGCATCCACGTCAGCTTTGTTTCGTTTTGTCTTGCAAATTGTTTTACAGTAATGCTTTTCTAGTAAGAATGTTGTTTCTTGCTCGAAGAACTTCGGCAAGATGTAAATAATGTGTGAGACAGTGAAGTAAAGTCAAATAAGACGCTGAAGCCCGATCCGTACCTACTTGGCTGGATTTTGAAGAGCCATACTGCGTCCGGGACGCCTTCTTCTTTAGTTCATATGGTGGGAGAAGTGTGGAATATTCTCCCAGATAGCATTGAAATGTGTCACATCAGCATTTTAATAAAGACTTGAAAGAGTTGTTTACATCAGACATGGCTGTATGGGCACAGTTCCCTGTGCCTTAAATAAAAACAAAAATAAAAACTGTCAAAAGTTGACATTCTTTCTACCTTAACTTAAATTCCTTAAATTTCTTGCTACCTTAACCGTCAGTTGCACGAAACGTCCTTAAAGTTAAGTCTTCATTAAAATAGTTACATGCTACCTATCCCTGTCTTAACTATAGCTCTAGATAGAGAGGCTCAAGACTGAGTATGTTTTAATGGAAGTTGAAAACTTAAAATTTATTGATAGTAACTATTATAGGACTATGTCATGCTTATTGCCAAAAATCTTGAGTTAAACTTTAGGTATAGGCTTTTTATTTTCTGTTCTACATTTTCTGGCTGGAGATGCCTACACTGGATTTTTGAACCTTTTCTTTACCTGTTGAAAATTTGCCAAAAATTAGAAAAAACAAAGTCTGCTCTCATAAACTTAAATACCTTTAAATGTTCTTAACCCGGGTTAGTTAACCCTGGTTTAAGTCACGGATTGTTTATGGTTTTCATACAAAATATTTCAGAGTTAGCGTTGGTGCTAGATGTTTTTGTGATTTAACCCGGGTTTAACTAACTCTCGGGCTAACTAGCAATTCCTTTTTGAACGTCTTTGTTTTTCAGCGCTTCGGTAGGTAGGTACTGAATAGGCGCCAAACAAGCGACGCGATATGAAGAGTGACATGAATTTGTAGTGATAAATTAAAATGGTTTTTGTTGATTAAATGACGGTTCAATAGTAATAGTTAACGTGTTGCGCTAACAAAACAAACAAGAAAAGAATGCATTAGTCAGATTTACAGAAAACCACGGACCCAGAAAAGTTAAAAACTGTTTCAAACGAATTTTTAGAGGGCGCCATCTGTTGTTGAGTAGCATAACTAAAACCAAGTTCATAACCGTATCATTCAAGATCTTTTTAGTTCAAAAATTAAAAGACTAGATGGTACTTAGCATGACTGGAAATTAAACAAAAGGCTTGTACTCAGAGCCAAAATTTCTAAAAAAATAATGCAGAATGAAATCAGTATTGCCAACTTAGCATTTTTTTGGTAAATTTGGCATTTTTTTAAACTTAGTTAGTATATTTTTTTCAGCGTTTATAATATATTTTAGTATTTTTTAGTATATTTATTGACTTTTCCATCACTACTGTATTCAAATGCAATCGTTTTTCCGACAGAAGAGTTTGATAAACCCAATATTTGCAATATTTTGGCGCAGAAAAATTTGAACTCCAGTTTGAATGTAGGTACCTACCTACCTACATCAGAATCTTAAAGGAACAAGCAAGACAAAGTGGACTAGACAAGGTTCTTTCTTCGCTTTCTAAAAACAAAATAGTGTAGTTGTAATTAGCTTTAATGGGATAATTTAGTGTTTTTTTAAAAAGATTGAAAATGTTTAGTGTTTTTCTGGTGGTTTATGAAGAGAAATTTAGGAGGAAGCCAGTTGAACAGTTGGCAACACTGCTCCGGGAATTTGCCATGTTTGTTTGTTCATGAAAAAGTATTTTTTTAGAGAAAGCATTGTGTTTGAGGAATGTAATTTTTGTATGCGCAATCAAAATTACTAATTAGTTTAATTAAGTTTCACTAAGGTGAACACTGTCTGAACGGGCACAATGTAAGTCTTGTCTTGCTTCCGAAAACATCAACAAATAATTTTGATAAAGAATATTTTATATATTAAGGAGTAATTTTAAATATTTGTCTAGGAGTTTCGTGGATCTAGCCACGCTGGCGTTATACCGCCGTAATGAAATGGAGGCCCGGATTAATACTTTTATAGCAAAATGCGACCATGCTGTCAATCACATCGAAACACTCAAAGCACAAGTAAGTTGAAGAGTTTTTTGTATTTGTAAGATACCTACTGAAATAAACACACAAAAATGAGATTATATATTTTCTGATAAGAAATAATCACTTGAAACACTACAATTCGAAAATGATAAAACTTAATTTTTTTGTGATCTACCCGCAATTGTAAAGAGTCGGAGTGTACCTAGGTCAGTGGGCACTAAACATTTTTTGTGATCTACCCGCAATTGTAAAACAGAGTCAGAGTGTACCTAGGTAAATGGGCACTAAGATACGACGAAAGAGATTTGCATGCGAACTTTGTGTGGTTGTCATAATACAACCTAATCTATCCCAGTCAGTTCTGCATCCACTAGTACACAGGTTCCCAAACTTATTTCGCCCACCGCCCACTTTGAGAATCAAAAATTTTCAAACGCCCCCCAATTATTTTAAACTTACTACTCGTATCTGTTGCACACCTTAAATATAGCTATTGCAATTTTTAATTTTAAACATGCCATATCCTATTTCAGAGCAATAAAAAGCATACTTAATCTTATTTAAGGGTATTTTTATACAAATTAAAACAAAGTTTTGAATTTAAACGATCTGTAAGATTGTTTATTGAATAAACAATCTTACAGATGACTTATGAACCAGCCAATTGATACAGGAATGCACAATTCAGGTTATTTAACAAAAACTTGTTAAAACATGATTGCCCGCGGTCTACTATCTACGAAAATTACCTATCTAGGAGTACTAATAACTATTAAAATGCGAAAGTATGTCTGTTACCTTTTTATTTGTTTGTTTGTGTCTACTTTCATTTCGAAACGAAGCGACCGATTGACATGATTTTTATTTCATATATTCAATAAAACAGGACAGATATATGAACTATGCGGAGAGAAATAGCGAACCGAGTTTGAGCAATCTCTTAACTAATATTAGTTGATGTTCACAAGTTGTAGTTGAGAGTCGAGAGCTCATGCAGTCGGTGTCTAAGAGGCCTCTTAGCTAAATGAAATTACAAATCACCCCTCAAGCCTCTACACAACGCCCCCATTTTTTTTCTGGGTCTCTTACCGCCCCCCTTTAGGCCTGCAGCGCCCACAAGGGGGCGTTATCGCCCACTTTGGGAAAGGCTGCACTAGTACATCCATCCATTCATTTTCAAATCTGTCTTACTATTTTTGGCTATTTTTTTAGTGCCGCACTAATTAAGAGCAGATGTGGGCGGTAGGGGTGGGGGAGGGTCCTCCTTCCCCCTTCGAAACTCATGGTTGTCGAGCTATTAATTTTTCAAAATTCACAAATTTCTTAGTGCTGTAAGACGGATTTGCGCCTTTCAGCTTGCAGGAGCGAAACCGACACGGATGGGTTAGATTGAAGACTAGGGCGGCAAATAGGCGCAACCGCTGCGCCTTGTTGCCGCACTGGACTTCATTCAGTTATTTTTTTTATAACAAGCCAGAAAAAACTGCTCGCACATGCTTTCCTGCAAGCTAGTTTACATGTTTAAACGAAACCGACATGGACGAAAGCAAAAAGGCGACATTGCAGAACCTAAAAGGCGCAAATCTGACTTACAGCAGTAAGAAATTTGTGAATTTTCAAAAATGTTTCCGCATGATGGGAGTGGTACCAAGGGGGCCCTCCCTCTACCCTGATCCCCCCACCCGTGCCCTTAATTCGTGGCGCACTATATAAAAAAAATTACCCTATTTTTCCCAAAATGCCCCCTTAACGACACTCCAACTGAAATAAATAACCTACAAGGATGTTTTGGTACTTACCTAACACGCAAACCTTACAGCAGCCTAAAATTCTTCAAGATGAGTTGGTGCATTCTCAATTTATCATCTGACTCTACTACCCCCTTTCTTTCTACCCCTTAGTTCTGGATCAGCATCGGATTAGGACTTTATTATTTTACATGCTTTTATTGTTTTTATAAAGTCAGAGTGTAATTAACTTATGCTATACTGCAAATACCAACTACATAACTATGAGTTTTTTCATCACTTAGTTCGTGTTTGCAGTATATCACCAATATATAAAGTCACAAAAGATATAGTACCTAGTATTTGTACCATGAACTGTAATTATTTTACCTCACTATCTCCTCCTCCTCCTCGCGTCGTAATCCTCAATGCTAAGGGTCGTGACCACCTTTAGGTATCACCTTCTGGCGGATGATCTTCCTCCATTTATGTCTGTCCCTGGCGGTGTGGATGGCATCGTGAATTGTAGAGTCAATGGTGGTGCGGGTTTGGTCGGGCCAGCATCGGACTACGTCCTCGAGGTCTCGGCCCTTCCATTTTTCCGGTCACAATAAGTTTTTCGAGGTTGTCACTGTCTTTCCTGGCAATGTGACCGAAATATTCGATAATTCTACGAAGGCACTCGGTTACCTCACTATAGATACTGTTTATAAAGTAAAAGTAAAGTAAAATGCACTTTATTGCACAAATAGAAAAAAACAAACAAAAAATAGAATTAGTACAATTTAGGCGGCCTTATCGCTAAGAACGATCTTTATTATGTCCTTCCAGGCCCAAGGGTTTGTGCAACAGTTGAACTGTGAACAATCTGAACTTAAGGATCGCTTCCTGACCTGTATGAAGCAGCTAGATGAATACATCTATCTCATTACAGACTTCAACCTCTCTGTTGGAAAACTTGGTGAGTAGAATAACAGATATTTGTTATGATAGAATTAAATTGCACTGTTTTAAATCTTATGTTTTGTTGTTTCATTTTGAGTAGTTTATTTTAAAATCTACAGCACAGTTTATTGTATTGTATGTGACATAGACACATTTCCTAGTGTTTTTAGGAAAAAATCAAAATATCTAAAAAGTATTTTTTTTATTGTACAACATAATTTTTAATGTTGCCACTGTTCAAAAGGTGCTATATTATCTCTTAACATTACATTTCACAGAAGAAACAGAGAGCATGGAGAATACACCTACACCTGTACAAGATGTTTCCACCTCTTTATTACCAGTCTTAATATCACCCTTCAACGTCATTGATACATTGAGTGAACCAGCCCCTTCAACATCAACGGCTTGTGCAAACAACTGTTCATTGGAAAACATTAAGTACAAAAAATTGTCAAAGGAAGAACAAGTTTTGATTCTGTTCTCGAGTGCCTCATGCTCTTCAGAAAGTGTTCCAATGGCTAAAAAAACCACAATTGAAGTCGAGACACAGTGTGATTTGACAAATGAGATCCAAGATATTAAGCATTCAGGTAAGTTCAAAATTCTTTAGTAAAAAGCATTTATTTTGCTCACTCATCGGTTTATTGGGTTGAATAATTATTTTATTAATATGTTCCATAATCCATGAAAATCATTGTTCCCAAAATATGTGGTTCATCAAATCTGTTACTGTAACATTACATTATTAAGAAATAATACGTATCTGTTCAATTATCTTCTATGGGATCCACTATTTTTACTTACTAATATCTTTTGTAATACTGAATACCTGCTATACTAGGTACTTTATTAGTCCTTTATTGTGATTGAAAATATCAAAAATACTATAATAAAGAAACCCCTCACTCACCAATGATACTCAAGATTCCAACTGTAGAAATTATTTTGAGCTCAAACTTAAACTAAAACCTTAATCTGTATATTACCGTTTGAGAGATCCCATCTGAGACCAGAAATACTCCTGGAAAACCCTAATCCAATTATTAACATAAAAATACTGCATTCAATTCGAATCATACGTTATTAAGATATGATGCCACAGATATAATATTATGGTTCAAACTTATAATACCTTTCGGTTGGGGGTTAAAAATAATATACAGTAATGTAAACTAGTTTACTGCTATTAAGTGCTATTGTCCTACAACATGCTTGCATTTCACACCAGATTCCACCTCATCAGGCCTGGACTCTTGCAGACTACCAGCACAAACCATGCTACAGACTGACCATGTATACCCAGCCATTATTATGAATATTGACGGAGTTTCCTTCTGGATGATTACAGATGATATCACTGACCTTTACAGGTAGCACATCCTTTTAATTACCTGAATAATTTATAGACCCATACTGGAGAGATGTCTCCAGTACCAACATAAACCATTAATATCTCTGATGTATATGTGAGATATCGAAAAACTAATTTTAGATCCTTCTTTAGGATGTCCATGTAAGTTGATAAATGCAATAAAAAATTGATTGACTGTAAATTATTCAGGTCGCTGTCCCTTTTTAGCAAAACAGTCCTTTATATGCAGCCAGGACTGCTTGTATGGCGCTAGTGAACACTGACGTCATAATAGTTATTGCCGTTTCTTTCTACCGTTGTGATTTTTGATTGCCTGTAGCTATTTTATTTTTCAAGGAATTTAAATTCTATTTTCACATTTGAACATCAATTTATGACTATTTCTTAATTTTCAACTTTGAAACAGCCCGTCTCATTTCACATTTCTCAGGTTGCTTGCCACACCTACATACTTATATTTTTTTATTCAAAAAACCTTTGTTTAGTTTTTTGACTGTTATTTGCAGCATGGTGACTGAAATGACTAACTATTATAAAAAGAACCATGTCGATATGACCTCGGAAGACGTGATGAAATTGTCGTACTGCGCGATTTATGATCCTGAAACCGACTGCTATTACAGGGGGCTCTTCATCGGACTTAGTGAGGTAACTAATACCGTCACGGACGGGAGGCGTATATAGAAAAGCTACTCGACTGGGTCGATTTTCACCGTGCTGGTCGCTTACTAAATCGCCCCACAAAGTCGCATAGCTATCCTATTTACACAGTTGACTGAAATCGCATGCGACTAGGTCATTTTCTTCGAAAATGTTGAGCAGAAAAGTGTAAGTAGCGGAACATACAACACAACACGCACACACTGTTGCTTTCTTCGTCCGTGCAGTCACTGAGGGGCCAGCTGAAAATCAGCGCTGTGGCTTGCCTCAGCATTATGCTGAGCTGGTGTACCCTTTTTGGCACTGTACCACACCAGATGTTCTGTGCTGCATGTAATTAAACTTTGTATACTTCTGTAATCTGTATTCTGGTGTTTACAGCGCTAAATAAACGATTTCAATTTCAATTTTTCAATTTAACAAGATTGCGCAAAACACACCTTTCAATGGTGAACGATAGCCTGCGACTGAGTAGTTTCACGGTCGATTTTAGCAGGTGATCCACCCAGTATCCCCACCTGTCAGCTGCTGTCCAGTGGATTTGCTATTTACATGGTACCGATCACGCACAAAAAATGCCATTTTTGACTTTGCACTTTTTCCTGTTGAGATATTAAAAATTCGGATTTACCACTTTTGCATTAGTCTATGTGATATAGTAGCAATATCAGTTGAAATATTATGTATATATCTTTACCAGTGACTAAATAATCGCTTATTAACACTTAGCTGTACCACCCTTTGTTGTGCGTAGCGTATATACTGAAGCAACTAGCGCTACTCTGAAAAACAATCACACTATATTTTGGATCGTACGGACTTAGTAAGTACTGGCTATTCTATAAACACTGCCGATACACATCAACACCGAAACGAAGATATTCGACGACAGACTTTACATAGGAAAGTGGCTGCTAGCCAGGCGGAGCCTGAAGGGGTCCTACCACCAGCAAGTTACTCGGACTAGTCGCCACGTACTACACGCTTGCTTTATCTTATCTTAAGATAGAGGGTCGGGACCCACCGGCACTTCGACCCTTGAGGATCTTTTGTGCCCATTTTACACACTGGTCATCTCAGTATGCAGATTTCCTCACGATGTTTTCTTTCACCGTTAGAGCAGTCGGTAAATGTACGCTTGCCTTGTGGCGGTAGGGACATTCTAATCCGTCCCATAACCGAAAAAAAATAATTAAAATCTAATCTTAATATTTTCCAAACAGGACGATGATAAAAAGATGATGAAAGATGATGATATGATGGTTTTCTTAGTGGATACGGGCGAGATTCGATCCATTGATTTGCTGAAATACATTCAACCACTTGTTCCGCAATTCTACATTGTACCTCCTTTCGCACGCTGCTGCCACCTCGCGGGGGTGAGTTATTTAAATCTTTTTTTATGTTAAGGAAAATAAGACAAGGTAAGTTTTTTAAAGACCAATTGTTACATATGAAAAGAAATAAATGGTATGAGTAAGTTGGCAGAGTTGTTTAGGCCGCCCGTAGGTCTCTGTAATAGCTTAACGACTGCTGTCGGACGTATCACCGTTAACCAAAGACACTTCATATCCTCTCTATAATGTTATCGCTATGCTGCTAACCATGTATAGTGATATTTTCGACGGTAAAACTGTAGCAATAAATAAATAAACCTTGAGGACTTAGGTGTCTCTGTACTGATAACCAGAACACAATTACCAAACACCTATTGCTGGTCCAGGGATTCCATTGTGACAATGAGTGGGGGACACAGTTTAAGAGGAAAAAAAGGAGTACTCACGACTATTTTTCGGTGTGGACCGGTATCGTTTGGCGCTGAGATGGATCCTTTTCCTCTGGTATCGTAATCCCAGCTAGTAATCCTCGGTAGCAAGGATTCACACAGTCCTTTTGCGATTCAATTTTTTTATCACAATTTCGGTGCATCTCTCAACGCGGTCCCGGCCGACTAGAGCTATGGCTGCGCGCTCGTCGTAGTACAGAAAGAGATGGTGGGAGTTGGGAGTTGATATTATCGGGATGTGGGTAGGAAATGACTACTCATTGTCACACCATCTGACATCAAAGATACTCGTAAGATTTTGAAAACCACTGGTCCAATTTTTTTATCAAATATAGCTACGAACTCGACAATATTTTCTGATAAGTAAAAAAACCGCGTCCAAATGATGTTGATTCATGATGCCATAGACACAGGCGTCAACTTATAACATCCTCAGGGATTTAAAAAAATATTAATTAACTGACAACAGCGTGCCCCTGGCTTTTAGTGTCAAAGAAAAGTTGGACAAATGGACTTAGTTTAGACAACCCACATTCCATACTGATCCCGTTAGTTCTATAGAACTGTGACGGCATAGAACTAATATACTATAAAAACTTTTTGGTGCCAGTTTTTTTAGTTTTACCAGTATTCCAGGAGATACATTACCTTTGTGGCTTGTATCTGTACACAGACAGTATCTACATCCATATAAAGAAAACTTAAAAATTCAACTTTCAGGTGGACCTGTTGAACTTTCACAACAAAGATCTGATAGAGAAACAGGACAAATTCATGAAACAGTTCATGTACTACAATTGCTCCATTGAAATAGACGATAAGTTAGTACTAACCTTCTTACACTGTTTATGTTCATCTCATCTCATGCCCTTGTTTTATATCTGTGTTTATTCTTTCTATTCTCTCTCTAAAGTAGTATTTTTTATTAGACGGACTAAACTGACGTTTCCTGTGTTACCAGTTTTTGATGAAATAAAAATAGTGTTGTGACCAAAGATCGCGTTCAATCACTGACCAATAGTTCACCAATCAAAGTATATTTTATTTTCTTCTGTAATGTTAATTTTTGTAAATTAAAATGTTAAATCGCTGAGCCTTGCTTTATATGGGAGCGAAATCCATCTTCTTTCAATATTTAATTTAACGTTATCTTTTTGGCTCACTGTTTGGTGAACTAAGGGAACTGTTTCACAAGTGAACTGAACACATTACTATTATATTAAACATGGCAATATTATTTTACAAAGTGACGTTAGCACCTGTCAGTTGAGTCCGTCTAATAAAAAAAATCTACTTTAGGAGTGCGTACCAAAACCCGTTGAAATTATTCACGTTTTCTTGACAGGTTTCTTTATGTCAATCTGAGGTCGGACCATAGATTTCTACCCTGACTAGATAGATGACTGTCATTAAAAGTAAAAAGGAGATTAAATCTTATTCCTATATAAGTTGTTTTTGCTTTGACATAACCCAAAGAGGAAAAAACGGGCCAGATAGTGAGTAGTCCAGTTAGGATAAATGTCCTTGGGTCGGACTAAATCAATTGCGTTTGGTTATTGCATTTATTCCAAAAAACATTTTACAAATCCTTCATTCCCGACTTCTAAAAACGACTTGTATTAAATAACTTAGCATAAAATTATATTTAAAACTATTCCTCTATCATTTATGAATAGGTCTTTGTTTATTTTATAATAACTGGACCCTTATCGCCGTCCTTTAAAGATCTTATTCATTATTTTGCAGCACTTCAGAATTCCTGGAAGTATATGTGATACTGCCGAATAAGGAAACCCTCAACGAACTTTTGGTGAAGGAAGGATTGGCTTTTGAAAGTATGTTACCTATATGGATGTTAATTTTCATATACGATACGTTATAGGGACTTCTTAGGTTTCTACATGAATGGGCCAGTGTTATTTTTACAGCTTTTTTACCCATCAAAACCCACGTTAGACCTCAATCTCACCTGGTGGTAAGTGACGATGAGAACAGAGCGTCGGTGGTGTAGTGACAAGGAAGCCGAACTCCCGTGCGGGAGGTCTATTTTCGAAACCATGCCACGTCGTGTACAGTGGACGTCAAAAAGTTGTTACCTCCTGCAACACAGTCGCAAATTTCTCTGAAACTACTGAATTGATTGAAATATGCTTTCGCCTACTTAAACAATCAAGGTAGTTCTAATAGCTAGTAATAGCACATTTAATTCAATTCAGTTAGTTTCAGAGAAATTTGCGATTGTGTAAGTTACAGGTGGTAACCACTTTCTGACCGCGACTGTACCAATGAGTTTTTCGAAGACTTACGTATACCTATAAACTGACTGCTCTAAAGGTGAAGGAGAACATCGTGAGGAAACTTGCACACTGAGATGACCAGTGTGTGAAATGGGTAACGGACAAAAGATCCCAATGGATCGAAGTGCCGCTGGATTTAATCCATCCGTAAATGGAAAAAATATTGAAATGTCAGGCTCTTCTAAATTTCGAAGCGAAGTTATATCGTGGCAGACTTCGAGAACTGGTTATACCCAAGCGAACCCTGAAGAGTTCCTACTACCAGAAAGGTTAAACACGTGGCGGTGGAGAAATTCTAATTCTTTTTTTTTTATTAGAAAAGAGCAAACGGGCCACCTGATGGTAGGTGATCACCGTCGCCCATAGACATATCACCTCACTGTATTATTATTAGAGGGTTTTTGATGCGCTGCTAACCTTGAGGACTAAGACGGATTGCCTCATGTGCCGGTAATTCGTCCGTATATAGAAAAAAAATTGAAACGTTGATCAAGTCTGTAATATTGACATTTAACCATTTATTTAAAATATTTGTATGTCAAACGACGGAGCATAGTGATACCAACTCATTAAACTGTATACTTACTTATTATTACCTATGTTCACGAATAAATGATTGATTGAGTCTTAACAGCCACGCCAGCCGAGGGCGCAGCCGCAGCAGCCATCGCGGACCCGTCGCACGGACCGCCGGAGTTGCCGGAGTTATCTGACAGCGCGCTAGACATCGGGGACTGTCCGGAGTATGAAGACCCCGTCGAGGCTGTCACGGTAATTACTTTCTAGTACCATTTTTAGTAATCTTTATAAGACACCCGGTCTCATGGGGGAGAGATCGGGTTATGTGGGATTTTTTCCCACTAAAACCCCCTCGATGGCCGACCTGATGCATGTCGGAGGACTCCGGGATCTCCAGTGGAACGCATCGTTGCCCCTAGCACTTCGCCATGTGCCCCGTCACAGCAGTATGCGGCCACGCACGCTGCTGCCTTTCCCAGGGTCGCCAGCCAATGAATGGCCAAAGCCTCCACTTTGCCCGCCCACGGCCCTGACAACCTCTTAGTCGCCTTTTACGTCAGACAGGGGCTACCGTAGCTCTATTCTATTTAATAGTACCTAGTGTTGCAAAACTATCGATAGTATCGTCTCGTCACGATAGTATATAATCCAAATAAGGCAGCTATACAGCTATAGTAGTATCGATACTATTGCAGGTTTTGACTTACAAAATTGTTCACTAACAATCTGGAGAAGAAATTGGATCAGATCATTAATTGAAAGAGCCATTTGCAGAAATATCAGTCTGACAAGTTGACAACACTAGCGTATATTATTGAAGAGATTGGGTGGATCTCATACAAGCATGGACCCAATATTTTTTTTGTCTTCGCCAACCAAACAGTGCATGTGATAGATCTCAACTAGAACTACATCATTTATTAAGGAACTAAGTCGTGTGGAACTGGAGTTTTGTTTAGTTGCTGGCCAATCAAAATCTTATCCCACATGACTTCTTCAATAATGAAAGATGTAGTTCTAGATAAGATCTACCAGATACACTATGTTTAGTTGCAGGCGAAGCCTTGGACTCCAAATGCGCCCAATGTCTTTTAATAATGGAATAATTCCAGGGTTACAAGTGCCGTGATGATGCAGACATCTGCAAACACTACAAGGGTAATCCAGAGAAAACCTGTTTTAAAGGCTCGCGATGCAATAAGAAGCATATTATGAAACATCCAGGTACTTAATAATATGTAACTCTACATCATCATCATCAGCCTATTAATGTCCCCACAGTTGGGGCACAGGCTCCCCTTGTACAAGGTGGTACGGGCCATTATCCACCGAGCGGGCCCAGTGCTGATTGGTGGATTTCAAACGCCTTCGAAAGCTTTTAATTTCCTCGGACATGCAGGTTTCCTCACGATGTTTGCCTTCACCGTTAGAGTAGTCGGTAAATGTATGTAAGTCTTCGAAAAAATCGGAAAACTAATTGGTACATGACATCGTCCTAGCCACTAAGCCACAAACGCTCTCATGTAACTCTACGTAATAAAATTAAAACAGATTCTATCAAGTCAATCTGTGTGTGGTAAAAACTACAATAAAAAAATTACACAAATAATAAATGTCTTCTGTCAATGTCTAATAAAAAGTATTCTTTAGTGTTGCTTACTGTCGATTTAATTTTCATTTACAAAAATGGGGTACTTTATAACCCAATTCATAGACTCTACCCTACCCCTGACTTACGTATTTATATGACTACAGGGGCGTAGCATAGCTTTCACGTGGGGGGCGTCCAAGGGTCCAAAAATATAGAAAGATTCAAAGAAACTAGTTTTTGCCCATGGCTTCACCAGACAAAGACAGAATTCTAAACGCCAATCTCAGTCAATTAGAAATTACATAAACATTAAAGTACACGCAAGTTAAGCTGCGGGCAAACGATAGCTCTAAGTACCTTTAAATAAATTATGTATAAGTAATGTCGGTAAAGCATTTATTATCTGGGGCATATACTCACTGATGATCTCAGGGACGACAGTGACATCGAAAGAGAGAGAAGGGCCCTGTCTGCCAGATGCAACATGCTCGCGCGCAAATTTGGCAAGTGTAGCGACGAGGTCAAAATAACTTTATTTAAAGCGTTTTGCCAGTGTCTCTATACTTGCCAACTTTGGTTTAAATGCCTATGGAAATCGCATAGCACCATAAGGGTGCAATACAATGATGCGTTTCGCACCCTTATGCGGTTACCGCGATTCTGCAGTGCATCGGACATGTTCGTTGACGCACGGGTGCCCGATTTCTTTGCGGTTGTCAGGACTCGCATCGCTTCTTTTTGGAAGCGGTTGCGACAATCTGACAACAGCATACTGAAGGCTGTGTGTGACGACCTACACAGTCCCATATTCAAACATTGGTTGGTTGTCTGTCCACCGGGACGAGAACCGTAAATAAATAAATTGTAGCCAAATATTTTTATTTTTCTTGGTCTCGGTTCTTTGATTGGTTCTTTTGTAATATGGGTTTTTTATGCCTCAATTAAAGATTTATTATTATTATTATGTTATCCTGTTAGGTTTTCTCCCATTTCTGGGGTCAGTTTAGAGCGAAGCTCACGGGTCCAGGACCAAGTGAGCTTCACTTCCTAAAGTTGTTTCACCTGACGGTTCATCCTGTAAAAATTTTCGTACGATATTATTATTATTACAAAAGCGAGAAAGTAGTAGACACGGATACAAAAGGTGAATATTATGCGAATGTTTTTTTTGCGTATGCTAAGGGGGAGGTCTGGACCCCATAAACCCCTCCCTCCTCCCTTATATACGCCCGTGTATGACTATGTATTTATATGGCGTTCGTATTTCCAGATGGTTGGACCCTGGACAAGGTGGAGGTGGTCGCCAAGTGCCACACGTACCCGCTGCCCGCGCCCGGCACGTGGCACAAAGTTCTGGTCACGTGCGTTACGCACTTCGACCGCCTGTACGTGCAGTTTGTCAAAGAAAAGGAGCCAGGTGAGGGAATAGAACGGTACTAAAGGAGACGATCAATTGCGATTGACAATTGGAGAGGATGGCGCAATACAAAAAAGCGAGAAGGTTGCAAGCGCCTCTCGCTTCTTTATATTGCGCCGTCTCTTTTTAATTGTCAATGATAGGTTTTCCGATTGGTTAAAGTTAAAGGGGTCATTTTTTTAATGTCAAAAAGGCTGGTAGCCAGAGCCGTAAAACTTGCCAACGTTTAGTTTAGCAGTTTCTTTTACGAAGCTCCACGAGAGCCTTTAGTTAGATGTATGAACGAGATCGCGCGCGCCTATAGATGTAAAATTAGATTACATCTTTTGGTACAGAGCGCGTCAATCTTTATGGCCGATCTGAATATAGACCCGAGTCGCGTTCCAGCACATTTTTCTAGATGTCAGAGGGGTGTAGAAGAGCGAGAGAGGAGTGCATGTCCTCCACACACCGTGTGGAAGCCCATACTCATCCCTCGCTCTTCTACACCCCGCTGACATCTAGAAAAATGTGCTAGAATGCGACTCGTGCCTATATTCAGATTAGCCAAAAGATTGACAGGTACTCTACTTGCACAAGACAAGGTTAATGAAATAAATAAATACTAAATAATAACCTAAGGTATATATAATATACCAACTTAAGTAATAAGAGATTTAATTATTGTACGCCTATAAGGCAAGTTATAGTGGAACAAATCATTACCATAACATATATATTATGTACACCTATAACTAAACAATAAATGTTTTCTGATTCTATGTCTCAAAGTCCACCGTGCTGGCTCAGTGCTGATAGGTAGGTGGATTTCGAACGATGAATATTTCAGAATTGCTTATCAAATTGCTCATCAAATTGATCTTTACAATACACGTCCATTTACACAAATTGATCTTTACAATACACGTCCATTTACACAAATTGATCTTTACAATACACGTCCATTTACACAAATTGATCTTTACAATACACGTCCATTTACACAAATTGATCTTTACAATACACGTCCATTTACACAAATTGATCTTTACAATACACGTCCATTTACACAAATTGATCTTTACAATACACGTCCATTTACACAAATTGATCTTTACAATACACGTCCATTTACACAAATTGATCTTTACAATACACGTCCATTTACACAAATTGATCTTTACAATACACGTCCATTTACACAAATTGATCTTTACAATACACGTCCATTTACACAAATTGATCTTTACAATACACGTCCATTTACACAAATTGATCTTTACAATACACGTCCATTTACACAAATTGATCTTTACAATACACGTCCATTTACACATATTGATCTTTACAATACACGTCCATTTACACAAATTGATCTTTACAATACACGTCCATTTACACAAATTGATCTTTACAATACACGTCCATTTACACAAATTGATCTTTACAATACACGTCCATTTACACAAATTGATCTTTACAATACACGTCCATTTACACAAATTGATCTTTACAATACACGTCCATTTACACAAATTGATCTTTACAATACACGTCCATTTACACAAATTGATCTTTACAATACACGTCCATTTACACAAATTGATCTTTACAATACACGTCCATTTACACAAATTGATCTTTACAATACACGTCCATTTACACAAATTGATCTTTACAATACACGTCCATTTACACAAATTGATCTTTACAATACACGTCCATTTACACAAATTGATCTTTACAATACACGTCCATTTACACAAATTGATCTTTACAATACACGTCCATTTACACAAATTTCACACAAACAGAAGAAATAACACATAGAATGTTTTACATATACATTTTGTGGCAATCTTCTTCTTGTCGTGTGGTAACTTATTGTCAGTGTTCAGGCCGCCCGTAGGCAAGTGACATGGATGGGAGATCAGGTGCTGCGTTATACATAGTTCTCGACCTGTCCCTAACACATTCAATACACAAATAGGTAATCTAAAACTATACTCAAGGTACATGTATTATAGGTAAACCGCGTAACTGACGTATCGCCTGTGCTGCAAGAGGGGCGCGGGGCGGGGCGACAGCACGGCGCACGCTCGCCCTCTGTCGTCCCGCCCCGCGCCCCTCTTGCAGCGCGTGCGATACTCCAGTAAAGGCGCGGTTACACATAGTCGTTGACCGCTTCGGCGACCGCCCTGCGGCGGACGACCTACGGCCACCGACCTTCGTTGTTCACACTTGTTCGTAGCCGCAGTCGTCTAACGTCATTCGCTCTATGACAGCCTAATGACACTGACGTTCGCCGAATGCTGTGACCGCCCAGACGGTCGGTCGACGACTTAAGTGTAACCGCGCCTTTACGCGGTTTACCTATAGATCACAATCAAATACTGTACATACAAATATAATAATAATATTCTTAATTCTTACCTATTAATAACTCTCCTAAAGTCTAGGTTGCCTGGAAGAGTTCGCTCTGAACGATAAGGCCGCCTTTGTACACTTATGAAACATATATAAATTTCTTGTGTGCATTAAAGTATTAATATATCTATCTATATACAATACTTTTTATGTTATTTTTCTTTGGCAGCGGAGCTCCCAGACTTCGGAGTGATGTTGCCGCCGGCGTCCCTGGACGCGCTCGTGTCCGACATGAACTCGCCCGCGACTCGTATTAGCTACAAACCCCTTGCGGTAATCTCAAATAATAAAAAATAAAGTCCATTCCCTCAAATAATCTCGGTATAGAGCGCATCCATATTTATGACCGATCTTAATATAAGCACGAGTTGCGTTTCAGCACATTTTTCTAGGTGTCCGCGGGGTGTAGAAGAGCGAGGGAGCGGGGCGTGTCTTCCCCACAACGCGCGGCCGCCAAACTCATCCTTCGCTCTTCTACGTCCCGCTGACACCTAAATACAAGTACTGAAACGCGACTCGTGCCTATATTCAGATCGACCATAAAGATTCACGTGCACTCTACTCCCAAACGAAATGCGGGACTGCAGGTGTTTAAATATCATAAAATAGGAAAGTGTACGCGGCAGTCGACATCCTTTGTTGTCGTTGTTGTTTTCCTCTGTTATTGTTTGATTAGTAGCGGGTGCATTTTCATAGAGCGAGACGATTTGAACCAGTGGACTTTAACTATAGGTACTTTAATAGTTAGTTTTTTAGCCCAAACCGTGGTAAGAAGTGTTTCAGAATCCCGAACTTTTAGAAGTTCGATATTGACTTCAAATTTTGCACACGCATTTAGTTCCGGTAACAATACAATATTTTGGTGTCAGTTACCTGATGATGAAGCCAGGAGTGTCAGTACCCATAGGAACTCCTTAACCCAAGGACGTCACTAAGGGTGTGGGGGGGGGGAGCTAGAAATAGAGATATTATTGTCCTCATAGAGACTCATTATTGTCCGACTTATAATTCCCGCGCGTTGCGATCTGAAACGCACACTTACACGTGTGCATGTCGAATCTGAACACGATTACATGTATTCCGCGTATACTGTAGAGCGATCCTTCACTTCAGCAGCCTGAGACGAATTAAAACCTGACTAAGAAGTACCAAGGTGGAAAGTCACCTCAATGGTCTTGCAATGAACACGGAGAACCTAGAAGATTTTAACAATAAAGTAGTAGAGAAACTGAACTGAACCGGGGCTGGAACCGGACCTGTAATTTACATTACAGTCCAGTAATGAACTATTGGAAGAGATCGCCTAAAAAGGTTGCCTGGATAAAGCCGCCTTTGTACATATCGTGCTATTCCTGTAGTTTTTACTTTTCCTGTATTTTTGTATAATACAGTGTTTCTTTCTATCCTTCGTCCTGGCACAGCTGAAAACCAGCGCTGCGGTTCTGCCGTACCGGTCGGACCGCAGCACATGCTGAGCATGTGTCCTTTTAATATAGCATATATTTTTTTCCTATTTTTTTTAAGTTTAATAATGTGGCGAGGCACAACGCGCGCCTCTACGATACAGTACCTACTCACATCGGTGTAGAACGCGCTATTGAAATTTTCCTGGGACTTCATATATATACGAGTTCCAAACATCCACAGTTGGACCAGCACATCTGATCACCAGACACAACACCCCGCCTGGTGGAAGATCTTCCCTTTTCCCTTTCATACAACTGACGTTACATCATCCATGTCCTCTCATAGTGCGTTCCTACCTGTTTTTCTTTCTATCTATCTATCTAATGATACATTCTGTATATTTCCCTCGTTGACCGCGCAGATGGCTCCCGCGCCGGGCGAGTTCGTGGCGGCTCTGTATCCACCCGACGACCAGTGGTACCGCGCGCGGGTCGTGTCCACAACACGCGCCGACCAAAACGTCGAGGTAAGTCACGTTTTAGAAAGAAAGAAAGAAGAAAAAAAACATATCTAGTTCACTCCATAATACTATTGGCAATAGGCACCTGGCTCGGCTAATGCTTGAGTGAATACACTTGCTTGTAAACACAGCGTTTTGTCCCAGGGTCGTAGCCAGAAACCGAATTGGTCGAGGATACCTAATACATGTACCTTATCGGCCTCTGATCCCAATGTCAAACAAAATTATTAAAAATTAATTTTCAGTTTTGTTTTATTTATTTTATTTTATTACAGATTATTGTACAGCAAAACAATTATACAAGTACTTGTCTTAAAAAGTTATAACGCCAATTACACAATAACTCAAAATTAATTTTAATTAAATAGCACTAAATATGTAGAAGAAATAGAATTACAATATGTGGTTATTTGTGTATGTGAAGGTGTGTAAGATGGTGTGAAGGTGTGTAAGGTGGTGTGTTTGTGTGTGCTGTGTGTATTTCAACCCTTGCCTAAACGCTCGGAAAGAGCCCTTCGAGCTCTCTGAATATATTGCCCTTGAGTCATAAAAAATACGTCGGAGTCTGGGATTAGGTTTTCGTGAGTGTCCACGCAGCTTTAATTAAAAAAAATAGTCATTTTTTTATTTCAGTTGCATTTTTTAAGGTACCTACTACCTTAAAGTACATTCGCCTATTACTACTACTACTACTACAGTGTTACAGTACAGTTGTTTGTTGTTTTATATTTGTGCTATAAAGTGTATTTGACTTTACTTTACTTTTACATTTTTACGTCATTTTTTTACGTAGAGTAAAAAAACTGACGTAACCGTACCACCGCTTCGTAAGGTGCTATAGCGGAAAGGAAAGAAGCGGAAGGAATTTTATTTTAATCATAATTGTTAATTAATTTCTGTACTTTTTGTCCAAAAATCCCCTGCAGGCACTCGACGGCGACGCAAATGGGATTTCTGGACAAAAAGTCTCAAAGAGAGCTAAGTAGAGCTACGGGAAAAAAAACTGTTCCGTGAGGGCAAGTGGGGTACAACCCTCGTGACGACCTATTTAATCCTTCCCGCTATTGGAACCCTAGACTTCTAAGGGCCAGAAGTGTTCTGGTAGTCTAGAATTTCGAGATTAGATTAGAGAGTTTGATAGGCCAAAATAGTAAAAAAAACGTTACAAAAATTATACTAACGAATGGCGATGCTATGAACGAAACGTCAACAAATGTCAAACAATAAACACGACCAATGACGGCGGACATTAGTGTATCCCCGGGTGTACGGCGAACATTTCGCGCGCATGACAATAGTGTACACACAGAAGTACGCAATACACTCGACGGGTTAAATTGTGTTTTTTTTTTCAGGTAATGTACGTAGACTACGGCAACGTGTTGTACGTAAAAGAGGACTATATCCGCGTGCTGGAGCCTCGCTACATGGTGCTGCCGATGCAGGCAGTTCGCTGCACCATCGCCGGCGTGGTTGCGATCACCCACGACTCGCGCCAGTGGGCCGAGGCGAACAAACACCTCACGGGCATGATACAGAATCGCACCCTCGATGCGCACATCATGTGAGTGCACCTTTTTTTTATTAACGGATGGGAAATCTTCATAAGATACCCAGCTTCCTTGGGGAATCGGGTGATGCGGGATTAGTAGGAACAGTGGAAGCGCAGCTACTTTTTTCGATGACAATTTAAACTCAATCTTAGTTTCTAAAATACGGGCTAGCCTGAGATTCCGCAATAGGACAAAGCGCTGCGTAGATGGAGCCACGAGCACGCTCCGTAAACAGAAAAGCAAAACGAAACGTCATTTTTGAAGATATATAAATTGAAATCGTTTATTTAGCGCTGTAAACACCAGAATACACAATACAGAAGTATACAAAGTTTAATACATGCAGCACAGAACATCTGGTGTGGTACAGTGCCAAAAAGGGTACACCAGCTCAGCATAATGCTGAGGCAAGCCACAGCGCTGATTTTCAGCTGGCCCCTCAGTGACTGCACGGACGAACAAAGCAACAGTGTGTGCGTGTTGTGATGTTTTTTTTTTTATTTAATAAGGAGAGCAGACGGGCCACGTGATGGTAAGTGGTCACCGTCGCCCATAGACATCTCACCTCACTGTATTAATATTAGAGGGTTTTTGATGCGCTGCTAACCTTGAGGACTAAGACGGAATGCCTCTTGTGCCGGAAATTACGCTGGCTCTCTTACCCTTCAAACCGAAACACAGAAATGCAAGCATTAATGTGTTGTATGAATGTGTTTGTTTGTTTGATATCGCAAATATGTCGTTATTTGGGTTAATTTAATTTCTCGAAGCTATAGTAAAATTGTGATGATATCATGGCATCATTTTGCCATTTCAAAATAGCAGACTTAATAAATATAAGGACAGCGTGGCGCGAGTCTGAAGGGTAAAAAAAAAGATTTGGTGGAAAGGAACGTATCTACATGTTGATTGGCTACATAACCTACGTACAATTGTACTAGTGGCGCGTCTAGTGGTAAAACATTGCAGGATTATCTCCTATTCGTGCCACTTGCCACCACTCGTGTTACTCTGTAAATAAATAAAGGTTTATTGCTCTTTTTATTTATCACTTACCACCAGGTGAGATTGAGGTCAAACGCGGGTTATTAAGTAACGATGAGGCCGAAGATGGAGTATAATCGTAAATAAATGTAGACTCCTTTTTTTGTGAATCCAGTGCGAGGGATTACGACGAGCTCACCATCGAGCTGTTCGACAAGGAAGGGTACAGCGTGGCGGAGGAGATGGCGGTGCAGAAGCTGGTCGATCTCAAGTCCTTCGAAGTCATCGACGACACTAAAGTCACGCAGACGCAAGTCGTGCCGTAAGCTGACTTTAGTCCGCGCGCAAGTCTCGTGGCTGGTTTACATTGGTAGTGTTTAGCGAAGTTCGTGAGGACAGTAACTTTTTGTCACTGACCAGGCCATACTCGCCACTGGCATTTGCTACTTGACTAACGCATTTGGCTATACATTTAACCAAGTGTAAACCACCCATTTTTCCCGGTTTACACTTGGTCAAGTACAGTGGCGAGTAAATGGCGAGTGCCTGGCCAGTCAAACAATATTTGGATCCACTGGCAAGGCAGCTTGAAAGCCAAATTGACTCGCCACAACTTGACTAAATGCAAACTGCTTAGTTAACAAGTGCTTAGTCAAATGCGTGTATGGCGATTGTCTGGCCAGTGATTAGGACAGTGACAATCACACTCGCCACTGCACGGCATTTGCCAATTGATTAACGCACTTAACTGACTACTTGACCAAGTGTAAACCAGCCATTACGGACGCGCCTTTACCTTAGGTTAGGCTCGAACTATTACGGTTGTGTTTTCCTGGACATTTTGTTCATCTTTTAGTATAGAAACCTTAGTTTTAAATCACCCAATTATTTTCTCTTTTTATTATCGTTAATTATTTCCATGCTTTATCGGGAACAAAAACGGTAAGATTGACCGCCATAGCTCATAAAGCTTCATGAAGAAGTTAGAGGGAGGGAGACTATTCTTTCATCCAAGATTAAATTAATTAAAGTATTAATAATTACAACATAAAATGAGGTCCATCGTCAATAGTACAAACCCTAAAATTAGACATAAATAAATTAAAAAATTTATTCACATAATCTAAATTTTGTGTATTTTCTGAAGTCATTGTAGTAAAACTCTAACTCTGTTCCCTTGATTAACTTGTGATAGGATCTAACAATAGGTCCAAATGCCAATACCTAGGGAGCTAAGTAGATATAGTGTTGATTTTTTTGCTTAGTAATAAATAGTTTTTAAGTTTAGGCACATGGCAGCTCTAATATACATTAATGTATATTACATCCCGGGATGTATATTTTTGATACCACACACGCAGCAGGTAATTAGATATATATTTCCTTCATTTCACTAGTGTAACGCCTAGCTGACGCACGTCGAATGTAGAGATAAATAGAGAAATGTAACGTAGATGTATTGAGAGGTACATTAATGTATATTTCCGTATCGCTCGGTATCTTAAAATCAAAGATAGAAAGATCTTATGGCAAGATGTCTTGCTATAATATACATCTCTATATTATAGCTGCCGTGTGACGGCCTTATGTCTTAGAAATTAATTAGGTATAATATTGGTAAGAGAGATAACGTATCGATTTACGTAAATGTGATGTTAAAATAAAAAACCATACAATGTAGAATTTAAGTTTGACAAAAGTGAACTGACCATATAAAGAGTATATTGTTAGATTTGTTAGAATCCAGCGTTAAATATCTGAAAGTATATATTACTAAGAAATATGTTTATTTGTTGTTGATCCTGATTAGTTGGTATTTTTTATGTGATTAATGTTTTCTTCGAAGATTTTAAAATTCACCCTCCGCTGCTAGTACGATTTTTGTATTTAGTTATCCGTTTTCCTTTCACGGTGAATACAGACTGAAATTGTTTAGTAAAACTTTTTTATATCAATAATGTTATTAATAAGTGTTATGATGATAAATCGTGGATTAATCGTTTCCTCCTCATGGTCATACCAGTTGACAAACGAGTTTCACCATAAGGCCCAACGCACACCGCTGGAGTGACGGCACGGCATCTTTCTTTGATACCAATTGAACTGGCCAAGTACCAAGTGAATCGGCGCGGCGAAGCGGCTTGGAGCGCGGCGACCGCGGCCGCGCTACTTTAAGAGCGGGATCTGCGCCGCGCCTCCACAGCACTCACTCCGCCGGTGTGCTAAGTTAGGCCTTGAGAATATTAAGTAGTCTTGTCTTTTGCATTAAAGATACTTTAATTACACTCAGTAGAATTTTTGTCAACCACTGTGGGCTAGCTGAAGAAGCGAGAGCCTTGGCCTGACTGGTTTTTAAGACCAGCACTAATTCGTGACTGCAGATGTATAGGAATTTAAGTGCCTATATTAGATTAGCACCAATCATGCTCTCTTACTTATTTAATTTTTAGAAGTTGTTTGAAGAATAGCTCAGAGAGGCATTAACTGACTGTTAATTTAGTGTTTATAAAATAAATTTCATATATTTTGCACCTTAGATCTTTTATTTGCTAAAGGTAATTTTTATGTTTAAGGGTTTGATTGAAAAATTAAAACGATTCCTTGAGTACACATTTATAATTAATTTAAACCAAAATTATACATGGCAACAGATATTTTCAACTTCCTATAAGGCACATCCTTCTCACCGAATATCTTCTAACATTCCCATACATACATAAACTCACATCTACAACACAAAATATAAAGATATTTTGTGTGCATAATTCCCGAGGGAGTAGTTGGAGGAACCACCGACAGGTAGTTCCCATAGCAATGAATAATGACATCTGCAAAGTTCTACACACTCTCAAATCGACACATACAAACACCCTGTAGTGCTTATCTCTCTAAAACAATGGCTATTTAGATCAAAGCACCACATGGAATAAGCAATAATATACATATTCCCTTTTGTTGTATATGTAAATACATTATCTAGTTTTACAAAATTTCAGACAATTTAGTGGAGACATTTTAATGATATTCACATTGAAATGTATGATTGATGATTCATTATACAATTACAATACTAATAGATTCAAATTGCAGAACACACTATACCTTAAGGCGAGGTTCTCCGCACTACCCGAAAGAATAAGTAGTATTTTTAAGCTAGCATTAATGACCCTAGTTGAATTCTATAAGTTGTAAGTTTTTTTTTTTAACTTTATAATTAAACAAATATGATTTTGTTTCGATTGACGGGCGCTAGTGCGGAGAACCTCGCCTTAAAATACCAACTAAGTATTACTATATTATAATTTATAATATTAAACATTGAACACTCAATTTGTAATGAGAAAGTCTTATGATGAACAGTATCAAATGACTAGATAAATAATTATCACTTAGCACGCAAGCTACATTACAGCAAAACATTTGGCAAGTCTAAATCTTAGTCTATTTAAATTATAGAATTTATATGATTATATCAAGGAAATAGTTTGTATTATTTTTAGAGGGGTAATGTTTTCATTTATCAGTTACAAATAATTTTGGCAATTCTGTTTCTAGTCTAATAACTCTGACCATGGATAACAACCGCCAGTTATCATATGGATTTGAATTCTTTGGGCTATATGGTTCTGGTGCTACAAAAGTGCTATAATATGAAATTAATTCGTGAGATTGATCTCCATCCAAGTCTGCAATCACAAGAGAGTTTTCCTGATATTCCAAATCAGGTTGACATATAGGTAATGGTGTGTGCATATCAACAGGACCTCGCACACATATTTGTACTATATCGGTCTGACTAACATTGACGTTATGCGTTTGATTTTTATCAAAAGACACCAGCACTATCCTCTCTGAAATGCCGTGAGCTGTGAAATTGGCATATTTTATGAATGATGATATAGAAGCAACGTTTATAGTAGGCCTGGAATAAAATATATCAGTGTTTTTAGGGCTCTGGTTTTGTACATTGTACCTTACTTCATCAATTTTTAGTGCACCCTTTGCAAGTTGTGCACTGTTCCACTGTCATAATTTTAAAACAAAGCCTCGTATGGAATTTGCAAAGGCAAAAGAGCTAGGTTTCATTGCATACACATGATTAGCAGAATATTCCCAGCAGACATTTTCTGAGCCATTTCTTTCCAATATGAGTTTCAAACTCACTCTGCATGAATTAGGACATTCTCCAGAGTTTTCCACAATCAATTTCCCCGGGCCATTAGGAAATTCAGCTCTAGTATTCCCAATACTTTTCTTCAAACTCAAATTTATTTTTTTAGAAACAGCTGAAGCAGAAGGTAAACGATTCTGATTAAATTTTCCCTTCTTTTTGGTTAGAAAATCGTACGTAATTGAGCGGACTGCCTCTGTAGTACCATTTTTACAAATATAGTTCCTTTCAGAATCTGTGAGAAGCTTGACTGTCAAACAAAAATCTATAGTTATCGGTTCACCAATAATATTACCTGTTGCACCAGAAATCATTAGTAAAGTGTTATGATTTGTATTTGGATAAACGGTGGCTACTGTCAATAAGTCATTAACTTTATCTTGGTCCATATCTTTTATTACAACAGGAAAGTCTATTGCTGCAATGTTACTGAAGACTTTTCCATGTTTATGTATGTACCAGTAATATGTTCCCGATAGAGGATTCAGAGCAGCTAGTAAGCCTTCTGATCCTGAGACAATACAGTCGTGTTGCTTATCTCGGTTCACATCAATGAGATGACAGTTTATTTCTGTTGGTATTCTGTTTTCTGCGGTGTACCAGCCTACTTTACCAGAGTTTCCAACCAGTTGAAGTACTCCATTCGCCTTGTCATGATTATTTTTATTCTGGAGCCTCATATGATTGCCACGATATATAAAAATTAGGTTCTTTGTGTTTGGTATTGCACCATCAACAACTTGAACTGCCCCAGAGAGTTCGATTTCATCATAAGGCAGTTCCCAACTAGTAGTTTTATCATGCCACTCATTGTTGGCACAGCTTCCAACTTCTGAACATGGTATGCCCCACAAGAATATTATCACAGTGAAAATACATACAAGAATAGACGCAATGAATGCGCAACGGCGCGAAGACGACATTTTATTGGAGATATCAGACTGCAAGAAACTTACGTTGTCCATTGTACTTTCCACGGTATTGACGTTCGTGTTGAATTCATCCATATCACTCATGCTGTAATTCTTTGAAGACTGTAGTCCACTGTTGAAGTCCAGATTATTACAACTGTCTGTGGCTTTGATGTGAACAGCATTCTCTAACTTGTGGTCATCCTCAGATTCGGAGTCAGAGAGCATCTGCTTCAGCGGCGCATAAATACCGCCGTTTCCATTTCCTGACATGGCTTGCTTCAATTGCTTAAATATTCATCACATTGCTTAGAAAACTACGAAAATAATGAAATAATGAAGTATCAGAAAAGAAAATATTAAATCAATATATCAACAGCAACAAAACCGAAGTCACCCTTAGGAAGTGCCTTGAGAAATAATTAGTATTGAATTTCTTCCCATGTTATTCAATCACATGAGGTTTGCCATTTGCCAAACTAAAAGAAAATGTTCCATTACGTAAGATTCGTAACTAATTGTCTTCTCATAATATCATTTATGGCAGTAATTTAAAAAAGCTTTTACGATATTCAGAATTTTCAAAATCTAAAACATGAGTAAATTAACTGTTATTCCATATTTATTCACGCAAAATGAAAATATCAGGAATTAAGTATAACACTGATAGTACGTGTGGCAACACTGCAAGAATATGTCTGTGGAGACTGTCGATATCGATAACTTTACACCACTAAACATCGATATGGTCTTCACTATTTGACAGCTGTTATCTGTCTTATTATTATTGCCAGGCTGTTGATAGATGGGAATAAATTACATAGAAAATCATTAAAAAAAGTTCCGCTTCTTAAAACGTTTTGATTGTACAGTCGACTACTAGCTAAAGTATACCATCTGTCAAATTTCTTCGGTCAAATTGCTTCAATCAAATCTCAACCTTATGTCAGCGTAGCATGGTTTCTTTCAGATTTACAAATTTTGAAGTTTTGGGTAGATTTACCTGTGGTCGACTGTACCTATGTTCAGTTATTCACGGACCGGAGTCTGCCTATTTTCAGTGTTGCCAGATCCTCAATGCCGAAAATCTCCCAAATTCACGATTGAAAATATCAACTCGACGTGAACCTGGCACAAACTCATTCCTACATATTGTAATACGAATCATGTCCCTACATATTATTATTTATCTGATCTGTTAAGCCCGGAACTTCAATAAGGGATTAATTCAGTACCCATAAACTGAACGTGTGCTCTATGACCATTAAAAATCCATTCCTCATACACCCTACCAACTCTACCATATTGCGTAGCCAGTGGTAGCATGTCATAGTAAAAAGCAGAACCATTTTGTAGCACCTTTGTGTCTGAATTTTTGCTTCTGAAGAGGGGTAGTTATAATACAATAAAATACATTATTATAGGCAGAATGTATATTTTGTTTTTGTATATAAATTATTTGCAGTTCTTTTGATACATTAGTCTACATACACAATTATTTTCTATTATGTCACACTTATTTAATTGGTGCTTCTTCCTTTACAAAACAGTACAAAAATAAATGTTTTAAGGTAAATAATAGGCTCGATTTATATGAAAAAGCCAAAATGCGCGCCGCGCGACGCATTTCCTCAAGATACAAGAGTTCTTATTACTCGATTTATATTAAACCGCGCGTGCGAATCTCGTCACCGCGCGGTTTCAAATAAATTGAGTAAAAGAACTCGTGTATTTCGGCGAAAGCGCCTCGCGCGTCAGTATGTTGGGCGTTTTTAAATAAATCGACCCATAGAATCCGTTCAATACTGGATATGAAAAGTTATTGAGGCAGACTTTAGTTAGGCGCTTCGTACCATTCGTAACTTTGAAAACAACACTTTACCAGCAAGTTTTTGATAACAATATTCATTAAAAAAATCGTGAAGCCTAAAATTATACTAATTGAGATTATTAAAGGTACACAATTTATTCTATATTAGCGAACGTCACTAGCCGAGCCTTCTATTCTACCTATATTAAACCATAACGACCATTAAATGGCGTCATACCTACCTCACGACAATTACTATGCTAAATTACAGTTAGAAATAAATAGGAAAACAAAAACAAGAACTATTTACACGTTCAGCCTCAAAAATCTTCCATTTTATAAAATACTTATGTGGATGCGTTCTCTCTGCGGTTGCTTACTATTTGATGGCACTTCATTTACTTGCGTACAAGTATTAGTACAAGAGCGAAACATGAATTAATGGATAGGAACAAAATAGAAATCATAATAAGCTTCAATGTAATATAAATCTAATTCTTAACCAAGTAATAAATAAATAAAAATAGAGCTCTAAATATATGTGATGGTCTTAAGACAATGGACAAGATTAGGCATTAGTGAACAATTTGCTAAAATAACATTAAACAATGAAATTCATATTCAGTTGGTACAGTCGACCACTAGTCAAAAACATTCGATTAAATCTTAACCTTATCCCGTTGCGATATGGTATATTTCAGATTCTCAAATTTTGACGTTTCGAGTAGGTTAACCCGTGGTCGACTGTACGATTGTTTAACAGAAACCACATTCTGTTACATAATCGAACAGCTGAATACTGGAACGGTGTACAAGCATGTTGATGACACATTGACACACAAGTAATCAGTCTTGCAACATATCTTTATATACAGACACAGAATGATTTAACGTAATCTGAAACATTTCACTAAATACCATAGTTGAGTCCCATATTCAAACTTACATACAAGTAATACAGTTTTATTTAATATTATTATTCTGTATTCGAAAAGGAGCCGGCCCTTTTCCTCTAGCAACCTGTACTAGATACACTTAAATTGCTTAGTTTGTACAAAAACAATACAATGAAACGGTACGATCAAGGCCACCGCGACAGATATGCTACTGGCAGTGAGCTACTGCCACAAGACCACGTTTATTCTAAGACATGACTGCCTGCATGTTGCCAATGTATAGGAATCATTTATATCAACGAAAAATAATATTTATCTAATTAACCTAATAATCTTCACTAGGCATCGGTAGACGCGATTGAACTAAATAAATACAAATTAACAGATCCGAATGTTACATCGAGTATGGGTACTCTCCGAGATAGTCTATGAGTGATGGAGGTAGAGGTAGGAGCCTGTGTTTTGGAGCGCACCATAGTTTTGGCGTGAGAGGATTTGAATCTAAAGTTTTATGTATTGCTAGTCGCGACGAATGTAGGAGAGATGGAGGGTTTTTTCTGAGAGGCGTTTTGAGGAGCACTGGAGAGTGCGGACACCCCTCCCGGTCGACCCACATCGTGCCCTGGAGCCCTCTCTGCCCCACGCGCGTGTAATGCTGGACCAGGTCCATCACGCTACTGAACCGAGGCATATACCTCGCCAATTGTTTGTCGCAATCTAACCTGAAACAATAAATTGTGTTATTAATTATTAAGCAAGTCAACAATGAAGAAGGATAAGTTCACCCTTTGTACAATGTCTCATATTAATTGTTTTTTATTAAGTCTATTGTTACACTACAATAAAGTGTAAATGCTCGCCCCTAACTCGGTGACCTATAGTCGTTTAGTTTAGTTTACTTCATTGTATGATTTGACATAACATTAGTATGGCGAGAAACGTCAGTTTACTCCGGCTAATTAAAAATACAACTATATATCCGATATAAAATAACATTAATTATTAGGGGAGGGGAGATTATTTCTTCTTTCATGCAAAAAGTCAATCTCAAGTTTGATTTTAAATTCAAATGAGTGACGTAATATTAGTAAACAAGTTGCTTGTTTATTGTTGGCGTGGTTAAAACAAATAACTCGAAACACTGATGTTGCAATATTGTAATTACATGTTAGATGTGTATAATTATATCATTGTAATAGTACTTTTTGCAATTTACGATAATGTTTTTCACTAGAATTGTGGTCAAAGGAATTACAGTTTATTTTATGATCCTACTTTTCATTAGAAGTAGGTTCGGCAAAGTTACAATTTACTGTAAGTGATATAATCAGACTAAGTGTGAGTTTTCTTTCAATGATAATTCTATAGGCTAAGATATTCTTACTGTAGGTTTTAAATGCGATTACTGAAGAAAGTTATATGTATAGTTAATTTCTGTCAAACTCAACTTCTTCAAAACAGTAAAATGTAGGCTAAAATCTCACCTAAAGAATCCATGCTCAAAGTGTAACCTCACTGACGTAGGCCCTCGTTCAGTCTGAATTGACAAAGAGAAGTAGAACTTGCTGTCTCCCGACTCTCGGATCAGGAATGTACCCACGTTGCCGTCTTTTAGAAGATTCCGAGCACCCTGGAAAATATAAAAATAGATAATTAGGAACATGAACTATCTTTGTGTATTAAGGAATAAATTAAAGGGAATAAACGAATAATATTGTGCTTAAGTACATATATTTATTTATTAATTCAACTTCTATAAGTTGCGCGTCTATACGCGATCGACACCTATCGGTGAATTGATTATAGTATAGGCCGTTCAACGTCGATTATTGTTTCACTTCACTTCACTCTTTTATTTATGGCAAGTACCGAATTGCGGTAATGATTATTATTTTTGTCGGATCCTGTCATCTGTCATCGATTGACAATTGATCTGACGTTGATGCGACATCGATCGCGTCCATGTAAAATAACACCCTTAAATGTATAAGGTCAGACAGGTCTATCATATTTTACACTGACATTCATTTTTGCAAAGCTTTTCTGTACAATAAATTTTTTGATTCCAGTTTCTATTGTACACGTAATTTATTTTCTTGTATTTAGCTAAGCAAAGTACCAATTACAAGTTAAAAGAGAACAACAAACCTGCCAATCCAAATTCCTATAGTACCACCCCGACAGCTGTAACAGTCTTGATGTATCTGCTAGTCTTCTTAGGGCCTCTTGGTGTGCTTGTATGTCGGGTGTGTAGAATGGAGAGTGGGGTATGTAACTGGGAGGGAAGAGCTGCGGCAAGAGGGGCGTGGCAGGCACATGCTTGCCGCAGCACTGCGCCAGCGTCACGCGCAGCTCGCGCCGGCAGTTCGGGCACGCGACTGTCGACCAATTGCTCAGCGGCACCCCTACTTCTATGCACGAGTCTGGAAAGAACGAAAAGGTAATGTTAGGTGGGCAGATACGTGCAGGTGTATAACCTAACCAAAAAAATAAAAGCTTTGCCACATTACAGAATCAAATAGAATTATTTTGTATAGCGAACTCAGTAACACAATCTATAAAAGTACTGATGGAGCCCTCTTGACAGGGTTTTTATTTTCCTGGCCCCCCTGGCCAGGACATACTACACTTCCAATTTAATTTCTACTCTTTTTAGACAAAAAATATATAAAGTGGTTATTAAAAGATTAAAATCTAAACCTTGTTTGAATTTAAGGGTTGTTCATAGGAATAATTTATGTAGATATAAATAACTTAGCTTTACATAATAATGGTAAACATAGTTAATTTCTGCTCTGTCTCTCTCTCTCCCTTGTTATCTTATCACATTCGACGGAATGTCTGCATGACAATTCATGATTGTCACTAAAGGTTTATCAAAATCTATTCTAGGAATAGACCGAAAATTAAACAGCTATCAGGATGTATTGTAATGTTATATTAAAAGAATCTGCCCAAAGAGCTACAAATATATCCTCTTCAACTGCTAACATTAATGTTATTTTTATTTCTGGGTTAAGTGCTCATCTTACAAATTAGCCTAGTATGGCAATGGTGTCCGGGCAATTATTATTGGGTAAAGTAAGCGTTGTGGATCCAGATTTTAGCGTAGTTGTACAAAACTGTTTTGGAACAGCCAAACTAGTACGTCATACGAAACTGTTTTGGAACTGTCACAAACTAGTCAGCGTAAATAAATCAAATGACAATGCATACTAGGGATGTTAAGGATATGAGACTTTGGTTTCAGATACCGCTGCTATGGAAATATTCCGGATATTTTCGAATACGGATATTGTATGTTTGCTTGACTTTTTTACTGAAATGTATAAATAAGTGGAAGCAAAGGAAAATTACATAAATTAGTAAATAATTGAAACTTCACTTTAAATTAAACTCCGCCCCTAATGGCAGTGACAAATATTATCCGAAATAATATCTTTTATTTTAGATACCATTTCGATTTCAGGTATATATTTTTTCGGATATCCGATAGTTACGGTTACGGAGTTCCATAACATCCCTGATGCATACCTATCTGTATCTGTGACAGGTGTAAAAATTGCACCAGACCTGAGGAAAATTTTTCAGCTGACATTTGAAATAGTACATGACAGTACCGTTCCAAAAACACAATGTGCTGTCAGATAAAAATCCACATTGTGTTTTGGAACTGGTTAGGTCAATTAGTAGCCTTTGTCAGGTAATTATTACTGGTTTTGGAATGCTTCCTTGATTGTGTAATGTTTAGTGATGTTTAAAATTAGCAAGTAATACCCTAGAATCTGTGCAAATATTTTATTAATCATAACCAAGAATAGGCACTTATATTTAGTAATGTTTGAAAAATTAACATTGTTTCCTAAATATGTTACACTTCTTTCTTATCTACTATTTTTGGGGTTGATAACAAACCATATGGCCAATTTACAATTTTATGCTAATGAAGTGGAATAATTTAGTACCTATTCATCATCGTGGCACCGATTCTGACTGTTCACTCCCAAAGTTCAAACATTTCTTACACAATCCAGCATAGTGAATATGATCGTTTCTTTTAGTTTTAACTTCAGACTTATATTAGCAGCTACCAAAATCGACACCTATATACATTTATATATGTAGATAGAAAGAACACAAATAAAATAACCGTTAAATAGAACTATGTACCTAATTGTAGAACCTCAGATATAAACTAAAAAATTGGTTGGGGTAGCTAAGGAGAAAAGTATTACAAAAATTCTGACTTATTAAAAAATGACATGTGTCATAGAAACAGACAATGGATGCGAAACCGACTCGCGATATAGTAGGATATATTAAGTTGCATTATGACAACTACGCAAAGAACCCCGCGACTTCTATTTGCCACCCTTATTGACAACCAAAAAATTGCTTTTCAGAGAGAAAAAGGATGTATCTGAGAACGAGGAATCCTTTTAAAAATTAGGTACCATAATCCGTCACAGAAAACTTACTTGGAGGATGTAACCTCGCCGCCAAAGTCATGTTCAAAGGACTGAGAGACACCTCACGCCTTTCTAAAAGACACATCGATTTTTCCTTCTTTGGTGGACCGTCGTTTAATCCACCCGTATCGCCTACAGAGGCCACGGTTCAAAAATATTCACAAAACTACGAACACTGCACTAATTCCAGTAATGAATGACGATAACACACATATAGCCATAGCCATGAGTTTATTTTTAACTTTCAATTATCACTAGAAAAACAATTTTAAGTTTACGGCGGATAAATGTTTTTCAATACGCGATTTATAGTAAAATTTTAGCTGGCAAAATTAAAACACAACAAATCGCATGAATGAAACAAATGTCATAGAAATAGAGATGATCCCGTGGAAATGAATAAATATAACTGATATTTGTAACAGGTCAGTATACGGAATAAAGTAATGCGCGCGATTGACTGAACTAATTGAAGAATCTCGTCCAACAAACGAATACACTTGCGCAACGCAATGCGCAAGCAAGACTGACTGACTTGACTACGTTCCCTACCTACCTACACCGATACCGATTCTATTCTAGCGTACCGAAACCGATGGAGTGGAGTAGTGGAGTGCGCGGTGCGGCGGCGGGGTGGCGGGGCGGCGCGGAGGTGGAGGCATGGCCGAGCGAGAGCAAGAGCAACAGCGCGATACGAAACGCGAACGTTCACCATTTCCGAGAATTCATTCACAAACTGACAATAATTACTAGCCAGTTATCTAGTCATTTGTTTTGTTATCTTATTCTACTGAATTGAGTTAACGCGCTGTTTTTGTTGATAAGTACGAGTACTTACATAAAAATAAATTGTTAGTTTCTTGTTCAAGTACCTATATAGTATCGGTGGTGGTTTTTAAAAAATTCAGGGTATATATTTGTAAGTATTATTTTAAATAATACGTAGGTAAGTAGGTACCAATCTTATTTAATTCTCTTCCAATTTGTTTATACTTTAGAATAATCATATTACCTACATATTATGAACTCCGTATTCTGTCGATACAAACACGTAAAAATCTATGTTTACACGAGTTTCTCATAAAATAAAACTTCTGAGAATTACCATAGACTATAGAGCAGGGCTTGTTAACGTTACCAAAATCACATTATAAGTAACGTTAATTTCGTAAAAATACTTTAGAATCGGTATTAATTATAACGTTAACGTTAAAAGATTTAACGTTATTTTTAAATTAACATTAACTCTGTCGAGCAGCGGGTAAAGTTACAAATTTTTAACGGCATTTGAAGCCCTGCTATAGAGTACATTTTAAGTACGGATTCCTGAAATTCTTTAACAGCAGCCTTATTTCTCAGTACCAACCAATTGTTATCATTTATCAGAAAAGGAAGAGTAATAGATAACTTTCAGTTACAGGAATAAGTTGTTATCAGACATGCGATAAGCTCTATAGTGGCCGGCCAGCCCCGCCGCCGTCATCTATAATACGAAGAAGACTTCTATAATAATAAATTCAAGGGACTTAAAGCACACAATGATGATCATTGATCACACAGGTCAGCCTACCCAAATTGTAAAATTCGTAAATCTGAAATGAACCATAGTACACTCCATCAAACAGATCAGAAATTAAATAATGACAACTTTCCATACATTGGTGTCAAATCACAATGACATTACCATACTATTTCAGTAGGTGTTGCCATTATTTAATTACTACTCTTTTTTGACGGACTATAGGTATAGGTAGGTAGACCTAAGGAGGAGATTATAATCGAGGAGTCAGGACAAATATATTTACTGTGGTTGATTTCGGTATGTTTCGTAAATCTTCAACACTGATACAGATTTGATAATAATAAACAATTATTATTATTTGAATGATGTAATTAGTGAATAAAAATAATACAGGTAGGTATTATTAGTGGGTATACCTACGTGGGTATTGTTTTCTACACTAATTTTATTACAATTATATTAATAAAAAAAGGTAAAGCATTTATACTTTTTTAGTTATCGTTCGTCTCTACCTTCATATACTTTTTGTACAAAATTATGTTTTCAAACGGATCATCGTTTCAAGTCAATTTCAAGTGCAAACCAAAATAAAATTTCAATGGTACCTAGGTATCCTAGTATCAGTAGTACATACCATACTATGAGTGCAGCTCTAATCCAGAGATTAGAGTATATGATATGATCCAATCCTGTCCTGTGGTCTAGGATGTTCGTACGGAGTCGGCCAGCCGGCCTCGGACAGCCGGCAATTCTTTCCTTCAAGTATAGATCGAATGGGATAGAAAAATTCGGAGCAGTATGTTTGTGCACCCCATAAATATAGGTAGGTAGGTAGGTATTTAAAAAAACATTCGAAAGAAAAAGGCTTCAGTCTACCAATTTCAAGGCGCTTCATACAAAGAGAAAGCTACTCGATTACATGATTCGCGGGTGAGACCACTTTGTGCGTGGGTCTACGAGTACCTACCCATGGTCTTACTTATGCAATGCAACTCGACCGTGGTCTACACGTTTTACAGACAATTCTTAGAACGAAAGCGTTTAAATCTAACACATTTATGCGCTGTAGGCAGTGCTAAAAATGTACACGTGGGTACCTATTTGTTTACCTACTACTTAAAAAAAAGGTTTCATCGTATAAACCCCCGCATTATGTATAAAAGTAAACATGTTTCCACATCAAAAGTATAACGATACGAGTAAGTAGGCTTATTTCAGGGTCAGCAGGGTCTGTAGCCTGTACCAGGAAGTGAGGCCCCTCCAACTTGTTTCTGCCTACAACTAATTCCTTAGTCAGCATTCCACTTCTAGTTCCAGTTCCATTTTTTACCCAATTGTACCAAGAGGAGGGTAATGCTTTTCGGGTGTATGTAAATATGTATATGTCTGTTCCCCTTATTGCCTTCTGTAACCTAAACGGCTTCGTCTATTTTAGTGTACCTATATCTTCAGATTCGTCTTGATCACGGGAGTGTCACACATAGGATACCTACATTTTATGTTACATGAGAAGATCAGAGTCTTTACTCTGAGCTTCTGGGCGGAGCTGGGTTGGCTGGAATTTAGCAAACCCAAACACAAGGACTAGTTAAGAGTCCAAATGCGGAAACAGGAGCCCAACAAACTACCCGCAAAGTGCCCCAAACCCCATCACTATACAGTTGACATTCGCTGCCATTGACTAACGATTTTGGTTTGGGGTCAATTATCTACATTATTGAAATCTTGTAGATTCTACATACCTATATGTATACCTACCATTCGCATATATGTAGCCTGAAGTACCTACCTACGTAGGTATGGTCGACAGGATTTTTTGTCGATTTACGAAATTACTTTGATACATACACTAGCCAGAAATTTTTGTTGTTGTAGGTTTTGGATTATGTAGGTTTTCTATTATTTGGGTAAGTAAGTATTGTATTTTGTTAATATAATGTAGAGTTAGGTATATTTTACGTATATGGTTGGGGTAAAACTACTATCTATCAGTCATATTTGTGCCATTGACGTCGGATTCCTCGTAATTTCGGTATTGATCAACAATCATTGTTATGGCGAACACGCATTTTGTGGTGGTGATTAAAATTTATGGTCGCCGTTTATTGGCAAGCTACTTCGATACGCAGCTGTATTCGGTAATGTAGACGTATGAATAGAAAAGATATCATCATCAGCCTTTTTAGGTGCTTACTGATCGTTGATTCACGAGACAGTTTTTGGCCATTGTTACCAACCGGGCAGCCCCTATTGTAGAAAAAGAAAAAAGGAGAAAAAGTCAAACAGCTCATCTTTGGACAAAAGTTTTTAAAAGGAGGAGAGCCCAAGCCCAGTGCAGCCGAGCGAACGGCCCACGTGATGGTAGGTGGCTACCGTCGCTCATGGATATGTCACTCACCTCACTATGATGTTATTAGAGGATTTTCGAAGCGCTGCTACTCTTGAGGACTTGGATGGAGTGCCTCATGTGCAGGTAAAATTACGTTATTCCATAACCAGTTGAAATTATTCACGTTGCCAACTGTACATATTCCATTGCTTGTTTTGATAAAAAGTTTGATAAGTTTTCAGCTGTCAACGCGGTATTGGAACACGGACAGTTGTCAACGTGAATTATTTCAACTGGTTATTGAACGCTCTCTAATTTATTATGCTGACCTTTACTTTATTCCAGCCAGAGCGCTGATAACCATAACCGGAGTTTAACCGTATACCGTTTACCTATAAATCCCATACCTACCCTATAACCACAAACGTTTATTTAAAAGGTTAGGTAAGTTACAATGTACTTAGCTACCTATTTCCCTGTAACCATTTCTAACTTTCTACGACTCGTTTTGTATAGGTACTTATTACATACTTTTCAATTGATTCTTTAATCAATAGGACCTATGTCCTATATTCTTTAATATTCATAACAAGAGTAAGTCTATCAAATATTATAAATTCGCAGAAATTTACGATGTAATTTGCGATTTTTCACTGTTAAACAATGAAATAGCGCAATGCCTTGATTAATTTTCACAAAACTTACGCGACAGTAATTCAGTGAATCACGACATTATTAACTACAGTTCCACTCCATATCTCTATGATAATAACGTGGCAGACAAATGGGTCGGCAGCCGCTAGCCAGCGTGTGCGCAGGTGTTCGATTCGCATTCGGGCGCGAGTTCCCCGTAGCGCGATTATATTCGGCGTTCTCGGAATCTCTTACCTGCGCTGCGCCCGCGCTTTCACAACCGTGTCATTTGCGCTCATCATAAAGAGAAACTTCAGTCCCTTTCACTCCTGCTATAAAGGCATCTGGTGGGAATGGGACAGATTGAAAGTTCGCAGTTGTATTGGAATACCCATCTGCCGCGTGTCAATTCGCAGTCTTCATGCGCAGCTGTACCTATATCTATAGAGAGGATTTTTTCTCAATAGTTGGTGTCGTACCAGAAAAAATCTGGAGGGCTCGACCTGAGAACAGGGCTACCTAAACAAATCACATGCTTCATTTTATCCATAGACATTTAATATGAACTTTTGTTATTTCGAGGCCCTCACTTCTCCGCTGACTAGAACCCATAATAACAGCAGTAGAGATGCCTACACTCTATACTTTACTGAAAGTGAATCGAATGTTTTCAGTTTTAATGCCCGTTGCAGATCTCAAACCAAAGATGATGCACGACTCTCCGATTCACCATCAATTTTCCTTTTAAAATTGAAGTGATAATGGTAGAGACAGAAATCAGAATAAAAAGATACCGACCAGTACCGCACAAATCAATACGCGAACGCAGAATTTAGGCGGGTCACAGTCGCCGTTCTGAACTTCTGAGAAGTCGGCACACTTCGATTTCAATTTTACACTGAATACCGTTCTCGGTACTTCTTTATTTGGACTAGGACGCTCGGTTATTTCCGTGGAATTTATTTAGTTACGTGCTACTCGTAGTAGAAGTGGATTTACCGCTGTTGCATCTAGTAGGTAGGTTAAAATTAAGTTAATTATTTCTAAATCTTGCTGGATTATATGTTAATACAGCAGGAGATATCTGTAAATCAAATCTGCAAACAATACTTCTAATAAGCACCTCAGTAACTATATGTATGTTATGTACAGTGCGTGAGTTTAAAAAAAAACATTCGGGTCTTGAAAACTTAGATGTGCTTCGGTTATTGTTAATGATACGCAAATGTATTATGTACGGTACGACTGTCTGTAGTATGACAGAGAGAGGCCGCTTTATAACCCCCGACCGATCGAGGGCGTGTTATAAGTTTGACACGTTTGTCTGTCCGTTTGTGTGTTTGTCTGTGGCGCCATAACTTGAGAATGGGTGATGAGTTGGATTTGGACCCGGTGTTTTTTATTTAATAGAGAATTTGGTCGAAAGTGTTTTTTGCTAGGTCTGATAAAAATTGGACCAGTGGTTTCCAAGATCTTGGAGTATCTTTGATGACAGATGGGATCTCTGGAACGGTAACAGTTTGGTGGTTCGAGTTTGAGCTCAAATGTTTATGACCATGGTGACTATCCCACACCTGGAACCTTGAGGACCCGATGATGACCAGGAAAAGGTAAGGGGATCTCCACAACGGTACCTCGAGATTTCTTAAATTTTTAAATTAGAGTTAGGTATACTCGATACCCGAATCCTTTTCTAAGAGCTCACGGACTGTACGACCACAGGTCAACCTACCCTAAACTACGTAGTACTATTAGTTATTCTGTGCCTAAACGTCAAAAGTTGAGAATCTGAAATGTATCATAATGTGAAAGGCATACGGTTGAGATTTAATTGAAGGTTTTTGACAGACTATACTATAGGTTGTGATCGACTGTGCCTACTTACTTCATACAAGAATTTTTTTAACTTTTTTCTTGAAAATTAACATCGACAAAAGACCCATGGTGAAGAATAAAAGAAATGAAAACCAATATCATTGATCTCAACCTTATTCTAAAACCTTAATCTTTCTCAGCGAAGGTTATTAATGACAGCCTCTTCTACTCTACTTTAAAGTGGTATTTTAGTTACAATATAAAAGTAATTAGGTATAAGTACATAACATTATTCCACGCTTGTTTACTCGAGAAATACATAAGATAGTCTACACTGTCCGAAACTCCTTACCTCCCAGTCTTTACCGTGTATTGTTACTAAGATGTATTCTCGAAATCCGGAGTTGAATGACGGTATCTTTCCGAGAACCGCCTCTCGAGTCTCCAGTCTCTGTGTACTTAGAATTTTGACATGCATATAGTGTGCAATGGAAGCCTGTTTAGTCTTTAAACTTTACAAAGAAAATTGATGATTAATTTGAACAGTCCACGCAATATTATGTAAAATATGATTCACTGCAATCGGAAATGTTTTGGATTACGCCGCTATTCGGTATTTGTCAATTTATTGATAAGATTAGGTTATAGCGTGCTATAATTAACTTAATTTACATTAAACCGTATTAAAAAATAGTAATTAAATATGAAAGGAGAATGCATATAGGTTAATAATTGGATGTCCATTTACGGACGTATTAATACTCTACAGATAATACAGGTGAAGTCATTAATATACCCTTTTTTTGTAGAGTCGCTGCAGAATACTAAGAGCAGATAAGTAGAGTATTGTAGAATAGAGACATCTGTTTATCATTCAGAATCAGAGTTCCTTAGCTTTGGCAGTATAGGCACAGTATAAAGTGTAGAAATTAACATTATTTTTATTTATTATTGTTTGTGTAGAAACTTCAATTCAATTCAATTTATTTCGAGTAACAATTTACATTGTGTGCGAATTAAAGCTTAAGACTAATTAAAAATTTAATAATTATAAATGTCAAACTACTAAAACTAGTGTCTAATAAAGTTAAATAATAAATCATGTCAAAGTTAAAAATTAAACAATAATTAAAAGTCCTCTATCGAATAGCAACACTTTGCAACAAGTAGAGCTCCTAGTTTACGCTTAAAAATATTTACACTATTTATAGTTTTTAATTCAACTGGCAACCTTTTGAACAGTCGGACTGCCTGATACCGCGGACAGTGCGTATCGACCTTAAGTAACGGAGTGATTACGCTTCCCAAGTCTTTCCTCCTAGTAATGTAATGTAATGTAATAACGGGCTGATTTCCGCAACTTGACGTCTTAAGCGCCTATTTTGCGTGTGGTGGAAACTACTACTAATCGAGCCACCCCAACTTCGCCAGGAAGTCCAGCAGTCCTCTAATGTCCTGAAGGACTTCGGGAAGTGATCCTGGGGTGCCAAGGCTTCCCGCCCGGTAGGTGGTCACCTCTCTGCACTCCAAGAGCACGTGGGCGACCGTCTCCTCCGCCTCCATGCAAGCTCTGCACAAGGGGCTGTCTGTGATGCCTATATTGAAGAGGTGTCTGTTAAGTGGACTGTGTCCGGTTATTATCCCGGTTACTTTCCGTAATGTGACTCTGCTGAGCCGCAGGAGCTGTCTGGTGAGTCTTGGATCAGCCTTTGGCAAGGCTTCTCGAGACTGCCTGCAGTCCACGACCTTGGCCCAGCTAGAGCTCTGTATATCCTTCGTGCGTTGGCGCAGCGACGTCTTTATCCAGCAGAATGGCAGGGGTATGAGGGGCTCTGGGCCCTCTGCAACCATCTCCGATGCCCTTCTCGCCAGTTCGTCCGCCGCGTCATTGCCACGAGAATTACTATGTCCCTTGATCCACTGAAGGGTGACCTTGATGTGACTACCTACCTTATTCAGTTTTTGGTGACACTCGTTTATGAGACCCGATGTGACGACATTACTTTTGAGGGCCATAAGTACCGCCATGCTGTCAGAGAGTATACGGATTGGATAATCCCGTACCCCTTTAGCGGCGATTGCATCGGCTGCACGAATGATGCCCACACACTCGGCCTGGAAGACTGTGTTGTGAGCACCTAGTGGTGTAGATATTTTTATGTTTAGGTCCTCCGAGAATACTCCGGAGCCAGTGCCTGACCTTGTTTTGGAGCCGTCCGTGAAGACTCTGAGTTCTCTGGGGTTGAGACTCTCGTAGTCCTCCTCGTACAGTTGTATTTTGTATTTCTTATCAAAGACAAACAGCGTCGGAATCCTATCGCACACTGCTTCCATCAAGGGGAGGTCCTCATTAGCCTCTTTAAGGACTTCAGTGTGGGGAATACTGACGTCTCTCCATAGGTATAGCTTTTTCAGACGAACCGCTGCAATGGCTGCCTCCTGTCTAATGAAGAGGGGCAGCGCCGGTAGGTCCAGCATGGTTTCCAGAGCCGCTGTAGGTGTCGTCTTCATGCAGCCTGTGATCGCCATGCAGGCTATCCTTTGGAGTCTTTGTAGTTTAGTACTCACAGTGGTGACGTTGGTGCGTGGCCACCAGACCACTGCTCCGTAGCTGACCATCGGTCGTATCACCGTCGTGTAGAGCCATAGAGCAATCCTGGGGGATAGCCCCCACGTTTTACCTATCATTCTACGGCACTGCCAGAACGTGATAGTAGCTTTCCTTATTTTGTATTCAAGATGACTATTCCAGCTTAACTTATTATCGAGCACCACCCCAAGGTACTTCGCTTCATTTGAAAGCTGTAGCCGCTTTTGGAACAGTTCGGGCAACCTATAGTTACCCAGAGACCTTTTGTTCGTAAACATTACCAATTCGGTTTTTGTAGGATTTACTGAGAGTTGGTAGTCAGAGCACCATCGTTCCACGGTCCGTAGTGCTCCTTGTGTTACCTCACAAACAGTATTTGCGAATTTACCTGAGATGAGGATTGCTATGTCATCTGCATACCCTATGGCAAAGTGGGAATGTGCGTTGAGTGTGGATATCAGGTCATTTACCACCATGTTCCATAGGAGGGGTGAGAGGACGCCGCCCTGGGGACAGCCTCTCACGACAACTGCTCCTAGGGACTCACAACCCGCAAACCTTACTATCCTTTTGCTGAGCATGTTCTCAATCCACCCAATCATGCACGCGTTCGCACCATGTTTGGTCAAAGCTGCGCATATGCTGGTGAAGTTGGTCTTGTCGAAGGCTCCTTCGATGTCAATGAAGCTGCCCAAACACATGGATTTATTTGCAATTGCCTCCTCAATTTTGCTTACTACCATGTGTAGTGCAGACTCTGTAGATTTACCTGAGCTGTAAGCATGCTGATTCCGATGTAGCGGAATGTGTTTCAGTGCGTTGTCCCTCAGTTCCCTGTCGCACATTCTTTCCATAGTCTTGAGGAGGACAGACGTAAGACTAATTGGCCTGAAGGACTTCGCATCCGTGTAATCACTTTTACCTGGTTTAGGTATGAAAACGACCTTTACCTCTCTCCATTGTTTGGGAACGTACCTGTGCGCTAGGCACGCTCTCATTATAGCGGTCAGGACCTGTATCATCCTCTCGCCGCTCCACTGAAGTAGGGCAGGGAAGATGTTGTCTGGCCCCGCCGCCTTGAAGGGGTCAAAGCTGTTTAGAGCCCATCCTGTTTTTTCCGTAGTCACAACAGTTTGGGCGTAGTGCCAACAGTCTTCCGTTGGCGTAAACTCCATGTCCACCCTTTCCTCCTAGTATTTACTCGTAGTGCCATTTGCCACTTAAACTTTATCTGCTTGAAATACAAAAGTCGTTGCCATAGACAAAGCAAATACAAGTTTCGCTGCATCGAACAGTAGTACCTATCCTTCCTTCAGTTTCATCTTCATTGCTTGCTTTATTTTTATTTTTTCTCTATTTTATACAATAATACCTACCTACATACTTACATACCTTCCTGTATTCTAATGTATAATTTAAAAATTAAATAGGTACCTTCCTTTGTTTCCTAATATTTTACTTCTGTTTATTAATATTTCCGTTATTTATTTATATGTTCCGGTAGTGTAGCATTAGGGAGTGATCCCTGGCACTCAGGGGATGCGCCGCTGAAAATCAGCGCCGCAGTGCTAAAAGCGCTACGGCAACAGGCTGAGGCAGTCCCCTTTTTCCGGTGCTGCACACCACCTTCATCAAACTTAATTACTTTTGCTTATTTAGTTTTGTAATGTATTTGTTCAATATTATTTTTGTCTTCTGTACCTAATTGTTTGTACGAGTATGTGTGTATCGGAAATAAATAATCTTTCTTTCTTTCTAAATTAGTAATGGCAACTTTCCATACATCGATGTTGAAACGCATTAACAATTCCATATAAATCAGTAAAGGTTGGCATTACAGAAATTGGACTACTAATAGCGCCCTTCAAAATCCTTGGTTGGCATATACATTCTCAATGTATATGTATTAAGTTAAGCATAATAAAAATAATGAATGCTTCAACTGACTCTGTATGCTATGCAGTGATCAGGATCATAAAGGATTCCCCGATATTGTACGTCAGTTTGGTCGCGCAAATGTAATCATCTACGAGTATATCAGGGCCATCGACTAAAGCCCAATTTAACAAATTAACAATTTAACAATTTATCAAATTCATACTAATTTACTTTGCGGAAAGTGGGGTAGGAATTTGTATCGCAATTCGTTTTGTCGTACATTATGCACCACTTCAAAGTTCGCAAAGGTTGTAAGTGGTGAAACGTCTAATCGGGCTTTACTCGATGGCCCTGATATAACCTTTTTTTTTAAATACGAGCACCGTCTATCATCACATTTACATACGATATAACATAAAGCATTTACTTGCCTATTGATAGGTAGGTATCTACAATGAGTAATAGAGTAATCTTGCGAATGATATGAATAATGATAACAGGTGGTGCCACTGATGGTTTCCAACTAAATTTGTTTTTATAGATAAAGATAACGCTGGTCATTTAATTCTGGTTAACTTTTATTTACCTATAATCTAACATTCGTACATGGGTACTTATTTTTTTACTAAAACAAAGACGCGATTGTATCTACACAATCATTATGACCGTGTAATATTTACTACTGTAATGATTTTCCGAAAATACTTTACACAGGTAGGGTATTTATAACGCGCTCCGACTTCGCACGTGTTTATTTAAAGGTAAAAAGACCATCATCGGGAAGATCAATCAAAAAGTGAAAACCGGTGAAACCCGGAACAAATTACATTCAGCCGTTTCTTTGGCCCCACACTCCCACAGACAAAAACGGACTCGCCACGACTTTTAATATTCTCTATCTACGAATGTAGTGGTTGTCTCTACTATTGGTCCAACAAGATTATCATGTTATAAGCTTATAAGTAAACACAATTTATTAGGTAGGTTCTAAACACAAAGCGTTACCTCACCCATTAACTTACAGAAAACCGTCATTCTTCTTTCGGTTTAGGTATACCATCTCAACCATGACGGTTCTCTATCATAACATAATTATCACAAATCATAATTGAAAAAATCAAACCATAACTTTCTAAATTATTAAAGCGAAGCGAAGTATTACGAACTGCTAATATAAAAAGTCAAATATAATAACGGTTCCGAGAAATATCGGTCATTTGGCGAAGTCCGGGCAGTGGCAGAGTATGGTCACGTCAGAGTTACGTCACGCCAGAAGCATCTTGGACCAAAGATCGCAATGATTTCATCATTCCATTCTAAAACGGGTCATCTCTGGTCTAATATGTATGAAATGTGGGTGTGTCTCTATAAGTCATGCGGCTTTTGATTAAACGTTTCGAGTATTATTCCAATTGTTTATTAAGTACACTAGACTGAATTTGGTCGATAATTAGTCAACGATTTATTCTAATTAGACAGGCTTCTGTTCACAGGCTGTAACCGCAGGCTAACCGTACTGAATGCATTTACACTTGACAATTCAGTTTGAATTTCAGCCAAACTGTAATAAGCGCTATAGGAGCAGTTCGCTAACCTCTAGAGTCTAGAGGCTGGTGAATTTACTGGTGAAACTCTGGGACATTCGAAGTATAAACACCAACTTTAGAAACAATTGTATTTATAAATCGCACAACATTAATTAATACCTAGATAGATAGCCACTGCTGCGTAAAATACCGAGAACGAAAAAAATTATCACACAACACTCGACCACATTTCTACTGATTCATTTACTGGGAATTGTATATTCGCAGTTACCTACCATACTATACGATACCAACACGATCGTTTATAGTTATGTACGTCGGTATTTGATAATACCGATTCTTATAGTTAACTGTAATTAAGTACAGTCAACGTCAAAAGTCCATGATGATTAATTTGTCAAACATGTAAGTTTATTGTGAAAAGTTAACAACCATAAGTTATTTCCGGCACAGTAGGCGTAGTAGGTCCTTTACTTTGCACTTCAAGAAACTTTTTCAAGAGCTTCTTTTGACATTTACTATCTACCCTATAATAATGAATGGATTTACCTACATATTTTCGAATTGAAACTACTGAAACTCAGTTCCCGAAACTTTGTATACGACACCGTTGTTTTGAGAAGTTTAATGAGTAACGTTTACTGATTTTCCAACGAAAAAATACCAGTAATATTACTAGCCACGTTAAATGTGACAGAAGTATTTCGAGGTGTTTTATAATGGTAACAATACCACGAAACAGAGCGTCATGAAATTATCGCTTTCTAGAAATAGGCTTCGGCCGGTTTTGAGCGACCTGACTCATGCAGGGCTGATATAAGGTGGGCCATTAATATTCCTTTGTTTTGTTTATATTCGGCCTTACACCACACACACACGAGCAGCGACTTTGAAATGAAAGCGGACCGAAACCATAGAAATGTAGAAAACCGAAAATAGATCACGTAGGTACCTATTTATTTAGTTACACTTGTGTTCCAAGAATGTTCATGATCTATATTATAATACCTAGATAAAATATGTAAGGACCTGAATATAGAAGCAGTCCATGTGGATATTATTTATGAAGAGGCCTATACAGGCAGATCCAGTTGCGAGCTAAATTACAGTCCTAGTATTATTTACTGCTAATTGCCTCGGTATAGTGACCGTTAGCTGCTAGTTAGTTCATATTTCAGTAGTTTCTATAACGGGTAAACGTACCGTGCATAACATATCAACCAGTGTTTTTTATAATTATATAAACGAATAGATACTTGTACTATCTGTTTGCAAAAAATGCTCTCACAGCACAAATTTAATTTTTTTTTAAATTATTAACCGGTTGGTTTCAAATCTTAATTCCTGCTCGCGAAAAAATTTTCATCCCATTTTCTAATTAATTTTAAAATAATCACGTAAGTAGTACCTAAATCGTTTTAAAGCCTAATTAATTTACATGATTCCAGTTGACATTCCAACCAGTCCCGCAATCCAGCAGCTACCTATACTTCCAGCGGATTGCTGAAAGATGATGACAGATGAAGTAGCTACTGGATTCGGAAGTAGATACTTGATTGCGTGACTGGAATGTCTACTGGAATAAGGCTTTAGTTCTACTGCTCAGCGCCGGCGGCATATCCTTCCTTCATAATAAAATAATTATACTTTTGCAGTGTGTATTGAAATTTTTCCGAATCTCCAACACCTCAAGTGTACCAATGCAAGCGCCAGACACAAAACAAAGTGTATTCTGTCGGAAGCTACAATGACAAATGGACATTTGTTTTCACAGTTTCATACTTCCAGCAAATGTTTTTCTTTTGCACATTTTTTCGTCCGAATTGTTTGTCGTATCGTGGATTCGTGGCGCAGTGAAAAATACCCAACTAACAGTGAAAACGTGAATGAGTGTGAAATTCTTGTTACATTGTATAAGTACCTATTATCTACTGTGATTCATACATTTACCGTCATTTGTACGAAGCGTCCTGAGATTTTATTCAACCTCAATTAAAACATACTCTTTCTTTTTCTAGGTCATAAGTTCATAACCCTAGAAAGAGAAAGGCAGCCAGAAATTTTAATAAATCTTTTCTTTACTATGAACTTGGAGATTACTTGTATGTAACTGTTAGCACACTTACCTACTTAATAATGAGAGAAATAATTTGACATCTAAGTAGGTAGGTACTTTAGAACTTACTTACTGATTACCTTATTATTTAAGTACTTACCTACTTATACCTAATTGAATTATATAGATAGATAAAGACATCCTTAAGAAACCGTAAACATTCCGATGAATAACCAAATGAACTTATGTACTTTTATAAATACTCCATGAACATTTACAGAGTCATTTTATGGTATTCGGTAGAAACTTCATGTAGGTATTTATGGTTGGTATACAACACGTGTTAAGTAGTCAAATAAATTAAACAGAAAAATTATTCGTCGCATTCCCCGCCATGCCGAGCTCAACGACATCATACGCCGAGCACTTTCCTCCGCCGGAGCGCCAGCTGTTCTTGAACCGAGCGGACTGACGCGCGACGATAGCAAGAGGCCCGACGGAATGACCCTCGTACCTTGGAAGATGGGACGGCCTTTGGTGTGGGACGCCACCTGCGTCGACACCCTTGCCCCGTCTCACCTTCCAGCCACTTCTTATAGAGCCGGCTCTGCGGCCGCTGCTGCAGAAACCCTCAAACGGCGCAAATATACCAATCTGGGTGAAACATACATATTTGAGCCGTTTGGGGTTGAAACATTGGGACCCTGGGGCCCGGGAGCGCACCGCGTCTTCAAGGACCTCGCAAAGCGCCTGGTCGACGCGTCAAAAGACCCAAGATCTGGCTCCTATTTGGCCCAGCGGATTAGCTTAGCTATTCAACGGGGCAACGCAGCCAGTCTCTTGGGTACACTGCCGGATGTGGGGGACTTAACCCATTTTTTTTATCTTTAGTTTTCTTAGCCTTAGTTTAGTTTTAGCTTTAGTATTATTTTAGTGTTATATCATATTATATTTTCTGTCAAATAAATTGTGACTAAATTTTCTAAATTTTAAGTACTCCAGCGTTCACACATAATTTAGTAAAGTGTTTAGTAAAAACCATAGTGAACTTAAGAACTGTACTAAATTGTACCCTACTCTACTTGTAACTAAATCACTTAATCGTTAACTTGCAACTTGTCACTAAACGCATTGCTTACACGCTTCAATTAACTTAAAATTTAGTAAATAACTTAACTACCTACTTAATACGTGTAAACTAGGCTTTCCCTCATCCATTAGATGGTATATTTATAGGTATTAGGGAAAGTTTATGAAAGGAACGTTTGAGTTTTATTTGGAAATACCAACGTGAAACATCAGCATTAAAATTCTTGGAAGAGCTGAACCGCCTTTCAGCTATGAATAGTTTTTATTTTATTTTGGTTTAAGGTTATTGGAAATTTACGTTAGCAGATTACTTACTCGTACCCACAATACTTATAGAAATTGTTAGTAGAAAAGACGTCAGCATACGTACCTAATGCATTTTTCCTTCATAATATTGTGTAGGTGGTTAAATGGGTTTCAGAAATTATTTTAGTGTGCTATCTAGGTGACTGAATTGCGTTACGATTCGATACTTAGAAACTCCGAAACTTGCTGTACTACTTTTGGAATAATTAGGTCAAATTTGCGTCCCAAGGTATGACGTAAGTGGCAATTCAAGTAACTACCGCTTAAAAATATTTTTTACTTGTACTGAAACTATAAACTATGTCACAAACTGGAAACGCTGATGGCCTTTGACCGAGGCAAGAAGAGTGGCGCCGGCGCACAGGCCCCTTAGATTTCATCACACGAGTACAACAGAGGAATGCCTTAATGATGCTTGGGAGAAAGTACCCGATGTACTTACAAGATAAAACGAACTTATAGCCCAGCCATAGTATTGTGACCCACCATGTATCTTATCTTATAAAGGTAATCTCTGCTGCTCGTACGAAGCGATTTGCTTCTTCGTTAATTATGCGAACGGCTAAGGAATGGAACAGCCTGCCGGCGTCTGTATTTCCCGAAACCTACAACCTTGGGATCTTCAAGGCCAGAGTGAATAGGCATTTACTGGACCCGCATGCTCCATCGTCGACCTCATCGTCGCTTACCATCAGGCGAGATCGAGGTCAAATGCGGGTTTAGTAGTAAATAAAAAATAATAATAAAAAAAAGGTAAGAGCAGTATCAGCAATAAATATACCTAATTAATAACTGCAGGACCTTACCCAGAAATTTCTTTCGGTGAGTGGAAGATGAAGGGTGTCCAAAGATTTCGTGTGGGGTTGTATTGTTCCAATTTTATGAAATTAATACGCATAAAAATGAACTTAGGACCAATTTTCATATGAGTTTGAGGTGGGGGGAGGGGGGTTCCACCAAAACTCCTCCCCCCCAATCTATAAATGGTTAACTGTACACTGAAGGTACTACCTCCGAGTTACCTACTCGTACATAGAGTAGGTACCTACTCGTACAGAACTGTATCAAAAAAACTTTAGCTCTCTCTGATTAATTTAAATCCACTCAAATACTCAAAAGGTAAACGTACTAAATACTGATGAAATAATAATGTAACGTTCGCTTGGCCTCAATCTTAGTAATTGATAGTTGTAATAAAAGGCCAAGCGCGCTGGACATAATAACTTTGGCAATGATTATTCGGATTCAATGGAAATCCGCGTTTCTCGAAAAACGATAAAAGCTTGCTTTGCAATTCTAAACGTTGGAAACTTAGTCTATGGTTGAGTTTTCATTAAAATTCGCAATGAAAGCAACGTCTTCGCCATGTTAATTTCAACTTTAAACAAAAGACATACGGTCTGAAATTGCGAAGGATAAAAGTTTAAACGGTCTACACACGTTGCAATTTGTCGGGCCCAATCTGCAGGGACGTTGAGTTGGCTCTACTCTCCACATGTCTCAACTGTGTCCCAATCTGAAATCGATAGCCAACCGACACAATAAACGCACGTGTATCCAGTGTAGTAAATACCAAAATGCATGTATGACTGTGTGTTCTCTATTTATATGACAATTAAATTATCAAATAACTAAGATAGATAGATAGAAACACTTTATTGTGTTAAGTTACTATTAGTGGAGTTCCTATTAATATTATATTTTAGATATAGTTTTTAAATAACAATATGACACCTCAACAAGATAATAATTTCTATTGCATAAGTATGTTCTTAAATCCACGTATCTAAATAGACAGACAAAGGTCAAAGAAATAGTACATTTTATTACCTGTACGAGTATATATAAAAACAAACGCAGATGCGCCGTTCAAGGTCAAATGACCCGAAATCTCCAGACGACACAAACTGCAGGGGGCAGTGGTGGGTTGTATGTTCAAGACCAACCAACCTCCCGATATCGTGAAGGGTCCCGTCAGATTGGACCCAGCAGATTGCCTCCAAGTTGTTTCGTGTGGAGACCCTTTTACGTTTTCATCACTTCGTTTGGACGGAGCATAGCACAACCTTCAATGTTCCAAGAAGTACCGACCGGTTGGTTCGTTCGACGTTGCGCCGCGCCGCGGTTCCTGGAATGACGATCCGCGGACATGGAGACAGAACTATACACTGTGAGAGCGAGGATAAGTTAAAAAAGAAAAAGAAGTTAAAAGAGCTGTTAAAGGTGAGATGATCTCATGAGGGTATAATTGAAATTGAAAGTTGAAATTGAAAACGTTTATTTAGCGCTGTAAACACCAGAATACAGTACACAATACAGAAGTATACAAAGTTTAATACATGCAGCACAGAACATCTGGTGTGGTAAGATAAGCTGTATAATAAGCTGGTTACTGACCCTGAATAATTATTGTGATTGGGTCTGCAAAAGGAAAACAAAACTACAGCCTAATTTGGCTCCGTGCTTAAATCAAGACTCCGATATAATATATAAGATCCAACACCTGCTGTAGGCTGCAAGCATTTCAGACCAGTAGTAGTACTATTTACCCACGACGGAGAAGGTATATATGCGTTTGACCTAAGAGGAAGTTTGTTTGTGTGTGCATGTCTCTGTTCCCATCTAGCTCCGAAACGGCTGAACCAATTTCGATGCGTTTTTTTAGTATTCTGTGTAACACTGCCAGAGACTGTTTCGATTTTTAAAATAGACTTGTTCGTTCCCTTTTTACGCGCAACGTTAGAAGTTCCAATTTTATGGGCAGTCATTTAGAATGTTGTGTAATCTGTAAAATGAGGATGACTATTTTTATCTTGAACTCCAGACTCGCTTTCGAGAGAAAGGGATTTCCTACGGCCAACTTGATCAACAAGTTTTGCCGGCACAAGTAGTTTTTTAAATTTATTTTTAGTAAAGTTGAACTAATAATTATTGTTAGTAACTCGTTTTTCAGTTACGATAATGAATTCCGTTTTGCATTATTTTTCGCTTAGCTAGCTATTTGCTTATCTATAGTGATACTTGGACCCAAACTTGAGCGAGAATTAGAAATCCAAATGTTATCATTCTTGCCTCCTTGCCACACGTTGTTTAACGTAAAAATTAATAGTAATTCACAGTATCGTAGGTTGTTATGATGTTCACAGTTGAACGTTCTTGCTCGTGTAGTGTGACTTATATCAGCAAGTTGTTGCATAATTCATGGTTAGATTGTAGTGACGTCACGCACGATGCACAGACACACGCCTACCTCTTCTACTGACGTGACCGTACTCCGCCTTCTACGGGATATGTTACCTCGAATAAATGAATCGATTCGTAACAACACATTTTTATTCCATTTTGTTTACCATCCTCATATTTATTAACCAACGACGATGTTATTAACATTACGTGTCAGCTCACTTTTAACTCAAACGTTGATTACTTTATTTTATACTAACTACGAGTAAATCGCGGTACTTCGCTGACTTTTTCAAAAATTTAAACAAGCCCTCTATACCGGAGTGCAATCCAATTGGTAATTTTTTGATCGCTAAAAAACTGCACATACATAAATCAAAGAACAGACGTCCCAAGAAACAGAAAATGAAGTCCCTGCTGTGCAAATTCAATAATATACTCAAAGCTCCTTTCCTAGAGAGCGTTTTAGCGTGGCAGTAATGATCAAAGTGCATTTCAATCGGTTCGTTAGATGAATTCAGCGGGTTCGCAGTAGTCCGCCATTGAAATTTAAACTAGCTCTTCTGGGAAAGCAGCGCAAGTCGCAACCGCGTCTTTATTTGGCCTAGCCCAATGAGGAAAGGGATGCGCTGGGCGAGGTGCATTTAACTCCTGGTGGTCCAGTCCCAATCCTTGTAAAGATGCGACTGTGTCTTATGGCGTCTTTGCTTTGTCGAGAAACTTTGTTGACCAAGGTTCTTTAACATCGAGTGTGTGTCAAATCAAAGTAAAGTAAAGTAAAAGTAAAATACACTTTATTGCACAAATTGCTTGATTGAAAGGATTAGCCCTTTCTGATTTGATATAGATTTAACGTACACATCTTATCCAATAGCTCTCCTTCAGTAACGAAAAAAAAAACCATTTTCCATCGCTTAATTAAAATAAGATCCCCACCAAAACAAAAGCATCCCCGTTGTGAAAGGACTTATAAACTCTGGGCCGGTTCTTAGAAGCGCAGCTCACGATTCCAAAGAGACCGGGTCAAAGGGGACGTATGCTCGCTCTGCTGTGCGCCATTGTCGGTCCTTCGCCGAACAATAACGTACAATTTTCCAAATGAGACAATGCAACAAATAAATAAAAAATCATGATGCTCGCGATTCTCATAACAACCCTCGGGTCGAAGGCTTCCAAGGATTAATTATGAGTTCCGAGTAGGGCCGCCACCGGGCCATTCGATTCTCGGTAAAGTCGAATCGAAAAAGGAGCAAAAACGGCCGCAGCGCGTTCCGAGAACACGCATACCTGCGCCGCGCTGCGCCCGCGCAGTCCCACCTTGTTCCGTTCCGAATGAACGGATAGACGTTTCGTTTCGTATGAAAACACATTTTCCGAGTTATGTAATGTAGTTATGCAAACTTTTTTAAGACTTGCTACTCTGAAGCTTAGGTTTCTTGCTCATCTTTTATAGATTGATAAGAAACCTGAAATATTAATAAATATCAATCACGAAGTCAATTTTTTCGTAAATATCCATCCGTTAAAATTGCGTAATTTAATAATAATCAAAATATAATGTGACTTATCCAAGGGTAAACACTAGGCCCACACCTCTTTCTCTTTCGCAGAATTTAGCTACATATAGTTATAAATGCTATGTTAGCTATCACTTTATTAACATATGTAAGGTAACGTTAAACTAATAGTTACACAGGCATATGAAATCTATTCGAAGTATTTCGAAGTGCAACACCACTTTCCTTTGAAAGTACCTCTTGTTTGCTTACGTGACCTACCCAAGGGTGAACACTGGGTCCGCAACTGTTCCTATTCCACAGAATTCAACTTCATTAATCTATTCCACATTGTTACATATACCACTTTAATCAACTTAATTTATACCGAAACTGCAATCCCGCAAATTACATCGATTCAGCGTGCAATACTATTTTCTTTCGAACGCACTCGTATAATATGTATTTGCTTTCTGGATGGATGCCGAGTTGAGGTCGATAACTGATGGTTCTAGGAAAACGGTGTTCCCACTTTACATAGTAAACAATAAACATATTTATCTATTGAAATCCGTACAATTGTACTGTAGAACAAAAATTAGGTAAAGGCAAAGATTTTGAAATTCACCCCTCAGTAGATTGCTCGCTAGATAAGTTTTATAAGGATACCGCATCTGCCAGTTCGCGCATGCGATTTGGGCATTTTCCCATACATTAGTCGGGGACTGAAATATCAAATGTATGAAATATATGACCTATGGGTCAATTCCGTGTCTCGCTGTCACTGCTCACGTCATTGTTCTAGAGGAAAGAAGGCGCTAGTAGTCCGATTTCTGTGGGTAAAGGTTACTTAACTGTACTGTGTATGTGTATCATCGTGATAGATTTAATATTTTACCTCGTAAGTGTCAGCTGGTGAACATTGGCAAATCATTCTGGATTACCTCCTGCATTCTGTCGGTGGAATGGAATCTACCATGTAGGTACTCTACTTAATTGTACTCAATGCAAACACAAATTCGTAAATTAAATCGTACGTAGCACTTGATTTGATTATGACTGTGTTCCGCAGTTCCATAATCATTGTTGATTAGGAATTTCATCGGGAGGTTGGTTGGTTTGGTTACCCCTCAGAGTGGGACTAAGTATCACCTACTATATATGCCTCTAAGCCTCTGAAGCATATTATAAAAACCTGAACGACGAACCCTTAGGTGGTGAACGGTAATAGGTCGTTTGAACCATAAAGATTATCTATAAAGCTATTCTGCGAAACCAATGGTCGCGAAACAATAGTCGACAATAAGCTGTACGGGCCTTTCTAGTTGGAAATGACCACAAAAACTATCATTGTCTCTCCCGTAGATAAACAGAGCTATTCCGCAGTTCCTGGTACACGATTTACCTTTGTGTAGGGTTGCTACACGTCCGGTTGACGGATTTGTCCTCGTTTCAGAGCGGTCTTTGTTGTGGGTAGGTTTTATTGGTACTCGGCGATTCAGCGCCATGCCATTAAGAGTTTTATATCTCACAAGTTGTACTTTTGTTTTTACAACTTTGTTTCTTTAACCGAGCTCTATTCCTTTGGGTCAGATAAGGAACCAACCAAGAGTGTTGTGGTTTTTTTAAGCCAACGGTCCGTGGTTTAGTAAGTAGTTATTTGTCCGGAATAGGCAGTCAGAAGTTGGCAACCCTGTATCTGATGTTCCCGGTAAATAATACAATGTGCAATTGTTAAACAATTGTACATTGTTGTGGCTGTTAACCTAACTATGGTATGTGGCGGACAGTAGCAAGAATCGGTGACGTTGTAACACTGGCTCGGGATGACGATGCGCTGGCGCACGCTATGTCCCACGTTGCTATGAGGATTGAGGAGCAAGGACGAATTAACGATGCGTCAGAAGAGTCAGAACTAAGAATAATTATGGTCAGATATAAAAATATCTGTTCCGAATCGGGAATAGAACTTGAACACCGAAAGCAAACTGAGAGGAACATACTAAAAAGTCGAAAATTGTTTTTGTAGTGATGAATTTTTGAGTGAACGTAGACAGGATTTTAGCAACGAAATCTATAGTTTTTATGCAATAAACAGCGAGAGATTTTCAACGTGTACATTATATGACTTAGAAGAAGAAAATGGTATTTCCGCGAAGCTTTTAATAGTCCAGTTTATTATAAGATCTATATTTCTCATAGCTCTAGCTCTTTCTTCATATATAGCTCCAATATCAACTTGCAGTTCCGTATATAAATGAATCCAAAGTAATAATAATAATCAAAGGTGCTTATTATGTTAGTAAATTCACTCAGAAGCAGTTAGTTCCATGTTCGCTTTCCAATTTGTGAATGTTCTTAGTAAAAGCGTCGTGGCGTGATGGCACGCTAATCGTTTTCGAATGAACTCGGTTAACCGGCCGAGGTGTCATTAGCACAATCAACACTCTTGCGCAGAAACATTAACATAAATTATACATTACATTTCCTACTAAACGGATCCAACGAGTTTATCACAATTGCCCATTTTTAAGAATTTAGATTTTAACAATGGGTTTTGGCAGATTGGTGTAGGTACGTAGGTATATACTTAATTTTTAATTCTTCCTAATCTAAATTGTAGGTAGGTAGGTACGGATGTAAGAAGAATATATTTAGTTTAGAGACAAGGTCTCTGTCTAATACCGGACTCAGCAGAGTTGATGATGATGGTAAGTGTACGGTATGTACACCTAGTTGACCATTTCAGAATGGACACAGCTCAGAACGTTGCCTTAAGTATATGTACCTACCTAGACGCAATTTTAGTGAAAGGCATTATAATGCTTTTATAAAGACATGTAGTAAATAAGTACCTATTATGTGCTAGGTAGGTAAGGTTATGTTTACATCTTATTGGTACAGTAGTAGGTACATAAGCATACATACACATCGATGTAGTTGAAATGGGCTTAAGGCCTAATAAATAGATAACAGCTGACGCAAACCGCTAGTGTACGTAGTTTATAAATATTTGTTACGAATTCCAACCAACGTGTTATTCTGGATCACGTAGGTAGGTAAACTAGATACTGTATTTTAACCTTAACCTTAAGACCTACGTACACATTTAGGCACATTTGTGTAGATAATATTAAAAAAGTCGTTGATTAAATTAAAACAAGACGATGTGTTTTATTTTCTTCCCTTTGGCGTCTTCCGATAGCCAAACGATTTAAGATATTAGTGTTCACAGGTATATTATGTGTGTTCCTAAGAACACCATAATCTATGTCAACTTTCTAAAGCCATTCTGATTTATTTGACTTGTTGACCCCAAAGTATCGTAGATATCTAACAGTCAGTTCAGTACAGTAGTTGGAGACGATTTATCGGCTATAAATTACATGTGTGTCCATGTGATGGGAGTATTAATAATTAACAATATGTATTAATTTGTAATTAATTACTATTTAGAACCTAGAGATTGCTAGTCATACAATTCTTACCTGGTAGTTTGACCACCATTGGAGGAGTTGTGGGGCGATTGGGATCCAATGTAACAATCTTGATGAACAATACACGGAAACACACAAGCCCACTTGTAATTACTTATATTTCCTCAAATCCACTTTATGGCCGTTTCGTTTCTCAGTAAAACTCTATAGGAACAGTTTCGCAGAAGTCGAGCGCACTGGAGAAATTAATTTGCGAGAATCGACGCCGCCGACGACCGGGCGTCCGCGTGCCGTCACAGAAACGCTTTCTAGGAACGAGTACATGAAATTTCACTGAATGTTGATGGGTTTATCACAGATAACGATATCGCGGAGGTGAAAGTTCGGCGAGGTAAATCGCCGCAACGATAATCCCCCTTCGTGTACCAAAGTGGACTGACGGAGAGTAGCGAGCGTTCGAGTCGAGCGCCGATCGACGCGAAGTAAACACGCGGTACGTACGTACGAGGCCGAAGCGACGAGGCGATCTCCGACGCGGTAGAACCGCTGCGACCGTCCATAGCCAACCGCCTGCCTCGCCGCGCACGCTTCCCAGAACTACCAACCTTGGCACTTCTACGAAACAACAACACAAGGCACATTTACATTGTCACTAATTTATAAAACTTATGGTGTTCCATCCAAGGCTGACGAGTACGGCAGCACTTGTGATAAGGTGTTCACGTTTACGGACTGTTGACCTCAGCCAGGCCCACTATTTAATATCTGTCCATCAATCAAAGCCCGCCCCCTGTTTCCATCAGGCTCGGAGGTAATAAATGTCGGAAAGTTCATTCACTTCTCGGTCTATTTGTGCCGGTGTGGAATGGCAGCGTAGCGCCCTTACGTGTACAGACCTACACTTTCTCTAAGCTCTACATACCTATAGAGTTCGGAAACAATGAATACGAACCTTACGAACTTTTTCTGGGAACTAAAAGATAAGGGCATTGACCTACCATATGCTACAGCTAACAGGAACTCCCAATCCCATTCAACGAATAAGATAGAGATCGATAGAGGTGAACCGATAAACAAATGAAGTGAAATGTTAGGGTCACAATTACACTTACCTATAACTTGACCTAATCTGGGAACATTTCACTGGTCCTTAGTTAAAGCAATAACGAACAACATTCCTACAAGTAATATTCCACCAAACATTTGCGTAGTTCTTCGAATCAGCTTTTCTTGAAGATGTCATCTGTCATATTTCAAAGGCCCACTCCATTTGCCGTGCAAGATAAATGGCGAAGGCATTATTTGCTGTAACAATGGACGATTTCTTGGGGCCTCGTGGAGTACAATCAATAAGGCCGAGATAATCGAGCATTCCTCGAAAGGCGACGCGTGTGACATGCGCCATGCTTCTTCGAAAGAGTGTTTCTTCATGTCGAGCCGCGTACAGCCGTACACGTATATGCATAAGTGTTATATTACCACAAATTCGAGCAGTGTTGGGGAAATGATTTTGATAAATGATTAGCTACTAAATTAATCTTTGATTACGATAACAGATTACTTTTATGAAAATACGTGTGAATTTTTATTTTCTCCTAATTCGCATAACAACTGTAGATAAAGATTTACGTTTATAATAATAGGTATTATCGCAATTACAAATGACGTTTTAGCGTGTTTTAGCAAATACAAACGGTATAGGTACTTGCCTAAATTCTAATTGAAAAGAATGCCTTGGACTATTATTTAATTCCTTCTTTGGAGCAAAGTTGTAATGAAATTGAGAATTATATAATGCAGGTAGTAGAGACCGATATTTACTTATACATTGTAACTACACTATTGTTAAGTGATTATAATTTGAATATTTTTGGGTTAATAAATATTTTTGTATTTTTTTGTTGTATATAGAATGAGCGAAAACAAAGGCTCTACAAATGAATAGGTACTTATTTACTTAATGTACGCTATACTGTAATGGAACTGTAGCTCCATTAATAACGCTAACAGTGTTCAATGATTTTCTTTGTTCCAATAAGTAACTGCTCATTCTCTTTATATCATTTTATTTCTGTATAAAGTCAGGATCCGTATTTGCAGCTCAATAAAACGTAAAGTGAATGATAATAACGTAAGTATACCTATCTTCCTACTCAGGGCTTATTGTACGATGGTTATTAATTATTAATAATAAAATACCAATTTGGGATACCGCAATTTAGTAGAATCGAATTTATTTGTGGTCTAATTACGTTTACATCGGAAGTGAAATTACTACCAACATACCAACTAATAAAACAAAGTGCCATATTTACGCTTGATAAATTGTTACAATACCAAAAAAATTGTGTCAAGTTCGGTACAAGAAACAAGTGGGTCTGTGGGCTACGCCGATGAACTTTCAAACTTATGTACATAAATATATTATATATTGTTTAAAAAAGGAAAATTATTGTTTGCTTACTAAATCCCTAACTTGTCAAGTTTATAAAGATAAAAAAATAAGAGGGAATGATTGGCACGTAGCAGAAACCGGCACTTACTTTAAATACTTACCCCTGACCAGAGCCAAAGCCGTATAGAGAATGCGCTAGGGGAGGTCATTCAAAGAGGTCACGTAATAAGTTTTTCAAGCTTTAATTAGCTAGTGTAGTGGAGGCACACAAACCTGCAACACTGACCTATAAAACATACATAAAAAAATCTTCATATAACTTTATTGAACTAAATTTTTTACAATATATTCTTGCCCTAGTACCCACACTAGAATTGTATGTATATTTAGTTATGTAACCTACAGCCTACACTACATTACGAGTATAATAAAGCCACTTTTGTCGACAACTGTACCTTGACAACAGATGTCATACACATGTGTGCTCCGTTGCGCACACGCACTGTTCCTACAACCGCACCATATTTCGTCACTAACGTGAGCCGAGAGGGTAATAAAACTGAAGAGCTCTATTATTAAAAAGTCGGTTAAAAATGGGAATTATCACCATCTGTACCACATCATGTTTGATTTTTTTTTCGAACAAGTCTAATTAAAATTATTCTGATACCTACTTACTTACTACATATATATGTATCTTGAAAATTCCTAACACAGAGGCCACCTACCCCTTGAGTTTTAACATGGCACATCTATAACATAAGCAGAAATGACTGTAAATTTTAATTCAGATAAAACTCATTTTGCGACTCTTGATTTAAATGTTGGATTGGTACTGTCGCATACTACTCCTATAAACATAAATAGGTCTGTCAGATGTTGTCAATCAATGTTGAAATTCACAATTTTATTCAAAGTATGTTAGCGTTGCACTAATTAAATCCAGACTGTGTTTCAACGCAAATTAAATTGTGTTCACGTTGTTAAAACAATATTGCAATACTTCCAAATTCCCACACTCTCTAGCTGAAATATTTCTCTCCCGTGATGCTAAATATAAAATGGGAATCGAAATATTTCCGCGAACTTTTGCGTTATTTCCAGTCAGTCTATTCGCCAAACGTTTCGGCTTAACAACGTCGTTAAAAAGATAAAAGAAAGACGGAGTTTAGCCGGTCACTTGATTACCAAATGATCCGAAGAATTCTTAAATTATCTAGCCTCGGTGAGCCCCGGTGCGGTTCAATAACATCAAATGGGATGGAATTACCAAATGTGCTGTGAAAGTTTACAAAACATAACGATGGTTCTCAAGAATGCGCCTTGTTACCTTTATGGGAACTTGTAGAGCATGTTTAAAAACATAAGCTCTGGTACGATATGCTGTATCTCGTATGTATTTAATAGAACATTGCAAATTTAGCACATTGTCGTTAAAAATTTTCTCAAAGAACGCAGTGGCAATACTTAAATCTAAGTACCTAAGGCTTTCTAAGAAATCTTATCTTTAAAATGTTAAGGAAAGATCGATGTAGTCCTACTTTAAAAATACGGGGAAAAATATATTTTTCGATAAAATCCACAATCCTTGTTTATGTTAGTACCTATTACAATCATAATATATATTATTATATTATCTAAGTAGATAGTTCCAAAAATAATATCCACATCGTGCTATAAGTTTTTGATAATTCAAATACTTTATAATCTTAATCGTTTTACTTACTACCACGATAGAACACTCTACCACAAAATTACAGGAAAAAATCAAAGATAACCTATATATAATATGATAATAAATCATTAATTACAGGAAAATGAAATACTTAGGTAGGCACCTATTTCTCTTTCATCCTTGATAAGACATTAAAAATAGTAATTTCCGTGCCTAACCAAAAATTAGTTTTAATATTTATTTATTTTTTATTTTGCTGAGTTTATTAATTAATACCTATTTTGACGTTTGTGTCTAATACCTACTTACCTACCATATGAATTTGCTTTGATTTTTCTTTGATTAATATTTCTCAACACCGACGTATTTCATAATTCTACCCAATTATGTTACCTACAGTAAGTAAGTATCAATTTTTACTTTTCTGGGAAACAGGTAAGGTGTACTTATCTATATTTTAGCTCAGCAGTGCCATGGCCCAAATGACATGCAATTACACGGCGATTAAAACTGCATTAACGAAATTGTCTTGCGTACTCGCCTCACACGCAACGCGACGCAAACGAAACCGATGCTACGCCAGCCAGCTGCTGCGCGTACGCACTTCTACCCGTCATTCTCTTTGCTATAGAAAAACCTTAAAATCGTCAGAAGTATTTCTGAACAACTTGTTTTATAACTCTGGAATTGAATTTTATCTTGGTTTTATCAGGAAGTGCATTTAATTACTAACTTGAAGGAAGGAATCTGCTGCCGCTCTAGTTCAGTATGTACTAGTAAACTTCTGTGCTCTAATGATTTCTAACTTCTAGTCGAACTAGACGCAAAGCCTTACAAAGGTATCGTTTGAGGGTGGGTAGTTTAGGATTCAACTCAGGACAGGATGTTATACCAAACAATTTAACATTTAAAATCAATTTATATCTTCTCCTTTCATATAATTCTCCTTCATATAATTCTCCTTCCATAGAATTAAGCACAAAATTACAGCTCAATTGATGGTCACAATTATCCATTTCTCACAAACTAAGTGAGTATAAAAACTTGCGTTATCGAGAAAAAGAGGAATTACTTTACAACAATTCACAGAAATATGAAATGCTCTAAGCTAAGACATGTCTTTGATCACTAGAATTATTAGAAAGCCTGCAATTATGAACTAGCTAGAAGTAAGTAAGTAAAGTAATGCCTCTTAGAGGAAATTGTAATACATAGTGTACTTTTCCCGGTTGGGAATTCTTAGACACCATTCATCCTCTACCCAGAAGTAAGAAGTGACAACATCACGCACGACATTGCTAAGCCGTAAACTGTAATTAAGTAATTAAGAAATGTGGAATCTCGATTGTTCAATACAAGTTGAGTAATGAAAGCTATACAAATGTAGTACAAATGTAAGTACTTAGCATATAGGATTAGGACTGAAAATCCACTCTAACCTAACCTATAGCAACTTTCTTGTCTTCACTTTTGGAAATTCGTAAGTTAGTAAGATATTTCAACAATTAAATACCCTAAAATCAAACAAGTCTGCAATTTCAGGTATTGAAACTAATTTGTATAACATTCGTTTGGTAAGCCGTCCTCATGAACATAAAATGTCAATCATAATAGAGGTAATTATTACATATAGAGGTAATGATCCGGTTCATTAGTTTCCCCTATATTGATCGACGGGGAATTGAGATCGATCACATAATTATAGCATGCAATTTACTTTAGGTAATTTAGACAAGATATGTCTCTCGATCTCGCTTACATGTAGGTGACGTATGATTTATACTTGAAAGAAGAAAACTGCTGTCGCCCTGCGAACTTCTGTGCTCTATAGGTAAGTAATTATTACATGCGCACCACTATCTATCAGCCATTACTCTCTATCTGCACCAGACATTGCTTCTTTGTTGATTCAGTGATTTCTAACTCCCAACCCTTAAACCCTAAATGCCGATATGTGTTCAGAAAACGAGGACTAGCGCCAACATTTAACGCTGGATTAATTTGTGAATTGTCTATGCTGTTCATACAAATGCCTACGAATAGGATTGAACTGAACTGCGGTCAAATGCGGGTTTAGAAGTAAATAAAATAAAATAAAATAAAAAAACTATAATTTTCAGTCAGCAATTCTGTACGATGGTGGGCTGTTGGTGCCTTGTTGCTTTTTTAATGTGAAGAAAAATACTAACTACAATCGGACGTGGAACAACGCAAAAGATCAAAGCAACATATTATGTGCCTTTATAGCATAGCATTGCAAAATTAAGAGGTAAGTACTTTACGCAGGTAATAATTACCCGCAGTTTTTTCGTTCTTTGAAAACCGTAACGTCGCGGTTCTGGGTAGCGTAATCATGGGACTAATTACTAGAGTTCGTGGTAGCGGGACAACCGGGCCCTCTGTGCATCCCTCTAGGGCGGATTTAGTGTTTAAATTGTGGTAAATATTTGCTAAATTGCGTTACAATGAGTTATTTGTTGTTGTTTTTTTAAGGCAAAGGGAACTGAGCCCATACAGCCATGTCTGATGTAAACAACTCTTTCAAGTCTCCATTAAAATGATGGTGTGACACATTTCAATGTTATCTGGGAGAATCTTCCACGCTTCTGCACCATCCGAAGCAAAGAAGAAGGCGTCCCGGACGCAGTATGGCCCTTCAAAATCCAGCCAAGTACGGATCGGGCTGCAGCGTTTTATTTGACTTTACTCCACTGTCCTACACATTATTCACATCTTGTCGAAGTTCTTCGAGCATGAAACACCATTCTTACTAGAAAAGCACTACTGTGAAACAATTTGCAGGATAAAACGAAACAAAGCTGACGTGGATGCCACAAAAGCGCGGGAGAAACTCTACAATGAATTAGATAACGCTATATTTAAAACTTAGCGCACTTATAAAGCGCTTATTATAGTTGACTGAATTCCCAAATTCAGTCGATTAATAATAATTAGTCAATGATTTAATCGACTAATTAGGACAGGCACAATTTACAGGCTATCGCAGACTAACCGTAACTTTATTCTTTTTATTTTAGTATTGAAGAGACGGACAGCTCTACTGACGGATATCAAAATATAATCAAATGGTCAACGAAGCTCATTAGACATGGTAATTATTGAACCTTACTTACAAACAAGCCAATGAACTAAGTAGTTCATTGACTAAGTAGTCTCAACTCGACACGCATGAATTTAAGAAAGGAACGAATGCGTGCCCACCCCTAATTAAGGGAGGGAGACTATTTTTTATTTGATCCAGGCATGGAAAGTTTATTGACTCTTTGGCCCCAATATTAATAAAATAAACAACCGATTACGGTAACATGGTAACAGTGGGTCATTGGGTCTCTTGATCCAACTCTGCATTGTATAATTACGATTACGAGTGCGGTTTGAATGTGCCACTGTTCGGGGAACCGGCAACGGTTACTAGAACTATTACGAGTACATTACACAAGGTAAGTACATTTGGGAATATAGAAGTTAGCACAAGGTAACAGGGTCATATTGAGGGACAGAGTTAGGTTACATTATGCCCCCCGTGTGAAACAAGACCGGAGATTTTTATAAATGAATGAATAAGGCATGGACTACATGCGTCCGGTTCCAACCCCGGTTCGGATCGCTGCATCCATTCCCGAAGAGCTGCCTTCAAGTGGGGGGAGGGCGGAACACTGTTTGAACCGAACCGGGGCTGAAACCAGACGCGTGTAGTCCAGCACTTAGTAAGAAATAGAAATATCATTTATTTGTAAATATGGTAATGTGGTAAGGATTCTTTAATAATCCTATCAACAGTCAAACGTTTATGAACACCAATATTTGTTATATTTAATATATTATAATTATATTTAATATTTGTTACAAGGTTACACAGTTACTCGTACTATACACGATGTGACGTTGGTAAAGATTTACGTTAAATTAGTATTGGAGTTAATTATGTATCTCCGATGTAAGTAGTTCATACACGTGTTTAGGTATATTACAAGGGTAAAGTAAATAGGTTATACAGTTTTAGTACTATCGCATTCATTATTTCTAAATAACGATAATGAATTCCTAGAATATGGTTCGTTTATTATTAACAAAATAATGGCGTTAGTTTTCGTAGAACAATAGATTAATGCGCTGTATTGTATGGCATTAAATTAACAATTACTAAGAATAGATAAAACTCGCTGCGCAGTAGCACACATTAGATAAGCCTGCAGAATAGAAACATCACCGTGACCTTGGATAGAGATGTCACCGTGATCAGCCGAAGGGAACTGGAAAAGAAGAGCCAAAGACTAGAGAATTGGCGTGTACATACCTATTAGAGAAGAAGAGATCTACGAGATCCCGCGTGGGTGGACCGACTGAAGAACTATATCCTATGTGTACAGTGGACAACAGTCAGATGGCACCCTTTAGTACCAACCTCCTTTTTTAAGTCTCAATTTAGAGGCTTTGGTACACGACAAGGTTACCTACAGAAGTTACCTACGAGTATTTTGCTACACGACAAGGTTACCTACAGAAGTTACCTACGTGTATTTTGCTACACGACAAGGTTACCTACAGAAGTTACCTACGTGTATTTTGCTACACGACAAGGTTACCTACAGAAGTTACCTACGTGTATTTTGCTACACGACAAGGTTACCTACAGAAGTTACCTACGAGTATTTTGCTACACGACAAGGTTACCTACGAGTATTTTGCTACACGACAAGGTTACCTATAGAAGTTACCTACGAGTATTTTGCTACACGACAAGGTTACCTACAGAAGTTACCTACGAGTATTTTGCTACACGACAAGGTTACCTACAGAAGTTACCTACGAGTATTTTGTCGCCTTAACTTATTTGACACATTAATTGAATGTCAGGGAATCATAATAACAACTTATTGCGTCAGGGTTCCACAGAGTAAGTACCACATGATGTATGTTCCACTGTACATACTCAACGGGGAATAACATGCAAAAAAAATAAAACTTTCCTCAATTATGTAAGTACCACAAAAATTCGGCATAAAAAGGGGCTTATTGAATTCTCAATGGCCTCTCATTTGCTAAAGTTATCATTTCATTACTAAGAACTTTTGTGTCGAGCTATAGTGATAAGCTAACAGTGTACTTACACAGAGGTTATAGGGTGTAATAAACCTTTCCTGATAATCTGTATATATTCGGCGACAGACCGCACCATTTGAAGGCCAATATTTTCATAGTTACTATTACATGTTTTCATAGTATTGTAGTTACGAATATAAAATACCACCTTACGAAGCGGTTCGGTTGTAGTTTAAAAATAACGGTCAAGTGCGCGTCGGGTCTTGCTTGCCATATCTATTATAGGTATTAGGGATGTTACGGAGCTTCGACTCCGACTCCGAAAGGTCGGAACTTCCGATTGATTTTAAACCTCCGACTCCGACTTGGGCTCCGATAATTTTGAATCGGAGGTTATACCGAAGATTTGTGAGCAAACATTGCCAAATATCAATATTTTATTAATTAATGTAGGTTTAAATAAAGGAATATGCTTTATTGTCGCAAACGTCATTATGAAAAATAGGCCAGTTCAGCTAAAAAAATTAAAAAACGGTTTAAAATTTGAACTTCTTCTGAACATACGGAGCTTCTACCTCCGCCTCCGAATCCGACTCCGGTTCCTTATCATAATCATAATTTATTCATAAAATTAATTTACATGTCATATATATGTTCTTAGTATAAATAATCCGGTTCCGACTCCGGTTCCGACTCCGGTTCCGATTCCGGTTCCGACTCCGGTTCCGACTCCGATAAATCAAATTTTTCGACTCCAGTTCCGGTAAATCCTACTATAAGTATATCTAATTAGATTCAGGTAACCCTAAACTATGCCTTTATTTAGGCAGGTTTGTTGCCCTGGGTCCACCACGTTGACATGCTTCAGATTCACAATGACTACTGTTTCAGATTTTGCAAGGAGTTCTTTTACATCCCCTGTATAAGGAGAAGTTACTTTTGTCTTTATTACGCTTATCTCTGTTAACAGTGAAGTTATTTATGGTGAACAAATATTCTCAGATATTCTGCGAATGCCAGCCAAAATGTCTACATTAGGTATTTAATTTTATCGTTTATCACTTATCATTCATATTACCGATTCAGTACAAACAAGACAAGCGTGTGTTGGACAGAAAGGTGGTTCCGTATAAAGCCATACCTAGTGTATAACCCTTTTGTACCTTGTCGCTTCAAGTTATCTAACACATTCATTCGAATGTCAAGAAAAATCTAATTGCGACGACAGGGTTTAGTAGATTATAGCTTGATTGATGTGATTGTGACTGTACGTCATATTATAATGTAGAGAGGAGAGACCACTTTTTTTTGGTAGGTGAAGGTGAGAAACGAAAAAGATACATCGGATGTCCATTCTTTTGAACTATTGTACATTTTGACATTGGGACAATCAAGTACTTACATTGAACATTTTGGCATTTGCACGTAACTACCATATAGCTCATAGCGCACGGCATACCTAATCCTATACCTACCTACCTTTATCAGAATGAAAAAGAAAAAGTCGATTTTCTGATTTTCCATGAAATTCCATCAATAGTGAAAAGAATATATAATTTCTAAGCTTTCGTGGTTATTGTGAATATTGTTATAGTTAGACAAACGATCCTTACCACGGTTCAGTTGCATGCGCCATGGTCGCATGGTGGCTAAGGCGCAACTCCGCAGGAATATCGGAAACAAAAAAACAACCCCAAGCCCCAAACTGGTAAGAATCACTTAAAATATCGCGTATATGCTGTTACAAGTAAAGATCTACCAAAAAAAATTTAAAATAAAATATTCATGCAGACAGTATCTTTTAAATGGCACATTGTGAAATTTAGCCATCGTATGGTTGTGAAACATGGCTGACTGACAGCTTAATTTCAAAATAAAAAGTTGCACAAAGATGGCTCGCTGGTCCGACGACTTTGCGCAGCAAATAGGTTGCTTTGAATATTACCGTACCGTTACCGTCGACGGTATTACCGTTGCCGTGGCACACCTAAAGTAGGTTTTTTTTACTAATAAAAACAAATCCGTCATTATTATTATTTTTCTGTCATTTTAGTCCGTCTAAACGGACTAAAATGACAGATGCTAATGTCACTTTGTAAAATAATGTTGCCATGTTTAATGTAATAGTGATGCGTTCAGTTCACTTGTTCAACCAAACAGTGAGCCAAAAAGATAAGAAATTATATATTGAAAGAAGATGGATTTCGCTCCCATACAAAGTGAGGCTCAGCCTTTAATTTTTTAATTTACAAAAAAAAATCACGACATTACAGAAGAAAATAAAATATACATTTATTGGTCAGTGATTGCACTCGATCTTTGGTTACAACACTATTTTAATTTCATCAAAAACAGCAACACAGGAAACGTTCGTTTAGTCCGTCTAATAAAAAATACTACTTTAGGCTCCCTGTCAAATCGTCACGGCAAATTTGAGGGTGTAGTGGTATTAGTGTGTACCTACATATTAAAGATGTGTGAGTGAGCGCTTCGCGCCTCGCGGTCGCGCCTCCCGCCCCGCTTTCCATCTACCGGTAGGTAAATTATAAAAGCATTAAACGTGGACGTGGACGATAAAATCGTGGACGTCCACGGTAATATCGTGAACGGTTACGGTACGGTAATCATAAAAGCGCCCAATAGGTGCTTGTGGGCTAGAAACACTACCGACCGAGGAAAGTGGACGGAGAAGGGGGAGGCATATTCCAAACATTGGAAAGTGAGATGCTTGCTGCAGATGATGATGATGAATGGCAGATTGACCAAAGGGGTGCCGTGGAAATTGTACCATTTTTTTGCCTACCAATCGAATAACTTTCTTGACCTGTGTAGGAGCTTGTGAAAATACAGCGATTAGTAATGGTATAGTATGGTGAATAAGCGCGTAATGTAAACCGTTTTACAGACTTCGTAGTCGGCTGAGCCGGTTGTTTACCGCGCCTATTGTCCAGAACGGAGCGACTAATACAACGTGTACAGAACGCGTGCGCGCGTTTCTGTTTTGACATACCGCCTCGAAGCCACGTAACACAATATTTTAATAATCACAATGTCTTAAAAATGGCGTCGAGGCGTTATATACATCTGGCTACTCTTCTTTTTGGCGTGATTAAAAGTAGAAAACCATTGTACCTCTACGATAAGTTGCCATGGTCAAGAGACACCAACAGGTATAAAACTCGTGCTTCATCTTATCTGTTAATGTATCCACGTCACACCACCGCAGCTTTCAGGGGAAGCTTTAAATACGCCGCATGTAAGATCTGGAATAATCTTCCACCGCCCTTAAGAGATGTGCGAACTGTGGATACGTTTAAGAAAAAACTTAAAAACTACGTTCTCGCTGCCCAGAAATCAGACACAGTACACTTTTTATATTAGGTTATTTTATTTTTTAAAATTTAAGTATATATTTTTATATTATTTTCTACAACACATACCATATCCGCTTCCCATCGGAATGACGAGCCGCACAATGTACAGACACACTCTATGTATTTCTATCCCTTTTCTTTCCAGTTTTAATTGTTATCTATTTCATCTTTAGGTATTTATTTATTTGTAGTTTTATTATTTATACTTTTAATATATTTTTGTTTTAGTCCCTTGACTGCCGTTTCGCCCGCGATGCCTTCGTTTCGTCCGGGCACAGCTGAAAACCAGCGCTGCGGTTCTGCCGTACCGGTCGGACCGCAGCACATGCTGAGCATGTGCCCTTTTGATATTGCACTTTTTTTTATCTTATTTTATCCAAAATAGTTTTAAGTATAATAATGTGTGCAATATTGAATAAATGTTTTTTCTTTCTTTCTTTCTTTCTTTATCACGGGAGAACCCTAATAAGGGAATTCCCAATGTTTATTGAATTTGATAAATGTATTGTTACTGTTTTTTATTACCGATAAAATGTCGTCTATAACGTGATAAGAGTGGCCATTTCCCTGCTAGATTCGTGTTTGAAATTCAATACGTATATTGTATTGTCGAATGATTGTCCATTTGTTCATACCATGATACCGGTGACATCTTCCATTGTCTTACTAAAAACCCCTGATGTCTAACATGAACAATGAACGAAAATGATAACATAGTTCCGGGCTTCTTCATTTTGAAAATACAATTATTTTTTAATTATTTTACCAAAGAGTTTTATAATATGTTTTCATTGCCCTGGAGTTCTGGCCTGGCCATAAAAATATTTGTAAAAGCTATGGGGAGGATTTGAAAAAATATTTTTATACACCTGCTAATGGCCAGTTTTTTATAAATTACGCAATACACATCCGCAAATATCTATTGAAATTTTCGGATGTGTATTATATTATATGTGTAAAGGCTGTCACAGACGGTGGCTAAGATTATTACATTTTCCCCGTCATTTTTCTCCCTTTCATGATTTGTATACTTAATGGCCGGTTTACATTTTGCAACATTTGGTCAAGTACAGTGGCGATTTGACTAATGGTTGCTAACCTGCTATAAGAACAGAAGTAATACTGGCTTTGCAGCACACCTATAGGGCGTTTTGACGATACCGATATCGTCGGTTGTCGAATCGCATACCTTTATTACTAGACGCTTTCACACTATGTCGTCCACGATACCATACCAACATAATCGGTGTCGCGTCGGTATCGTTATCGTATAATGTGGAAACGCCCTACCTTGTGGAAAGGCTTACCTACCTATCTACTTGAGTCCGAATAACACTTCCTCGAAGATCATAATCTCGATGTCGCACCGTCGACGATTCATTTCCTCAAAATGTTGTTTCCTCGATGATGATTCGAAAGTTCAAAACCTCTATAGTCCTTTACCGCGATAGTACAAAACCTCGATGGTTAATTGCCTTGAAATATGGATTAATCAGTACATACTTATAATAACAGACAAAAGAAATCAAACCAAAGGGATGGGTTACATACTCGTACGTTACTGCGAATGTCGTTTGGCCGAAACACTTGATCGACAACGTTTGATCGAAGCTACTTTTAATTTAACCGATGGTACGTATTATCGAAACTACTTTTCATGAGTGCCTTATTATATTAAGTTGTAGGTTTTAAACACAAAACTGACCTAGGGAACCCTTTGCCTATGAGTGTCGATCAATGTAATGTCGGTTAAAAGTTATGTCGCTCAAACGTGTATTGGATGGTTTCGGACAACTAACTGGGACAGAACATAAATTAATATATTTTGATATCGACAGATCAAAATATGTTATGTGTCGGATCGATCATACGTGCTTCGGACAACGGCGTGTGTCGGTCGGGCCAAAATTAAACTATTTATCTACAATAATAATAGTATTGTAGGTTATGTTACAGGGTTACCTACCATACTTATTTCTCCTTGAAGTTTTGAGAATGTATTCTGTAATTTATAAGGGACTGGCCATGAATGAATAAATAAATTAAAAATAAATTTACATTTTCTAATTTTGAAAATAGTTTTTTTAGGAAAAGTGGCCAGATTGTCAATTACATAGTAGAGACGTAAAATTAACTCTATGGTAATAAGTAATAAGAAATAAATAGATACAGATTATAAAAATTGAGAGAGCGCTCTGTCAGGTTAGAATTTCCATATTTCGCATAGGTAGGTACTTACTAGGTAGGTATATAGGTATTTGAAGAGTTCTGATGCTCCAATCTCCGATAAATATGGGCGAAAAGCGTCACACTGGGGTCAATTAATGGGGTCAGAAGTTGTCACCTGATTAAATATACTTTAGGTAGTATCACGTTCCTTTCTGCCTTTCGTAATTTTTGGCACACAAAAAAATAATTGTTATTTTGTCAAACTTTACGGGAATTGGTTCTATTTACTCCACAGATTTTTTCTAGTCAGTGTAAAATTTCAGCCGGTAGCTACAACTGCGATTTTCTAGGTAAGTACTCTAGTAGGTACTTCCATAGTGATTTTAGGTTGAAAAATTGTAAAGTGACGCAAAGTGAGTGAATTATAAAACGTGATTAACAGAAGTTATCCCATACCATAGCTCTCTAAATATATAGATGATAGGAAAATACGAGGCATTGTGCACAACAGCGCCGCCAATCGAAAAAATAATATCTCATTTGCTATGACCCGGGAAATTGACATAGGTATACGAATATACGACTCTTAGCCTCTGTGACATTTTAAAATTATTTTGACATTGTATCCGCACTTTTATTTTATTTTTTATTGACTGTACACTATTGTACTATTATAGGTATTTTTTGTAATGTAAATAGTTTAAATTTTTAATAATTTGATTTATTATTTAATTTAATTTATTATTGAATTATTTTGTACGACTTATCTTGCAACGGGTTTTGTTGCTTTCTGATGAAATAAATACAATTTACAATATCAATAAGAAACAAAAAGCGAAACTGTCAAAAGACTTTCAATGTGGTTCAAATTGAGATTACTAAACTAATTTTAAAAATTTCTTCATTCGTAGAACACACTTTTTTAAATGCCTTAATTAATTGATATGATTGTTTTTTTCGATTTGCGGTGCTAGTGTGCGCAATGCCTTTCTGTTCATAATGACTAGTACTCGTAATGTCCAGCATGTCAAAATGACCAGTGTGTCCAAACTCAATGACCAGTTTACCAAAGAGAACAAGAGAGCTTTAAAAATAAAGACTGTTCAAGAATTTATCAGGTTGACAGAGATCACACTTTGTGGATTTTCTGGTTCATTCAAATTTATGAGGGTACATTTCTCATTGATTCAAATAGATGATTTCGCCTATAAACACACTACAACGCCTATAAAATATAGTAGGTATTTTGGTAACTCCATGCCTAGTATTGTTACTTTATTTTCTTATCAGTTACTAAGTAACGTAGATATCTCGCAGTTCAGTAGAATTTAGTCAAGGCTGTCCTATTTTGCTGACATTGTGGGTTCAATAACCTTTAGCATTTCAATGAACTATTATCAGAATGTTCGATACCTAAACTACCTACCTACATGTATGTTGGTTTGGTAGCACAGTTGGTATAGTTTGGAGTAACGCACAAAAGTAAATAATACTTAATATTATATTAAGTAAATGATAAATTGATAATATAAATCCAGTTAGTAACAGACAATAATGTGGTTGGTGAGAGAATTTTATTATTATACTTATATAGGCACTTAGAGAAAAAATTATGTATAGGTATACCTACATATAAATACCTACTTAATAGCTTTCCCTAACTTTAGAAATAGTACAGAAAATACGGCTAAGGAATGGAACACCCTGTCTGTATTTCTCGAAACCTACAACCTTGGGATATTCAAGGCCAGAGTGAATAGGCATTTACTGGACCCGCATGCTCCATCGTTGACCTCATCAAATGCGGGTTTAAGAGTCAATAAAAATAAACAAAATAAAATTTAAAAAACTGAAAATTTCAGAATGATACCGGGTTATATAAGTACGTACCTGCTTTCAATGAAAATTATACCGGACCCTGTCTGTGTTATTATAAAGTTACGTAGTGAAATATATTTCCACCAAAGTTATGATTTCTTCTTTTGGCCGGATTTTCAAGGTAAAATAAACATTTCGATCTTGAAAACGATCCAACAATCATTAAAAAAATTCGAGACGAAAATAGCTTTCTTCAAATATTTCTAGGAAACAGAGGTAGATATGATAAATCAGAACCAGAACACAATACTATAAAGATCGTATCGCCCCCACGTTGAGGGAGGCATGTCTTCTGAATGAGCTAGCTAGGTTGACCCGCCATATGTACAGTCAAGCACTAGCTAAAATATACCATCAATCTTTCTTCGATCAAATCTCGACCTAACTACAGCCTATTACGGTATATTTCAGATTCACAAATATTGACGTTAGTAGACGTTGACCTATGGCTGATTGTACAACATGCTTGTTGCGTGACGCCTTGGGAAATAATCCATTCACTGTTTTGGTTAAACAAGTTTTTCCTGTTTGCGTTAGCCTTTTTGTGTACGTAATCGGGTAACTTCAGATCGAAATATTTACCTAACCTACTCTGATTACGTGTAGATTTAGGTAGGTTACTCTGTCACCACTCGTCTATAAAAGATTGTGTCTAGAATACCATCTTCTTTCTTCTCTAATAAATACTTCTTCTAAATCTTCATATATTTAATTTTGATTTTTAGTTTTTAATTTTAATTTTTTTACCCACTACACAATCGCTCCCAAAAACAGCTTTGGGATAAGGGGTGAAATGAAAAACTTTCCACCCTTTTGCCGAATATGCATAGATTGCGTGATAAATAATGGAGATCGATCTCTATCTTTAAGTAATACTTCAACAGACAGGCATTCCAGCCTAGGGTTACCAACTCTCCCGGAAAAAGGCTCTTAATTTTAAAAATCTCCCGGCTCCCTGAACGCAGCTAAAATCTCCCACATTTAAGTTTAGCGCCGCCGCCGCTGCTAAGCAGTTGCAGGACAAAAAAGCTGAAATAATTCAGACTCATAGATAATTTCCGATATTTCACAGGAGATATAAGAGGAAATTTCGAGAATTTACAATTTTTGAGAAATTAAAAATGTATAAGGTTATTATTTATTAACGACAAAAAATCTGAAATATTAGTACTGATAGAAAGTGTTAATATGCATTCCGAGAAAAATAAGACGAAGTCTAAAAATCTATGATTTTTGAGAAAAAAAAGTTAAATGATTGGTTTTCATAATTAAAAAATATATTTTTTTGAGAACGGAACCCACCGACCGGCCGGTTTTTCTTCACCTCCCGGATATCTGATCCACTGAGTTGGCAACCCTAATTCCAGCAGAGAGAATCTCCTAAGATTGATTTGACACTAGTCAAATACAGTACAGGCCAAATACGTACCTACTTCTGCCAGATCGGAAAAAAATCTAGGCCAGTGACCATACGAAATGGTCGCAGGCCATTTGTTAGCACCAATATAGACCGAATTTCATGTAGGTAACAAGTAGGAAGTCGAAACAAAATATATTTTTCCGAGTTATCCACGTAGAGGTATAGATTCACGAGATACTGAGGATTTAATGTTGTGTGTAGTTTGGTGGCGCTTTTCGTCGAGAAATGACCACTTTTGAAAATGACCAAAAGATCATTTTCAAAAGTGGTCATAGAATTGTATTATTCTACTACTAGAGTCTGGACCTTCTACAATTCTAAACCGAAATCTAATGGTCTATTTTATACCCTGACAAAATCCGTTAGAGCCCGCCTGAACTCACTGGTTAATCCCAACATACCTAATAAATGTACCCATGTGAAATAATTATGAGTTATGACTTATGACGTTTTACTTATTTTTCTTTCCTCAAAGTGCGCTATCGTAACAAAAAAAAATACCCAATGTGAGTAAGTTTAACAAAATAGGAAAATCAATAGATTCCAGTTCTTCAATGAGGATTTTCCGGGAAACTCGAGATATTACGCCGTCTGGACATTACGCGAAATGATGTAAGACATTAATAATATTATTTAATTAACAATTAGTATGACACGATTTCCTGTTTTAGGATTATCACGTGCCAAACTCATTCCCTCACATGTGTTTGTGTATAAGTACGAAATAAACGAGGAATATCAATTACTTATTTTCAGTGTATTCAGGTCACCGATTAATCTTACCGAATTCAGGATTATTATTCCTTCAGGAAATACAAATACAAATTAATATATTTACCACAAAAAATTTACAATTGTTTTTCAGGTTACTGTTGGACCCCGCACTAGGGCGATCCTGTGTCGCGGCGATCCTTAAATACATTACCAATATGTATTAATTAACTAATTAGGACTCAGTTGTAGTTTACAGTTTACTATATACCTACTTTTTACTTTTTATAAGAAGAATAGGTATAGTTGAGATTGATTATGTAATATAATATATATAGTATATAATGTGTATAATATACGTGTGAGGTATGTTAAGGTGGGAAAGGGTGAGTGGGGTGAATGTGCGTGGTGTATGTGTGTGTGTGTGTGTGTGTGTGTGTGTGTGTGTGTGTGCTAATAAGCGATAAATTAATGATTTGCCTTCTTATGTAAGGATATTTCTGGCGTAGATTCAAAAGCAACAGGACAGCCACCTATTGCCTATTCCCTTGGTCGACTGCTTTCCCTATAAAAAAGTAGGTAGGTACTGAATGTAAACTTTCTCCAAAAAAGTAGGTACCTACCGTAGTCTCCAGAATTATAATAGGAAAACGTCAGCGATTTTAAAACTGAAACGGACCGAACCCATAGAAATCTATTTTTCGGTTTTCTAGATTTCTATGGTTCGGTGGATATCGATGGTTAAAGACGTCAGCGTGGTTATTTCGAAAGAAACCTATGGGTATTCCTGAAAAATTTGTATCGAAAGCATGTGTGTGGAACATAATATGCGGCAGGAAATTATTATTACTTAAAATAGTTAACCTAGGTATCTATTTATTAACAATTATTGTTCTCCGATACTTAATGTATGGGAAGTTATAGTTAACGAATTCAAACGGCTTGACAAAGTTGATGAAGCACTTTTTGCATAAGTTTTTCTACTTCTTGTACTAGGCTCAATAATTTACGAAAATTTAGTCCGAAATTACCGAAACCCATGAAGTTAAACGCCTGCCTCATAAGAAGAATGTAGACTTACCGTGAGTTGCTAGAAACGTCCTTAATGTTAAGGCTTCCTTAAGTCTCGTGTCAACTCTACCTAGAGATATGGTGTAGAAAGGATCAGCATGTATTTTAATGAATACTTAACTTTAAAGACGTTTCGTGCAACTGACGGACGGTTGAATCTTTCCTTGTGGACAATGTGCTCCATAAAAATCAGACCTTGAATAAGTGAATATTATCAACTATGGAGGAAAACCCGAAAGAAGTTGTGTATTGTACGGGTTATACCGTGTTTAATTGGTTATTCCAGAGGAAAATTATTTTTAATTTCCTTTTGAAATAGTTTGACTCATCTATGTATTACTGAGAGCAGCGATTATTCAACCAAGTCAAGGTAAGAGGAAGAAGTATTCAATAGCGTAAAAGCCTGCTTTTTTTGGTAGTCGATCGTACCTACGTAGCTGGGAGACCCAAAGAAAAAAATTCGGATCAATATATCGGATCAAAAATGTATAACTTTTCTTGTAAGTAGGTACCTATGTAGTTTGTAGCAGGATAAACTTCGGTAGAGATAATGTATGTAGGTACCTAATACGTAAAAACGTCCATGATACCTATCGTTCTAAATGTTATAATACAGTGTTGACATGTCGTGGTTGGTACAATATTCGATGCTTGAAGAGATACGTTAGAAGGCTGGATAATAATATATACCTATATATTATATACGAGTAGGTAGGTATGCAAATTAGGGATGTTACGGAGCTTCGACTCCGACTCCGAAAGGTCTGAACTTCCGATTGATTTTACACCTCCGACTCCGACTTCGGCTTCGATAATTTTGAATCGGAGGTTATACCGAAGATTTGTGAGCAAACATATTCAAATATCAATATTTTATTAAATAGTGCAGGACTACATAAAGGAATGTTTCATTGCCGCAAACGTCATCATAAAAAATATTGGCCAGTTTAGTTATAAAAATTAAAAAACGGTTTAAAATTTGAACTTCTTCTGAACATCTACCTCCGCCTCCGACTCCGGTTCCGAATCCGGTTCAGAATCCAGTTGCAACTCTGGTTCCGACTCCGGTTCCGGTAAATCCACCTCCGTAATGCAGATATATGGGTATGTTTATTAGAAAAGTTTTTTATTTTTCAAATATATTGTATCACAACAAATAAGTCTAGTAGATAGGTACCTAATACCCTATAATCGACCAAACCAATGTTTTCCGACCATGTGGCGCATCATGCATCATACAATAAACTGACATTTAAACGAATATTGTATTTACCTCACCATTTCTCGGTAATTTTGGAAGATTGTGCGACCATCTGTGCGTTACTCGGTACTCGATCTGGGTTCTTGCACGAATGTCGGTCCGCTCCTGGTGTACGTTATGATCATCATGTGAATTGGCTAAAGCAAATACTTCTCTGTAGGTACTCATCTTGATAAAGTTTCTTCTTCTAAGTCTTATGTCCTCATTGCTGAGGGTCGTGAACATTCTAAGGAATAAATCACATAGAACGACTCTCCTGGTAGATTTAATGGTTTGCCATTGCCTTCCCCATTTCACACACTGGTTATCTCAGTGTGCAGGTTTCCTCACGATGTTTTCCTTCACCGTCAGAGCAGTGGGTCAATGTACGTAAGTCTTTGGACAAAACCGAAAAACTAATTGGTACATGACATTGCATGGTTTCGAACTCGGACCTCCCCCCGCATGGGAGTCCGATGTCCTAGCCACGACAGTAGGTACAGTATTATACCGAAGTATTACTTAGAATAAATAATGAAACTAAACGATCGAAGACAGACTCTTGGCTTTTAAAATTGTCTTGTCTCGCATAGGTAATCTTTCCAACTTGATAAACTTATACTCATAGAAAATGTGAAGATTTTATTCCTGGCAACTGGATACGGAACTCCGGTTACGTAGGCCGCCGAAGGGGATCCAGTAGCCACATAAATCCTTATAAGTAATGACTTATAATGTAGGTAATTACCCGAAGAATCAGAAAAATTGTATTCTTTTTCACGAGCCTCGTATTTTTTCTATGGACTAAAGCTGGGATTTAGGAAAAGGTCCCCCTTTTCCCAAATCCAAGGCCTCAGAGCAACCTCTCGTGACTAATAAATTATTAACCTGTGAACGAAGATCAAGTAACGGTTCTATCTGTCTATCTATAGAATCCAAAACAAAAAAATAAATATATGTAAACCATTTCATGTAGGTCAAATAAATAGGTAACGTGCAATTTTTCTCCAGAGAATCATAGGACAGTGACAAAATTTGTTACATGAAAAAACACAAAAAACCGTGGTAGGTTTGGGGTTATTACATAGCGATAAATAACAGCCCCAAACCGTGGGAAGAATCCCTTACGTAACTATAATAGCACTTAAAATAAATGTGCTTAACATCAGTGCCATTTCACGTCAAGCTCGCTATAGAAAGCTGCGTGCGCCGGCGCAGCTGTTCGCGGAACAACGCTGCACAATACTGCTGAGCAGCTGCTCTCGGGAAACTGCCTTCCCGGTACCCGGTGCCCGCACGTCGGATGTGTTGTGTGTTGGTTTTTATATCATACGATGAAGACGTTAAGTGGGCTGGCGTGTTTGACTCTAGTCTACCTACAATGTAAGATTTTTCAGAAAATTCTGAATAAATCATAGTTAATTTTTTTCAGGGTATCTCTAATACAAACAGCAATTAAATCCGCATCATTTCTATTTCATTTTTCATTCTTACTGTAAATCTGCAAAAGAGAGAGATTAGATTAGAGATTAGATATGGACATAGTTTTAAAATTTTGTTATGACCGAAAGATTTTATGATTCGGAAAAATATTTAGAAAAATATTTCTAAATATCCAATAGATTTGAAATTTTGCATACCTACATACGCGGTTGAGATGACAATTTTTACCGATGTGTTTTGTATATAGACTTTGGGAAAAATAAAGGAGAAATTCATGAAACATTTCTTTTATTTTTCACGGAATTTCCATGACCCATTTTTAGACTTGCCTCTATGAAAATTGATAGGATGTGGTATGCAGACGACAGTACCTAAAGCATCGATATCTAGGAAAATTCTGGCAGTGTTCGATAAAAGTCTAGTTTTACGAGAGATAGACGTAGAGTACTATGTCGAAAAGTAACGTTAGGAAAATACCAAAGCCTTCAACGGATTTAAATTTAATTTAATTAAATTAAATCATTTATTAAATCAGGCAAAAATAAGCCTTCAGTTTTTAAATAAATTAGAATAGGAGTGATTTTTTTCAGTTTTTGTGACAAATGTCTCTCGCGACATTTATGGGAGAAGCAGAATTGTCCTTCTGGAACACCGATTGTGATAAACACTATGCTAGCCATCAATAGTTCACCGGTACGATATCGACATTATAATTTATCGACGAAATGGAATTTCAAGGGCATAAACAAAGTAATTTCGAATTTCTCGTGAACAGTTTACAAACACAAATAGCTGTTCTTGGAAATCCATATTAATTGTTTATTTTCAACGCAACGGTCTTGGCGCCGGCGACACTAACGTACGTACGATAAGTACGTAGGTATGCCTAAATTTGTTATGCAAAATTTTTGATACTCAGCCAAAAAATAATTTAACCACTTAAAAGACGCTATTCGCACATCGCGCATACACGAATATTTTTGTGTGAATTCCCAATAGTTCCAAGTCCCGATTTTAAGTTTTGTTGTTTTCAAAGGTGGCATACGTACCGTACCTACGTACCTAGCTGGACTTGGACTGCCATCCCTGGGATCCCGCCTTCCATACATTTAGCTGGTTAATTATTTATTTACCTACAGGAAATTCCTGATTTGCCCCCTTAGGTCAAAACTTAGAACTCTGTGCAGTGTCAGGCTATGGTAAGGCCACCCTTTTACCTATTTCTGCCACAAACCAGTAATGCTTGCATTGCTGTGTTCTGGTATGAAAGAAAGAAACCAGTGTAATTGCCGGCACATAAGGCATGCACTCTATCTAAATCCTCAACGTTAGCGGCGCATCAAAATAGTGAGTTGATGAGATTTCTATGGGCGACGATAGCCACATATAATTTAAAAAAATTGAACGCTTTCCTGAACTATTTGTTCAGAAATCTGCTAAAGAAAGGAAACTTTTTTAGGGATTAAAGAAAAAAATCTATCTGATACACCGACTATACAAATTGACGAGCCCTCAATGGCGATAGAGCAAATAAAACCACAAAGGTTCACGTAAGGTTGTACCTAAGTATATTGTTAGTTGGTCCACATAATTGTTACACCATTTTCGTTCCAAAAGTGTCAAACACTTTTGCGGTCCGTGGTTGGTAATGAATGAATCATAAAGATAAAATAAAAGCGGCGCGTGACCAATGACGCTGAGTTGTTTGACTATTTCAGGAGTCACAGTGTCGGCGTACGACTACGCACGTTGTCGTACGGATAGCGTCACTGATGACGTGCGTGTATCCATTAACCGAAGAGAAAGACGACGTGCGTGTAATCCTCGAAGAGAATCAACCATACCTACATAACTTACGGTTTTAACAAGGCAAAAGTAGATAGACAATCAAATTTTTCCAAATGACAATGCTGCACAAATTCCTAAACATTATTGATTAGTTACCTACGTCTCTACTTACCTTGATTATATTATTTAGATAAGATCGCACCGCTGGAAAAATACGCTCGCAATTAGCTAGTCTAGTAAGGCCCTTATCTCCGAAGTTTGCAAACCGAAAAACCGGAATCAATTCAGACGTATTTACGTATTTTCTATATTTTACAGAAAAACAATACGAAGTTTAAACACTTTATATTTTTTTGTAAATTAAATAAAAAATAGATACCTATTATTAAATATTAACCCAAAAAATCGGAAATAGTTAGTACTAATAGTAAAGTTTATGTTTAGTGTTGTATGTGTTTAGTAGGTACGTATTCCAGGACCAATAAAACAAAGTCTAAACATTTATAATTTTTGAGAAAAAAAAGTTAAAATAATAGCATAACTGTCAGTCCGTAACCCGGAGGGGGTATAGACAGAGCAACCACCTAAATCATTGGTAGTTTCCACTTTTTGGACAAACGTGATAGGTGGCAAGCATATTAGGTGTAGAATAAATAGTATCCACAAAATCGGGAAGAGTTGGGTGCTATTCTTTAGGGCCGGCAAAAAAGTTAAAATGATAATTTTGAAAAATATTTTTTTTATAAGAACGAAAGGAACCCTAGGTACGAGTCAAGTCTAAACAATTTTATAGTTCTTAAGAAAAAATAATTAAAAATATATTTTTCAAAAAGACAAGCCCATCTCTTCTCCTCCCTTTCTGCTACTCCTGTAAGCTAGGAACCAGGATCAACAGTTATCTAGCTAGATGTCTATGGTATTATCCTATCTACATTCGCAATGAATTACCTTCGAAAGTTGCATCAATACATACTAACTCAAATTCATGACCTGTGAACGTTGCCGGTTGAGCACTCACCCCCATACCAATACCAAGAACACGTTGTAAAAAATTTACATGTAGGTACCGACGTCGATTTGGATATTTGGGACGCACTTCCTACAATTTGTCGTGGGAAGGGAACGGAACGACGGATGTGACTCGCATACGCATGGGTAAATTGCTGCACCTTTTCTAGGAACAGTATTATGGTAGTAAGTATTACAGATAATATACCCTCATGGTCAGAAAGTCCTCTTTGTCCAATGTAGAATGGCTAAGAGCATGCATAATGTCTAAAGAGAGTATGGAAGTAGGTATATCTGCCCTGTAGTCTCGGGCGAAGAATAGAGCTAAGGTGACTCCTGCCTGTGCTGGGAGGGCCACGATGTTCGTCTGGAGTTCCCAGAGCCTCTGTCCTCAGGCCTTCGAGGGGGTTTTCGTGAGTAAAAATCTCACATAACCCGGTCTCAGGTCTCTCGGAAAGTACACTGACTCTTCTACTATAAACACTGCCGAAGCAAAGACATTTGACGACATACTTTACTAGAACGGTGGTCGCTAGCCAAGCGGACCCTGAAGGGGTCCTACCACCAGCAAGTTACCACCTCATCAGTTTTTGTCTCCGAGAGTGTTAGGCATTAATATCACAATGTCGCTACTGATGATCTTTGCCCTAGTCCCGGTGCATGCGGCCAGCGGCGCTGGGTTCCGAGGAAACCTACCGGAAACGGATAATCGGTGCAATTTGCCGCCTTTCAATTGCACACACGTTACGTAATGATGCTGTTGGAAGTGGGCATTACATGTCTGAACAATGTAGCGGCATACAACAAAGAATACCTACCTACATTGTAAGGAACGCGCCCCATATAATTTTTTCTTCATCCAAGCTACCTTGCAAACAGCATGTAATTCCATGACAAAAAGTTTTGACTACAGTATGAGGTTTGTATAGTACTTAGTTTATTCTGTCTCCGTTCTATTTCCTAAAAAGAAAGAAATAGATTCTCTAAATATTCAAATTCAGAATCTGCATGTTTGACAGAACTAGCCAAAGCTTAGTTTTTTACAATACTTTATACAAAGCATACACAAAAATCTTATAAAAAAAATCAAAAATCTTGATTCAAAATTGCCTAGTAAAAAAAATTCACACTTTTAACGAAAACGCGCTTCGTGGCTTTTGGAGATATATTTTAAGAAGAAAAGCAGAAGAATGTGCTGCGGAGGTTGTGGCGGTTGCTGCGGTCCTTGCGGGGGCTGCTGCGGCGGTTGCGGGCCCTGCTGCGGGGGATGTTGCGGACCCTGCGGCGGCGGCGGCTGCGGCGGTTGCGGGCCGTGCTGTGGCGGCTGCGGCGGCTGTGGGTCATGTTGCGGCGGGTGCGGGTCATGTTGCGGCGGGTGCGGGCCGTGCTGCGGCGGGTGCGGGTCGTGCTGCGGGGGATGTTGCGGAGGCTGCTGCGGAGGCTGTTGTGGTGGCTGCGGGCCCTGCTGTGGCTCGTGCTGCTGAAACTTAATGCGGTAGCATCTGGTGCAAGTCTCGTCCCTTGTTCAAACTATACGCCTCCCGAACAGAGGTCGTGGAGAGTCGTCGCTCGCCCGGGAAGTGAGCGCCACGTGGCGTTGTTCATGTCATTCTGTGCTGTGAGCGTAGATAAGAATAAAATGTTGTTCAAATTTATTTATTTGCTTTATTTACAACTTAATTCGTTCACTGGGCGATAGTTCACAAATCCTTACTATATAGGTAGGTACACCAGGAATGAGTAGTTACAAAAGTTGCTTGGGACACCCAGCAACATCACAGGGCCTGCGTCGCCCTAGACATCAGGAATAGGGTCTCCCTGCAAGTGGTCGCTACCCCTCCGTGCCGGTAGTACTACCAAGAAGTACAACTGGTAGTACAAATGACACACCTAAGTATCTCTAGTACTACCATTATATGTGCTATTTAGTGATTTAGGCAGTGATGACAAAAATAATGGGTTCGTTCTCACTAGTACCACTGTTTGTACCACCGGTGGTACTATGGAGAAAAAAAAGCGCCTGTTCCACATATCCCTACCGATCTATCCCTACTGGTAGCGAAGGACGGAATTTTTTTCCACTTTTTACTACTAGGGGAGATAAATGGAAATTCTACTTCCACCTATTTCTACTAAGTTAAAGTACAGGCACGTACGTAAGTGGGTGAAGCTGGTGGGTGTACAGGTCATTCCTGAGAAAATCCTGTATTGTAACAATAATAATTAGTCTTCTTTGAAATCAGTAAAAAATAACTTTATTTATCTTAACATATCTAAAAAATGTCCAACCGTTATATCACCTGTGACCGATTGCATTTGTGCATTTTGAATCACGCAATCACGGATCACATACACTTGGTCTCTCTTTTTCGGCGGTTTCATTTTCAAATGGTTCGTGATAGATTTGATGCGATTTTCTTGAACAATTGATTGATTGGACAATAATTTCAACAATGCGTATAAACTCGTTTTTCTGTTGCTCTTATTAATACTGGTAGAATCATTGTAATAAACAAAACACTTAAAGAAGCACTTAAACATTTTCAATGTGACGATACCGATTTCCTGGCTTATTAGAGTGAGTGGAGATAAGTGGAAAAGTATCTCCCTTAGTAGTAAAAAGTGGAAAAAAATTCCGTTCTTCGCTACCAGTAGGGATAGATCAGTAGGGATATGTGGAACAGGCGAAAAAAAGTCCCACTGGTACCACCATCCAAATTAGTGGAACTAGTGAGAAGTTTTGTACCACTAGCTTTTTGGGCGGTACCGACAGAAAAGGCAATATTTTCTTTTATAAAAGATACTGAAATTAGAATATAAACAAATGTCAGAAACCTTAGAAACATCTCGTTAGTAAGTACTTCTAATGAGTTCGCATACTATGCACATACACATAAAAAGATGACCTTATTCTCCTTGGACACAGATATAGATTATCACCTAATAATTATACTGATTTGATAAAATAACCATTACAGTATCTTTTATGAAAGAAAATATTGCCTTTTCTGTCGGTACCGCCCAAAAAGCTAGTGGTACAAAACTTCTCACTAGTTCCACTAATTTGAATGGTGGTACCAGTGGGACTTTTTTTTCTCCATAGTACCACCGGTGGTACAAACAGTGGTACTAGTGAGAACGAACCAAATAATGTAGTACCCGTGGTATACGCACTTATGCCTAACAAATTAAAAAAGTCATATTATAAATTGTTTGCGATCATAAAGTCGCAAGTTCCGGAATGGACACCAAGTAAGTTTATAACTGATTTCGAACAAGCTGCAATCACTGCGATGAAAACAATTTTTCCCCAGATAACACACCATGGTTGTTATTTACATTTTCAAGATAAGCTTAAGCGAAAAGCGAGGCAACTTATCATTATTAAAAGGGTTAAAAAAAATACGAAAAAGCATTTGAACAAAATTGTCAGTTTGTGTATGGTGTTGCCACTTCTCCCGGAAGCACAAGTTGAAGAAGGGTTTAGATATATACTGGAGGAGAGTGAAATTGTAGGAAGTAACAAAAACCTGCGACAGTTCCTATCTGACATTAAAAAACGATTTGAACCGTTTCATCCAATTCCTACCAATATCCAATTCCCATGAACATCCAACTCCCATTGCATCCAATTCCCATTTCATACAATTTTCGTTTTATCCAATTTCCATTCCATCCAATTCCCATTTCATCCAATCTCTCGTACTCAGTTTCACGATTTATTTTGAACCTTAATTCTGATCCGTTTTATTTCTAACACTTCCAACTCTCTTTTCATCCATTTCCTTCAAACGTTACAGATTTTGGTTGATTTATCTTATCACACACCCGGACTACAACCTTTTCAAGTGATTGTACAACCTCTTTGCAATCTAATCTGCATGGAAGTAGCCACTTGAATAAAATATGTAAGTGTAGGGATGTCAGTTTGAAAACTTGTCAGTTCATTTTGTTTTCTTAGACGCGTAGTAGTCGATTACAAGCGTTTTGAACCGTTTCAGTTACAACTATTATGAAATGCATTTAAAATTTGTAAAAACGAAAAGGGGCAGAGATGCATTAATAATTGATGTTCATCGTTATAACTTACACACTACGAACAAAACCAGGTCCACGATATGGCGTTGTGTGAGAAGTGATTGTACAGCGTCTGTAACTCTAGCTAATGATAAAAAGAGGATTTTACGGAACAATAGCATCAAGCATACGTGCATACCTCCTGACCGATGTATAAATAAAGTATGTGAAATAATCGACAAGTGCAAGCAAGAAGTTTGCCAGGAATTAATACCTGTGCAACAGATTTTTGAGCGTAATTTTCAAAATTTTAATTGTCCAGAGCACGACCCGTTGTTTGAGTCGCACAAAAGTACGCTCTACAGGGAGAGAAAAAAGTTTTTGGAATCCGATCTGAAATTTGGTGGTTTGACAGAAGTGACTGTACCTAAAGTTTTAGGGGATAATTTTCTACTAATCGATGATGGGGATGCAGACAAAATTCTTATTTTTGTCACAAAATATGCTAGAAAACGTATTACAAAAAAAAAGCATGCATACTTCGGCGATGGGACATTTAGATGTGTCCCATCACCTTTTTATCAACTATATTCTTTGCACATAGACTATGGATCCAACGAAGAAGCAACCAACATCAGACCCGTGGTTTTCGCACTGCTACCAGATAAATCACAAAAGACATATATGCGTTTTTTTAAACTTTTAAAAGAAATATTAAACATCGATGTAAAAACTTTTAAAGCAGACTACGAATTAGGCGCCCTAAACGCTGTAAGAGCAGTTTTTCCTCAAGCGATAATAACGGGGTGTTTTCATCACTACAATGACGCGATTTGGCGGAAATCAAAACAGTTGCACGTCAATGAAAGCAAATCGGGCAGAAGATTGACCCGATTATGTGCCTTACTACCTCTACTGCCAGCAAATTTGATACACGAGACGTGGCATTCCCTTATGCAGGACTTAGATGAAAATGAAGACTTCAGTGAATTTTTAAATTACGTCACAAATCAGTGGATGAATAAGTTGACTTGCAACGTAATCAGTGTTGCTTTTGAGCGCCATCGAACGACCAACGCATTAGAGGGATGGCACCGAAGGGTCAATGGAATATTCCCTAGAAAAGCAAATTTTCATTTATTTTTGAATAAATTGAGAAGCGAAGCTAATTATGCTGACAAAAAAGCTAAGCGCAGCCTTTTCCATGCCCCCCCCCCAAAAATAGAAAGAAGTGTGACATAGTATTCGACCAAAAATACAAGAAATTATTGTTGAAGCTTGACAAAAACAAATTAGACCCAAAGTCATTTTTATATAAAATTCTTTATTTGAAACTTGTTACATAATTTCAGTCTTCAGCAATTCTTAAATTTTAAAAACGGCAAGTTGTCACCCTTAAAACGGTTTGGTTAGAAAAGCATTTTTTTCAGTTAATTCAGTTAAGTTAAGTTAAAGTTAAGTTTAGTTAATTAAAGTTATGTTCAGTTGAAAAATCTATTTTTTCTATTAAACTCCTTAAATGTTCAAGTAGTTGATCAGAGAGTGGTCTAAGAAACAGTTGACACGAGATTTATTGGATAAAATAGTAATTGGATGAACCGGGAATTGGTTGAAATGGGATTTGGTTTAAACGGGAAATGGATGAAATGGGAAATGGATGAAAAGAGAATTGGATGTGTTTGGAATTGGATGAAACGGTTCAAATCGTTAAAAAATACTGGATGCCGAAAAAAGCTTTATGGTGTAGTTTCGGTGAGCGACACCGTACTAATAACATCTGTGAGGGATGGAACGGTGAATTTAATAAACTTTTTAAAAGAAAACCAACCATTTTACATCTTTTGAAAATTCTCAAGGACGATGCAGAATTTAACGCCGTGAATTCTTTAACATCAGAACCAGCAAAAAAGCGTTCAAAGAATGTTATAGAACGGAATAATTATATTCTTCACGTTCAAATGCAGCTGGTCAATGGGCAAATTGATGTACCTCTTTTCTTAGAAAAATTACGTTAAGTAAAAAAACAAGGACGCGCTCCCACTTTCTCACATGACAGTTTTTTTTATTTATCTCTAAAAAATTACAAACTGTTATGCCTTTTAAAACATGTATTATACTGTGGATTAGAATACAGAACGTCAAGTGAATTTCCTTTTTTTAAAGTAGTACTAGAGATACAAAGGTGTATCATTTGTACTACCAGTTGTACTTCTTGGTAGTACTACCGACACGGAGGGACAAATGACACACCTAAGTATCTCTAGTACTACTAAAAAAAATACAAGTAAATTCACTTGACTTTCTGTATTCTAATTAAAACATAAGATCAACTGGTAGTACAAATGATACACCTTTGTATCTCTAGTACTACTTTAAAAAAAGGAAATTCACTTGACGTTCTGTATTCTAATCCACAGTACAATAAATGTTAAACACATACATAAAATTAAACTCATGTAAGTATAATGGAAGCTTCCTTGACACTTAATGTCATTTTATAATCCATCATCCAAGAGTTACTTCAAATCATTTATATTACAAGTGGCCAGTTATATTACAAGTGGCCAGTTTAGCAGTGGGCAGTTGGACCACGAGTCCGCAGCGAGAATTATCAATAACGAATATCGATTGCCATGATAAATGTTCAGTTGTACTACCAATGCCGATCCGTGTCACTAGTACTACTGGTAGTACTAGAGATACTTAGGTGTGTCATTTGTACTACCAGTTGTACTTCTTGGTAGTACTACCGGCACGGAGCGGTCGCTACCGGTGTCCCCACGTAAAAATGGAAAATGGGGATAGCACCCGTCACATGTACAGTAAAGCTTTCAATATAACCTAATGCAGAAAAACTGCGTAACATGGGGCGTTTTATATAGGTACACCAGGGAATGAGTAGTTACAAAAGTTGCTTGGGACACCCAGTAACATTACAGGGCCTGCGTCGTCCTAGACAACAGGAATAGGGTCTCCCTGCAAGTGGTCGCTACCGGTGTCCCACTATCCCCCATTGCTGATATGGAAAATAAGGATTCTCAATGGGGATAGCACCCGTCACATGTGTACAGTAAAGCTTTCAAATAACCTAATGCAGAAAAATTGCGTAACATGGGGCGTATTACAACTGATTTGGATTTTCCAGATTTGGCTAACTGCTCTTTAAATGGCCAATGGAGGAAATAATTTCCTTTAATCAGGGGCCGGAGCGATGAAGTAGAATAAATAATATTTTTTTAATAATTAAATTTTTTACAATATTTTATTACAAACTTCTACAAATCACAATGGGTATAATCGTAAACTACTAGATCTTTTTCCATGTCGTAGTCGTCGTAAGCTTCATCCAAGTGATACTCGGGGTCGGGTTCAGGATCCGACTCGTACACATAACCTAATGAGTACATTACAAATAACACACTTATGACTACAATGAACACCATTAAATTCTGTACACCTTCTCTTAAGAGGTAATGGCTTAGATCTTTGTGTGGTAACTGAAACAAACAAAAGGGAATATTCATTTGGACATCAGGAATAGGGGAGGTCTCCCTACAAGAGGTCACAAAATATGCATTGTTAAAAAATCATGTAACATGCATGCAGCACAACGCAACGAACGCAATTGACAGCCGAACTTATTTTATGGAGCCCTTTAAAGAGCACATACTAGGATTCCCTGAGATCCACCTTTTCCAAACCAGCAGCAACCACCGAAACTCCTCGTAGCGTCAAACTCAGTTCTAGAGTTATAAAAATGTATACAATCATGGGCATAGCCAGAGACGTGGCAACTTGCGAGTTGAAGTGGTATTTCAATCTTGTTTTGCAGCATGAATATTTTTATTATAATATTAGCAGTTTTTCTCTGCCTGCCCCCTGAACAAAATTCTGGCAACATCCTTGTTTACACTAGATTAAATCCAGTTGCAACTTACTTCATCGTCAACAAGAAAGGCCACAGCAGGGTTCTGGTGCGCAGCAAGCTCCGCAGCCGCCTGTCGTGGGGCAGCATCCGCAGGAGTACAAACAGTACCCGCCGCCCTGGGGTCCTCCGACGAACCCTCCGTAGTAGACTGGCATGGTGATTCTATACTGGAAACAGATTTTACAAATACAAACCGAAAGTTGGTGACGAGTATGTGTTCTGAAGATTTTTTGTGACTGCGCCGAGTGACAGAAGGCGCGTAGCGATGTTCGATTTTCAAATTTGTTTTATTTTTCAAGGAATTCTGGCTGTAGTTGCTAGACGTTTGCATTTCGCCAGTCACTCGTAGAATTCCGTCGAATTTTCACTTTTGAAAATGATTACCACTTTTTTCTTAAAATGCCAACTTTAAAAAGCTGTATTGTGTACGCTGCGAACGGATTTGTTTAATTTTTCAAGGAATTCTGGCTGTGGTTGCTAGACGTTTGCATTTCGCCAGTCACTCGTAAAATTCCGTCGAATTTTCACTTTTGAAAATGATGACCACTTTTTTCTTAAAATGTCCACTTTAAAAAGCTGTATTGTGTACGCTGCGAACGGATTAGTTGCTTTGATATTGATTCCTATGGAACCGACCGGTATGCCGCACAATAAAACTTCCAATATAGCCTCTCCCACATAACCGCGATATTCCGGTCTATATTAGAATATGGGCAGCATACAATGCTAGAATAAGAGTAAGTAGGTAGGTACTAGATTTATTTATAACGGGACAAACCCGCCTCCACTGCTCTCCCACGTTGCTCCTGTGAGCCAGGATCGACTACCAGTCAAGGTAGGCGGCCCTGAGAGATGATTCTACACTATCTTAGACCCCAGACTAATTAAATAAAGATTAAAGGGAGATTCCTATTTCCCAAGATACTAGAGAGTACTAGATTGTGTTAAAAGCAGAGTGAGCGACGGGAGAAAATGAAAGTGAGATGTATCCCAGTCGGTGCCTATCTTGCGACTGATGGGGCACCATAGGGCACGGTTGGTCGCATCGCAACCACAGAATTTAGAATTCTAAAAAATAATAATAACAATAACGCAAGCCTTTCAAAGAACCGGGACCTTAGAAATACCTAATAATTTATTTTTATTCTAATTTATATGGTCGCCCGCAACCTTAAATACGCTAGTAATAAGATCTTTATGCAAGAATAATTATCATCGTGTAGTGTAGTGGATGTGCCACTACACTACACGATGTTCTCGTGAGTTCTCGTATACACGATAAGAACTCTTTGTAACACTGTTCAGTACAAAACTGAACCTGAAAATCTTCTGAATTCCGCATGTATGGATACGACAGGAGTTTTTATGAAAAATGTTTTTCCGGGCTATTTCCAGGTTGGTAGGTAGTTTTTTGAAGTACATCATGTATGTTATAAATGACTAGCCGTTTCTTGAAGAGTGCATCTAGAAAAATAAAATATTTGCCCCTTCTGGACACAAAAAAGTTTAACAGAATCCATCGACAAACTGGTTAAACGTCAATTGGAGTCAATTATCAATATAAAACTTTCAGAACATTCCTGGACCCAAGCCTCCCTCCCCATCAGATATGGTGGCTTAGGGATCCGCAAAATTACCGACGTATCTCTGCCTGCCTTTCTAGCCTCTATCCACAGCACCTCCAACCTAATAGGAAAAATCCTGGGTTCGTCCCTAACAAACTATGAGGTTACGTGCTTGGAGGAGGCTACAAAGACATGGAATATGGCTGTCCCTAACCAAACTTTTCCATCAGTCCCTGCAAGTCAGAGGTGCTGGGATGACGTCGTTTGCGAGGTTATATCAGCCAGACTCCTGAACAGTAGCTGCGGTCCAACCCGCGCCAGGCTGCTGGCCGTGGCCGCCAGGGAATCTGGCCACTGGCTACACGCCTACCCCTCCGCCAACACGGGCACTTTCATTGACAACGAGACCCTTCGCTTAGCGATCGCTCTCCGCCTCGGTGCCGAGGTCTGCGCGCCTCATAAGTGCCCGTGTGGTGCAGATGTCGACCGCCTCGGTCACCACGGTCTGTCCTGCCAAAAGAGCGCCGGTCGCTTCTCCCGCCACGCTGCCTTAAACGACATTCTGCGTCGCTCTCTTGCCACCGTCAACGTACCGGCCATCCTGGAGCCGAACGGTATCATGCGTGATGACGGCAAGAGACCGGACGGAATGTCGTTAATACCCTGGAAAATGGGACGTGCCCTTGTGTGGGACGCTACTTGCGTAGACACTTTGGCTCCGTCCCACCTCCGGAGTACGTGTAGGAAGGCCGGTGGGGCGGCTGAAGCGGCTGAGGGCCTTAAGGCCCACAAATACAGGGACATCGGCAACCAATACAACTTTGTTGCATTTGGTGTAGAGACCCTTGGTCCTTGGGGCCCTGGAGCTTGGTCACTGTTCCGAGAGCTGTCCAAGCGTTTGTTCGATGCGACGAGGGACCCAAGGGCTGGCGGCTATCTTGCCCAAAGAATCAGCATAGCGATCCAGCGGGGTAACGCCGCCAGCATCCTTGGTACCCTACCACACGGGCCTAATCTAAGAAATTTTATAAGTTACATTTAATTATTTTTGTGTGTACATTATCAAATTAATTATTTCTACATTTCTTTTCTATTGCTCTTGTTTCTGTAATGGTTTGTGTATAAATAATTTTAAGTTGTAAATAAATATCTTTTCTTTTTAATTTATTTGGCTAAGTATGTGACTAAAATGGCCTGTGCTGTAATTGTACTGAAATAATTTATGGAAGTGAATTGGATGCTTTATAAATAATTGACCGTTATGTATGACGAGAGAAGAAGAAAAAGAAAATGTTCGAATTTCAAATTTAATTTATTTTTAAATTAAATTCTGGCTATTGGTTGCTGTGCGATCTTGTATGGCCAGTCACTGGAAGATGATTTTTCGATTTTATTAATTAAATTTTCTCCCGCAGAAACGACTGCGAACATTTTAATTAACAGATTTGATAATAATAATATTTAATTAATGGCCAAATTTCCAGAAGGATGCCGTGAACTTCTCCGACGAGAAACTCTTTTAAAAACCTGTCAAACATTCATTACAAAAAATTCAGCACAGAATTCGCACGTAATTTTTTTACAATAAAAAAAAACTTGTAAATTACATAAACATATTGCCGCCCCTCGATTTTAGCAAGGATCCAGATATCTCTAGAAGTAAATATGCCGTACCAGTTCGGGTGCTATCGCGACTTCAACATCGGCACATTTGCCCGCTGCCCTGGGGGTTGCGACCCCCCCTGCTGTCGGTGCTGCTGCCAGCCTTGTGTCCAAGGGTGCTGCTGCTGTCCCACGGGGCCCTGCTACAACTGCCACTGAGAAGACCACGTGGATATTGTGCCGTACCATGTCAATGTTTGAAATTTTGCAATAAATGCGTGCTGAGTTTATGTACCTGTTTAATATTTTCTTCTCCATAGATTTCAAATTACATACTATTGCAGCATTGCAGCTTTCATATCTTTGCGTGCATCTTGTATTGCATCCCCCAGGGGAGCCAAGTGGACGGAGGGGTAGTTTCTGACCTTTGTTCTGAAATACCAACACCAATTGCCTAAAAAAATAATATCTCACTTAATTTACATTGTCAAAAAGTAGCAAGATGTTATTTTGGCGATAATCTCTCATCGACGACTTCATAGACAATAATAGAGCGGGTGTGGTTTCTCTTCTGGGCGTAGGTTTACTAACGATGTGCTGACGATGTTTTCGTTCATCGTAATGTACAATAAGTTTTCGAAAAAAGTACGTCGGCAGACTAACCGTCGCCTGTTCCACATATCCCTACTGATCTATCCCTACTGGTGGCGAAGGACGGAACCGTCACGTTTCCTACTGCCGAAAAACTCATCTGTTCAATACATAATTGTATACGTTACTTGACATGGTTTTGAACCCAGACCTCCCTCATGGGAGTCGAGCATCCCATAGCCACTGACACGACGACCCCGACCATTTTTTCTTGCAGAACATGATTAGAACCAATATGAGTTGTACCTATGATGGACTCAAGTTTTAGATACGTATACCTATGTTTATTCTCGGTTCTATGTAATCTAAGTAGATATCTAAATATTATAAGTAGATATGGTACTTGTAAACAACGGAGCTATCGGCTATTGCAGAGATTACGGTAGGTACGATCGTTATTGCTTATTCGGAGAATCGTAGCCGCAATGTATATGACCTGGTGATGACCCGATTCCTTTGTGCCTAGATGATATATTGTCATGAACTCCGATACTCGGAACTCTCTGCAGGAAGTAAGAATATAAACCTGAGTTTATTACCCTCTATATACGGGTTTATAGGCATAGCAAGCTATCTCAGGGCCATTTCAACTCCCATTAACTGCCGTTTTAAAAAAAAGCTCACGGCCATACTCCAGCTTGTGTCCAAAATGTTTCATGTTCCAGGTAGATGTCCATTCAATAGATGTAGATTCCGGTGGCCGTCTATAGATTTCTAAAGCTAAACCTAACTAAATTAAAATATCACGCTTACCTACATAATTTATATCCTAGATTGTGTAAAAGTAAGTGGGACGATTAAATTTAAATGTAACACCCCGGATTCGGTACGCAGAGAGACGGTCAAAAGGTTTGACTCAAACCTTACGTTACCTTACCTTATGTTTCTCTTTACTTTATACACACTAATATCCTCATTCATACAAACAAACACATTCATACATCACAACACGCACACACTGTTGCTTTCTTCGTCCGTGCAGTCACTGAGGGGCCAGCTGAAAATCAGCGCTGTGGCTTGCCTCAGCATTATGCTGAGCTGGTGTACCCTTTTTGGCACTGTACCACACCAGATGTTCTGTGCTGCATGTAATTAAACTTTGTATACTTCTGTAATCTGTATTCTGGTGTTTACAGCGCTAAATAAACGATTTCAATTTCAATTTCAATTTATAAAAGTCTTTGTCTTAGTTGGCCGAAGCAACTTTTTCACCAAGTGGTCACCGACACCGGTAGACATCTCACCTCACTGTATTATTATTAGAGGGTTTTTGATGCGCTGCTAAACTTAAGGACTTGATGGAGTGCCTCATCTGCTTAAAGAAAACCTTGCCTTGCGATCTCGATCTAAATCTAAAAGAGTGAGCATTAACTAAATTAACCGGTATTTTTAACCCATACTAGTAAGTTGCGTGAGTGAAGTTGAAGTTCCACTCGGCTTTTGACCCCGATTCTTTGAAACCTCAATTTTGCCTCTATTATTAACATCCCTAGAATCGGAATACCATTGTAATAAGACCTTTTATACATAAGCCGACGTTATCATAAAGAAGGTCTACGAACTGTGGTTTTTTTTTCCGAGATATTGTAATTTGTACCTACACCAGGGGTGACGTTTTCATAGAATCGTCACACATACGCGGGGGTCGAGGGAGCGGCTTCCACGAAAACCGTGGTACAATGTCGCCTGTTTATTTTAGTCATTTGTAACGTTAGGCTCCCCTTCTTATTAATAAATCAAACTGGCATTTCTCATTTTCCCACGTGTCCGTTGTGTTTGCCAGAATTGTTTGAAATCGGAGAACCGCAAGAGAGTTCCAGAGGAGAGGCTGAACGTTTTGGCACCATTGCTTCAGATTTACAAATGATCACGGCGCAGAATGACAGGGCAAAAATCTGTACAAAAATTATAATAGGAGATATTCCTGCTGTGTATTTACCACTAGAGGCGCCACTAGCACAATGCTACGTAGCCAATCAACATGTACCAACAACAGGAATGTATCTACATGTTGATACTTTATGTGCTAATTTAAAGTTAATTAAACAAAAATCTTGTTAAATCATTCAATATTAATCAAAATAATCATTATTTATTTATCAAATTATTGTCATTGAAAGCAATAAATTTAGGTTATCTTTTGTTTAGAACAAAATCATCTAAGTCGTTCACGTACGTCGTATTTTTGAATGATTTTGTAACTGTGCTAGTGGCGCACCTCTAGTAGTAAAACATTGCAGGATTATCTCCTGTTACCAATGTGGGTATAGCCATCACGTAGCTTTTGTTGCGCCAACATGTTGAGATATCTTTACTTGTATAATATATAACTAGCCTAGCCTTGGGGGTGATGATATAGTGATAAGAGCTATTTGCCTTACTGAACCATGGGTATTCCCTTCGTTCGGTTAAAGGCAGATTCTGGTTATGGCAGATTCTTCTAATGGCAGATTCTTTATAAGGCAGATTCTTGTTAGGGCAGAAGTACAAGTCATCATAAAATTGTTAAAATATATTTATTAGTAACTAAGAAACCAAACTACAGGAAATTAAACACACTCTATTTCAGGGTTAACAAGTTAATAAAAAATTCCATACCTAATGATAACATAGAGGTATCTCCCATCACTTCTTCTTATATATTTTTAAAGCTGCTAATTTAGTTAAACATTCGAAAGTAGAGATTTTGTTTTCTTCGAGATCACCGAACGAAGGAAAAAGTCTTTCAAAAGCGGGATTACAAATTACATTGTGACTGTCCTTTTTCTGCCCTAACAAGAATCTGCCTTATAAAGAATCTGCCATTACAAGAATCTGCCATAACCAGAATCTGCCTTTAACCGAACGAAGGGGGTATTCTCTTCGCCACTAATAATAATTAATCATTGCAACGGAACTAACCAAAGAAAAAGTCCTCCATCTCGTCAGTTTGACCACAACACAAGACTAGTTTATACATTAGCGGGGTTTGTTCGTGTTCATAGTGATACTGAACATTTCTATAAAGTACCGTTGGGCAGGCAGACGGGCTCGATTGGGTGGGCGAGCTTTTTTTATTAATTTTAGAATTTGAGAATTTTAATTTAATTTTAATTTTTAAATTCAAATTTTAAAATGTTATATTTAATTTTAATTTGAAATTTAAGAATTTGATAATTGAGTTACTTTTTTAGTAAAAAAAGTAACTCTCTTAAGTAATGAAATGTAATTATCGTGTTATGTATGTGTGCAAATAAATTTTAATCATTCATTCGTTCAATATTTAACGGCTGACCCCGGTATAGCTTGCTTCCTTTAATGGCTTTCTTCAACTTGTCTACTATAAATGGTTCCGTTATAAATTTAAAGAACCCTCACCTGTATTGTCGCAACAAAACCCACCTGGCTACAAATGGTTGCCGTCGGACCATCGCGATCGCCCGGCATTTCCTGCTAGCAGCTTATCTGATGGCGACGTTCTACAAAACGAGCGCACTTCCGGTCTGTGCACCTTGATCTCTTGCGAATTTCTTAAAAATGTTAAGTAGGTGAGACGTTATTCATACCTACCTACTTGTACCTTTACCTTTCAGGTATATATGCTTACCAAGTGTCTAGGATTACTTAGCTAAAGTTCTTTACCGAGCGTGTGTATAGCAAAAGAGAATAACTTGATGTGTTGTAGTAATAGTAGGCTATAGTAAGTAATGTGTGCGTAGTAACGTTGCAAAGTATATTAGTCATATTAATTTATTTCAGTAATGATCATACATTGTCAAAAAGATGGGTACGGTACATTTCACACTTATAAAATAAAATAAGTTGGAAATAAGTATTAAAATGCATGTCATGATCATTTTCGATAGTTTTTATCGATAGTTTTATTTGTTATTCATAAACCCACACACAATCGATAGGCTCGTTACATCCCGGTTTATATCGATAGCCGAAAATGCGCAATAGGTACTATCGGTAGCAGAGCATACTAACGATAGTATGAGTGATTTACATTTCGATAGGCTATCGTAAAACTTTATATTGCGTAGTAAGTACAGTCGACCACAGGTCAACCTACCCAAAACGACAAAATTTGAGAATCTGAAATGTATCAAATAGCGCAGGCTAAAGTTTTTGACAGATAATATAAGAATTACTATAGCTTGTGTTCGACTGTACTTGTACATCAAGCTATACCATTTGGTACTCTGTCGCTATAACTTTTTTAAGTCATTCATACGACTGTCAAGGAAGGAATGTAAGAAAAACTTATTGTGACAGGGTTCCACTGAGTATAGCTTGATGTCTTCCACTGTACACCTCATCTTAATCGAAAGTGATCCCTAACCATTACGCAAGATCTAAAATGATTAAAATATGGTGTAGTCGACTGAACTAGTAAAAATTAACAACCTACGTAAAAGCAGTGGTGCCTATTTGTCTTCTGTCCACCCAGAAACTAAGTCAACAAATTCCAAAACATGCTGTGCCATGTACCAATGAGTTTTTCGTATTTTTCAAAGACAACGCACATTTACCGACTGCTCTAACAGTGAAGGAAAACATCGTGAGAAAACCTGCACACTGAGATAACCAATGTGTACCTAAAATGGGGTAGGCACAAAAGATCCTCAAGGGTCGAAATGCCGCTGAGGTTATTCCCGGCCGCCTATTATAAGAAAAGATAACCCTACAATAAAAACAATAAATTACACAACGTACTTTATTAAAAAACGTTACATCACAAAACTGGAGTGCACTCCAGTCTGTAGGATTCAGCAGCAGCAGCCTCTATACCGCCAGCTATACGTCCCAAAGGGTCTGCCACATGGGCCACAGCAGACGCCACAGCACGGCCCGCAGAAAGGGGCTGGGTATGCGCAGCCTGCCACCTGACCGCAGCATGGCACACCGCACGACGAACAACAGGGCATCGCCTCAGCTTCACTGCACGGCTCCAAAGGTCCACGACCCGAGGATATGGAGAACGAAGCTTTTTACAAACTTTACAAATTTTTTACAATTTTTTGGACTTTTTTCTGATTTTGATGACTGGGGATATGGAAACAAGTGAGAATGTAAAGTGTCACGTCAAAGAATTTTTCTATTTTTCTTTTCTAGAGAAGTGGCACTGCCAGAATCAACTTTGCTGTTGTTGCTGGCAGTGGCAGTTCGCTGCCAAAGTTTATGATTTATTAGCCGGCAGTATTTACTGACGTGAAACTGAACCTATCAAAAAATTATAAAATTTTGTAAAAATATTATGTAAATCTACGGATCTATCAAGAATTCTTTAAATTACACAGTTAACTAATTACAGGTTCGTGTATTTTGAGGCATCGAGACTTAATATTTTCGACATATAATAAGCATAGGTAGTTTATACCTAGTTTTATTGCGGTGCTTGGTCCGCAACCATCCGCATTCATCTTTTAGTAACTTTTTTTGCAATAACTAATAGCACAAAGACCAGCAGTAGCCTCTAACATGTCCATCTTGGTGAATATCCACACTTCAAATGATTAAACGAGAGACCCTCGGCTCGACGAGAGGCTCTCGGGCGAGGTTCTTGGGCGAGAGCTCTCGGCGAGTGTGTCCAGTAGGAAAACAGTTATTACCATGGCACAAGAAGAAAGGCATATCGGATACGCAAATTGCACGATGTTCACGTCGGTACAAAGTATCGGGGTATGCACAATGGTACGTCATCAAACCATATGAAAAATTAACCTTGTGAAGACTCACGTCTTCACATCGTGCAATTTGCGTATCCGATATGCCTGAATGAGCGTCTTATTGTGCCATGGTGATTACCTTCTCTGCATTTCTAGATGGTGAATACATAGTAGAATCAAAGAATTTAGTATTTTAGTGATTCTAGTATTCTAATCCTATTGGAAGAATAGAATACCAGGGTCCATGGTTGGGGTTATATTTGTACTATACTGTGGAGTCTGACGCCAAATATCAGCGCAGATGTGTTAACGACTTTCCAGAGCCAGTCCTTTTCAGTTTCGGAGTCGGCATGTCTCTGATGTTTCTCCTGTTTATGAGCGACGGCCACTTTTTTTAAGGTCGGTCTCAGATCAATAGCCAAACACAAAACAATGTGGCAATGGCAATTTCATTTTCAGATAAATCACCAAAATGCCAGTCCGCAACTGCTGCCTCGGCTGTCAGGGTCCCATGTGCGGCCCTTGTTGCGGCGGCCCCTGCGCCAACCGCTGTGACTGCGGCACGGGGCCCTGCTGCGTCCACACCAGGGGCTGCTGCTGCCGCTCGCCTTGCGGGGACCATGGATGCATACACGGGTATGTACCATCAGAGTTTGGATGACGGAAAAAAGATTCAGGCGATTGTTTACAAGAGTTTGCACCACGTTATTCTACGCATTGTAAGTTGGATTTGTCATGGTCATGTTGATATCCCTCCGGCGGCTGTGTATACCTACTCTGGATTTTTTGGGAGGCAAATGTGGGCATAGAGGGAGTATACATCGAACTCTGATGTCGCGCTAGTATGAAGCCTGAATGAATGAATCTCAATAGCCGGCAACCATCAATCCGTATTAACCCTTTATCAGGCCCCATTAGATCATACATATAAAATATATATTTAAATATATCATCCATATATTTACCTGAGGAATATATCCCTATTAACTATTTTAAAATAAATAATAAAATTGTTCCCAAAAAATGTGGTTGTTTTATGCCCTATGCCTGTAAGTGTAGTTGTATAGCTGTATATGTCTGTTTCCATTATTACCTATGTAAAGGAAACTGCATACTAGCAGTACTTTGAACTACGCCCTCCTTAGAAATTAACTAGCGATGGCACATAAGATTATTAGGTTTGTTTAAATAAAATTGTAGATGTAATGGAAACAGTGCCTATATCTAACTACCCCTAGTCAGGCGTAGGGCATGAATTTGCCACATACTTTGAATAATGAGTTTTCACAAAGTGAAATGTTTATTAAAAAAGTTAAAGCTTACAACGAAAACTACACATAAGTAATATAATAATGTTTATGCTAATTTTAAAAATGCTAAGGGTCTCTAACAAATTCAAATTATTTGTGGTTGATGAAACGTACTATGCCTGATAAAGGTGAAGCTGGTTTTGACGTCATGCCTGCGAAATGATTCAAACCGCAAATCATTGCAACAGATACGCGGCCTAGACTGAACTGCGACGATCTTCGCGACACCCAATTAGCAACTTTGAATATTGATGGATGCTTGTAACTGGAGAGTGTCATGAAGGCCTGATTTAATTCCAACGTTTGTTGCAGAGCTCGTTGCGGCGTGGCCGGTTCCTACTTCAGCTGCGGACACGGCTGCATTGGCGGCTGCATCGGCGGCCTCTGCGGCTGCTGCTGCGGCCCCGCCTGCGGTTGACCCGATACCACAATCGACTAGATACCACCCTGTCATCAAAATCCTCGTGCAGAACTGTGCCAGTCATTTTTGGAAGTGTTGTTTTATTCAGTAATAAAATCAAAGTTTAAAAATTTATGGTTTTCATTTTTTCCCTTAAACATCTTCAGCATCTAAACGTAGGACTTGGAAACATATGCCGTGGAGATAGACTATCCTCCAGCAGGCATGTGCCGTGGAGAGAGCCTATCCTCCAGCAGGCATGTGCCGTGGAGAGAGCCTATCCTCCAGCAGGCATGTGCCGTGGAGAGAGCCTATCCTCCAGCAGGCATGTGCCGTGGAGAGAGCCTATCCTCCAGCAGGCATGTGCCGTGGAGAGAGCCTATCCTCCAGCAGGCATGTGCCGTGGAGAGAGCCTATCCTCCAGCAGGCATGTGCCGTGGAGAGCCCCTAACGTCAGTAGTACCATTGATTTGTACCATTGATGGTACTAGCGACACTATTATGTATCGCTAGTACCATTGATGGTACTAGCGATTCATAATAATGTCGCAACTATGTATCTCTAGTACCACTGGCTAGACTTAATTAAAAAACTACCAACGTACAACAAATTCCAATGCGTAGCCTATAGAAGAAGAAGAAAAGTGGCACAAGTAAATAAGATGTCACACACGAATATAAAAGAAGTTGAAGTACCCCCAGACTATGAAGAATTGCTTCTCGCCGACTATAGTCATGATAATGACCGTATTATACTTTTTGCCCTGGAAGAGGCAAAGGAAATACTGAAAATTGGCAAGGTTTTTTATGCGACGGAACTTTTAAGAGTTGCCCTAAACCTTTCACACAATTGTATGTGATATTTTGTGATTTAGGAAGCACCGACGATAAAAACAGAGTGATACCAGTAATATATGCACTAATGCCAAATAAATTAAAAAAGACATACATACATTATTATGTTGGAACTTATCAAGCAAAACAGCTAACGATCCAAACAAAATATAAGAAAAACACCAATCAGAACCTAAATAAAATTGTCAGTCTATGCACTGTTCTTCCTCTTCTGCCTGAATCAAAAATTGAAGAAGGGTGGAATTATATACTCGAAGAAAGTGAAGTTGTAGGATGTCACAAAAACCTTGAACAATTCTTATCTTACATAAAAACATTTTGGATGCCGAAAAAAGCGATGTGGTGCGGTTTTGGAGAGAGACATAGAACGACGAATGCGTGCGAAGGATGGAATGGACAACTTAATAAGAAATTCAACGGAAAACCCACGACAATCTGTCAATTTTTGAAATGCATTAAAAGGACGCAGCGTTCAATATTGTCAACGCCATAACAACTGAACCGTATAAGAAACGATCAAAATTCGTCATTGAACGCAACTCCTATATTCAGCACGTACAAATGCAGCTTCTGAACGGTGATGTTAACGTCGCATTATTTTTAGAAAAATTGCGACGCTAGACATATACTCGACGACCTCAACACGCCAACTTGTCACAACAAAGGTCGCTGTGAAATTAATTTTTATTTACATAAACCACAGGGTACTATACTTGTTTATTCTTTAATGGTACTAGCGATACATAATAGTGTCGCTAGTACCATCAATGGTACAAATCAATGGTACTACTGACGTTAGGGGGTGGAGAGAGCCTATCCTCCAGCAGGCATGTGCCGTGGAGAGAGCCTATCCTCCAGCAGGCATGTGCCGTGGAGAGAGCCTATCCTCCAGCAGGCATGTGCCGTGGAGAGAGCCTATCCTCCAGCAGGCATGTGCCGTGGAGAGAGCCTATCCTCCAGCGGGCATGTGCCGTGGAGAGAGCCTATCCTCCAGCGGGCATGTGCCGTGGAGAGAGCCTATCCTCCAGCGGGCATGTGCCGTGGGGAGAGCCTATCCTCCAGCGGGCATGTGCCGTGGGGAGAGCCTATCCTCCAGCGGGCATGTGCCGTGGGGAGAGCCTATCCTCCAGCAGGCATGTGCCGTGGAGAGAGCCTATCCTCCAGCAGGCATATGCCGTGGAGAGAACCTATCCTCCAGCAGGCATATGCAGTGGAGAGAGCCCATCCTCCAGCAGGCATATGCCGTGGAGAGAGCCCATCCTCCAGCAGGCATATGCCGTGGAGAGAGCCCATCCTCCAGCAGGCATATGCCGTGGAGAGAGCCCATCCTCCAGCAGGCATATGCCGTGGAGAGAGCCCATCCTCCAGCAGGCATATGCCGTGGAGAGAGCCCATCCTCCAGCAGGCATATGCCGTGGAGAGAGCCCATCCTCCAGCAGGCATATGCCGTGGAGAGAGCCCATCCTCCAGCAGGCATATGCCGTGGAGAGAGCCCATCCTCCAGCAGGCATATGCCGTGGAGAGAGCCCATCCTCCAGCAGGCATATGCCGTGGAGAGAGCCCATCCTCCAGCAGGCATATGCCGTGGAGAGAGCCCATCCTCCAGCAGGCATATGCCGTGGAGAGAGCCCATCCTCCAGCAGGCATATGCCGTGGAGAGAGCCCATCCTCCAGCAGGCATATGCCGTGGAGAGAGCCCATCCTCCAGCAGGCATATGCCGTGGAGAGAGCCCATCCTCCAGCAGGCATATGCCGTGGAGAGAGCCCATCCTCCAGCAGGCATATGCCGTGGAGAGAGCCCATCCTCCAGCAGGCATATGCCGTGGAGAGAGCCCATCCTCCAGCAGGCATATGCCGTGGAGAGAGCCCATCCTCCAGCAGGCATATGCCGTGGAGAGAGCCCATCCTCCAGCAGGCATATGCCGTGGAGAGAGCCCATCCTCCAGCAGGCATATGCCGTGGAGAGAGCCCATCCTCCAGCAGGCATATGCCGTGGAGAGAGCCCATCCTCCAGCAGGCATATGCCGTGGAGAGAGCCCATCCTCCAGCAGGCATATGCCGTGGAGAGAGCCCATCCTCCAGCAGGCATATGCCGTGGAGAGAGCCCATCCTCCAGCAGGCATATGCCGTGGAGAGAGCCCATCCTCCAGCAGGCATATGCCGTGGAGAGAGCCCATCCTCCAGCAGGCATATGCCGTGGAGAGAGCCCATCCTCCAGCAGGCATATGCCGTGGAGAGAGCCCATCCTCCAGCAGGCATATGCCGTGGAGAGAGCCCATCCTCCAGCAGGCATATGCCGTGGAGAGAGCCCATCCTCCAGCAGGCATATGCCGTGGAGAGAGCCCATCCTCCAGCAGGCATATGCCGTGGAGAGAGCCCATCCTCCAGCAGGCATATGCCGTGGAGAGAGCCTATCCTCCAGCAGGCATATGCCGTGGAGAGAGCCTATCCTCCAGCAGGCATGTGTAGCCATGTATAGCCATGTGTAGGAGAGAGTAACCTATACAATTCTCAATAAAAAGCATAAATAGGTATGACCTGAACGTATATTTATAAATACTATCCAAACATTAGACACGGGTTCTATGAACGGTTCAACGCGACATCTTGCCGTCGAGTAGCGGGACCCCAGGCGGGCTCCGCTTCCATTGCCGGCCGGGATAGTTCCTGCAGCGTCGTATCCACACGGCCGAAGCAAGCGCAGCATCAGCGACCAAGTACAGCGCGGACGGAGACTGGCTCCACGTCAGGCTCACGTCGCAACTCGCCGGGGCGAGGAGCAGGGCTCGCGGACGGAGCTACGCGCAGACACTCGAAACCGCTGCACCACTGCAGCTTGCAGCTATCCAGGGACCACGAGCGGGGCCCCGCATTATCTGCTCTAGTAGGTTTTAACAGCAGCCACCATAGCAGCAGCCGCCGCAGCACGAGCCACAGCAGCTGTAGCAACACGAGCCACAGCACGGAGAGCAGCAGGGGCTGCAGCACGGGTAGCAAGGCATCTTCGCTTCGTATAGGTTTGCCGACACAGCAACGAGAAACAGTCGCGAACTGATAATGGCTGGGAGATTAAGAGGATTTAACACTTTTTTTTTTAGATTTTTTTGTACTTTTATTTAGCTCGGCGTGTTGAAGTCTTGAGATTTGTTTACTGAATGGTTTTCGAACAATTTTGTTCAACAAGAAAACTTCGAGAAGACGCCGATTTAAATTTGAATTTTGAAACGAGAATTTTCAGACAGCGAGTGATAGTACGATAATTAGAAAGAGATTGTATTATACCAAGAAAGAGATACCATTAGGTATCAAATTAGACAGAGGTTGTATACGAGTAGAATGGTAGAATAGAAAGTGGTATGGAATATAAAAGTTCTATGGTATAGATTTGTATGGGTTCTAATACGCATGAAAATGTGTATTATGTATGTATATGTACCTCCATATTTACACAGTCTGTACTTAAAATTATTACGAGTAGGTATCTAATAAAAAAAAACAGTAGGTAAATAATTATACCTAATTATGACGAATTCAACAAATGAGGTTTTGTTCGTTGAATTGAACATAGATTAGCTTGATTCGAAACAATTACTTCTCGGAAGATTGATAGTAAAATAATTATTACCTACATAGATAATAATATATTGTGATTCAAGTGCGAAAAGTGAGCAATTGTAAACGCGGTGACAAGGTTTCATCCTCCCGAATCGACATGCGAGGGATTCTCGGCCCGAGTTAACGACGTTTTCCATCACAGCTGCAACGTGTAAACGTGCAATAATAATAAGTGATTTACTTATTTTAAGGAAAGCCACTCAGTGTTACTTTATACGTAACATATTACCAGTTGTATCTTTCTTTTCATGTAATTAATTCCACGAAAAAGAAATGCTCCGAGATTGAGTGGCACGTTTACACTCTGACGTGAAAATAATGACACCATTAATTTTGAAAACAACGTCTTAATTATTTAGATTTTGGCCTCGATTCAAATGTTCAAACGGCTCTCTGAAAAATTACAGCAAACCTAGAAACAATAATTACCTACAACGAAATACCAGTGACGCTGAGCGATTATGAATGAAATAGTGACTGCCCATGTCTTTCTAACACTAGTCCTGAACCCGTTCCAGACACAAGGGTGCTTTTCGTCCAGAGCTGTACGAGGTAGCGAGGCGGGGAGCGAGGAAAAAATCCGCCAATAGAATCACGCCGTTTTAATCGTCACGTGATATGACGTGATAATGGCGCGATCCTGTTGGTGGATTTCTCGCACAGCTCTGGTCGAAAGGCACCCTAACTCTGTCGATGCGCCAACTTATTTCCTCGAGATATAAATCATCCATTATAACAACTGTTCGAAAAGCTACGCCATAACTCTAGATAGAGATGACAGAAGACTTAACATTAAGGACATTTCTTGCAACTCACGCTAAATTTGACAAATAATAACCTTTGATATTCAGTTCCGTTTTAAACCTGTAAGCCTCGGACTTCACGGGTCCGGGTCTTAAGGCTACATTGATCCTATCAGATCCTCTTGGAATCTGGGCGGAGGTACTAATATTATGTAAGTAATAAGATACAAAAATCAAAGTTCAGGAGTATTTTTTGGTATGAATAGCGTAGGATATCGTTATTTAAAGATTAGGTATTTAACTACGATTCGCCACCTATCACGTTTGTCCACCAAATCTTACGTCGAAAAGTGGTGACTACCTGTCGGTGGTTCCTCTGTCTACCCCCTCGGGGATTATAGACACAAAATATCTGTATATAAGGTCCTTTTTTATTAGTAACAAATATTTGAAGGCGGGTATGTGCTGGTCATTTGTACCACTTTACACGAAAAAATAACCCTGTTACTTTTATGAAAATTTTCCATACTAAAGAAAAATAAACCCCATTATTTTGAGCCTTGGTGGCATAAACTCATCCATGTCGTTATGAATTAAAGTTTCATTCATACTTCTTATTTCAGTATTAGAATAGCAATAATTCATTCATTTGTAGAATTTTCAAACAAACAGTTTTGTAGTTTTTCTCGAAAATTAAATAAGGAATTTTTTTTTGCCCAATCGTTATATAACCTATAGATGACACCCTACAAATATTTGCCGCTAATAAAATAGGACCCTATATTTCGTGTTGTAGACATAAATTTAAGTATGTATGTATGTCATATTTTTCCCAACCTGTACAGCCAGGATAGCAACGTTAAATCTTGTATATTTATACCCACCCGAAAAGTTTAATTGGGTTGATTACACGCTAGACCCAAATTCTCGCTACATTTTAATATAAACGAGGTATGCTAACAATTTCCGAAAATTGAGCCGCGGGCGGCGCAGCGCGTACCTAATTGCAAATAAACTAATCTATTCGGGTTTCTCGCAACGTGTTCGAAAACCTTTCTGAGAAGGCGGACTTCGGTGAACACGTTTGACTGGAATACTCTAGGCAGGGACGTGTTGCATGTTTCTGAGGGTATACTGCAACGGAAATTCCAGAAAATATCAAGATTTTAATGTATTTCTTGAAATTGTACCTTTCCCAATATACGATTTAATTCGCTGGTTTAGTGATTTTTTTATTTATTGTAGGTACCCTTTTACCTTATGGTAAGTGGTCAGTTGGTCACCATAGACATCTTGGCCTAGGATTTTGAATGCGCTGCTAACCTTGAGGACAGATGCAGTGCCTCATGTACCTGCAATAATAAAAAAAAGGTGCGGCATGGTATGGCATGGTGCGGGTATGTAAATACACCCGCCATCACCCTCCCACACACTCAGTACCTCACATACACACTAATATCCCCATTCATACAAACAAACACATTCATACATCACAACACGGACACACTGTTGCTTTCTTCGTCCGTGCAGTCACTGAGGGGCCAGCTGAAAATCAGCGTTGTGACTTGCTTCAGCATTATGCTGAGCTGGTGTACCCTTTTTGGCACTGTACTACACCAGATGTTCTGTGCTGCGTGTATTAAACTTTGTATACTTCTGTATTCTGGTGTTTACAGCGCTAAATAAACGATTTCAATTTCAATTATGGTAGCTCTCTTGCCCTTCAAATCGAAACACAGCAATGCAATGTATTTCTGCTTTGCGGCAGAAATAGGTAAAAGGTAACACACGGCTGACCCTGCACATACATAGTTATACCATCTTCAAAGTGGGGTGGGACCACAGATATCGGACTGGTAGCGCCCTCTTGAAATCTTTGGGTGGGACTTTGAAAAAAATTCCAGAAACGAGGTACGAAAATTATTACCGTAAAATAAATTGCCATGAAATCTGACTCTTACGATTCCATGCAAATTAAAACAATAGGCAGTTAACACGCATTTCATTTGAAAAATTGAACAGACGTGACGCCATTGGAAATTATCTTGTACACACAGCACAGTATAGGTAAGTACAGTCTACCATTAGCTAAAGTATACCATCTGTCAAAAACATTCGATTAAAACTCAACCTTAAGGACAGCGCAACATGGCACATTTCAGATTCTCAAATGTTTTGGGTTAGTTTTTAGTCGACTATACCTACGGTAATTCCAGTAATTTCAGCCCTCATCAGTCAGCGGTTGGTTTCCGATAATTCCACTTCGGTGAAATTCATGTTATTTGCATTCCATGGTTATTAGTAAAGCTGCTACAATATAGCAGTTCCTATAATTTACAGAATAATTAGGTATCTATTTTCGTCTGTATTGTAGATACAATTCAATACGAATAAAGTAACACATCATCAATATAAACGGCGAGTACATCTCACACCTACGTTTTGCCGATGATATAGTCGTAATGGCGGAGTCGCTGCAGGACCTTCAAGAAATGCTGGACAATCTCAATGCTGCTTCACGACGTGTCGGTCTCGGGATGAACTTGGACAAGACTAAGGTCATGTTCAATGACCATGTCGTTCCGGGACCGATTATCGTCGACGGTACGGCCCTCGAAGTTGTGCAACAATACGTCTACCTCGGGCAGACTGTGCAATTAGGTAGAAACAACTTCGAGAAAGAAGCCGACAGAATAATTCAGCTGGGTTGGGCAGCATTTCGGAAGTTACGTCACATCTTCTCGTCGCCCATACCTCAATGTCTAAAGACAAGAGTCTTTAACCAGTGCGTCCTACCAGTAATGACCTACGGAGCCGAAACGTGGACACTGACGGTGCGACTGGTTCACAAATTGAAAGTCGCTCAGCGTGCTATGGAAAGAGCTATGCTCGGAGTATCTCTGCTGGATCGAATCCGAAATGAGGAGATCCGGCATAGAACAAAAGTTATCGACATAGCTCATAAGATTAGCAAGCTGAAGTGGCAGTGGGCCGGTCACATCTGTCGCAGAACCGACAACCGCTGGGGTAGACGAGTTCTGGAGTGGAGACCGCGTTTGGGCAAACGTAGTGTGGGACGCCCCCCTGCTAGATGGAGCGACGATCTGCGCAAGGTGGCTGGCAGCGACTGGATGAGAAGAGCCGAAGATCGGGCTCAATGGCGCGCCCTGGGATTGGCCTATGTCCAGCAGTGGACTAGAATAGGCTGCTGCTGCTGATGATGATGATGATGAAAGTAACACAAAATAGGGAACTTGCATGTTTTTTTTTTGTTTTTAATCGAAAGATACTTGAAAAAGAGAAACTTTACTGAACACAAAAGATTTTTAATATGCTTATTTAAACAGATATAGCTTTGTAAAAACCCATAATTCAATTTTCGCGCCAAAACGCATTCATTTTCTCAAGTGACGTAATTGGATTTTATGTAAACAAACGTGAGCTGTGAACAGTCTTGAACTTGTCAAAAGATTTTTCGCTTTAGAGGTTATTTTTATATTGGTTATTTACAAGAGTAATAAAACTATTTACAGTATTTGTGTAATCCTAAGAACAATAACTAGGGTGTAATCGTAATGATTCGTTGTTTTAATTACAAAAGTTGCCAATTGCAAAAAATATTTTCCTTAGAAGTTTATCAAAGTTTATGCAGATTTGGATACGTGTAAGCGTTACTGCCAGTTATTTCTATATACAGTTATGTATAATTATTATAATAGGTATATAATTTATAAAAATAATAATAATATATATTTATTCAGATAATTCCGCCTCACTTGTAAAAATATTCCCTAAATTTAGGGTAGAGAAATCCTATGACGTCACTCAATACTGATAGGTGTTTGAAATTACGTTCCATTTCGCGCTACTAAAAAGCTAAATATCTCAATAAATACAAATATATAAATATTACTACTCACAATTTAATCTTTTTATGTACTATTCTATCGACTGCAACACATAGTTTTAAATTTTAAAATTCATGCAAGTTCCCTATTAGATAGATTATTTTTTAACATGAAAAAGATAATGAATTAAAAGCAAAACATCATTTTCATCTTACTTTAATTTTAGCATCGTAAAAAGTGATATACAGATACGTTTACGCCCTCGTAAATTATCACAGTATGTTTTAACAGATAGGTTAATTATTTTCAACGATTTCTGTGAAATCACATACAGTACCTATAGCTACTTCTCAGAAGCTTGGTATGGATCCAATAAGATATAGCCATAGTTACATAAAACGAAAGTTATTGCTATTTTTAAAATAACTTTTACAATAAAAATTACATGACACATTTCCCTGACCTGACATGTGGTACAAAAATCGAAATGACATTTGTTTTTCAATGTGAATTCATCATTATTAGTAAAATAAAAACGAGAAAATAAAAAACAGTAAGAAAGTACTACTTATGGATAAGTACGAGTAAGTAAAGAATAGGTTAGGTAGGTATATTTTCTTATTAGGTAGGTAATCAAAACCATCTAAAGAACACAAGTTCAATTTTATCTGCGCAGTCAGAATTATCATATTGTTGTAAGCACCCAAAGTGGTCAATATATCTGAGCAACACAATCTCCAATATTATGTACGCAGCCAGGGTGTTCATTATTATGTTGGCGGGCAAATAATTATTAATAAGCTTCAGCTAGCAATAAGAAGCATTTTATTTTTGATTCATTTAAGTCTAAAGAATAAAATAACAAATTAAACTCAAACAAATTAATACATATCTCTTTTATTTATTTCCAATTATGAAAAGATTAAATAGTAATGCCGCAATGACGTCAAACACAAAATTAAAAAGATAGGTAGATGGGTAAGATCATATACAGGCTGTAACATTAAGAACGGTCAGTATGGGAAAGTCGGAAACTATAAGACATACGAACATCTGTTCTTAGGAACCATGTCATCTATTTTAGTAACAAGAAAAACTGTATTCATACATTTAAAAAAAAAACTGTACTCAGCCTGGGAATCGAACCCGGTTGTTTTGAAAAAAAATCCACTATTTCTATTTAGATATCGATTACGTTAAGGATGAAGTGTACAAAACAAGCTACGACACAATTGAAGACCTAAAAGCAGCCATAGAGACAATTTGAACGCAAATTCACCACCTGAAGATACAACATTCAATAGTAAGATCGTTACCTAAACGAGTTGAATGTTGTATTTTACAAAATGGTAGTCATTTCGAACACCTACTAAAATAAATTAAAAGATATGGAAACAATGCGTTTTATTAATTTTAAACATCACGTTTCATACTAACATTTATTCCTTAAGACCTACACAATCGATATCTAAATAGAAATAGTGTTGGATTTTTTTCATAACAACCGGGTTCGATTCCCAGGCTGAGTACAGGTTTTTTTTAAAATGTATGAATACAGTGTTTCTTGTTACTAAAATTGATGACATGGTTCCTAAGAACAGATCTTCGTATGTCTTATAGTTTCAGACTTTCCCATACTGACCGTTCTTAATGTTACACCCTGTATATGATCTTATAGGTATATGCATAGATACCTTCGAACGATTTGCCCGTCAACATAATAATGAACACCCTGGCTCCGTACATAATATTGGAGATTGTGTTGCTCAGATATATTGACTACTTTGGGTGCTTACAACATTATGATAAATCTGCCTGCAAAGATAAAATTGAACTTGTGTTCTTTAGATGGTTTTGATTACCGTGGACGCTAACATCTATCTGACGCTGACTGCACCCGTTACTTCGATCCTTTCTTTTCTTTTTGCATTTTTCTTAGTTTCATTCATGAGGTACGTCTCTAGCGAGTATCTCTTGATATATTTTTACCTTTAGCAGACCATTCTAAGACATTCGTCTCCGCTTCTTTCTAGTAGTTTCCTCATCGCTACCCTCTTCTTCTTCGTTGTCGCTATGTACTGGCGAAAGAATTTCCGTTTCCGCGTCGTTTATGTTCGTGACATCTAAAAACAAGGTCCAATTTCAATACACAATACATCGTATAAAATGCATCCTTGTACAAAAATGGTACATTGCATTTCAGTACGCTAATATAACGAAATAAGGACATGCTTGAAACTATTAAAACAATCAGAATCGTGGAGAAAACATGAATAAAACCGCTTGAAGTTTCTTTGCCGTAATTCAAAAATTCGTTGCAAAAATTCAAGCCATGTGATTTAGTAGTCAATGCACATCAGTGCACACTGGTGAAACTACTTTCACTAAAATCATTGTAAAGATACATTTATGGATTTATTGCACTTTTACATGCAATTTAATTATTCGTTGGGACAGACTTTACGAAACGTTCACGAGTTAGACACCCCACACACAGACACAGATTGATATAAATATAATATATTTTTTAAAACCTATAATACCCTGTCAAGATGCAATTAGTAGTTTTATAATCTGATATGAAGATCCTTATGAAAAAATAGTACCATTTAATTCCGCAATATGGCAAGGGTTTTTATATTCCTGGTCAGGTCAAATATTTTTAATACGCTACCACCGCTACGTCCACTAAAATCCATGGTGTAGCGATTATAGCTACCAAATGATGGCAGGTCGAGACTCAAAAACTACCTTAAAGAAACCACAATAGCTTACCATCGTCTCTGGGTTCCTCTTGAGGCCTCGCGTTTAGAACTTCCTGTAACACCGGCCCTTTGATCCTGAAGTCCCGAGCGGTTCCCAAAGACAGATATTGTTGGAAGTCCAACTGAAAATAATAATACAAAAACTGAGTCTTGTTGCTACAAAAATTGACTATGTAATCTAAAATGTGTCTGTAGGTGTGTTTTTAATTATTTTTTTAAATAACAGGCATCAGTTTTTCTAAGATTTGTTGTGATCTGAAATCGTACCTGAATTCTGAATTGTGCTTACCTTGGCCTTATTGCCGAGCAGTATGACGTGTTTACTGAACTGTTCAGCTTCCAACACGAGTCGTGGGATGAGCTTAGTATCGCGCAACACTTTGACAGCACTTTGCTGTTGCTGGGACGCCTCCAGAAATGTTATCAGATTGTCTGTGATGCTTGACAGCTTCTTGCCACATATCTTTAGCAGGCGTTCGAAGCTAGAAGGGAAATTTTATATTTTAATTTATAAACAGACAGATTTTTAGAACATTAGTTAGGCAAAGGGAATAATACAGATGGCTTTGGCTTTCACTCGAAAAAAATAAACATTTTAATTTTTTTATTAAAATCTACATGGTTGTACGTTTAGAATACATAATTCGTAAATGGGAGAGAGCTAGAGTAGGTAACATATTTCAGAAGATATGCCTTGGCGGCTTAGCTGACTTGGAACGTTTGGGTCCATAATGACTACTTTCCCAAATGACAGAAAATATTATTGTGAATACATCGATGAATGAATTGAATAGACATTGTCTTCCTTTAGTAACATCATCATCATCAGCCTATTAATGTCCCCACTGTTGGGGCACAGGCCTCTCCTTGTACAAAACTCAGTGGTTTTTGGAATGTTTTAGTATGTAATCCAGTACTATTTGTTTATTATGGTAATCTATAGAGACACCATTACAAGCATACCGCACAAGCTGCGCCATGGCCGGCTCCAGTTGTTTAGCGAGCGCGGCCAGCAGGCAGTACAGTCGCACGCACGCCGTCAGCACTCTGTCGCTGCCGCCGCCGATACAGCACCGCAGCGTGGCGGCTCGCGAGCTCCACGTGGTCAGCTGACACAGTTGTATCACGATGGATTTGTACAGCTCTTTCAGTTCTGAAAGAGATATTGGAATATTCGCTTTTTCACAGTTTACTTTTAAGCTTAATGTTAAACGTGTTAATCTAATGGCTCCTCTATACGATTGGCCATGACGGGCGATCGTGTAGATACGCACACGAGAAACCGTACGCACTTCTTCGATGGCTATCCGATTGTCGCCGATTAAAAGATCATGCTCTTTACAGGATCGTACGTGCCTGTAATCGCCCATCACAGCCCATCGTGTAAACGAGCAATAAAAGTGAGAGCGCGTCTAGTGCGTTTCAATTCCCTTTCTCTCTCTACGATCTGACCGGCTGCTGTCGGTGTTTCCGACAATACCAAAGGGGCGTATCAACGTCCTAGAGGAAGGACTAAACTACTTACTTCCTATATACAATCAATATTAAACTGCCGAAGTTTTTCTATATTTCAAATCAATTTTGAAATATAGAAATCGCTACTGTGAAAATGGCCATGAAATTTAAAATTTTAATTTTAACCAATATACAACTGTCGATGGTTACCTTCACGGTAACATCGTCCAGTGAAACAATTATGTGAAAAGTGCTCTTTGAAGCAGATGTTTGCAAAAAAATATAGAGGCTTGCAGAAAGATTGTGGAGGAGGCCAAAACATACTGGGTTACAGCGCCACATGAAGTAAGTAAGTACTCTTTGAAGCTAGTATACAGTGCACTTGTACCCAATATTAAAATGATCAAACTTGTGACGTAAAGGCTACAGGAGATGATCAATTGCGATTGACAATTGAAGAGGATGGCGCAATACAAAACAGCGACAAGGTTGTAAGTGCCTCTCGCTTCTTTATATTGCGCCGTCTCTTTTTAGTAGGGTATTTGACAAGTATCATATACATTTCATAAAAATAAGAAAATAGACATAAATTGATGGTCAAATGTGAAAACAGAATTAAAATCCGTTGAAAAATAAAAAAGCTACAGGCAATCAAAAATCAGACAGTAGAAAAAGACGGCAATAGATAATTGTGACGTCACTGTTATATAGCGCCATACAAGCTGGTCCTTGGCTACATAATAAGGACTGTTTTGCTAGAAAGGGACAGAGCATCCCCCCACTACTAACTTTAACCATTAATACTCGTATAGCTGATGTTAGTTGAGATATCGATAAACGGACTTCAGATCCATTTTCAGGATGACCATGTAAGTTGATTGATCCAATATTTTTTTTTAGTCAACTACCCTATTGTCAATTGCAGTTGATCGTTTCGCGGACCCTTAACAGTACCTCGATCAATCCGCTGTTGGTTGCCATGTACCGCACAATTCAGTGCAGCAGTGAAGTCTCGGGCGCGGTGGAGCAAATGTTCGGTGCACCTGTACCGGACATTCAGATGGGCGCAGATGTGGTTGAGGACGATATGACCGCTGCGAGAGTCGATTGTCGGGAAGTTGGCCGAGTCTTCGTCGCCTGCCGATGTGTCTACTTCCTGTATTCGTAACATAAGTAGAGTTTAGAGAATAACCTGAAAAATTAAACTGATGAAGTGAACCTTAAGTTTTTCATTCAACCCAATTTCCAAACTATTTAAAACCTACTGGTTATTGGTTATGGCACCGTTAGGCTCGGACTACACGACGACGGTTTCAGTATCGGTCGGTTCCATGGACCGGTGCTTCATATAAACTATAACAAAAAAGCACTGTCGACTACACGTACCGCGGTTTTCTGAACCGCGGGATTGAGGGCAACGCATGAGTTTGAATGCAGTAGACTACACGGCCGGTAGCGGTTCCTGAACCGAACCGTCGTCGTGTAGTCCCAGCCTAATATTTCAAAATTCAAATTCATTATAAATACTTTCACGCTATATCCCTTGCGAGGTAGGCAGAGAGAACGGAGCGCCAATTCATCACCACCATCATAAACAATCATCATTGACAGTTTGTAGCCACCCACTAAAGGATACAGTCTCCATCTCTACCCCTTTGTGCCATTCTTGGCTGCAGACAATGGAAAAATCCTCCCCCCAAATTCAAACGCAACTTGGTTAGAGCTCTACTTACAATCACTGCGTCTGGATACATGTATCCCGCCTCCGCTAAATTAAGACGAGGTAATTCAGCGCTAGAGATTGCGTTCCGAAACGAGTTATTTATTACCCGACAAAGGGCACTCTTGCCTGACAGTTGAAAAAGTGCCGGTTCCAGAACCGTTTCGGGTAATGAGTGCCATATATCGGGTAATAAATACCGGTTCCAAAACACTACTCGACAATACTCATATGAGTAATAATTGCTATAGGTGCATATCATAGTATAACTTTCACGTCCATAATCCCCGAGGGGGTAGACAGAGGAACCACCTTCATAATAGGTAGGTAGTTCTTACTTTTCGCCTTAAGATTTGGTGGACAAACGTGATAGGTGGCGAGCCTGTCGCCGTCTACTAGGTATAGAATAGTATCCACAAAGACCCTTACAATTACCTGACAAAGCAAATTCGGTTTCTGAACATAGGTACGCTAGTTATATTATAACATGGATGGATATATTATAACCATATAACATATGAATAAGGGACAATACATACGTCAATCCTGCCCAGGACAGCAGTGAGCTTGAGAAGTAAGTCGTCCAATAGTTGAGCCTCCTGCTGTTCCCTGCAGCTCGCTGTGAGAAGTGGCGGCACCAGCGACAGGCAGTCTTGCTTGCTTGTGCGGATGTAGTCTTCCAATTTTATTACCACCTGCAATAAAAAATTCATAAATTAAAAATTACATAGAGATTTACATATTTACCTTATGACCATGCTGTATATCATCAAATAACCTCACCTCATTGATGTGACGAATTAAGAGCTAAGTAATCCATGTGTTTTAACATCACTAGCTAGCACAAAGTTGGACGGATGTTTCCAGCAGCAAAGTGCGGTCTACGCCAGTTTGTTTGGTTTCTTCACCAATATGTCGCATTCCTCATTATGTGTATTTGCCTCAGCGCGATCTGGTGCCTGTTATGATCCCCTTACTACAAAGCTAGGTATACCTTTTACCCACTTCCTGTGTTAATCTCCGCACACGGTTGCAGAAATGTCTCCAGCAATAACGTGGCGGTGTGTAGTGGTGGTAGAAAAAAAATATGACGTTGTAAAAATGTACTATAACGTACTTACTTACAATAAAAACATTTTGATTTTATTTTCACCAGAACCGCAACTAGTTTCTTCACCAATATGTCGCATTCCTCACGCTGTCTATTTGCCTCAGCGCGATCTGGTTTCTGTTATTCTGTTCCCCCTTACTACAAAGCTAGGTATACCTATGGGTTTACCCACTTACTGTGTTAGTCTCCGCACACGGTTGAACAGATGTCTCCAGCAATATCGTGGCGGTGTGCACCAGAACCGCAACTAGTTTCTTCACCAATACGTCGCGTTCCTCAGCCACGCTGTCGGCATCTATTTGCGTCAGCGCTGTGTAGATGTGCGTTAGTATCGCTGCTATACGTTTCGGTGCGTTGTCTGTGATTCCAGCTGAAAAAAAAAGAAATACATATATACTTCACGCGATCCTTCGGGGTAGGCAGAAAGAAGAACGCAAAAACTTAGTTGTTTCCGAAAAACTGCGATAATCATAATTTCAATACCAGTAACAAAAACTAACTTGCAGTCCCACGCATTCTTAGTAAAGTAAACACAAATCATTTATGGGTCACTCTTTACGATTTTATAATATGATACCTGATACTGTAATAAATAGGACTGATAAAAAATTTAAGACCCATATAAGACGGACCTCATGTAAAAAGGGTTATTATAAAATAAATGCCTGCTTAAATGTTAATGAAGCTTGGTCCTAAATTCAGCTCTAGCTCTGTATATTGTGTATATATTTTTATATTTTATATTTTATTTATTTGTCAGTTTCACAGCATATTTCATATTAAAAATATAAATCAAACAATTAAAAATCTATAAATGCCAGTTACGAAACCAAACTATTACAAAGCTGATATGATTGATTGTATTGATAATTATTGAAAGATATATTTATTACAAAAGATGTGCTTCTGAAAGTTTCTTGCGCCGCTTCTTTCCTTACAGCTATAGCAGCTATACTGCAGTCTAACCTACCCGTTGATTGTAACCTACGACTGTCAATTTTCTCAATTCCCCCCCCCCAATCCTCTTAATTTGTTCAAAAACCTACCCAGCACATTATATTCCAACAAAGTAATCATACAATTTTGTAGTCGACTGTTGGCCACTCTTATCAATCAGAGTTTACTTACTTATAGTGGTCAGGAACGTCTCCATTTTCAATGAGTAGTTGGACGAGAAAAGCAGAGACAGACATTCCTTGAACACTTCTACGCAGCCCAACGCCGTTTGGTCATCAAAGTTACACATATCTTCGAACCTAAAAAAGCAACACCAATCTCAATTCCATAAATTATAGATATTCACTGGCGCCGATTCCCGGGTGGCCGCCAAAGCTAAATGTAAATGAAACTGTCACGCTCAATCGTACCCAATCTCGTGTTCCACTCCAACCAACAGAACCGACCAAATAATCATGGATAAAAAAAATCTCCCCCTAGGAGCGGGCGTTTGTTCCTTCAGGTATACAATGATTGTCATAGATAGTGTACGAGTGAGCGCAACGTTTTCTTTAGCGATTATTGCTAAATTTGGCGGCCACCCCGGAATCGGGGTGACAGACAAACAATTGCGTCTGATCTAATTAAAAACACCGTGAGAACACCTGCTTGTCTGCGGTTAAATTAGGGCCATCCAGCACTGGGCCCGTGATTATGACCCGTACTCCTTTGTGCAAGGGGACATCTGTTCCCCAACAGTGGGGACGTTAATAGGTTAATAACGAAATTATAATTTAAATTTCAATACATGGTCCAGAGGTGCAATATATCTATCGCTGTTTGCGCCGCGCAGTTTCGAGCCAACATGCATTATATACCCTGACCAGAAACTAAAAAACCTTGTCAAGAGTGTGCCATTAGTAGTTTTATAATGTCAATCAAATCAATCAATCAAAATGTTTTTATTGTAAGTACCTGATAGTACATTTTTTTAACGTCATTTTTTTTACTCTACCACCGCTTCGTATACCATAGTTGAAAGGAAAGAAGCGGCGCAAAAAACTTTCAGCAGCACATCAATTGAAATTAAATATATCTTACAATAATTATGAATACAATCGTATACACAATGTGCAGAGCTGGAGCTGAATTTAGGACCAAGCCTCTTTATCATTTAAGTAGTCATTATTTTATTATAACCCTTTTTACATAAGGTGTTATGGAGTTTGCTATGAAAAAAATAGTACCATTTAATTCCGCAATAGGACAAAGTTTTTTTAGTTCCTGATCAGGGTTATACATCTTAAACTTCTACTTATAAGAGGTCACTCACCTACAAATACATCTGTGATACAACACAGCAGCTATGTCTGAGACGGTGCGTATGCATCTCTTGTCGACGTTCTCAGTTAGGGCGGAATGCACGCAGCGTAAGGCCCAGTGGTGGAAATCGCGCTTCGAGCGCAGTTGGTTGCGTTGCTCCACTGAGCACCATGACACGTTTTCACTGAGAATAAAACGAAAATAAATGGCTGATTAATTTAGAAGTTGATAATCTAAAATTCTCGCATTTATTTGTTTATAGAAGAGAGCTGTCCTCCGAGGTACAGGAACTTCCTATTTCGGAGGTCAGCGTTGATTGTAAACTAACTTGTTACTCACTAATTTTATTTAGTTCAATATAACATATGCTTAAGTTCCTACTGGTGTATGGACTTCTTCTTTGTAATCTTACCGCACAAATAAACTATTCTTATTCTTATATGTTAAGTCAAAGGTTTTAGCTTCGTTCAATCTATTGCAAATAACAGGGCGGAGCTCAGCGCGCGGACGAGGCGATATCGATGTACATAGCTGGTTATCGTGTTCTTTCGCTGACGTTTTAACTTCTTAACGAACAATGGTGAATCCGCCGCGTGAGGCCAAATAAAAATTCTGATAGATCGTTTCTTTTGTGTAAATATACTTATTTCTATTATTATTATTATTTATTGATTACAGGGTATACTAGTGTGGGAGTCAGGGAAATCTGAGAAAATGTAAAAGATACTGTCTGCATTAATAAATTTTTATTTTATTTATTTATTTATTCTTTAACGATTTTATCATGTAGATCTCTGATAGTTGATCATACATAGGATGATCAATTGATTGAGCATAAATCTATGAACTAGCTAATGTTTGAAAGCTGAAGAATGTCCTTAGCATAACTGCATATGTTTACATTTCAACTCTATAAGAATAAGAATAATATTTATTTAAATACAAATTTACCGACTGCTCTAACGGTGAAGGAAACATTGTGAGGAAACCTGCACACTGAGGTGACCAGTGTGTAAAATGGGGTAGGCACAAAAGATCCTCAACGGTCGAAGTGCCGCTGGGGTTATTCCCAGCCCCCTATCATAAGATAAGATTTAAACGTACATAGCCTTTTAACATATGAACTTATAGTTAAACATGAGACATAAATTGGAATTTAAAAAATTGCCACTATAAGTAGGTACGGTCGCTCCCCACACTAGGCTAATCCTGTCTCGTAGGGGATAAAGTATATATTAGTATTTTTGCTTTACTTGTTATTATCACAGGTATTATTACTTACTTGTACAATAACTCGACTACCCGCAAACACAATTTAAGGTCCCATACACACGGCAAAGGCTTGAAGGGCCCAGCCCTATCTTTCACCAAGTTCGACATTTTCGTTGGTCCTTTTCCCATGTCCTTTTGCGACTTCTGACTTCTCTGGGTTTTAACTGTCTCTCTAGTCTCGTTTAGATTTGATTTACTGCCCTTTTTACTTATTTTAGGTTGCGCCTGAAAATAATGATAGAACCTTAGGAGTGGTTAGTGAGTAGTACTAGATCAACTATCAAAGGTAGATCACAATTTTTTTTAAATTATTTAATCCAATCGGTTAAATTGAATACTTGCTTATGAAAGTTATAGTAATAATAAAAAACCTAGCCGAACCCTTCTCGCGATTGGAATCCTAGACTTCTAAGGGCCAGAAGGGTTCTGGTAGTCTAGAATACGGCATGCGTTAAAATTCAACTCCGCTGTCCTTCCTCTTTCGGGTTTCATTCTAAATTTTCAGCATAAAAGGGGACTCGTAGGCTATGCTAGATCATGCGAGCATGATCCGAAAGTGATCATGCAAGTTACGCAACAATGGGCATGGTCAGAACCAGAATGAGTGACCGCTAATGGCACATTTTCATCTGAGCCCCTCATTGGAGATTGCCGGTCCGGTGCTGAACTCGGTCATTATCCACACGAGAAGAAAGAAAAAGAATCAACTGATTCTATATATTTTTATACATATATGTATAACTATATACCTTAGTTTGCTCAAGCAGTTGGTTACCACCCTTGAACAATTTATATACGGTTGCGGCCACGTCCTCGCTGGTCGCATTCCACTGCATGATCTGGTGGGCTACCAACGCCTCGTAGCATTGTAGCATCTGCTGCACTTTGAGATTCTTGGCCTTCGATTCCGGGGTCCAATCTGACAGACCGGGATCTTCCTACAATGTTTAACATTAAGTAAGTTCTGCGGCTGGATCAATAGAACGGACAGCAAATGAATACGAGGAAACCTTAATGCAGCGTGTTTTATTTTACCTATTGCTGTGTTTTATTAATAAACAAGGCCTTGGCAATAAGTAAATGATTAGTCTTAAATAATATACTGTTTCACGGTGTTTTTATTGTATTTTATTAATTACGACCGGTTTCGTGTACACATATATCATAGGTTTTGTAGATGTGTAAACGAAACCGGTCGTAATTAATAAAATACAGTTTTAACAGATTTTTTAGGTTTGCTATTTTGAAATGGTCATATGATGCCATGATATCATCACAAATTAACTATAACTTTGAGAAATTAAATTAATCCAAATAACGAGAAATTTGTGAGATCTTCAAAAATGACGTTTCGTTTTGCTTATCTGTTTATGGAATGTGCTCCGTCTACGCAAGGCTTTGCGTTTTATGTCCTGTTATGGTTTAATACAGACCAAATTACGAAATGGGAGTAGAAAAATACCATATTGATCCTCGCAAAGCTGTCGCTAGCACACATGTGCTCCAGAACTGCGGTTAGTTTGCTTTTCAGGTAAGCGCTGCCGGTGTCGGCGCTTTGGCTCGTCAAGATGTCTTCCAGGTCCTCTTCTTCCATTGGCTGCAGGAATTGCGCTATGGCGTATAAGAGGCGGGATATTGGTTCCTGAGAAACAACATAGAAATCAAAGGTACGTGCAAAAGTGTTAAAGGTTGAAAGTTAAAAAAAACAAGCTACTCCGAATCCTGATACTAGGAAATTTGTCTTATACTCGTATTGCATGATGACGTCCAGTCTGGATATTACCGTTCTCAAAACGATGAAATGATATCATACGATGAGTGCTAACGTGCTAAGCAAAGACAGTCTGATTCCAAAGCGATATCATTGTCTCTGTTTAGCATACAATCTTTTGACATCATTTCATCGTTTTGAGAATAGTAACAGCTACCCTGGTTTAGTCACTAGTACACCTTCTTATGTTCAAGGGGTTCGAGTTCAATTCCTGATCGTTAACACCATGAAGTAAGCGCAAACAGTTTTCCCGTAATTGGGTGTCCACTCCAAAGAGAAATCCATGACAATGAGAGCCCGTCTTTTTCTTTGAATTGAATATACGAACAACCACTCTCAACAACCCATTAGACTAAACCGACTGTAATGGTTCGTTTCCATCCCCATATTGTGAGCAAAGAACCATAGATAAGGCAGGATTATTTTTATATAAAAAAGAGGTTCGTTATTCGAGTAAACACAAAATACTTACGACTAATATGGCGCTCGTTGCAGAGATCTGTACGCATTTATATATCAACAATGGAGTGCCGTCGGCATCTATCCCTTCCGGCAGATATTTGCTCAAATGCTCATACAGCAGTTCCAGTATAGATTCGTGCAGTACTGGCTTTTCTTTCGCGCACTCGAATATTTCTGAAAGAGTATATATTGTCATTTTGAACAAAAAATTCGTTCGTTATGCGTTCAGCAACGTTTTATCACATGAGCATGAATATTGTACCCCAAAAAGAACTATTCATCCGTCTACTCTTCATACCAATAACTTGCCTTGTAGTGTATTTTTTTTGCATATTTCAAAAATTATGGAAGTCGTGGGCCGACTAGAACGGTGGTAAAAAAGTTTGAAATCCGTATACATACACTTAATATTCACGAGTGAAAGTCCCGACATGGGGAATGTTTACTCGACTCGATAATTGATAATTCCTATGACGAATATGATAGACTAGCTGTTGCCCGCGACTTCGTTCGCGTCATATAGCCTATGTCACCCGGGGATAGTGTAGCTTTCCAACGGTGAAAGAATTTTTCAAATCGGTCCAGTAGTTTCGGAGCCTATTCAATTCAAACAAACAAACAAAAAATCAAACCTTTCCTCTTTATAATATTGGTATAGATGAGAGGCGGCTAGAACTTCGGTCTCCGCCTACCCCTACGAGAAAGAGGCGTATGACACAAAAGAGTCAGGCAATCTGACAGTATTTACATAAACTATGTTAACAAGTATAAACTCACTGGTGAAGAGCAGTTGTTTGACAGCAGCATCTTGAACGAGACACCGTCGCAGTATCGATACCACTTCCATGCACATCGCTTCGTTGCGAACGCGTGATGTCACTCTGAAATCATGTTTTGTGGTCAGCATTACCTTTTTTTCTTTCGAATCGATGATTAAATTATTTAACGACTTAGTCTCGGACTACAAGAGTCCGGTTCTCCGGTTCGGTTCGCTGCAACAAATCACGAAGCACTGATTTCAAGTGCAGCGAAACGAACCGGGGCTGGAGCCGGACTCTGTGGCCTTAACTTCACCTTTTGAAGATGATATGACTCTATGCAGAGTCAGCCTGGTGTGGTACCACCCTTTTACCTATATCTGTCGCCAAGCAGCAATACTTGCATTGCAGTGTTTTAGTTTGATGGGTAAAGAGAGCCAGCATAATTACCGGCACATGAGATGAGACACTACATCCAAGTCCTCAAGGTTGAAAAAAACCTTCTAATAACAAGAATGTTATGTTAATGTTAGAAAGTGAGGTGAGTCATCTAAGAGTACGGCGACCATTTACCATCATGAGGTTCGTTTGCTCGTCTGCTCTCCTGATGCAATAAAAAAAGTGTCGCAGTACTGTCAGCAAGCTATTTACACAGCTGGTGACAAGTGTGCTGGTTGACTCACTGGTTGCCCTGGTGCGTGGCGTGCAGGTCGACAGTGAGCTGCGTGAGGTAGGAGTGCGCGCTGTACTGCTCGCTGTGAGCGCTCTGGCTGCTCGAGAACGTGCGCGACAGCTTCACGTGCCGCAGTACTGTCAGGAAACCGGATAAAGCTAGGCAGCGGTGCATTGAGTCCCTGGAAAATATAGCTAGATGTAATTAAGGTATTAAGTTTATGTTCCTAGTCTAGAGCGAGGTCTTTTGTCAACTCTGTCATACGTTTAGGATTGTATCTAAAAGCGCTCTAGCGATACCGGACTTTGGCCCGGACTTCACGGGTCCGGTTCCAGGTACGGTTCGGTTCGCTGCAACCGATTACATGCGTTCCGCCCTCCCCTCAGTTGAAGTCAGAGCTTCGTAATTGGATGCGGAAGAACCGAACCGGGGTTGAAACTGGACCCGTGAAGTTCAGGCCTTCTGTGGATGCATTCTAAAGTGAGACATTGTGTAATACCTGGAGTACAATCCCTTTCGGCAGACCATGACGAGTGTGTCCCTCGTGCGAGTACTGAAGTTGATCAGCGGGTGCACAGCGTCTAGCACCGCTGCAGCGGTCTTGTAGTCTGTGGGCGTCGGTTGGCAGTTCTCTAGGATCGTGCCTAAATGCGAGCAACGCTCTAGCGATACCGGGCTCAGGGCGCATAGGACGTGGAAACATTCTGTGAAGAGATGTGTTTTAATAAGAAACATTGGTAATGTTTCACACCTTACCAATATTCTTCATTAACCACTACAACGAGGCTAAAATAGTGGATTCAGGGATAATCTCTAGATCCCAATCCCGATAAGGGACCGTAAGACTCGACTTGTACTTGACCATTTTTAGTACTATTTTTCAATTTAAGAAACCGATTCCAGAGATTCCAATTTATTTTTGGACCTGCATCCACGATATTTATCAACATACCTGCGTACTGCTTTTGCGCGCAATTAGTAGCCAGCCTATCAGCTAGTTGGCTGAGGATGTGCGGCGCGGTCTCGGGCTGTGACTTGCACAGTCGCACTAGTATCAGCTTGCCGTGCGACCAACAAGCCGTCGCTGCAGGCTTCAGTCGTGATACCGATAGTAGGGAAAACGCCAGGTTGATCAACCCTATGACGGTTAACTGGCGGTGGTTGGCGCTGAGGGAAAATAATAAAATACCTGACACTGTAATAAATATGACAGAAAAAAATTAAGACCCACATAAGACAGGTCTGTCTTATGTAAAAAGGGATATTATAAAATAAAATACTATTTAAATGATAAAGAAGCTTGGTCCTAAAAACTTTGCTCCAGTTCTGTACAATGTGTATATATGCACTTGCTTATAATTATATGTTAATTTCAAATAATTTTATAAAATTGAAAATTAATGTACCTAATTCATTTCAAAAGATGTGCTGCTGAATTGTTTCTTGCGCCGCTTCTTTTCTTTCAACTATAGCACATTACGAAACGGTGGTAGTTTAAAAACATGACCTTGTAAAAATGTACTTTTAAAGTTCTAATTTTCAAAAAAAATATTGAAATTTGAATTTGAAGGACACAAACTGGATATATAGCTGATCTTTATACAACTAGTCTAAAACTGAGGGTGTTAACCCGCCTAGACTCTGAGACTCCCATTAATAGAGGTGCACTACCAGCTAAAAAAGATTATTGTTAACAAAAAAATATGAACAGATAATGGTATGCACATGCCGTCAATGAACAGCATGAAAAAACAAGGATACAAGTACAACGAAAAGTACGTGTTGTATACGATAAAGTATGCCCCATCTATGTCCTGGCGCAAAGGTACCTTTCAGTGGTGAGCACTTTGAGAAGACTGGCAACCTCTACATCAGGCGGCAACACTGAACGGGCCAAAGCTGACTCCTTGCGTCTCAGTTCATCTACCGTTCGTTGTTCTATTGCTGATTTTATCACCTACCAAACAAAACAAAACAAAGATTTTATGTCAGGCTGTAAAGCGATTTAATCATCATCCTCCATCATCGGCTTATTAAGGACTCCATTGCAGGGGAATAAGCCTCCCCTTGCATAAGGGAGTACAGGCCATGATCCACTATCCAGAATTGCAATTCTCGCAGCGTTCGACATACAAACGTCTTGTCACGCTCACACATGTAATGTGAGTGAATGAGATAGGACTAATGTCGAATTCGACATTCCACTACGAGAATCGCCGACCTATGCTGCTTGGTGGATTTCACATATCTTCGGAAAACTTAGTTTTTCTCAGAGATGCAGATTTCCTCATGATATTACATTGTACATGATACTGCATGGTTTGGAACACCAAACTAACCTAACCAAACTCCCAACCACACCACAGATAAATAAATATGTTACGGAGTCATTTGTTCCAAGGCGTATTTATACTCACATCCAAACAAACAGTTCTGAAATCGGCACCTTTGTCGGACACGGCCAAAGCCAAGTCTAGCAGGAAGGGAGCTCTCAAAAGCTGTGTTTTCGGCCACATCTTGATGTGTTTGCGTATTAGCTCGGGCTCTGCGGCGCCTTGTGATATGTGATAGATGCATGTTGATAGGCAGCGACTGAGCTCCGCTGGGCTATGTGGCACTGGGACATAGAATTATCAGATTAGATTGGTTACATCTAAAATATGCATCGCGAAGTTTTAGAGCTAGCGGTATGAAATCTCAGGAGGTATAGTCGACCACTAGCTAAAGTATACCATCTGTCAAATATCTTCGATTAAATCTCCAACTTATACAGGTATAAGGTATATTTCAAGTTCTCATTTTTCACGTTTTGGGTAAGTTGACCTGGGGTCTTCTGTAAAGTCTGTTTACCGAATTATCTGACGTATCAGAATCGAAGGGGGACAGATAACTTAGGGAAGAGACCGTACGAAGACTATTTTTCTAACTAAAAAAATCGCAGCCATAATAATGTTTTTGAAGCGCCAAGCTATGATGATTCTTTGACGCTGCATTGTTGGCAGTACTGCTTTTTGGTCACTCTGTAGGGACACAGTGCACACTGTGTTACAGAATGTATTTCAATGTCAGCAGTTTCTGCGCCCGCGTTTGCTATTTAGTCGTTCCGAAGCCGTCACTATGTGCGCTTGATTTTTATTATATATTTCCGATTAAACGACCTCGTGAGTTTCAATGAAGACCCTGAAAAAGTGTAACCACGGACATCTCTTGGCCTACAACTCCATAACTGAGAATATATTATACCAAGCCTGGGTTCAACTGGCCAGTGAAGCAAGAAAGAGATGGTGTATCGGAAGTATTGACCACTTCGGGTTGCTGCACCAACGCTGTAAGTACTGAAATGACATTAATAGCATATCCTCACCAATATCATCAATTTCCATAGTAGAAGTCTCAGAATCCTGGGGTGGCGGCTCCAACTTGCTGTACAGCCGTATACTGAAGTAATGACTTAAGTGAGACAGCACTATCTCCACATGATATGTTTTGCATAGCCTGGAAACAACATAAATATGATAGTAGCCATGAAGGTAGTAAAGAAAGAAAGAAAGAAAAAGAAAGAATTTATTTCACCACAAACAATTAGGTACAGAAGATAAAAATAATATTAAACAAATATATTACAAAAATAAATAAGTTTGATGAAGGATGGTGTGCAGCACCGGAAAAAGGGGACTGCCTCAGCCTGTTGCCGTAGCGCTGCGGCGCTGATTTTCAGGCATCCCCTGAGTGCCATCGACCCCATTCACCTAATACATTTTTTTCATAAAGATAGTAGCTACAAGGGCCATATCAAAGATTTTGAAATTCACGCTATGCAGATTGCTCGCAAGAGAAGTTTATGAAAACTGCGTCTCCCAGTTGGCGCATGCGCTGTGAAATGTCAAAATTATATGGGCATTGGCCCAAACCCTTGGCTCGCTGTCAGTGTTCACATCATAATTCTAGAGAAGATGCTACTAGTCCGATTTCTGTGAGCCATATGTTGTGGCACAGCACACAAAGAACAGTTGTAATATTTTGCCATAGCTTCTTTTGTAATTCTATAAACCGGCAATGAAAAATTGCTGAGCAAGACAGTCTTAAAGACAGAAAACAAAACTTACTTGAGGAGCTGATGAACCAGCGGTGGTAAGGTATCAGGTGGGATGTCTATCACATATGAGCATATCTTATTCACCACTTGTCTGTGGTCATTACGGGATAGCTGCATGTCTCTGTAACACAACTTGTTTTTGATCTTCATACAGAAACATATATGTATTATTACATACTTTTGCGTTGCACATTCTTGTTCAGTATGTGAATGTGAATCAATGCTCAATGATTACAAAGAGGAGGCCAATGAAAACAATCCCATTGACTTCTGCCAAGAAAATTATGTCTACCTTTTCCAGAATAAACTTTTAGCTTAACTTATGTTTTCTGGATTCAATACATGGTTAGCTCTGCACTTGAAGTACAGCCAGAATTAGAAGCATGTCACAGATTGATGAATGGATGGCATAGTGACAGCAATAGGGTTCCATATTCCCCTTCAGGGCATCAATCCCTAAAAAAATTATGTGTTGTCTCTGGCTGGCTTGACTAATAATACAGAGTATCTTAGAATGAGCCACAGACAGTATTATATTTTCCAAAATAAATATCAGACATGTTTAAGCTCTCACTTGAACATAGCAGCAAGTTGCACAAGCTGCTTCTCCTTCCATTGACACTGGCAAAGTGTGTGGACACACTGTTCCTTGTACTCTGCTGTTGTTAACTCCGTCCCACAGTGTTTTATGCTGTTGTATGAGGACAATGCACTGATACATTCTGGTAGGACATCTCTCCAGCTGAAAATGTAATTACAAAACTTCATGTCCTTTCCTCAAACAAAATTAGGGAGCAAATTCCTATATATCAACAATATTTACTGCAATTAAAATCTCAAGCACATTCTTACTACTTCAAATTTAAATACCACTGTTTCCATGTAGGGCCAGGGATTGGATTAATATCCAAATGTGCTAGATCTTGTTGTTCTTGTGTGGTTAGCCAGTTAAATACTGAGTATAAAGTACTATAGCGTCGGTGGTCTAGTGGCTAGGACGCTGGACTCCCATGCGGGAGGTCCGGGTTCGAAACCATGTATTGAGGACTCGTGTAGCATCATCCTTATGCACAATTGGTGAACGAAAGTCCTCAGCACCATGCAATGGCATATACCAAGGAGTTTTTCGGACTTTTTCGAAGACTTACGTACATTTACCGACCGCTTTAACGGTGAAGGAAAACATCGTGAGGAAACCTGCATGTCTGAGGAAATGAAAAGTTACCGAAGGCGTGTGAAATCCACCAATTAGCACTGGGCCCGCTCGGTGGATCATGGCCCGTACTTCCTTGTGCAAGGGGAGGCCTGTGCCCCAACAGTGGGGACTTTAATAGGCTGATCATGAATCATGAGGGTAAATCTAACTTTTATGAGTGGAGTACAGGGAGTGGAACAATAATCTAATATAATTTATCAAAAGATTGCTATAGCACCAATAGCTTTGTTGAAATTATATACTTAGTTGCATAATTAATAATACATAATAAGAATCTGCATCAATGGACATGAGGAACGTAGATAAAATGATCCAAAAGTTAGCTGTACCACAATGTAGTTTAGTGAGTTAATTTTTTACAATTATTGTCTTACATCATGTTCACATCATTATCTTCCACAATTGACTGTATACTGTCATTACACAATAGCACCAAGGTATCAGCTGGCAGCCTTATCAACTCCAGACACAGCCTGCTGATGACGTCCCCACAATGGGTCAGAGAGGTTGATTGCTTCTTCATAGTTTGAAGAACAATGTCCACTATCTAATGAAAGTGAAAGAAAATTTAATTTTTTTTGTTGACAAAAATTTTGGTATAACTAAAAATCAAAGATAGGTAGGTATTTTTATTATAACAAAGGTATAGCTGATGATTATATTCTGACATTGGTGCCGCTGGATCAAGCTGAAAGTAAGTTTATACTAACCTTTATTTTGTTTTTCAAACAAGTAGGGTTTTCCGGAAAACCATTCAACAAACAATCCAATAGATCACCACCATCGCTGTTCAAGATGCGTCGCGGTAAGAACTTCGCAATCTGCAATAGAATTTATTGTTGAAATGAAATTTCTTTTGGAACAATGGCAGTAAAATTGCAACTTACATGATCAATCTTCAGTTTACAATATTCGCGCAATTCATCACGTCTACTATTTGTATGGCCCATTTCCTTAATTCTCGCAAAAATCTTTTCCACATCCATTTTGCTAGACATGCAAACAAAACAAAGTAGGAACAAAGTGCATGCAACAGCAAACAAGTTAAGAGCGAAAATAAAAATAATTTTCCCGGCACAACTAGAATAACAACAAACAAACAAACAAACCAAATAATTTTTTATAGTAATATTTTTGGCTTTGGGTACAGGCCATATTTTTGTTATCGACCATTTTTGTACCTACGCCCAGTGTTACCAATACAAATATTAATTTACCACATAAGGATCCTATGTAGAACTTCTAACTTGTGATTGTGGGATGTTTACTTGTCAATTGGTACTCTAGCCAATCTTATTGATCACAGAGTGGGCAGCATTGCGAGGCAGAATCGGGACGTGTATTCGTTTAATCTCCCTTTTCCGATTTGGCAGGGTCCCACAAACGTCAAATGAATGTCAGGCGGCAGAATCTTGCCATATCGGAACATGTGGAGAGTGGTCGGTCCTGCATAATTATTATAGTGTCAGGAATCAGGACGTCCTAGACCCCAGAATATGATATGTGTAGTAGGTTTAAAATTTATCTTGACATCACAACATTTGACTTCGACTTATGGTTGGCTAAAAGGACTTGAACCCAGTGCCGTAAAAACAAATAAAAAATACTAACTGACTGATTGATGGTGATGACGTCATCAGTTTATGCTTTTGCATTGCGTAGGTACCTATAAAGTTACGAAATTTTTCTAATTTCACATTATACGCTTGATAAATGTACAAAATAATGTAGGTACATCATTTATTTATTAACAATCAAAGTAGATTGAGCATATTATTGTTGTGAATAAAAGTGTTGATAAGCAACTTTTTAGGATAACAAGTCGAGGTCGTGAAGACAGACATTTCGGTTACGTTTTTGGCGGCATCGGACGAAGCCACAGAAATAGATTTCCTTGTGCAATATTTTGTGAAGTGTAGCCTGTGAACTGATTAGCATTTGGACCGCTTTGTGGAAATGGGTCACGACCCTTGAGGTATGTAACTACGAAGATGCACGCGGCAAGGTAACTTGGAAGATTGGTTGAAATCACTTGGCAGCTATGGAGAACTCAACGGTTTCTGGATTGCGGTCAAGGTCACGTTCGAATACACCATTTTTACGGTCCAGTTGTGACCACGAGAACTGCACTGAAGGCGAAGAACACACGCACCACAAATCGGGAAGAAAGACTCCTGTAACACGAAGTACCCCAATAAAGTAAGTGATGTTTTCCAAATATAATCTATCTTTTGTTTCTGCATTTGAAAGTACTTATTTTATCAAGTTGTAGTAGAGATTACAATTTAAATCAAGAGCGTAATTTTCAGATTACACTAGATAATCAACTAGCCATTACAACTTTGCCTGTGTAATAAAGTCAATTTAGATAAGTTCCACTCAATACTTTTTAAAAGAGTTATAGGTATTTTGTTTACTTATTGGGTTGAATAAAGCTCTGTTTTTTTTTGCCCCACAGTAACTTATTTTGATGCTCTTTTATCTACACTCTGACCCAAAAGACAACTTACCTATACCTTTTAACTAGTTTATTAACTTGGTCTAGAAGAGATTTAAAGAATTCCATGAGAATGGCTTAAATGTTTCCGCATTTAAAACATTACAACTTATTGCTATTGTTATGTTGTGACACACCTATTTGTCATCTTCACATACAAGATAAGTTTGAGGTACCTACCTCATGATAGGAGATCACAAAACCTTGTAAAGATGTCATCAAAACAACGTAACTCCACTACAAGGTGAATAAGTACCTATCTCAGGTAGTAGGACAGGTTATGTTTACATGATGACATCACAAGTACATCAGAAGTATGTCATAAATAAGCCATTGGAATCCATGAGGTCATTGATGACTGTACGTACTACTGACTGAGTAGTACAATGTGGTACAGTCAGCAGCAAAAGCAAATTAACACTTCAAGACCTTGTTCTTTAAGTTGCATGTTTATTTCTGATTGTATGAGAGGTATGGTCATCTGAAAAATATTGATACATACAACAACAGGTCAATCTACCAAAATTTGAGAATCTGAAATGTAGCATTATTAGGTAATTACGCAGCCATAAGTTTGAGAATAAATAGATTAAATCTTAGATTTTTTATAGATAGTATATTTTAGCTAGCTAATGGTCAAATGTACCAGAAAATATGTTTGAAATTTTCTCATAATGTAATAAAACAATATTAAAAAAAAATTGCCGTTAAATAAATGTAACCCCTTGTTCCTGTACCAGACAAGTTAATGAGATATAAAGTGTTACATTTTTAAATAAGTGTTAAATTGTTTATTTAAATAAATAACCAAACTTAGTTGTTAAAGAAGGTATTTAATGATACTGAGGTATAAATATGACTACCTGGCCAGGTAGCTTTATGTTAAACTAGCTAGATAGGTAGATACCTGATGGTCACTAGATCAGTTAAAATGTTTCCTCGACATTGGATTACATTTAATTGCAGTGATATAATATGGTTAAATGTTAATTAAATTAACTTTTAACTTCTTGGATACATATATACATACAGATAACAGTCAAATTAATTAGCATTTGTTTATTTAAAACACCACTCTAATAGAGTTGTAGAAAAATTCAATGTCAGAATCTAAATATTTTACTAATAATAATAAAGAAGTATAGGAATTTAAAAAAACTGTGACAGACAGATGTTTTTACAAGTTAATTACTTTTTCAACTAGACTCACACTGTAAAATCTAATTTCTACATAGGTACTTTTAATTATTCTCATCAAATCTTTGCAGGCAGCTCCACCCATCCAACAAAACCAATACGGAAACCATTACAGAAGAAGAGGAGGAACATATGTCACCACCGCTACACAGAACCAGAAAATCCACACGGGCATCAGAGAAACTCATAAAGACATCAGACTACTCCTCCGAAGAGAGTCTGGATAGGTTGAAAAGTGCCCAGAAAGAGATTGCTCAAGTAAGTTAAGATTTATTTGTTGTTTTATTTTGTTCAAGGATTGATTGACTGTATCCTGTACTAGCAATTCTGTATCATATGTTACAAGACAAAACACAAACAGACATCCAGTTCTGGAAAAAATGTTTGTGCTTTTAGTACAATCATCTTCCAAAGTAAAAACCCAAATACATACTTGAAAATGCCTATTCACTCTGGCCTTGAAGATCCCAAGGTTGTAGGTTTCGGGAAATACAGATGCCGGCAGGATGTTCCATTCCTTAGCCGTTCGCATAATGAACGAAGAAGCAAATCGCTTCGTACGAGCAGATGGGATATCAACAACATAAGGATGGGACTTCCAGACCAAAACTATGCTGGGTAAACCTTTCTAATTCTCGTTTTTACACGACAAGGTGGCTGGCAATGAATGGATGGAAGAGACGAAAATCGGGCTCAATAGCGAGTTTTGGGAAAGGCATATCTATTTCCAGCCTTAAAATAACGTACGTTGGTGATGATTAAAGTTAGGAAGTAACTTATTACGCATATACATTCGAAAAATTCTAGCTTTAGATTCAGATTTTTTACACCTACTTCCTACTATACATATTTACATTTGTATTACAACACAAGATAATTTTACGTTAGGCGTACGTGAGTAACACTAAACTAGATTTGCACTCCCAAGGTAACGCGGAGTGCGTAAAATAACACGGACGAAGCCTCGACGAAGCAATGAATCTCATGGCTTTTACATTAGCTGACCCTGTGATTGTGTTGTAGACGAATTCTGTCACTTTTGACGACTCAAGGTCGCGTCGAATGCGGACTAAACCACACTATACTGCAGCACTCCTTGACATTGATAGAAGAACAAGTATATATTCACTCTAAAGTCGTATTTATTTGTAGAGTTGTAGAGTTCTGTATCAGATCGTAAATGTACATGAACAAATTCATATCCACTTTATATTGTTATCTCATTTGATTATACGCGATATATTATATCAAACGCTGAAAATACTAAGAGATTACATTTTAAGTAAAGCATCGAGGCGAAAAATATAATAAAAACGTATTTAATAGATTTCATAATAGCTCTTCTTCTGCTTAACGATGTCCCTAGCGCTGGCTTTGGCTGGCTAAGACAGGTCGTGGCAGTCATGTCGGTCCTCTCAATGTCGAGGCATCACTTTCAGGGTCCGCCGCGGGATCTTGCGCACTCAACGGTCGAGGCTCCTGTTTCCGACATAATCCTACCGTTTTTGCGTAATATGACCGTACCGTAATCATTTTGTAACGGTAACTCAAAACTTGGTACTTAATTAATTACATTTGGTCCGTTCATTCAATTCCTTATCGTTGCTCTTAAAACCACTCGGCTTATACATCCTAATTGAATATCAATTATAATGCGTCCATAAGTAACAATCGCTCAATTGAAGCAGACGCCCACTATCCAGCGACCGTAATTGATGTTTTCCTACCACACATGTGGATAGACAGTGTTTTTGTTTTACCATCTGCTATAGATATTGTTTGGTCTAACTTTGACTTTGGTTGGACTGAACTGAATATTTGTTTTCCTACTTGCGAGAGTATATTCAGTGATATAGGGTATTTTACAACGATATTTATTTAAAATTAAAATTGTCCATCTTGTCTTGCGGTACCACTACCCTACATCCTGTATCGTCATTTAATTTACGAGACATTTTAAATTCGTTATTTCTTTTTCTCTTATTCCGAGAATGAATCTTCTTATATTTCGTTAATTAGCTTATTTTTCTTTTCGAATTTACAAATAGAATCGTAGATTTCCTGCCCATGCTCTGTGTCCAACAGGAAAACAGCTAATAACTTCCAAATTTAACTGAAATCGAACTTCCCCCGCGTCGGTTTATTTTTAAAATGCTCGCTCGCATATGGGTATTATTATTCCAAGCCATCTGCTTCATTTCTACAGTGGAGATATCTGAGTTTGGTCATACTTCGTACTCGAAATGCCGCAGATAAGTTAAATGAGTGAATTTTGAGGCTTGACCTAGTTTCGTGTTTTTTTTAGACATTACCCAAGGATTCCACCGAGCAAGGTACGTGTTACAACCAATTTGTAACGTTGCTATAGTGATGTGATGAGTGATATCGCGCAAACGTGTCTCGCAAATCAATAGGATGTTTGTTTTCTAAAAAAGATCTGTTCCTCGACGATGTTTTCTCGGTCGTTCAAGGTCAGTTGTATCAAAAGAGTACTTGTTCGCTTTACTTTATTAAGTGCTTAAAACGAACCACTATCTTATCTGTTAATTCCTGTCATTGTATCACCTAAAATACCTAGTAGTATTATAAAACGTGTTTACGATAACTTATGGAAGATACTGTTTCTGTTAACCGAGACATCAATTTCGTCCTTTATTTACCAATGACCGTTTTGTATGGTCACGTGTCTAGATTTTTTTTCGTCAAGTTGACTGAATTTCGAACTTGACTTTATATTTCAAAAACACCCACACACACAGTGTGGGTGTTTGTCGTTACAGAGAGACAAACGATTTCATTATACATATGTATACTATTAAGAGATGGGAGGCCCAACTTACAATCAAAAAAGTGCAAATCAAAGAGTATTTATTTGTAAATCTAATCATCCATATTATGTATGACTCGGGCCTACAATAGCTAATTGATTTTGTCAACTTCCGCGCCCAGTTTTGGTAACCATTTAGTAACGGACAGCGGCGAGGAGCCCCAAAACGAGAGATTTCGCTAAAATTCTAAGATGATCAATAGGAACCACTCTTAGTTAGGAACTACACTGCACTGCTCTAACGGTGAATGAAAATATCGTGACCTTCATGTCTGAGAAAATAAGTTTTATAAAGGCATTTGAAATCCACCAATATAAGCACACGGCCCGCACGGTGGAGCATGGCCCGTACACCCTTGTGCAAGGGGAGGCCTGTGCCCCAACAGTGAAGTTTTTTTCACGGAACTCGAAGTGGCTAAAATTATAACTTGACCCTACTCGTATCTACCTATTCGCTCTGCAAAATTTGAATAAATTCTCTGAGTTTGAGAGGAGTCGAATTTTATTACTCAGTCTAGCGTACCTTTTTTGTGGATTGAGCAAATTCCGCCAGTCTACATTACATTATCCCTTTATCACTATCGCCACTATCACTATCGCCAGTTTAGGAGCCATACCCTCAATGTCAAAGTCCTTGGTCGATGCGTCATCATCTATCGCCCGCAGCGGTTGTTACACAACGAAGAGTGTGGCTTCATGCTTCAATTATATCTGCAAGAAATGCCTCTCACCAATCAGTTTTTGCTCTAGTTGCGGATGATGTCATTACTGATTACTGATGATGAGTTCGCCACGATTCAAGGGACGGCTACCAGCAAAGTTAGATTTAGCAGTAGATATGTAACTTGTGTTTGCCTAGCTGGAAGTTTACTCCAAAAGTAACGATATAAGAAAGTGATATTTTATATAAGTAATTTTACGTCAAACGTGTAGAAAATAATGGTAACACTGTGTTTCCTAACTCTATGGTCGGCATTGTTTAATCTGTGAGTTTGTCTTTGGAAAATATACAAATGGAGCGTACACGGTAAACTGTATTTTATTTAAAATCTCTGCTGTAGAATAATGAAAAGCCTAACAGAACGTTACTTTGGTCCATCGAATTACGAATACTTCTTTAGTGTACTTTCAGCCTATAAACGGTAACAAAATTGTTAATATTTTATTTATTTTTATTAAATAAGAAGAGCAGACGAGCATACTGGCCACCTGATGGTAAGTGGTCCCGTCGCCCATAGACATCTCACCTCACTTTATTAATATTGGGTTAATATAACGTTAGTATGGCAGAGAAGTGAATAATTTCGAAATTACAAGTTCCATTTGAATTAGTATGCTATCATTCTAACCGATAGGTGCCCTATATACTTCCTCCAAAAAAACATTTCCACGTCAATTCTTCGACTGTACATGTACATCACATCATAAAATGTTTATAACTCAGTCCGCATTTAGATCAAAGAGTGTTTAAGTTCTAATTAAACCAATTTGTTCACAGAATGAGATTAATACCCAATATGAGCGGGTGTCGACCAGCTCGCGGCGTTACGGAACCCTTGAGGATGTCACGTTCAGCCCCATACACATATCGCACAACTTAACTAACGACCGGTAAGTTTGTTTGTTGATGGTCGTGACGTCTCAGTATGCCGTTGTTGTCACATGCCAGAAAACAAGAGTACTGACGTGCGTCCATATACATTGTGTAACAAGATTCGAAAAGGGGTTAATCAAAGTAACTGAACAACTTAAGTTCGCCTAACAAATGTACTCTATACAAAAATATCAGTTGAGAACGCAAAATTGTGTCCAATACAGAATGTACCTAACATTATGTATTGGACACAATTTGTTTTTGGTCATTCGAACGGAACGAAAGTTGTTCAGTTACCCAATCTGATTATGATCTAAACACGCTTTACAAACTGTAGAAAACCTATAGAGGAATATGAAACAATACCTAGTAGACTATTTTTATAATCTTATGTTTTAAATATTTAATAGAATTTTATATTTAGTTTAAATGAATTTTTAAATAATTATAGCAATAAGAGTAAATGATGTTACGGTAATATGGTAAAGCTCTATGATGGATATGATTCAAGTAGAATCATAGATCACTGCCGGAACTTATTCTATGCATCTCTGCACGCAGCGATCTGATACGCCTTTTTAGTACCAATAAAAAGAATGGTTCAAGTAAATATAAACCATTTCATCAATGAACTTCCTACAATCATAGTAAACCAATCAGTCCTAACTGGAGCTACATGTGGGTAATTACATCGTGTTATGTATTTGGCAGTCGCCCAATATTTTTTACACGTCCACCACTAGATGTTTACGAGGAGTCTGTGGACGTAAATTGTACTGTGCTAGTACAAACTGCATGAAATGAAATCTGTGATATGGTGCTAGTTTTATTAAGATTTCTTATCCACTGGAATTTCTTATCTCAGCTGGCATGCATCTGCATGGATATGGACCATCTCCTATCTGTATTGCCGATTATAGGCTTAGGTCGAGACTTTAGCCACAGAAATCGGACGCCATCTCCACCATAGGATGACTTTCAAGTCTTTGGCTTTAAAGACAATTTTTTTATTCCAATTTTTGTATTCCACTGTGTCAGAGTAAATAATAATGTTCAAAATCTGTTGTTTTTGTGGATTTGAATAATAAATACTTTAATAAAAGCTAATGAAACTATGATCTGGTAAGTATTTCGAATGCTTTACGATTTAAAACTGATGATAGATATTACTGGATTCAAATATTCGGAGCCTTGAATGGTATTGCATTCGAATTAATTCCCCACACCATTCAAAATACAGTCCCTACCAGCTACCTACAGGGGAAGAGTGGAATTTTTCTACTCACGACCACATCGTCAACTCAAATATAATTTATTTTTATCGCAATTAGATCCTTAACTAGTTTCAAGGCCTGTTTCGCACCAATTATTCATTAGCGAGCAATCTTGAGTACAACTAGATTGATTCTCACGTTTTTCCGCAGGTCGTACCGTTTCGGCAGCCCCGCGTACAGCGCATGCTCAACCGACAGCTCGTTCGCCGAGCAGGCGCTGGCAGATGCGAGCGCTCTGCTGGACCGCGACCCCTCCGCCGATCATCTGCCCTACAAGCTGTATAAGTTGGCCGGCGAGTACTGGAAGTGAGTAAAGCTCTTTAGTTGCGTTTAGGTTCAGAATTTCCAATTCCCAAAACGTGTGATCGAATCAGGCGGTACTTTACGGAAATCCATTTGGAGAAGAAGGTACCGCCAGTCACCTTCGGATTCGCCCTTCCCAACGATAACCCTGAAGGAGTTACAATCGCAAAGGATGACATATTTAAAAAAAGTACAAACTCATTTCGTACTCCCTCCGCAATTCTTATCACAACTTTAGTATGATGATGGCAGGCGAGTACTGGATACTGACACTCTCTTGTAATAATACTTACTATGCTCTGACCCACTAGGATATACAATAGAACATCTGCCCTATAAACCTGTGGATTAGGTACTCCTGATAAAATGTTAACTAATTAGTTTGTCAACATCGGTATTTTTATGCTTAGTTTTGTTTTGAAGTTGAATAGATACGGAAACTATGGGAGATACGAACCTATAATTATCATTTTAATTATAGCTTTAGCAATAAATGGCAATGATTCCAAAAAAGACGGTTTAATTCAAACAAACACTTTTTCTGACCTACTCTCAAATACGAGTACAAACAGGTAAATTGTAACAGCGAATCGAATATTTCCTTATCGCGGGTATACTATAAATAAATATTCCCAACTTTGACATACAATACGTCGAGTCATTTGCCAGCTGGCTGGATTAACAAACTGACATTGTGATTAATTTTAATTAAATTTGTGGCTTTATATTATTAGTGAAATTATAGTTTTGTGTCATTATTTATTGATTTTTACCATAATGGAGAATTTAGTGAAAGTTATGGAGGTCGAAACGGTGGAACATGTCTTCACTGTGAGGTAATTAATAGTGTTCAATTCTCGGTTCATATTCTCGCTCATTGCTTGGTAATAAAATTGTACTAATTTAAAATAAAATAAATTGCTATATGTGACATTAGCTGTTCCTTTTCGGGTTAAAACTGCGGCGCAAGCGTCATTGGTTCAATCCTCGTCCGCGGAAAATTTCGCATCATAGCATCTCTTATATCTTGCACAATTCATAGAAGAATCGAGGTTTAGGACTCTAATTATAGCAGGATACCTGTAGACTTTCTAGACTTACAAAGATTGTGTAAGTGCATAAGATTGTCATTTTTATTATTATTTTTGTTTTTACTTCTTATTAGTGCTTATTTAGTGCTGTATATAGGTCTCTGGTCCAACAATGTCGCTTTTAAGAATTATGTTAGATGAAAAAAATATTTATGTACCTACTTTTTGACCCCTATAGTCTTTTTCACATAGGAAGGCATGTCGAATTTTTATAAAAACCTAGTTAAAATACTGTATCCCACTGATGAAATCGATGATGATGACGATCGTTCGTTCGGCGAGAGTATTCTCGCCGATAATAATCGGAAGACTTTCAATCTTCGTCAGTGAGAATCCATATTTTATTTAGGTTTTTATATAAGTTCGACGTGCCTTCCTATGTGAAAAAGACTGCTCTATATGTACCACCTACAAGTCGAATAAATGAATAAGTGCAAAGAACTTTATAAAAGTACTTTAGGCTTAGTTACGGTGGGAGAGGACATGAATAAGTTCTACGAAACAGCTGCTTTCTTTTTATTTCTGAAACACTGCTAAATGCTGCTGCTGCGAAATGCTACGAGTATGACGTGGCCAAAACAACTACGACGACGGTACTAGAGCAGCGACAATAAATATAAAGTTAGTTCTATATTTGCACCACACTCTGTAAATGCCAAACGCACTATGCCAGACGGTTGAATTCACTTTCATTGCAAATACAGATACGTCGCGTTAAACAAGTATTTCAGTTCAATTTTGTTATAATTCTTGCATTCATTTACGTTAAATTACTTTGATAATGCCAATTTGTTTTACGTGCAGTTGTGTTTTCTCATTGCAGTAGGCATTAAGTGAAACTATAGGTGTTTTAGTGACAGAACAATAGTGTGACTTTGGCTGAGTTCCACTTGGTTTGACGGGGCCCAGTCATGTATGAAGGACTGAGATATACTGACTTGATGAGGTACCTATTCCAATACGTCTTTGTTAGTAGTTATTAGAGAGCTATACGGCATAAAAGGCATACCGTAGAATAACAGATTACCTAATAGTTTACACGCGTCTGTATATGCTTAAAGCCAAAATAATTAACTAAAGTAGGTAGCTACTTTTTACCTGCGCACAGATTTTTTGTTGTTACAAACCAAACAATTTAGACTGTTTATAGTCAAACATAACTACGTAGTGCTAATAGTGAAAATTAAATAATAAAACCGTGATAAAAATGAGAGAGCATACACTGTAGCCTAAGACCGGCTAGCTCCAACCGTTAATTCTCCCGAGGTCAGTTTCTTGTCAAAAGTAAACACAATTCGCTAGTTATTTTAGCGCTATATAAGTAGCACAAATTATCTATACATACAATGACATGCATATAATAAATCGTAAAGGTAAATTTTTGTCTGTTTGTTTGAAAGCTCATCACGTAAAAACTACTGGACGGATTTGGATGAAGTTTTCACAGATATATATTTAAATAAGGCCATTTTGTTTTTATAAAATTCTTTATTAAGCAAACTTATAAACAAATGCATAACTAACTTAAGTTATACAATTACATATGATTTTGTTAACTTCAACAGGCTAAATAGACACCTTCTAAAGTAATTTACCTAATTAATAAGTTTTAATAAAATGGGTCAAATGTGGTGGTAAAGTTAATATGGAACGCGAATAAATTTTGTGGCTACAGCTAGTTATAAAATATTTGACTTTGTTCACAGTAAATACCCTAAAACAGACTACACCTACTCACCGCTATCGAAAGACCGCGTGGAACTCGCGCCGGGGCAGGTGGCAGTGCCGAACATGTCGCGGCGGTCGCTGACGCAGTTCCGCATCCAGGGACCCAACACTAGCGAGGACGAGGTGGACCGCCTCGCCGCCACCGCCGCGTGGACCTCCAGCAACGTTAGGAAACGATACACTGTGAGTTACATATCATATCTCTATGGATTCACACCAGGACATGTGGTAATGCCAAACGTTTCGCCGCGGTCGCTGACGCAGTAATGTTAGGAAAAGATATACCGTGAGTTTTTATACATTGTCGACGTGGTTCCACTTTTTACTACCGTACTATTCGCTTTATCTACATCTTCTGGATCCTTGAGCAGGCGCCCGAGGTATTCTTAACGGCGGTAATATGTTGTAAGGACGACCAACACGCATGTTTTTGAATTTGAAAATTTGAAAAATATTTAATTAGCACTGTAACATCAGAATACAACACGCATACAATGCAAAAGATATCATACTTTTAGCACAAAAGATCCAAAAGGGTGTACAGTGAACAACAAATTATGCTATACCCTTTAGTACTTTGTCGCTTTAACTTAACACATTCATATGAATGTCAAGTAATCATAACAAAAACTTATTGCGACAGGGTTCCATAGAGTATAGCTGGATGTGTCTTCCACTGTACCAGCTCGGCATAATGCTGTGGGTCGGCATAGCGCTGATTTAGAGCTGACCCCTCAGTGACGAAGAACAAAGTGTGCGTTTTGCGTTGAATGTACGTACATAAGTGTTTATCTCTTGTTATCAAATTGATCATCTCTGTCAAGAAACTACTTCAAAACTGGTCGGATTTCTAAGATACTATTGTCTCCTGCTAATTAGATTACAACTTACAGACCTCAATGTTTTTACCTGTAGTATGGTAAAGAGATTAAATTACGTATCTGCACAATTATATGAGTTTATTTCCTATTTCAAGGCACAGGACAGCTCAGAGGACGAGAGCGGCTACCTCCGCGGCAACGGCGGCTACAAGGCCGTCGACCAGCGGTGGTGGATCACGCGGCTGCTGGTCACCATCGCCAGCTCCGCGACCAGTGCCTACAGGAAGGTCGTGGGCCCCTCGCACCGGTATCCTTACACTGAGCGGCGACCGGCGCAAGGTACGTATTGCCAGTACTTGACTGACTCCTGCCATAGGATATTCTCTCTCTCTCATCAGCCTATTTACGTCCCCACTTTTGGGGCACAGGCCTCCCCTTGCACGAGGGGGTACGGGCCATAATCCACCGAGCGGACCCAGTGCTGATTGGTTTCGAAAACGTTTAATTTCCTCATACATGCAGGTTTCCTTTTTTCCATCAACGTTAGAGCAGTAGGTAAATGTACGTAAGTCTTCGATAAGATACTATGGTCTTAGGACCATTCAACTTCTGGATACATTCCGAACAGTACAGAAGGATTCGTTCTATTCGGAATGTAGCCAGAAGTTGACAGTGCCTTATTTCTGACTGGGTGTTATTTGCATGTCTGTATTCTGTGAAACCATGACACGGAATCAATTTATATCATACTAATCAGACATCGTCAATAATAAATATTGTATAACAATAGTTATATCCAATTAAAAAATATTTCAACTTAATAAATCTAATTGTTATAACTGAAATATGTCAATAACTAACAAATCAATTATCTTAACTTCATATAATTTTTATTCAATTCAATTTCGGTATCAATCCTATGTTATGTTCCAATCCTATCTTCTATTCAATTCTATGTCTACAGTTGGCATCATGTCTCGAACGGCAGCGGTGGCGGCGACACCGTTCTACTGGATCTACACCATCATCAAGAGCGTGGTCACCACCACTGTTACCACCGTTACCGAGACCGTAAGTTCTTTGTTTCGTTCAAAAAACCTAAAATGGGATTTCATACACTGTCCCAAATACACTGCACTAGTAATATATAAGATATCTTCTTTTTTTATATAAATTAGCTACAACAAACAGGCAGACGGGCCACCTGATGGTAAGTCGTCACCGTCGCCTAGAGACACGTGCAGTACCAGGGGTATTGCTTGTGTGTTGCCGGCCGTGGTGGGAGAGGACTTTTTTAACGTTCTTTTTGAAGCATCCCATGTCATAGCGCTGTGGAAAAACGTCGGGTGGAAGAGAGTATTTGCCAAGACATGTAAATAAATTCAAAAGAAATGAAGTGTGATTACAGCGATTGCGCGGTTCCTTTTTCTCTAATTCGTAATCAATTATATCCTGACCAGGAATATAATAACCATCGCCATTTTGCGGAATTAAATGGCACTAATTTTTTTATAGCTAACTATAACACAGATTTTAAAACTACCAATGGCGCCAGGGTTTTTATATTCCTGGTCAGGGTATAATCAAAGTGGCAATTTAGAATATAAAAGTTCGAATAAAAACAGTGAAATAATATATTATTTAATACTATAGTCCAACAACTGCAGGTATAAAAAAGTAGCGTCAAAAATTAAGGTGTAATAATTTTAATTGGTATGACGCTTTAGATTTTATCGTCTGTCCTCTTCCCATAGATAACCCCTAACCACGTGAGTGAGAGAGAGACGTACGTCGCGCACAGTTACCAAGAGAAAGCGACCAAACGTCGCTGGTGGCCCTGGCTGCTTCTGCTCTTGCTGCCGGTACTCGTGTATGGATGTGAGTACTTCTGTAGTTTACATACAGTCCGTGAGCTCTTAGATTCGGGTATCGGGTGGTCTCTTGTCTACTACAGTCTGTCTTTTTCACATAGGAAGGCATCCTGAAGTTTCTGTAAAACGTAATCTTACGTCAACATTTACGTCACGAAAACTAATAGGAAACTAGTGGTCCCAAATTACAATTTTGTGTGTGTAGACATGATCGTTTGAGAGCGTCGGTGGCGTCGTGGCTATGACGTCGGACTCCCATGCGGGAGGTCCGAGTTCGAAACCAGGCAATGTCATGTACCAATGAGTTTTTTTGGTTTTTTTCGAAAGACTTACGTACATTTATTGACTGCTCTGACGATGAAGGAAAACATCGTGAGAAAACCTGCACACTGAGATAACCAGTGTGTGAAATAGGGAAGGCAATGGCAAACCACCCCATTAAATCTGCCACGAGAGTCGTTCTATGTGATTAATTCCTTAGAATGATCACGACCCTCAGCAATGAGGAAACACGACTTAGAAGAAGAAGAAGACATGATCGTATTCGGTAATCATTTTATACCGATTGATGTTGTAGTACAATATCTAATTTGAATGAATTAAAATTTATTTGCACACATATACATAACACGATTACATTTCATTATGTTATGCTTATGAAGTTATGACTTACAAGTGATATACTTTAGCCGTGCCTTCCTATATGAAAAAGATTATAGTACCTTCGCGTATTGCTATGAAAAACCAAAGTTCTACAACCCGAAGCCCTTTTTAAAAACTCACGCACTGTACCTTGCGACAGCCTTGCGATGAAATTGACCGTCAGTTGCATCGTCCTTAAAGTTAAGTCTGCATTAAAATGCTATTCCTTTCTACGCCATAGCTCTAGATAGAGATGACACGAATTTTAAGGAAGCCTTAAACATTAAGGAAGTTCCTTGCAACTCACGATAAGAGTCGACCAACAGTTTTAAATAGATAAGTAAAGTAACAGAAAAGAAACCTCGTGTAAATATTTTGACAATGTATGATTATTACATAATAAAATATGAATAAAGGTTATATCATATCTCATATCGTAGCTTCTTTTCTGTTATTTATCTTATGTTGTGGAATAATTGATCGGAGTTTTTAATTTAGCTTGCATTGGTTTTTGAAGCGTAAATACAACAAGGTAATACAAGTATTATAATTATTTAATTAATACTAGTTTATTTAGGGCTTCTTTATAAAGAGCATCTGATTATGAATTGTTTTGACCCTTCAGGGCCATAATGTTGAATTGTTTTGACCCTTCAGGGCCATAATGTTGAATTGTTTTGACCCTTCAGGGCCATAATGTTGAATTGTTTTGACCCTTCAGGGCCATAATGTTGAATTGTTTTGACCCTTCAGGGTCATAATGTTGAATTGTTTTGACCCTTCAGGGCCATAATGTTGAATTGTTTTGACCCTTCAGGGCCATAATGTTGAATTCCTAAATTCTTGAATTGCTAAACCCGTGTTAGACCTTTATTATACTCGATGGTAAATGAAAATGAGGTCGAAACGAAAGCTAGTTTGTTGACTCCGTACTTTGTCTATAATTTCAGGAACGTTTGTTATTTAAGTTCGAATTCGTGACTGGCATTTAGATTCTGTACTAAATGTCAGTTTTTTTAAAGTTTGAGAGGTCTTGTATTATTCCGCTACATTCAAAAACCATGTAAAGACAATATAACCCCAATTTTCAGCGCACTACACATACGAAAACCTGGATCGCCTCGCAATGCCAAACTTTACTGATTTCCGACTAGATTTACCTGAATTCTCCTCATTGGAACTACCGAAGATCACGCTACCGTCACTACCGAATATATCGCTACCGGAACTAAGTTTTCCGAGTCTTCCTACTATCAATTTGGCATTACCGGAGATAAACATTACGCTGCCAGACATTAGCGACAATCTCCAAGAAGTGACTACAACGTACAAGGAGTACAAAGATATAGTGCAGAATAGAGTCGCAGACGCATCGGATTATGCTAAAGTGGTGGCAGAAAGCTGCTTTGAGGAGTTAAGACGTTTCTGGCGCGGGATCATTGGATGACTGTGAAATAACTTTTTTTTATGTTTAATATGTTGGCATTTAGAAAATGTGTATATTCTGAAATTAAGAAAGATTTGATTTGAGGTTAGGTGTCTTTGATTAGTCATTTTATTTTTGAGAATATTTTCAGCGTGTTGCAGATATGCAGATCATATCATTAAACTTTATTTGGTAGCTTTCATGTTCTAAATGCGAACATCCATTGACGTACTTAAATATTGTATAGATTTGTGGTAATTCGCTGCAGATTTGTCACTATTTTGATAATATTTTTCTTTCTTGGTATAAGATGAAAAACATAACCCACAAATCGAGTGCTTTATTCATGTTAGTTATAAGTAGCTACGAATTAGCTAAGCTAAACTCTACCTTAAGTCATAGGACATTCAGAGGAATCCTGTTCTCATGTATGGTTGCTATTTTTGAAATTTATAGGCACTACTTATTAATAGGACGGCTTAAGATTTTTAGCGTGTTATTGGTTTGGTTTTGTTGCAAGCAAATCCACATCAAAATTATAAGATAATAGTAGTTGCAGATTCTATACAAGCCTACCTTGTTACTCTGAATTGAAACGAGAAGCTACTAAAATGAAAAAAAAAATGGCATATCGTATTGACCGACAGCATGAAGCGCTTATTATACTATACTGAATTCTGGACTCTAATTAGCGAACTAATTAGAGTCTCCTAATTGAATTTAGCTTTCAAATTAAATTAGAAACTGAATTCATTATAGTTTAATAAGCGCTTTACTGTAAATGATCGGCCTTTATTCTGATGTATGTAGATTGAGTCTACACATTTAAGCGAGACTTACTATGTCTGATGCAGATCTTTAAAGTCATTCATTCATGACATTCGAAATTAATCCTTTTTTGGTACCCGTATTGTTAACCATCACCGAACTGCCCACTTATTACAGTTCTCAAATCCATGAAATGATTCGCGAAACAGAGTCCACGCTATACTAAGTCGTATATTGCATTTCTTTCTGTCACCTAATTCTTAATAATATCATAAGTAAGTCGGAGGGTCCTTTTTTTGTGTGCCCTGTAATAAGTAAATAAACTTTTTCATTTTTATTTTTTTTCATTTTCATGGTTTTGAGAACGGTAATAATAAGTTATCATAACCACACTGTATTACTTTCACTTGTATTGTATTGCTTTTGCACTGCGTACATCAGTCTGCAAGAGATCTAGTCTAGTTCCTGGCCTAGGAAGGCATTGATTACTTGTTTTTTGAATACTATATAATAATTTATATTTTTTTTAACTTTATTATGACTCAATATCTCAGATTAAATATTATTATTACTTATATTAATTTATTTTCTGAAATATTTTATGCTTTAATTTATTCATATTGCAATAACTTGATAATTGATCTAAAATAGTTTTAAAGTTTGTATAAACGATGTACCTTATCATGTGGCCATAAATTGGATTATTATTATAAGATTTTAAATTGTCATTAATTATTAATTTAAGTAAATGTCGTTTTAACAATTTAATGGATACTGAATTTGATTGGGAATTCTCGAATAATATTATTTTAATTTCAAAATTAAGGCTAACTAGTCTAGTCAGAAAGTCAGTTTTACAAAAAAAACCATTTTTCGCTTTGTCAAATGATTCTTTGTAAACTTATATCATTCGGAACTGAAGATATTTCCGTATGTTGAGATGTAAATCTTTCTTTCCTTCGAATATTTAATGTATTTTAAAATTAAGTATAAAAACATTTGACTGGCTATTTTGTTCAGAATGGTATGAGTTAATTTTGTATTTAAAATAACTGTCACAATTTTTTTTATCCATGGTATGTTTAATTGTTTATTTTATGAATATAATTTTAATTATGTGTTTTGGGTTGTCGGTTTTATTTTATAAGTAATTGGTAATTATAATTTATTACAAATTATTCAATTGTGTTCTATTAATGCTAGACTATTTTGATTTTAATTATAATTTTCTATGCAAAAGTACGTTTTCTCTCTTTCCAACTCCCACGTAATTGTTCCCTGTAGCGAGTTAAAAATTGTAATGACAGTATTAGGGAAGGATAGAGGTCAAAACATCACCTATACAAAGTGGACGCACTGGAACGCTACACTTTAGGTGAGTTATTATATTTTATTTTACATAAATTGTAACTCTGTCCTTCCCTATTTATTTTAAAACTTTTCTTGAATCTTTTGATTAGTCTAAATATCTATGAAATTATGTGGGAAGGACAGAGAAAAACATATACAAAAGGTAACAACAATATTCTTTCAAATTCCAGGTTGCAACTACGCTGACCAAATTCTACCTCAACAAGCACCATTAGTAGATACTTACAAATCTCCTGAAATAGTACAAGACCCGAATTTAGCCAAACGCATGTCTGCATTAGAAGACTGGGCTTTGAATGTTGACTCGAGGCTCAAATTCTTTGATCAAAAGCTGTCTAAATTTGACAATTTAGAAGCCCAAATAGAACAGTACTCTCTGAAACACATGCAAAACAACTTGATACAGATGTTCTCCATAACCGATAATAGCGATGCGATCGCTTTAAAATTAAAGAATTATTTTGATAAACATTACATTACTAAAGATGAATTGCAAGTCATGAGTCAGGAGATTCACGAAAGATTGATCAGTTTATGGAAACCGGACATAGATCAGAATAAGATTCGTCAGATAGTCCAGGAGTATTTGTCAGTGTTTGAGCGACGGCAGTTGGAGCTGGTACTGGAAAGGGTCAAGGAGTACGTGAAGGAAACGGAGGTGCATCACGGCGGCAGCCGGCGTCCAGGCTTCGATGTGGAAGCTGTGAAGAGAATAGTCGCTGGTATGCTGGACGTGTTCGATGCTGATAAAACTGGCTTGGTGGATTACGCGTTGGAGTCGGCAGGTAACAATTTTCTTCTTAGATTGCTCATTGATGAGGGTGGTGAGAATTCTATGGAAATAACCACATAAAATGACTTTCTAGACATATTTAATGGGGTGGTTTGCTTTTCCCATTTCACACACTAGTCATGTCTGTGTGCAGGTTTCCTCACTGTTTTTCTTCACCGTTAGAGCAGTCAGTCTTTAGAAATAACGTAAAAACTAATTGGTAGTACATGACATTGTGTGGTTTCAAACCAGGACCCCACATGGGAGTCGGGAGTTCTAGCCACTACGCCACACACGCTCAATTTTAAATGTGCGGAATTTATTTCCCGTGTTCTTGATTTAACTAATTTTGTTAGAGCCATATCCTACACTTTTGTGGTTTGGTCGGTAAGGTGACTACGACTCAAACCCCTTGAAGGCAGGATCACTATCAAATGTCAAGAGGTTTCATTACAACCAAATCTCTTACAAATTTCAGGAGGTCAGGTGGTGTCAACAAAATGCACGGAGCTGTACCAGATCAAGACGAAGCAGTACTCTATACTGGGGCTACCGGTGTGGTGGGTGTACACTTCGCCCCGGTATGCGCTTACGCCGGGCGCCATGCCGGCTGAATGCTGGGCCTTCCAGGGATTCCCGGGGTACTTGGGTAAGTGGAAACAGTGAGACACATACGCTATGTCCACTTGGATCTCGTGGTTGCATCCATTGATGGATCCAACTGACGTTTTTATCCACCTTAGTCCATTTATCAATTTTTTATTTTTTCAAAAATGTATTCAATAACACTCGCAAGTTTACTTGGATCCTGCGAATCACGTGGTTTGATGAATGTATCCAACCATGGGGATTCATTGATCCAACCACCTGTTTTAGGGTGTTACTATACCAATCGATCGATCGTCGATAGACGGCATCGATCGATGGTAGAAAGGATTGGTCGACGTCGATCGATAGTTTCTACCAGACCAATCGATCGATCATCGATCGACGGCATCGATCGATGGTAGAATAGATTATTCGACGCCGCGGCGTCGACTGGCGGCGGCGGGTTGCGGCACGTTGCATCCAGATTCTCCTGCGTTTGCGTTTTCGTAATAATAGAACTAGCAACATCGTACTAGCCAACAACAACACGTCCTCTTGTGAATCCATTCTAAAGAAACTGATGAAATATCGACGGGGTAAATCGATCAACGTCGACCGATGCCATCGACCGGCAATCGATCGATTGGTTAGTCGAATGGTATCCGTCGATCGATAATCTCTACCAAACCAGTCGATCAACTTCGATCGACGTTGATCGATGCCGTCGATCGACTATCGATCGATTGGTGTAGTAACACCCTTAGGCAGATAAGTTCGATGAAACTTTAAAAGGAAGCTAGCCAGACCCCGGTTTGACTTAGCATAGAAATATGAAGTCATCAAGTGATATTGCGGCTACGGTTACGGTGTGGTGGGTGTATGGTTACCAACACATCAAGCTTTAACTTATTTACTTATTTACCACATTCATATGAATGTCAAAAATCATTAAAAAAATATGATTTCATTACATTTTACAAGAGATATAGCGTGAAGTTATATGTATGTATGTATTTTTTTAAACAAATGATGTTTCTTTCCAGTGGTGCGCACGTACGCTATAATCGAAGTGACCGGCTTCTCTTTGGAGCACATGTCACGGCTGTTGGCTGCTGAAGGCAAGATCGAGTCCGCGCCCAAGAACTTTTCTGTTTACGTAAGTTTTTCGCCTTGTATGGTCGTGTTGCGTTTTGCTACGTTTTACGCGTTTACACATTAGATATTAACCACACCGACACTACACCAATATATATGGTGTCGTGAGCGACATAGAGTGAAAGCGTCTAGTACTAAAATAATGTAGTAAAATATATGTATCGACAACCGACGATATCGTTATCACCGTTGATCATCAATAAAGGTGAGATAATAAATTAATTACGAAACCATTTCAGGGTCTCCATGGAGAAATGGACCCAGAACCTCATCTGTTTGGCGACTACATGTACGACGCGAACGGAACTGCTATACAATACTTCCCTGTGAGGTATCCGAAGACCGCCAACATCGGCGGCGTCGAGTACCCGGTGGCATATGACATCATCGAGCTAAGGATCGAGAGTAACCATGGTAACCCTACGTACACCTGCGTCTATAGATTCAGGGTCCATGGCAACCCGCTCACGGACATCCGAAAGGCGACTGAGGACAGTATAAAGGACAGTGAAACGTAGCAGTTAGAATTGAAAAATGAAGTTTTAGAAGATGGAATTGAATTGTAAGTATGATATAAGAACGACTTCTTAACTATGAATTGTGAACTTAAATTGAACAATGAATTTTATGCAGTGTATAAAGTATTGAAAATCGTCCAGTTTTATATAGGGAATTGTGTTCAATTAGATAAAAAAATTGGATAGTGAACATTCCTAGCTATATTTCGTAATTCATAAGATATGGTGACTACGTGCCGGGGCCTTGTTTTAGAACTTACTGTAGATTTAAAAAGGTCGAAGTACAAATTATTATAATATATTATCTGTGACTTATCATGTGCTTAAAACCGTGTTGAAGTAAAGTTGAGTAAGTTATAATCATGTGCTTAGAACCCTGTTGAGGTACAGTCTGATTTTAAAGATAGAATTTAAATTATGGCAACTGTTCATACATTGATGTCAAAAGGTTGCCATTATTTTAAATTCTACTCTGTAGGTTAATACCGCACAATACCTTTTTGAATACGCTTAGTCGCTCGTCTTTTAACCTTTATAATTTTAATTATATAAGTTTTTTAATTATTAATGTATATTTTTTAAGTTTTGAATTATGGTTTGATTGTATTTTTATTAGTGTGTGAACTGTAGATCTAGAAATAATTTGCGACCAAATTAGGCTGCAATAACTTAGTGTAGAGACACACTATGCCGGATTACGCGAACGATTTTCGACGGCTAATCATTTTGTATGAGTTTTTGGCGACGTAATTTCCGACAGATGTGTCGCGGGTAAAAAAAAAGCGTAACCGGACCGAAGTTCCTTTGCGTTTTTTCGGCATGGTGTGTCCGTAGCCTTACATGAAATATTTATATCGTATACCTAGGTCTATTTGCTAGTTTGATTAGAAAATAGACTTAGTAAAGGAGCTAGTCCGTTAGATGTTAAAACATTTTATGCCAACTTAAATTTAAGTGTTTTCAGATGTCTCAAAAACTAATGTAGTCTAAGAGGCAGCCCAACGTCCTTACTAACATTTTGAGGATCTTGTAAGGTTTATTTAGGATTAGACTAATGCACTTGCTTTTGCACAAAAACAAATATTTTTATTCAGGGTGTAATTCCTGTTCATTAATTGGGGGAAACTTCCACTTGAACCCCCTATACAACTCATACATTGCTATCTGACAACTTGCATTTTAACTTTCGTATGAAGAACGTAACGCCTCATCGTCTCAACAAAACTGTCTAGCCGTATAATATTGCCCTGCTGTAAAAAGCAAAACTATTTTACTTTTTATTAGTATATTGTAACCCCTTATTTAATAACAGTCGTCAGCAGATTAGAATATTATTTATGGATAATAATGTTACCTCTAACAAGAAATTCATAAAGCATTGCTCTTTTTATGCAATTTTTTATGTAACTATACCAAAAAAATTATCATACTTATTATAAAATACTGGGTGTGAATCATGTCAATTTATAAAATATTTTTTTAAATATCTTTAACGCAGCGTAAAATCTATCAGGACTGTATGTACATAATATACCGACTATACAGGGTGAACAAAAAGGGTATTCCCAGTTTAGATGTTAAAATCATAAATGAAAATGGTTCTATTCTGTAATTGGTTTATTGCTATCTAAAAGTACACGATTTGGAAAAATTAGTAACCAAAAATTATGTTGTCCAAATGACGTCCATTCCGATTTTGGCACTCTTCAAGTCGTGACCGTAAATTACCTATTACACGTTCACATAAACCATTAGTGAGTATCCTTATTTCACTTACAATATTGTCCTTCAACTGAGTTAAGGTTGTCGGCTTATTTTTGTGAACTTGACTTTTGAGGTAACCCCATAAAAAATAATCCATTGGACTCAAGTCCGGACTCCTGGGGGGCCATTTAATGTTACCCTTTATTGTAATCAGCTTTCCTGGAAACAACTCATTCAGGGCTCTAATTGACCTGTCAGTCGTGTGAATTTTGTAAGCACGTAAATGCAAATCCTTCTTTAAAATCAAGTGTAATGTTGATTTTTAATGTTTAGGGCTTGACTACGCTTACGCAGTGAAAGTGTGGGATCTTGTCTTGTCGACTCATGCACTTCTTGAATGACTTCAGGCACTCTTATTTCTCGTGGACGACCGGAACCAGGATTTTTTACTGTCGATCCCGTAGCCTCAAATGTCTGAACCCATTTTCTAATAACCTTTGCACTGGGAGATAAATTAACGCCTCGCAAATTGAACTCCGCGCGATATAACCGACGCGCAGTTATTATTGAATTATTGTTTTGATAGTAAGCTCGTACACAAAATGCACGCTGTGCTCCGGTATATGACTCCATTGCAACTAAATTTATAAGAAATACTACGCATAACGACATAACTTTTTTTTCATATCTACCCCATAATTACAATTTATGGAACTTTAAAAGTGCGAATACCCTTTTTGGACACCTAGTATATCAATAACTGACACTAATTAATTATATTATTACATTTGCTTGTTAGTTTATATATTTGCATATAGATTATTATTTTTTAAACTATTAGCCTTAAAAATATAATATTGTGTTAAATTATGCAGTTATATGTAGTACAAAATGTGTTATAATTATAACAAACTAAGTCGGCACTAATTTTCGAAGTTTTTCATAATTCAACTTGCTGTGTCTAAAATTAGGACAACTGAATCAAGTGGAAGCAGATTGTTCATTGGATTGCATATTATTAGACATTTAACACGTTGACAGTCCAGTGATCAATATATGGGTCTCGCTTCAAAATCAAAGAATAACTAAGAGTATGCATATCGATAAGTTTTTATTACGTCCAGAGTCCTGAGTGCGGCTCTTGAAAGTTCTGATTTTTTCATGATAATAAGACATATGATTTACTTCCTATTGCATTCAATATATATATTGAAGTGTTTATATTACATTGTTATTATTTACGTTTTAACAGGACGTATAAAGATTGAAATAATATGCGGGACTTACGAGGAAAGCAAAACATTTTGTATTGGGACTGTCAACGTGTTAAAACTACTTCAGAGTAATCTAGAAGTTTGTACCCCGTACACACACCGTTTTTGACATCCTATACATTCCGTAAACAAAATGACAGATTCTACAGTCGCGGCAAAAAATAATAATTACCTGCATTCTTACAACCTGGTCATTTTCACTTCACACAAAATTAAGCTAAAGTTTAATTTGACAAAGCCCAAAAGTGTACCTATAGAAACAGTATAAGTGTATTTAAAAATATGTAGTGTATTATGTATGTATGTTTGTGATGCAAGTATATAAATCAATCAATTATGCATGAGTTAATACGTGATTTTACGCTACGAAATATTTTATGTCCTAGCAATTATGTATTTTATGTTATTCTAATTATGTCTTCTCTATGTAAATGACACCTTTGTCCAATATGGATATTTTTAGCTTTTGACACCTTTTCTACACATTTTTAGTTTGTAATAATATTGTCAAGTTGAAACTTAATGTCGTTTTTAATACTTCAGATAATTATTAAACGTGAAAAAAATTTGTGATGTTTCAAATAAAAGTTGTACAATAAAATTAAAACTTTTTACTCTTTTGCATCAAACTACTATTGGTAGTGGTAGATCCTAAAGTGAAGGATCGCCTGGGGTGGTACCACCCTCTTATCTATTTCTGCCGTGAAGCAGAAATGCTTGCATTTCTGTGTTTCGGTTTGAAGGGTAAGAGAGCCAGCGTAATTACCGGCACATGAGGCATTCCATCTTAGTCCTCAAGGTTAGCAGCGCATCAAAAACCCTCTAATATTAATAAAGTTAGGTGAGATGTCTATGGGCGACGGTGACCACTTACCATCAGGTGGCCCGTTTGCTCGTCTGCTCACCTTATTTAATAAAAAAAATAAAAAAAAAAAAACTACACACAGAAATTTGATTAGTGGCGCCCTCCTCTAGAATGATAATGTGAGCACGACAATAGTCCGATTTCTGTGGGGAAATCTCTTTCTCCTGCCAGTCGACATTATATTATATTTATTTATTTGTTAGTTTCACAGCATATCACATTACACATATCAATCAAACAATTAAAAAATCTATACATGCCAATTACGAAACCAAACTGTTACAAAGTTAGTTGTGTTGACGAGTCAGTCATGGAAGTAATGTTGCAATTACTAAAATTCTTATCTGTATACCTATTTCAATTAAATTTTGAGCTCGTAGCCTTGTTGCGAGCACGATCCGAAAGTGATCGTGCAGGTTAAGCGACGTTAGCGCGGTCGGTACCTGGATGGGTGATAGCTATTGGCATATTTCATCTGAACTCCTCCGTGCCTCGGAGAGCACGTTAAGCAGTCGGTCTCGGTTGTTGTCGTTCGACAGCAGTCGTTAAGCCATGTCAGATGCCTACGGGCGGCCTGAACAACTCTGACAAGTAGGTTGGCCACTAACCATACGATAAGCAAGCAAGAAATGTGCTGATAACCTTGAGCACATGGAATGCCTCAGTGCCCGTAGTTCGGCTGGCTCTCTTACTCTTCAAACCGAAATACAGCAATGCAAGCATTGCTGGTTCGCGGCAGAAATAGGTAAACTAGTGGTACTACCCCAGACTGACTCTGCAGTCATACCGCCTTCAACGTTGTGCCGAAAATTGTTGCCTACGGGCGGCCTGAACAACTCTGACAAATAGGTTGGCTACTAACCATACGATAAGCAAGCAATTAAATTTTCATTTGGGAACAAAGAAAATGTAAACATCGGTGTGCTAAACCGATTTGGATTACTTTAAGTTCATCCAAGGAGTGATGATCAATGGGTGGTATAATGTGGATCAAAATACCTGTAGTCTGCAGATTTATCCTAAGGGGATTTCTGGAATAAGCCATATTATGTGACATGCAGGTGAAGGCGACTCTGTATCGATAACTGAACAAGTCATGCAGTTCATTAAATCAAATTGAAGAAACGATACAAGAACGGTTGGAAATAATATATTATGCTCACATTTTATTTTAGCTTCAAAACTAAATTGAATAATGTATAGATGTTTCCACATCAAAAATTCGGCTTTATCAGAGGCTTTTAACCTAAACGGCAAAATGGTGAGACTTCGGTGTCCGTACGTCCGTCTGAACGTCACAGCTGTTTTTCTCAGGAACTGCTATCTATCGATTTGAAATTTTGCACAGTTGTAGGACACCTAAGCGATTAGCAAAGCAAGCAAGTCCTACAACAATATTTTTTTACCTTAGGATTAGTATTACTACTATAGAATCCGGAACGACTCGGGAACAAGGAAATAGTAGGAGTCATTGTTGAGCTGTTGCCGAGGGGCAGGGGCGGATCCAGAAAATAATCTTGGGGACCACGGTTACTGAAATCGGAAAATAGTAGGTACTAAAAGATGGTCATGGGCGAGTCGAGTCTCGCGCCCCTTATGGATCTAACAGGGCGGGATGGTAGGGCTCTATCCTTGTACAGTCGACCACAAGCTATAGTATACCATCTGTCAAAACCCTTCGATTACATATCAACCTTATGCCTGCGCAATATGATACATTTCAGATTCTCCTATTTTGACGTTTTGGGTAGGTTGACTGTACTTAACACTTGGTTCTATGATCGTAACCACAACAAATCTCATACTAGCTCTATTTCTGGTATTGTGCGATACCCCCAAGACACGTTCTATTTCTGTACTTATATACTTGGGTCAATGTCGGACGTTGCCCTTGAGTTCGTTAGTCAATGTTCCTTTTTGTGGATTCGGACCTGACGAAGTAAGGTATAATAATGTAGGTGTGCATATGCCTGAGGAGCTTCCTTCCTACAGACGTTGTCGTGTGTAGCACAGCTAAGAATAACAAAAGGTCACACGTTGGTTGCGATACCTGTCAAGTTCCGCTTTGTGCAGTACCATGTTTTAAACAGTTTCATGTAAATATATAATTTCAAATGCTTTTATGTGTTAGTTGTTAATAAAGAGGGATTAATAATTATTTAAAACTTATTGTTAAATACTCGCATTTCCGTCTCCCCCTATTTACTGCAATGCTCTACACTCTACACTGACAGCGGCAAGTATATTGCCGTTTTGTAACTCCTAACTCACTTGTTTAAAAACTTGTTTTTTTAAAAAATATATAAAAAAATTGGCAAGATCGTGTATATGCATTAAACTTACATAAGTAACTAAAAAAGTTTTATCGGTTAACACGTTGACAGTCCCCATACAAAATGTTTTGATTTCCTCGTAAGTCCCGCATATTACTTCATCTTTCCCCTAATGTCAGTAGTATGTTAAAAACGTAAATACGAGTAATAATAAATGTAATCTAAACACTTCAAAATATATATTGAATGCAATAGGAAGTAAATCATATCCCTTATCATGAAAAAATCAGAACTTTCAAGAGCCGCACTCAGGATTCTGGGCACGTAAATAGGTGGACCTGGGGAAAGCGGGGATTTCTTCTTTATTGAAAAAGTAGAGCTGAATAAACACATATTTTTGAATATTTTTACTTCAACCTAGTCTTCAAACAGGTGGACAGTAGCATTCACCAAAGATATTGTAATACTAACCTTTGCTAAGTTACCATTAGTAGCGTACCTGGTCGTTTCTTAGTGACCCATATATGGGTCACTGGATTGTCAACGTGTTAAAGGGTTAACGCGACAAAATACTAAAGGGTACATATTTTATAGCCTGTGTGACCACTAACTATTTGTGGTCTGAAAGTGTTCGACCAAGTGACAAGCTCCAGACAAAAAGCTCATGACAACTGTGAAATGTGCTATTATTGCAGGCAATGCAATACCTAATTATTTTTTTGTACTGTTAACACGAGTTATAAGGTTATTTTTTTATTATATCAATGGGAAGATAAATAAAATGCAGATTAAATTTTTCAGATTTTTTTATAATTTTCATTATTTTTTATAATTTATAAATGACCTAGTAAGAAAGTAGTCTTATCCGTTTCAGCACATACAATCATCATTCATGAGATTACAAAAAGATCCTTTGGCGAGTGCAGTACCGAGGCCGGCGGGAGGCGCGCACCCGCGGCGCCACGCTCCGTCCCGCCGTCACTATTACGATTTAATTACAATAATATCTTACGTACAATTAAATTAACGGAGATTACAAGCCTGAGTTGAGCAGCCGGCCGCGGAACCGGCCGGGCCGCGGGCTGCTGCCAGCAGCGGCGCGCGAGTTCTTTAGAAGCACTTCCTGTGCACGATCGAGGGGCCGGATTCGTCGTATTCCTGTTTTGAGATCCACATCTGCTGGAAGGTCGAGAGGGAGGCGAGGATCGAGCCGCCGATCCATACGGAGTACTTCCTCTCTGGGGGCGCGATGATTTTGATCTTCATTGTGGAGGGAGCTAGGGCGGTGATTTCCTTCTGCATGCGGTCGGCGATGCCGGGGTACATGGTGGTACCACCGGACAATACTGTGTTGGCGTACAAGTCCTTACGGATGTCCACGTCGCACTTCATGATGGAGTTGTATGTGGTCTCATGGATGCCACAAGCTTCCATACCCAGGAACGAGGGCTGGAAGAGGGCCTCAGGGCAGCGGAACCTCTCGTTGCCGATGGTGATAACCTGTCCATCGGGCAGCTCGTACGACTTCTCGAGGGAGCTGCTGGAGGCGGCGGTGGCCATCTCCTGCTCGAAGTCGAGAGCCACGTAGCACAGTTTCTCCTTGATGTCACGCACGATCTCGCGCTCGGCCGTGGTTGTGAATGAGTAGCCGCGCTCCGTGAGGATCTTCATGAGGTAGTCTGTGAGGTCGCGGCCTGCCAGATCCAGACGCAGGATGGCGTGCGGCAGCGCGTAGCCCTCGTAGATGGGCACCGTGTGCGAGACGCCGTCGCCGGAGTCCAGCACGATGCCGGTGGTGCGGCCGGACGCGTACAGCGACAGCACGGCCTGGATCGCCACGTACATGGCGGGGGTGTTGAAGGTCTCGAACATGATCTGCGTCATCTTCTCCCTGAAACAGAAGGCGCGCGGTGAGCGGGCGGCGGGCGACAGGCAGAGGGCGGCGGTATGCGGGCTGGCGCGTGAAGTCACACCTACCTGTTGGCCTTGGGGTTGAGGGGCGCCTCCGTGAGCAGCACGGGGTGCTCCTCGGGCGCGACGCGGAGCTCATTGTAGAAGGTGTGGTGCCAAATCTTCTCCATGTCGTCCCAGTTGGTGACGATGCCGTGCTCGATGGGGTACTTGAGCGTGAGGATGCCTCGCTTGCTCTGCGCCTCGTCGCCCACGTACGAGTCCTTCTGGCCCATGCCCACCATGACGCCCTGGTGGCGCGGCCGGCCCACGATCGAGGGGAACACGGCGCGCGGCGCGTCGTCGCCGGCGAACCCGGCCTTGCACATGCCGGACCCGTTGTCCACCACCAACGCAGCTACTTCCTCGTCGCACATTTTTTATTAGTCTGAAACACAAAATTGTTTTGTAAATGAAATGAATCTAAAATTGGAACCATTGCAGTCGCTTATATTATTGATAGGTAGATAGGCAGGTGCACCTATGTAAGCACTAAATTCAGGAACCTAAATAAGATCCTAATTAGAGTGCGCATGAAATGTACTGAACACTATTTAATCACACATTTCTAAATTAAGGGGCTAACTCATTCAGAAAGACTGGACTCGTGTGTTACAAGCGCTATAGTCATGTAGCTGACCTAGTTATCTATATTAAGATTCAATTATAATTTCAATCATTCGGCACACAGGATCCACATCAGCAACACAATCATAACACAACTATATTGAGACTACGTCGTGGGCCGGAGCGGAGGCCTATGCCATAATAAGACACGCTAAGTGGGCGATGCGAGAAGCAAATGAAGACCAAATATGGGCCGGTCTAACGAGAGGCCGGCCGCGGCACGCAGACGTGGCGCGTTCACATTTCGCAGAGACAGGCTACTCTTACCGATTGGTAGGTAAAAGTCGACAACAAGTCAGGTCACTTTCCAATTCCTATCAGATTCAGCAAAATATTCAATGTGAATTCATTGTCGGTTAATTGCGCCACGCCCTACCGCAACGGCGCTCCCGGGTCCCAGGCAGTCCCAGCGGACTATGCGTCACGGCCCACCCTTCAGACGTGTCACTGACCCGCACACACTAATTTCATTTCACTAGCTCCTCACACCACTTTTCATCACGTGTCACACAGTAAGTAATTAGCACATCTCATCATCAACTTACATTTAATTAAATAGTCCTATATATAAATAAATTAATTCCAATTGCACAGCCTCGGTAGGTGCCGCACAACGTCTCAACTCAAGCTCACTTTGTGGAATGTCGGCGAGCGCGGCACGCGGGGTATATAAATGAGAGTGGTTATCGGGCCTCCCCTACACGCAACCGCGGCGAGCTCTACCAATCACACAAAACGTGAGTTTTCGTTACCATATATGGTGTTGCGCGCTGCATGGAGCCTGCGCGTCCCCCCCTCCACCGTCGTCACCTCGAACTCCCCCTCGTCGCCTCTGATAGCGGCTAGCTTGGCTTGATAACGGCGAGTTCACCAAGAGAGCAAACACTGAACGTCGTCGACACTTCGATATGGTACATACCAGCCAGCCAGTTGTTCAGGTTATTTACCGAAATGCACAAACACTATTTACATGCAACAATCTACAACTCGGTCTTATAACCAGCGGGAGCGCCGATAAAGTAGGTAACGGTCGCAACTTGGCATCATTCCAATGTCCTAAGTAACCAACTATATATCCTGTCTGCTAAATGCTACGATGAGGCTAGCTACGGTAGTGAGCTACGGTAAGAGCTACGACTGAAATTCTGCCGAAAATAGTTCAGCAAGCTACCGCGCCCTTTAGGTAAAACTAGGGTTACACTTTATTCCTACCTATTTATTATATTGTGCCAAATTGTATGTTAGATTTGTTTTAGAACTAAAATTAAATGTAAACAATAAAATGTGGACTTTTAAATGAAAACAATTTTAAGTGGACTTACCAGTGACAAATAGCAACAGCAAAGCACAAAACAATACCACAGCAATCGGCGATCAGTGAGAAATGCCGGCCGGTATCTGTCTGTCGCTTCGCTCGCTCGCTTGTCGAGGTCGATTCTGTTCACTAGCGCTACTCTACGCAGGCGCCAAGCAATCGACTCGCCCAACGGACCTCTGGTAACAGGCGGATAATTTCAAATTTTTTACACTAATTTACCGAAATAACTAACAAAACCACCTACAAAATTCATCCACTGACAAATCCGAAAGACGCATGTCATTAAATAATTATAATTTGAATTTGGAAGGCTTTTCTGACAATGACAAATTGGACTCGCCCTGTTCGAAGGCAAGCGATGGCATTACCAAATATGGGCATCGAGAAAATCCTGCATCGTGATTGGTGTACGCTAGCAACGGTCACTGTACGTACATGGCATTCACACATAAAAAGTAGTTGTGTTAGTGTCTAGTAAATTCATTGAATAGTTCGCACGGTGTTGCCATAAATACAGATTTTTCTGGATTCATACAGATTTTGAACATACATTATTACTTATGTACTTACATTGTACAATTGTATATAATATTATACAGTTACAAATTTTACTCTTCTTTATACATATATAGATTATCCCAGAAAGCAAGGATCAAATGAAACAGTGATGGTTGAGGTCATTACCATACCAATCCACTTCTTGATGATTTAAAAGTTACTTAATTTTTGTAATTTTATCAAAAATGTCCTAGGGAACCCACTAAACTCCTCAGAGATCAATATTTCCATTGTAAACATTATTCTAGTAGACTAGTAGAGCGTCGGTGGCTTAGTGGCTAGGAGTCCTAGTCTAGGACACTAGACACCCATGCGGGAGGTTCGAGTTCGGTCTAAACCATGCAATGCATTTTTCGGATTTTTTCGAAGACTAACGCGTACCTTTATCGACTGCTCTAAGTCGTGGACTATACGACTATACGCACAGTACTTTAGGAGGGTCGCGCACGAGCATGTCGGCCTATAGTTCCGATTTTTGCTACGCGCCAAAAGAACCTTATCGCGGTGTAGGTCTACTTCGATGACGTAAATAAACCTTTTGGATTTACATATTTTTATAACCCTATAATTATATTTATAGGGTTCTAAAAATAATCCTAGGTTTAAATAATCCTGTTGGATTATTTATCCTGGTTGATGGCAACACTACGCGCGTATATTCTGCGAGTCGCAATTCGCGGCGAGCGAACGAACAACGGGTCGAATCGTACGAACTTGAATCGAACTAGAGAGTAGTTTGATTATCAAGGATTATCTTATCTACCAATTATTGATATGTAGTTCTAATGTCGTATCGTAGGTATCGATTAAATACCTACTATCGATAGTTGTAATGAAAAGACAATCCGCTAAAAACTAAATGAAATGGAGCTGGCACCGGTTCTGACGGTCAAAGGCATCGATTCCGTGGCCTCCGACGAGGTGGCCCGTGGCCGCCAAAGCTAAACCCATGCTAAACCTAAATGAAGCTGTCACGTTCATTCATACACTGGATTATTTACCGACGAGTGAGCGAGATATGTCGTTTAGCGATTATCGCTTTTGGTGGCTACCCAGGAATCGATGCCTTATCGTCAAATGAAACTTCGATCAAGCGCTTATTCATTTGCTGGACTGAATTCAGTTTTACGGATTATTTACAGACTAATGCATTTGTTTACACTTGCTTGACTGACTGAAATTAACTGAATCCATAATCTAGCATAGGTATAAAAAGGTAGGTAGGTATTAAGGGTCCCGGAGACGGACAAACGGTTTGACTCAAACACGTAGATTTCGGTTTGAGTCAAACCATTTTGAACACAGGTTTCATAGTTTGTCAAACAGTCACGGGTTTGAAGGATGTTTGATGGAAAGGGATTGGGCGATTTCCATACAAACTTGTACCCACTTTTTTTTATTTTCGTTTCCATCCAAACATATTATGTTTGATAGATCTTACCTAGGACTACATCTTTCATTATGGGACGAACTTCTTAAGTAGTGTGGCCCAGGAGCTAGAGACCAAAAACTGTGTTCATATTAAATTGGTCTGATTTTGTTTATTTTTGTTTCGCCTCCAACCAAACATAGTAAATTTGATAGACCGCACCTAGGACTACGTCTTCCATCTGGCAGACGCGGTTTCCTTAAAAAACTTCTCTAGCGAGCAATCTACAGAGGGGTGAATTTCAAAATCTTTGGTACATACCATATCCCAAAACCTCTGCCAAAACGAATGGGCTTATTACATTTGATTGAATTCAGTCTGTCTGACTGAATGATTCAGTCGACTGATTCATTCAGTCAGACAGACTGATCTTCAGTCTGCGATTTACCCATAAAACAGAGGCTTGTCTAAATCGTCGACTAAATCGTAGATATTCTGACTGAATTCTGTCCGGTGACAGGTGTAATAAGTTAGTACGTAACTACCTAGTTATAAATGAATAATAATGTTTATTACAGATTCAGATTAATTTAGTCGCCTCTTTCTCTTAGAAAGTATTTCGTTCATTAATGATGTAATGTGGTTTCCTAATCATTTTCTAAAATTTACATTAATAAGGTAACCCCAAGTTATAATCGTTATGTATAACTTTTATAACGAACTATCTGACTCCAACATCAACGCAACGTCGGTTTTTGACATAATACCTATGTCCACAGTTAGCCTAGCGCTCGAGATGTCTACGCCACGCTAGACTTTGAAGTAGGTATCTAAGGTGGATATGTACCGAACGTTGCCGTTGCGAGAACTGCCTGCCGTCTTGGACCCAGTACAGTCATCCACCACTTGGTTCCGGTCATCATGCCAGCGATTTGAAAACGTTACTGTCGATCAGTGAGTCAGCCTGCAGCTACCACGCTGACTCGTTTGCGTACTACGCCGGTTATGAGTCAGCCCCGGGGTACACTGCCCAGTTTATGTCTGTCTGCTCTGCGTTCTTGGTATTTTAATCAATCTTAGAACATATATTAATATTAAAATACTAAGAACTCATATTAGAGGTTAACTAATAGAGGTTTCATTTGTAGGACATATCTACTATAAGCTTCTATTGAATTCAGTTTGACTGCAATTGAATTCAGTCAAATGTAAATTCATTCAGTACGATTAGTTTGCGATTTACAGCCTGTAAACAGAAGCAGTCTAATTAGTCGAATGAATATGAATTCAGTCAAGTGTATTAGGGGCTTTATCCGTGTTCAGCAGTTTAAATCTTCATATTTAATTCAGTTGTTTTATTTCTCTTCTCCTTGTTCTTTACTCGTATCAGGCTAGTCAGCCTAGGTTTCAGCCTAGATATCCACCACAATCTTCAGTGAAAAGATATCCTTTGCTGCTGTGCTAGATCTTTACGTCTCCCCTAAAAATGGTTCCATAAACAATAAGACATTGATCTATCAAAGGTGTACGATGTAGGTACGTATACCTACCTGTATTTCTTTTTCTGCGAATCTTTCTTGGGAGTTGTTAGAAATCTCACTCAAATCATATAAGTAAACGATACATACATATTACCTACTTGTGTTGTATGACACATTCGTAAACATTGTCTTACGGTTACGATACACTACACATTTTATTAATTCCTCCATGAGTCATTTGTTAAATCTTGTTTGTCCGGTTTGAAGATAATTCTGCCTGTTACGCTAAGATATTAGGTGTCGCGACTACGACTAATCTTTTTGTCTAGTTATTTGTCGTCATCGGTTAATATGGGGTTACATACGTTACTGCGAATATCGTTTCACCGAAACACTTTTGATCGACGTTTATCTTATCTTTTCATATGATAGGGGGCCGGGAATAACCCCAGCGGTACTTCGACCCTTGAGGGTCTATTGTGCTAACCCCATTTTACACACTGGTCATCTCAGTGTGTAGATTTCCTCACGATGTTTTCCTTCACCGTTAGAGCAGTCGGTAAATGCACGTCTTTGAAAAATACGAAAAACTCATTGTACATGGTACATTGGTACATGGCACTGCATGGTTTCGAACCCGAACCTCCCCCAAGGGAGTCCGGTGTCCTAGCCACTGTTTTACCGACGCTCACATCGACAAAGTTTGATCGAAGCTACTTTTTAACCCCCGACGGATCGAGGGAGGGCCTGTTATAAGTTTAACAAGTTTGTCTGTTGGGTGTTGGTCTGTAGCATCATAACTTAACAACGGATGTTCTGATTTGGACCCGGTTTAAAAAAAAAAAAAAAACAATTTTGTCGAGAGTGTTCTTAGCTAGGTCTGATAAAAATTGGATCAGTCGTTTCCAAGACCTTGGAGTATCTTTGATGTCAGATGTGATCTCTGGAACGGTAATCGCTAGATGGTTCGAATTTGAGGTCAAATATTCAGGTTCATGGTGCGTTTCCGACATCCGAAACCTTGAGGATCTGATGATGACCAGGAAAAAGTATGTGGACTTCAATTTCGCAATATGAAACTTGAAGAATTAGAATATTATCAGCCCGCCGAAACTATAATAGTTAGATGGTGTCTTCTCGAATTAAAGTCGTAGGGAATCCCGAGATATTTCAAGAGATTTTTTTTAAAGAATGCACAGAATGAGTCAACTAAGGAAACTGTACAGCACACGCACCGCATTACAAATACTTACAAGCATGGCAATGGCGCATAGCATTGAATTGTAAATTCGATCCGGTGCTATAGACTTCTGCAACGAATGAGTCATTAGCATATACATGATATTTGCTGAACCTTGGCCTGCCGTGACAAACTTGGCAAACTAAGATAGGTACATTGCTGTAGCTTAGCTTTGTACCAATTTTTCATTACTTCAAGCTGGATACCAGGATATCAATGGATCCGATTTATCCAAGTGGCCATATCAGACATCGTATTATTAGCATAAGGACACGACGACATAGTACCTACCTCAAATATGTGACATTTTTTGATTGAGAAACTCTCAAAACTTCCAAATTGGACTTCAGCCGCGATTCGAATTTTTTGATTCGATTCGATTTGAACGTCGGTTAAAATGTTTTCTCAGACTGTTACTTAAATCGATGGGACAGGACGGCGATTCTCGTATTCGACATTAGTCCTATCTCATTCAGTCACATTACATGTGTGAGCGTGACAAGATGTTCGTAGAGCTCGACTTTAGTATGTCGAACGCTGCGAGAATTGCAATCCTGGCATTCTCCATTTTCAAACAAGCCTTACCAGCTGATAAAATGTATGTAGTATTTTACGTAGTAAATTATATATTCTTTGGTAGTATATATTCCCACCGCAACCACACTGCATAGAAAGAGTATAGAATCACCTTTGGTTCTAGAATCTGGCTGGTAGTCGGAACTGATTTTGATATTATTCTAAACACCAGTTTTCGGGCAATGAACATCTGGCCCAATGTATTGCTGATAGAGAGTTACGTGTCGTATCATGTACCGTTCATACGGAGACTCTAAACGAACTGAACGTAATTTTAAAAAGCCGGGATATATCTTTGCATTATGTAACGTAAAACAATATACCTAACATCAAATGCATGACCAACAATTATAATATTACGTATGTGGCATGCTGTGATGGCATGCCATGTACATTGTACAATGTACTTAGATGGAGGCGACCTATATTCTAAATATAGCAGACCCTATCTATCGCCTGTTCTACTAATCGACCGGTAACAGCCTTTATAGTCATTACATTACCTACTCCCGTTCTGAATCTTAGATTCTTTCAGGTAAGGTACATTTTCATTGTATCACCTGCAAATACAAAGAGACTATAAAAATTGTAAATGGGTTCTCAACCTGTGTTGTGAAATGGAAGGATGACGTGGGCCGATAAAGGACTGACAGCTTAGTTCTAATTATAAGCGTTAATTACAATACACACGACAATTCAATTGACAAATTAATCAACGATTTAGTCGACTAATTAGACAGGTTTCTGTTTACACTAAATGGGCTTCTTAGACTTGACCGAATTCAGTCTGACTGAATGTATTCAGTAAAGTTAATCTGCGATTTACAGCCTGTAAACAGTAGCATGAGTTGTTAAGGGTTTTTATAATTAACTAAATTCAGTCTGACTGAATGTGTCAGGTCGACTGATTCAGTCAAGTGTAATAGCTCTCAGTACCTACGTACGGTTAGTCTGCGAAATCGCAGACTAACCGTACGTAGGTACAAGCAAGCAAGCAAGTCGACGAATTAGTCAACGATGTAGTTGACTCATTGTTGTGTATTTACACCATATAGGTACATACTTAAAGAGAAGCATGTCTAAATCGTCGACTAAATCGTATACTAACTTCAGACAGGTGTAAAAAAACAATGAGTCAACTACATCGTTGACTAATTCGTCGACTTGCTTGCTTGCTTGTTTGTCTGACTGAATGAGTTAGTCGACTGAATTCTATCGAGTGTAATAAGCGCTTACCTTAATCAATCGACTAACTCATTCAGAAGACTGAACTCATTCAAGCCTTTAGAACACTGCAGCGATTTTAAATGGAATCGATTCGAACCGAACCCATTGAAATCAATTTTCCGGCTACTATGAATCCGATTCCGTTTCAAAATCGCTGCAGTCTGCTAAAGACGTAGGTATTGAATTGAACCTGTCTGCTACTTACAACGTACTTACGTGGACGTGATGATAATAATCAATGGATAGAGGAAGGTATTCTTTTCGCCCTGTCACAAACAACAAAGGTAGGTATGTAGGTAGGAAGGATGTAGGTTGGAAAGAATGTACCTTACCTACACATATCAGGGTTTCTTATTTTAGAGCAAAATAAAGGAAAATACTTACAAAAGATACATTTACACTGCATTGTCCAGCCTAGCATCAGACAGAAGACAGACATTCAAGGGGGTGTGCGGTGTATGCGAGCCGGCGCGGATCGATCGCCCTTGACCCTCACATGCACCGAAGATGGGGGTTGAGGGGGGATTCAGACACCCCATGCGGTCCTGTTCATGGGGACGCTTGTCTGTGTGCCATGGGGTGTGGGCGGATAGGGGTATATCTTCAATATCGTTGCGCTTCACGAATTTAGACCGTAAAAGGTATTTCATGGTGAATTTTGCTCTGAGATCTGTACGATTTTCTATGACATGATGCGATGCACAGCTTTCACCTATCCCAACGAATCGATAATATCCTGGTTCGCAACCGAAATGCTTACTTACCTACCATGGATGAAAAAAATAATGGGCAGCCCAATTCACTTCAATTCAATTCATGTTACAGTTTGAGCAGTTCAAACAAAGCACATCATGGTAAATCATGCGGTGCGTAGTAGAGTAAAAAAAGACGATAATAATATAAATAAACGTTAAAAAAATCTAACGGTGGTAGAGTAAAAAAATGACGTTGTAAAAATATACTATAAGGTACTTACTTACAATAAAAACATTTTGATTTGATTCATTTGTATCGAACCCGAAATCCAATTAGGTAGAAACAACTTCGAGAAAGAAGCCGACAGAAGAATTCAGCTGGGTTGGGCAGCATTTCGGAAGTTACGTCACATCTTCTCGTCGCCCATACCGCAATGTCTAAAGACAAGAGTCTTTAACCAGTGCGTCCTACCAGTAATGACTTACGGAGCCGAAACGTGGACACTGACGGTGCGACTGGTTCACAAATTGAATGTTTCTCAGCGTGCTATGGAAAGAGCTATGCTCGGAGTATCTTTGCTGGATCAAATCCGAAATGAGGAGATCCGGCATACAACAAAAGTTATCTACATAGCTCGTAAGATTAGCAAGCTGAAGTGGCAGTGGGCCGGTCACATCTTTCGCAGAACCGACAACCGCTGGGGTAGACGAGTTCTGGAGTGGAGACCGCGTTTGGGCAAACGTAGTGTGGCCCCCCCTGCTAGATGGAGCGACGATCTGCGCAAGGTAGAGCCAGCCGGCAGCGACTGGATGAGAAGAGCCGAAGATCGGGCTCAATGGCGCGCCCTGGGAGAGGCCTATGTCCAGCAGTGGACTAGAGTAGGCTGCTTATGATGCTGATGAACCCGAAATCAGAAAACCGGGAACTGCCAACTCCAGTCCAGAAATATTAGATATAGATAGATAGATAGAAACACTTTATTGTACACAAATACAGGAAAAGTAAAAACTACAGGAATAATAGCACGAGACCGTGAATAACATGTATAGGTAGCTTGGCAGTCGACCTAGGTGCCCAAAACGCCGAATATTTTTGAAACTGAAATAACCATATTACGCGGACATAAGGTTGAATCGATAAAATGTAACTATGGTATACTTTAGCAAGTGGTCGACTATACAATTAGTGAGACTAATGACGTGACAATGATAATTAAATATCTGTTAAGTAGGTCATTGTTATCGTTAGTTAAAAGACAACAATAACAAACACAAGTCAATGATCTCGAAACATTATAGAAGCCTATTGTGTTGGGTATTTGTAAAAGTAACTGCTCTTTGTTTTGATATAGGTATAGTTATGAATGGCGCTTCCTAGGAACTGAGGATCAATTATTATTAGGTTCGGTTCCGGAACATACCTTTAGAGAATACCTACAGTCGTCGCCGTGAAGTTATAATAATAGTTCACGCATTTGATATGCGCCTTAATATCTCTGCATAACCGGTAGAAATAACTTTACGGTAGGTTAACTGGTAGAAAATGCCGGAAGGCATTAAGCTCGCCTCATGTACACCTTTGTGCATTAAAGTGTAGTATATAAATAAAAATAAAATAAGTAAATGTAGATAGACTTACTTTACAAATTATGAAAAATTAAGTGTAATAATGCTTTCAGTACGGTCAGTCTGTGAACATAAGTCTAATTCGATCTTTGGGCAGCAGCACATAAAGTGCTCCACACGTCAACAACGTAATATAATGTATGATATATAATGTATATAATGTTGATCCGTTTTAAACAATCAAAGAAAATGGACGTGCCTTACTGACACGCCGTATAATTCATCAACTTAAATCAAGAGTGCGTTCCAAAACCAGTTATAATTATTCACAGCTGTTCTAGTTCCATTGCTTGTTTTGAATAAAAGGTTAATAAATTTTCAGCTGTTAACGCGGTAATGAAACATGGACAGTTGTCAACGGAATTATTTCAACTGGTTATGGAACGCTCTCCTAAATAGTAATCTTGGAGCAGCCGCATCAGTGAGTCCAGAAATAGTTGTAATGTGACGTCACGTACGCACCAGACACGCGGTGGGTGTGTCTACTGGTGGTCTACCCGCGTCTAAATTTAAACTTGTTTATATTTCCGATGCATTACTCTAGGTCAGCTATGATTAGTTAAAATCGGGAAGCGATCAGGTGAATCAGGCACAGAGCAGAATATTTGGTGGATAATATTGTATATCTACCCCGATCTCTTTGCTAACTGTTCTAAAGGAGAACGGGCCAAGACAAGTTTTCAGTCACCAAAGTTGGCCGAAACCTACTACTACTACTAAAATGTTCCAAGCATAAGAAAACCATTTCAGTAGTTATTTTTTTAGTTTAGTTACATTTTACACTATAAATAGTGTGAACCGCGATTTTGATACACGTCTTTGTAGAGATCTGTCGCCATTATGGCGGTAATGAATCTGCGGTAGGCTTTACAATTTTGATTCCAAATTTTGGAGGTGAAAAGGTAAAACATTTTAATATTTGTTAATTATTTAACTAACATTATACTATATTTTAAAAAGTGGCATTAATAAAAAAACCTTTATTTATTAAAAATACATTCTGTCATCAGGCCTCGTTTTGTATGGAACCCCGCCCGATTCCTTACATACTTGATTGTTTTTTCTGATAGGTATTCTTTTATTAGTTTGGCTCCTGGCCATAATCCGGCCAAGACATACCTACCTAGAATAATCTAGAGATCTCTAGGGCCGGCTTGCGCAAAATAAGTTAATGCCTAATCTGGGTTAAATCACAAAAACATCTTGCACCAACGTAAACACTGAAAATGTTTGTATTCGAGAGTTAAACCTGGGTTATCTTAACGGGTTAAGAACATTAAACCCGAACTTTCGTGCAAGCGGGCCAAAGTGCCGAAGAGGCGCTTTGGCATAGGATTCCATACAAATTTAGGAATCCATACAAATGTTTTTACACATTCATGTCATACCTACTTGTGCAATATTTTACTGAAATATTGTTAGTTATTGTGTCAATCATGCTGTGTTGTACTGTAGCTAACTTTTATACAAATATTGGAAGTTGAAAATTAATCAAAAGCTTTCGTACAGTCAATACCCGTATTCTCTTATATAACGTTTTCCATAATGATTGCACACCTACTACCTCTTTCTCGAAATCATTTTCTCTGTCCGAAGGTTGCCTGGAAGAGATCGCTCTTAGCGATAAGGCCGTCTAAATTGTACTTGTAATTGAAATTGAAAATTGAAATTGAAATCGTTTATTTAGCGCTGTAAACACCAGAATACAGATTACAGAAGTATACAAAGTTTAATACATGCCGCACAGAACATCTGGTGTGGTACAGTGCCAAAAAGGGTACACCAGCTCAGCATAATGCTGAGGCAAGCCACAGCGCTGTTTTTCAGTTGGCCCCTCAGTGACTGCACGGACGAACAAAGCAACAGTGTGTGCGTGTTGTGTTGTATGAATGTGTTTGTTTGTTGTTGATGTTTCTTCATTATTTCCTTTTGTATCTTTAGTTTGTCGTTTTATATTAGTGCAATAAAGTGTATTTTACTTTTTACCCAATACCCACGACGAATGGCGATTGTTCGAATGGTTAAAAAATATGTGAAATACGTGTATACGTGATAAAATACGTGAAGGAACTCTTTTTGCTGGAAGGGTGTTTCATTCAATCGAAGAATTCGTAAATCATAGCGTATTATTTTAATTATTTCAGTAGGTAATTAAGTACCTACTGACTAATGAATGTTAACACAATATGTATATTGTTATTGAAATAAATGAACTTGAACTAATGTAGGTAATACTAAAATACATAATCTAAAATTAAACTGACAAATTAAATTATTACTTACTTGTTAAATAATTTTGCCGAATAAAATTGTAAACCGATACAATTATTAATTGTGTATTGAATAAAATACTGAATATTGAACACTTGAATAACTGAAGAGTCATCATGAAAATAGTCACTAAGAGTCATCATTGAATCGAAATATACCGAGAATATCCAGAGATAATCTATAATCGATTTCATTTAATTAGTCTAATTAATGAGAATAGTCCATAATTATCGCTATAAGGTACAATATTATAATATTTTCCTTAATTTGGTAGCCAAGCGGCTCGTAGAGACATCCCGGTACTAGAAGGCTGGCCTCTACTTTGCTCAACGTATAAGCCTCGCTATACAGCGGGGCAACGCCGCAAGCCTCCTCGGGACACTCCCTACATGTAAAATAGTCAGGTATTTTGTAATTTTAGCTCAAGTATGTATTTTAGTGTTATTTTAGTATTACTTAATTTCTTGCAAATTAATTTATGTATGACACATTCGTGTCATGTCCTGCGTACTATCAATCACGAGTACTAGGTACGTAAGTAAAGTACTAGGTACGTAAGTCAAGTAAATAAGTACCTACTCAGTCAACAAAGTATTAATATTAGGTAGGTACTGTTAAACGATATCAATATACCACAAATACATAGTTATTATATTAATTCGTACATATTTGTACGCTTTATGCTGCAAATAATACCTAGTAATCTAACAGGAAAGTTAGTAAGAAAACAGCATAAAAGCTTTGCAACAGGATGCGGTCTAACATGGTTTTTATTTTCCTGGACGAAAAGACCGACCACACAAGTAGGATGAGCTCACTGAGAACAAAACAAGATAGACTTGCGCCGATATTTAATTTTAACCCTGGATCAACTCGCGAATAGTCTATAGGTACAAAGACGTAAGTGTTAACCAAGTTAGTTAGTATTATGCAAGACAATCTAATATGAATAATATTCCTTGTTTTTGAACATTTTTGTCATAAATACAGCCTATTCTATTCTTTTATTTAGGACAGAGCAACAGTACATTATGCTCTATCTATGTACAAAAAGGAAACAAACATTGGGTGAGGTGAAATGAAACAACCACACCCAGTCTAACTGGCTCTCCATTAGCGATATTAAACACGTAGATAACGAAACACGGTTGTGTCCATACAACCATACTACTCGTAGTATCTACTATCACTTTCGTTAAAATTGATTTCCTTAAGGTACTTACGAAAGGAAATTTTGAGCTTTCTGTAACCCTGAGTGAATGTGGTAATGCTGACATTCCTATGGGATTAGAGTGTCAATTGTTTTGAAAGGTATTACCATGAATAGACAGAGAGTTTTACGCACTTCTCACAACGGACCCTATGTTACGTTACGACGATGTCTATGATAACATGCATCGAAACGGAAGCTGACCGAAAACCAGAAATCCATTTTTTTTAGTTTTCTAGATTTCTATCCAGTAGATTTCAAGATTTCAGATGTGTTTTAAATGCGTTAGAAGGAATCAAGAAAAAGCGTTTTGTTTATACCGGCATAAATTATGTTTTATTACAAACGATGTTAGTAACAATAAATTAAGTAATAAAAATCTTTGTCAAAAATGGAATCAATAACGATTCTTGATTTTACGTAATATGCATATTACGATACCTTACAACCTATTTAAATACTGCACTTAAATTATAGATCACAAGCGTAATTTGAGTCACCCGGTAAGGGCCTCCTCGGTGTAGGGCATCATAAATTAGGAATAGTCTTACTTGGCGCTTAGAAGCACTTCCTGTGCACGATCGAGGGGCCGGACTCGTCGTATTCCTGTTTTGAGATCCACATCTGCTGGAAGGTCGAAAGGGAGGCGAGGATCGAGCCGCCGATCCATACGGAGTACTTCCTCTCTGGGGGCGCGATGATTTTGATCTTCATTGTGGAGGGAGCTAGGGAGGTGATTTCCTTCTGCATGCGGTCGGCGATGCCGGGGTACATGGTGGTACCACCGGACAATACTGTGTTGGCGTACAGGTCCTTACGGATATCAACATCGCACTTCATGATAGAGTTGTAAGTGGTCTCGTGGATGCCGTTGGCTTCCATACCCAGGAACGAGGGCTGGAAGAGGGCCTCAGGGCAGCGGAACCTCTCGTTGCCAATGGTGATGACCTGTCCGTCGGGCAGCTCGTATGACTTCTCGAGGGAGCTGCTGGAGGCGGCGGTGGCCATCTCCTGCTCGAAGTCGAGAGCCACGTAGCACAGTTTCTCCTTGATGTCACGCACGATCTCGCGCTCGGCCGTGGTTGTGAATGAATAGCCGCGCTCCGTGAGGATCTTCATGAGGTAGTCTGTGAGGTCGCGGCCTGCCAGATCCAGACGCAGGATGGCGTGCGGCAGCGCGTAGCCCTCGTAGATGGGCACCGTGTGCGAGACGCCGTCGCCGGAGTCCAGCACGATGCCGGTGGTGCGGCCGGACGCGTACAGCGACAGCACGGCCTGGATCGCCACGTACATGGCGGGGGTGTTGAAGGTCTCGAACATGATCTGCGTCATCTTCTCCCTGAAACAGAAGGCGCGCGGTGAGCGGGCGGCGGGCGACAGGCAGAGGGCGGCGGCGTGCGGGCTGGCACGTGAAGTCACACCTACCTGTTGGCCTTGGGGTTGAGAGGCGCCTCCGTGAGCAGCACGGGGTGCTCCTCGGGCGCGACGCGGAGCTCATTGTAGAAGGTGTGGTGCCAAATCTTCTCCATGTCGTCCCAGTTGGTGACGATGCCGTGCTCGATGGGGTACTTGAGCGTGAGGATGCCTCGCTTGCTCTGCGCCTCGTCGCCCACGTACGAGTCCTTCTGGCCCATGCCCACCATGACGCCCTGGTGGCGCGGCCGGCCCACGATCGAGGGGAACACGGCGCGCGGCGCGTCGTCACCGGCGAACCCGGCCTTGCACATGCCGGACCCGTTGTCCACCACCAGCGCGGCTACTTCCTCGTCGCACATTTTTTATTGGTCTGAAACAATTGAGCAATTCCCAAACTTACGACACGTTTACGACCATTACGTTGCGTAAATGATGAGACAGTTCACATCCTAAATATAATCTCGCTTGCTTGTTTTCCCATGATTACGTAAGTAAGTAGTGTCATTGTCATTATGTAATACTTTCATTAGCAACTGTAATTGTGGCAGGAATCCCATTGTCCGTATTGTTATTTATTCTAAACACAACGAATGAAACATCTGTTACAAATTAATTTAATTAAAACTTACTGTTAATATACTTTGTAAAGAAACTAGTAGATGCGACACCACGCTGCTTCGGTCAAGCACACACCACAAAATGAGAACCGGCGCTTGAGGATAAACTATATAAAACGCGCCTTATCAGAATGCACGTATGTACATACTATCGGCAAGAATGTATATTCCACCAATCACAGGCTGCCTCAATTTTCGTAACCATATATGGTAACGCGGTACAGCAAGTATCCACATTCATGATGATAAAAGGCGATGCCTTGATAAGCGCAATAATCATAATACAGCCTGATAAGAGGCCAGCAACCGACACGTAACTTAACCGGCTAACCGCTCACGTGGCGCATTATTTTAGAACGACATCGTGAGTCGTTCGTTCGCCGAAGTCGCGGTGGCCTTCAAAATAAAGTAACATTCATCGAAAGTTACCCATATGTAGATGTAGCCGTGTATTTTGGATATGCTAAATGCTTTTCTCTTCGGTTTCTCAGTGCTTTCTCTATGAGTTGGCATTTTTGCGCTAATTGCTGCAGACGTCTGACATTAACCTGAATTCGGTGTTTAATTAGCTGAAATTCGGTTACCGTTGGAATAATTGCATTAAATGTTGAAAAGAAGCTAAATTATCATCGTTTGGAAATTCTTTTGAAAAGAAAGCATTATACTTGTACAGTAGGTACGCTTATACCAGCGTATAATGTGCCAGCTAGCGTTGTAGTTGTAATAAAATAACGTTGAATAGAAGTTAATTTTTTAAAGTTGATACTAAGCCGAATGTATTAGCAAAAAATTTTGTAAAAAAAGACCTTATTCACTTTATTTAGGACGCCTGATAGATATCTGCTACTTATGATCCATCTTCGGTTGACTTCGTTTCAGACTCCAGGTCCATTATAATGGGCCATTAGGCATGGATGCGATCTATAAAACTTGTAGAATAGCTTTTAAAAGGTAAAAGCGGCCCGTTTGCTCGTCTACTCTCCATAAACAATAAAAAAGGGGTAAAGATAGCTAAGCATTAAGGAAAATCGACGCATTAAGCATAAAGACGTGAAAATCGGTGAAATTACAAGTCTCACTTTCGCCGAACAGGTTTAATGAAAGCCAATAAATTCAAGACACCAATAAATCCATGTCCGTATTTATATTAACAACTTATATAATTTATTTATATATTTATAACTTAAAATTATTTATATTATAACGCAGAAGGAAAACCACTTAGAAAGTGCATAGCAATAGGTATAGGTAAGACGATTCGCACAAGTCTGCGCGGATATCGATTTTGGTCACCCTCGCCGTCGCTGAATGCGGCAGGGTGAGCCATGGGGCAGGGCATGGGGTTGCACATTATATGATGACTCATCAAACGCACCCCGAAAGTACTCGTATATGTGTGAATGTAATAGCTCAGTAAAAGAAGCACAATGTTGTCTTTTCTTCCGGAAAATTTTCTGCTTTACAATTTAAGGCTCACATGAGTTTCTAGTGCGCTTTTGTGGCATCCACGTCAGCTTTGTTTGGTTTTGTCTTGCAATTTTTTTTCTAGTAAGAATGATGTTTCTTGCTCGAAACACTTCGACAAGTTGTGAATAATGTGTGGGACTGTGAAGTAAAGTCAAATAAAACGCTGCAGCCCGATCCGTACTTGGCTGGATTTTGAAGAGCCATACTGCGTCCGGGACGCCTTCTTCTTTGGTTCGGATGGTGCAGAAACGTGGAACATTCTCCCAGATACCATTGAAATGTGTCACACCATCATTTTAATGAAGACTTGAAAGAGTTGTTTACATCAGACATGGCTGTATGGGTTCAGTTCCCTTTGCCTTAAAAAATCAAACAACAACAATTAAGGCTTACATCTGTTAAATGTATGATTCACTAAATGTTGAAACTTCAACACAAACATCGATATCTATTTCCACATTCATCACAAGCACGTTAATTGTAAACATCACAGTACCTATATGCTTTATTTACTGACTCATCGATCGATTTCTGTATCATTTGGTTGACAGTGTGAATCACCATATCACTATGTAGGTACCCATAGCATCTCGTCTCGATACCATCATTAGTTGTTAAAAACCAACACGTCATTTTAGGTCATCATAAAAAGGACATGATGTAATGATTTCTATGTAGAAACAATTCGTAATAGGTAATTTGATAGTACTTATACCTTCATATTATTATCACAAATATCTACCTATATTATCGGTATTTTATATGATTTATTAATTCTTAGTATTAGTGTTGTTACACTTATCAAGTTATTTAGAAACCTATTCGCAAGAAATAATTTTGTTATCAGCACTATCAAAGCAACTCACTGGATTAAATAAAACATGATTAACTGTTACCTCAAATAATATGTGTAGGAAGAAACTAGAAACTATATGTTATGTATATACGTATACATACTCCTATCTTACCTATACTTACTATACTAGATGTTTACGTAGGTACGTTTTCTCAATAATAAGTTAAAGATAGAAAGGTGATAAAAGAACATTATTAGTTAGAGGCATTATATTATTATAAATAACACCTATAAAATTGCCAATACCTATTTAATTCTGTCTAATAATTATACGAAAGCGACTTGCAATAAAGTTATACCAAAGTGTAAAAAATGTCTTATCATCAGAAAAATAACGTAAATCCCTGATTTTTCAGAATTCACTTGGAAGAAATAGAATTCACTTGGAAGAAATAGAATTTTTATATTAAAGTGGCGCTAGTAGTTTCCTGTTAAAATTCGCAGTAGATGCGAGAAACAGGAAAGTGGAAGCAAGATACAGGAAAGTGTACGTCAACTGAATTATGAATCATACAATAATAGCTATAAATACCATAAAGTTATGGTAATTTTACATTGAGTTTGTATAATGTATTAAAGGATTTGTAGAATAATAAAATATGATAAGATATATTAAGAGCGTCGGTGGCGTTGTGGCTAGGACGTCGGACTCCTATGCGGGAGGTCTGAGTTCGAAACCAGGCAATGCCATCTACTAATGAGTTTTTCAGTTTTTTCGAAAGACTTACGTACATTTACCGACTGCTCTGACGGTGAAGGAAAACATCGTGAGGAAACCTGCACACTGAGATAACCAATGTGTGAAATGGTGAAGGCAATGGCAAACCACCCCACTAAATCTGCCACCTGAGTCTTTTTATGTGATTAATTCAAGCATTGTGGAAAACGACTTAGAAGAGAGAGAAAATATGATAAACAGGTAGATTTTATTCTAGCATAACACTTATATTGCGGTAACGGTGGGTGGAATTCCACCTGTGACCATTTTCTAACCCTAACTTCTTGCATAATTTAGTTCTAAAAGTTAATCTACTAAAACTTTACATTTTGAAGTTTGGGGAAATAATATACCTATAGGTAAACGCGCGGTATAAATTCTCTCTTCTTGACGATGCTCGAATATACTCTAATCTGTGATCTCGAGCAACACGATAGAGACTACGAAATGCCATGAATCTGGTACCAATACAAAACAGCTACTGTTGCATTCAGCCAGCGTTATATTTAGGACTAAGTAGGTATTGATCAAGAAAGTTGCATACTTACTAAAATAAATAACTGAAATGGGATCTTCATAGATACAAAAAGGCCCCCTTCGATACCCTGTTTTTTAAAAAAGAGAAGCAAGTTAGACTGGAGTAGGTATCCCGTCTCATTTTAATACAGTGACCTTGTAACGGATGTAATAGAGACGGTATACCTACTCCAGTCTCTCGCTTCTCTTTTTTTTAAACAGGGTTTCGAAGGGGGCCACTTTGTATCTATGAAGATCCCATTCCAGTTACTTACTTTTAGTAAGTATGCAACTTCCTTGGTATTGATAGATATCAATGAATCAAAAAAATTATGCAATTTGAGCTATAGAAAGAAGATATCCGTGTTGCGGAAGTGCTAGAGGGGGCTGATGTAGGCACTCATCAGACAGTAGAGAGAATACTGGAAAACGCATACTACAGAGTTACAGACAGTTATTCCGTCCGTACTCAGTTCTCATAGATTACCAGGTACCGTACTTACAGGCAGTCACGTTATCAGCTGACTCAAGGCTATTTACGTCACAATCCGACGATAACCGAACAACGGTAAGGAAGTTTCTCTTACAGTTGGTAACGCTAAGTACAATGTACGACATTATGTCATCGAGAAAATATTCTAAACTTTTCTGATAAACCAGCAAACCTGACTTATAGTTCAAGATGTGATGGTCGATGCGACTAAAAAGGACAACAAAGCAGGACAGGAATACACAAATTTTCGTAACATAGACAAATAATATCTTTTTAAGTCTAATTATCTATAATGCAATGTTGAATAAATGTGTCCAGAAGAAATCCCGCGCAACACGGAAGAATTACTCAGAAATCCTACAATTTACAGCAACCTATATGAATTTTTCAAGAACATAGAGTTCGACATAAATTGATTGACAAAGGATTTTAATATGAATTATGACAACCCTGGACAATAACCCAAGATAGTACAAAAACTCTTTGCGAAGAAAGACACGGACAAGACAAGCTTACTGAATATGGATTTGAATAAACATATAAATAAGGATCTGGAAAAAGAATAAACTAAAGAATTGGCTTAGGCCTTGATAACTAACTGGACATGAAAAAATAGGAAAAAAGACATGGCTGTATGGTCTTTGAGCCTTGCCTGTTCTTTAAGAATGAATTGAACAACTACTGAATAAATGTGTTTATTTTTTCTTTCTTTTTTTCAAATAGCTGGATATCAACTCTGATCAAAGAACAGCCCGACTAGATAGAGAAAAAAACCAATAAGTCGTTGTAATTTTTTATAACATAGTGGAGTCTTGTCCTAGTCCGTCTATCCCACGCTTGGATTCCCTGTGTCGCGGACTCGATATTTAAAATTTAGGATATTTAATTTGTGGTTAGACAAACCAACTCTTTAGTTTCAGGGCGCGAAGATTTATAAATACTGCAACTTTGTATGTACACAACAATAATAAATAAATAAAAAATAGTATGGGACTAGTCTCCATCGTACATGGGTTTTATTCAAAAAAAGGAACTCTTTTAAGTAGTGAAATGTAATTATCGTATTATGTAGGTAATTCATTCATTCATTAATAAATTTTAATTCATACATTCATTAATATCAATTACTTAGTATGGTATTACTTAAATTGTACCCAGGTTATTATCCGTCCCTATAGTACAGTAGGTAGAGGTACATACATATACATAGACTCGTTCGATACGATAGCTGCGCCGGCGCAAGGTCTAGGACGGTGGTCGAGGCGAAGGCGAGCAGCTTCACGCAAACCAAGTTCATTGTACATTCGAGTCATTCGTAATTGTTAACTAACAGGGTCGAACTGCTACATTGGTAAGTATCTACATAACTCGCGTAACTACTGTATTTCTAAATAATAATTCGAATATACTAGTTTCATACTCTCTTCCTATTCCTCATTGATGAAGGTCGTGATTCTATGGAAATAATCACACAGAACAACTTTCTAGGTAGATTTTAATGGCGTGATATGGTCTGCAATTGCCTTCCCCATTTCACACACAGGTTATCTCTGTGTGCAGGTTTCCTTACGATGTTTACCTTCACCGTTACAGTCGGCAAATGTACGTAAGTCTTACGAAAAGACTGAAAAAGTCATGGTACATGTGACATTGCATGGTTTCGAACCCGGACCTCCCACATGGGAGTCCGGTGTCCTAGCCACTACGCAACCTACGCTTAACCTTTATATCTTTTCGGAAAATTCAGTCAGACTCGGCCCTAACGCGAAAAAATAAAGCTCTATAAGCGCAGCCAAAAGATTCTTTTACAATTTTAGTTCAGCAGATCTTTTGATATACCTTCGCCAACCGAAGCACTTAGTCGTCTGTAAGGTTGTTGGGAAACCTTAAAAGGACTAGCAGCCGCGCAGGCGCGCCAAGTCGCCGGCGAGCCATTTTTGGCCTATACAGCTCTAAACCTTGGAATTCGTTGCCATATTCAGATGACTTCCATAATGGACCGCCAGTGGTCGTTGCCTATACCTACTGTGCCCATTAAAGGCAAGCTATACGACTAGAAATTGGAAATTGCATGCTGGAATATTTTTTAGTCCGTTGTCCGATTGCTGTGGCCATATTGCTTTAGGTATTTCACAATTTTAAAGCACCACTGCCGAGACAAAATACCAAAAAAATCATAATTTAATGCAGTAATTTAACTAAATATAGCAAATCAGGATGTCATCTATGGGTTATAATATAACAATATAGAAAAGGCAAACGAATTTTTTTTTACTTATTAAGTTTTCGAGAAAAACGACAAAATTGTTTGTTTGAAAATTCTACAATAGAATGAATTATTACTATTCTAAAACTGAAATAAGAAGTATGAATGAAACCGAGTTTCATTCATAACGACATGGATAAGTTTATGCCACCATGGCGCAAAATAATGGGGTTTATTTTTATTTAGTATGGAAAATTTTCATACAAGTAACAGGATTATTTTTTCGTGTAAAGTGGTACAAATGACCAGCACATATCGCCCTCCAAACATTTGCTACTAGTATCACGTAAAAGTGCATATTGTATGGTGAGTGGAAACAGGTGTAAGAGGAAAAAACTTGAAAAAAATAAGTATAAGGGTCGACCGGAACGGAACGCACCTGGCGGAAGGATCGAGTAAGGAAGCTGTTTTGAGTCAGGGTGATCCAGTTTGTTTTAAACTTAAACCGCTTTATAAAAAAATGCCATCGTAGCTCGTAATTGCCTTATTTAATATTGTGTCTTCAATACGAATTCTACTATCTGACCCATTTTGAAGACCCTAAAGTAATAAGTTTACTATAGAGTCTTCAAAATAGGTCAGATAGAACTCATTTTGAAGACATAACGTAGGGATACAATAGGTTTTCTTATACATACACGAATTTATAAATCTACGGTGTGTGACTCGTGGCCCCACCTACATTGTCCCACATTGGACTACGAGTAATGTAGTCCCACTAGTCTGAGAATGTAGCCTGCCCTTGAAGAAAAGAAACTCAAAATACGATTCCTTGATCATCAGCAGGAATCATTATTACAAGAATCTTTTATCAAGCAGATAATCGAAATTCGCTACATGCCTAATATGTATTTGGAATTTTGGACAGTTTATCTGCTGATCAATCATAAGCTATGTTTTATCAAGTTTATCGCGTATGCATTTCGTTCTTTTATTGATGGCAAATTGCCCTGTAGGGTTTATAGGGTTTTGAAAAATACGGTGCCCTTAAACATGTGTATATATGCTATGTTTTTTTATTTACGTCTAAACCCGTGTTTGATCTCAATTTCACCTGGTGGTGAGTGACGATGAGGGCAAAGATGGAGAACACGGGTTTAGTAAGTAGGTAGGTACCAACTGGCTCTTCCATAAACACTGTCGAAACGATAAATGACATGACATGCGACTTCCGAAAACGGCGCAGCGCTTGCGGAGTCTTTGGCCTCGAGGTCATGTCCGTTGCGATTCGAATTCAAAGCACAACGGTCTCGATTTGGCTAACGGATGCCCGCACACGAGCAAGCATCTCCAGCGCATATATTTACTTAGGAACTACCATTGTTTCAATTCAATGTTCCCAAGCAGAGGTTTTACAGTTTTACAGATGCGTATGGAAGTTCCCGGATTGTTATCTAAATTGAGATCTGCGAACGTTATTGACTGTATACGTTATATGCTAAGGAAAACTTATGAACCTGCCTTCGCGATACAGGCTGTCTAATCTAGTGTGGAAGCCAACGTTTTGGAATAATTTTAATGTGACAATGTAAATAAAGAGATATTTTTTTTTGTATTTACAAACTGTTATGGGTGTTAACTGTTAGATTTTCTTTGTTAATTGTCTGGTACCTGCTATTTCATCCCAGGAGTGAAAGTTAATTAGATTAATCGTCTCGTAACTATTTATCAGCAAAAGTCTTTAAAGTTAGGTCTTTCTATCATTGCACTTTCTACGCCATAGCTTTGGATATTGATGACACGAGACTTAAAGGAGGACGCTTCTTGTAACTAGCGGTAAATAGTATTAAATAGTGTGTGATATTGATGTTATCTTGTGGTTATCTTCTAACACTATTTGCAGCCAAGTGAGACCCTGACAGAAATCGAGGATATTGCGTCGAAAAACATAAGTTGGTTCGATTACATGGCGTGTATGCTAAAGGAGTCGGCCTTGAGGAGAGCCAGGCACTCAGACATGGTCGTTAAATACAATTCGTTACTGACGTTACAGAAAATTACATGATGGTGATGTGATGACATCATCTACATACCACTTGATAATTGACTGTACTCACGCCTATCTCTACAAAAATATGCGTTAGGAACAGATAATAATCTCTGATAATGTTAAGTACCCAAAGTAAGTAAATTTAATTATTATTCCGTGATTATGAATTTTGGAGACGGTTTTATTCTTCATTTAGCTCTAAAATGACCACCTAGCACCATAATGATTATTATATCGTAGAATGGGTAGATTAGTAGTTTAGTGAGTTAACTATTGATCGGTGACTAGGACGCCGGACTCCCATGCGGGGAGGTCGAAACCATGGTTCGGGTTCGAAACCATGCAATGTCACATGTACCATGACTTTTCGAAAGACTTACGTAAATTTACCAACTTTAACGGTGAAGGAAAACATCGTGAGGAAACCAGTACACTGAGATAACCAGTGTGTGAAATAAGGAAGGCAATGGCAAACCACCCCATAAAATCAGCCACGAGAGTCGTTCTATGTGGGTTAATTCCTTAGAATAATCACGACTCTCAGCAATGAGGGACACGACTTAGAAGAGAGTGAACTGTTATAACCGTCATATCATGACATTGTTTTAATTGCATTAAATTCAAATATAAAGTTTCATGAATCATAATTGCAAGAAACCAAAGAAATCTGGGTGAATTTCAAAATCTTGGCATGCAACCTTTAATTATAACTTTAAATTGAAATCCCCTATTTACCATTGTGGAGATCCCGTTTATTTATCAGGTTTTCGAAGTTCCAGATATGAGAAAGGCACATGGTCCTTGGAGCTAAACTCTAACCTAACTGTTACCGTTCCAGAGATCCCATGACATCAAAGATACTGCAAGATCTTAGAAACTCTTGATCAAATTTTTATCAGATACTCTCGACAAAATTCTGTAAATTAAAATAATCTGCTTCGAAATGGGATCATCGGTTGTTATGTTACCACAGACAAACAGACATACGCGTGAAACTTATATCGCGTTGTAGAAATCAGCCCGTTATACAGACATACGCGTACAACTTATATCGCCACTTCATTTTAGTCGGGGGTTAAAGAGGGGACAAATTTGTCGACATAGTACATAACATAACTGCTTATATTTAGGAACACATGAAGGTAAGTTGAGACAGTATATTATAAAAAAATAGCGTGCTAACAAAACACGCGATTCAATCATGCAAGTCATCAATTATAAATCTTACCACTGACCCACTGGCGCAAGTGATATATGTGTGATATGTAGTTAGGTATTGTACACTTCTTTCACGATTGAAGTGTGTATTACTTTGTATACTTCTGTATTGTGTACTATATTCTGGTGTTTACAGCGCTAAATAAACGTTTTCAGTTTCAATTTATTACAAACAAGCAAATTACCTATAGCTATAGATCACATAAATAACTAAAGTAGGTACCTAGTATTTTTTATTAGACGGACTAATCTGAAATTTTCTGTGTTGCCAGAATTTAATGAAATAAAAATAGTGTTGTGACCGATCACTGACCAATAGTTCACCAATCAAAGTAAGGGAACTGATTTATAAGTGAACTGAACGCATCACTATTACATTAAACATGGCAACATTATTTTACAAAGTGACATTATCACCTGTCAGTTTAGTCCGTCTAATAAAAAAAAACTACTTTTAGATACCACGAATTAGAGCAGGGTTTCCCAAACTTATTTTGTCTAACGCCCACTTTGAGAATAAATTATTTTTTAGCGCCCCCATTTTTTCCCCTACTTAAAAACGACTATAACTTCAAATTAAATTAATTAATTATTGTGAGCTATATTAGCGGAGATTAAACATTAATTCTAAACGAGACTTTTACTATAATCAATATATTTTAAAACCTCTTAGCTAAATGAAATTACAAATCACCCCCCAAGCCTCTACACAACACCCCCATATTTTTTCTGGGTCTCTTACCGCCCCCCTTTAGGCCTGTAGCGCCCACAAGGGGGCGTTATCGCCCACTTTGGGAAAGGCTGAATTAGAGTATCCACGTGGATTCGGCAGGCGTAGGTATTTAGGCGCAAGCAGATAGACAGAAGGATTTTATCTAAAGTAATACTATTTTTGGCCAGCCTTGGAGGAGGCTTATGTTTAAATATAGACTAGGTACATAAAGGACCGCAATGTACCTCTATAATGCTATTATATTGTTAGGTACCTGCATCTGCGATTAGGTTGAGCACCATTATTATATTGTATTGTATATGCCAGAGTGCTAGCCATCGAGTGGTGTGAAAAAAGAACCCAACAGCGTTCAAACTGTATTCATAAGTCTTAATCACCTTAGTTTTAAACCAGGTTCTACGAACACGGTTGTTCCCACCGCTTTACACAACTCTCGACAACAATATCATGTCAAATGGGATTATCCAAGATGCGAACAATACTTCACAATCCGCGGTTCTCATTAGACCAATGTGCACAACACCGAGAAAGTGACGAGAACGCGTATGAATAGAGAAAGTAACTCGAATCCGCCACGAAAGTAAAGATCTTCATATTTTTGTAAAACATCTAAATGCTTATTCGGTAGAGATTTTTATACGAACACCCCGTTCGATCAAAAACTAGGCATTTACTGGACCCGCATGCTCCATCGTCGACCTCATCGTCGCTTACCATCAGGCGAGATCGAGGTCAAATGCGGGTTTAGTAGTAAATAAAAAAATATAAAAGAAAACATCTAAACCAAAAACTTTCTTGTATTTTTAAGTTTGGCTGACAATGGACTAAACGAATCATGTGTTACATTTTTCTTTCATCCAAGGGCGTTAGATACTTTGCGGAAATACATAATTTATTATTAAAATAATGGTGGTAAGAAGGATTCATCTTCGGATTCACCCATCCTAACATTCCTAACAATCCCAAAAGATTTATAATCGCAAAGCACGATCAATCCGACCTCGGACCTTCTAAGGATGTCAAGGATGATCGTAGCGATTGTTATTCCTTCTGGGTTTGGTTTGCCTTTTCCCTCCATTATTTTAATAGAAATATATTTATTGCCAAATCATATAAATTTAAAATTATAGTACAAAGCATTATATGTAATGTATATTTGGCAAAAGGGGGGAAAGTCAGCAAATGCTGACATACTCGGGTACCAAATATGCAGCGCTGTTTTTCATTTCACCCCTTATCCCAAGATGTTAGTGGGAGCGATAGTGATAGTGGGTAAACAATAATAATATATAAATTAAAAACTAAACATCAAATAGATTAAATACTTATGTGAAGAATTTAGGTAAGAATTTGCCAAAAAGAAATAAATAAATTGCACTAATATAATATAAATAATAATAAATTTAATATCTAGATATGATGTTGAATGAAATACCAGATATTTTTATGATTTATTATTTTTATACACATTGAGGTGGACTATCTCAACGACGATCTTATGGCACACTTTATATCCCTCCATCCTGATCATTATGTCTTATCAAGCCAAACATTTGCATTTGAAAATTGTAAACCGTTAGCATTTTCCATTTCTACTTAATAATTAATATACACTCCCATAAAGTGGATGTAACTTAGTGGTTTTTTTATTATCTCTACGGCGAAAGAACAGACTCCATAGAGTTGTTAGTCAAGCAGCAGGTGGACCCTGGAGGGTCCTGTTAGCTATGGCACTTCTTTTATGTCTAAGGACCACACTTCAATATCTTATGTGCAGCAGATTCAAAAAAAAATGTGGTCATGAAACTGTGTTATACTTGTGGAGCACGAGGAATGACGGTTTGTGCGATTTTCGACTATTGTCATATCAGAGTCGATCAATACCTCCGAAAATATAGGTTACGGGCTACTTCCCACGCCTGTCAACAATGCTTTAGGTGTGGTCCAGATCAGATGGCTAATAGCAGACCATATAAGGCATGAATTCCACCGCTGTGCACGCGACAGCAGTAAAGCGGAAAAGCGTGAGTTTACGCGTCGATGAGCTTACGAGCGCTACTTGACTGCCAAGACAGACTTCTCATCTATCACAAACAACGAGATAAAATTCTGATAATTCTATCGTTTTCGCTGCTCTCTCTCCGTTTTCGCGGCATATCTTTGCCACCGAATCGAGTAACGTAGACGAGATGTAGGTAACTGGTGGTCGGTCTTTCTTTCGATTGTTAGTTACTTTGCGTGATGTTATGAACACCGAATTTCATAAGAATATTTTATCTGTGCCCAATAAATAAGCCCTATCGTACAAGGTTCGAATGAAACGTGTTTGTACGGTCAAAGTAAAAAGCTCAAACAAGGTGTTCTCGATTGCCATAAAAAGAGCAAACTCCTTGCCTCGTAACTCCCTTGTTTGGCCAGAAGTCTGCTACACTACTAATTATGTAGGTTGATGTTGGTATATGTATGTTTTGTTAATGGACATTTTTGTTTTTATATATAAGTGCTGTGGATTTTGTAATAAATAATTATTATTTTTTAAACACGTATTATACGTCCGCTACATAGATCCAATCTGACCCCATATAATAAAGTAGTGCCTATCACATCTCATCGCACACTGTTATGGAAGATACAGTATAGTCTATGGTAGGTACAGTGTAGTACAGTCTATATTAATATATGTATAGGATAGAGTCATTACATAGATACATAATCATGATATACATGCAGCAGGTCACTACAAGAAAAAAATTCTGCGACTCGTATTCGAACCTGCAACTACCTTTTTTCATTCCAACAATACTATTGCGGTCCGAGCAGGCCCCAGAAAGGCAGGATAGTATCGCGTATTCGAATCCCGCTAGAGGAAAAATTGGCGTACCCACCTACATGCTTAAACACTGATTTCTTTAATATGTTTTTATAGTAGGTAACCTACCTATTATACCTATAGGTACATATGTGTGTCTTGAGACTGAGCGACGATCCGCAGAATCCGCACCCCGTCTATCAAGAAAAGACCAAGTCAAGCAAGTTATTGAGAACTTGTACCGCCATCTAATTGATATAAATAAGTATCTCTGAAACTCTAAGTCACACACACACCTAGAACCTATATAGTGCTCTAGTGCCATCTATTGATTATAACGTAAAAGAGTAGTTTTGAAAGTCGTGTACAGATGGCGCTGTTTGGAAAACTAGGGTACGTTCCGTAACCATTTTCTCTTTCTCCGACAATTTTTCTCGGGTAAAGTTAACGTTATGGATCCTGGTTTATGTGCAGTTAAACAAAAGAGTAATAGACCGGCCACAACCTCGTTCACGGGAATAAATCAAATGTCAACGCATACATAACTGTCACTCTGACAGTGATTAACTAAAAAATTTCCATGGTAAAAACTTTCACCTGACAGTTGAAATATTACTCGAATGTCCGGTTCCATAATACAACTTCAACCAGGTGCATATTATCAACATTCCAAAGAACGCACTCTCGAAACCAGTTAGAGTACATAATATTACTCTTTGCCGGGTAATTATTAAACATTATGGAACGCAACCCTAAACAAAACAGCTGGCTGGCTGTCATCTGTCAAGCATGGCATGGCATTGGCATGTGTGCATGTCAATATGTCAGTCGAGTAAAGCTAGATTTTTATCGCTTGTCTAATCCTTTTATTTGTATTCTTGCATTCAATAAATAATCGTAAAATCAAAATCAAAATACTAACAAATTACAAGTCAATATAACATCTTTAGAATCCAGAAATTTGTGAACAGATGACATTCGGAAAGAGTTCTTCTTTGAATTGGAATAATGAGGAAGCAATGAGAATCATTTGTTCAGAACTATGGCAGAGAATACCAGGTAATGCCCCGTGCACAATTTATTTAATTATCAAAAAGTGTATTCAGTTTTCCTAATATTGGTGTTGCAATTACAAGCCTTGAAAAAATGATTTCAGAAAGAGAAGCAGAGAGGATGATACCTGTGAATTCATGCCACTATCAAAACGGATTAACAATTTACACATAAATAATAGTTTCTCGAATACAATTATGCCACAAACTCAAGAAACCAATGGAATTAATGGAATTCAAATTATAGAAAATGGAATGTCTTCACCAAATTCATCGTCCGACTCAGAACGGAGACCTAGCTATGACCCTGGAGTTAACTCTTCACAGAGTGCTTATTACTATGATAACAAGTTATTGTTTGAGCTTCATTTAGAAAGAATACAAAGAACAGGACAACAATTCCCATTTTAAATTCCTATTTATGCGATGCGTGTGTTATGTGATAAGATGTTTGTGTAATTTTATTGTCATGGCTAATTTGTATTTAATTCTAATTAAACTTAATGTTTTAAATTATGGTATGTATTTTGAAGTTGTGCGAGTCCATTTTTTTATATTTTGATTTGTCATTCATTAAATCAATTTGTAAAAAGTGCGTGTCGGGCCGCTACAAATGTATAGGATCAGTACTTTAAGGACTACCTATTTGTAAGTAACTTTTGTGCGAAATTCTAAAGTTTTTGCTCAAAACTTATAAACTATTACAGATGTATCAAGTTTTAGTATTTGTCATTCGACTATAATAGGATATGACCAATATTCTAGCCAACTCTCAAGTTCCTAGATTACACTGTATAAGAGACCTGGTAACAAAAGTGGTCAAAACTAAAATAAACAACTTTGACTGGCGCTTACATCGTTATTTCTTAAAAAAATATATAATAAAGAACAAAATATTCGTACTCTACTCAATGAGCTCTAAACTCTAAACAACGATAACCCGCACGATAGGGTACAAATATGTTTTTTCATCGACCCCTTGGTGACTTATGGGAGCCCCTCTAAAACAATTTTACAAAATTTTTACGTCGATATTCAGATTTGGGTCAAGAGAATACCTACATATTACGTCTGTATTCCTAAATCCGCGTGACCGACGCGACGTAGCGACCGACAACAATAGGGCTCCGTTTTCTCCTTCGGGGTACGGATCCCTAAAAATGATATGCATAGTATGGTAGGTTTCAATTTATGATTCAAACAATTTGGTAATTTTATTTTTATGCGATGGTAATTATTTACAAAATGACCAATCACAATCAAGCATTTTGCAATTTGTACGCCATCTGGTGCTTAGTGTAGGAACTACTTTACAAAGCACAAAATAAAAATGGCGGATTCATTTGTTGTCAAGAAAGAAAATGTAACTGTTTACGTTTTGTGCTATTTTGCAAGTAAATCATAAATTTTAACTGGAAATTCGTTTTCATGAGTGAAATGAGTCATCTAGTGCAGAAGTAAATTTATATAAAAGGTGAGTGTTTACGCTATCGATTTATTTATTACGGTGTAGAAATCCATGACCCGAATAATGAACGGTACTTGGTATACCGTTATCCGAGGCCGGAGCGCGTGGCGAGACGAGCGGTGGCGAGAGAGTGCCGCGTGAGGACAAAGTGCAACCCCTCCTCTCGCGATTTTCCTGGCGGTGGAGGAAGCGCCGGGAGCGGGAGTGATTTGGCGTTGTAGACGCATGGAGGGGATCCCTCACTTGGTGGGGATGCGTGGCGGCCGCGCGGTGGACGCAGCAAGGAACTGGTAGGGGTGAACAACCTTCGCTTTCCGTCTGGGTCCGCCCACCAACACATGGGTTCTCCAAAACTTATGAATTAAATTCCTATGCGAACTTTTTGTATTCTAATTGCGTAACTAGAATCTCTCTCTACACGGCCATTTTTGTTACAATTCTTTGTTTTGCTTCACTTCTTTCCAACTTAGGAATTTCCCTCTAAAAACTATTAAAATTCTTTCAAAAATACCTCTTAGTTTGATGCCTTCATATAGATTTAATCAACATATGTTATTATTGAAACACAACATTCTTTGTGTCTTCTGGAAAAATATTAAGGTCAATGATATGAAGTATGACCTCGTTTAGGTGTACTTTCTAATACAAGGCAATGCTATGAATTCTATCTATTTAACTAATGATAAATAGTTAAATTATATAATGATGTGATGGTCTACCAATACTAGTATTTAATTAAAGCTATAAAATGGAATCTAATAATCATTATATAGAAAAACTATTATTTATAAATAGATTCTTCGGACAGTCCACCTGATAGTAATAGGCCACCACTGCGTTATAAGTACTTATAAGTTATAATATAAACATAATATAAATATCAGCAACATCAGAAAAATATTATTTATGAAATATTCTAAATTCATGAGTAGGTATTATAAAAAATTGTAACATCACATATTTTTGTATAATATAAAAAATATTTAAAAATGTAGTTGTAAAAATATTCTTAATTTTTGTTCTGACATACATATGAAACAATCTTATTCATGTTCCAAGACTTAGAGGCTCACACTGGTTACTTGATTAGTGATTAACTGATTACCCAACACTACATCCCAGCCAGTGAACCACAACCACACTTCAGCGTGTGTCTTGTGAAAGTACAGCCAAAGAGAAAGTGAGCATCACGTTAGAGCAACCAGCCCGCACATACACAATGTCTGCCAGTGTGTATAACTAACTTGCCCGTTGACTATCGAGCCTGCATAAAAAACTTTCTTTAACCCACTTTCTTAGTCACGATCATCTTTCGCCTCTCACTAGGAATTAATTTTAGTTGTGCGTCGCGTGTGGTGGTCGGTAGTGGTATGTGCCCTACCATTGAGGTCCCAGTGTAGTCCCGGCGGCGCGGTGGTGGGACGTGGGATCCCACAGTGGGGACAGTGGTTTTTGGTTTCGTTTTTCTCCCGCTTCGCCGAGGCGGCGGAGTGGCGTGGAGGGTGTTACGCGATGTGCGACATGCAGAAAATGCCTCAAACAAGAGAGGATGACTCTTGGTATGGGGATTGTTTTTCCATGTTTTTTTTAAATAAACATTTTATTATTTTGGTAAACTGTTGCTGTAAACGATGATTTGCTTGTCCATTTATTTTTTATACCCTAGTCAAAATACAATCAATACTTTAGATATTTTTTAGAAATGTTCATTTAGTTTCAGTGCCCACTTGGTTGAAATGTACATGATTTTAGAATTTTGTTTTTGTTTGTTTTGAATCAGTCATGATTGATTTCTCATAAGGCCTTATTTTAATAGAAACTGTTAAAATACCTTACCATGTCAATTTTTTTTCACAATTGAAGAACATTACAAATGCAAACATACATGTCATACATTACAATCCTAACTCTAGATACATACCTACAGTTCCTGCTTTCACTCTTGTGCAATGATTTTGCGAATAACACGCTATGCAACTTTCTTTTTTTAAGGTCTTGGCGTAAACACTTTTTTTATGTTAGAATGTGAATTTATAGGCGGATATTTCAGAATCTGATTGAAAAATAATTGAATTTTATAGAGAGTGATCTTTACTTCACTTTAATGAAGTTCAATGTAACAGTTGGTAGAAATTTTATTTAAATTCATGGTCTAATTACAATGGGACAGATTCAGAAGATTCCAAACTATGAATCTGCTCATTCTGAATACAATCATAGATATCCCAAAATATTTAATTTTCTCAATGTTTATTTACACTACTGTTTGTAAATTAAACTATTAAATAGAAAATTAAAATGTCTAAATATGTATAATCATACCTGTTATTTTATTACAACACTTAAATTGTATAATTGGTTAACAGTGACGAGGATTCGGAGATGAACTTCGCAGCGTTCCAAGCGGTGGGTGCGACGGGCACCCATTTTGTGACCACAACCGGTGGCCAGCTGCCGGTTACCAAGATACACCAGAATGTTGCCAACAATGGCACCACTCTGCAACAGGTATATTATACAGAATAAATTAAGATTATGTAGCCCATTATTGAGAAGAATTTATGCATACCCTGAATTGCTTCTTCGCATTCAACAAAGTTTTGATCCAGAACAGTTGTCTGTCTTCGGTAACAATGTAAATTATAGTTTACTGGGTGTCTTAGCATTAACTGGACAGATTTTGAAATAACAAAAAATAGGGAAATTCTAATTAAAGAGAAATAAAGAAAATTTGACCATAAGTATCCTCTGATTAGAGTAAATCAATCGTATGGAAAATCCATAACTTTTTTTCGGTAAAATGTCCAGTTTACGGCTTGTCACCAAATCTACAATATGTCCCGAACTGCAAGTATACAAATTGTATTTTTTACAACCTGTATAAATGAAGCTACAATTACTATGGCTTGGGCTCGCGAGAGTCTCTGGAGCGTTGGATGACCACTCCGGATCCACGCGAAAGTTGAAATTTAAAAAAATTGCAGGTGGTGAGCATGGTGGGCGGAGTGGGGATGTCCGAAGGGGTGCAGTACGTGCGCGCTCTGGATGGGGGCGCCACTTTACAAGCGACCCCACAGCTCATCTCCGTGCCTATTGCGCTACCGGGGGCTAAACCAGGTACACCCTATCGTCCTGCCTACCTAGATTGTTCAGAAGTTATAACTTTGTTTTATCTTTTTAACCAAATTGTATAGTACGAACTAAGATTAACACGTCGATTCCAGTACATCCGGTTAATCTAAGTTAAAACTAAATGAAACTGTCATGCTTACTCATATACTAGTTTGTATGAGGGCGAGAGACACCCAATGGTTTCGATTCCGTTGTGGCCGCCAAATCTAAAGTTAAACCTCGTTTAGCGATCATCGCTAAATTTGACGGTCACCCCGGAATTGATGTAAATATCGATTGTTATTTACAGTAATAATTTCGAATTTGTGTTAGGTGACCCTCAACCGACAGTGCAGATTCAAGTATTGAGCCCGAATATGCTGGCGCCACAGCAGCAGCCCAAATATCAGATGCAGATACCCATACAGGGCTTCCAACAAGGTACGAGGAATTCAGGCGTTTTTTTTAATTCGCGATCTTCTGTTGTAGGGCGTTTGCCCCGTATGCGTGAAAATAAAATTGGCCTCCACGCACCCCGCATGCGGGTGTCACGCATGATACTGAAATGTTGTATGAAACAATGTGATGCGTGGACCACGCATGCGGAGCTAACCCGCGTGCGTGGCGAAATACGCACGACTCTGAAAACGCCCGTATATTTTCATCCATGGGTCAATTTAAGCTGAATTATTTATGAATATTTTATTAATTTTGATAACCAAAAGCTTTATTAAAACTACTTAAACTAATTAAAATAACTAAACATTTCCCTAAAGTAAAAAGATATGTATTTAAAGTCATTTAGCTAGTGTTTAATGAAGACATATATTTCGCTTTTAAATAAACTATCGCCGCTGTATAATTATAATCTACTACTAGGCACTTATTCCAAGCGAGCCTAATCTGCAATACTGTTTTATTTACTTGTAGAAAGAAAAGTATTCAACACTAATGAATAACGAACATGCTGAATGAAGTTTTGATATAAGAATAATTATATTTCAGGAGGCGCTGTACTTACAGTGGCTTATTCGCCAGAAGCCAACGAAACTGGCGGCATCCAGTTACTAGGAAACACGTTGCCTGAAGGTAATTTTAATTTGTACTGTTATAAACTCCATGTTTATATTGTTGTACTGGTAAGGTTACAATCTACCTAGATTGTAACGTCCATGTAAGACGTTTTTCGTTTGATACCTGTTTAGTTTTGGTTTGAGAGCGTCGGTGGCGTCGTGGCTAGGACGTCGGACTCCCATGCGGGAGGTCCGGGTTCGAACCATGCAATGTCATGTACCAATGAGTTTTCGGTTTTTTTCGATAGACTTACGTACATTTACCGACTGCTCTGACGGTAGAGGAAAACATCGTGAGGAAACCTGCACACTGAGATAACCAGTGTGTGAAATGGGGAAGGCATTGGCAAACTACCCCATCAATTCTGCCAAGAGAGTCGTTCTATGTGATTAATTCCTTAGAATGATCACAACCCTCAGCAATGAGAAATACGACTAAGAAGAAGACGTTTTGGTTAAGCCAACAATAAATCGGTCAGGTGTATGTCTTAGCAGAATATGATATGTTGTAAAACACATTCATACATCACAACACGCACACACTGTTGCTTTCTTCGCCCGTGCAGTCACTGAGGGGCCAGCTGAAAATCAGCGCTGTGGCTTGCCTCAGCATTATGCTGAGCTGGTGTACCCTTTTTGGCACTGTACCACACCCGATGTTCTGTGCTGCATGTAATAAACTTTGTATACTTCTGTATTCTGGTGTTTACAGCGCTAAATAAACGATTTCAATTTTTAAAAGGTGGATCGATATGAAGAGGTCTCAGGCAACTGGGACCGCGGTCCATTTATTTTATTATTTTTCTTCAGGCGGCTGGGACCACTCGCAATGCGAACAAAAAATTATATTGTTTAAACCGAATTCTAGTACAGTTAGAAAGAAAGTATTTGAAATAAATTGTAAATAATTTTTTGATTGAATATAATCATTTATTTATTTGTCAACACGTAATCGCTACTATTAAGTAGCTCTACTATTAATTAGTTCTTTTCAATTATGAAAAGAACGACAAACGTAAAATATCTTTTGTATTTATACGACTATATTTAAGGCCCATATTACACTATCATTTATCTTGGATCATAGATCTATGAGTCAATGATATTGGATAATGTAATATAGGAATATGATTCATTTTCTCCTTGATCATAGATTTTTGACATTTGCTGAGAGATTGGATCCAATACGGTCATAGAAACAAGTGCTGCCAGTTATTTTTATTTTTTTCCATTTGGTATTTAAAAGCAAATATAAATTTTTTTTTATTTCTTGTTCGTTAATATGTTTCAAATAATGTAATGTAGTTCTTTTTCTAATTACATACTTGCATAATCTTGCTGAAATAACAAAAATCAAGACATACTAAACATGACGATGTCTTTTGGTAAATCGGATTCTCTGAGATCTGGTAACCCTGATAGTAAAATAACGGACACTGCCGAAGCAATAGTAGCGCACACCACCGACGCTTCCTCCATTGCAACCACATATGACGTAAAATAGGATCAAAGAACTTTGATAGTGTAATACACAGATATGACTCAAATAGTCAATTATCTTGGATAAAATATATGATCATTTAAATGATCCAAGATAAATGATAGTGTAATATGTTGCGTAACTAAACAGTCGATGTTACGTTCTGTAGGTTTAGGTGTGATTCAAAGATTTGGTATATGGCGTACTTTCGATTTCCGTTGTTACATTATTAAGGCAATTATGGTTCTCAAAAAGTACTGTACACCTAAATAAAATAATTTGCATGAATGAATGAATACACTTTATTGCACCAAAACTGTTCTTTGAATGTTTACTTAATTCTAATTTTCTATACGTTCAGGTACAATCAGGATGAGAAATGGTGAATTTGGTAATTCAAATTGCGTTTTCTAAGTGTTCACTAACTCATTGTGATGTGTGCACACCAGTTCATTATCACTTTTTATTAATATTTTTGTTTGTATTTTATGACCATTCATTCCATGGCCTATGCTATTTAGTGCCATTCTTATGAATGGCATTCGAGTGTATTAGGTTAGAACACATTGCTTTTTGAACAGCATGCTAATTTCAAGTCATATATGTCAGTTTTTAAGTTCATTTCATTCAAATATTTGTTTTTTTTCTTTGGCTGACAAAACGTCACTAAACCGTTTTGAGTTGCTAATGAATCAGTTGTCATACATGTCAGTTTTTAAGTTCATTTCATTGAATTATTTATGTATTTTTCTTTCGCTGACAAAACGATACTAAACTGTTTTGAGTTGCTAATGAATCAGTTGTCATACATGTCAGTTTTTAAGTTCATTTCATTCAAATATTTGTTTTTTTCTTTGGCTGACAAAACGTCACTAAACTGTTTTGAGTTGCTAATGAATCAGTTGTCATACATGTCAGTTTTTAAGTTCATTTCATTGAATTATTTATGTATTTTTCTTTCGCTGACAAAACGATACTAAACCGTTTTGAGTTGCTAATAAATCAATATAAAATGGGACCTCATTACATATAATTGTTATTTGATTAAGTACAGAGTCTGTGTCTATTGACATTCTAAAGGCATATTCGAAAAAGAACATCGATCAATCGTATGTTTGAATTTGAACACTGTGTTCGTCGTTCTTGTAGTGGTAGATCCTAAAGTGAAGGATCGCCTGGGGTGGTACCACCCTCTTATCTATTTCTGCCGTGAAGCAGAAATGCTTGCATTTCTGTGTTTCGGTTTGAAGGGTAAGAGAGCCAGCGTAATTTCCGGCACATGAGGCAATCCATCTTAGTCCTCAAGGTTAGCAGCGCATCAAAAACCCTCTAATATTAATAAAGTGAGGTGAGATGTCTATGGGCGACGGTGACCACTTACCATCAGGTGGCCCGTTTGCTCGTCTGCTCTCCTTATTTAATAAAAAAAAAAAGACACATCGTAATGGCAGTTTCCATCGTCAGGCCTGCAAGTGTTAGCGGCGCTGCCGCAAGAGATGCAGCTAGTGCAGCCGACCCAGACCCACACGCAGGATAAGGATCAAAACCAGCATCAAAGCATACAGCATCAGGTAACATAACAATATGTAATCACATTTATTGGGTTACTCAGGGCTGTAACTAGAAACTGCTTTCGGGTGTGTTCGAAGATTCTGGAAAGGGTTCGACTCTCAATCTCCAAATATGAATGCCAATGGCGTCAATTCTGGTGTGGCCCTAAAATCTAAATAAAATTGTCTTGCTCACTCACATGATAGATTGTGTAAGAGTAAGGGTGACATTTCGTTGTTCTAGAATCGGTGCCATTAACAAATTGAAATGTTGGCCACACCACATCTACGTGAAGATTTATTATTATCGGTCACCCAACCCTAATAAACGACGTTAAACGCTGATTATTTAAATTATTGTTATCCGTAGGTGTTCATAACGCCGAACCAGCAAATAGTGATCAACGGGCCGGTAGACAACAAGGCGCTGAACAACAACACCAGCAACAACAACAACAACATGGGTCTCGAAGACATCGTCATCAAGGAGGAGTGCGACGAGAACGACGACGTAAGTCACCACTTAGTGAACTAGCAGATAGTGATTAATGGGCTCGTGGGCAACAAGGCGCTGAATAACAATACCAGCAACAACCACAACAACAACATGGGTCTCGACGACGTCGTCATCAAGGACGAGAACATCAATGACGACGTAAGTTACCGCTTAGTGAACTAGCAGATGCAGTGAGTGATCAATCGACTGAAGGACAACAAGGCGTTGGACCACAACACCCGCAACAACCACATCAATAACAACAACCATCCAATTTTGCTAGTCACCCGGTAATTTAAAGCATCGCTTATTTCCTCAAGGGGTCTATATAGATAGATTTTATTCGATACCCGAATCCCCTTCTAAGAGCTTACGGCAGTGAGCTTAGCTATACAGCTAAAGGCTCATTTTCACTAGTCGATACGGCCCGCATGCGGGGTGCGGGAGATTTCTGCAACGCATGCCTGATAGTCGATGGGATCCATATGCTGTATATCGACCGGGTTATCGACCAATGAAATTGAGCCTTTATCGACCGATGAATTTCATTGGTCGATATACAGCATGCGGGAAATCCCCGCAGGCGGTGTAACGAACACGCTATCGACTAATAACTTTCATTAGTCGTTACACCGCCTGCGGGGAGTCCCCGCATGCTGTATATCGACTGGGTTATTGACCAATGAAATTGAGCCTTAAGGTCGGTCGGTCTATGTCTCAATCGTTCTACCTACAGTCTTAATACATTCGCGTATCGCTATCAATAACCGAAGTCTCATGACCCGAAGTCCTTTCTAAAAACTCACGCACCGACACCTTTAGGGTGCCCGCCCACGACCGACAAACGGTGACCGACTTTTTGTAGGAGGAAAATTGCACTTCCACTTGCCAGGGAAGGACGTTGTGTGTGTCGATAACATTGCTCAGCGATGCAGATCGATATTGAGAGTTTGATTGAGGAAGTAGAAAAGCGGCCTGCTTTATACAACACAGGATTGGCCGAGTATCACGAAAGGAATTAAAAAAAACCTTAGTGTTACGGATAACCTTTCCTCTGGATGAATGCACTTTCTCATAATAGTGTCCTGATGTGTAATAGCATGTTCTACTAATGACAGCAGCTCATCAAACGTACTAATTGACATTCTATAATATTTGAAAAACTTGTCTGGTCGTAGTCTCAGATCAGCATGACGAACATAAAATAACCCCTTCAATAATCTCTGAGAGATTATTGGATCAACCCAAAACTTTATTTTCTCTCTTCTGTTCCTCAAGTACCAAACACAAACTTTCCTCTGTATATCCAACATTCATGACATGGTATACGTTATCACTCTCCATGACGTGCTACTCCCTCGAAAGCTACAGACAAAGTGACGGCCGTGTGCGTTGAGTCGGTCACAAAATCGGTCATAAGAATCGGAGGAAAAATCTGCCCGATTATCGGTCCTACAAAAAGTATGACGTGGGCGGGCACCCTTAATCGGTGGCTATAATACATCAAAACATAAAATTATACCTTGGTTTAATAACTAACAGGATGTTTTGTCGTGCAGGAAAGCTCTCAAGGCACGGAGGCCAGCGACAGCATGTCCTGGCAGACCAGCAGCAGCAGCCACGCGGATCTCATCAAGTATCTCAACACTTTACCACCACAGGTAAGAAATATAAAACTTTTTTTTTAAATGGGCAAATGTATTCTCGTAGAGCTAAGCCTGGCAACAGTGGAAAGTTAGTGCCTAAATAAACTTGGCATCGAGGGCGCCATTGTTGCTTTTATTGTCTGTTCACTATAAAAATGTTTTTAATGTAAGTACCTTATAATACATTTTTAGAACGTCATTTTTTTTACTCTACCACCGCTTCGTAAGGTGCTCTAGCTGATAGGAAAGAAGCGGCGCAAGAAACTTTCAGCAGCTAGTCTTTTAAAATAAATATATCTTACAATAATTATGAATACAATCATATACACAATGTGCAAATAGTACCATATAATCCCGCAATATGGCTAGGGTTTTTATTTTTCTGGTCAAAGAAAACTTACTGTAATATATGATACTGGTTTTTCTCAACCACCTACCAAAAGCAATTTCTAAATAATAATAATTAGTAAATCTCTTCTATTTAATTTATATTTACCTGCCTTGCAATATCTGTATGACCCAATGGTTAGCTGGTAGAAAATGCCGCATGGCATTAAGCTCGCCTCATGTACTATTTTTGTGCTTTAAAGTGTTAAATAAAAAAATTCTTTGTCATTTTCTTTCTAACACAGGACACTATGTGACTCGTAACAAATAGATCTGCAGAGCTATTACGGTTCTCAAGACATCAATGAAGAATGAAACAGAGACAGCGCTATCGCGTTGGTATAGCGCTGTCTCTTTTTAGCACACACCATACCATGTCATGAAAGAACCGTAATAAGCACCCAGTTCCCTTTCAGCAAACCCAAGCGTTGCCGGTGTCGCTGCAACAGTTCCTGCGAATGAACCCGGCGGACAAGAGGGAGGAAACCCATCTCGAGATCGAAGTGGGCCCCATGCAAGAGGACAAGAAAGATATCATCACAGAGGCTATTCTCGGCGAAGGTAACCTATTCCATATATTAACTGACATAATACCTTCACGTATATCCCTTGAGGGGTAGGCAGAGCACGCTCGCAGAGCAGAGTGGGCTTGGCACGCTTCTCTTGCTTCTTCCACGTCATTCATCGTTTCACGCATGCTCGCCGTTGGGGTCGTCTGCTCTGTATATTAAAATCTATGAGAACTCTATCAATCTCATCTTTAAAGGTCAGCCTAGGATCTAGGATGACCCCGGCTTCTCCTTCCACTCACTTACGCTTCGTATACCTGTTTCGTAATTCGTTCGTCACTATTTTTTTCCACACGCCCGAACCAACGGAGCATGCCTTTTTTCATCTTATCTGACAATGACATATAAGGCCAAGCGATCCAGGGTGTCCAAATATCTTCATTATATTGATTTTTAAAAGTGAAACTGTTCATAACGTTATTTTTTTCAGACGGCACGCTCAGGATACAGACTAAAAAGAAGAAGAAATACAAGAAGAAACCCCCGAAGCCCGCGCGGCCGAAGCCCGGCCAGGTGGTAATAGCGCAGGCGGCGGACGGCACGCCGATATTCTGCTGCCCCGAGTGCCAGATGGCGTACCCTGAGAAGGAGCAGCTAGAGATGCATCTCATAGTGCACAAGATTGAGAGGCGGTTCATCTGCGGCATCTGCGGCGCTGGGTAATGTATTAATAATAACCAGCTGAGCTTCTAGAATACGTGGATGGTGATAGCGCAAACGACGGACTGTATTATTTGACAAGAATCAGACTAGGATAGTACCTTGTCGCACCAAGTCAATTTAGTATGGTTTCAAAGTCCAAAAACATGCAGATATATCCAATTGAATCAGTCTACACGGACCTTGGCGTAAGCAACTTTGTTGAAATATGTCGGGAATTCAAAATAAATCCAAATGAAAAACATTATGTTTAATGAAGCCCTATTTTATATTCAACTTTAGTGTTTTTCAAGCTCATCTATTAGATAACTTCTCAATGTGTTTTACAGTGACTTTCTGTTCAAAAAATTTTAGAACTTGACCAGAAATATAAAAAAACTATAAACTAACTAACTATAAAAAACTATTATTGTGGTCTCCATAACACAGTTTATAAAAGTACCAGGGGCGGCCCCATGATAGCATTTTTATTTTCGTTGTCAGGGTTTATAAAAACATCCAAACACCATAAGTTGCCTTGTCCAAATCCCTTTTCTAGAGATAACGCATACAACCATTATAATAAAAAATAAATCAGTTTTCTCCTTTATTTCTAAAACTCGAAACGTTTTGTTTTCAGTTTGAAACGCAAGGAGCACTTAGAACGACATAAGCTCGGCCACAACCCCGAGAGACCTTACGTGTGCGGCGTGTGTCGGAAGGGATTCAAGAGACGCGAGCATCTCAACCTGCATACCGTCATACACTCTGGCGTGAAGACCGAGCTTTGTGGGGAGTGCGGGAAAGGTTAGCTATACACTGTTCATATTTTTTTAATTTTATTACAGGTTATTGTACTGCAAAACAATTTTATAATAGTCCTTGTTCTAAAAAGTTATAACGCCAATTACACAATAACTCAAAATGAATTTTAATTAAATAGCACTAAATATATATATAAGAAAAAGAATTACAATATGTGGTTAAAGGCGAGTGATAGGGTGTGTTTGTGTATGTGAGGATGAGTAAGAGGGTGTGTTTGTTTGTGCTGTGTGTGTTTTTAACCCTTGCCTAAACGCTCGGAATAATGTTAGCTGTACACTGTTCATAATGATGCCAAGTATAACTCTAAATTTTTAAAAAACCGACTTATCACTGTGAAGATCCAAGGGGATCTCGGAAAAGTAAGGACTTTTTTCTGGTCATCGTCAGGTCCTTGAGGTTCCAGATGTAGGAAGAGCTCCATGGTCTTAAACGTTTGAGCTCAAACTCGAACCATCTAGCTATTACCGTTCCAGATATCCCATCTGACATCAAAGATACTCTAAGATCTTGGAAACAAATTATCTAATTTTTTTCAGACATGACTACGAACACTCGTCAAAATTCACTATTAAATTTTAAAAAAACCGTGTACAAAAGGATTATCCGTTGTCAAGTTATGATGCCACAGACACACTGACAGACAAACGTGTCAAACTTATAACACGCCCTTCCTCGATCGGTCGGGGCTTAAAAAACGCCAGAAGAGTTCCAAGCAGAGTTAAGGAAGGAGACCCCCTGGTCTCTCTCGACCTTCTCCCAATCATTTGCTGTGAGCATGGCTGCTAATCCTTGAACCATTTTCGCTTCAAATTGTATTGTGTGGATGAACAATCCACCTTCCATTATTCCGAGCCATGAACCACCCATGTTTATTTCGCCGCAGGTTTCTATCGTAAGGACCACTTGCGCAAGCACACTCGCTCGCACGAGAGCAAGCGCGCTCGCGACGAAGCACAAGGAGAGATGGAAATCAAACCCGCGCCCGCCAATACTACCAATTCGCACACAATCCTGCCCGAAATCACTATACACGTGAGTCATCTTATAAGATGGTCAGAATTGAAATTACCAATTGGTAATTGGTAATTAGAAATCTGAAGGTAGAAGAAACGGTAATAGGAATTTCTAAGGTCACTCTACTGTAGCGCCATACAAGCTACATATTAATCTGAAGGTAGAAAGAAACGGTAATAGGAATTTCTAAGGTCACTCTACTGTAGCGCCATACAAGCTACATATTAATCTGAAGGTAGAAAGAAACGGTAATAGGAATTTCTAAGGTCACTCTACTGTAGCGCCATACAAGCTACATATTAATTTCTCTGGTGTTAGGTGAGATATCGTAAAAGTTAATAGATGCAATTAAAAAAAAACTCAAATACCCTATTCCATTGTTTTACGTTTGTCGTTGAGACCCTTTTCACCCCAATACCTGGCTCTAAGTGTACCACATGGTACTTATCAATATGTCTTCTTCAACACTTTCTATGTTGTGTGTGAAATAAATCATTTACTTACAATGTCTATGAACTGAAATAAATCAAACCATTCACTCCAACAGGTGCCAACAAGTGCGAACATGCAAGTGCCCGTCCAGATCAATATCCCGCAGCATGTCATGTCGACCATTGCCGCAGCGCAGCAACAAGCGGCCGCACAGCAACAAGCTGTCGCGCAGCAACAACAACAGCAACAGGAGACCACCGATGCGCAGACGCAGCTGGAAGCGTTGCTGGCGCAGCACTCGTGACGTCACGCGTAAGCCACGCGCGGCCGTGTGTGACGTCATCGTGACAAGTGCCGCGAACAAGTGCCCGTCAATGTCAACGTGCAGCAATACGTCATATCGTTTCCATAGCAACAGCGGCGCTAATCTCGATACTAATAATAATACACGATCGTGATTCGTTTTGCCCGGGCCGGTCGCGCTCTAACCGCGGCGGTTTGGGCCTAGAGATGTGATGGCAGCTATAAATTATTATACTGTGTGAATTTTGTAATTAACGGATTAGTGTAAACGACAACAGGCCGAATGCTAGATATAGCCATTGGCCTGTTGTAAATGAGCCATTACACCGCGAATGTATAATGTTATTCTACATGCCAGTTGGAACTTCAGGCAAATTAAAGCATTTTGCCATGCTCGAATTTAGCTTGTTTAGTTTGTTTTGTTTTTTGTTTATTTGCATAATATTATGTGATTTGTGACAATCGGCTGCTGTTTCTCGAATTATCGATTTATCAATACCATGCATGGAATTGAGACTTTTTGTGGACAAGGGTTCATCTATTGTGTTCTGTTAAACTTCAAAATATAATCAAATAAGTGGGAATCTGACATTGAAAAGTTTATTGGATGACAGGGTAGAACGACGACGACGTGTGAAATTGTAAACACATGACACATTTGCGAACACACTTGCCTAGATACTTGTAAAATATTGCTTATTGTAAGATTAGATTTTAGTACAGCGTTGTGTTGAAATGTTTAACATCAATCTGGGTGTACATATTGATTATAAAACAAGCCTCCAAAACCTGATTGTAATAAGAGATTACTTCGTTTTTAAGGTGCAAAATACATTCAATATAATCTGACTTTGGATCTGGTACAACTTATATCTGAAGTGTACTTCGCTATACGCGCGGGTCGTGCTGTCCAGAATATCCCTTTTGACATTAACACGAGGCAACTAGACTGAGTTCGACGACTTGATAATATCAAGGTACATATAGCATTGGCTCTATTTCTTTTAAAGTGGTACATATCATTTTTTTGTCGTATTTTTTGAATAAAATTTATCGTGGAACAGTCATAAATGACACTAAATACGCGTAAATAGGCGTAACTCCAATAATTACGAGGTGTAAAATATCATACCTATTGAAAGGGAAGTGACTTATTCAGTCCTTCGTTGCGTGGCCAGTGTACGAATTTGAAGGATTCCTTAAAAGACGGGTGGCGATGCCGCACCAAATAGAACAAACTTCACTATTTCTGTAGAACTGATCACGGTTCTGCAGTAAGATGTTATTCTGTTAATTCTACTTACTAGTCTGTGTCCACAACTTTTGTCCTCCTCATTTCGCATTCTATCGAGATAACACAAGATATCTCCCTCGGACTATACGGCGTATGTTGGACTTTGGTTAGCTTCGCATTAACCAATCACATGCGTTAATTTTAAGTGGGGAGTAAGCGGAGCTTTTACATCAACGCATGTGATGGGATGTAGTAAACCAAGCTGGAGCTGAACCGACTCAATATAGTCCGAGCCTAAGAAACTTATAGGCCGTCTAATGTGGCGCCCGCTAGTTATCTTGCATGCATTGTAAATATCATTTCCACTGTGATATTTATACCATTTCCCTTTTTAACTAACATTGTATAGGAACTGCCTGTTAAATAAGATAATGTTGTGATGTGTGTGAAATAACTTTTTTTGGTGTATATTCCGCAAAGTTGTGATAAGTTAAATTTTTATTGTTTGTACCAACATTACATTTACGTGAAGTGATTCAACTGTAAGTGTAAACTAATTTTGCATACTACAGATAGAAGATCTTATATTTGTTTATGCGTACTGCATTAAGTTTAGGATTCTGTGACCGTATTGAATTTAAATAACAGTTTTTTTACGAAACCACATGATATTGACAATTGTCAGCTTTAATGTAGATGTAAAATTGTTTTTTTAAATTATATTTTTGTACTTAGGGTTAAGTTTCTCAACATCTCTATTTTGTGTGTACATTTTGTTTGGAACACTAGAATTGAATGTCAGGGTGCTCTAATTTAGGCAACTTCCAATTTTTAGGGTACCTACCGTATTTACGTTTAGATAGGTGTACATTTTGTTTTAGACTAATTATTACAATTAATTATTTTGTAAGGCGATCTGTCGAATGTAAAATGGATTCACTACCAAGTCCTTTAAATCTTATTAATTTTCTACCTACTAAAAACTAATGCTAAAACGCGTGCCTGCCTAGACAATTTTTAATGGTAGTAGAAAGCTGTTGATTCTTTAATTTCTTTCTATAATATCACTTGGGTTTCTTTGTAGCCAACAATATGTAACTTAAGGGGCTACCCGTCACGAAACTACCGCCCCACTCACGTAACAAATCTTTTTCCTAAATTGAGATATTTATTTAAACAGTGAACAGTTTTGTTAAACCTAAGTTATATAATTTTTTATTTTAATGTTTTATTAAATTTTGAAACAAGAAATAGAAAGCAAAAGTGCTAAAAGTTATAACTTTTAGCACATTGGCACTTATTGTTTCTGAAGGAGACTGCTAAAACATTATTGAAACATTATATAATGACCACTTTTTTGATAAATGTATTTTTAGGAGAATATATGACTTGGGAGTGGCGTACTTTCGCTGGTTGAGCCTTAATTTTCTCCTCTCTAATAAAGTTAACCAATTTAGTAGGTATATAGATATTTTTAGTTGATATTAGTGGCAAGTATTATTATGAAGAAAACAACTTTCATTGGAAGTTTTAGATGTACCTAAGTAAACTTTTGTATGAAAAAATAATTTATTACAGCATAAGATGATAATGAGATTAAAATAAAATCATTGATTTTTCAGAACTGTATTTTATTTTTCTGATTGCAGATATCCTTACATTCAAATTCAATACAATAAATAATACAAATAGGAAGTATACCTTGACCAGAAAAAAACTCTCGGAACGGAACATACTGTGGAAAGATGAAAGGAACTATAATTTTTAACCCCTGATCGATCGAGGGGTATAAAAATAAAAATATCCACAGATCCACCAGGTGGATCGAAGAGGAATAAGAAGTATCCATAGATCCACGTGTGGATCGAAGAGGAAAAAAAGGTGTTCGTGGATCCGAGCTGTGGATCCAAGTGGACGGAGCGAAGTTTGACACGTTAATCTGTCTGTTTGTGTGTTTGTCTGTGGCATCATAACTAAACAACGGATGATCCGATTTGGAGCCAGTTTTTTTAATTAATAGATAACTTTGTCGAGTGCTTAGCTATGTCTGACAAAAATCGGACCAGTGGGTTCCAAGATCTTGGAGTATCTTTGATGTTATATGGGATCTTTGGAACGGTAATAGCTAGATGGTTCGAATTTGTGCTCAAAAGTTTAGGTTCGTCTCCGACATCTGAAACCTTGAGGATGACTAGGAAAAAGTAAGTGAACTTCAATTTTACAATATGAAACTGGAAGAATTGGAAGATTATCAGCCAGCCGAAACAATAATAGTTGGATGGGGTCTTCTCGAACAAAAGTTGTAGGGAATCCGGAGACATTACAAGAGAAAAAAATTAAATATGGCAGTCAAAAAATAAATGAAAATGATGTGGATTTTTTGGTCTGGTCAGGGATAAATTATACAAATGTTTTGCAGAATTTGACGACTTGCAGGGTGATTCAAAAATTTGAAAATAACTAAGAAAATTGATAAATTAGAAAAATGACTGCGGCTGCTACCTTATTTATTGCAGATCATGTGCAGAACTGAAAGTAAAATTACAAATATTAAAAAGAAGAGCAAAAGTAGGTTAGGTACCTATACGATTTAAAAAAATGGTCGGCGAGTCACCGAGCTACCGATAAACCTGGTATTAACCGCTTATTATTCAGTAAATTCAGGAACCTAGGATCCTAGTCTATTTAGAAGTAATTTAACAAGGGCATTCTATTCTAGTTAAGACCCCGATCGTGAAAGAATCCTGAATCCATGTGTAATGTAAAAAGCTTTAAATCCCGGCCGTGCGTTGAACACGCAATTCGCCGCCGGTTACTCCTCTCACCCACACCATAGCCTTGACTCGGTGCCTCAGTTGCACATTAGTCGGCATTTCAACAAGTCCGTGGGGTCGACACGTGCGCGCTGCGGCGGGCCCCGTGCCCACTCCGCGACCCCACACCTGCGTGCCACCCGCCGCGCATGCGTCAACCGCCACCGCGCACCATGCCCGCGCACAATATCAACCCTCACCTACTAAATTTCATCAACGACGAACTGTTAAAACCATGTGAAATCATCCCACACGACCTAAAAACAGGTAAGAAATAAGGAATCCTTACATCCGTTCAACGCTCTGTGTTCTGTGAGGTTATAGTGGCGGGTCGGGAAACGATGGAGTGAGAACGCGGGCCGGTAAAAATAAAGCGTTAGAAATGGCTGGGGTGAGGCAGAATGGCGGGGGTTGAGTTAGCGCCCTATAGGGGCCGCACCCTTTGATTCACCGTTGTGGCACACACAAAAGAGATCCTATGTTGTTGTGGCATGCTCCACCTGTCTAACTCTTTGCATTGTCTAATCTAAAACATTAATGTTGAATATGGTCGGGTTTTCAGCGATTAAGGATGAACTTCGCACCATTTACGGGGCATATACCGACGGCCGCGGCGATTCCTACTATCCACCAGTTCGCTGCAAAGTTTGGTTATGAGGGCAGCGGGAATAGCACCGGTAGTGTGGTCCAGGAGACCAGATACCAGACGGGAGCTGGGGGAGGGGTGCAGTTCGCCGTGACTCCGGCGTCCGGGACGGTTTCTGTGGACGGAGTAAAGTTCCGGCAGGCGGAGAGCGTTGTGGTGGTCAGTGCGGCACAACCCGGGGCGGTCGCACTGGCTGGCCTCGCACCCATCCATACTGGTACGTGAAAGTTGTTATGTATATTTTTCATATTAAATTCTCTGTGTAAAAATACAGCATTAAAACTAAGAGCCAAAACTAAATGCAAACGAGAATATCCTAAACGAGATTAAAAAACTATACAAACAAAAGAACTTAAAGGTAAAATTCTCGAAATATACCTGCCGAGTACAGAGCCGAAGTCAGATATAACTCTAGGGGTTTCAAGGGGTGTTACGGGTTACGAGGTTTCGTGGGAGGGGGAGGGGACTCAGGTTTCGCCGTGGGAGGGGTCAAGTGGGTTAAGTCCAAAGTGAGGATTTCGTGGGGGGAGGGGGTTAGTCCCAAACCCGCCCCCTACCTTTGACCTTGACCGGTGTATGGTATTCATAACGCGTTACAAGCATTTTCTCAAAAAAAAACATCCGGAACGTGCCTAAATACATATAGGTACCTACACATACACTGATTTACACTAGTTCGGCCGCCGATATTTCTTTTTAGTAACGAATTGGTCAATCCTACCTCTTTCACAAATCATCGTCAACCTATTAAGGCCACTGTTGGGACACAGGCCTCCAGTTGCACAAGGGGGTACGGGCCTGATGCACCGAGCGGGCCCAGTGTAGATTGGTGGATTTCTCACGCCTTCGGGAACTTTTAATTTCCTCAGATATGCAGAGGTTTCCTCACGATGTTTTCCTTCACCGTTAAAGCAGTCGGTAAATATCGTATAGGTACGTAAATCTTAGAAAAAAACCTAAAAACTCATTGGTACATGGCATTGCATGGTTCCGGCGTTCCACTAGTCACATTTCACAATTCTCATTCACAGTGAACACGGGAGTGAAATACCAAACGATATCAGCATCATCATCGTCCGTGAACCTGGGTAACATCACATACGGCGGCCAAGCCAGCTACGTGCAGGCCGAGACGGTGCACCAGCTCAAGGCTGAACAACGGGCTGACAAGCGGGAATACCGGGAGGAGCTCCACCATGATTTGATGGCGACGATGATGCAGCAGCATCAGGGTGAGTGAAGTCTAAGGGCATCAATATTAGTACTACTACATATGATAATCTACAATGAAGCATGCTTTATAAAATAATCTTATTCTTATTCTTATGAATAATATGAAATTCCCCTTCGGTCGCCTACGACGACGTCGAAGCCATAATTAATTCAAGACCAGAATTCATTCATTTTTTCGGTTCTCCATTTGGAGACCAGGATTAATTCAATATCATTATTACGCTATCATATTAGCTGCTTTCACGAAGCGCAAAAAGTCTTGGATATACCTAATATGTGGAGGAGAACCCCATCATGGGGAACCCTGTCGCAATAAGTTTTTGTTATGATTTCTTGACATTCGTATGAATGTGTTAAAGCGACAAAAAACCATTAAGAAGGTACGAACGTCCGCCCGCCCTTAGGGGAGACTATTTTTTCTTTCATGTTTTGGCATCAAAAGAAAGAACTTATAAATCTTATAATATTCAGTAGGTACACTTTTTTTGCACTTCGTGTAATAGTAAGTAAATAAATTATAGTAAATTATTTATTTCACACACTATATATAAAAAGTGCTAAAGAAAGATATTATGGGTACCATGTGGGACACTAGGAGCTGTTGGGGTGAATAGGGTCTCAACTCAGCTTAATGCTACAGGCTGGGGATGTCGGCAGCGCTGGTATTCTGTTGATCCCCAGATCGTCATTATGGTATCCGACTGTACGACACATCTACGTATTCACTGTTAATTAAAAGTAAAACGAGTCAATCTGATCAACTCTAAAAATGCGGTTATAATATCATCTATAACGTCCGAACAGTGACGCAAGCGACGCCTCTACAACAAGGCACGCAGCAGCTGCTGGTAGTGCTGCACGAGCCGAAGGAGGCAGCAGCACTGGCGCGCGCCATCAAGCAGGAAGTGCGGCCAGATCGTTTCTCTAACGCGATGCAGAACGAGTTTATTAGTAAGTTACTGTAGAGCAGCTGAGATATCTATAAATGTTCTCTCAAGACCACATAATGTGTATATGAATCATTATATGTACAAACGTCCAGCGGCGGTACCGGCCATCTCTGTCCTGCACCCATTTTTGCGATGTCGCTCGGTGAAAATAATTGGTCATTAAACAGTCATGTCCTCTGCCATTGGCAGGTTCATACGGAGTTAGTTTTATCTACTCTTCTTGTTACTCCCATGACTAACAGAATGGCAGAATTTGTATCTTTGAAATTGCCATTAACCGAAGAGAAAGTCTTCATCTTCAATACTTTGGAATACGACGATAAGTCCATACTGACCCCCAATAGAGCGATACAATTAAGATACTTACTGACTTCAAAAACTGACTTAAAACCTAGCCTAATACCTGCCTATATATCACGTTACATGTTAATTCCCCTGACTTCCGAGAAAAACTGTTGCATTACCACAGTTTATCCGGCACCGGCAGGTATCGGCGACGTAACCGACACGTCAACGTGGCAGACGCTGGGCGGCGGCGTCGCAGATTATCTGTCCGCATTGCCTCTTCCTCTACACCATCTCCTCAAGTATTCCACTCCCGTATCCGTGAGTGATGGGAAACGGGACGACCAGCCGACTATAGTGACGGTTTCTGCCAATGCTCTGCCTGCCGTGCCTATGGCTTCGGTAAGTTAGAAACGGGGTTCCCAAAGTACGGTATAAACCAGTTACGTAACATATTAGTATCGAAGATCGAACGTTCCTACCGCGGAGTTATTTATCCTAAAGACTATTGAGATCTGGGTTTAATAAATTTGTGAAAACCCTTCCCTCATCCTTAACCAGTATAAATAAAAAAATAAAATGTTCGAGTACATGCTAATGGAAACCGGTAGCGCAGATGGTTCAGTTAGAGCAAGCCATAGAATGGAGATTATTTTTCAAAAGTTTTTATTCAGTTAATTTAGGTATATGATAATGATTGCCAACAAAAGTTACATAAATGTACATACAGGTGCCATCAAACGCAGTGAACAGTGTGGTGGTCCAAACCGCAACCATAGTAAACCAGACGGTGAACGCAAATGCCAACAGCAGCACTAACACCATCATCATGGCCAAGAGGAAAAAGAAGAAGAAAAACACCAAGGAAAAGAAACCCAGGCCCAAGCCCGGAGAGATACGACTCACCACTGCTTTGGGTAATTATTTCAATAATTGAGACCTTCTTAAAAAAGCTTGCTGCCTTAGAAAAAATCTCGAAGGACCAAAATGATTTTAACTTAATTTCAGATGGAAGTACTTTATACTGCTGTCCAGAGTGTCATATGGCGTATCCTGAGCGGGGACTCTTGGAGCAACATCTTGTTGGACACACTATGGAAAGAAGGTAAATATTTTGCGAGATATGACAATCCATAGCGATGTTTTGCGATGAGCCTTTTTATAGGTAGTCTGATTGGACAAAACCTAGACAGCTAGCTAAGAACACAGCTATGAGATAAAACGTGATACTCCTTAAAGTCGGGATCTGGGAAACTCAGCGACTCGGCGCTGGCGATCCATTTGAATATCCTAAAAACCTAGGCTCTCTTTTTAAAACTGTAATTAAATAACGTTGGTACTAAAGGATAACTGCGGAGAAACACCATGCGCCGCCCTTTTTTCAATGGGCCTACAGTTCCCAATTGAAGGTTTTTCCGCTGCGACGACACAGCTTGATCCTGTAAGTTACAAAACTCAGGCCAACGAGACGAGATAAAAATCGTAAACACACCGATCTTTAATATGATTATATATTTCCACATTGTTAAGATTCATCTGCGACATCTGCAACGCGGCTCTGAAGCGCAAGGACCACCTCACCCGACACAAGCAGTCGCACAACCCGGAGCGGCCGCACGTGTGCTCCGTCTGCCTGAAGGCCTTCAAGCGCAAGGAGCAGCTCACATTGCACTTCGTCATCCACTCCGGGGAGAAGCGGCACGTTTGTAATGAGTGCGGGAAAGGTATCTATTTTTTTAAATTTGTATAATAGAGCAGACAACTAAACTGGTCACCATCGCCTACAGATATCCCACCTTAAGTTCTTAGTTAGATGGTTGAGTGCCTTGTATGCCAATAATTACGCACTCGGCACAAGACCATGTCAAATGATTTAGAGCATGTTTGATCTTGGTCGGTTGTCCTTCGAGCCGGATTGCTTTAAATCAGTAATTATTACTGGAAACTTGACCGAAAATATAAATCTGATAAGGAGAAATTGCTTCTATAGAAGTTATGTATGTATGTTTCTATAGGAGGGATGATGATAATAGAAGGGACTTTTTCCTCCCCCGGCCCCGCTACTTCTCTAGTGTTGTCGGTGTTGTTTATAAGCGACGGCCACCAGTTACCATCAAATGATGCTTATTTACCTAAGGTACCAATTATTATACATAAAATAAATAGAAATACTTTTATCGATTCACCAGTAACTGTGCCCTTGACGATGTAATACGCTCGCACTGTATACCTATTAATTTAGATTCTAAATTTTAGAACATAATAAGCAAGATGAAATCCACCAACTATAGGCCCGCTCGGTGGATCATGGTCCGTACCCCCTGTGCACGGGGAGGCCTGGACCCCAACAGTGACGTTAATAGGCTGTCGAGATGGGATGCAAGACGGGGATGATGAAATGTTCACGTAACCATTTCGTGTGCAGGTTTCTACCGCAAGGATCACCTACGCAAGCATACGCGATCGCACATCGCGCGGCGCGTGAAGGCCGAGCTGTCTCAAGGCGGGAGCGCCAGCGCAGGCGACGCCTCCCCTCCGCTGGCCGCGCCCGTGCCCGCCCCCGAACCCTCTTGACCAGACGACAAGCACGACTTGCTCACTCTGATAGCGGCTGCTAAGGACGCTTTCTGACCGGAGTAACTCCCTAACGGGTTCTCGGATTTACGACAAGCATTCGGGTAAGGTTAAGGTCGATTGTTATCGAACTCAATAGTCGTTGGCCTAGATTGTATGGACCTTCTCTTCTTGTCGTGCGGTTATTAGCCAACTTATTGTCAGACTTATTCAGGCCGCCTGTATGCCTCTGACGTGGCCTAAAATCCTAGTTTTGATCGCGCCTAACGTTGCTTAACCTGCACGATCACTTTCGGACCATGCATGCTTGCAACTACGCTACGAGCCCCATATGACAATGAGCATACGAAACTTCGCCGAACGAGCTCATACTTTTGGCCAGTAACGATAACTATAGAGTTGAACAACAATCGACCGAGTGCGTTTGCGAAATGCTATTAATAATAGAGGATAAAGTAGAAGGAAAGGTGTATACTTTTGTATTCATACGTTTTTTGATAATTTACGATTATAGATAACGGAGCTAGTATTTTTTTGGAAAGCGGACATTGCGGACCTAATTCAACCTTCAATGTAACAAGTGAGATAGAGTAAAACTACAGAATGGGTAACTTAATAGTAAACCATAGACTCGGACTACACGACGACGGTTCCAGCGACGGTTCGGTTCAGGAACCGGTACCGGCCGTGTAGTCGACTGCTGAATGCTGAATGAACTCATGCGTCGCGCTCAAGCCCCGCCCACACAGTTCGGGAACCGCGCTGGCCGGTTCCAAGCGGAACCGTTGTCCGTGTAGTCGACAGGGAATTTTTGTTTGAGTTTGTATGAAGCACCGGCTCCATGGAACCGACCGATACTGGAACCGTCGTCGTGTAGTCCGGGCCATATAGTGATTGCCCGTTTAAGGAACCACAGTAAGTTACAGCTAGGATACATAATACAAATTTTAATACTGAGGCAGTTGTTTTGCGTTTTTTCCCTATATCTTGGATCCATACTAAAATTAGTTTTGAATACAATTCAACACAGATTGTCAACGTTGTTATAGGTATTTATTTGATTGTAATTTATAACGTGATGATAGTTTATTAGATAATTTTGGATTATAAACTGCAGGATATCTATTATTTTACTGTGATCATAAAAATATGGAAAAAAATTACGTTGTTTAAAGATTTAGATGTTGGTGGTCTCTAAAAGAGTTGTTTTATGAGATATCTTGTTTTATGGATGTTAAGTATTTTTATTATATTTTTAAAGCTGTAAATAATGTAAATACTTAAATTCTATGTTTATGCAACATAACTGTTATTTGTCAACAAATACAGGGGCATACAAACTCCCGTCTTGGTCGTGTGCAAAATTATGGAAAATAAAATAAATGGGGTCGATATAAATAGAATATTAAAATGTGGAACTCTCTTCCTCCCGACGTTTTCCCACAGCGCTACGACATGGGATGCTTCAAAAAGAACGTTAAAAAAGTCCTCTCCCTCCACGGCCGGCAACACACGTGCAATACCACTGGTATTGCACGTGTCTCTAGGCGACGGTGACTACTTACCATCAGGTGGCCCGTCTGCCTGTTTGTCGTAGCTAATTTATAAAAAATTAAAAAAAAAACTTAGTACGTAGGTTTTTGCGAATTTATAAATAAATAGCAAGCGTTAAGGCAGACGATCAAACAGGTACTTTGTATGCCGATTTCTCTGTAAAAATTCTGAATACATAAGCATATTTTTATAGTAAAATATTAGGAAATTATTAAACTGTTTAGAGTGAAATCTATTCCTCTAGCTGTAGCTATAAATTAAAGTACAAAAAATGTAATAAAACTGTTTTAGGCCCAGCGTTCATTAGAAGAGTGGCGACGCAGCAATTTTCTTCCATAACAATTTGAACTTTAAAATCTCTAAAATACGGTTCAAGTCGCATGCCTGGGATTTTCCGCGATTCGTGTCGCTTGCCGCCGACGCCGCGACGCTTGATATTGGCACGCCATTTAGAAACGATATTTTAAAGACGTTTAGGTTCTTTGGGGAAGCCAATGGCAAACCACCCCATTAAATCTGCCACGAGAGCCGTTCTATGTTATTAATTCCTTAGAATGATCACGACCCTCAACGACCTCACGACGATCACGAATACGACTTAGAAAAAGAAGGTTCTTTTATCGAAGTAAACCGCGCCTCCACTCCGATAGTGTGCGCTAGGCCTTATCTAGTCGTTCATTACTCACTGCAATAGATTCCACATTTCCGCGACGTTAAAATTGTATGTATTCAGTTTGGCATAGTAGCTTTAGTACATAGATAATTTTAGCATCCAGCAATGTATAGTTTTAGTTAGAAATCCTCTCACACCAAAGCGAAATTCGCTGCCACCACAAAATTGTAATTGACGTAGCGGCTTAGCAAACCAGTGCGACGCAAATTGTAATTGACGTAGCGGCTTAGCAAACCAGTGCGACGCAAATTGTATTTGACGTAGCGGCTTAGCAAACCAGTGCGACGCAAATTGTAATTGACGTAGCGGCTTAGCAAACCAGTGCGACGCAAATTGTAATTGACGTAGCGGCTTAGCAAACCAGTGCGACGCAAATTGTAATTGACGTAGCGGCTTAGCAAACCAGTGCGACGCAAATTGTAATTGACGTAGCGGCTTAGCAAACCAGTGCGACGCAAATTGTAATTGACGTAGCGGCTTAGCAAACCAGTGCGACGCAAATTGTAATTGACGTAGCGGCTTAGCAAACCAGTGCGACGCAAATTGTAATTGACGTAGCGGCTTAGCAAACCAGTGCGACGCAAATTGTAATTGACGTAGCGGCTTAGCAAACCAGTGCGACGCAAATTGTAATTGACGTAGCGGCTTAGCAAACCAGTGCGACGCAAATTGTAATTGACGTAGCGGCTTAGCAAACCAGTGCGACGCAAATTGTAATTGACGTAGCGGCTTAGCAAACCAGTGCGACGCAAATTGTAATTGACGTAGCGGCTTAGCAAACCAGTGCGACGCAAATTGTAATTGACGTAGCGGCTTAGCAAACCAGTGCGACGCAAATTGTAATTGACGTAGCGGCTTAGTAAACCAGTGCGACGCAAATTGTAATTGACGTAGCGGCTTAGCAAACCAGTGCGACGCAAATTGTAATTGACGTAGCGGCTTAGCAAACCAGTGCGACGCAAATTGTAATTGACGTAGCGGCTTAGCAAACCAGTGCGACGCAAATTGTAATTGACGTAGCGGCTTAGCAAACCAGTGCGACGCAAATTGTAATTGACGTAGCGGCTTAGCAAACCAGTGCGACGCAAATTGTAATTGACGTAGCGGCTTAGCAAACCAGTGCGACGCAAATTGTAATTGACGTAGCGGCTTAGCAAACCAGTGCGACGCAAATTGTAATTGACGTAGCGGCTTAGCAAACCAGTGCGACGCAAATTCAATGTTATTTTTATACACGCTATATTCCACAACGGCAGCGAACTTCGCTTCGGTCTGGAGAGTCCTTTACTGTGCTTCCGTTAATTTAAATATTCCCCTTTCTTGTAACAAGTGTATCATGAATATAGAGTTATATTTAAGTGGTGTTTCAATTAACCAAAAACCAGAGGACGTGCAAAATACTTTATTTTGTACTATTAGTTACATTCTTTGAACGTACACGGTAGAATTACATTTCTGTGTAAAGACAAAATAGAGGAACTTCATAATTTAATTTTATCTTAAGCTATTTGGTACAATGGCACGAGTTGTGACACATTTATAATTTATCTAAAAAAACGTGAAATTAAGTACCTACCTAACATACACTGATTCAATAAATTCCCGTTTTTCTGAACTTTTTTTTTTCATTCAGACTTCAAGGAATAGGGCATTAGGGGAAATGGACGTTCGGAGAATTAGACGTAATGAATAGAATAATTTACGGGAATTAGATGTAACGGACTACTCCGCTTTTGAAACTCCATGAATTAACTTCTCATACACTTTTACCGCCAATACCTACGTACTATCAAAAACGTACGTATCCAAAGTGTCGAAACTAGAGAAAAAAAAATTCCCCAAAAAAAACTTCAGCTCATCATTGGATTATTTAAAAAGTCAAATTTCCCAAAAAAAAAGTTATATGGTAAATGTTGTCCAATTTTCGTATGGACCGGACCGTCAGTTGCACAAAACGTCCATAAACATAAGTTTCATAATACTATAATCTACGCCATAGCTTTAGATAGTGATGAGACGAGACTTAAGGAAGTGTTAACATTAAGGACGTTTCTTTCAACTCACGACATGTCATTCTCTCACTCTGTAAGTGGTCAATACATCATACAGTTTTACTACACATCTACGTCTTGTATGAGTTATGGGCTTAATATACCTGACTGAATTCAGTATACTATATAGTCGACGATTTAGACAGGCTTCTGCTTATATGGTGTAAATCGCAAACTGACCGTACTGAATGCGATTACACTTGACTGAACCAGTCGACTGACTTATCAGTCAGACTGAATTCAGTTAAGCCCTTCAATCAATCTGACTTATTGAATCAATATATTGTACTTACTGCAGTACAAGAAACATAAAATGTTCCCCGTAGTAGTCCATTAGTAAAATATCAATAAATTCCTGAAGATATGTACACAATTCAATTAGCAAAATCCTTACTTTAAAAAAACATTAAGAAGTAAATAATAAATTAATATGTACATCGAGATCCGGCAATTTCATGTTTTTTTTCATTAATTTCATGTTTTTTCATTAATTTCATGTTTTTTCATTAATTTCATGTTTTTTCATTAATTTCATGTTTTTTCATTAATTTCATGTTTTTTTCATTAATTTCATGTTTTTTCATTAATTTCATGTTTTTTCATTAATTTCATGTTTTTTCATTAATTTCATGTTTTTTCATTAATTTCATGTTTTTTTCATTAATTTCATGTTTTAATTAATTTGGACCCATTAACACTAAAAAATATTTAAACTTAATCGTGTCGTTACATTTCGATTTTATTACGTGATCATGAGTATTTATCAGAAAGGCGATTCTCGCAGCGTTCGACTTACAAAAGTCGAGCGCTACGAACGTCTTGTCACGCTGACACATGTAATGTGAGCGAATGAGATAGGACTAATGTCGAATTCGACATTCCACTACGAGAATCGCCGTCCAGGATTAAAAATAAAATTACATCACCTTAATAATAAAATGAGATCCAAAAATGAACAATACTTATCAATATAATTTAAAAAAGTATTCTCAAACTTGTCTTACCTTGGCAATAAGAGATTTTTTTTGTTTATTTTTGGTCAAAATCGATTAAAATAGGGACTTAGCCTACCTGGGCAGTGTCAAGTGAAGTTGGTATCTAATAGCGCGGATTTTAATGTTTATTATCAACCTGTATAGGTAACGAAAGCCCCACATAAATCCGAAAGGGGGAGTCAGTATGCGAAAAACTTTTGTTCTACGATTTTTTGTTTACGCATATATTTTTTTACTTTTAACACAAATCGATCAGCTGATCGGTACAAAATGTATAGATATTTGTTTGTTTTTGCAAAAACAAAAAGTCGTAGAACCTAGGTCAGGTCCTCAATAGGACATAAAACGCAAAGTATTACGTAGATGGAGCCACGAGCACACTCCGTGAACAGAAGCAAAACGAAACGTTATTTTTGAAGATATCACAAATTTCTCATTATTTGGGTTAATTTAATTTCTCAAAGCTATAGTAAAATTGTTATGTCATGGCATCATATGGCCATTTCAAAATAGCAAAACTAAAAAATCTGTTAAGACAGCGTGGAGACTAGCGCCACGCTGTCTTAACAGATTTTTTAGGTTTGCTATTTTAAAAGGGTAAAAGAAAAGGTTTGGTGGAAAGGAACGTATCTACATGTTTATTGGCTACATAACCTACGTACCATTGTGCTAGTGGCGCCTCTAGTGGTAAAACATTGCAGGATTATCTCCTATTATTGATACTGAATACTTCCCTATTACCATATTTCATAGGAGGTATTACACCCAGTATACATCATTCACGACGCTTGCATTTTTTCATACATACAGGTGTATATGTATAGTTTGATGTTTCAACACCCTCCATTTGCATTTATAGAAGGTATTTACTAAGTATGATACGAGTACATAAAATCAATCACGGTACGGCAAAGTTAGATATTTAACGCACCTGTCTATGGTATCAAATGACAACAGTACTACGAGAGAATCTCCTGCATCCTAGCGCCGGACTGAGGGTCGATGGTCACCGCGTGCTGCTCTCCGTGGTCCAGGGTCATCACCATCTGGTACGGCACTTTGATTTGCAGCGGCACGCGGAGCTTCGCGTTTGAAGGGGCCTGGAATGAATAATTACAGATTAATGAGCGGATAACAAGAATAAAGGGTTCACGAACTATCAATTGCAAATTCAAATCAAATCGTTTTTATTGTAAGTACGTTATAGAACATTTTTACAATGTCATTTTTTTTACTCTACCACCGATTCGTAAGGTGCTGTAGATGAAAGGAAAGAAGCGGCGCAAGAAACTTTCAGCAGCACATCGTTTGAAATAAATATACCTTAAAATAATTATGATTACAATTATATATCGCAATTGACAATTAAAGAGAGACGGCGCAATATAAAGAAGCGAAAGGCACTTACAACCTTCTCGCTTTTTTGTATTGCGCCATCCTCTTCAATTGCCAATCGTAACTGATCGTCTCCTGTAGCCTTAATAAGTAGAGGTGGGCGAGACATCCCGGTTAGACGAAAGTGAACAAGGAAATTTCCGGCGTATGAGGCAATCCATCTTAGTCCTCAAGGTTAGCAGGCAGGCCAAATCACTGCCAATATTTAAAAATCTCCTTCGTCAACATTACGAACTGCAGTGTGGATACACTGCCTAATTGTTCTAATGCACTTTCACTTTAGCATATGATGTGTGTTATTTATTAGATTTTTGATTATATATTAAGTATTACATTTCTGTATATATTATAGTATTTATGTAATATTATTACTACTGCTTGGCAGCTTGCAAAGGTTTGAATATATATATATTATTTATTTGAGGGTAGTATCTATTTCATACGCCTTTTGCACCCGTATATTATATATTTTATGATTTTTCCATCACCTGAAGGTTGCCTGGAAGATATCGCTTAAAGCGATAAGGCCGCCTTCTGCACATTGTATTGTACCTCTCTTTATGTTGTATGTTTTGTTTATGTCCCGGGTGTGCAATAATGTATATTTGTATTTGTTAGCAGCGCACCAAAACCCCTCTAATATTAATACAGTGAGGTGAGATGTCTATGGGCGACGGTGATCACTTACCATCAGGTGGCCCGTTTGCTCTCCTTATTTAATAAAAAAAAAGAATCTAACCACAAAATATAAATATACAGAAAGTCCGCTCCAGGCGTCCATGCTTTTAACCACCTATCACTCGACCGTAGCGCTACGGCAGCTACAGTTCCCAGTTTAAGAAACAGACCCATATGAAAAATATTATTTCGTTTATTTTAAGTACAAAAAAATAATGCCTACCAATCGATCGAAAATCACGGCATAATTTCTCATACTTCAGCAGACGAAACAGGTATTTCACAATATAAAATAAATTACGTAGATAATAAATTAAATATTCTGACAATGAAACTGGAGGATAAATGTTAATATCGGGAGGTCTACACATGAATATGATCAATTTTCATAAAAATTCAGCAAATGTTAACACCATTATGTGAACTTACAGTGATAGTGATTTCAGGTTTAATCTCCTTGGTGTCAGCTCTTGATACCTTGTTGATGGGGAACAGATCGGGCATCTCTTTTTTCGGCTTCGCCTTCACTTTCTGGTGCACGGTAGCGTGCTTTTGCAAGTGGTCCTTGCGGTAGAAACCTGTAATAGGATAGTTTCCTAGTATCAAATATTGAATGCATTTCTTAAAAATTAAGAAATAGTCATAAATTGAAGGTCATTTAGTGGCATATTTCATCTGAGCTCCGCCGTACCTCGTTAAGCAGTCAATCCCTGTTGTCGGTCGACAGAAGTCGTTAAGCCATGTCAGGCCTACAGGCGGCCTGAATAACTGACAATAGATTGGCCACTAATCATACATAAGTGTAGGGTTTCTTAAGGGGTGCAGGCAATAGAACAGAGGTCGTTTTTGAAGACTTTTAATGTGTATTACATTTAAATAAAAATAATTATAGTGAGCCGTGTAAAGCGTTATCGATCGCGGCCATGTTCGAATTGAAGTTTTTTTTCTTTCTTTCGTTCGCAAATTGTGCATAAGGATGATACTACACGAGTCCTCAACAACAATATATAATTAAATAAATAAATAATCAAGTTACCTTTCCCACAGTCGGGACAGAAGAAGGACTTGATTCCGGTGTGGATGTGCAAATGGATCTTGTAGTGGTCTTTCCGCTTGAAGGGTTTGGAGCAGAACTTGCAAACATACACTCGCTGCGGAGTGGGGATGTTTTGCTCCTCCACCGCCGTAATGTCGAGCTGAGTGAACGAGTGGTTTTCTGCTTCGGACACCTGAAACATACAATAGTATTTTATGATACAAGTGTGGAAAGATAGCAATAGGGAATTTGACACTTTTTTGAAAAGTATGTTAAAATGTCTAAATCATAGCATTCTTTACTAGATTTTTTATTTCCTTAAAAAAACTAAATAAATAAAAAAATAAAAAATAGCTAAATAGTCTTCAACAGCATATAAATTTTAATTTTTAAAATGGTACATAAAACTAAAGCGTTGCGTAGATGGAGCCACGAGCACACTCCGTAAACAGAAAAGCAAAACGAAACGTTATTTTTGAAGATATCACAAATTTTTCGTTATTTGGGTTAATTTAATTTAATAATTAATTAAATTTTAAAGTGCGACGGAATCCCGATTTCCAAGATACAGGTTTTCGACCTAGTTTGTAAGTCGGAGGTCCTTTTTTAGTGCCCTGTATAAGTGAATAAACTTTTTCATTATTATATTTATTTCATCTCTCAAAGCTATAATAAAATTGTGATTATATCATGGCATTATATAGTCATTTCAAAATAGAAACCTAAAAAATCTGTTAAGACAGCGTGGCGCAAATCTGAAGGGTAAAAAAAAAAGATTTGGTGGAAAGGAACGTATCGACATGTAGATTACTACGTACCATTGTGCTAGTGGCGCCTCTAGTGGTAAAACATTGCAACACTCCTTTTGTCGGTAATCATATCTACACGAGACCTTTGGCATGTAATACTTTTTGGATACCTTGGAATATTTGGCAGAATAAGCCAATTTTTTTTCAGTGCCCCTTAAGCCTACAACCTTGGGATCTTCAAGGCCAGAGTGAATAGGCATTTACTGGACCCGCATGCTCCATCGTCGACCTCATCGTCGCTTACCATCAGGCGAGATCGAGGTCAAATGCGGGTTTAGTTACACATAAAAAATAAAAATAAAAAAAAAGCACTAGTCCACCGAGACATCTTAATTTCCGGTCTGGACATTTTTCGGTCTGTCCAACTACTCTGCACATTAAATAGCTTTTATTACGAAACTATCATCGTTACCATAACCATAACAAATTAATAGTGAATATTATTAGAAAAACCACTATAAAACTTACGTCAATAAATTCTGGAAGATAATTGTTTTCCTTTTTCATTTCGTGTGGAATGTTTTCAATGTGGCCATTTTGAATGTTTTCAACGTAGCCACTCTCGTAGTTGTCTTCACCGTTGGCGTTATTCGACATCATGCATTGGTGGTTCTCGAACTGGAAGTTGTTTTGGAAACCTGAAATATTTCAAATTAAATGTTGTAAGACAAACTGAATTTTTAACAGTTGTAGAAACAAACCTACATAACAAGTTTACCTGTGTGTGCTTTTTTTTTATTAAATTAGGATAGCAGACGAGCAAACGGGCCACATGATGTTAAATGGTCACCGTCGCCCATGGACATCTCACCTCACTGTATTAATATTAGAGGGTTATTGATGCGCTGCTAACCTTGAGGACTAAGATGGATTGCCTCATATGCCGGAAAATACGCTGGCTCTCTTACCCTTCAAACCGAAACACAGAAATGCAAGCATGTCTGTTTCACGGCAGAAATAGATAAGAGGGTGGTACCACCCCAGGCGATCCTTCACATTAGGATCTACCACTACTGAGTTACACGCTTAGTTACAGTATGACCGGAATCTTATTATGATCGGTTGGTACCACCAGGCTGACTGCACAGAGTCATACCACCTTCAGGTAAAACAGTGGTACCATACAAGCTGAATCTGCACAGAATCATACCACCTTGCGCTGGCTTACCTGGGTATAAGTGCAGCCGTTTCTGTCGTATTGTTCTGACGCTGACCCCGACTGTACCCTGGTATATTGTGATGCTCACCTTCGTTGCACAGCGAGCACCATATAGTGGGCTGATGCTGCTTCATGTGTACGTTGGCGTGGACCTTAAGATGCTGTTTCCGTTTGAACTTGCGCTGGCATATCGGGCACTCGTGCGGCCGGTTGTCTGTCGCCTTCTGGCTCTGGTTGAGGCTGACGCGTGGAATTAGGAGGCTGTTGTCCATCGGCTGCGAATGGAATTATTCTAAGGGCTGGTTTACACCTTTTCAAGTGGCAAGGACAGTGCGTTAGTCAACCGGCAAGGACAGTGGTGTAAACCGGTGAACCAGGCACCCGCCACTGTCCTTGCCACTTGAAAAGGTGTGAACCAGCCCTAAGCGTCAATAGCTCAAAGGCTAAGGCACGAGAATAGCCTAGCGTCGCTGGATTGAATCCACATTTAGACTTCTGAAGTGGAATAATTAATTTTAGCCTAGTTGGAGTGATTAATTATGAATATTGGTAATGTGTACCTAAAACATTACCATTGTTTATTTTATTAATTTTTTTAAGTCGTTGTAGACCACTACCCTCGTCGATCGATAAGAAATAATAGTATGACGTATTTGGATGAGCACTTTTTACACTTTTCAGTAAATCTCTAAAAGTAGTAAAAAAAAAGTTTTTGCTGTGATCTCCCCTTTTTGGTTCTGACCTCCCTTATTTTACAACCAATACATGTTTGTACTGTAATGTATGGAATACTCACTAGTATATCAATATTGGTGTGTTCCAAAAAGTTCTGCACTGGTGCCGTGAGACCTTCATTTCCACTTTGATAATTCTGCGACATTAGATGTGTGGTCATGTGACTCAGCAGTTGCTCTTCTCTGTGGAAACCTATATAAAAAGATACCTTAGTTTTTAAATTTTACATAGGGCCGCTGAACAGAAAGGTTATTTGGGGTTCACCCTCATCTCATACAAAATTTGGAGATTTCTGAGATCTTGTATTGTGGAAACTCATAAATGCAATGATACTGACAAAAAAATTCTAGCCTACAATTATAAGAGTTGAAAGAGTTATTGAATGAAAATAAATTAGAAACAGTGGTTGAACAAAAGTGGTTTTCCGCAAGCAGGATTTGAACCTGCGATTTTGCTGTTCCGTGGCAGTGCTCTAATCAACTAAACTCAATCGCGGTTCATCCTACATCGGCATCTGTATAGAAAAATAATACGAACTATTACTACGTAACACGGCTAAAAGTTTAATAAATAAAATTTGGTTATTGCAAGAATCAGTCAGGGGTACCTTCACTTCAGCACTTACACAGTTCACACAGTTCCCAAAATTATATGATATATTTATTAAAAAACTTCCAAGTTTCATTGTCAATATTTCGCGTTTACTGTTACTCACAAATTCATGCATTCTCTTTGATATAGACATTCGACAAAAGCTAAATTCCATAAGCCCAAGCAGGTAGAGCTTCTATGTGTACGCAGTGGGCCTTCTGGGAAATAGAACATAGAGAGAGGGGGTTAAGCCCCCCACCCTAGCGGTCGGTCCCCTCCATTTACAAACAACCCACTATCGACATAGTGCCATAAATGTGCGTTCAAAGTTCATAATTAAGTTACTAGCTAAGTTTAAACATATCTCAATTACTACTCAATTAACTTTAATAGGTTGTAACATTTCAAAAACATATTTTTTCTTTTTTTTCTTGAATTGGAACTTAAATTTATTTTAAAAGTAGACCCCAATTTTATTTGAAAAAGTTATCTAATGAATATTTTACGTTGCGCGCTAGAACCACCGTAAACACGATACGAATTTTTTTAGAGATGTTACTTTAATTATGCAAATAATTTTAAAGGATTTTTTAGACATTTATATAATACCTACTAAACCAGTTATAAAATATTATTCTTCTCTTCATGGAACACGATACCGAAGTCAACACAAGACAATTTCTCTTGCAGAATACTTAATGGAACTGGTAAAACCAACTTTCAAATGACCTACTACTTGACCCCTTAAATCACACCCGTACATAGTATACATAAGCAAGTCTTCTCCCCTCCCAAACTCCCCTAAGTCGCTTTACAGCGTTACCGAAGGTATTAGTCCACCCCTATCCCTATTCTCTGCAAAAACCAGTTGGATATTCCCTCATACTATGAACATTGTCGACTACAGTAAATAATTAATACTACGCTATAACTTTTAAGGATTTTTTTATGAATGCATAAGTAATACTGAATAGTGTTTTTTATTTATTTCAGAGGTTTGAATTTTAAAACTGATGTACAATCTTGATATATCTTGGTCACCTGCCTAAGTTCACTGATATAAAAGAATTAAACCATCAATATTTTTATTTATTTATTCTAGATGATGCCTACTTTTACGGACGATAAAGTACATTTTGTGTTATAAATATCAGTTCGCAGGTTTCTTTTTTTCCTTCCTTTTTCCAGTTTTCCTTCACCGTTATAACAGCATGTAAAAGTGCGTAAGTCTTCGAAAAAACCGAAAACTCATTGGTACATGACACTGCTTGGTTTCGAACCCGGACCTACCCGCATGGTAGTCCGACGTCCTAGCCCCCGACACTCCCACCGTGTTACACATCTCGTTTACTCTCAGTACCTACCTATAATCTCATAATAATATAGGTAGATAAGATACCCACAGAAGTAATCCCACCGCATTTACATTACGGTAACCACGCAGGAATTTTGGCCGTAGGAGGGTTTGAATTGAAACCCTAAACTTTTAGTCGAGACGGAGGATTATGATTTAGGCCCTGTATCTTGTTTCATACAAATCATACCCCAGTACCAGTAAAATACTACTACGAGACATATTATAAATAGTTGGAAAGTATTGCGACCTTACAAAGAACTCCCTATTAAACCTCTGAGGTTGGTACGTATAACGAATAAAATACGAGAATAACACACAATTTAAAAAGAAACCTCGGTAAATAAATATTTTGCTTTATTACATCGAAAATTCGAAACAGACATATCAAAACCCGAATAATGTTTCAACCGACAACAGAATCGTTCTATTTCGAAAGCCGTCTAAAACATGACTCTACTTAAAAGTCACCCCTCCCAAAAATAAATTAGATATCCAAAACCGTCTACGATCCCTTGGAATACTCGGCTCCCCCTCTATTCGCGCCGCCTCGCTGGCCCATGGGGGCTCTCCCCTAGAATAGGGGAGGGTCTAATAAAGGTCGCTTGGGCAAAGTGGCCGAGCGTGTAGGCGAGGCGTGTATGCGAGCGTTATTCTGAAGTCTGGGCAGTGAATATCGATTTCACTATATTCAAATACCTATTCTAAACAGTTAAATATAGAAAAGGTTGAATTGAAGTATAGATCCGCAAGCTGTATTTTTATCTGCCATGGATGAACTGCAGTTCATCCGTGGCACTTTCAATTGCGACTCTCCAAAAATAGTTTTATATCGATTATGAAGAGTAAAAAAGTATTATAGAAAAAATTACTTGGTATTATATTCACAGCTGCAAAATAATGCTTTTTTTTACAACGTACGTATAATAATTACTACTTCCATGTGTTTTCATACCGTTTTTGACGACGTATTTAGCCGATATTGAATTGAAAGTAGCGAAGATTCTTATTTGACCCGTTAATGGTACAGTCGGCCACGAAAGTTTAACACACCCACAACAAAACACATAAGAATGATCCTGTGAAATACTTGTTCAGCGAAATACTGACAAGTGTACTGGTACGGACCTGGGAATAAGGTCAGGCCCTCCGCTAGCCACCTGAGCGCCCGCGTGCAAAATCGATTATGCCGCCATACCCTCTTTGGAACGAAATTTCCGTTCGCTCCCCCCACGTCAAAATGAAAATTTGACTTAAAAATCCAGTGCGCACCTTACACCCAGCTAGCGAACCGAATTTGTGATGATGTTGTTGCGAATGGGGTGGGTTAGATAGAGCACTGACATGAATTATGGGGTTGTTTAGAGGGCTAGGGCTGGGAGCGAGCGAAGCGACCTCAAAATTTTAGCGCAGGCCCGACGCGGAAAATGGGTCAAGTAAGGTTAGAGGCCTAGGGCGGGAGCGAGCAAAGCGAGCCCGAAATTTAATCTGTATTTGACATGGATTACGGGTTTGGTTAGAGGGCTAGGGCGGGCGCGAGCGAAGCGAGCTCGAAATTTCAGCGCGGATACAGTGCCGTTGATGGGTTAGGTTAGAGGGGAAGGGCGGGAGCGAACGAAGCGAGCTCAAAATAGAGCGGATCCGACGCGAATGATGGGCTAGGTTAGAGGTCTATGGCGGGAGCGAACGAAGCTAGTTAAAAATTTCAGCGCGGTTGGGTTGCGGATGGTGGGTTAGGTTAGAGGTCTAGGATGGGAGCGATGAATGAAAAAGAGTTCAATTTGAACCTGACAAAATCGCTGTATTTGCCGCCCCCCTGAATGTGCTGCCCGCGGGAGGTGCACGCCTTGCACGCCCGCTTATGGAGGCCCTGAATAAGGTGAGCCACACCTATCCAACTAGGATATGATGATTACGGATTTGACCACTTCCGACCTTATTGGGTTTAAATAGAGTTCAAGTGGTAGGTTAATTATTGTGGCGATGCCACCAAGGTTTTTCCACTTTTCAAATAAATATCATCTAGGTACAGTAAAAGTACGAAACTAATTTGGACTTTATTACGGTTGAATAGACGTCAAAAACGGACAGTAACTTTTTATATTGTGAGTATTCTTACCTTTCCCGCACTCGGAGCAAATTTTGTCTTTCGCCATATGTGTCACACTGTGCATTTTTAGGTGGTCCTTCCTCTTGTAAGTCTTTTCACACAGATGGCACGCGTAAGGCCTTTCTTTATCCGTCTTGGCGGCGATGGGTTCCAGCAATGACCCGATTTCATTTGATTGATTTTCTTCGTCAACCTGCAACAGTTTGATCGTTGAGTATCTTTTTTTATTGCATAAGGAGACAAGCAAACGGGCCACCTGATAAGCGTGACCTGATCACCATCGGCCTAGACATATATCTGTCCTCACTATAATGTTATTACAGGGTCGTCGATGCACTGCTAACCTTGAGGACATAGATGGAACGTATCATGTGCCTGTAATTACGCTTGCCCTCTTACCCTTCAAACCGAAACAGCAATGCAAACATTGCTGCATTGCGGCAGAAATAGGTAAAGGGGTGGTACCACCCCAGGTTGAATGCACAGCGTCATACCACCTTCATAATCTTCTTAATTCCTATCTAAATAGTCATACAAAAGTTTAATAACATCACCGAGGCACAGCTGAAAACCAGCGATGTGGTTCTGCCGTACCGGCCGGGCCGCAGCACATGCTGAGCATGTTCCTTTTTAACCCCCGGCCCCCGACTGATTGAGGGCGGGCGTTATAAGTTTGACACGTTTGTCTGTTTGTTTGTGTGTTTGTCTGAGGCAACTTAACAACGGATGATCAGATTTGAACCCGGTTTTTATTATTTAATAGAGAATTTTCTATCTTTGATGTCAGATGGGATCTCTGGAACGGTAATAGCTAGATCGTTCGAATTTGTGTTCAAATATTTCGGTTCATGGTGCGTTTCCGAGATCTGAAACCTTGAGGATCTGATGATGACTAGGAAAAAGTAAGTGAACTTCAATTTCACAAAATGAAACTGGAAGAATTGGAAGATTATTCGCCCGCCCAAACTATAATAGTTAGATGGGGTCTTCTTGGAACTTAAAGTTGTAGGGAAACCAGAGACATTTCAAGAGAAAAAATAATTAAAGATAGCGGTCAAAAAATAAATGAAAATGATGTGGAGCTAGGCATTTTAAGACAGCCATGGCGATGGCGAAGGCCGAGCTCCGCGTAAGGCGTAGCCCGGAGCTTCAGGCGTCGCAGGTCTAACTTGCTGAATGTTCTTAACCATGTCAGATAAAAAATTGATCAGTGGTTATAAGATCTTGGAGTATCTTGGGAAGTTGAAGTATGATGGGATGGTATCTCCGGAACGGTAAGAGTTAGGTGGTTCGAGTTTGAGCTCAAAAGTTTATGACCATGGTGACCTTCCCACATCTGGAACCTTGAGGACCTGATGATGACCAGGAAAAAGTAAGAGAATCTCCACAATACCTACCATTGTGGAGATCCCCTTACTTTTTCCTGAACATCAGTGCTTTCTTAAATTTTTAATTTAGAGTTATTGGCAATGTATCGTAATTTGTTACCTTGTACTAAGACTTGTATCTTGTACTATGTTTTATTTATTTATTATTATTTATTGTACAACAATAGACTTAATAAAAACAATTAAAATGAGACATTGCACAAAAGGTGAACTTATCTCTAAATGAGATGTTATGTACGTATGTTATGTAAATACATCTTTTTTCTTTCTTTCTAATGATGTTACGTTCTCATTTTACCTACTTCGTCAGATAGGACACATAATAAACTGCAAAAATAAACCCTGACGCCATCTACATTATGGATTACAATAAATAATTAAGTATTGGATATTGGAGTAAACTAAACACAAACCCGTTGCGCTACTGAGCCAACACTATGTCAGCAAATCTAACTAGTCATAAAAACAATTTATAATTTATTTAAAAAATATAAATAAGCACAGAAAGGAAACTCAGCACTAGATCTCGTGCGAACTACTAAGCCTAGGACTACACGCGGGGCTGGAACCAAACCAAACCGGGTCTGGAACCGGCCAGCCCCGGTTTGGTTCGCTTCATCCAATCACGCACGAAGCGTTGATTTCAAGTGGGGGGAGAGCGGAATGAACCGGACGCGTATATTCCGAGGCACACACACACAAATACACTCGCAGTCGCGCGCCGTTGTCGTTTACATTGACGTCAACATTCGAGCTAGGTACGTGATTATAATAAGTAGGTACCCAACTTTTCTTAGACCGAAAATCTCAGGCCGACCCCCAATTTCAAGAATAACATTGCGGTGCACGGCGCGCGGGCATGAAGTAAGGATTTTTTCTTCATCTAAGTGTGCGAATGCTTTTTTCGTGCCGCGCCACGCTAGCAGTTTCCCTTCTGTAATTTTGTGCCAATCCAAAAGCAGGTGCACTACATTACTAACTAACTATACTAGGATGTCGAATTGGGGTCCTCATGACGTAACTCATCGTTTACTTTTTTCTTGCATAATTAATAATAATGACGTAATTTGCTTATTTGTAGGTACCTAATGAATGTTTATGACAACAAAATATAATTCTTGATAAGGTAAGTTAAACTTTTTAAGTAACTTATACTTTCTGTCAATTTTCGTTATTTTTCCCCTTGGGAAGATATCGCAAAATGGACATGAATTTGAAGGGACGCAGGTCCCTAGCTAGATATTACATTCGGGAGGGGTTTGGGTGTAGGAGGGATCTGCGGTTACGTTCGGGGTGAGGGGGTTATGTCTAAAATGAACATTCTAGGGAGGGGATTTTAGGGGTTTCGACAGGCTTCAGCCTTCGGCCCCCCTAAGGGAAACTCAAGAATCCGCCGGTAAGGTACGCTACTATTAAGTAGGTACAACCATGCAGACAAGGTCCTAATATTCGTAAAATGTAATATTTCAACAATACAATGAAGTGAAAAAATCTTGGAAATTAATTCAGTAAGTATTTACCAGCAACCTTTGTTCTAGAGTTACCCGACAATAATTACGTGTTAAAGGTTTGAAATTCGCATACTGATAGACTTATTTTATTGTCTAATTTTTTTGTAAATTCAAAGTCAATTGTCATAAATACTATTTATGTATCAAAAATATCACTTGCAGTATTTATTATTCTGCCCCTGATCCATTTAAGTTAAAAGTCGGTCCATGGATTATGTGCGCGTAAAGAAGGTACCACTACTAATTAATTTAAAGATACGTAAGATTGGGGTTCCGTAGTACTATAGACCCAGCACACAACATTGGAGTGGAGGGGCGAATCGACCTTACTTCCATAACAATGTAAACTAAACCTTAACATCTTTAAAATACGGTTAAAATGACATGTCAATGTCAAGCGACTCGAACGGCGGCAAGCGAAGCGACGAAAAGCGGCGCGAAGCGCGGAATCCCAACCTAGTTCGTATTTTATAGACATTAAGGTTTAGTTTAAATTATTATCGGAGAAAGTAGCTGCGCCTCCACTCTTCTAATGAATGCTGGATTTTATAAGTTTCGAATATTCAAATCATGAAATTTTTAAATAAAATTCGAGTTTCAAATTTTTATTCTATATCTATAGGTTTTAAGTACTATAATAGTAATAACTAACCTGCATAGTAATCTCGCAGTTGAAGTCACCAGTGATGACTGGTTTCACATCTTCTGCATCCATTGCCTCCTGTTTTATCTCCATCAGTTCCTGGTCACTCAATGGATATATGTTCTGCTCCATGAATAATTTATTGTGTGTTTGTAAGTGCTTCTGAAGGTGGTCTTTGCGGTAGAACGCTGCGAGGATTAAAAAGATGTTATAAAATTTGAAACTTTGTTAGGAAAAAATGTAGGGTTCATTACAAAAGTTCCACAAACATGAGAAATAAGCTACATGAGCTTATAAAGGGCTAAATATGTTAATAGCAAGATATTATGTATGTACATACATCGGTGACACAATGGGCACACTTGGTTCTTGTCTCCGCTGTGAATGGACCGGTGGATGTTCAGATGCTCCTTGCGTTTGAAACCCTTGCCACATTCAGGACAAATATGGGGCCTGACCTCCTGGTGCCCCAGGGTATGCCTGTCTAGATGCTCCTTGCGTTTTAGTCTAAGTGCAAAAAAACAAAATTATTACCGATGAGTGTTTAACCTGGTAAAATCGGAATTTTTTAAACAGATAATAAACATTTTCAGACTCCATACAAAGTAGGTGACATTGCGCAACTGATTTAAATGAAAAATTTAGTACTCTATTGTCAAAACTTCTTGGACAAAGTGATAAACGTCCACCAAATGTTTTTGTTAACATATACAAATAAATAAAGTAAAATTAGTAACTAAATACATTTCATAAGAGATGGAATATAAGTAATGGTAATTGAAAGATAAACCATAGTTAGGAACCCTCATAGTGCTATGTCTAAAACAATGTTTAAAAAGGAATTTCCTTACCCCGTGCCACAGATGCCACAGAGAAACCGGTACTCCTTGTTATGCATCACTAGGTGCAGTTCTAGTTTGTCCTTATCTGGGTATACAGCAGGACATTCCACGCAGCGGTACTCAGTCCCCTCCGGACCCTCTGTTATTATAGCCAGTTTGTTTTTGGGAAGTAGGCTGCGTTTTAACACATGCTCCATGGTGGATATGTCTGGATCTGAAACATTGTGTCTCTGTTAGTCATTTTGGAAATACATTAAGACTGCTTGTTTTAGGTAGGTATGCTTGAATATATATAAATAAACAAAGCGAAAATATATATATGGGATGAAATATTTTGAATTGTGTCTCCAATAAAACTGAAGAATTAATATGTAAATAAAAAAAATACCTCTAACACTATCCATAGTTTGAAATAATAGGTAGCTATTCCTGAAAAAAAAGTAATATAAAGAACATAAACATATACACCTACATAGGTTTAACAAAAACTCCGAATATTTTTTCCCACACTCCCGTTAACCGTTAGAAAAGAAACAAGGCAAGGACACAAAAAACTGAACTTGAAATAGTGATCCCTTCCCCTACCATCCTACTAACGGATATCGCCCAAGGCCCAAGCTTCCCTCCGCAATAGGGGTGACGACCCTTTGTCTACCTAACTTCCCCTAAAGAGGGGAGGGGACCCCACTCACTTCGGTCCGATAGGAGGGGTGGGCTTACCTTACCCTAACATCGATTCAAAATCCTCTACCTGAGTCCCAACGCGACATGTAATAATAATACTTATAGTGGCTGGTGTATATTGGTGAATTTGATTATTAAATTGTATTATTACTTACAAAAATCTGTAAAATGTTATTGCTTGAATTGTAGTTCGGCGCGAAAAAGTTTCATTGCGTGCTGGTAAAACTTTTGAAATGTTATAATACTTGTCTTTTAGACAAATGTTTAAATTACTTACTTTGAATAAATTGATTGATTACGAAAATTAAATCTGGAAAGTGTTCAATCCAATCAAATAGAAAAATATTTTCAACAAACAAAAAACACAACACGCCACTACTACGTTCACAATGAGAATGAATGAAATGAAAGAATGAATGAACAGACAATGTTGTCAACTAGATCGTCCTAAAAGGAACTGTGTGTAAAATATTATTCTAAAAAATATGCTAAGTCTTTTATAAATTGAAGTAGGTATTATTATTTGTATGAAGATATAAAGTAAAATAATTATAGTCCATGTTTTGAAACAAAATATCAGACTTCAAACATTTCTACTGAAGCCGGTTAAGCTAATGTTGCAGATGGTCCAGAACGTTGTCCAGTCCACCAGTTCAATTCTGATGTACAATGTAGAATCGAACTGGAATTCATACTTTTTATTCAGCTTCAATCTATTTCAACGTTTGGTACAAAGAGGATACGACTACGTGTTCGGTTTTCTAAACTCATCTTACTGAAAACAAGATCTATACCTATTTGAATGCGGCAGCGATGAAAAACCGAATATTCAGATGCTATTATAAAGCAATAACTTAAGCTGAATTCCAAAAAAATGTGCTAACCTAGCTAATGTAAAATATGTCAAGTTTAGCATATAAAATGCTAAGTTGGCAATAAATTGATTGAATGATACAAATAAAGACTGAAATAAAAAGAATGAGTGAAAACAAGGCATCACGGTCAGTGTTGCCAACCTGGTAATTTATATGCTAAATTTGGCATATTTTATAGATTAGCAATTTTTTCTGCATTTAGCATATAGCGTGTAGCTTTACCATCAGTACCGCATTCAAATGCAGAAAGTGATGGTATTTCCAGCCAGATGAGTTTGATGGCACCAAACTTTGTAATAGTTTTGCACTGAATAACTTTAACTCCAGTTTTAATGTATACCTCTTACATCAGATTTATTCAGAATTTACTGAAGACGAGGCATTATTGTTGCAATATGAGAATAATAATATTAATTAATATATAAATATTAAATATATTATAAATATATTATATTGAATATTAATTTTCTTTTTATAAAAATAGAGTTTGCACTCACAACATCAGCATGATCAGTTTCTGTAGAAATGTCTAATATTTATTTTGTTACAAAACTATTCATTTTTCTTACTATTTTCATACAAATATCACTTTCATATTTAGTAACAGTTTTTAGCTTATTTTGAGTTGACTTAGTTGGCAACACTGGTCACAGGATTTTTTCGATTTCGTTCGGTAATCGGTCATCAACTTTTCGTTCATTCATTCGGTCAAGCAAAGTAAGACAAGACAACACACGGTGCACGTGGGTTTATTTTATTTAAAAGTGTAAATAATTAAAGTATACATTTACAATGAATAACGAAAATAAGCTTGAAGAATTGGCAATTAAACTATTCAACATAGACGCTGTGAAATTTGGCGAGTTCATGACTAAAAGTGGCTTAAAAACACCGGTGTATTTTGACTTGAGGGTTATCGTCAGTTATCCGGATATTATGGTTAGTAAATATTCTTAATTATTTCTAAATTGTTATTAAAGTGTTCAATGATTTCGTTATTATAATAATAATTCATTTCTAGGAACTAATATCTCTTCTACTTCTCGAATTCGTCTTAAACACACAATGTGATCATATCTGTGGTGTTCCTTACACGGCTCTGCCCATTGCCACGCTCCTTAGCGTCCAAGCTAAGAAACCCATGCTCATGAGACGTAAAGAGGCCAAGAACTATGGAACTAAGAAAATGATCGAAGGAAATTATAAGGCTGGTCAAACTTGTCTGATAATAGAGGATGTGGTTACTTCGGGTTCCAGTGTGTTGGAAACGGTGAAAGATTTGCGAAAGGAAGGTCTGGTGGCTGAAGAAGCTATTGTCATCTTAGACAGAGAACAGGGCGGAAAGCACAACCTTGATGCGAATTATGTCACAATGAAATCTTTGTTCACTATGACAAAATTGATGGAGATACTTGTGAAGAATAGTAAAATAAGTCCAGAAATGGCTTCTAAAGTTAAGGATTACTTGAATGAAACTCAAGCACCTTCAACTGGTATGCATGGTTTTGATATATATTTCTTTCAAAAAATTTAAAATTTATATCATACTTACATAGTTTTTATAATCTCACCAGACTATAAACATTTCGTTCGGGTGCTAATCTAATGATATCGTCTTTGATCAGCATCTGACTTAGTGTAGGTAATAATTTTAGGTAATAACTAATAATTTTTCTGATACAAAGTATACTACTAACATATTTTTCTTAAGTACAACTACTTACACAATGGATCAACGTTATCTGATCAATAAAGATATATTGAATTGAATAAATATATCTAAGGAAAATAAGCTCCATTCTGAAATTCTCTATGAGTTGAAAGTCATAGCAAATTATGTATTCTATATAATAAAAAAGCTCACCCATCCATTTACTCGCCCACCTTTCAGAAACAGACTTGTGCTATAAATTATATGATAACAATTATCATGCATCATACATAATTTATAAATGTCAAATTGTTGCAGGAATCTCTGAGGATCGAACATCACTCCCATATGAAAAGCGAACAGAGCTAGCAACAAGTAAAATTGCTAAACAACTATTCACCATAATGGCGACTAAAAAAACCAATTTATGTATATCTGTGGATCTAACATCTTCCACTAAAATACTGGACTTATTAGAGAAAGTTGGCGAACATGTCTGTCTTGTCAAGACCCACGTTGACATCATTGAAGATTTTACAAGTGATTTTATTACACATATAAGACAGCTAGCAGACAGATTTAATTTTCTGATCCTTGAAGATAGGAAATATGCTGACATTGGCAATACAGTGTCTTTGCAATATTTGAAGGGCTTGTATAGGATTGCAGAGTGGGCAGATTGTGTGACTGCACACTCTTTGCCTGGTGAAGGCATATTAAAAGCATTAAATGGCTCTATGAATGGTGTTAGTCGAGGTGTATTCTTACTTGCTGAGATGAGCAGTGAGGTAAATAAAGTTGTTGTTTCTATGAGATACCTTCTGTATCTGTCTGCAGTACTATTACATACCTTCTGTATGTAACTAAAATTGTAAGATCGCAATTAAAATAACTTTAAATTTTTAATCTATTTTCAGGGCAATCTAATAACTCCAGAGTACACAGAAGCCTCTGTTAAAATGGCCACAAAGTATCCAGATCTGGTCACAGGCTTTGTTTGTCAGAAAAAAGACACCTTCAAGGATGCAGGGCTCATACAGTTGACTCCAGGAGTTCAACTGGAAAGCTGCAAGGATGATTTGGGTCAGATTTATAACACACCTGAAAAGGTTGTTTTGGAGAATGGTGCTGATATCATAGTGGTAGGAAGGGGTATAGTAGCAGCCAAGAGTCCAGAGGCTCAAGCTGTTATTTACAAGAATGCCTTATGGAAGTGCTATTTGAAGAGGATATCAGGTAAGTTAGAATAAGTAAAAGTGTTCCTCCACAGACTTTGGCCCCTTTAGGCCTTTAGTAGGTTTTTGAAAATGTTGTAGTGAACTAAAAAAAGATATTGTTCAAAATTTGATATTCCCTGATTATTAATGGTAGGTATTATTCAATAAATTAAGTCTAACATAATTTTAAGTAGGTATACTGTATGTAGAAACTCTAATTTAATGTTTTTAAATATGCTAATTGAATGTAATGTTAATGTATTTTTAGAATAATTATATTAGCTGTGCCCCGGCGGCTTACCAAAGTTTTATCGCCATCGGAGGAATGGTTTAGGAACGCATAGAGCACAAACAAAGAAAAAAATCATTTTTATATAATATATAGATTATAACTGTAGGTAGAATTAAATTAGAAAGAAAATTATTGTAAGTATAAGAGAAAAATGCTGTGCTTTAAAAACATTGGTGCTATTGAGTGCCAAAACATTGATACATACAGATTTTGAACTGTAAATGCATTCCTGTTACAAATTCCTATGTAAAATAAGAGTTCAATTGTAAGTGACTATACATTATTTTTGTTAATTACGACGCCGATAGATTATAGAAATAAAGTGAATTGTTCATTGATTTTATTCTAGTTTTATTGCCAGATACGAGCACGATCTATCGTAAGTTGGAAGAAACGTCCATGGTGTAGAAAGGTAGGTACCTATAGCGTATATTTTAATGATTAGGACTTGCTAAACGTGAGTTCCGAGAACGACTCGTGTCATCCTTATCCAGAGCTGTTGTGTAACGAACGAGGGGTAGCATTTGCACAGATTAGAGTATATGTCCAAAGCATTTGTTTTATTGAAGACAACGACCATTCCATTTTTACACACTACTGGGAGTGCGTTCCAAAACCAGTTGAAATTATTCACATTGACAGTTGTATACGTTCCATTACTTTAAAAAAAATAAAAGTTTGATAAATTTGTTAAAAATTTGAATTTGTTGAAAAAGTTTCATCAATTGATTATGAGATAATCCTGCAATGTTTTACCACTAGAGGCGCCACTAGCACAATTACGTAAATAATATGATTTTTTTCTAAACATAACCTAAAATAATTTATTGCTTCAATACCAATAATTTTAATATTAGATGATAACAAGATTATGTATAATAAATTTTAAATTAGCACAGTCAAATATCAACATCTAGATACGTACCTACTTTTTCACCAAATCTTTTTTTTTACCCTTCAGATTCGCGCCACGCTGTCTTCAGTTTTTTTTAGGTCTGCTATTTTGAAATGGCCATATGATGTCATGATATTATCACAATTTTACTTATAGCTTTGATAAATTAAATTAACCCAAATAAAGATATTTATTTTTATTTATTTGAATAAATACAAAATACAAAGAGAAATTTCGTTTTGCTTTTCTATTTACGGAGTGTGCTAGTGGCTCCATCTACGCAACGCTTTGCGTTTTATGCCAATCGATATTTGGAATCGATTTTAATGTGATTGACGATTGATAAAGCGACGTTTGCAATGCCATTCCCTATATCGATTTGTCAATCAACCAACTTCATAATGTCAAATAACATCACACAACCTTGCTGAAAACAAAACAAAAGATATTTTTATTTAGAAATGGAAAGTATCGCTAAAGAATTAGATATAAGTAGCAAAAATATATTCCCTACTGCCCCACCTAACCTATTCACCGTCGTCGTTCATACCAGTTGGTTAAAAAAATTGTTAAAAAATACAGAAATAGGCAATTGTTTAAATAATGTAGATTTTACCTTGCAACCTGGTGAAAGTGTTCCTTATCCGTGGCGAAAAATTTGTATCAGGGTAAGTATATTCTTTATAAACTAGGCCTGAGTTAAAATTCGACCTTTGTACATGATTTTTATTAGTTTATCTTACAATTTTGCAGGTATTAAACAAAAAAGTGTCCAAAGTATTACCACTACCACGATATAAACTCAATGAAAACAATACTGAATCTGCGCTCACGTTCTCACAGTTGCTCCAATATGTCTCGCAGAACAACCAGAGGACTCTGTGGAAGGAGTCTTATAAGAAATACTGTCAAAACAGTGATAGTAGTAAAGAAAGTACCATTGTCAACTTATTGGAGCATGATCAGCTAGTATCCGAAGTAATCCTGAGATTATATGGTTGCAAAATTATTAGAATAAAGAAGGACAGCTTAGGGAAAACAGAGTACAAAGAGATCTTACCTAACCAACATGTCTCTAAATCATATGAGGCTCATGTCAACTTGTTATCTGCAATGTTCACTTTGGAAACAGATAATAATTACTTTATAGTGTACAGGAGACACTATGAGAACAACTTACTAGATTGCCTTAATTTCAGTCCAACACTAACCGACAAGAGTTACAATCGTGGACTGTTCCTCATACACCAGTTATTGAATGTGTCAAAAGCTATGAGTGACCGTGGCTTAAGTTTAGGCAAGCTTGAGTTGCATGATATTTACTTGACAGAGAATCTTTGGCTCCAAATCATCCCTACAATAACTAACAATATACATCCCCTAGATGCTTCTTTAATCTATGAACATAATAGGAGTAAGCAGACGAGTTGTAGTCAGAGCTTTCAAGGGAAGCGGGGAGAGGACTGGTGTTGGAGGAATGAGGCAGTACAGCTAGAGAAATTGTGCATGCTGTGGGTGAGAGGACGGATATCGAACTTGGACTATCTGCTGCACCTTAATATGCTGGCTGGCAGGTCTGCAAATGATCCACAGGCACACCTTATGGTGCCGTGGGTTACGGATTTTACTTCCAGATGTGGTAAATATTTTGGTTCTTAAAAAACTATTGTTCTTTTGTAATACATAGTTTGGTATGTAATTTATTATGAGTCGATTTAATAAACACAGATAATACACAAAAGATAAGCTGATTTTGATAAAGAGATTTCTGAGCTCTACACAAAATAATGCTTATTTGTTCGAATTCTTGTATTTGATAAGGCCCTTAAGACTTGCAGATTTGTTTGGTTAACCAGCTACTAATTTTCATTTTCTAAATGATTTCGTTGTAAAATTATACCTATACGATTTTCTAGGTAGAAACTGGCGAGATCTGAGCAAGTCAAAATACCGTTTGAACAAAGGCGACAGGCAGCTTGATATGACGTATGACGTCTCCAATTGCACAGATCAGATTCCGCATCATGTGTCAGATGCACTATCTGATATCACTTGCTATGTCTATTTGGCACGCAGGCAAGTAAAAACTGCTTAGAATCATCTATCTTAATTAAAAATCATCTGTGAGATGCAAATCTTGTTATACTACTTTCGTAATTTATGAATTTGCTCAATAATGGACTAGAATAGGTTGCTGATAGATGGCGATGTATAATAGGTTGATGATGATGATTTTGACTATCTTATTTTATGTATAGGGGCTGTGGATAACCCCATGGGGATCTTTTGTGCTCACCCCATTCTTAGTTATAAAGTTTAAGGCCCAACACACACCGACGTAGTGGAGTGGTGACGCGGAGCGGACCCCGCTCTTACGGTAGGGCGGCCGCGCCTCGAGACGCCGCGCGACTCGTTACCATACATCCGCGCGTCGCTGTGAGCCGCCGCGAGACGCCGCGCGCTGCCTAGCTTCGAGCCGCTTCGCCGCGCCGATTCGCTTGCTATTATAATAAACCGTATTTCAGTGTTGTTAAGGTTTAGTTCAATTGTTCTCGAAGAAAGACGACGCGCCGTCACTCCAGCGGTGTGCGTTGGGCCTAATTATAAATTAGGGCTAGTCATCTCATATCGACATATTCTTAGATTCAGCGCAAAGATAAAATGTGATCCGTTTGATAGAAAAATATCTAATTTGTTATGAACAAAATAAGAGTAAGATATACCTAATGAAAACAAGAAGCACAAGGAATTAGTTTACATTTTTTACGTTTGCATCTATCTAGAGCTGCATACAACGTGATTGAGAAATAATTCAAAATTTAAATTATAAACAAGATTCAATTGTATTTTAGAACTCCAAAGGAAGTCCTATGCAAACATGTACGGAACAAATGGGTGCCTGCGGAATATCCAGCTTCTATCCAACGCATGCAGGAGTGGACCCCGGATGAGTGCATCCCGGAGTTTTACACTGACCCTGTTGTCTTCAAAAGCATACATGAGGACTTGCCGGTAAGTTTTTAAATATGCTAAAAAAACGAGATAGTTACACCAGATGTGTAACTATCTCATTTTTTAGCATTAGACAGAAGCAAGTTTTAGGTATTTTATCGGGCACGTTATAAATATGATGTGCAAAAGTTTCAATTAAGTTGTCTGGCTATTTAAGTAAGTAATACGTTACTTTTATACGTAAATACGTAAATTTGTGAAATCACAATATTGAAACGTTATGGATCTAATGATAATAAAATCAACAATTGTCTTCAAAAACTTACACTAAAAGACCTAAAGAAGCAGGGGACCTAAACGTAAGCGACGTTTTCGTAGTGTAATATGGCTACATTAAGAATGTCGTGTCACCTGTCAAATATTTAGCATGTTGAGTGATTTTAAAATTAGACCCTAACCATGCGCTGACCCATGACCACCATTTTGCTTTGCACAAACATCACCTCAGGTTTACGATTACTGCTTTCTAATGTTAAAAAAACGAAGTATAATTACTGGCATATTGGGCATTCTATCAAAGTCCAGAAGGGTAGCAGTGCATAAGGTGAAACTATATGAGAAAGAAGACCCAAATAACTTTTGGGCACCCACACTTGAATTTACGCAGATGTGGAAAGGCGAAAGAAACAGAACCCGGACTTTGACAGAATATTTTGTACGCAGGTTCACTTTGTCTTTTCGCCTAGCGCTCTTAAACTGGCCGGCACCTCTAGTAGCTTGAACTGTGGCTCAGCGTAACATACTTACGGTTGACTGGAAGAGATCGCTCTTAGCGATAAGGCCGCCTAAATTGTACTTCACTATTTCCTTTTGTTTGTTGTTTTCTATTCGTGCAATAAAGTGTATTTTACTTTTACTTTGCTTTACCCACATAATCTGATGTTTGAATTTTTTTCAATAGTCGTTTACAGGATCAGAGGAAAATTCACTCTTTGTCCACGTGCTTAAGAATATAAAGTGTATTGTTTCTAATTTTGTTGTGTATGTTTAAACAGGACCTAGGAATTCCGTCATGGGCGACGTGTGTGGAGGATTTCATCACGAAACACAGAGAAGCATTGGAGAGCACGCACGTGTCTGACAATCTGCATCATTGGATCGACATTACGTTTGGATATAAGTTAGTATATAGTTGTAGATATATATAGTATAACTAAAGAAATATATAGTCTATAGTCTAACTAAGGAAATGTCCGAGGACTTTCAACCATACATAATGTACAGTGGAAAACACATCAAACTGTACTCCTTGGAACCCTGTCGCAATAAGATTTTGTTGTGATTTCTTGACAATCATGTTAATATTTGAATTCTGTAAAAGCGACGAAATATCAAAGGGGAATTAATCGCTTTCTGGACATAGTTGATGTTTAATATTATCTAACATTACATCATGCCATGTCCTCTTTCAAATCAAATGACGTAATTTTCTAAGTGTTTAAGGAAAATAAGCTTTAAAATATAGACGTTACAGTAGCGCATGACCGAGCTGACCTTGTCAAAAACACGATCCTGCGTCAATTTATTTTCTCATGTGTGTTTGTATATAAATACAAAGTCTCGCTCCCACGCTCTGTTCGTCGTTTTCGTAGTAAAAAAACCCATTTCAGTGTGAGTCATTTTATTTTTCCTGTAAAATATAAATAAATAATAAAATAAAAAGATTTATTCAGTAACAAAAAGGTACAAACATTTTTTTCTAATTGTGGAGGCCCTCTTTTAAGTGTGACAACACCTGTGTCAGAGGGCCACGCTCTTCCATACCTCTTTGTTTATGTACCTATTTACGAATATAATAATAATAACGTGTGTGTGTGTGTGTGTGTGAGAGAGAGAGAGAGAGAGAGTGAGAGAGAGGGTGTGTGTGTGTGTGAGGGGGTGTATGTGTGTGTGCAAGAGAGAATGTATGGTGTTCTATGGAAGATTATCTATGAATTATTTCAGATTTATTAGCCTGTAAACTTCAGAGATAAGGGGACTTTTTTCTTCACTTATACGGTCTTTCTTTTTTCGCATAATTTTGGTAATATAAGTCAAAAACTAAAAATAGTTTTGTAATGTGCAAATGTGTAAAATAAAAATAGTTTTGTAATATGCAAATTACAAAACTAAGTTGTCCCACTTTCAGTTTTCGACCTCCCGTTTCAGACCCCATATATTCAATAAAGATAAAATTATTTCGGTGTGGGCAAGCAAACATGCATAATCAAAAGTTGTAGAACTCTACAACAGTGCCAAATTTCAAGTCGAAAACATTAGTAGATCCTGAGAAAAACAGCTGTGACATACAGACGGACGGACACCGAACCGCCGACCGCCCGGAACCATAAGGGTTTCTTTTTTACAGTTTTGGTACGGAACCCTAATTACGTCTATGGTTAAGTCAATTCAAGAACTTGTACGAAGTTATTCCAAAATTTTGGATGCAGGTTGTCGGGTTCGGCGTCAGTCAAGGCTAAGAACGTATGCCTGTCATTGGTTTCCTGAGAAAAACAGCTTTGATCGCTATGTCCTAACAGGGCTTATGATTGACGCTGTAATTAGTTTTAAGACCTTGTAATACCCATGACAGCAATTAATGAAATGAAATGACGGACGGACGGACGGACAACGAAGTCTCACCACGTACCAAATCTGTAAAAAAGGCTTTCTTTTTTACAGCTTTGGTACGTGTACGGACCCTAATTGCGTCTACGGTTGAGTAAATTTAAGAAGTTTTACGAAGTTATTCTAACTCTTGGATGCAGGTTGTCGGGTTCGGCGTCAGTCAAGGCTAAGAACGTATGCCTATCATTGGTGGACGGGCACACGACAATGCGTCGCGGCGGTGCGGTGCAGCTGTTCCCCGCACCGCACCCGCCGCGCCAGCCGCGTGCCCCTCCGCCCGCGCCGCCGCGGCTGCACTGGACCGCGCCGCGCGATGCCAGTAAGTTTAAAAAATAATAGGGATCCTGATTTTGAAATTAGGGCGTCAGTGACGTAGTGGCTAGAGCGCCGGACTCCCATGCGAGAAGTCCGGGTTCGAAACCATGCAATGTCATGTACAGTCGGCCTTTAGCTAATGTATACCATTTGCAACTTAAAATGAACATTAAACGTAAGCCATAGACTTCAAATTTGAATTGTAGAATTTTGACAGATTGTATACTTTAGCCAGAGGCCAACTGTACCAATAAGTATTTCGGTTTTTACGAAGACTTACTAATATATGCATTTACCGACTGGTCTAACGGTGAAGGTAAACATCGCAATGAAACCTGCAAGTCTTGAGAAAAAAGTTGCCAATTGGTCCATTTCTGCGACAGTTATTATCAGCTCTTTAGTATGTCTTATCCAGGGCAGTAGCCATAAATACAGGTTTTACCCATTTCTGCCCCAAAGCAGCAAAGCTTGCATTGCTGTGTTTCGGTTTGAAGGGTAAGATAACCAGCGTAATTACCGGCACACGAGGCACATTAACCAAGTCCTCAAGGTTAGCAGCGCATCGAAAACTATTATAGCCTCTAATAATATTATAGCGAAGGTGAGATGTCTATGGGCGACGGTGTCCACTTACTACCAGGTGGCCCATTTGCTCGTGTGTTGTCTCGTCGTCTCTCCGATAACCATGAGTAGTAGGGATTCGTGGATTCTGGCTCAGTGAATCCTGCCTCCAAGGCATTGCTCCGGCTAAAAAAAAAAAAAAAAAAAAAAAAAAAAAAAGTGAAACACCCCATCTAAATCGATTGCGCTGGGTCCCGAAGTCGTATCTCTCACCGTTTCAGAGATACGCGATCCCCCATAGTGCTCCTACATGATTACGTTAATCACATCATTAGCTTGTTGTTTGCTAATCACCTCTCCCAGTCGGAACTGCTATTGTCCTTAATCACCTGCATTCATTGCTAAGTCTGAGCTCCTTAATCACCTAATTACCGATCTACTGCACCGAGTGTAAACACATTGTCGTGGTTTTGATATTTCGTTGCGATCATGTTGTACTTATCTCTTTATATGTAGGTATTTCAGACTGTTTCTTACTGAAATCTACACCAAAATCAGCTTTCATTCAAACATAGGCTACTTTGTAATGGTCAAATAACATTTTGTAATGTGAATGGATTTTTCCCAAATATTCCAAATATTTTGTTAATTGCTTTTTAACGTGATCTTAATAGTGTCACGTAGCTATTGTAATAAAATTAATATTAGTCTAATGTAAGTATGGATGTTTCTAGTAAGACTGCTTTCTAATTGTTAATGTAATTTTTAAGTAGTTAAGATTGCTATAAAACGCGTACATTTCAACGTTTCCGTACCAATTACTGCTTCTAGCGAGTCTTGACAACACCTCCACGTTCAACCACATTGGAAGAAACATGGATGTAAGTATTGCTTGTATTATTAACTTTCTATTATTGTCTTGGTTTTGTTCTCTGTATTTCGACTTTAGTCCCCCTCATGTGTGTTTCATTTTAACATCATTAGATGAACACATAAGGTTGAAAGCATCTCTGGAACGTACTAACTTTATGCACATTTCCACACCGTTGATTAAAAATTTTTCTTGATTAAATAGGTCACCATGTAGATGACCGATCATTTCCACTTCCTTGCTATCTTTCACAAACTTTTGTCTTTGTATAAAACCTTTATTTGTTTCATCAGTAGCATTCATATTCCCATCGGTATCTTCATACCATAAACCACAGGTGAGATGTGACTGTTTAGCTGGTGGGGCATAGTTTAGAAGTGTTTCTATATATGCTCGATATCCATAAGTGTTGTTAGGAGGAGACACAAGTTTTTGATTTAGATAAACATCTAGTTGACTAAAAATAGAATGAAGCCAATTGTTGACCGGGGCTACATTAGTTGTTGCTGCTAGAGCTGTTAAATCTTGGTTTACTATTTTGGCTTTGATCTGTATTAGAGTATGGGATAGATCAATATAATCGTCACCAGTTCCGGGAATTTGAAATTCAACATCATCACTTAACGATGAAATCGGTTTGTAATGAATCCACTGACCACTTTCAATACTAGTTTGAGTGGCTGGTAATGCAAACAGATCTAGCTCAGAATTAACACATTCACAGGAATGATGATGTAAAAATGACATTTTGTTTTTTATAAACCACAAAATATATCGTTATAATTTATTTTTTTATTCCTCCGAGCTATTTTTACTGTTCTCTCTTTTGAATTTGGGGAGTGACTGAGATTACCAAAACGACGCTTCTTATTTTTATACCCCGAACCCGTCATCACTCGATCAATCTTTTCATCAGCCTTCCTTTTTAAATTAGAAGTGGCTTCTCTAAATCGATTTTTAACGGAGTCATCTAAGGGTTTTGCACTAGCCATATCAGTTAAAAGGCCTAATCCAGCATTCAATGCCTCTTTTCCGATAACTTTTGCTCCACTTGATAGTAAGGGTAAGACTGATCTAAATAGTCCACCTAAGAAACTTCCAATACCATGTCCTCGCTGATATGGAGCACCTTTATAAATGACACCCATGCCAGAACCGGCTTGATGTCTATAATAATGTTCGTATGGACAGATATTGTGATCGAGTTTGGAATACATATTTATTTATTTATTTATTTATTTATTTATCTACGTCTAAAATGTAGTTTAACACAAGATGTCCCAAACTGGAATGGTATGCTTTCACCAGTACTTGTTCTTATATCTATTTCAATCGTATCAAACTCCCTGCGCATAATAGGTACATAGTGTGGTGGAGAAAAAACGTGCATTTTATTTGACCCATATATGTATTTTGCAGGATCAAGTGATACAATTCTCAATAAGGGACACATTACATCGCCCACTATTTGTGGTTCTATTATATCACAGTACACATACAACTGTGAAGCTAATCCTAAATATAAATTAGCAGGAAATTTTCCGGTTCTTTTAGAAGCAACATTAGTATATGGATCAAATCCGAGTTGAAGACTTAATATTGGTGAGAATTTTAATGATATTAGTTGATTGTCATTTTGAGTAATAGTTACGTATTTTGAAAGCTTATCATAACGTAATTTAAATTTTTCTCTTGAATTCAATACAGTCAATACATCTTCAATATTGTCATAGCTCGATGCAGGTATATGGCTTTTGTAGCTGACTAACGACGGTGATGATTCATCCGGAACCACCATTCTTTTTTGTATGTACATAATATTTTCATTTTCCTGAACAGTATACAGGGTGCAAGGGTATTGAAACTCCACAATCCCAACTGACCATTCTCCTACTAATTTTATTGGCTTGGGTAGTTTAGTTGAAAAATTTGCTGTTTTGTTATTGGGAAAGTACATCATGGAACTGTTGCTGGGTAAAGTTAAATAAAAACTGTCGTGAATCATGTCTTTTTTAAACTTGATGCTAATATCCAACTGTTAAACTTACTTGGATAACCTTTCCACTTGACAAGCAGTTCCTTTCTGCGTCCAGAGTAACGAGTACTTAGAATTTTATCAATTTTAAATTCAGTGGTGGGGTTATAAATGACTTTTTGTAATTCTTTTTCATAGAATGTTCCAGTAATAGATTCATCATGTAAATCTTTCAACGTATAAACTACCCAAGGCGATCTTTCTATAACTGAACTTATTATGAATATTTCATCACTCCAGTTAGTTTCATAACCTTTTTGGAATATGTGTTTATGTTTAGTTATTCTCACATAATCACCAACATTGAATTTAGGTTCTGATGTACTAGTCGTTAATTTATTATCTTTCTTTTCATACAGATTACGCCATACTGTCATTATATTGTTAGAATTAACATCACAAGGCCTCATTTTAATGCTTCTATGAACACTATGATTATATGAATATAGCAAATCCTGCAAAATGTCTACATATCGGTAAGTGTTGTTATGAGTAAAATAACGCCACATCTTCATTTTGAGTGTCCTTTGAAACCTTTCTACTATACTTGCTTTAATGTCAGGATTATTAGTTGTGTAGTAGTTGATATTGTAACTACTTAAAAAATTTTTAACATCATTGGATATGAATTCAGTACCTTTGTCTGATTGTAAATGTCTAGGAGTTGCTTTTGCTTCTAGAAAAATATCTTCAAAATTTTTTTTAATAGTAACAGCATTCTTCTTCGGGATAGCTCTAGCAAACGCATATTTACTGAAAACATCTATTACACATAATATATAATTATTACCATCATTATATTCACTATAAGTTCTCATATCACTTAGATCAGCTTGCCAAAGTTCATTAAAGTTAGATAAAATATATCTGTTTCTCGGAAATCGACGTTGGACAGGTTTGTGTAAAGTATAAGTTTCTTGAGCCTCCAGCCACTTTTTTGTATCTTCTCTTGAAAGTTTATTCCTCATAGCATCTGCTAATTTAGTCAAGCTACTATAGCCAGCAGGATGTGATATGTCATAGTAAATATCACGAATTTCTAATAAGGGGTCCATTTTTGCCAATCTATTTTTCTTTTTGCTTTGTCTTTACTTTGGGTTTCACTCGTATGTGAAGTTGGTGTAGGTAAATTATACGGAGTTGATTGAGTTTCTGTTTCAAACCGTTTACCAAAATCAGGGGTTTTGGACATTACACTTATAAAAGTTGATCTTTTCGGATTACCTATGTAACTTAAAGGTATTCCTAACTCTTTAAGTGCTTTGCAAAATTCCATCCAACCATGTGGTGAACTATTTTTGAGCGGTCTTATGATATCATTGAACAAGTCAACAATATTACTTTTGTAGACTTCTTTATTGTCTATAAATACGGTACCATGGCTATTCCAGTGTACTTTTTCTTTATTTTTTAAAAGAAAATCTAATAATAGCTCACCCTTCTGTTTATATGATTTTGGAATCAATTGAAGCATTTGTGACTTGACATAATAATCATGTACTTTCGGGATTTCTTCGTCTTTCTTCACAGGAGTCTCTGCGACGTCTGCATCTTGATTCGGTTTTACATCCTCTTTTCTTTCACTCTCCATTTCATCTTGCGAAAATATAGGTATTACTAATGGCTTCCGGTCTTTACCGATAAAATACAAATATCTCTGTAAAGTTTGCATATAAAGTGTCCATTTCTCTCGATCTCCTAATTTTGTATTTAAAACTTTTTGCATCTCTTCATCAAGATGTGTTATATTACTGCCAATGCTGCTATTATTATTACCTCTTTTTAGTTTCTCTATTACTTCAGGATCAATCAGTATCATTTTCTTGGCGTTTTCCATTGTTACTTAACCAGTGAACCCAGTAGCGCACTCAAAACTGAACCAAGAATAATGGGGAGAAATGCTCCACCTTTTTGAATGATTAAATGTTTTCTGGAGTTGGTATTTCCTTTTGAGGTAAGTTTTCTTAGAATATTTTTAAATTTTTTGAGTTTATTCTTTTGCTTATCTTGCAATGGAACTTCTCCTTGTAACACGTTATAAATACACTCACAAATACAATTTATTTCTTTATCATCACAAGCTATTAACAATGCTTTTCGGAATTTGGGTTTTAATAAATGCAAAGCTCTTAAAAACTCTGCATGTGTCTGCACTTTATGTTTCATTGTTATGTTATAATGGTATTTGATTGCATGCTGTTATATTTATACCCCTTCTTGGGTATGTAACATATTGTATACTCATTTGGAAATATATCAGTCTTAAAGCGATACAAATCATTTGTATTTTGTTTTAAATCGATCAGTAAGTATCCATGTGGTTTGCTTGTAGCATCTCTATACGCATCTTCAATAAACTTTGAGTTTTCAGGGACCAGCTGACGAGCGAGAAAACGTATTTGTGTTTTGTCACGTGGATTTTTAAAGTAAACTATGTAACTCGAATTTAATGATATATCACGCTGTCCTTTTCCTTGATGAAATAAGTTTTGGGTAATATAAAACACACTTAGATTTCGATGATGGCTCCCTTTAGTAAAAATATCCACTATGCGCCCATCGGACTCTCTCATTAGGTCATCAATAATAATGAGTTGTGGATATTTTCCATCAAACATACTCAAGTCAGGAATTCCTTGATAGTAAGTAACTCCATTTAAATTGTATAGTGGCTGCATTTCGTCATAACACCATACTATTTTACTAAATTGATGATTGCAGATGTTTTTCATGTACTTCAAAAAACTACATACAAAGTTTGATTTCCCACAGCCGCTGGGACCAGCTACGATAGTTGTAAAAGGATGTTCAAAATGAAACATAATTAGCTAAGTAAAAGACGTCTATTCAAATCACACTTTAAAATTGGTATGTACAGTACAAAACAGAAACACTTACAAATAACTAATTACTAATGAGTAAACAAACAAATACAAATGATCTTATTACTAATTTTATTTACAATCATTAATTATCACTAATCACCTTAATTTATAATGACCCCAAGCTAATGTATTCGTGGAATTTGGTACAATGTATCTCTTAGTGTCGTTATATGATAAACAAATTTTATTAATTTTCTGTGTAAATATTACATGTTTAATACTCCTAAATCTAAACATTTCAGCAAATTGTATATTTTTATTCATCAAACAGGACTTATAGTTATCAATATTCAATTTTTTAGTTATACATTTATTTACACCCTTAGCTTTTGTAATGGTCTTATCTTCTACTTTCATGGCATACATTTTAGATCTTAATCCAACAAATTCAGTAAATATTTTGTCGTTGTTTTCATCTTTGAAAAATCCTAATTTCTTTTTATTTAATCGTGGGAACCCATAAACATTGTCTTGGGGATAGTCAGAGGTGTCGAAATAGTTATTTAAGTCGGGTTCAATTTCCTTATAAAAATCTTTACAAAAAATTTGATAAACTAAGCTGTCGGTATCAGTGTATAACAATTTCAAATTAGGAAATTTAATTTTCATGTAGTCATAATGGAAATTATACATCAACGTTTTAGATATGTCTAATATACTAAATCCTAAATAAATGGGCTTATTGTAAAACACTTTTGTTTTTTTCAGTTGGACTGCTACCAAACTTTCGGAAAATATAGAAAGACTATGGAATTCCGGTCGAGCAATGAGACTCTCAGCACCCTGAACTTTACCACGATTTTGCCAATGTGTTAATAGTTTTACGTTTACCCTTTTTTCAATATTCTCCATTGTCTTGCCGAATATGGAGTTATTCATCAATTTATAAAAATCTTTTTCAAAGTTTGATGATGCTACTGTGCGCAGTTGAGTGTTCAACTCAATATATTTTTTCAACCACGGACTTTGCTTAAATTTAAGTACCCTGTGAACTTTTTCAACTCGCAGACCCAATTTTTCACATTGTAAAAGATTTCTATAATGAATAACATACATCTTCTTATTGTTTAAATTCGGTACTAGCTTGTGGTCTGTTGTCTCTCCAATACAAATATTTTCAGGACACAATGGAAAATCAGAATGAGAGTCGTGTAAGCTCTCAGGATATTCTAGGTCTACCTCTAAAATATATCCCACATCAGAATCAATTGGTACATCATAATTTAGGTTAGGGTCAACCCATTCAAAATCAGATATTGGTAAATACTGAGACATAGCCCAACCATACAAATTATTGGCATCAAGGTAAGTTAAATATGAATTTGGTTCATCTTTTTTATAATCACTCATATATGGATTATTGGCTTTAGCATAGCGGTTGCTACATTGTGATATCCCTCCCCTTATGCCCGATTTTATAAAGGCGATTTTATCAAAATCAGTTAGCAGCTCTAATTCAACTTTAGTGCATTTCAACATAGCATCCCAACTTAATCCAGGTGCTGTGTAATAATGAGCGGGATCTAAATTATAAGTTTTTAAACAAACGTTCCTGAAGTTTTCAAAAATGTCAGCTAAAAGTAGTACATCTGTTTTTAAGTAGAGATCAGAATAGTCACCCAGTGTGTTACAATGAAAATGAGACCATACCTTTTGGGCATGAACATAGTCATCATTAGAAATACTCTCCCCCGTAAGAGAACTAACAAAACAATCAATTACAATCAAGTAGTAGGGATTCGTGGATTCTGGCTCAGTGAATCCTGCCTCCAAGGCATTGCTCCGGCTAAAAAAAAAAAAAAAAAAAAAAAAAAAAAAAGTGAAACACCCCATCTAAATCGATTGCGCTGGGTCCCGAAGTCGTATCTCTCACCGTTTCAGAGATACGCGATCCCCCATAGTGCTCCTACATGATTACGTTAATCACATCATTAGCTTGTTGTTTGCTAATCACCTCTCCCAGTCGGAACTGCTATTGTCCTTAATCACCTGCATTCATTGCTAAGTCTGAGCTCCTTAATCACCTAATTACCGATCTACTGCACCGAGTGTAAACACATTGTCGTGGTTTTGATATTTCGTTGCGATCATGTTGTACTTATCTCTTTATATGTAGGTATTTCAGACTGTTTCTTACTGAAATCTACACCAAAATCAGCTTTCATTCAAACATAGGCTACTTTGTAATGGTCAAATAACATTTTGTAATGTGAATGGATTTTTCCCAAATATTCCAAATATTTTGTTAATTGCTTTTTAACGTGATCTTAATAGTGTCACGTAGCTATTGTAATAAAATTAATATTAGTCTAATGTAAGTATGGATGTTTCTAGTAAGACTGCTTTCTAATTGTTAATGTAATTTTTAAGTAGTTAAGATTGCTATAAAACGCGTACATTTCAACGTTTCCGTACCAATTACTGCTTCTAGCGAGTCTTGACAACACCTCCACGTTCAACCACATTGGAAGAAACATGGATGTAAGTATTGCTTGTATTATTAACTTTCTATTATTGTCTTGGTTTTGTTCTCTGTATTTCGACTTTAGTCCCCCTCATGTGTGTTTCATTCATGTTTATTGTATACTTCTTTGTTATAGCTTGCATGCTGTATGAAGAACAACGACATAAACGTAGACGTGGAAGAAAACACCTTCAAACATTACTACTTCCCGCCCTCCGATGATGACACCTCACTTTCTCCTCGGTATTCAACCAAAAGACCGAACAATGATTCATTGGATGAATTCTTTGAAGAACCGAAGAAGAAAAGAGTCAAATTAAATTCGTCCAGTGTTGGGCGATCAACGAAGGACGGTGGTATGTCATACATCTCAACGAATGTAGATGATGGGGCAACTGCGACACACCTTATTAAGATTGAAGTGTATGACATGAAAAAATTGGCTACCATCGATCCTGAGGAACATTGGAAACATGCCGACGTACGTCTCAAGTACTACGTGAACAAACAAAATAACCACCACCGACAAACTCGTGGTCTGATCTATAATATCACAAAGGAGATATCGAATTCCAGCGATTGTAAAAAATACACCTTTAAGCATAAATGATAACTTGTTATTATGTTTAGAATTGTTTTCTTGTAATAAACGAGAAACGATAATAAACGATAGCTTGTTTTGTGAGACTCTATGTGTAAACACGTGGTGATTAGGGTGTACAATCTTTTGCTAATAGTTTGTCTTTTGTGATAGAATAATTAATGAGACTCTTTAAGTGAATGCGTTATGAGTTGGGGGTGTATAAATGCAAGGTTTAGAAGTACGGTGTAAACAGTCGCTATTGAAAATTTCTAGAGTAACTTTCAAGTCAAAAATGTCGGACTCAGAGTGTGTTAGTGCATTTTTCGCGAATAGTGACTTAGAAGATAATATCGAATCTTCCTATTGCGTTAGAGAGATAATCGAACTATGTGATGCTGTGGAAAGCATTGAAAATTTCTGTGATGAATTTAACGAGTGTGTAGAAATGGACATTACGGAAGAACCAAATAAGGATTTATTCGATCCGCATTTCGATAAATTATTATGCGATGTGGTTGAAGACTTCGAGAAAATGTAAGTGTTGTGATATAATGTTATTACCATTTTGTAATCTCCATAGTTTAGAACCCTAAGCCCAGCCTTTCAAACCACTAGACTACTAACGCCACACTTGACAGGGATTTATAAATCTATAACTTATTTTATTTTATTTATTCTACAGTAATAAAATACAAATCGGAGGGGGTTTGAAACGTCCTGCTGAAACCGAACATCAAGGTGCTGTTGAGAAAAGGCGACGACTAAGCGAACCGTCTACATCCACCCTGCCTTCCACATCAGCCCAGCCTTCGACTGCAATCGAAAACTGCGAAATGGTGAAGTGCACAACTTGTGATATATTTGTTAAAAAGAGGTACTTATCTAATCATTATAGAAGTAATCAACATAAAAATAACGCCTTACGGGTGCATATTGAATTCCCAAATGTTACTTTAATTGAAACTGCGTTCGGGAAAAGAATACACACTTATAGAATAACTCCTCCTGCTGATTGTGATGGTTTTATTACTTTTGAATTGTTTTTTGATTCGATAAAGAATACACTAATAAGCTTAATTAATGAAAGCATTATCCAACTTAAAACGTTTAAAGTAAATTTTATTTTACATGCAAATTTTATACAGCAAACTAAAGACATATCTAACGTTTTCGACTTCCAAACGTCTAACTTCATTTTAAACGAGTCCGAGGATTTAAATAGTTTTCTAAGTTCTTTGAAAGAGACTATTTCCAACAGAATTTGCGAATTTGAGAAAAAAGATAGTGGGTGGAGTGTTAGGGATATAATCAGCATTGATATGAATGTAAATAAGTTTAACCCCCTCCGGGGTTCGTCTTACATAGACTTACCTCAGGACATAAAAGCGAAAAAAGCAGTGATTAATGTAAAAAATTTTGATAACCAGTGTCTAAAATGGAGTTTACTCTCGGCATTACATCCTGTGTTTAAAAATTTCAATAGAGTCAGTTCTTATGCTCAACATGATAGTAAACTCAAATTTGATGGTATTCCATTCCCTGTAAAGTTAACAGATATCCATAAAGTTGAACATTTAAATAACTTAAGTATCAATGTTTTTGGATTGGAATACAATGCTGCGACTAAAACTCATTCTGTGATCGGCCCATTGTATTTTACAAAATCGCGGAAAGAAACACACGTTAATTTATTGTATATAACGAACGGAAATAGTGGTCACTATTGTTATATAAAAAATTTATCTCGTTTGGTATTCCGTCAAGTTACAACACGAAATGATCCTATTTATATATGCGATGGATGTCTTTTATATTTTCATTCAAAGGAGGGTCTTTCTAATCATACTATTCATGACTGTGCTCATATTCGAACTGATCTCCCAAGTCCCGATACAAAAAGAAAAAACTGGTGGGGTGCAAATGTACCTAATGATAAATTAAGTTTTGAAAACTTTGATAAAAAAATGAGAGTTCCGTTTGTTATTTATGCGGATTTCGAGTCTTTTCTTAATCCTATCGAGTTTTGTTCTAATGATCCGAAAAAATCATCAACGACTAATGTTCAAAGACATGATGTGCACAGTTTTGGATATTATGTTAAATGTTCCTATGACGATAAACTTTCAAAATATGTAACATACACTGGTGAGGATTGTGCTCAAGTTTTCATGGAAAAACTGCATGAGGATCTCAAAATCATATGTCGAAATAACAGTTACCAAAAATGTCCACTCCCTCTTACTGAGGAAGATAAAAAGATCATACAAGAGTCCACTACATGTTACATATGTGAGAAAGATATAATTTCAGAACAGCATATTGATCATGACTGGCACACAGGTGCTTTTATAGGCGTATCTCATGAAAGTTGCAGTAACAAACTCCATAAAGCCCGTTTTATACCTGTGATTTTACATAACTTAAGTAATTACGATGCACATTTTATTGTACATGCTTTAAATTTCGCGGAAGGCGAGGTGCAAATAATTCCTCAAAATAAGGAAAAATACATTTCCTTTTCTAAAACATTAAAGGTTGGTGGTAAAAACATCGATATAAGGTTTATAGATTCTTTAAAATTCTTGTCTAGTAGTTTAGACTCGTTGGCCAAAAATTTACAAAATGACCAATTCTGTGAGTTGAAAAAAGAATATCCATGTGTAAACGATTTTGAACTTTTAAAGAGAAAAGGTGTCTATCCCTATGAATATATGACTTCTTTTGATTCATTGAAACTACCATCTTTGCCACCAATTGATTGTTTTGTTAGTTCTCTTACGGGGGAGAGTATTTCTAATGATGACTATGTTCATGCCCAAAAGGTATGGTCTCATTTTCATTGTAACACACTGGGTGACTATTCTGATCTCTACTTAAAAACAGATGTACTACTTTTAGCTGACATTTTTGAAAACTTCAGGAACGTTTGTTTAAAAACTTATAATTTAGATCCCGCTCATTATTACACAGCACCTGGATTAAGTTGGGATGCTATGTTGAAATGCACTAAAGTTGAATTAGAGCTGCTAACTGATTTTGATAAAATCGCCTTTATAAAATCGGGCATAAGGGGAGGGATATCACAATGTAGCAACCGCTATGCTAAAGCCAATAATCCATATATGAGTGATTATAAAAAAGATGAACCAAATTCATATTTAACTTACCTTGATGCCAATAATTTGTATGGTTGGGCTATGTCTCAGTATTTACCAATATCTGATTTTGAATGGGTTGACCCTAACCTAAATTATGATGTACCAATTGATTCTGATGTGGGATATATTTTAGAGGTAGACCTAGAATATCCTGAGAGCTTACACGACTCTCATTCTGATTTTCCATTGTGTCCTGAAAATATTTGTATTGGAGAGACAACAGACCACAAGCTAGTACCGAATTTAAACAATAAGAAGATGTATGTTATTCATTATAGAAATCTTTTACAATGTGAAAAATTGGGTCTGCGAGTTGAAAAAGTTCACAGGGTACTTAAATTTAAGCAAAGTCCGTGGTTGAAAAAATATATTGAGTTGAACACTCAACTGCGCACAGTAGCATCATCAAACTTTGAAAAAGATTTTTATAAATTGATGAATAACTCCATATTCGGCAAGACAATGGAGAATATTGAAAAAAGGGTAAACGTAAAACTATTAACACATTGGCAAAATCGTGGTAAAGTTCAGGGTGCTGAGAGTCTCATTGCTCGACCGGAATTCCATAGTCTTTCTATATTTTCCGAAAGTTTGGTAGCAGTCCAACTGAAAAAAACAAAAGTGTTTTACAATAAGCCCATTTATTTAGGATTTAGTATATTAGACATATCTAAAACGTTGATGTATAATTTCCATTATGACTACATGAAAATTAAATTTCCTAATTTGAAATTGTTATACACTGATACCGACAGCTTAGTTTATCAAATTTTTTGTAAAGATTTTTATAAGGAAATTGAACCCGACTTAAATAACTATTTCGACACCTCTGACTATCCCCAAGACAATGTTTATGGGTTCCCACGATTAAATAAAAAGAAATTAGGATTTTTCAAAGATGAAAACAACGACAAAATATTTACTGAATTTGTTGGATTAAGATCTAAAATGTATGCCATGAAAGTAGAAGATAAGACCATTACAAAAGCTAAGGGTGTAAATAAATGTATAACTAAAAAATTGAATATTGATAACTATAAGTCCTGTTTGATGAATAAAAATATACAATTTGCTGAAATGTTTAGATTTAGGAGTATTAAACATGTAATATTTACACAGAAAATTAATAAAATTTGTTTATCATATAACGACACTAAGAGATACATTGTACCAAATTCCACGAATACATTAGCTTGGGGTCATTATAAATTAAGGTGATTAGTGATAATTAATGATTGTAAATAAAATTAGTAATAAGATCATTTGTATTTGTTTGTTTACTCATTAGTAATTAGTTATTTGTAAGTGTTTCTGTTTTGTACTGTACATACCAATTTTAAAGTGTGATTTGAATAGACGTCTTTTACTTAGCTAATTATGTTTCATTATGAACATCCTTTTACAACTATCGTAGCTGGTCCCAGCGGCTGTGGGAAATCAAACTTTGTATGTAGTTTTTTGAAGTACATGAAAAACATCTGCAATCATCAATTTAGTAAAATAGTATGGTGTTATGACGAAATGCAGCCACTATACAATTTAAATGGAGTTACTTACTATCAAGGAATTCCTGACTTGAGTATGTTTGATGGAAAATATCCACAACTCATTATTATTGATGACCTAATGAGAGAGTCCGATGGGCGCATAGTGGATATTTTTACTAAAGGGAGCCATCATCGAAATCTAAGTGTGTTTTATATTACCCAAAACTTATTTCATCAAGGAAAAGGACAGCGTGATATATCATTAAATTCGAGTTACATAGTTTACTTTAAAAATCCACGTGACAAAACACAAATACGTTTTCTCGCTCGTCAGCTGGTCCCTGAAAACTCAAAGTTTATTGAAGATGCGTATAGAGATGCTACAAGCAAACCACATGGATACTTACTGATCGATTTAAAACAAAATACAAATGATTTGTATCGCTTTAAGACTGATATATTTCCAAATGAGTATACAATATGTTACATACCCAAGAAGGGGTATAAATATAACAGCATGCAATCAAATACCATTATAACATAACAATGAAACATAAAGTGCAGACACATGCAGAGTTTTTAAGAGCTTTGCATTTATTAAAACCCAAATTCCGAAAAGCATTGTTAATAGCTTGTGATGATAAAGAAATAAATTGTATTTGTGAGTGTATTTATAACGTGTTACAAGGAGAAGTTCCATTGCAAGATAAGCAAAAGAATAAACTCAAAAAATTTAAAAATATTCTAAGAAAACTTACCTCAAAAGGAAATACCAACTCCAGAAAACATTTAATCATTCAAAAAGGTGGAGCATTTCTCCCCATTATTCTTGGTTCAGTTTTGAGTGCGCTACTGGGTTCACTGGTTAAGTAACAATGGAAAACGCCAAGAAAATGATACTGATTGATCCTGAAGTAATAGAGAAACTAAAAAGAGGTAATAATAATAGCAGCATTGGCAGTAATATAACACATCTTGATGAAGAGATGCAAAAAGTTTTAAATACAAAATTAGGAGATCGAGAGAAATGGACACTTTATATGCAAACTTTACAGAGATATTTGTATTTTATCGGTAAAGACCGGAAGCCATTAGTAATACCTATATTTTCGCAAGATGAAATGGAGAGTGAAAGAAAAGAGGATGTAAAACCGAATCAAGATGCAGACGTCGCAGAGACTCCTGTGAAGAAAGACGAAGAAATCCCGAAAGTACATGATTATTATGTCAAGTCACAAATGCTTCAATTGATTCCAAAATCATATAAACAGAAGGGTGAGCTATTATTAGATTTTCTTTTAAAAAATAAAGAAAAAGTACACTGGAATAGCCATGGTACCGTATTTATAGACAATAAAGAAGTCTACAAAAGTAATATTGTTGACTTGTTCAATGATATCATAAGACCGCTCAAAAATAGTTCACCACATGGTTGGATGGAATTTTGCAAAGCACTTAAAGAGTTAGGAATACCTTTAAGTTACATAGGTAATCCGAAAAGATCAACTTTTATAAGTGTAATGTCCAAAACCCCTGATTTTGGTAAACGGTTTGAAACAGAAACTCAATCAACTCCGTATAATTTACCTACACCAACTTCACATACGAGTGAAACCCAAAGTAAAGACAAAGCAAAAAGAAAAATAGATTGGCAAAAATGGACCCCTTATTAGAAATTCGTGATATTTACTATGACATATCACATCCTGCTGGCTATAGTAGCTTGACTAAATTAGCAGATGCTATGAGGAATAAACTTTCAAGAGAAGATACAAAAAAGTGGCTGGAGGCTCAAGAACATGTCTGTAAGCGTATGTTCGTAATGTGCTACTACAACCTTTATTATACTTCATTCATGTATGGCTTACGTTTATTGTCTTAGAACAAAACTCGATAGCATTAAGAAAAGACTCGAAATCCGCATAAATAACAAACGGAACTCTCATTTTTTTATCAAAGTTTTCAAAACTTAATTTATCATTAGGTACATTTGCACCCCACCAGTTTTTTCTTTTTGTATCGGGACTTGGGAGATCAGTTCGAATATGAGCACAGTCATGAATAGTATGATTAGAAAGACCCTCCTTTGAATGAAAATATAAAAGACATCCATCGCATATATAAATAGGATCATTTCGTGTTGTAACTTGACGGAATACCAAACGAGATAAATTTTTTATATAACAATAGTGACCACTATTTCCGTTCGTTATATACAATAAATTAACGTGTGTTTCTTTCCGCGATTTTGTAAAATACAATGGGCCGATCACAGAATGAGTTTTAGTCGCAGCATTGTATTCCAATCCAAAAACATTGATACTTAAGTTATTTAAATGTTCAACTTTATGGATATCTGTTAACTTTACAGGGAATGGAATACCATCAAATTTGAGTTTACTATCATGTTGAGCATAAGAACGTCAGTTCTTATGCTCAACATGATAGTAAACTAAAAATTTCAATAGAGTCATCTATTGAAATTTTTAAACACAGGATGTAATGCCGAGAGTAAACTCCATTTTAGACACTGGTTATCAAAATTTTTTACATTAATCACTGCTTTTTTCGCTTTTATGTCCTGAGGTAAGTCTATGTAAGACGAACCCCGGAGGGGGTTAAACTTATTTACATTCATATCAATGCTGATTATATCCCTAACACTCCACCCACTATCTTTTTTCTCAAATTCGCAAATTCTGTTGGAAATAGTCTCTTTCAAAGAACTTAGAAAACTATTTAAATCCTCGGACTCGTTTAAAATGAAGTTAGACGTTTGGAAGTCGAAAACGTTAGATATGTCTTTAGTTTGCTGTATAAAATTTGCATGTAAAATAAAATTTACTTTAAACGTTTTAAGTTGGATAATGCTTTCATTAATTAAGCTTATTAGTGTATTCTTTATCGAATCAAAAAACAATTCAAAAGTAATAAAACCATCACAATCAGCAGGAGGAGTTATTCTATAAGTGTGTATTCTTTTCCCGAACGCAGTTTCAATTAAAGTAACATTTGGGAATTCAATATGCACCCGTAAGGCGTTATTTTTATGTTGATTACTTCTATAATGATTAGATAAGTACCTCTTTTTAACAAATATATCACAAGTTGTGCACTTCACCATTTCGCAGTTTTCGATTGCAGTCGAAGGCTGGGCTGATGTGGAAGGCAGGGTGGATGTAGACGGTTCGCTTAGTCGTCGCCTTTTCTCAACAGCACCTTGATGTTCGGTTTCAGCAGGACGTTTCAAACCCCCTCCGATTTGTATTTTATTACTGTAGAATAAATAAAATAAAATAAGTTATAGATTTATAAATCCCTGTCAAGTGTGGCGTTAGTAGTCTAGTGGTTTGAAAGGCTGGGCTTAGGGTTCTAAACTATGGAGATTACAAAATGGTAATAACATTATATCACAACACTTACATTTTCTCGAAGTCTTCAACCACATCGCATAATAATTTATCGAAATGCGGATCGAATAAATCCTTATTTGGTTCTTCCGTAATGTCCATTTCTACACACTCGTTAAATTCATCACAGAAATTTTCAATGCTTTCCACAGCATCACATAGTTCGATTATCTCTCTAACGCAATAGGAAGATTCGATATTATCTTCTAAGTCACTATTCGCGAAAAATGCACTAACACACTCTGAGTCCGACATTTTTGACTTGAAAGTTACTCTAGAAATTTTCAATAGCGACTGTTTACACCGTACTTCTAAACCTTGCATTTATACACCCCCAACTCATAACGCATTCACTTAAAGAGTCTCATTAATTATTCTATCACAAAAGACAAACTATTAGCAAAAGATTGTACACCCTAATCACCACGTGTTTACACATAGAGTCTCACAAAACAAGCTATCGTTTATTATCGTTTCTCGTTTATTACAAGAAAACAATTCTAAACATAATAACAAGTTATCATTTATGCTTAAAGGTGTATTTTTTACAATCGCTGGAATTCGATATCTCCTTTGTGATATTATAGATCAGACCACGAGTTTGTCGGTGGTGGTTATTTTGTTTGTTCACGTAGTACTTGAGACGTACGTCGGCATGTTTCCAATGTTCCTCAGGATCGATGGTAGCCAATTTTTTCATGTCATACACTTCAATCTTAATAAGGTGTGTCGCAGTTGCCCCATCATCTACATTCGTTGAGATGTATGACATACCACCGTCCTTCGTTGATCGCCCAACACTGGACGAATTTAATTTGACTCTTTTCTTCTTCGGTTCTTCAAAGAATTCATCCAATGAATCATTGTTCGGTCTTTTGGTTGAATACCGAGGAGAAAGTGAGGTGTCATCATCGGAGGGCGGGAAGTAGTAATGTTTGAAGGTGTTTTCTTCCACGTCTACGTTTATGTCGTTGTTCTTCATACAGCATGCAAGCTATAACAAAGAAGTATACAATAAACATGAATGAAACACACATGAGGGGGACTAAAGTCGAAATACAGAGAACAAAACCAAGACAATAATAGAAAGTTAATAATACAAGCAATACTTACATCCATGTTTCTTCCAATGTGGTTGAACGTGGAGGTGTTGTCAAGACTCGCTAGAAGCAGTAATTGGTACGGAAACGTTGAAATGTACGCGTTTTATAGCAATCTTAACTACTTAAAAATTACATTAACAATTAGAAAGCAGTCTTACTAGAAACATCCATACTTACATTAGACTAATATTAATTTTATTACAATAGCTACGTGACACTATTAAGATCACGTTAAAAAGCAATTAACAAAATATTTGGAATATTTGGGAAAAATCCATTCACATTACAAAATGTTATTTGACCATTACAAAGTAGCCTATGTTTGAATGAAAGCTGATTTTGGTGTAGATTTCAGTAAGAAACAGTCTGAAATACCTACATATAAAGAGATAAGTACAACATGATCGCAACGAAATATCAAAACCACGACAATGTGTTTACACTCGGTGCAGTAGATCGGTAATTAGGTGATTAAGGAGCTCAGACTTAGCAATGAATGCAGGTGATTAAGGACAATAGCAGTTCCGACTGGGAGAGGTGATTAGCAAACAACAAGCTAATGATGTGATTAACGTAATCATGTAGGAGCACTATGGGGGATCGCGTATCTCTGAAACGGTGAGAGATACGACTTCGGGACCCAGCGCAATCGATTTAGATGGGGTGTTTCACTTTTTTTTTTTTTTTTTTTTTTTTTTTTTTTTTTTTTTTAGCCGGAGCAATGCCTTGGAGGCAGGATTCACTGAGCCAGAATCCACGAATCCCTACTACTCCGTCATTTCATTTCATTAATTGCTGTCATGGGTATTACAAGGTCTTAAAACTAATTACAGCGTCAATCATAAGCCCTGTTAGGACATAGCGATCAAAGCTGTTTTTCTCAGGAAACCAATGACAGGCATACGTTCTTAGCCTTGACTGACGCCGAACCCGACAACCTGCATCCAAAATTTTGGAATAACTTCGTACAAGTTCTTGAATTGACTTAACCATAGACGTAATTAGGGTTCCGTACCAAAACTGTAAAAAAGAAACCCTTATGGTTCCGGGCGGTCGGCGGTTCGGTGTCCGTCCGTCTGTATGTCACAGCTGTTTTTCTCAGGATCTACTAATGTTTTCGACTTGAAATTTGGCACTGTTGTAGAGTTCTACAACTTTTGATTATGCATGTTTGCTTGCCCACACCGAAATAATTTTATCTTTATTGAATATATGGGGTCTGAAACGGGAGGTCGAAAACTGAAAGTGGGACAACTTAGTTTTGTAATTTGCATATTACAAAACTATTTTTATTTTACACATTTGCACATTACAAAACTATTTTTAGTTTTTGACTTATATTACCAAAATTATGCGAAAAAAGAAAGACCGTATAAGTGAAGAAAAAAGTCCCCTTATCTCTGAAGTTTACAGGCTAATAAATCTGAAATAATTCATAGATAATCTTCCATAGAACACCATACATTCTCTCTTGCACACACACATACACCCCCTCACACACACACACACCCTCTCTCTCACTCTCTCTCTCTCTCTCTCTCTCTCACACACACACACACACACGTTATTATTATTATATTCGTAAATAGGTACATAAACAAAGAGGTATGGAAGAGCGTGGCCCTCTGATATTCGGCGATAACCATAATGGTGGTTATCCAAGCACACATAATATAACCATAATTAACGTACTAACATACTATAATACTACCGTATGTAATTTCGTAGTAGTAGTAGGGATTCGTGGATTCTGGCTCAGTGAATCCTGCCTCCAAGGCATTGCTCCGGCTAAAAAAAAAAAAAAAAAAAAAAAAAAAAAAGTGAAACACCCCATCTAAATCGATTGCGCTGGGTCCCGAAGTCGTATCTCTCACCGTTTCAGAGATACGCGATCCCCCATAGTGCTCCTACATGATTACGTTAATCACATCATTAGCTTGTTGTTTGCTAATCACCTCTCCCAGTCGGAACTGCTATTGTCCTTAATCACCTGCATTCATTGCTAAGTCTGAGCTCCTTAATCACCTAATTACCGATCTACTGCACCGAGTGTAAACACATTGTCGTGGTTTTGATATTTCGTTGCGATCATGTTGTACTTATCTCTTTATATGTAGGTATTTCAGACTGTTTCTTACTGAAATCTACACCAAAATCAGCTTTCATTCAAACATAGGCTACTTTGTAATGGTCAAATAACATTTTGTAATGTGAATGGATTTTTCCCAAATATTCCAAATATTTTGTTAATTGCTTTTTAACGTGATCTTAATAGTGTCACGTAGCTATTGTAATAAAATTAATATTAGTCTAATGTAAGTATGGATGTTTCTAGTAAGACTGCTTTCTAATTGTTAATGTAATTTTTAAGTAGTTAAGATTGCTATAAAACGCGTACATTTCAACGTTTCCGTACCAATTACTGCTTCTAGCGAGTCTTGACAACACCTCCACGTTCAACCACATTGGAAGAAACATGGATGTAAGTATTGCTTGTATTATTAACTTTCTATTATTGTCTTGGTTTTGTTCTCTGTATTTCGACTTTAGTCCCCCTCATGTGTGTTTCATTCATGTTTATTGTATACTTCTTTGTTATAGCTTGCATGCTGTATGAAGAACAACGACATAAACGTAGACGTGGAAGAAAACACCTTCAAACATTACTACTTCCCGCCCTCCGATGATGACACCTCACTTTCTCCTCGGTATTCAACCAAAAGACCGAACAATGATTCATTGGATGAATTCTTTGAAGAACCGAAGAAGAAAAGAGTCAAATTAAATTCGTCCAGTGTTGGGCGATCAACGAAGGACGGTGGTATGTCATACATCTCAACGAATGTAGATGATGGGGCAACTGCGACACACCTTATTAAGATTGAAGTGTATGACATGAAAAAATTGGCTACCATCGATCCTGAGGAACATTGGAAACATGCCGACGTACGTCTCAAGTACTACGTGAACAAACAAAATAACCACCACCGACAAACTCGTGGTCTGATCTATAATATCACAAAGGAGATATCGAATTCCAGCGATTGTAAAAAATACACCTTTAAGCATAAATGATAACTTGTTATTATGTTTAGAATTGTTTTCTTGTAATAAACGAGAAACGATAATAAACGATAGCTTGTTTTGTGAGACTCTATGTGTAAACACGTGGTGATTAGGGTGTACAATCTTTTGCTAATAGTTTGTCTTTTGTGATAGAATAATTAATGAGACTCTTTAAGTGAATGCGTTATGAGTTGGGGGTGTATAAATGCAAGGTTTAGAAGTACGGTGTAAACAGTCGCTATTGAAAATTTCTAGAGTAACTTTCAAGTCAAAAATGTCGGACTCAGAGTGTGTTAGTGCATTTTTCGCGAATAGTGACTTAGAAGATAATATCGAATCTTCCTATTGCGTTAGAGAGATAATCGAACTATGTGATGCTGTGGAAAGCATTGAAAATTTCTGTGATGAATTTAACGAGTGTGTAGAAATGGACATTACGGAAGAACCAAATAAGGATTTATTCGATCCGCATTTCGATAAATTATTATGCGATGTGGTTGAAGACTTCGAGAAAATGTAAGTGTTGTGATATAATGTTATTACCATTTTGTAATCTCCATAGTTTAGAACCCTAAGCCCAGCCTTTCAAACCACTAGACTACTAACGCCACACTTGACAGGGATTTATAAATCTATAACTTATTTTATTTTATTTATTCTACAGTAATAAAATACAAATCGGAGGGGGTTTGAAACGTCCTGCTGAAACCGAACATCAAGGTGCTGTTGAGAAAAGGCGACGACTAAGCGAACCGTCTACATCCACCCTGCCTTCCACATCAGCCCAGCCTTCGACTGCAATCGAAAACTGCGAAATGGTGAAGTGCACAACTTGTGATATATTTGTTAAAAAGAGGTACTTATCTAATCATTATAGAAGTAATCAACATAAAAATAACGCCTTACGGGTGCATATTGAATTCCCAAATGTTACTTTAATTGAAACTGCGTTCGGGAAAAGAATACACACTTATAGAATAACTCCTCCTGCTGATTGTGATGGTTTTATTACTTTTGAATTGTTTTTTGATTCGATAAAGAATACACTAATAAGCTTAATTAATGAAAGCATTATCCAACTTAAAACGTTTAAAGTAAATTTTATTTTACATGCAAATTTTATACAGCAAACTAAAGACATATCTAACGTTTTCGACTTCCAAACGTCTAACTTCATTTTAAACGAGTCCGAGGATTTAAATAGTTTTCTAAGTTCTTTGAAAGAGACTATTTCCAACAGAATTTGCGAATTTGAGAAAAAAGATAGTGGGTGGAGTGTTAGGGATATAATCAGCATTGATATGAATGTAAATAAGTTTAACCCCCTCCGGGGTTCGTCTTACATAGACTTACCTCAGGACATAAAAGCGAAAAAAGCAGTGATTAATGTAAAAAATTTTGATAACCAGTGTCTAAAATGGAGTTTACTCTCGGCATTACATCCTGTGTTTAAAAATTTCAATAGAGTCAGTTCTTATGCTCAACATGATAGTAAACTCAAATTTGATGGTATTCCATTCCCTGTAAAGTTAACAGATATCCATAAAGTTGAACATTTAAATAACTTAAGTATCAATGTTTTTGGATTGGAATACAATGCTGCGACTAAAACTCATTCTGTGATCGGCCCATTGTATTTTACAAAATCGCGGAAAGAAACACACGTTAATTTATTGTATATAACGAACGGAAATAGTGGTCACTATTGTTATATAAAAAATTTATCTCGTTTGGTATTCCGTCAAGTTACAACACGAAATGATCCTATTTATATATGCGATGGATGTCTTTTATATTTTCATTCAAAGGAGGGTCTTTCTAATCATACTATTCATGACTGTGCTCATATTCGAACTGATCTCCCAAGTCCCGATACAAAAAGAAAAAACTGGTGGGGTGCAAATGTACCTAATGATAAATTAAGTTTTGAAAACTTTGATAAAAAAATGAGAGTTCCGTTTGTTATTTATGCGGATTTCGAGTCTTTTCTTAATCCTATCGAGTTTTGTTCTAATGATCCGAAAAAATCATCAACGACTAATGTTCAAAGACATGATGTGCACAGTTTTGGATATTATGTTAAATGTTCCTATGACGATAAACTTTCAAAATATGTAACATACACTGGTGAGGATTGTGCTCAAGTTTTCATGGAAAAACTGCATGAGGATCTCAAAATCATATGTCGAAATAACAGTTACCAAAAATGTCCACTCCCTCTTACTGAGGAAGATAAAAAGATCATACAAGAGTCCACTACATGTTACATATGTGAGAAAGATATAATTTCAGAACAGCATATTGATCATGACTGGCACACAGGTGCTTTTATAGGCGTATCTCATGAAAGTTGCAGTAACAAACTCCATAAAGCCCGTTTTATACCTGTGATTTTACATAACTTAAGTAATTACGATGCACATTTTATTGTACATGCTTTAAATTTCGCGGAAGGCGAGGTGCAAATAATTCCTCAAAATAAGGAAAAATACATTTCCTTTTCTAAAACATTAAAGGTTGGTGGTAAAAACATCGATATAAGGTTTATAGATTCTTTAAAATTCTTGTCTAGTAGTTTAGACTCGTTGGCCAAAAATTTACAAAATGACCAATTCTGTGAGTTGAAAAAAGAATATCCATGTGTAAACGATTTTGAACTTTTAAAGAGAAAAGGTGTCTATCCCTATGAATATATGACTTCTTTTGATTCATTGAAACTACCATCTTTGCCACCAATTGATTGTTTTGTTAGTTCTCTTACGGGGGAGAGTATTTCTAATGATGACTATGTTCATGCCCAAAAGGTATGGTCTCATTTTCATTGTAACACACTGGGTGACTATTCTGATCTCTACTTAAAAACAGATGTACTACTTTTAGCTGACATTTTTGAAAACTTCAGGAACGTTTGTTTAAAAACTTATAATTTAGATCCCGCTCATTATTACACAGCACCTGGATTAAGTTGGGATGCTATGTTGAAATGCACTAAAGTTGAATTAGAGCTGCTAACTGATTTTGATAAAATCGCCTTTATAAAATCGGGCATAAGGGGAGGGATATCACAATGTAGCAACCGCTATGCTAAAGCCAATAATCCATATATGAGTGATTATAAAAAAGATGAACCAAATTCATATTTAACTTACCTTGATGCCAATAATTTGTATGGTTGGGCTATGTCTCAGTATTTACCAATATCTGATTTTGAATGGGTTGACCCTAACCTAAATTATGATGTACCAATTGATTCTGATGTGGGATATATTTTAGAGGTAGACCTAGAATATCCTGAGAGCTTACACGACTCTCATTCTGATTTTCCATTGTGTCCTGAAAATATTTGTATTGGAGAGACAACAGACCACAAGCTAGTACCGAATTTAAACAATAAGAAGATGTATGTTATTCATTATAGAAATCTTTTACAATGTGAAAAATTGGGTCTGCGAGTTGAAAAAGTTCACAGGGTACTTAAATTTAAGCAAAGTCCGTGGTTGAAAAAATATATTGAGTTGAACACTCAACTGCGCACAGTAGCATCATCAAACTTTGAAAAAGATTTTTATAAATTGATGAATAACTCCATATTCGGCAAGACAATGGAGAATATTGAAAAAAGGGTAAACGTAAAACTATTAACACATTGGCAAAATCGTGGTAAAGTTCAGGGTGCTGAGAGTCTCATTGCTCGACCGGAATTCCATAGTCTTTCTATATTTTCCGAAAGTTTGGTAGCAGTCCAACTGAAAAAAACAAAAGTGTTTTACAATAAGCCCATTTATTTAGGATTTAGTATATTAGACATATCTAAAACGTTGATGTATAATTTCCATTATGACTACATGAAAATTAAATTTCCTAATTTGAAATTGTTATACACTGATACCGACAGCTTAGTTTATCAAATTTTTTGTAAAGATTTTTATAAGGAAATTGAACCCGACTTAAATAACTATTTCGACACCTCTGACTATCCCCAAGACAATGTTTATGGGTTCCCACGATTAAATAAAAAGAAATTAGGATTTTTCAAAGATGAAAACAACGACAAAATATTTACTGAATTTGTTGGATTAAGATCTAAAATGTATGCCATGAAAGTAGAAGATAAGACCATTACAAAAGCTAAGGGTGTAAATAAATGTATAACTAAAAAATTGAATATTGATAACTATAAGTCCTGTTTGATGAATAAAAATATACAATTTGCTGAAATGTTTAGATTTAGGAGTATTAAACATGTAATATTTACACAGAAAATTAATAAAATTTGTTTATCATATAACGACACTAAGAGATACATTGTACCAAATTCCACGAATACATTAGCTTGGGGTCATTATAAATTAAGGTGATTAGTGATAATTAATGATTGTAAATAAAATTAGTAATAAGATCATTTGTATTTGTTTGTTTACTCATTAGTAATTAGTTATTTGTAAGTGTTTCTGTTTTGTACTGTACATACCAATTTTAAAGTGTGATTTGAATAGACGTCTTTTACTTAGCTAATTATGTTTCATTTTGAACATCCTTTTACAACTATCGTAGCTGGTCCCAGCGGCTGTGGGAAATCAAACTTTGTATGTAGTTTTTTGAAGTACATGAAAAACATCTGCAATCATCAATTTAGTAAAATAGTATGGTGTTATGACGAAATGCAGCCACTATACAATTTAAATGGAGTTACTTACTATCAAGGAATTCCTGACTTGAGTATGTTTGATGGAAAATATCCACAACTCATTATTATTGATGACCTAATGAGAGAGTCCGATGGGCGCATAGTGGATATTTTTACTAAAGGGAGCCATCATCGAAATCTAAGTGTGTTTTATATTACCCAAAACTTATTTCATCAAGGAAAAGGACAGCGTGATATATCATTAAATTCGAGTTACATAGTTTACTTTAAAAATCCACGTGACAAAACACAAATACGTTTTCTCGCTCGTCAGCTGGTCCCTGAAAACTCAAAGTTTATTGAAGATGCGTATAGAGATGCTACAAGCAAACCACATGGATACTTACTGATCGATTTAAAACAAAATACAAATGATTTGTATCGCTTTAAGACTGATATATTTCCAAATGAGTATACAATATGTTACATACCCAAGAAGGGGTATAAATATAACAGCATGCAATCAAATACCATTATAACATAACAATGAAACATAAAGTGCAGACACATGCAGAGTTTTTAAGAGCTTTGCATTTATTAAAACCCAAATTCCGAAAAGCATTGTTAATAGCTTGTGATGATAAAGAAATAAATTGTATTTGTGAGTGTATTTATAACGTGTTACAAGGAGAAGTTCCATTGCAAGATAAGCAAAAGAATAAACTCAAAAAATTTAAAAATATTCTAAGAAAACTTACCTCAAAAGGAAATACCAACTCCAGAAAACATTTAATCATTCAAAAAGGTGGAGCATTTCTCCCCATTATTCTTGGTTCAGTTTTGAGTGCGCTACTGGGTTCACTGGTTAAGTAACAATGGAAAACGCCAAGAAAATGATACTGATTGATCCTGAAGTAATAGAGAAACTAAAAAGAGGTAATAATAATAGCAGCATTGGCAGTAATATAACACATCTTGATGAAGAGATGCAAAAAGTTTTAAATACAAAATTAGGAGATCGAGAGAAATGGACACTTTATATGCAAACTTTACAGAGATATTTGTATTTTATCGGTAAAGACCGGAAGCCATTAGTAATACCTATATTTTCGCAAGATGAAATGGAGAGTGAAAGAAAAGAGGATGTAAAACCGAATCAAGATGCAGACGTCGCAGAGACTCCTGTGAAGAAAGACGAAGAAATCCCGAAAGTACATGATTATTATGTCAAGTCACAAATGCTTCAATTGATTCCAAAATCATATAAACAGAAGGGTGAGCTATTATTAGATTTTCTTTTAAAAAATAAAGAAAAAGTACACTGGAATAGCCATGGTACCGTATTTATAGACAATAAAGAAGTCTACAAAAGTAATATTGTTGACTTGTTCAATGATATCATAAGACCGCTCAAAAATAGTTCACCACATGGTTGGATGGAATTTTGCAAAGCACTTAAAGAGTTAGGAATACCTTTAAGTTACATAGGTAATCCGAAAAGATCAACTTTTATAAGTGTAATGTCCAAAACCCCTGATTTTGGTAAACGGTTTGAAACAGAAACTCAATCAACTCCGTATAATTTACCTACACCAACTTCACATACGAGTGAAACCCAAAGTAAAGACAAAGCAAAAAGAAAAATAGATTGGCAAAAATGGACCCCTTATTAGAAATTCGTGATATTTACTATGACATATCACATCCTGCTGGCTATAGTAGCTTGACTAAATTAGCAGATGCTATGAGGAATAAACTTTCAAGAGAAGATACAAAAAAGTGGCTGGAGGCTCAAGAAACTTATACTTTACACAAACCTGTCCAACGTCGATTTCCGAGAAACAGATATATTTTATCTAACTTTAATGAACTTTGGCAAGCTGATCTAAGTGATATGAGAACTTATAGTGAATATAATGATGGTAATAATTATATATTATGTGTAATAGATGTTTTCAGTAAATATGCGTTTGCTAGAGCTATCCCGAAGAAGAATGCTGTTACTATTAAAAAAAATTTTGAAGATATTTTTCTAGAAGCAAAAGCAACTCCTAGACATTTACAATCAGACAAAGGTACTGAATTCATATCCAATGATGTTAAAAATTTTTTAAGTAGTTACAATATCAACTACTACACAACTAATAATCCTGACATTAAAGCAAGTATAGTAGAAAGGTTTCAAAGGACACTCAAAATGAAGATGTGGCGTTATTTTACTCATAACAACACTTACCGATATGTAGACATTTTGCAGGATTTGCTATATTCATATAATCATAGTGTTCATAGAAGCATTAAAATGAGGCCTTGTGATGTTAATTCTAACAATATAATGACAGTATGGCGTAATCTGTATGAAAAGAAAGATAATAAATTAACGACTAGTACATCAGAACCTAAATTCAATGTTGGTGATTATGTGAGAATAACTAAACATAAACACATATTCCAAAAAGGTTATGAAACTAACTGGAGTGATGAAATATTCATAATAAGTTCAGTTATAGAAAGATCGCCTTGGGTAGTTTATACGTTGAAAGATTTACATGATGAATCTATTACTGGAACATTCTATGAAAAAGAATTACAAAAAGTCATTTATAACCCCACCACTGAATTTAAAATTGATAAAATTCTAAGTACTCGTTACTCTGGACGCAGAAAGGAACTGCTTGTCAAGTGGAAAGGTTATCCAAGTAAGTTTAACAGTTGGATATTAGCATCAAGTTTAAAAAAGACATGATTCACGACAGTTTTTATTTAACTTTACCCAGCAACAGTTCCATGATGTACTTTCCCAATAACAAAACAGCAAATTTTTCAACTAAACTACCCAAGCCAATAAAATTAGTAGGAGAATGGTCAGTTGGGATTGTGGAGTTTCAATACCCTTGCACCCTGTATACTGTTCAGGAAAATGAAAATATTATGTACATACAAAAAAGAATGGTGGTTCCGGATGAATCATCACCGTCGTTAGTCAGCTACAAAAGCCATATACCTGCATCGAGCTATGACAATATTGAAGATGTATTGACTGTATTGAATTCAAGAGAAAAATTTAAATTACGTTATGATAAGCTTTCAAAATACGTAACTATTACTCAAAATGACAATCAACTAATATCATTAAAATTCTCACCAATATTAAGTCTTCAACTCGGATTTGATCCATATACTAATGTTGCTTCTAAAAGAACCGGAAAATTTCCTGCTAATTTATATTTAGGATTAGCTTCACAGTTGTATGTGTACTGTGATATAATAGAACCACAAATAGTGGGCGATGTAATGTGTCCCTTATTGAGAATTGTATCACTTGATCCTGCAAAATACATATATGGGTCAAATAAAATGCACGTTTTTTCTCCACCACACTATGTACCTATTATGCGCAGGGAGTTTGATACGATTGAAATAGATATAAGAACAAGTACTGGTGAAAGCATACCATTCCAGTTTGGGACATCTTGTGTTAAACTACATTTTAGACGTAGATAAATAAATAAATAAATAAATAAATAAATATGTATTCCAAACTCGATCACAATATCTGTCCATACGAACATTATTATAGACATCAAGCCGGTTCTGGCATGGGTGTCATTTATAAAGGTGCTCCATATCAGCGAGGACATGGTATTGGAAGTTTCTTAGGTGGACTATTTAGATCAGTCTTACCCTTACTATCAAGTGGAGCAAAAGTTATCGGAAAAGAGGCATTGAATGCTGGATTAGGCCTTTTAACTGATATGGCTAGTGCAAAACCCTTAGATGACTCCGTTAAAAATCGATTTAGAGAAGCCACTTCTAATTTAAAAAGGAAGGCTGATGAAAAGATTGATCGAGTGATGACGGGTTCGGGGTATAAAAATAAGAAGCGTCGTTTTGGTAATCTCAGTCACTCCCCAAATTCAAAAGAGAGAACAGTAAAAATAGCTCGGAGGAATAAAAAAATAAATTATAACGATATATTTTGTGGTTTATAAAAAACAAAATGTCATTTTTACATCATCATTCCTGTGAATGTGTTAATTCTGAGCTAGATCTGTTTGCATTACCAGCCACTCAAACTAGTATTGAAAGTGGTCAGTGGATTCATTACAAACCGATTTCATCGTTAAGTGATGATGGACCTATTGAATTTCAAATTCCCGGAACTGGTGACGATTATATTGATCTATCCCATACTCTAATACAGATCAAAGCCAAAATAGTAAACCAAGATTTAACAGCTCTAGCAGCAACAACTAATGTAGCCCCGGTCAACAATTGGCTTCATTCTATTTTTAGTCAACTAGATGTTTATCTAAATCAAAAACTTGTGTCTCCTCCTAACAACACTTATGGATATCGAGCATATATAGAAACACTTCTAAACTATGCCCCACCAGCTAAACAGTCACATCTCACCTGTGGTTTATGGTATGAAGATACCGATGGGAATATGAATGCTACTGATGAAACAAATAAAGGTTTTATACAAAGACAAAAGTTTGTGAAAGATAGCAAGGAAGTGGAAATGATCGGTCATCTACATGGTGACCTATTTAATCAAGAAAAATTTTTAATCAACGGTGTGGAAATGTGCATAAAGTTAGTACGTTCCAGAGATGCTTTCAACCTTATGTGTTCATCTAATGATGTTAAAATGAAACACACATGAGGGGGACTAAAGTCGAAATACAGAGAACAAAACCAAGACAATAATAGAAAGTTAATAATACAAGCAATACTTACATCCATGTTTCTTCCAATGTGGTTGAACGTGGAGGTGTTGTCAAGACTCGCTAGAAGCAGTAATTGGTACGGAAACGTTGAAATGTACGCGTTTTATAGCAATCTTAACTACTTAAAAATTACATTAACAATTAGAAAGCAGTCTTACTAGAAACATCCATACTTACATTAGACTAATATTAATTTTATTACAATAGCTACGTGACACTATTAAGATCACGTTAAAAAGCAATTAACAAAATATTTGGAATATTTGGGAAAAATCCATTCACATTACAAAATGTTATTTGACCATTACAAAGTAGCCTATGTTTGAATGAAAGCTGATTTTGGTGTAGATTTCAGTAAGAAACAGTCTGAAATACCTACATATAAAGAGATAAGTACAACATGATCGCAACGAAATATCAAAACCACGACAATGTGTTTACACTCGGTGCAGTAGATCGGTAATTAGGTGATTAAGGAGCTCAGACTTAGCAATGAATGCAGGTGATTAAGGACAATAGCAGTTCCGACTGGGAGAGGTGATTAGCAAACAACAAGCTAATGATGTGATTAACGTAATCATGTAGGAGCACTATGGGGGATCGCGTATCTCTGAAACGGTGAGAGATACGACTTCGGGACCCAGCGCAATCGATTTAGATGGGGTGTTTCACTTTTTTTTTTTTTTTTTTTTTTTTTTTTTTTTTTTTTTTTAGCCGGAGCAATGCCTTGGAGGCAGGATTCACTGAGCCAGAATCCACGAATCCCTACTACTCCTGGTTATCGGAGAGACGACGAGACAACACACGAGCAAATGGGCCACCTGGTAGTAAGTGGACACCGTCGCCCATAGACATCTCACCTTCGCTATAATATTATTAGAGGCTATAATAGTTTTCGATGCGCTGCTAACCTTGAGGACTTGGTTAATGTGCCTCGTGTGCCGGTAATTACGCTGGTTATCTTACCCTTCAAACCGAAACACAGCAATGCAAGCTTTGCTGCTTTGGGGCAGAAATGGGTAAAACCTGTATTTATGGCTACTGCCCTGGATAAGACATACTAAAGAGCTGATAATAACTGTCGCAGAAATGGACCAATTGGCAACTTTTTTCTCAAGACTTGCAGGTTTCATTGCGATGTTTACCTTCACCGTTAGACCAGTCGGTAAATGCATATATTAGTAAGTCTTCGTAAAAACCGAAATACTTATTGGTACAGTTGGCCTCTGGCTAAAGTATACAATCTGTCAAAATTCTACAATTCAAATTTGAAGTCTATGGCTTACGTTTAATGTTCATTTTAAGTTGCAAATGGTATACATTAGCTAAAGGCCGACTGTACATGACATTGCATGGTTTCGAACCCGGACTTCTCGCATGGGAGTCCGGCGCTCTAGCCACTACGTCACTGACGCCCTAATTTCAAAATCAGGATCCCTATTATTTTTTAAACTTACTGGCATCGCGCGGCGCGGTCCAGTGCAGCCGCGGCGGCGCGGGCGGAGGGGCACGCGGCTGGCGCGGCGGGTGCGGTGCGGGGAACAGCTGCACCGCACCGCCGCGACGCATTGTCGTGTGCCCGTCCACCAATGATAGGCATACGTTCTTAGCCTTGACTGACGCCGAACCCGACAACCTGCATCCAAGAGTTAGAATAACTTCGTAAAACTTCTTAAATTTACTCAACCGTAGACGCAATTAGGGTCCGTACACGTACCAAAGCTGTAAAAAAGAAAGCCTTTTTTACAGATTTGGTACGTGGTGAGACTTCGTTGTCCGTCCGTCCGTCCGTCATTTCATTTCATTAATTGCTGTCATGGGTATTACAAGGTCTTAAAACTAATTACAGCGTCAATCATAAGCCCTGTTAGGACATAGCGATCAAAGCTGTTTTTCTCAGGAAACCAATGACAGGCATACGTTCTTAGCCTTGACTGACGCCGAACCCGACAACCTGCATCCAAAATTTTGGAATAACTTCGTACAAGTTCTTGAATTGACTTAACCATAGACGTAATTAGGGTTCCGTACCAAAACTGTAAAAAAGAAACCCTTATGGTTCCGGGCGGTCGGCGGTTCGGTGTCCGTCCGTCTGTATGTCACAGCTGTTTTTCTCAGGATCTACTAATGTTTTCGACTTGAAATTTGGCACTGTTGTAGAGTTCTACAACTTTTGATTATGCATGTTTGCTTGCCCACACCGAAATAATTTTATCTTTATTGAATATATGGGGTCTGAAACGGGAGGTCGAAAACTGAAAGTGGGACAACTTAGTTTTGTAATTTGCATATTACAAAACTATTTTTATTTTACACATTTGCACATTACAAAACTATTTTTAGTTTTTGACTTATATTACCAAAATTATGCGAAAAAAGAAAGACCGTATAAGTGAAGAAAAAAGTCCCCTTATCTCTGAAGTTTACAGGCTAATAAATCTGAAATAATTCATAGATAATCTTCCATAGAACACCATACATTCTCTCTTGCACACACACATACACCCCCTCACACACACACACACCCTCTCTCTCACTCTCTCTCTCTCTCTCTCTCTCACACACACACACACACACGTTATTATTATTATATTCGTAAATAGGTACATAAACAAAGAGGTATGGAAGAGCGTGGCCCTCTGACACAGGTGTTGTCACACTTAAAAGAGGGCCTCCACAATTAGAAAAAAATGTTTGTACCTTTTTGTTACTGAATAAATCTTTTTATTTTATTATTTATTTATATTTTACAGGAAAAATAAAATGACTCACACTGAAATGGGTTTTTTTACTACGAAAACGACGAACAGAGCGTGGGAGCGAGACTTTGTATTTATATACAAACACACATGAGAAAATAAATTGACGCAGGATCGTGTTTTTGACAAGGTCAGCTCGGTCATGCGCTACTGTAACGTCTATATTTTAAAGCTTATTTTCCTTAAACACTTAGAAAATTACGTCATTTGATTTGAAAGAGGACATGGCATGATGTAATGTTAGATAATATTAAACATCAACTATGTCCAGAAAGCGATTAATTCCCCTTTGATATTTCGTCGCTTTTACAGAATTCAAATATTAACATGATTGTCAAGAAATCACAACAAAATCTTATTGCGACAGGGTTCCAAGGAGTACAGTTTGATGTGTTTTCCACTGTACATTATGTATGGTTGAAAGTCCTCGGACATTTCCTTAGTTAGACTATAGACTATATATTTCTTTAGTTATACTATATATATCTACAACTATATACTAACTTATATCCAAACGTAATGTCGATCCAATGATGCAGATTGTCAGACACGTGCGTGCTCTCCAATGCTTCTCTGTGTTTCGTGATGAAATCCTCCACACACGTCGCCCATGACGGAATTCCTAGGTCCTGTTTAAACATACACAACAAAATTAGAAACAATACACTTTATATTCTTAAGCACGTGGACAAAGAGTGAATTTTCCTCTGATCCTGTAAACGACTATTGAAAAAAATTCAAACATCAGATTATGTGGGTAAAGCAAAGTAAAAGTAAAATACACTTTATTGCACGAATAGAAAACAACAAACAAAAGGAAATAGTGAAGTACAATTTAGGCGGCCTTATCGCTAAGAGCGATCTCTTCCAGTCAACCGTAAGTATGTTACGCTGAGCCACAGTTCAAGCTACTAGAGGTGCCGGCCAGTTTAAGAGCGCTAGGCGAAAAGACAAAGTGAACCTGCGTACAAAATATTCTGTCAAAGTCCGGGTTCTGTTTCTTTCGCCTTTCCACATCTGCGTAAATTCAAGTGTGGGTGCCCAAAAGTTATTTGGGTCTTCTTTCTCATATAGTTTCACCTTATGCACTGCTACCCTTCTGGACTTTGATAGAATGCCCAATATGCCAGTAATTATACTTCGTTTTTTTAACATTAGAAAGCAGTAATCGTAAACCTGAGGTGATGTTTGTGCAAAGCAAAATGGTGGTCATGGGTCAGCGCATGGTTAGGGTCTAATTTTAAAATCACTCAACATGCTAAATATTTGACAGGTGACACGACATTCTTAATGTAGCCATATTACACTACGAAAACGTCGCTTACGTTTAGGTCCCCTGCTTCTTTAGGTCTTTTAGTGTAAGTTTTTGAAGACAATTGTTGATTTTATTATCATTAGATCCATAACGTTTCAATATTGTGATTTCACAAATTTACGTATTTACGTATAAAAGTAACGTATTACTTACTTAAATAGCCAGACAACTTAATTGAAACTTTTGCACATCATATTTATAACGTGCCCGATAAAATACCTAAAACTTGCTTCTGTCTAATGCTAAAAAATGAGATAGTTACACATCTGGTGTAACTATCTCGTTTTTTTAGCATATTTAAAAACTTACCGGCAAGTCCTCATGTATGCTTTTGAAGACAACAGGGTCAGTGTAAAACTCCGGGATGCACTCATCCGGGGTCCACTCCTGCATGCGTTGGATAGAAGCTGGATATTCCGCAGGCACCCATTTGTTCCGTACATGTTTGCATAGGACTTCCTTTGGAGTTCTAAAATACAATTGAATCTTGTTTATAATTTAAATTTTGAATTATTTCTCAATCACGTTGTATGCAGCTCTAGATAGATGCAAACGTAAAAAATGTAAACTAATTCCTTGTGCTTCTTGTTTTCATTAGGTATATCTTACTCTTATTTTGTTCATAACAAATTAGATATTTTTCTATCAAACGGATCACATTTTATCTTTGCGCTGAATCTAAGAATATGTCGATATGAGATGACTAGCCCTAATTTATAATTAGGCCCAACGCACACCGCTGGAGTGACGGCGCGTCGTCTTTCTTCGAGAACAATTGAACTAAACCTTAACAACACTGAAATACGGTTTATTATAATAGCAAGCGAATCGGCGCGGCGAAGCGGCTCGAAGCTAGGCAGCGCGCGGCGTCTCGCGGCGGCTCACAGCGACGCGCGGATGTATGGTAACGAGTCGCGCGGCGTCTCGAGGCGCGGCCGCCCTACCGTAAGAGCGGGGTCCGCTCCGCGTCACCACTCCACTACGTCGGTGTGTGTTGGGCCTTAAACTTTATAACTAAGAATGGGGTGAGCACAAAAGATCCCCATGGGGTTATCCACAGCCCCTATACATAAAATAAGATAGTCAAAATCATCATCATCAACCTATTATACATCGCCATCTATCAGCAACCTATTCTAGTCCATTATTGAGCAAATTCATAAATTACGAAAGTAGTATAACAAGATTTGCATCTCACAGATGATTTTTAATTAAGATAGATGATTCTAAGCAGTTTTTACTTGCCTGCGTGCCAAATAGACATAGCAAGTGATATCAGATAGTGCATCTGACACATGATGCGGAATCTGATCTGTGCAATTGGAGACGTCATACGTCATATCAAGCTGCCTGTCGCCTTTGTTCAAACGGTATTTTGACTTGCTCAGATCTCGCCAGTTTCTACCTAGAAAATCGTATAGGTATAATTTTACAACGAAATCATTTAGAAAATGAAAATTAGTAGCTGGTTAACCAAACAAATCTGCAAGTCTTAAGGGCCTTATCAAATACAAGAATTCGAACAAATAAGCATTATTTTGTGTAGAGCTCAGAAATCTCTTTATCAAAATCAGCTTATCTTTTGTGTATTATCTGTGTTTATTAAATCGACTCATAATAAATTACATACCAAACTATGTATTACAAAAGAACAATAGTTTTTTAAGAACCAAAATATTTACCACATCTGGAAGTAAAATCCGTAACCCACGGCACCATAAGGTGTGCCTGTGGATCATTTGCAGACCTGCCAGCCAGCATATTAAGGTGCAGCAGATAGTCCAAGTTCGATATCCGTCCTCTCACCCACAGCATGCACAATTTCTCTAGCTGTACTGCCTCATTCCTCCAACACCAGTCCTCTCCCCGCTTCCCTTGAAAGCTCTGACTACAACTCGTCTGCTTACTCCTATTATGTTCATAGATTAAAGAAGCATCTAGGGGATGTATATTGTTAGTTATTGTAGGGATGATTTGGAGCCAAAGATTCTCTGTCAAGTAAATATCATGCAACTCAAGCTTGCCTAAACTTAAGCCACGGTCACTCATAGCTTTTGACACATTCAATAACTGGTGTATGAGGAACAGTCCACGATTGTAACTCTTGTCGGTTAGTGTTGGACTGAAATTAAGGCAATCTAGTAAGTTGTTCTCATAGTGTCTCCTGTACACTATAAAGTAATTATTATCTGTTTCCAAAGTGAACATTGCAGATAACAAGTTGACATGAGCCTCATATGATTTAGAGACATGTTGGTTAGGTAAGATCTCTTTGTACTCTGTTTTCCCTAAGCTGTCCTTCTTTATTCTAATAATTTTGCAACCATATAATCTCAGGATTACTTCGGATACTAGCTGATCATGCTCCAATAAGTTGACAATGGTACTTTCTTTACTACTATCACTGTTTTGACAGTATTTCTTATAAGACTCCTTCCACAGAGTCCTCTGGTTGTTCTGCGAGACATATTGGAGCAACTGTGAGAACGTGAGCGCAGATTCAGTATTGTTTTCATTGAGTTTATATCGTGGTAGTGGTAATACTTTGGACACTTTTTTGTTTAATACCTGCAAAATTGTAAGATAAACTAATAAAAATCATGTACAAAGGTCGAATTTTAACTCAGGCCTAGTTTATAAAGAATATACTTACCCTGATACAAATTTTTCGCCACGGATAAGGAACACTTTCACCAGGTTGCAAGGTAAAATCTACATTATTTAAACAATTGCCTATTTCTGTATTTTTTAACAATTTTTTTAACCAACTGGTATGAACGACGACGGTGAATAGGTTAGGTGGGGCAGTAGGGAATATATTTTTGCTACTTATATCTAATTCTTTAGCGATACTTTCCATTTCTAAATAAAAATATCTTTTGTTTTGTTTTCAGCAAGGTTGTGTGATGTTATTTGACATTATGAAGTTGGTTGATTGACAAATCGATATAGGGAATGGCATTGCAAACGTCGCTTTATCAATCGTCAATCACATTAAAATCGATTCCAAATATCGATTGGCATAAAACGCAAAGCGTTGCGTAGATGGAGCCACTAGCACACTCCGTAAATAGAAAAGCAAAACGAAATTTCTCTTTGTATTTTGTATTTATTCAAATAAATAAAAATAAATATCTTTATTTGGGTTAATTTAATTTATCAAAGCTATAAGTAAAATTGTGATAATATCATGACATCATATGGCCATTTCAAAATAGCAGACCTAAAAAAAACTGAAGACAGCGTGGCGCGAATCTGAAGGGTAAAAAAAAAGATTTGGTGAAAAAGTAGGTACGTATCTAGATGTTGATATTTGACTGTGCTAATTTAAAATTTATTATACATAATCTTGTTATCATCTAATATTAAAATTATTGGTATTGAAGCAATAAATTATTTTAGGTTATGTTTAGAAAAAAATCATATTATTTACGTAATTGTGCTAGTGGCGCCTCTAGTGGTAAAACATTGCAGGATTATCTCATAATCAATTGATGAAACTTTTTCAACAAATTCAAATTTTTAACAAATTTATCAAACTTTTATTTTTTTTAAAGTAATGGAACGTATACAACTGTCAATGTGAATAATTTCAACTGGTTTTGGAACGCACTCCCAGTAGTGTGTAAAAATGGAATGGTCGTTGTCTTCAATAAAACAAATGCTTTGGACATATACTCTAATCTGTGCAAATGCTACCCCTCGTTCGTTACACAACAGCTCTGGATAAGGATGACACGAGTCGTTCTCGGAACTCACGTTTAGCAAGTCCTAATCATTAAAATATACGCTATAGGTACCTACCTTTCTACACCATGGACGTTTCTTCCAACTTACGATAGATCGTGCTCGTATCTGGCAATAAAACTAGAATAAAATCAATGAACAATTCACTTTATTTCTATAATCTATCGGCGTCGTAATTAACAAAAATAATGTATAGTCACTTACAATTGAACTCTTATTTTACATAGGAATTTGTAACAGGAATGCATTTACAGTTCAAAATCTGTATGTATCAATGTTTTGGCACTCAATAGCACCAATGTTTTTAAAGCACAGCATTTTTCTCTTATACTTACAATAATTTTCTTTCTAATTTAATTCTACCTACAGTTATAATCTATATATTATATAAAAATGATTTTTTTCTTTGTTTGTGCTCTATGCGTTCCTAAACCATTCCTCCGATGGCGATAAAACTTTGGTAAGCCGCCGGGGCACAGCTAATATAATTATTCTAAAAATACATTAACATTACATTCAATTAGCATATTTAAAAACATTAAATTAGAGTTTCTACATACAGTATACCTACTTAAAATTATGTTAGACTTAATTTATTGAATAATACCTACCATTAATAATCAGGGAATATCAAATTTTGAACAATATCTTTTTTTAGTTCACTACAACATTTTCAAAAACCTACTAAAGGCCTAAAGGGGCCAAAGTCTGTGGAGGAACACTTTTACTTATTCTAACTTACCTGATATCCTCTTCAAATAGCACTTCCATAAGGCATTCTTGTAAATAACAGCTTGAGCCTCTGGACTCTTGGCTGCTACTATACCCCTTCCTACCACTATGATATCAGCACCATTCTCCAAAACAACCTTTTCAGGTGTGTTATAAATCTGACCCAAATCATCCTTGCAGCTTTCCAGTTGAACTCCTGGAGTCAACTGTATGAGCCCTGCATCCTTGAAGGTGTCTTTTTTCTGACAAACAAAGCCTGTGACCAGATCTGGATACTTTGTGGCCATTTTAACAGAGGCTTCTGTGTACTCTGGAGTTATTAGATTGCCCTGAAAATAGATTAAAAATTTAAAGTTATTTTAATTGCGATCTTACAATTTTAGTTACATACAGAAGGTATGTAATAGTACTGCAGACAGATACAGAAGGTATCTCATAGAAACAACAACTTTATTTACCTCACTGCTCATCTCAGCAAGTAAGAATACACCTCGACTAACACCATTCATAGAGCCATTTAATGCTTTTAATATGCCTTCACCAGGCAAAGAGTGTGCAGTCACACAATCTGCCCACTCTGCAATCCTATACAAGCCCTTCAAATATTGCAAAGACACTGTATTGCCAATGTCAGCATATTTCCTATCTTCAAGGATCAGAAAATTAAATCTGTCTGCTAGCTGTCTTATATGTGTAATAAAATCACTTGTAAAATCTTCAATGATGTCAACGTGGGTCTTGACAAGACAGACATGTTCGCCAACTTTCTCTAATAAGTCCAGTATTTTAGTGGAAGATGTTAGATCCACAGATATACATAAATTGGTTTTTTTAGTCGCCATTATGGTGAATAGTTGTTTAGCAATTTTACTTGTTGCTAGCTCTGTTCGCTTTTCATATGGGAGTGATGTTCGATCCTCAGAGATTCCTGCAACAATTTGACATTTATAAATTATGTATGATGCATGATAATTGTTATCATATAATTTATAGCACAAGTCTGTTTCTGAAAGGTGGGCGAGTAAATGGATGGGTGAGCTTTTTTATTATATAGAATACATAATTTGCTATGACTTTCAACTCATAGAGAATTTCAGAATGGAGCTTATTTTCCTTAGATATATTTATTCAATTCAATATATCTTTATTGATCAGATAACGTTGATCCATTGTGTAAGTAGTTGTACTTAAGAAAAATATGTTAGTAGTATACTTTGTATCAGAAAAATTATTAGTTATTACCTAAAATTATTACCTACACTAAGTCAGATGCTGATCAAAGACGATATCATTAGATTAGCACCCGAACGAAATGTTTATAGTCTGGTGAGATTATAAAAACTATGTAAGTATGATATAAATTTTAAATTTTTTGAAAGAAATATATATCAAAACCATGCATACCAGTTGAAGGTGCTTGAGTTTCATTCAAGTAATCCTTAACTTTAGAAGCCATTTCTGGACTTATTTTACTATTCTTCACAAGTATCTCCATCAATTTTGTCATAGTGAACAAAGATTTCATTGTGACATAATTCGCATCAAGGTTGTGCTTTCCGCCCTGTTCTCTGTCTAAGATGACAATAGCTTCTTCAGCCACCAGACCTTCCTTTCGCAAATCTTTCACCGTTTCCAACACACTGGAACCCGAAGTAACCACATCCTCTATTATCAGACAAGTTTGACCAGCCTTATAATTTCCTTCGATCATTTTCTTAGTTCCATAGTTCTTGGCCTCTTTACGTCTCATGAGCATGGGTTTCTTAGCTTGGACGCTAAGGAGCGTGGCAATGGGCAGAGCCGTGTAAGGAACACCACAGATATGATCACATTGTGTGTTTAAGACGAATTCGAGAAGTAGAAGAGATATTAGTTCCTAGAAATGAATTATTATTATAATAACGAAATCATTGAACACTTTAATAACAATTTAGAAATAATTAAGAATATTTACTAACCATAATATCCGGATAACTGACGATAACCCTCAAGTCAAAATACACCGGTGTTTTTAAGCCACTTTTAGTCATGAACTCGCCAAATTTCACAGCGTCTATGTTGAATAGTTTAATTGCCAATTCTTCAAGCTTATTTTCGTTATTCATTGTAAATGTATACTTTAATTATTTACACTTTTAAATAAAATAAACCCACGTGCACCGTGTGTTGTCTTGTCTTACTTTGCTTGACCGAATGAATGAACGAAAAGTTGATGACCGATTACCGAACGAAATCGAAAAAATCCTGTGACCAGTGTTGCCAACTAAGTCAACTCAAAATAAGCTAAAAACTGTTACTAAATATGAAAGTGATATTTGTATGAAAATAGTAAGAAAAATGAATAGTTTTGTAACAAAATAAATATTAGACATTTCTACAGAAACTGATCATGCTGATGTTGTGAGTGCAAACTCTATTTTTATAAAAAGAAAATTAATATTCAATATAATATATTTATAATATATTTAATATTTATATATTAATTAATATTATTATTCTCATATTGCAACAATAATGCCTCGTCTTCAGTAAATTCTGAATAAATCTGATGTAAGAGGTATACATTAAAACTGGAGTTAAAGTTATTCAGTGCAAAACTATTACAAAGTTTGGTGCCATCAAACTCATCTGGCTGGAAATACCATCACTTTCTGCATTTGAATGCGGTACTGATGGTAAAGCTACACGCTATATGCTAAATGCAGAAAAAATTGCTAATCTATAAAATATGCCAAATTTAGCATATAAATTACCAGGTTGGCAACACTGACCGTGATGCCTTGTTTTCACTCATTCTTTTTATTTCAGTCTTTATTTGTATCATTCAATCAATTTATTGCCAACTTAGCATTTTATATGCTAAACTTGACATATTTTACATTAGCTAGGTTAGCACATTTTTTTGGAATTCAGCTTAAGTTATTGCTTTATAATAGCATCTGAATATTCGGTTTTTCATCGCTGCCGCATTCAAATAGGTATAGATCTTGTTTTCAGTAAGATGAGTTTAGAAAACCGAACACGTAGTCGTATCCTCTTTGTACCAAACGTTGAAATAGATTGAAGCTGAATAAAAAGTATGAATTCCAGTTCGATTCTACATTGTACATCAGAATTGAACTGGTGGACTGGACAACGTTCTGGACCATCTGCAACATTAGCTTAACCGGCTTCAGTAGAAATGTTTGAAGTCTGATATTTTGTTTCAAAACATGGACTATAATTATTTTACTTTATATCTTCATACAAATAATAATACCTACTTCAATTTATAAAAGACTTAGCATATTTTTTAGAATAATATTTTACACACAGTTCCTTTTAGGACGATCTAGTTGACAACATTGTCTGTTCATTCATTCTTTCATTTCATTCATTCTCATTGTGAACGTAGTAGTGGCGTGTTGTGTTTTTTGTTTGTTGAAAATATTTTTCTATTTGATTGGATTGAACACTTTCCAGATTTAATTTTCGTAATCAATCAATTTATTCAAAGTAAGTAATTTAAACATTTGTCTAAAAGACAAGTATTATAACATTTCAAAAGTTTTACCAGCACGCAATGAAACTTTTTCGCGCCGAACTACAATTCAAGCAATAACATTTTACAGATTTTTGTAAGTAATAATACAATTTAATAATCAAATTCACCAATATACACCAGCCACTATAAGTATTATTATTACATGTCGCGTTGGGACTCAGGTAGAGGATTTTGAATCGATGTTAGGGTAAGGTAAGCCCACCCCTCCTATCGGACCGAAGTGAGTGGGGTCCCCTCCCCTCTTTAGGGGAAGTTAGGTAGACAAAGGGTCGTCACCCCTATTGCGGAGGGAAGCTTGGGCCTTGGGCGATATCCGTTAGTAGGATGGTAGGGGAAGGGATCACTATTTCAAGTTCAGTTTTTTGTGTCCTTGCCTTGTTTCTTTTCTAACGGTTAACGGGAGTGTGGGAAAAAATATTCGGAGTTTTTGTTAAACCTATGTAGGTGTATATGTTTATGTTCTTTATATTACTTTTTTTTCAGGAATAGCTACCTATTATTTCAAACTATGGATAGTGTTAGAGGTATTTTTTTTATTTACATATTAATTCTTCAGTTTTATTGGAGACACAATTCAAAATATTTCATCCCATATATATATTTTCGCTTTGTTTATTTATATATATTCAAGCATACCTACCTAAAACAAGCAGTCTTAATGTATTTCCAAAATGACTAACAGAGACACAATGTTTCAGATCCAGACATATCCACCATGGAGCATGTGTTAAAACGCAGCCTACTTCCCAAAAACAAACTGGCTATAATAACAGAGGGTCCGGAGGGGACTGAGTACCGCTGCGTGGAATGTCCTGCTGTATACCCAGATAAGGACAAACTAGAACTGCACCTAGTGATGCATAACAAGGAGTACCGGTTTCTCTGTGGCATCTGTGGCACGGGGTAAGGAAATTCCTTTTTAAACATTGTTTTAGACATAGCACTATGAGGGTTCCTAACTATGGTTTATCTTTCAATTACCATTACTTATATTCCATCTCTTATGAAATGTATTTAGTTACTAATTTTACTTTATTTATTTGTATATGTTAACAAAAACATTTGGTGGACGTTTATCACCATTATAACATTATATCATACGAGAAAAAAAAAAAAAAAAAAAAAAAAAAAAAAAAAGTGAAACACCCCATCTAAATCGATTGCGCTGGGTCCCGAAGTCGTATCTCTCACCGTTTCAGAGATACGCGATCCCCCATAGTGCTCCTACATGATTACGTTAATCACATCATTAGCTTGTTGTTTGCTAATCACCTCTCCCAGTCGGAACTGCTATTGTCCTTAATCACCTGCATTCATTGCTAAGTCTGAGCTCCTTAATCACCTAATTACCGATCTACTGCACCGAGTGTAAACACATTGTCGTGGTTTTGATATTTCGTTGCGATCATGTTGTACTTATCTCTTTATATGTAGGTATTTCAGACTGTTTCTTACTGAAATCTACACCAAAATCAGCTTTCATTCAAACATAGGCTACTTTGTAATGGTCAAATAACATTTTGTAATGTGAATGGATTTTTCCCAAATATTCCAAATATTTTGTTAATTGCTTTTTAACGTGATCTTAATAGTGTCACGTAGCTATTGTAATAAAATTAATATTAGTCTAATGTAAGTATGGATGTTTCTAGTAAGACTGCTTTCTAATTGTTAATGTAATTTTTAAGTAGTTAAGATTGCTATAAAACGCGTACATTTCAACGTTTCCGTACCAATTACTGCTTCTAGCGAGTCTTGACAACACCTCCACGTTCAACCACATTGGAAGAAACATGGATGTAAGTATTGCTTGTATTATTAACTTTCTATTATTGTCTTGGTTTTGTTCTCTGTATTTCGACTTTAGTCCCCCTCATGTGTGTTTCATTTTAACATCATTAGATGAACACATAAGGTTGAAAGCATCTCTGGAACGTACTAACTTTATGCACATTTCCACACCGTTGATTAAAAATTTTTCTTGATTAAATAGGTCACCATGTAGATGACCGATCATTTCCACTTCCTTGCTATCTTTCACAAACTTTTGTCTTTGTATAAAACCTTTATTTGTTTCATCAGTAGCATTCATATTCCCATCGGTATCTTCATACCATAAACCACAGGTGAGATGTGACTGTTTAGCTGGTGGGGCATAGTTTAGAAGTGTTTCTATATATGCTCGATATCCATAAGTGTTGTTAGGAGGAGACACAAGTTTTTGATTTAGATAAACATCTAGTTGACTAAAAATAGAATGAAGCCAATTGTTGACCGGGGCTACATTAGTTGTTGCTGCTAGAGCTGTTAAATCTTGGTTTACTATTTTGGCTTTGATCTGTATTAGAGTATGGGATAGATCAATATAATCGTCACCAGTTCCGGGAATTTGAAATTCAATAGGTCCATCATCACTTAACGATGAAATCGGTTTGTAATGAATCCACTGACCACTTTCAATACTAGTTTGAGTGGCTGGTAATGCAAACAGATCTAGCTCAGAATTAACACATTCACAGGAATGATGATGTAAAAATGACATTTTGTTTTTTATAAACCACAAAATATATCGTTATAATTTATTTTTTTATTCCTCCGAGCTATTTTTACTGTTCTCTCTTTTGAATTTGGGGAGTGACTGAGATTACCAAAACGACGCTTCTTATTTTTATACCCCGAACCCGTCATCACTCGATCAATCTTTTCATCAGCCTTCCTTTTTAAATTAGAAGTGGCTTCTCTAAATCGATTTTTAACGGAGTCATCTAAGGGTTTTGCACTAGCCATATCAGTTAAAAGGCCTAATCCAGCATTCAATGCCTCTTTTCCGATAACTTTTGCTCCACTTGATAGTAAGGGTAAGACTGATCTAAATAGTCCACCTAAGAAACTTCCAATACCATGTCCTCGCTGATATGGAGCACCTTTATAAATGACACCCATGCCAGAACCGGCTTGATGTCTATAATAATGTTCGTATGGACAGATATTGTGATCGAGTTTGGAATACATATTTATTTATTTATTTATTTATTTATTTATCTACGTCTAAAATGTAGTTTAACACAAGATGTCCCAAACTGGAATGGTATGCTTTCACCAGTACTTGTTCTTATATCTATTTCAATCGTATCAAACTCCCTGCGCATAATAGGTACATAGTGTGGTGGAGAAAAAACGTGCATTTTATTTGACCCATATATGTATTTTGCAGGATCAAGTGATACAATTCTCAATAAGGGACACATTACATCGCCCACTATTTGTGGTTCTATTATATCACAGTACACATACAACTGTGAAGCTAATCCTAAATATAAATTAGCAGGAAATTTTCCGGTTCTTTTAGAAGCAACATTAGTATATGGATCAAATCCGAGTTGAAGACTTAATATTGGTGAGAATTTTAATGATATTAGTTGATTGTCATTTTGAGTAATAGTTACGTATTTTGAAAGCTTATCATAACGTAATTTAAATTTTTCTCTTGAATTCAATACAGTCAATACATCTTCAATATTGTCATAGCTCGATGCAGGTATATGGCTTTTGTAGCTGACTAACGACGGTGATGATTCATCCGGAACCACCATTCTTTTTTGTATGTACATAATATTTTCATTTTCCTGAACAGTATACAGGGTGCAAGGGTATTGAAACTCCACAATCCCAACTGACCATTCTCCTACTAATTTTATTGGCTTGGGTAGTTTAGTTGAAAAATTTGCTGTTTTGTTATTGGGAAAGTACATCATGGAACTGTTGCTGGGTAAAGTTAAATAAAAACTGTCGTGAATCATGTCTTTTTTAAACTTGATGCTAATATCCAACTGTTAAACTTACTTGGATAACCTTTCCACTTGACAAGCAGTTCCTTTCTGCGTCCAGAGTAACGAGTACTTAGAATTTTATCAATTTTAAATTCAGTGGTGGGGTTATAAATGACTTTTTGTAATTCTTTTTCATAGAATGTTCCAGTAATAGATTCATCATGTAAATCTTTCAACGTATAAACTACCCAAGGCGATCTTTCTATAACTGAACTTATTATGAATATTTCATCACTCCAGTTAGTTTCATAACCTTTTTGGAATATGTGTTTATGTTTAGTTATTCTCACATAATCACCAACATTGAATTTAGGTTCTGATGTACTAGTCGTTAATTTATTATCTTTCTTTTCATACAGATTACGCCATACTGTCATTATATTGTTAGAATTAACATCACAAGGCCTCATTTTAATGCTTCTATGAACACTATGATTATATGAATATAGCAAATCCTGCAAAATGTCTACATATCGGTAAGTGTTGTTATGAGTAAAATAACGCCACATCTTCATTTTGAGTGTCCTTTGAAACCTTTCTACTATACTTGCTTTAATGTCAGGATTATTAGTTGTGTAGTAGTTGATATTGTAACTACTTAAAAAATTTTTAACATCATTGGATATGAATTCAGTACCTTTGTCTGATTGTAAATGTCTAGGAGTTGCTTTTGCTTCTAGAAAAATATCTTCAAAATTTTTTTTAATAGTAACAGCATTCTTCTTCGGGATAGCTCTAGCAAACGCATATTTACTGAAAACATCTATTACACATAATATATAATTATTACCATCATTATATTCACTATAAGTTCTCATATCACTTAGATCAGCTTGCCAAAGTTCATTAAAGTTAGATAAAATATATCTGTTTCTCGGAAATCGACGTTGGACAGGTTTGTGTAAAGTATAAGTTTCTTGAGCCTCCAGCCACTTTTTTGTATCTTCTCTTGAAAGTTTATTCCTCATAGCATCTGCTAATTTAGTCAAGCTACTATAGCCAGCAGGATGTGATATGTCATAGTAAATATCACGAATTTCTAATAAGGGGTCCATTTTTGCCAATCTATTTTTCTTTTTGCTTTGTCTTTACTTTGGGTTTCACTCGTATGTGAAGTTGGTGTAGGTAAATTATACGGAGTTGATTGAGTTTCTGTTTCAAACCGTTTACCAAAATCAGGGGTTTTGGACATTACACTTATAAAAGTTGATCTTTTCGGATTACCTATGTAACTTAAAGGTATTCCTAACTCTTTAAGTGCTTTGCAAAATTCCATCCAACCATGTGGTGAACTATTTTTGAGCGGTCTTATGATATCATTGAACAAGTCAACAATATTACTTTTGTAGACTTCTTTATTGTCTATAAATACGGTACCATGGCTATTCCAGTGTACTTTTTCTTTATTTTTTAAAAGAAAATCTAATAATAGCTCACCCTTCTGTTTATATGATTTTGGAATCAATTGAAGCATTTGTGACTTGACATAATAATCATGTACTTTCGGGATTTCTTCGTCTTTCTTCACAGGAGTCTCTGCGACGTCTGCATCTTGATTCGGTTTTACATCCTCTTTTCTTTCACTCTCCATTTCATCTTGCGAAAATATAGGTATTACTAATGGCTTCCGGTCTTTACCGATAAAATACAAATATCTCTGTAAAGTTTGCATATAAAGTGTCCATTTCTCTCGATCTCCTAATTTTGTATTTAAAACTTTTTGCATCTCTTCATCAAGATGTGTTATATTACTGCCAATGCTGCTATTATTATTACCTCTTTTTAGTTTCTCTATTACTTCAGGATCAATCAGTATCATTTTCTTGGCGTTTTCCATTGTTACTTAACCAGTGAACCCAGTAGCGCACTCAAAACTGAACCAAGAATAATGGGGAGAAATGCTCCACCTTTTTGAATGATTAAATGTTTTCTGGAGTTGGTATTTCCTTTTGAGGTAAGTTTTCTTAGAATATTTTTAAATTTTTTGAGTTTATTCTTTTGCTTATCTTGCAATGGAACTTCTCCTTGTAACACGTTATAAATACACTCACAAATACAATTTATTTCTTTATCATCACAAGCTATTAACAATGCTTTTCGGAATTTGGGTTTTAATAAATGCAAAGCTCTTAAAAACTCTGCATGTGTCTGCACTTTATGTTTCATTGTTATGTTATAATGGTATTTGATTGCATGCTGTTATATTTATACCCCTTCTTGGGTATGTAACATATTGTATACTCATTTGGAAATATATCAGTCTTAAAGCGATACAAATCATTTGTATTTTGTTTTAAATCGATCAGTAAGTATCCATGTGGTTTGCTTGTAGCATCTCTATACGCATCTTCAATAAACTTTGAGTTTTCAGGGACCAGCTGACGAGCGAGAAAACGTATTTGTGTTTTGTCACGTGGATTTTTAAAGTAAACTATGTAACTCGAATTTAATGATATATCACGCTGTCCTTTTCCTTGATGAAATAAGTTTTGGGTAATATAAAACACACTTAGATTTCGATGATGGCTCCCTTTAGTAAAAATATCCACTATGCGCCCATCGGACTCTCTCATTAGGTCATCAATAATAATGAGTTGTGGATATTTTCCATCAAACATACTCAAGTCAGGAATTCCTTGATAGTAAGTAACTCCATTTAAATTGTATAGTGGCTGCATTTCGTCATAACACCATACTATTTTACTAAATTGATGATTGCAGATGTTTTTCATGTACTTCAAAAAACTACATACAAAGTTTGATTTCCCACAGCCGCTGGGACCAGCTACGATAGTTGTAAAAGGATGTTCAAAATGAAACATAATTAGCTAAGTAAAAGACGTCTATTCAAATCACACTTTAAAATTGGTATGTACAGTACAAAACAGAAACACTTACAAATAACTAATTACTAATGAGTAAACAAACAAATACAAATGATCTTATTACTAATTTTATTTACAATCATTAATTATCACTAATCACCTTAATTTATAATGACCCCAAGCTAATGTATTCGTGGAATTTGGTACAATGTATCTCTTAGTGTCGTTATATGATAAACAAATTTTATTAATTTTCTGTGTAAATATTACATGTTTAATACTCCTAAATCTAAACATTTCAGCAAATTGTATATTTTTATTCATCAAACAGGACTTATAGTTATCAATATTCAATTTTTTAGTTATACATTTATTTACACCCTTAGCTTTTGTAATGGTCTTATCTTCTACTTTCATGGCATACATTTTAGATCTTAATCCAACAAATTCAGTAAATATTTTGTCGTTGTTTTCATCTTTGAAAAATCCTAATTTCTTTTTATTTAATCGTGGGAACCCATAAACATTGTCTTGGGGATAGTCAGAGGTGTCGAAATAGTTATTTAAGTCGGGTTCAATTTCCTTATAAAAATCTTTACAAAAAATTTGATAAACTAAGCTGTCGGTATCAGTGTATAACAATTTCAAATTAGGAAATTTAATTTTCATGTAGTCATAATGGAAATTATACATCAACGTTTTAGATATGTCTAATATACTAAATCCTAAATAAATGGGCTTATTGTAAAACACTTTTGTTTTTTTCAGTTGGACTGCTACCAAACTTTCGGAAAATATAGAAAGACTATGGAATTCCGGTCGAGCAATGAGACTCTCAGCACCCTGAACTTTACCACGATTTTGCCAATGTGTTAATAGTTTTACGTTTACCCTTTTTTCAATATTCTCCATTGTCTTGCCGAATATGGAGTTATTCATCAATTTATAAAAATCTTTTTCAAAGTTTGATGATGCTACTGTGCGCAGTTGAGTGTTCAACTCAATATATTTTTTCAACCACGGACTTTGCTTAAATTTAAGTACCCTGTGAACTTTTTCAACTCGCAGACCCAATTTTTCACATTGTAAAAGATTTCTATAATGAATAACATACATCTTCTTATTGTTTAAATTCGGTACTAGCTTGTGGTCTGTTGTCTCTCCAATACAAATATTTTCAGGACACAATGGAAAATCAGAATGAGAGTCGTGTAAGCTCTCAGGATATTCTAGGTCTACCTCTAAAATATATCCCACATCAGAATCAATTGGTACATCATAATTTAGGTTAGGGTCAACCCATTCAAAATCAGATATTGGTAAATACTGAGACATAGCCCAACCATACAAATTATTGGCATCAAGGTAAGTTAAATATGAATTTGGTTCATCTTTTTTATAATCACTCATATATGGATTATTGGCTTTAGCATAGCGGTTGCTACATTGTGATATCCCTCCCCTTATGCCCGATTTTATAAAGGCGATTTTATCAAAATCAGTTAGCAGCTCTAATTCAACTTTAGTGCATTTCAACATAGCATCCCAACTTAATCCAGGTGCTGTGTAATAATGAGCGGGATCTAAATTATAAGTTTTTAAACAAACGTTCCTGAAGTTTTCAAAAATGTCAGCTAAAAGTAGTACATCTGTTTTTAAGTAGAGATCAGAATAGTCACCCAGTGTGTTACAATGAAAATGAGACCATACCTTTTGGGCATGAACATAGTCATCATTAGAAATACTCTCCCCCGTAAGAGAACTAACAAAACAATCAATTGGTGGCAAAGATGGTAGTTTCAATGAATCAAAAGAAGTCATATATTCATAGGGATAGACACCTTTTCTCTTTAAAAGTTCAAAATCGTTTACACATGGATATTCTTTTTTCAACTCACAGAATTGGTCATTTTGTAAATTTTTGGCCAACGAGTCTAAACTACTAGACAAGAATTTTAAAGAATCTATAAACCTTATATCGATGTTTTTACCACCAACCTTTAATGTTTTAGAAAAGGAAATGTATTTTTCCTTATTTTGAGGAATTATTTGCACCTCGCCTTCCGCGAAATTTAAAGCATGTACAATAAAATGTGCATCGTAATTACTTAAGTTATGTAAAATCACAGGTATAAAACGGGCTTTATGGAGTTTGTTACTGCAACTTTCATGAGATACGCCTATAAAAGCACCTGTGTGCCAGTCATGATCAATATGCTGTTCTGAAATTATATCTTTCTCACATATGTAACATGTAGTGGACTCTTGTATGATCTTTTTATCTTCCTCAGTAAGAGGGAGTGGACATTTTTGGTAACTGTTATTTCGACATATGATTTTGAGATCCTCATGCAGTTTTTCCATGAAAACTTGAGCACAATCCTCACCAGTGTATGTTACATATTTTGAAAGTTTATCGTCATAGGAACATTTAACATAATATCCAAAACTGTGCACATCATGTCTTTGAACATTAGTCGTTGATGATTTTTTCGGATCATTAGAACAAAACTCGATAGGATTAAGAAAAGACTCGAAATCCGCATAAATAACAAACGGAACTCTCATTTTTTTATCAAAGTTTTCAAAACTTAATTTATCATTAGGTACATTTGCACCCCACCAGTTTTTTCTTTTTGTATCGGGACTTGGGAGATCAGTTCGAATATGAGCACAGTCATGAATAGTATGATTAGAAAGACCCTCCTTTGAATGAAAATATAAAAGACATCCATCGCATATATAAATAGGATCATTTCGTGTTGTAACTTGACGGAATACCAAACGAGATAAATTTTTTATATAACAATAGTGACCACTATTTCCGTTCGTTATATACAATAAATTAACGTGTGTTTCTTTCCGCGATTTTGTAAAATACAATGGGCCGATCACAGAATGAGTTTTAGTCGCAGCATTGTATTCCAATCCAAAAACATTGATACTTAAGTTATTTAAATGTTCAACTTTATGGATATCTGTTAACTTTACAGGGAATGGAATACCATCAAATTTGAGTTTACTATCATGTTGAGCATAAGAACTGACTCTATTGAAATTTTTAAACACAGGATGTAATGCCGAGAGTAAACTCCATTTTAGACACTGGTTATCAAAATTTTTTACATTAATCACTGCTTTTTTCGCTTTTATGTCCTGAGGTAAGTCTATGTAAGACGAACCCCGGAGGGGGTTAAACTTATTTACATTCATATCAATGCTGATTATATCCCTAACACTCCACCCACTATCTTTTTTCTCAAATTCGCAAATTCTGTTGGAAATAGTCTCTTTCAAAGAACTTAGAAAACTATTTAAATCCTCGGACTCGTTTAAAATGAAGTTAGACGTTTGGAAGTCGAAAACGTTAGATATGTCTTTAGTTTGCTGTATAAAATTTGCATGTAAAATAAAATTTACTTTAAACGTTTTAAGTTGGATAATGCTTTCATTAATTAAGCTTATTAGTGTATTCTTTATCGAATCAAAAAACAATTCAAAAGTAATAAAACCATCACAATCAGCAGGAGGAGTTATTCTATAAGTGTGTATTCTTTTCCCGAACGCAGTTTCAATTAAAGTAACATTTGGGAATTCAATATGCACCCGTAAGGCGTTATTTTTATGTTGATTACTTCTATAATGATTAGATAAGTACCTCTTTTTAACAAATATATCACAAGTTGTGCACTTCACCATTTCGCAGTTTTCGATTGCAGTCGAAGGCTGGGCTGATGTGGAAGGCAGGGTGGATGTAGACGGTTCGCTTAGTCGTCGCCTTTTCTCAACAGCACCTTGATGTTCGGTTTCAGCAGGACGTTTCAAACCCCCTCCGATTTGTATTTTATTACTGTAGAATAAATAAAATAAAATAAGTTATAGATTTATAAATCCCTGTCAAGTGTGGCGTTAGTAGTCTAGTGGTTTGAAAGGCTGGGCTTAGGGTTCTAAACTATGGAGATTACAAAATGGTAATAACATTATATCACAACACTTACATTTTCTCGAAGTCTTCAACCACATCGCATAATAATTTATCGAAATGCGGATCGAATAAATCCTTATTTGGTTCTTCCGTAATGTCCATTTCTACACACTCGTTAAATTCATCACAGAAATTTTCAATGCTTTCCACAGCATCACATAGTTCGATTATCTCTCTAACGCAATAGGAAGATTCGATATTATCTTCTAAGTCACTATTCGCGAAAAATGCACTAACACACTCTGAGTCCGACATTTTTGACTTGAAAGTTACTCTAGAAATTTTCAATAGCGACTGTTTACACCGTACTTCTAAACCTTGCATTTATACACCCCCAACTCATAACGCATTCACTTAAAGAGTCTCATTAATTATTCTATCACAAAAGACAAACTATTAGCAAAAGATTGTACACCCTAATCACCACGTGTTTACACATAGAGTCTCACAAAACAAGCTATCGTTTATTATCGTTTCTCGTTTATTACAAGAAAACAATTCTAAACATAATAACAAGTTATCATTTATGCTTAAAGGTGTATTTTTTACAATCGCTGGAATTCGATATCTCCTTTGTGATATTATAGATCAGACCACGAGTTTGTCGGTGGTGGTTATTTTGTTTGTTCACGTAGTACTTGAGACGTACGTCGGCATGTTTCCAATGTTCCTCAGGATCGATGGTAGCCAATTTTTTCATGTCATACACTTCAATCTTAATAAGGTGTGTCGCAGTTGCCCCATCATCTACATTCGTTGAGATGTATGACATACCACCGTCCTTCGTTGATCGCCCAACACTGGACGAATTTAATTTGACTCTTTTCTTCTTCGGTTCTTCAAAGAATTCATCCAATGAATCATTGTTCGGTCTTTTGGTTGAATACCGAGGAGAAAGTGAGGTGTCATCATCGGAGGGCGGGAAGTAGTAATGTTTGAAGGTGTTTTCTTCCACGTCTACGTTTATGTCGTTGTTCTTCATACAGCATGCAAGCTATAACAAAGAAGTATACAATAAACATGAATGAAACACACATGAGGGGGACTAAAGTCGAAATACAGAGAACAAAACCAAGACAATAATAGAAAGTTAATAATACAAGCAATACTTACATCCATGTTTCTTCCAATGTGGTTGAACGTGGAGGTGTTGTCAAGACTCGCTAGAAGCAGTAATTGGTACGGAAACGTTGAAATGTACGCGTTTTATAGCAATCTTAACTACTTAAAAATTACATTAACAATTAGAAAGCAGTCTTACTAGAAACATCCATACTTACATTAGACTAATATTAATTTTATTACAATAGCTACGTGACACTATTAAGATCACGTTAAAAAGCAATTAACAAAATATTTGGAATATTTGGGAAAAATCCATTCACATTACAAAATGTTATTTGACCATTACAAAGTAGCCTATGTTTGAATGAAAGCTGATTTTGGTGTAGATTTCAGTAAGAAACAGTCTGAAATACCTACATATAAAGAGATAAGTACAACATGATCGCAACGAAATATCAAAACCACGACAATGTGTTTACACTCGGTGCAGTAGATCGGTAATTAGGTGATTAAGGAGCTCAGACTTAGCAATGAATGCAGGTGATTAAGGACAATAGCAGTTCCGACTGGGAGAGGTGATTAGCAAACAACAAGCTAATGATGTGATTAACGTAATCATGTAGGAGCACTATGGGGGATCGCGTATCTCTGAAACGGTGAGAGATACGACTTCGGGACCCAGCGCAATCGATTTAGATGGGGTGTTTCACTTTTTTTTTTTTTTTTTTTTTTTTTTTTTAGCCGGAGCAATGCCTTGGAGGCAGGATTCACTGAGCCAGAATCCACGAATCCCTACTACTGTCTGGTGCCATTCAAGTAGTAGGGATTCGTGGATTCTGGCTCAGTGAATCCTGCCTCCAAGGCATTGCTCCGGCTAAAAAAAAAAAAAAAAAAAAAAAAAAAAAAAGTGAAACACCCCATCTAAATCGATTGCGCTGGGTCCCGAAGTCGTATCTCTCACCGTTTCAGAGATACGCGATCCCCCATAGTGCTCCTACATGATTACGTTAATCACATCATTAGCTTGTTGTTTGCTAATCACCTCTCCCAGTCGGAACTGCTATTGTCCTTAATCACCTGCATTCATTGCTAAGTCTGAGCTCCTTAATCACCTAATTACCGATCTACTGCACCGAGTGTAAACACATTGTCGTGGTTTTGATATTTCGTTGCGATCATGTTGTACTTATCTCTTTATATGTAGGTATTTCAGACTGTTTCTTACTGAAATCTACACCAAAATCAGCTTTCATTCAAACATAGGCTACTTTGTAATGGTCAAATAACATTTTGTAATGTGAATGGATTTTTCCCAAATATTCCAAATATTTTGTTAATTGCTTTTTAACGTGATCTTAATAGTGTCACGTAGCTATTGTAATAAAATTAATATTAGTCTAATGTAAGTATGGATGTTTCTAGTAAGACTGCTTTCTAATTGTTAATGTAATTTTTAAGTAGTTAAGATTGCTATAAAACGCGTACATTTCAACGTTTCCGTACCAATTACTGCTTCTAGCGAGTCTTGACAACACCTCCACGTTCAACCACATTGGAAGAAACATGGATGTAAGTATTGCTTGTATTATTAACTTTCTATTATTGTCTTGGTTTTGTTCTCTGTATTTCGACTTTAGTCCCCCTCATGTGTGTTTCATTCATGTTTATTGTATACTTCTTTGTTATAGCTTGCATGCTGTATGAAGAACAACGACATAAACGTAGACGTGGAAGAAAACACCTTCAAACATTACTACTTCCCGCCCTCCGATGATGACACCTCACTTTCTCCTCGGTATTCAACCAAAAGACCGAACAATGATTCATTGGATGAATTCTTTGAAGAACCGAAGAAGAAAAGAGTCAAATTAAATTCGTCCAGTGTTGGGCGATCAACGAAGGACGGTGGTATGTCATACATCTCAACGAATGTAGATGATGGGGCAACTGCGACACACCTTATTAAGATTGAAGTGTATGACATGAAAAAATTGGCTACCATCGATCCTGAGGAACATTGGAAACATGCCGACGTACGTCTCAAGTACTACGTGAACAAACAAAATAACCACCACCGACAAACTCGTGGTCTGATCTATAATATCACAAAGGAGATATCGAATTCCAGCGATTGTAAAAAATACACCTTTAAGCATAAATGATAACTTGTTATTATGTTTAGAATTGTTTTCTTGTAATAAACGAGAAACGATAATAAACGATAGCTTGTTTTGTGAGACTCTATGTGTAAACACGTGGTGATTAGGGTGTACAATCTTTTGCTAATAGTTTGTCTTTTGTGATAGAATAATTAATGAGACTCTTTAAGTGAATGCGTTATGAGTTGGGGGTGTATAAATGCAAGGTTTAGAAGTACGGTGTAAACAGTCGCTATTGAAAATTTCTAGAGTAACTTTCAAGTCAAAAATGTCGGACTCAGAGTGTGTTAGTGCATTTTTCGCGAATAGTGACTTAGAAGATAATATCGAATCTTCCTATTGCGTTAGAGAGATAATCGAACTATGTGATGCTGTGGAAAGCATTGAAAATTTCTGTGATGAATTTAACGAGTGTGTAGAAATGGACATTACGGAAGAACCAAATAAGGATTTATTCGATCCGCATTTCGATAAATTATTATGCGATGTGGTTGAAGACTTCGAGAAAATGTAAGTGTTGTGATATAATGTTATTACCATTTTGTAATCTCCATAGTTTAGAACCCTAAGCCCAGCCTTTCAAACCACTAGACTACTAACGCCACACTTGACAGGGATTTATAAATCTATAACTTATTTTATTTTATTTATTCTACAGTAATAAAATACAAATCGGAGGGGGTTTGAAACGTCCTGCTGAAACCGAACATCAAGGTGCTGTTGAGAAAAGGCGACGACTAAGCGAACCGTCTACATCCACCCTGCCTTCCACATCAGCCCAGCCTTCGACTGCAATCGAAAACTGCGAAATGGTGAAGTGCACAACTTGTGATATATTTGTTAAAAAGAGGTACTTATCTAATCATTATAGAAGTAATCAACATAAAAATAACGCCTTACGGGTGCATATTGAATTCCCAAATGTTACTTTAATTGAAACTGCGTTCGGGAAAAGAATACACACTTATAGAATAACTCCTCCTGCTGATTGTGATGGTTTTATTACTTTTGAATTGTTTTTTGATTCGATAAAGAATACACTAATAAGCTTAATTAATGAAAGCATTATCCAACTTAAAACGTTTAAAGTAAATTTTATTTTACATGCAAATTTTATACAGCAAACTAAAGACATATCTAACGTTTTCGACTTCCAAACGTCTAACTTCATTTTAAACGAGTCCGAGGATTTAAATAGTTTTCTAAGTTCTTTGAAAGAGACTATTTCCAACAGAATTTGCGAATTTGAGAAAAAAGATAGTGGGTGGAGTGTTAGGGATATAATCAGCATTGATATGAATGTAAATAAGTTTAACCCCCTCCGGGGTTCGTCTTACATAGACTTACCTCAGGACATAAAAGCGAAAAAAGCAGTGATTAATGTAAAAAATTTTGATAACCAGTGTCTAAAATGGAGTTTACTCTCGGCATTACATCCTGTGTTTAAAAATTTCAATAGAGTCAGTTCTTATGCTCAACATGATAGTAAACTCAAATTTGATGGTATTCCATTCCCTGTAAAGTTAACAGATATCCATAAAGTTGAACATTTAAATAACTTAAGTATCAATGTTTTTGGATTGGAATACAATGCTGCGACTAAAACTCATTCTGTGATCGGCCCATTGTATTTTACAAAATCGCGGAAAGAAACACACGTTAATTTATTGTATATAACGAACGGAAATAGTGGTCACTATTGTTATATAAAAAATTTATCTCGTTTGGTATTCCGTCAAGTTACAACACGAAATGATCCTATTTATATATGCGATGGATGTCTTTTATATTTTCATTCAAAGGAGGGTCTTTCTAATCATACTATTCATGACTGTGCTCATATTCGAACTGATCTCCCAAGTCCCGATACAAAAAGAAAAAACTGGTGGGGTGCAAATGTACCTAATGATAAATTAAGTTTTGAAAACTTTGATAAAAAAATGAGAGTTCCGTTTGTTATTTATGCGGATTTCGAGTCTTTTCTTAATCCTATCGAGTTTTGTTCTAATGATCCGAAAAAATCATCAACGACTAATGTTCAAAGACATGATGTGCACAGTTTTGGATATTATGTTAAATGTTCCTATGACGATAAACTTTCAAAATATGTAACATACACTGGTGAGGATTGTGCTCAAGTTTTCATGGAAAAACTGCATGAGGATCTCAAAATCATATGTCGAAATAACAGTTACCAAAAATGTCCACTCCCTCTTACTGAGGAAGATAAAAAGATCATACAAGAGTCCACTACATGTTACATATGTGAGAAAGATATAATTTCAGAACAGCATATTGATCATGACTGGCACACAGGTGCTTTTATAGGCGTATCTCATGAAAGTTGCAGTAACAAACTCCATAAAGCCCGTTTTATACCTGTGATTTTACATAACTTAAGTAATTACGATGCACATTTTATTGTACATGCTTTAAATTTCGCGGAAGGCGAGGTGCAAATAATTCCTCAAAATAAGGAAAAATACATTTCCTTTTCTAAAACATTAAAGGTTGGTGGTAAAAACATCGATATAAGGTTTATAGATTCTTTAAAATTCTTGTCTAGTAGTTTAGACTCGTTGGCCAAAAATTTACAAAATGACCAATTCTGTGAGTTGAAAAAAGAATATCCATGTGTAAACGATTTTGAACTTTTAAAGAGAAAAGGTGTCTATCCCTATGAATATATGACTTCTTTTGATTCATTGAAACTACCATCTTTGCCACCAATTGATTGTTTTGTTAGTTCTCTTACGGGGGAGAGTATTTCTAATGATGACTATGTTCATGCCCAAAAGGTATGGTCTCATTTTCATTGTAACACACTGGGTGACTATTCTGATCTCTACTTAAAAACAGATGTACTACTTTTAGCTGACATTTTTGAAAACTTCAGGAACGTTTGTTTAAAAACTTATAATTTAGATCCCGCTCATTATTACACAGCACCTGGATTAAGTTGGGATGCTATGTTGAAATGCACTAAAGTTGAATTAGAGCTGCTAACTGATTTTGATAAAATCGCCTTTATAAAATCGGGCATAAGGGGAGGGATATCACAATGTAGCAACCGCTATGCTAAAGCCAATAATCCATATATGAGTGATTATAAAAAAGATGAACCAAATTCATATTTAACTTACCTTGATGCCAATAATTTGTATGGTTGGGCTATGTCTCAGTATTTACCAATATCTGATTTTGAATGGGTTGACCCTAACCTAAATTATGATGTACCAATTGATTCTGATGTGGGATATATTTTAGAGGTAGACCTAGAATATCCTGAGAGCTTACACGACTCTCATTCTGATTTTCCATTGTGTCCTGAAAATATTTGTATTGGAGAGACAACAGACCACAAGCTAGTACCGAATTTAAACAATAAGAAGATGTATGTTATTCATTATAGAAATCTTTTACAATGTGAAAAATTGGGTCTGCGAGTTGAAAAAGTTCACAGGGTACTTAAATTTAAGCAAAGTCCGTGGTTGAAAAAATATATTGAGTTGAACACTCAACTGCGCACAGTAGCATCATCAAACTTTGAAAAAGATTTTTATAAATTGATGAATAACTCCATATTCGGCAAGACAATGGAGAATATTGAAAAAAGGGTAAACGTAAAACTATTAACACATTGGCAAAATCGTGGTAAAGTTCAGGGTGCTGAGAGTCTCATTGCTCGACCGGAATTCCATAGTCTTTCTATATTTTCCGAAAGTTTGGTAGCAGTCCAACTGAAAAAAACAAAAGTGTTTTACAATAAGCCCATTTATTTAGGATTTAGTATATTAGACATATCTAAAACGTTGATGTATAATTTCCATTATGACTACATGAAAATTAAATTTCCTAATTTGAAATTGTTATACACTGATACCGACAGCTTAGTTTATCAAATTTTTTGTAAAGATTTTTATAAGGAAATTGAACCCGACTTAAATAACTATTTCGACACCTCTGACTATCCCCAAGACAATGTTTATGGGTTCCCACGATTAAATAAAAAGAAATTAGGATTTTTCAAAGATGAAAACAACGACAAAATATTTACTGAATTTGTTGGATTAAGATCTAAAATGTATGCCATGAAAGTAGAAGATAAGACCATTACAAAAGCTAAGGGTGTAAATAAATGTATAACTAAAAAATTGAATATTGATAACTATAAGTCCTGTTTGATGAATAAAAATATACAATTTGCTGAAATGTTTAGATTTAGGAGTATTAAACATGTAATATTTACACAGAAAATTAATAAAATTTGTTTATCATATAACGACACTAAGAGATACATTGTACCAAATTCCACGAATACATTAGCTTGGGGTCATTATAAATTAAGGTGATTAGTGATAATTAATGATTGTAAATAAAATTAGTAATAAGATCATTTGTATTTGTTTGTTTACTCATTAGTAATTAGTTATTTGTAAGTGTTTCTGTTTTGTACTGTACATACCAATTTTAAAGTGTGATTTGAATAGACGTCTTTTACTTAGCTAATTATGTTTCATTTTGAACATCCTTTTACAACTATCGTAGCTGGTCCCAGCGGCTGTGGGAAATCAAACTTTGTATGTAGTTTTTTGAAGTACATGAAAAACATCTGCAATCATCAATTTAGTAAAATAGTATGGTGTTATGACGAAATGCAGCCACTATACAATTTAAATGGAGTTACTTACTATCAAGGAATTCCTGACTTGAGTATGTTTGATGGAAAATATCCACAACTCATTATTATTGATGACCTAATGAGAGAGTCCGATGGGCGCATAGTGGATATTTTTACTAAAGGGAGCCATCATCGAAATCTAAGTGTGTTTTATATTACCCAAAACTTATTTCATCAAGGAAAAGGACAGCGTGATATATCATTAAATTCGAGTTACATAGTTTACTTTAAAAATCCACGTGACAAAACACAAATACGTTTTCTCGCTCGTCAGCTGGTCCCTGAAAACTCAAAGTTTATTGAAGATGCGTATAGAGATGCTACAAGCAAACCACATGGATACTTACTGATCGATTTAAAACAAAATACAAATGATTTGTATCGCTTTAAGACTGATATATTTCCAAATGAGTATACAATATGTTACATACCCAAGAAGGGGTATAAATATAACAGCATGCAATCAAATACCATTATAACATAACAATGAAACATAAAGTGCAGACACATGCAGAGTTTTTAAGAGCTTTGCATTTATTAAAACCCAAATTCCGAAAAGCATTGTTAATAGCTTGTGATGATAAAGAAATAAATTGTATTTGTGAGTGTATTTATAACGTGTTACAAGGAGAAGTTCCATTGCAAGATAAGCAAAAGAATAAACTCAAAAAATTTAAAAATATTCTAAGAAAACTTACCTCAAAAGGAAATACCAACTCCAGAAAACATTTAATCATTCAAAAAGGTGGAGCATTTCTCCCCATTATTCTTGGTTCAGTTTTGAGTGCGCTACTGGGTTCACTGGTTAAGTAACAATGGAAAACGCCAAGAAAATGATACTGATTGATCCTGAAGTAATAGAGAAACTAAAAAGAGGTAATAATAATAGCAGCATTGGCAGTAATATAACACATCTTGATGAAGAGATGCAAAAAGTTTTAAATACAAAATTAGGAGATCGAGAGAAATGGACACTTTATATGCAAACTTTACAGAGATATTTGTATTTTATCGGTAAAGACCGGAAGCCATTAGTAATACCTATATTTTCGCAAGATGAAATGGAGAGTGAAAGAAAAGAGGATGTAAAACCGAATCAAGATGCAGACGTCGCAGAGACTCCTGTGAAGAAAGACGAAGAAATCCCGAAAGTACATGATTATTATGTCAAGTCACAAATGCTTCAATTGATTCCAAAATCATATAAACAGAAGGGTGAGCTATTATTAGATTTTCTTTTAAAAAATAAAGAAAAAGTACACTGGAATAGCCATGGTACCGTATTTATAGACAATAAAGAAGTCTACAAAAGTAATATTGTTGACTTGTTCAATGATATCATAAGACCGCTCAAAAATAGTTCACCACATGGTTGGATGGAATTTTGCAAAGCACTTAAAGAGTTAGGAATACCTTTAAGTTACATAGGTAATCCGAAAAGATCAACTTTTATAAGTGTAATGTCCAAAACCCCTGATTTTGGTAAACGGTTTGAAACAGAAACTCAATCAACTCCGTATAATTTACCTACACCAACTTCACATACGAGTGAAACCCAAAGTAAAGACAAAGCAAAAAGAAAAATAGATTGGCAAAAATGGACCCCTTATTAGAAATTCGTGATATTTACTATGACATATCACATCCTGCTGGCTATAGTAGCTTGACTAAATTAGCAGATGCTATGAGGAATAAACTTTCAAGAGAAGATACAAAAAAGTGGCTGGAGGCTCAAGAAACTTATACTTTACACAAACCTGTCCAACGTCGATTTCCGAGAAACAGATATATTTTATCTAACTTTAATGAACTTTGGCAAGCTGATCTAAGTGATATGAGAACTTATAGTGAATATAATGATGGTAATAATTATATATTATGTGTAATAGATGTTTTCAGTAAATATGCGTTTGCTAGAGCTATCCCGAAGAAGAATGCTGTTACTATTAAAAAAAATTTTGAAGATATTTTTCTAGAAGCAAAAGCAACTCCTAGACATTTACAATCAGACAAAGGTACTGAATTCATATCCAATGATGTTAAAAATTTTTTAAGTAGTTACAATATCAACTACTACACAACTAATAATCCTGACATTAAAGCAAGTATAGTAGAAAGGTTTCAAAGGACACTCAAAATGAAGATGTGGCGTTATTTTACTCATAACAACACTTACCGATATGTAGACATTTTGCAGGATTTGCTATATTCATATAATCATAGTGTTCATAGAAGCATTAAAATGAGGCCTTGTGATGTTAATTCTAACAATATAATGACAGTATGGCGTAATCTGTATGAAAAGAAAGATAATAAATTAACGACTAGTACATCAGAACCTAAATTCAATGTTGGTGATTATGTGAGAATAACTAAACATAAACACATATTCCAAAAAGGTTATGAAACTAACTGGAGTGATGAAATATTCATAATAAGTTCAGTTATAGAAAGATCGCCTTGGGTAGTTTATACGTTGAAAGATTTACATGATGAATCTATTACTGGAACATTCTATGAAAAAGAATTACAAAAAGTCATTTATAACCCCACCACTGAATTTAAAATTGATAAAATTCTAAGTACTCGTTACTCTGGACGCAGAAAGGAACTGCTTGTCAAGTGGAAAGGTTATCCAAGTAAGTTTAACAGTTGGATATTAGCATCAAGTTTAAAAAAGACATGATTCACGACAGTTTTTATTTAACTTTACCCAGCAACAGTTCCATGATGTACTTTCCCAATAACAAAACAGCAAATTTTTCAACTAAACTACCCAAGCCAATAAAATTAGTAGGAGAATGGTCAGTTGGGATTGTGGAGTTTCAATACCCTTGCACCCTGTATACTGTTCAGGAAAATGAAAATATTATGTACATACAAAAAAGAATGGTGGTTCCGGATGAATCATCACCGTCGTTAGTCAGCTACAAAAGCCATATACCTGCATCGAGCTATGACAATATTGAAGATGTATTGACTGTATTGAATTCAAGAGAAAAATTTAAATTACGTTATGATAAGCTTTCAAAATACGTAACTATTACTCAAAATGACAATCAACTAATATCATTAAAATTCTCACCAATATTAAGTCTTCAACTCGGATTTGATCCATATACTAATGTTGCTTCTAAAAGAACCGGAAAATTTCCTGCTAATTTATATTTAGGATTAGCTTCACAGTTGTATGTGTACTGTGATATAATAGAACCACAAATAGTGGGCGATGTAATGTGTCCCTTATTGAGAATTGTATCACTTGATCCTGCAAAATACATATATGGGTCAAATAAAATGCACGTTTTTTCTCCACCACACTATGTACCTATTATGCGCAGGGAGTTTGATACGATTGAAATAGATATAAGAACAAGTACTGGTGAAAGCATACCATTCCAGTTTGGGACATCTTGTGTTAAACTACATTTTAGACGTAGATAAATAAATAAATAAATAAATAAATAAATATGTATTCCAAACTCGATCACAATATCTGTCCATACGAACATTATTATAGACATCAAGCCGGTTCTGGCATGGGTGTCATTTATAAAGGTGCTCCATATCAGCGAGGACATGGTATTGGAAGTTTCTTAGGTGGACTATTTAGATCAGTCTTACCCTTACTATCAAGTGGAGCAAAAGTTATCGGAAAAGAGGCATTGAATGCTGGATTAGGCCTTTTAACTGATATGGCTAGTGCAAAACCCTTAGATGACTCCGTTAAAAATCGATTTAGAGAAGCCACTTCTAATTTAAAAAGGAAGGCTGATGAAAAGATTGATCGAGTGATGACGGGTTCGGGGTATAAAAATAAGAAGCGTCGTTTTGGTAATCTCAGTCACTCCCCAAATTCAAAAGAGAGAACAGTAAAAATAGCTCGGAGGAATAAAAAAATAAATTATAACGATATATTTTGTGGTTTATAAAAAACAAAATGTCATTTTTACATCATCATTCCTGTGAATGTGTTAATTCTGAGCTAGATCTGTTTGCATTACCAGCCACTCAAACTAGTATTGAAAGTGGTCAGTGGATTCATTACAAACCGATTTCATCGTTAAGTGATGATGGACCTATTGAATTTCAAATTCCCGGAACTGGTGACGATTATATTGATCTATCCCATACTCTAATACAGATCAAAGCCAAAATAGTAAACCAAGATTTAACAGCTCTAGCAGCAACAACTAATGTAGCCCCGGTCAACAATTGGCTTCATTCTATTTTTAGTCAACTAGATGTTTATCTAAATCAAAAACTTGTGTCTCCTCCTAACAACACTTATGGATATCGAGCATATATAGAAACACTTCTAAACTATGCCCCACCAGCTAAACAGTCACATCTCACCTGTGGTTTATGGTATGAAGATACCGATGGGAATATGAATGCTACTGATGAAACAAATAAAGGTTTTATACAAAGACAAAAGTTTGTGAAAGATAGCAAGGAAGTGGAAATGATCGGTCATCTACATGGTGACCTATTTAATCAAGAAAAATTTTTAATCAACGGTGTGGAAATGTGCATAAAGTTAGTACGTTCCAGAGATGCTTTCAACCTTATGTGTTCATCTAATGATGTTAAAATGAAACACACATGAGGGGGACTAAAGTCGAAATACAGAGAACAAAACCAAGACAATAATAGAAAGTTAATAATACAAGCAATACTTACATCCATGTTTCTTCCAATGTGGTTGAACGTGGAGGTGTTGTCAAGACTCGCTAGAAGCAGTAATTGGTACGGAAACGTTGAAATGTACGCGTTTTATAGCAATCTTAACTACTTAAAAATTACATTAACAATTAGAAAGCAGTCTTACTAGAAACATCCATACTTACATTAGACTAATATTAATTTTATTACAATAGCTACGTGACACTATTAAGATCACGTTAAAAAGCAATTAACAAAATATTTGGAATATTTGGGAAAAATCCATTCACATTACAAAATGTTATTTGACCATTACAAAGTAGCCTATGTTTGAATGAAAGCTGATTTTGGTGTAGATTTCAGTAAGAAACAGTCTGAAATACCTACATATAAAGAGATAAGTACAACATGATCGCAACGAAATATCAAAACCACGACAATGTGTTTACACTCGGTGCAGTAGATCGGTAATTAGGTGATTAAGGAGCTCAGACTTAGCAATGAATGCAGGTGATTAAGGACAATAGCAGTTCCGACTGGGAGAGGTGATTAGCAAACAACAAGCTAATGATGTGATTAACGTAATCATGTAGGAGCACTATGGGGGATCGCGTATCTCTGAAACGGTGAGAGATACGACTTCGGGACCCAGCGCAATCGATTTAGATGGGGTGTTTCACTTTTTTTTTTTTTTTTTTTTTTTTTTTTTTTTTCTCGTATGATATAATGTTATAATGGTGATAAACGTCCACCAAATGTTTTTGTTAACATATACAAATAAATAAAGTAAAATTAGTAACTAAATACATTTCATAAGAGATGGAATATAAGTAATGGTAATTGAAAGATAAACCATAGTTAGGAACCCTCATAGTGCTATGTCTAAAACAATGTTTAAAAAGGAATTTCCTTACCCCGTGCCACAGATGCCACAGAGAAACCGGTACTCCTTGTTATGCATCACTAGGTGCAGTTCTAGTTTGTCCTTATCTGGGTATACAGCAGGACATTCCACGCAGCGGTACTCAGTCCCCTCCGGACCCTCTGTTATTATAGCCAGTTTGTTTTTGGGAAGTAGGCTGCGTTTTAACACATGCTCCATGGTGGATATGTCTGGATCTGAAACATTGTGTCTCTGTTAGTCATTTTGGAAATACATTAAGACTGCTTGTTTTAGGTAGGTATGCTTGAATATATATAAATAAACAAAGCGAAAATATATATATGGGATGAAATATTTTGAATTGTGTCTCCAATAAAACTGAAGAATTAATATGTAAATAAAAAAAATACCTCTAACACTATCCATAGTTTGAAATAATAGGTAGCTATTCCTGAAAAAAAAGTAATATAAAGAACATAAACATATACACCTACATAGGTTTAACAAAAACTCCGAATATTTTTTCCCACACTCCCGTTAACCGTTAGAAAAGAAACAAGGCAAGGACACAAAAAACTGAACTTGAAATAGTGATCCCTTCCCCTACCATCCTACTAACGGATATCGCCCAAGGCCCAAGCTTCCCTCCGCAATAGGGGTGACGACCCTTTGTCTACCTAACTTCCCCTAAAGAGGGGAGGGGACCCCACTCACTTCGGTCCGATAGGAGGGGTGGGCTTACCTTACCCTAACATCGATTCAAAATCCTCTACCTGAGTCCCAACGCGACATGTAATAATAATACTTATAGTGGCTGGTGTATATTGGTGAATTTGATTATTAAATTGTATTATTACTTACAAAAATCTGTAAAATGTTATTGCTTGAATTGTAGTTCGGCGCGAAAAAGTTTCATTGCGTGCTGGTAAAACTTTTGAAATGTTATAATACTTGTCTTTTAGACAAATGTTTAAATTACTTACTTTGAATAAATTGATTGATTACGAAAATTAAATCTGGAAAGTGTTCAATCCAATCAAATAGAAAAATATTTTCAACAAACAAAAAACACAACACGCCACTACTACGTTCACAATGAGAATGAATGAAATGAAAGAATGAATGAACAGACAATGTTGTCAACTAGATCGTCCTAAAAGGAACTGTGTGTAAAATATTATTCTAAAAAATATGCTAAGTCTTTTATAAATTGAAGTAGGTATTATTATTTGTATGAAGATATAAAGTAAAATAATTATAGTCCATGTTTTGAAACAAAATATCAGACTTCAAACATTTCTACTGAAGCCGGTTAAGCTAATGTTGCAGATGGTCCAGAACGTTGTCCAGTCCACCAGTTCAATTCTGATGTACAATGTAGAATCGAACTGGAATTCATACTTTTTATTCAGCTTCAATCTATTTCAACGTTTGGTACAAAGAGGATACGACTACGTGTTCGGTTTTCTAAACTCATCTTACTGAAAACAAGATCTATACCTATTTGAATGCGGCAGCGATGAAAAACCGAATATTCAGATGCTATTATAAAGCAATAACTTAAGCTGAATTCCAAAAAAATGTGCTAACCTAGCTAATGTAAAATATGTCAAGTTTAGCATATAAAATGCTAAGTTGGCAATAAATTGATTGAATGATACAAATAAAGACTGAAATAAAAAGAATGAGTGAAAACAAGGCATCACGGTCAGTGTTGCCAACCTGGTAATTTATATGCTAAATTTGGCATATTTTATAGATTAGCAATTTTTTCTGCATTTAGCATATAGCGTGTAGCTTTACCATCAGTACCGCATTCAAATGCAGAAAGTGATGGTATTTCCAGCCAGATGAGTTTGATGGCACCAAACTTTGTAATAGTTTTGCACTGAATAACTTTAACTCCAGTTTTAATGTATACCTCTTACATCAGATTTATTCAGAATTTACTGAAGACGAGGCATTATTGTTGCAATATGAGAATAATAATATTAATTAATATATAAATATTAAATATATTATAAATATATTATATTGAATATTAATTTTCTTTTTATAAAAATAGAGTTTGCACTCACAACATCAGCATGATCAGTTTCTGTAGAAATGTCTAATATTTATTTTGTTACAAAACTATTCATTTTTCTTACTATTTTCATACAAATATCACTTTCATATTTAGTAACAGTTTTTAGCTTATTTTGAGTTGACTTAGTTGGCAACACTGGTCACAGGATTTTTTCGATTTCGTTCGGTAATCGGTCATCAACTTTTCGTTCATTCATTCGGTCAAGCAAAGTAAGACAAGACAACACACGGTGCACGTGGGTTTATTTTATTTAAAAGTGTAAATAATTAAAGTATACATTTACAATGAATAACGAAAATAAGCTTGAAGAATTGGCAATTAAACTATTCAACATAGACGCTGTGAAATTTGGCGAGTTCATGACTAAAAGTGGCTTAAAAACACCGGTGTATTTTGACTTGAGGGTTATCGTCAGTTATCCGGATATTATGGTTAGTAAATATTCTTAATTATTTCTAAATTGTTATTAAAGTGTTCAATGATTTCGTTATTATAATAATAATTCATTTCTAGGAACTAATATCTCTTCTACTTCTCGAATTCGTCTTAAACACACAATGTGATCATATCTGTGGTGTTCCTTACACGGCTCTGCCCATTGCCACGCTCCTTAGCGTCCAAGCTAAGAAACCCATGCTCATGAGACGTAAAGAGGCCAAGAACTATGGAACTAAGAAAATGATCGAAGGAAATTATAAGGCTGGTCAAACTTGTCTGATAATAGAGGATGTGGTTACTTCGGGTTCCAGTGTGTTGGAAACGGTGAAAGATTTGCGAAAGGAAGGTCTGGTGGCTGAAGAAGCTATTGTCATCTTAGACAGAGAACAGGGCGGAAAGCACAACCTTGATGCGAATTATGTCACAATGAAATCTTTGTTCACTATGACAAAATTGATGGAGATACTTGTGAAGAATAGTAAAATAAGTCCAGAAATGGCTTCTAAAGTTAAGGATTACTTGAATGAAACTCAAGCACCTTCAACTGGTATGCATGGTTTTGATATATATTTCTTTCAAAAAATTTAAAATTTATATCATACTTACATAGTTTTTATAATCTCACCAGACTATAAACATTTCGTTCGGGTGCTAATCTAATGATATCGTCTTTGATCAGCATCTGACTTAGTGTAGGTAATAATTTTAGGTAATAACTAATAATTTTTCTGATACAAAGTATACTACTAACATATTTTTCTTAAGTACAACTACTTACACAATGGATCAACGTTATCTGATCAATAAAGATATATTGAATTGAATAAATATATCTAAGGAAAATAAGCTCCATTCTGAAATTCTCTATGAGTTGAAAGTCATAGCAAATTATGTATTCTATATAATAAAAAAGCTCACCCATCCATTTACTCGCCCACCTTTCAGAAACAGACTTGTGCTATAAATTATATGATAACAATTATCATGCATCATACATAATTTATAAATGTCAAATTGTTGCAGGAATCTCTGAGGATCGAACATCACTCCCATATGAAAAGCGAACAGAGCTAGCAACAAGTAAAATTGCTAAACAACTATTCACCATAATGGCGACTAAAAAAACCAATTTATGTATATCTGTGGATCTAACATCTTCCACTAAAATACTGGACTTATTAGAGAAAGTTGGCGAACATGTCTGTCTTGTCAAGACCCACGTTGACATCATTGAAGATTTTACAAGTGATTTTATTACACATATAAGACAGCTAGCAGACAGATTTAATTTTCTGATCCTTGAAGATAGGAAATATGCTGACATTGGCAATACAGTGTCTTTGCAATATTTGAAGGGCTTGTATAGGATTGCAGAGTGGGCAGATTGTGTGACTGCACACTCTTTGCCTGGTGAAGGCATATTAAAAGCATTAAATGGCTCTATGAATGGTGTTAGTCGAGGTGTATTCTTACTTGCTGAGATGAGCAGTGAGGTAAATAAAGTTGTTGTTTCTATGAGATACCTTCTGTATCTGTCTGCAGTACTATTACATACCTTCTGTATGTAACTAAAATTGTAAGATCGCAATTAAAATAACTTTAAATTTTTAATCTATTTTCAGGGCAATCTAATAACTCCAGAGTACACAGAAGCCTCTGTTAAAATGGCCACAAAGTATCCAGATCTGGTCACAGGCTTTGTTTGTCAGAAAAAAGACACCTTCAAGGATGCAGGGCTCATACAGTTGACTCCAGGAGTTCAACTGGAAAGCTGCAAGGATGATTTGGGTCAGATTTATAACACACCTGAAAAGGTTGTTTTGGAGAATGGTGCTGATATCATAGTGGTAGGAAGGGGTATAGTAGCAGCCAAGAGTCCAGAGGCTCAAGCTGTTATTTACAAGAATGCCTTATGGAAGTGCTATTTGAAGAGGATATCAGGTAAGTTAGAATAAGTAAAAGTGTTCCTCCACAGACTTTGGCCCCTTTAGGCCTTTAGTAGGTTTTTGAAAATGTTGTAGTGAACTAAAAAAAGATATTGTTCAAAATTTGATATTCCCTGATTATTAATGGTAGGTATTATTCAATAAATTAAGTCTAACATAATTTTAAGTAGGTATACTGTATGTAGAAACTCTAATTTAATGTTTTTAAATATGCTAATTGAATGTAATGTTAATGTATTTTTAGAATAATTATATTAGCTGTGCCCCGGCGGCTTACCAAAGTTTTATCGCCATCGGAGGAATGGTTTAGGAACGCATAGAGCACAAACAAAGAAAAAAATCATTTTTATATAATATATAGATTATAACTGTAGGTAGAATTAAATTAGAAAGAAAATTATTGTAAGTATAAGAGAAAAATGCTGTGCTTTAAAAACATTGGTGCTATTGAGTGCCAAAACATTGATACATACAGATTTTGAACTGTAAATGCATTCCTGTTACAAATTCCTATGTAAAATAAGAGTTCAATTGTAAGTGACTATACATTATTTTTGTTAATTACGACGCCGATAGATTATAGAAATAAAGTGAATTGTTCATTGATTTTATTCTAGTTTTATTGCCAGATACGAGCACGATCTATCGTAAGTTGGAAGAAACGTCCATGGTGTAGAAAGGTAGGTACCTATAGCGTATATTTTAATGATTAGGACTTGCTAAACGTGAGTTCCGAGAACGACTCGTGTCATCCTTATCCAGAGCTGTTGTGTAACGAACGAGGGGTAGCATTTGCACAGATTAGAGTATATGTCCAAAGCATTTGTTTTATTGAAGACAACGACCATTCCATTTTTACACACTACTGGGAGTGCGTTCCAAAACCAGTTGAAATTATTCACATTGACAGTTGTATACGTTCCATTACTTTAAAAAAAATAAAAGTTTGATAAATTTGTTAAAAATTTGAATTTGTTGAAAAAGTTTCATCAATTGATTATGAGATAATCCTGCAATGTTTTACCACTAGAGGCGCCACTAGCACAATTACGTAAATAATATGATTTTTTTCTAAACATAACCTAAAATAATTTATTGCTTCAATACCAATAATTTTAATATTAGATGATAACAAGATTATGTATAATAAATTTTAAATTAGCACAGTCAAATATCAACATCTAGATACGTACCTACTTTTTCACCAAATCTTTTTTTTTACCCTTCAGATTCGCGCCACGCTGTCTTCAGTTTTTTTTAGGTCTGCTATTTTGAAATGGCCATATGATGTCATGATATTATCACAATTTTACTTATAGCTTTGATAAATTAAATTAACCCAAATAAAGATATTTATTTTTATTTATTTGAATAAATACAAAATACAAAGAGAAATTTCGTTTTGCTTTTCTATTTACGGAGTGTGCTAGTGGCTCCATCTACGCAACGCTTTGCGTTTTATGCCAATCGATATTTGGAATCGATTTTAATGTGATTGACGATTGATAAAGCGACGTTTGCAATGCCATTCCCTATATCGATTTGTCAATCAACCAACTTCATAATGTCAAATAACATCACACAACCTTGCTGAAAACAAAACAAAAGATATTTTTATTTAGAAATGGAAAGTATCGCTAAAGAATTAGATATAAGTAGCAAAAATATATTCCCTACTGCCCCACCTAACCTATTCACCGTCGTCGTTCATACCAGTTGGTTAAAAAAATTGTTAAAAAATACAGAAATAGGCAATTGTTTAAATAATGTAGATTTTACCTTGCAACCTGGTGAAAGTGTTCCTTATCCGTGGCGAAAAATTTGTATCAGGGTAAGTATATTCTTTATAAACTAGGCCTGAGTTAAAATTCGACCTTTGTACATGATTTTTATTAGTTTATCTTACAATTTTGCAGGTATTAAACAAAAAAGTGTCCAAAGTATTACCACTACCACGATATAAACTCAATGAAAACAATACTGAATCTGCGCTCACGTTCTCACAGTTGCTCCAATATGTCTCGCAGAACAACCAGAGGACTCTGTGGAAGGAGTCTTATAAGAAATACTGTCAAAACAGTGATAGTAGTAAAGAAAGTACCATTGTCAACTTATTGGAGCATGATCAGCTAGTATCCGAAGTAATCCTGAGATTATATGGTTGCAAAATTATTAGAATAAAGAAGGACAGCTTAGGGAAAACAGAGTACAAAGAGATCTTACCTAACCAACATGTCTCTAAATCATATGAGGCTCATGTCAACTTGTTATCTGCAATGTTCACTTTGGAAACAGATAATAATTACTTTATAGTGTACAGGAGACACTATGAGAACAACTTACTAGATTGCCTTAATTTCAGTCCAACACTAACCGACAAGAGTTACAATCGTGGACTGTTCCTCATACACCAGTTATTGAATGTGTCAAAAGCTATGAGTGACCGTGGCTTAAGTTTAGGCAAGCTTGAGTTGCATGATATTTACTTGACAGAGAATCTTTGGCTCCAAATCATCCCTACAATAACTAACAATATACATCCCCTAGATGCTTCTTTAATCTATGAACATAATAGGAGTAAGCAGACGAGTTGTAGTCAGAGCTTTCAAGGGAAGCGGGGAGAGGACTGGTGTTGGAGGAATGAGGCAGTACAGCTAGAGAAATTGTGCATGCTGTGGGTGAGAGGACGGATATCGAACTTGGACTATCTGCTGCACCTTAATATGCTGGCTGGCAGGTCTGCAAATGATCCACAGGCACACCTTATGGTGCCGTGGGTTACGGATTTTACTTCCAGATGTGGTAAATATTTTGGTTCTTAAAAAACTATTGTTCTTTTGTAATACATAGTTTGGTATGTAATTTATTATGAGTCGATTTAATAAACACAGATAATACACAAAAGATAAGCTGATTTTGATAAAGAGATTTCTGAGCTCTACACAAAATAATGCTTATTTGTTCGAATTCTTGTATTTGATAAGGCCCTTAAGACTTGCAGATTTGTTTGGTTAACCAGCTACTAATTTTCATTTTCTAAATGATTTCGTTGTAAAATTATACCTATACGATTTTCTAGGTAGAAACTGGCGAGATCTGAGCAAGTCAAAATACCGTTTGAACAAAGGCGACAGGCAGCTTGATATGACGTATGACGTCTCCAATTGCACAGATCAGATTCCGCATCATGTGTCAGATGCACTATCTGATATCACTTGCTATGTCTATTTGGCACGCAGGCAAGTAAAAACTGCTTAGAATCATCTATCTTAATTAAAAATCATCTGTGAGATGCAAATCTTGTTATACTACTTTCGTAATTTATGAATTTGCTCAATAATGGACTAGAATAGGTTGCTGATAGATGGCGATGTATAATAGGTTGATGATGATGATTTTGACTATCTTATTTTATGTATAGGGGCTGTGGATAACCCCATGGGGATCTTTTGTGCTCACCCCATTCTTAGTTATAAAGTTTAAGGCCCAACACACACCGACGTAGTGGAGTGGTGACGCGGAGCGGACCCCGCTCTTACGGTAGGGCGGCCGCGCCTCGAGACGCCGCGCGACTCGTTACCATACATCCGCGCGTCGCTGTGAGCCGCCGCGAGACGCCGCGCGCTGCCTAGCTTCGAGCCGCTTCGCCGCGCCGATTCGCTTGCTATTATAATAAACCGTATTTCAGTGTTGTTAAGGTTTAGTTCAATTGTTCTCGAAGAAAGACGACGCGCCGTCACTCCAGCGGTGTGCGTTGGGCCTAATTATAAATTAGGGCTAGTCATCTCATATCGACATATTCTTAGATTCAGCGCAAAGATAAAATGTGATCCGTTTGATAGAAAAATATCTAATTTGTTATGAACAAAATAAGAGTAAGATATACCTAATGAAAACAAGAAGCACAAGGAATTAGTTTACATTTTTTACGTTTGCATCTATCTAGAGCTGCATACAACGTGATTGAGAAATAATTCAAAATTTAAATTATAAACAAGATTCAATTGTATTTTAGAACTCCAAAGGAAGTCCTATGCAAACATGTACGGAACAAATGGGTGCCTGCGGAATATCCAGCTTCTATCCAACGCATGCAGGAGTGGACCCCGGATGAGTGCATCCCGGAGTTTTACACTGACCCTGTTGTCTTCAAAAGCATACATGAGGACTTGCCGGTAAGTTTTTAAATATGCTAAAAAAACGAGATAGTTACACCAGATGTGTAACTATCTCATTTTTTAGCATTAGACAGAAGCAAGTTTTAGGTATTTTATCGGGCACGTTATAAATATGATGTGCAAAAGTTTCAATTAAGTTGTCTGGCTATTTAAGTAAGTAATACGTTACTTTTATACGTAAATACGTAAATTTGTGAAATCACAATATTGAAACGTTATGGATCTAATGATAATAAAATCAACAATTGTCTTCAAAAACTTACACTAAAAGACCTAAAGAAGCAGGGGACCTAAACGTAAGCGACGTTTTCGTAGTGTAATATGGCTACATTAAGAATGTCGTGTCACCTGTCAAATATTTAGCATGTTGAGTGATTTTAAAATTAGACCCTAACCATGCGCTGACCCATGACCACCATTTTGCTTTGCACAAACATCACCTCAGGTTTACGATTACTGCTTTCTAATGTTAAAAAAACGAAGTATAATTACTGGCATATTGGGCATTCTATCAAAGTCCAGAAGGGTAGCAGTGCATAAGGTGAAACTATATGAGAAAGAAGACCCAAATAACTTTTGGGCACCCACACTTGAATTTACGCAGATGTGGAAAGGCGAAAGAAACAGAACCCGGACTTTGACAGAATATTTTGTACGCAGGTTCACTTTGTCTTTTCGCCTAGCGCTCTTAAACTGGCCGGCACCTCTAGTAGCTTGAACTGTGGCTCAGCGTAACATACTTACGGTTGACTGGAAGAGATCGCTCTTAGCGATAAGGCCGCCTAAATTGTACTTCACTATTTCCTTTTGTTTGTTGTTTTCTATTCGTGCAATAAAGTGTATTTTACTTTTACTTTGCTTTACCCACATAATCTGATGTTTGAATTTTTTTCAATAGTCGTTTACAGGATCAGAGGAAAATTCACTCTTTGTCCACGTGCTTAAGAATATAAAGTGTATTGTTTCTAATTTTGTTGTGTATGTTTAAACAGGACCTAGGAATTCCGTCATGGGCGACGTGTGTGGAGGATTTCATCACGAAACACAGAGAAGCATTGGAGAGCACGCACGTGTCTGACAATCTGCATCATTGGATCGACATTACGTTTGGATATAAGTTAGTATATAGTTGTAGATATATATAGTATAACTAAAGAAATATATAGTCTATAGTCTAACTAAGGAAATGTCCGAGGACTTTCAACCATACATAATGTACAGTGGAAAACACATCAAACTGTACTCCTTGGAACCCTGTCGCAATAAGATTTTGTTGTGATTTCTTGACAATCATGTTAATATTTGAATTCTGTAAAAGCGACGAAATATCAAAGGGGAATTAATCGCTTTCTGGACATAGTTGATGTTTAATATTATCTAACATTACATCATGCCATGTCCTCTTTCAAATCAAATGACGTAATTTTCTAAGTGTTTAAGGAAAATAAGCTTTAAAATATAGACGTTACAGTAGCGCATGACCGAGCTGACCTTGTCAAAAACACGATCCTGCGTCAATTTATTTTCTCATGTGTGTTTGTATATAAATACAAAGTCTCGCTCCCACGCTCTGTTCGTCGTTTTCGTAGTAAAAAAACCCATTTCAGTGTGAGTCATTTTATTTTTCCTGTAAAATATAAATAAATAATAAAATAAAAAGATTTATTCAGTAACAAAAAGGTACAAACATTTTTTTCTAATTGTGGAGGCCCTCTTTTAAGTGTGACAACACCTGTGTCAGAGGGCCACGCTCTTCCATACCTCTTTGTTTATGTACCTATTTACGAATATAATAATAATAACGTGTGTGTGTGTGTGTGTGAGAGAGAGAGAGAGAGAGAGAGTGAGAGAGAGGGTGTGTGTGTGTGTGAGGGGGTGTATGTGTGTGTGCAAGAGAGAATGTATGGTGTTCTATGGAAGATTATCTATGAATTATTTCAGATTTATTAGCCTGTAAACTTCAGAGATAAGGGGACTTTTTTCTTCACTTATACGGTCTTTCTTTTTTCGCATAATTTTGGTAATATAAGTCAAAAACTAAAAATAGTTTTGTAATGTGCAAATGTGTAAAATAAAAATAGTTTTGTAATATGCAAATTACAAAACTAAGTTGTCCCACTTTCAGTTTTCGACCTCCCGTTTCAGACCCCATATATTCAATAAAGATAAAATTATTTCGGTGTGGGCAAGCAAACATGCATAATCAAAAGTTGTAGAACTCTACAACAGTGCCAAATTTCAAGTCGAAAACATTAGTAGATCCTGAGAAAAACAGCTGTGACATACAGACGGACGGACACCGAACCGCCGACCGCCCGGAACCATAAGGGTTTCTTTTTTACAGTTTTGGTACGGAACCCTAATTACGTCTATGGTTAAGTCAATTCAAGAACTTGTACGAAGTTATTCCAAAATTTTGGATGCAGGTTGTCGGGTTCGGCGTCAGTCAAGGCTAAGAACGTATGCCTGTCATTGGTTTCCTGAGAAAAACAGCTTTGATCGCTATGTCCTAACAGGGCTTATGATTGACGCTGTAATTAGTTTTAAGACCTTGTAATACCCATGACAGCAATTAATGAAATGAAATGACGGACGGACGGACGGACAACGAAGTCTCACCACGTACCAAATCTGTAAAAAAGGCTTTCTTTTTTACAGCTTTGGTACGTGTACGGACCCTAATTGCGTCTACGGTTGAGTAAATTTAAGAAGTTTTACGAAGTTATTCTAACTCTTGGATGCAGGTTGTCGGGTTCGGCGTCAGTCAAGGCTAAGAACGTATGCCTATCATTGGTGGACGGGCACACGACAATGCGTCGCGGCGGTGCGGTGCAGCTGTTCCCCGCACCGCACCCGCCGCGCCAGCCGCGTGCCCCTCCGCCCGCGCCGCCGCGGCTGCACTGGACCGCGCCGCGCGATGCCAGTAAGTTTAAAAAATAATAGGGATCCTGATTTTGAAATTAGGGCGTCAGTGACGTAGTGGCTAGAGCGCCGGACTCCCATGCGAGAAGTCCGGGTTCGAAACCATGCAATGTCATGTACAGTCGGCCTTTAGCTAATGTATACCAGGACTATTTAGATCAGTCTTACCCTTACTATCAAGTGGAGCAAAAGTTATCGGAAAAGAGGCATTGAATGCTGGATTAGGCCTTTTAACTGATATGGCTAGTGCAAAACCCTTAGATGACTCCGTTAAAAATCGATTTAGAGAAGCCACTTCTAATTTAAAAAGGAAGGCTGATGAAAAGATTGATCGAGTGATGACGGGTTCGGGGTATAAAAATAAGAAGCGTCGTTTTGGTAATCTCAGTCACTCCCCAAATTCAAAAGAGAGAACAGTAAAAATAGCTCGGAGGAATAAAAAAATAAATTATAACGATATATTTTGTGGTTTATAAAAAACAAAATGTCATTTTTACATCATCATTCCTGTGAATGTGTTAATTCTGAGCTAGATCTGTTTGCATTACCAGCCACTCAAACTAGTATTGAAAGTGGTCAGTGGATTCATTACAAACCGATTTCATCGTTAAGTGATGATGGACCTATTGAATTTCAAATTCCCGGAACTGGTGACGATTATATTGATCTATCCCATACTCTAATACAGATCAAAGCCAAAATAGTAAACCAAGATTTAACAGCTCTAGCAGCAACAACTAATGTAGCCCCGGTCAACAATTGGCTTCATTCTATTTTTAGTCAACTAGATGTTTATCTAAATCAAAAACTTGTGTCTCCTCCTAACAACACTTATGGATATCGAGCATATATAGAAACACTTCTAAACTATGCCCCACCAGCTAAACAGTCACATCTCACCTGTGGTTTATGGTATGAAGATACCGATGGGAATATGAATGCTACTGATGAAACAAATAAAGGTTTTATACAAAGACAAAAGTTTGTGAAAGATAGCAAGGAAGTGGAAATGATCGGTCATCTACATGGTGACCTATTTAATCAAGAAAAATTTTTAATCAACGGTGTGGAAATGTGCATAAAGTTAGTACGTTCCAGAGATGCTTTCAACCTTATGTGTTCATCTAATGATGTTAAAATGAAACACACATGAGGGGGACTAAAGTCGAAATACAGAGAACAAAACCAAGACAATAATAGAAAGTTAATAATACAAGCAATACTTACATCCATGTTTCTTCCAATGTGGTTGAACGTGGAGGTGTTGTCAAGACTCGCTAGAAGCAGTAATTGGTACGGAAACGTTGAAATGTACGCGTTTTATAGCAATCTTAACTACTTAAAAATTACATTAACAATTAGAAAGCAGTCTTACTAGAAACATCCATACTTACATTAGACTAATATTAATTTTATTACAATAGCTACGTGACACTATTAAGATCACGTTAAAAAGCAATTAACAAAATATTTGGAATATTTGGGAAAAATCCATTCACATTACAAAATGTTATTTGACCATTACAAAGTAGCCTATGTTTGAATGAAAGCTGATTTTGGTGTAGATTTCAGTAAGAAACAGTCTGAAATACCTACATATAAAGAGATAAGTACAACATGATCGCAACGAAATATCAAAACCACGACAATGTGTTTACACTCGGTGCAGTAGATCGGTAATTAGGTGATTAAGGAGCTCAGACTTAGCAATGAATGCAGGTGATTAAGGACAATAGCAGTTCCGACTGGGAGAGGTGATTAGCAAACAACAAGCTAATGATGTGATTAACGTAATCATGTAGGAGCACTATGGGGGATCGCGTATCTCTGAAACGGTGAGAGATACGACTTCGGGACCCAGCGCAATCGATTTAGATGGGGTGTTTCACTTTTTTTTTTTTTTTTTTTTTTTTTTTTTTTTTTTTTAGCCGGAGCAATGCCTTGGAGGCAGGATTCACTGAGCCAGAATCCACGAATCCCTACTACTCATGGTTATCGGAGAGACGACGAGACAACACACGAGCAAATGGGCCACCTGGTAGTAAGTGGACACCGTCGCCCATAGACATCTCACCTTCGCTATAATATTATTAGAGGCTATAATAGTTTTCGATGCGCTGCTAACCTTGAGGACTTGGTTAATGTGCCTCGTGTGCCGGTAATTACGCTGGTTATCTTACCCTTCAAACCGAAACACAGCAATGCAAGCTTTGCTGCTTTGGGGCAGAAATGGGTAAAACCTGTATTTATGGCTACTGCCCTGGATAAGACATACTAAAGAGCTGATAATAACTGTCGCAGAAATGGACCAATTGGCAACTTTTTTCTCAAGACTTGCAGGTTTCATTGCGATGTTTACCTTCACCGTTAGACCAGTCGGTAAATGCATATATTAGTAAGTCTTCGTAAAAACCGAAATACTTATTGGTACAGTTGGCCTCTGGCTAAAGTATACAATCTGTCAAAATTCTACAATTCAAATTTGAAGTCTATGGCTTACGTTTAATGTTCATTTTAAGTTGCAAATGGTATACATTAGCTAAAGGCCGACTGTACATGACATTGCATGGTTTCGAACCCGGACTTCTCGCATGGGAGTCCGGCGCTCTAGCCACTACGTCACTGACGCCCTAATTTCAAAATCAGGATCCCTATTATTTTTTAAACTTACTGGCATCGCGCGGCGCGGTCCAGTGCAGCCGCGGCGGCGCGGGCGGAGGGGCACGCGGCTGGCGCGGCGGGTGCGGTGCGGGGAACAGCTGCACCGCACCGCCGCGACGCATTGTCGTGTGCCCGTCCACCAATGATAGGCATACGTTCTTAGCCTTGACTGACGCCGAACCCGACAACCTGCATCCAAGAGTTAGAATAACTTCGTAAAACTTCTTAAATTTACTCAACCGTAGACGCAATTAGGGTCCGTACACGTACCAAAGCTGTAAAAAAGAAAGCCTTTTTTACAGATTTGGTACGTGGTGAGACTTCGTTGTCCGTCCGTCCGTCCGTCATTTCATTTCATTAATTGCTGTCATGGGTATTACAAGGTCTTAAAACTAATTACAGCGTCAATCATAAGCCCTGTTAGGACATAGCGATCAAAGCTGTTTTTCTCAGGAAACCAATGACAGGCATACGTTCTTAGCCTTGACTGACGCCGAACCCGACAACCTGCATCCAAAATTTTGGAATAACTTCGTACAAGTTCTTGAATTGACTTAACCATAGACGTAATTAGGGTTCCGTACCAAAACTGTAAAAAAGAAACCCTTATGGTTCCGGGCGGTCGGCGGTTCGGTGTCCGTCCGTCTGTATGTCACAGCTGTTTTTCTCAGGATCTACTAATGTTTTCGACTTGAAATTTGGCACTGTTGTAGAGTTCTACAACTTTTGATTATGCATGTTTGCTTGCCCACACCGAAATAATTTTATCTTTATTGAATATATGGGGTCTGAAACGGGAGGTCGAAAACTGAAAGTGGGACAACTTAGTTTTGTAATTTGCATATTACAAAACTATTTTTATTTTACACATTTGCACATTACAAAACTATTTTTAGTTTTTGACTTATATTACCAAAATTATGCGAAAAAAGAAAGACCGTATAAGTGAAGAAAAAAGTCCCCTTATCTCTGAAGTTTACAGGCTAATAAATCTGAAATAATTCATAGATAATCTTCCATAGAACACCATACATTCTCTCTTGCACACACACATACACCCCCTCACACACACACACACCCTCTCTCTCACTCTCTCTCTCTCTCTCTCTCTCACACACACACACACACACGTTATTATTATTATATTCGTAAATAGGTACATAAACAAAGAGGTATGGAAGAGCGTGGCCCTCTGACACAGGTGTTGTCACACTTAAAAGAGGGCCTCCACAATTAGAAAAAAATGTTTGTACCTTTTTGTTACTGAATAAATCTTTTTATTTTATTATTTATTTATATTTTACAGGAAAAATAAAATGACTCACACTGAAATGGGTTTTTTTACTACGAAAACGACGAACAGAGCGTGGGAGCGAGACTTTGTATTTATATACAAACACACATGAGAAAATAAATTGACGCAGGATCGTGTTTTTGACAAGGTCAGCTCGGTCATGCGCTACTGTAACGTCTATATTTTAAAGCTTATTTTCCTTAAACACTTAGAAAATTACGTCATTTGATTTGAAAGAGGACATGGCATGATGTAATGTTAGATAATATTAAACATCAACTATGTCCAGAAAGCGATTAATTCCCCTTTGATATTTCGTCGCTTTTACAGAATTCAAATATTAACATGATTGTCAAGAAATCACAACAAAATCTTATTGCGACAGGGTTCCAAGGAGTACAGTTTGATGTGTTTTCCACTGTACATTATGTATGGTTGAAAGTCCTCGGACATTTCCTTAGTTAGACTATAGACTATATATTTCTTTAGTTATACTATATATATCTACAACTATATACTAACTTATATCCAAACGTAATGTCGATCCAATGATGCAGATTGTCAGACACGTGCGTGCTCTCCAATGCTTCTCTGTGTTTCGTGATGAAATCCTCCACACACGTCGCCCATGACGGAATTCCTAGGTCCTGTTTAAACATACACAACAAAATTAGAAACAATACACTTTATATTCTTAAGCACGTGGACAAAGAGTGAATTTTCCTCTGATCCTGTAAACGACTATTGAAAAAAATTCAAACATCAGATTATGTGGGTAAAGCAAAGTAAAAGTAAAATACACTTTATTGCACGAATAGAAAACAACAAACAAAAGGAAATAGTGAAGTACAATTTAGGCGGCCTTATCGCTAAGAGCGATCTCTTCCAGTCAACCGTAAGTATGTTACGCTGAGCCACAGTTCAAGCTACTAGAGGTGCCGGCCAGTTTAAGAGCGCTAGGCGAAAAGACAAAGTGAACCTGCGTACAAAATATTCTGTCAAAGTCCGGGTTCTGTTTCTTTCGCCTTTCCACATCTGCGTAAATTCAAGTGTGGGTGCCCAAAAGTTATTTGGGTCTTCTTTCTCATATAGTTTCACCTTATGCACTGCTACCCTTCTGGACTTTGATAGAATGCCCAATATGCCAGTAATTATACTTCGTTTTTTTAACATTAGAAAGCAGTAATCGTAAACCTGAGGTGATGTTTGTGCAAAGCAAAATGGTGGTCATGGGTCAGCGCATGGTTAGGGTCTAATTTTAAAATCACTCAACATGCTAAATATTTGACAGGTGACACGACATTCTTAATGTAGCCATATTACACTACGAAAACGTCGCTTACGTTTAGGTCCCCTGCTTCTTTAGGTCTTTTAGTGTAAGTTTTTGAAGACAATTGTTGATTTTATTATCATTAGATCCATAACGTTTCAATATTGTGATTTCACAAATTTACGTATTTACGTATAAAAGTAACGTATTACTTACTTAAATAGCCAGACAACTTAATTGAAACTTTTGCACATCATATTTATAACGTGCCCGATAAAATACCTAAAACTTGCTTCTGTCTAATGCTAAAAAATGAGATAGTTACACATCTGGTGTAACTATCTCGTTTTTTTAGCATATTTAAAAACTTACCGGCAAGTCCTCATGTATGCTTTTGAAGACAACAGGGTCAGTGTAAAACTCCGGGATGCACTCATCCGGGGTCCACTCCTGCATGCGTTGGATAGAAGCTGGATATTCCGCAGGCACCCATTTGTTCCGTACATGTTTGCATAGGACTTCCTTTGGAGTTCTAAAATACAATTGAATCTTGTTTATAATTTAAATTTTGAATTATTTCTCAATCACGTTGTATGCAGCTCTAGATAGATGCAAACGTAAAAAATGTAAACTAATTCCTTGTGCTTCTTGTTTTCATTAGGTATATCTTACTCTTATTTTGTTCATAACAAATTAGATATTTTTCTATCAAACGGATCACATTTTATCTTTGCGCTGAATCTAAGAATATGTCGATATGAGATGACTAGCCCTAATTTATAATTAGGCCCAACGCACACCGCTGGAGTGACGGCGCGTCGTCTTTCTTCGAGAACAATTGAACTAAACCTTAACAACACTGAAATACGGTTTATTATAATAGCAAGCGAATCGGCGCGGCGAAGCGGCTCGAAGCTAGGCAGCGCGCGGCGTCTCGCGGCGGCTCACAGCGACGCGCGGATGTATGGTAACGAGTCGCGCGGCGTCTCGAGGCGCGGCCGCCCTACCGTAAGAGCGGGGTCCGCTCCGCGTCACCACTCCACTACGTCGGTGTGTGTTGGGCCTTAAACTTTATAACTAAGAATGGGGTGAGCACAAAAGATCCCCATGGGGTTATCCACAGCCCCTATACATAAAATAAGATAGTCAAAATCATCATCATCAACCTATTATACATCGCCATCTATCAGCAACCTATTCTAGTCCATTATTGAGCAAATTCATAAATTACGAAAGTAGTATAACAAGATTTGCATCTCACAGATGATTTTTAATTAAGATAGATGATTCTAAGCAGTTTTTACTTGCCTGCGTGCCAAATAGACATAGCAAGTGATATCAGATAGTGCATCTGACACATGATGCGGAATCTGATCTGTGCAATTGGAGACGTCATACGTCATATCAAGCTGCCTGTCGCCTTTGTTCAAACGGTATTTTGACTTGCTCAGATCTCGCCAGTTTCTACCTAGAAAATCGTATAGGTATAATTTTACAACGAAATCATTTAGAAAATGAAAATTAGTAGCTGGTTAACCAAACAAATCTGCAAGTCTTAAGGGCCTTATCAAATACAAGAATTCGAACAAATAAGCATTATTTTGTGTAGAGCTCAGAAATCTCTTTATCAAAATCAGCTTATCTTTTGTGTATTATCTGTGTTTATTAAATCGACTCATAATAAATTACATACCAAACTATGTATTACAAAAGAACAATAGTTTTTTAAGAACCAAAATATTTACCACATCTGGAAGTAAAATCCGTAACCCACGGCACCATAAGGTGTGCCTGTGGATCATTTGCAGACCTGCCAGCCAGCATATTAAGGTGCAGCAGATAGTCCAAGTTCGATATCCGTCCTCTCACCCACAGCATGCACAATTTCTCTAGCTGTACTGCCTCATTCCTCCAACACCAGTCCTCTCCCCGCTTCCCTTGAAAGCTCTGACTACAACTCGTCTGCTTACTCCTATTATGTTCATAGATTAAAGAAGCATCTAGGGGATGTATATTGTTAGTTATTGTAGGGATGATTTGGAGCCAAAGATTCTCTGTCAAGTAAATATCATGCAACTCAAGCTTGCCTAAACTTAAGCCACGGTCACTCATAGCTTTTGACACATTCAATAACTGGTGTATGAGGAACAGTCCACGATTGTAACTCTTGTCGGTTAGTGTTGGACTGAAATTAAGGCAATCTAGTAAGTTGTTCTCATAGTGTCTCCTGTACACTATAAAGTAATTATTATCTGTTTCCAAAGTGAACATTGCAGATAACAAGTTGACATGAGCCTCATATGATTTAGAGACATGTTGGTTAGGTAAGATCTCTTTGTACTCTGTTTTCCCTAAGCTGTCCTTCTTTATTCTAATAATTTTGCAACCATATAATCTCAGGATTACTTCGGATACTAGCTGATCATGCTCCAATAAGTTGACAATGGTACTTTCTTTACTACTATCACTGTTTTGACAGTATTTCTTATAAGACTCCTTCCACAGAGTCCTCTGGTTGTTCTGCGAGACATATTGGAGCAACTGTGAGAACGTGAGCGCAGATTCAGTATTGTTTTCATTGAGTTTATATCGTGGTAGTGGTAATACTTTGGACACTTTTTTGTTTAATACCTGCAAAATTGTAAGATAAACTAATAAAAATCATGTACAAAGGTCGAATTTTAACTCAGGCCTAGTTTATAAAGAATATACTTACCCTGATACAAATTTTTCGCCACGGATAAGGAACACTTTCACCAGGTTGCAAGGTAAAATCTACATTATTTAAACAATTGCCTATTTCTGTATTTTTTAACAATTTTTTTAACCAACTGGTATGAACGACGACGGTGAATAGGTTAGGTGGGGCAGTAGGGAATATATTTTTGCTACTTATATCTAATTCTTTAGCGATACTTTCCATTTCTAAATAAAAATATCTTTTGTTTTGTTTTCAGCAAGGTTGTGTGATGTTATTTGACATTATGAAGTTGGTTGATTGACAAATCGATATAGGGAATGGCATTGCAAACGTCGCTTTATCAATCGTCAATCACATTAAAATCGATTCCAAATATCGATTGGCATAAAACGCAAAGCGTTGCGTAGATGGAGCCACTAGCACACTCCGTAAATAGAAAAGCAAAACGAAATTTCTCTTTGTATTTTGTATTTATTCAAATAAATAAAAATAAATATCTTTATTTGGGTTAATTTAATTTATCAAAGCTATAAGTAAAATTGTGATAATATCATGACATCATATGGCCATTTCAAAATAGCAGACCTAAAAAAAACTGAAGACAGCGTGGCGCGAATCTGAAGGGTAAAAAAAAAGATTTGGTGAAAAAGTAGGTACGTATCTAGATGTTGATATTTGACTGTGCTAATTTAAAATTTATTATACATAATCTTGTTATCATCTAATATTAAAATTATTGGTATTGAAGCAATAAATTATTTTAGGTTATGTTTAGAAAAAAATCATATTATTTACGTAATTGTGCTAGTGGCGCCTCTAGTGGTAAAACATTGCAGGATTATCTCATAATCAATTGATGAAACTTTTTCAACAAATTCAAATTTTTAACAAATTTATCAAACTTTTATTTTTTTTAAAGTAATGGAACGTATACAACTGTCAATGTGAATAATTTCAACTGGTTTTGGAACGCACTCCCAGTAGTGTGTAAAAATGGAATGGTCGTTGTCTTCAATAAAACAAATGCTTTGGACATATACTCTAATCTGTGCAAATGCTACCCCTCGTTCGTTACACAACAGCTCTGGATAAGGATGACACGAGTCGTTCTCGGAACTCACGTTTAGCAAGTCCTAATCATTAAAATATACGCTATAGGTACCTACCTTTCTACACCATGGACGTTTCTTCCAACTTACGATAGATCGTGCTCGTATCTGGCAATAAAACTAGAATAAAATCAATGAACAATTCACTTTATTTCTATAATCTATCGGCGTCGTAATTAACAAAAATAATGTATAGTCACTTACAATTGAACTCTTATTTTACATAGGAATTTGTAACAGGAATGCATTTACAGTTCAAAATCTGTATGTATCAATGTTTTGGCACTCAATAGCACCAATGTTTTTAAAGCACAGCATTTTTCTCTTATACTTACAATAATTTTCTTTCTAATTTAATTCTACCTACAGTTATAATCTATATATTATATAAAAATGATTTTTTTCTTTGTTTGTGCTCTATGCGTTCCTAAACCATTCCTCCGATGGCGATAAAACTTTGGTAAGCCGCCGGGGCACAGCTAATATAATTATTCTAAAAATACATTAACATTACATTCAATTAGCATATTTAAAAACATTAAATTAGAGTTTCTACATACAGTATACCTACTTAAAATTATGTTAGACTTAATTTATTGAATAATACCTACCATTAATAATCAGGGAATATCAAATTTTGAACAATATCTTTTTTTAGTTCACTACAACATTTTCAAAAACCTACTAAAGGCCTAAAGGGGCCAAAGTCTGTGGAGGAACACTTTTACTTATTCTAACTTACCTGATATCCTCTTCAAATAGCACTTCCATAAGGCATTCTTGTAAATAACAGCTTGAGCCTCTGGACTCTTGGCTGCTACTATACCCCTTCCTACCACTATGATATCAGCACCATTCTCCAAAACAACCTTTTCAGGTGTGTTATAAATCTGACCCAAATCATCCTTGCAGCTTTCCAGTTGAACTCCTGGAGTCAACTGTATGAGCCCTGCATCCTTGAAGGTGTCTTTTTTCTGACAAACAAAGCCTGTGACCAGATCTGGATACTTTGTGGCCATTTTAACAGAGGCTTCTGTGTACTCTGGAGTTATTAGATTGCCCTGAAAATAGATTAAAAATTTAAAGTTATTTTAATTGCGATCTTACAATTTTAGTTACATACAGAAGGTATGTAATAGTACTGCAGACAGATACAGAAGGTATCTCATAGAAACAACAACTTTATTTACCTCACTGCTCATCTCAGCAAGTAAGAATACACCTCGACTAACACCATTCATAGAGCCATTTAATGCTTTTAATATGCCTTCACCAGGCAAAGAGTGTGCAGTCACACAATCTGCCCACTCTGCAATCCTATACAAGCCCTTCAAATATTGCAAAGACACTGTATTGCCAATGTCAGCATATTTCCTATCTTCAAGGATCAGAAAATTAAATCTGTCTGCTAGCTGTCTTATATGTGTAATAAAATCACTTGTAAAATCTTCAATGATGTCAACGTGGGTCTTGACAAGACAGACATGTTCGCCAACTTTCTCTAATAAGTCCAGTATTTTAGTGGAAGATGTTAGATCCACAGATATACATAAATTGGTTTTTTTAGTCGCCATTATGGTGAATAGTTGTTTAGCAATTTTACTTGTTGCTAGCTCTGTTCGCTTTTCATATGGGAGTGATGTTCGATCCTCAGAGATTCCTGCAACAATTTGACATTTATAAATTATGTATGATGCATGATAATTGTTATCATATAATTTATAGCACAAGTCTGTTTCTGAAAGGTGGGCGAGTAAATGGATGGGTGAGCTTTTTTATTATATAGAATACATAATTTGCTATGACTTTCAACTCATAGAGAATTTCAGAATGGAGCTTATTTTCCTTAGATATATTTATTCAATTCAATATATCTTTATTGATCAGATAACGTTGATCCATTGTGTAAGTAGTTGTACTTAAGAAAAATATGTTAGTAGTATACTTTGTATCAGAAAAATTATTAGTTATTACCTAAAATTATTACCTACACTAAGTCAGATGCTGATCAAAGACGATATCATTAGATTAGCACCCGAACGAAATGTTTATAGTCTGGTGAGATTATAAAAACTATGTAAGTATGATATAAATTTTAAATTTTTTGAAAGAAATATATATCAAAACCATGCATACCAGTTGAAGGTGCTTGAGTTTCATTCAAGTAATCCTTAACTTTAGAAGCCATTTCTGGACTTATTTTACTATTCTTCACAAGTATCTCCATCAATTTTGTCATAGTGAACAAAGATTTCATTGTGACATAATTCGCATCAAGGTTGTGCTTTCCGCCCTGTTCTCTGTCTAAGATGACAATAGCTTCTTCAGCCACCAGACCTTCCTTTCGCAAATCTTTCACCGTTTCCAACACACTGGAACCCGAAGTAACCACATCCTCTATTATCAGACAAGTTTGACCAGCCTTATAATTTCCTTCGATCATTTTCTTAGTTCCATAGTTCTTGGCCTCTTTACGTCTCATGAGCATGGGTTTCTTAGCTTGGACGCTAAGGAGCGTGGCAATGGGCAGAGCCGTGTAAGGAACACCACAGATATGATCACATTGTGTGTTTAAGACGAATTCGAGAAGTAGAAGAGATATTAGTTCCTAGAAATGAATTATTATTATAATAACGAAATCATTGAACACTTTAATAACAATTTAGAAATAATTAAGAATATTTACTAACCATAATATCCGGATAACTGACGATAACCCTCAAGTCAAAATACACCGGTGTTTTTAAGCCACTTTTAGTCATGAACTCGCCAAATTTCACAGCGTCTATGTTGAATAGTTTAATTGCCAATTCTTCAAGCTTATTTTCGTTATTCATTGTAAATGTATACTTTAATTATTTACACTTTTAAATAAAATAAACCCACGTGCACCGTGTGTTGTCTTGTCTTACTTTGCTTGACCGAATGAATGAACGAAAAGTTGATGACCGATTACCGAACGAAATCGAAAAAATCCTGTGACCAGTGTTGCCAACTAAGTCAACTCAAAATAAGCTAAAAACTGTTACTAAATATGAAAGTGATATTTGTATGAAAATAGTAAGAAAAATGAATAGTTTTGTAACAAAATAAATATTAGACATTTCTACAGAAACTGATCATGCTGATGTTGTGAGTGCAAACTCTATTTTTATAAAAAGAAAATTAATATTCAATATAATATATTTATAATATATTTAATATTTATATATTAATTAATATTATTATTCTCATATTGCAACAATAATGCCTCGTCTTCAGTAAATTCTGAATAAATCTGATGTAAGAGGTATACATTAAAACTGGAGTTAAAGTTATTCAGTGCAAAACTATTACAAAGTTTGGTGCCATCAAACTCATCTGGCTGGAAATACCATCACTTTCTGCATTTGAATGCGGTACTGATGGTAAAGCTACACGCTATATGCTAAATGCAGAAAAAATTGCTAATCTATAAAATATGCCAAATTTAGCATATAAATTACCAGGTTGGCAACACTGACCGTGATGCCTTGTTTTCACTCATTCTTTTTATTTCAGTCTTTATTTGTATCATTCAATCAATTTATTGCCAACTTAGCATTTTATATGCTAAACTTGACATATTTTACATTAGCTAGGTTAGCACATTTTTTTGGAATTCAGCTTAAGTTATTGCTTTATAATAGCATCTGAATATTCGGTTTTTCATCGCTGCCGCATTCAAATAGGTATAGATCTTGTTTTCAGTAAGATGAGTTTAGAAAACCGAACACGTAGTCGTATCCTCTTTGTACCAAACGTTGAAATAGATTGAAGCTGAATAAAAAGTATGAATTCCAGTTCGATTCTACATTGTACATCAGAATTGAACTGGTGGACTGGACAACGTTCTGGACCATCTGCAACATTAGCTTAACCGGCTTCAGTAGAAATGTTTGAAGTCTGATATTTTGTTTCAAAACATGGACTATAATTATTTTACTTTATATCTTCATACAAATAATAATACCTACTTCAATTTATAAAAGACTTAGCATATTTTTTAGAATAATATTTTACACACAGTTCCTTTTAGGACGATCTAGTTGACAACATTGTCTGTTCATTCATTCTTTCATTTCATTCATTCTCATTGTGAACGTAGTAGTGGCGTGTTGTGTTTTTTGTTTGTTGAAAATATTTTTCTATTTGATTGGATTGAACACTTTCCAGATTTAATTTTCGTAATCAATCAATTTATTCAAAGTAAGTAATTTAAACATTTGTCTAAAAGACAAGTATTATAACATTTCAAAAGTTTTACCAGCACGCAATGAAACTTTTTCGCGCCGAACTACAATTCAAGCAATAACATTTTACAGATTTTTGTAAGTAATAATACAATTTAATAATCAAATTCACCAATATACACCAGCCACTATAAGTATTATTATTACATGTCGCGTTGGGACTCAGGTAGAGGATTTTGAATCGATGTTAGGGTAAGGTAAGCCCACCCCTCCTATCGGACCGAAGTGAGTGGGGTCCCCTCCCCTCTTTAGGGGAAGTTAGGTAGACAAAGGGTCGTCACCCCTATTGCGGAGGGAAGCTTGGGCCTTGGGCGATATCCGTTAGTAGGATGGTAGGGGAAGGGATCACTATTTCAAGTTCAGTTTTTTGTGTCCTTGCCTTGTTTCTTTTCTAACGGTTAACGGGAGTGTGGGAAAAAATATTCGGAGTTTTTGTTAAACCTATGTAGGTGTATATGTTTATGTTCTTTATATTACTTTTTTTTCAGGAATAGCTACCTATTATTTCAAACTATGGATAGTGTTAGAGGTATTTTTTTTATTTACATATTAATTCTTCAGTTTTATTGGAGACACAATTCAAAATATTTCATCCCATATATATATTTTCGCTTTGTTTATTTATATATATTCAAGCATACCTACCTAAAACAAGCAGTCTTAATGTATTTCCAAAATGACTAACAGAGACACAATGTTTCAGATCCAGACATATCCACCATGGAGCATGTGTTAAAACGCAGCCTACTTCCCAAAAACAAACTGGCTATAATAACAGAGGGTCCGGAGGGGACTGAGTACCGCTGCGTGGAATGTCCTGCTGTATACCCAGATAAGGACAAACTAGAACTGCACCTAGTGATGCATAACAAGGAGTACCGGTTTCTCTGTGGCATCTGTGGCACGGGGTAAGGAAATTCCTTTTTAAACATTGTTTTAGACATAGCACTATGAGGGTTCCTAACTATGGTTTATCTTTCAATTACCATTACTTATATTCCATCTCTTATGAAATGTATTTAGTTACTAATTTTACTTTATTTATTTGTATATGTTAACAAAAACATTTGGTGGACGTTTATCACCATTATAACATTATATCATACGAGAAAAAAAAAAAAAAAAAAAAAAAAAAAAAAAAAGTGAAACACCCCATCTAAATCGATTGCGCTGGGTCCCGAAGTCGTATCTCTCACCGTTTCAGAGATACGCGATCCCCCATAGTGCTCCTACATGATTACGTTAATCACATCATTAGCTTGTTGTTTGCTAATCACCTCTCCCAGTCGGAACTGCTATTGTCCTTAATCACCTGCATTCATTGCTAAGTCTGAGCTCCTTAATCACCTAATTACCGATCTACTGCACCGAGTGTAAACACATTGTCGTGGTTTTGATATTTCGTTGCGATCATGTTGTACTTATCTCTTTATATGTAGGTATTTCAGACTGTTTCTTACTGAAATCTACACCAAAATCAGCTTTCATTCAAACATAGGCTACTTTGTAATGGTCAAATAACATTTTGTAATGTGAATGGATTTTTCCCAAATATTCCAAATATTTTGTTAATTGCTTTTTAACGTGATCTTAATAGTGTCACGTAGCTATTGTAATAAAATTAATATTAGTCTAATGTAAGTATGGATGTTTCTAGTAAGACTGCTTTCTAATTGTTAATGTAATTTTTAAGTAGTTAAGATTGCTATAAAACGCGTACATTTCAACGTTTCCGTACCAATTACTGCTTCTAGCGAGTCTTGACAACACCTCCACGTTCAACCACATTGGAAGAAACATGGATGTAAGTATTGCTTGTATTATTAACTTTCTATTATTGTCTTGGTTTTGTTCTCTGTATTTCGACTTTAGTCCCCCTCATGTGTGTTTCATTTTAACATCATTAGATGAACACATAAGGTTGAAAGCATCTCTGGAACGTACTAACTTTATGCACATTTCCACACCGTTGATTAAAAATTTTTCTTGATTAAATAGGTCACCATGTAGATGACCGATCATTTCCACTTCCTTGCTATCTTTCACAAACTTTTGTCTTTGTATAAAACCTTTATTTGTTTCATCAGTAGCATTCATATTCCCATCGGTATCTTCATACCATAAACCACAGGTGAGATGTGACTGTTTAGCTGGTGGGGCATAGTTTAGAAGTGTTTCTATATATGCTCGATATCCATAAGTGTTGTTAGGAGGAGACACAAGTTTTTGATTTAGATAAACATCTAGTTGACTAAAAATAGAATGAAGCCAATTGTTGACCGGGGCTACATTAGTTGTTGCTGCTAGAGCTGTTAAATCTTGGTTTACTATTTTGGCTTTGATCTGTATTAGAGTATGGGATAGATCAATATAATCGTCACCAGTTCCGGGAATTTGAAATTCAATAGGTCCATCATCACTTAACGATGAAATCGGTTTGTAATGAATCCACTGACCACTTTCAATACTAGTTTGAGTGGCTGGTAATGCAAACAGATCTAGCTCAGAATTAACACATTCACAGGAATGATGATGTAAAAATGACATTTTGTTTTTTATAAACCACAAAATATATCGTTATAATTTATTTTTTTATTCCTCCGAGCTATTTTTACTGTTCTCTCTTTTGAATTTGGGGAGTGACTGAGATTACCAAAACGACGCTTCTTATTTTTATACCCCGAACCCGTCATCACTCGATCAATCTTTTCATCAGCCTTCCTTTTTAAATTAGAAGTGGCTTCTCTAAATCGATTTTTAACGGAGTCATCTAAGGGTTTTGCACTAGCCATATCAGTTAAAAGGCCTAATCCAGCATTCAATGCCTCTTTTCCGATAACTTTTGCTCCACTTGATAGTAAGGGTAAGACTGATCTAAATAGTCCACCTAAGAAACTTCCAATACCATGTCCTCGCTGATATGGAGCACCTTTATAAATGACACCCATGCCAGAACCGGCTTGATGTCTATAATAATGTTCGTATGGACAGATATTGTGATCGAGTTTGGAATACATATTTATTTATTTATTTATTTATTTATTTATCTACGTCTAAAATGTAGTTTAACACAAGATGTCCCAAACTGGAATGGTATGCTTTCACCAGTACTTGTTCTTATATCTATTTCAATCGTATCAAACTCCCTGCGCATAATAGGTACATAGTGTGGTGGAGAAAAAACGTGCATTTTATTTGACCCATATATGTATTTTGCAGGATCAAGTGATACAATTCTCAATAAGGGACACATTACATCGCCCACTATTTGTGGTTCTATTATATCACAGTACACATACAACTGTGAAGCTAATCCTAAATATAAATTAGCAGGAAATTTTCCGGTTCTTTTAGAAGCAACATTAGTATATGGATCAAATCCGAGTTGAAGACTTAATATTGGTGAGAATTTTAATGATATTAGTTGATTGTCATTTTGAGTAATAGTTACGTATTTTGAAAGCTTATCATAACGTAATTTAAATTTTTCTCTTGAATTCAATACAGTCAATACATCTTCAATATTGTCATAGCTCGATGCAGGTATATGGCTTTTGTAGCTGACTAACGACGGTGATGATTCATCCGGAACCACCATTCTTTTTTGTATGTACATAATATTTTCATTTTCCTGAACAGTATACAGGGTGCAAGGGTATTGAAACTCCACAATCCCAACTGACCATTCTCCTACTAATTTTATTGGCTTGGGTAGTTTAGTTGAAAAATTTGCTGTTTTGTTATTGGGAAAGTACATCATGGAACTGTTGCTGGGTAAAGTTAAATAAAAACTGTCGTGAATCATGTCTTTTTTAAACTTGATGCTAATATCCAACTGTTAAACTTACTTGGATAACCTTTCCACTTGACAAGCAGTTCCTTTCTGCGTCCAGAGTAACGAGTACTTAGAATTTTATCAATTTTAAATTCAGTGGTGGGGTTATAAATGACTTTTTGTAATTCTTTTTCATAGAATGTTCCAGTAATAGATTCATCATGTAAATCTTTCAACGTATAAACTACCCAAGGCGATCTTTCTATAACTGAACTTATTATGAATATTTCATCACTCCAGTTAGTTTCATAACCTTTTTGGAATATGTGTTTATGTTTAGTTATTCTCACATAATCACCAACATTGAATTTAGGTTCTGATGTACTAGTCGTTAATTTATTATCTTTCTTTTCATACAGATTACGCCATACTGTCATTATATTGTTAGAATTAACATCACAAGGCCTCATTTTAATGCTTCTATGAACACTATGATTATATGAATATAGCAAATCCTGCAAAATGTCTACATATCGGTAAGTGTTGTTATGAGTAAAATAACGCCACATCTTCATTTTGAGTGTCCTTTGAAACCTTTCTACTATACTTGCTTTAATGTCAGGATTATTAGTTGTGTAGTAGTTGATATTGTAACTACTTAAAAAATTTTTAACATCATTGGATATGAATTCAGTACCTTTGTCTGATTGTAAATGTCTAGGAGTTGCTTTTGCTTCTAGAAAAATATCTTCAAAATTTTTTTTAATAGTAACAGCATTCTTCTTCGGGATAGCTCTAGCAAACGCATATTTACTGAAAACATCTATTACACATAATATATAATTATTACCATCATTATATTCACTATAAGTTCTCATATCACTTAGATCAGCTTGCCAAAGTTCATTAAAGTTAGATAAAATATATCTGTTTCTCGGAAATCGACGTTGGACAGGTTTGTGTAAAGTATAAGTTTCTTGAGCCTCCAGCCACTTTTTTGTATCTTCTCTTGAAAGTTTATTCCTCATAGCATCTGCTAATTTAGTCAAGCTACTATAGCCAGCAGGATGTGATATGTCATAGTAAATATCACGAATTTCTAATAAGGGGTCCATTTTTGCCAATCTATTTTTCTTTTTGCTTTGTCTTTACTTTGGGTTTCACTCGTATGTGAAGTTGGTGTAGGTAAATTATACGGAGTTGATTGAGTTTCTGTTTCAAACCGTTTACCAAAATCAGGGGTTTTGGACATTACACTTATAAAAGTTGATCTTTTCGGATTACCTATGTAACTTAAAGGTATTCCTAACTCTTTAAGTGCTTTGCAAAATTCCATCCAACCATGTGGTGAACTATTTTTGAGCGGTCTTATGATATCATTGAACAAGTCAACAATATTACTTTTGTAGACTTCTTTATTGTCTATAAATACGGTACCATGGCTATTCCAGTGTACTTTTTCTTTATTTTTTAAAAGAAAATCTAATAATAGCTCACCCTTCTGTTTATATGATTTTGGAATCAATTGAAGCATTTGTGACTTGACATAATAATCATGTACTTTCGGGATTTCTTCGTCTTTCTTCACAGGAGTCTCTGCGACGTCTGCATCTTGATTCGGTTTTACATCCTCTTTTCTTTCACTCTCCATTTCATCTTGCGAAAATATAGGTATTACTAATGGCTTCCGGTCTTTACCGATAAAATACAAATATCTCTGTAAAGTTTGCATATAAAGTGTCCATTTCTCTCGATCTCCTAATTTTGTATTTAAAACTTTTTGCATCTCTTCATCAAGATGTGTTATATTACTGCCAATGCTGCTATTATTATTACCTCTTTTTAGTTTCTCTATTACTTCAGGATCAATCAGTATCATTTTCTTGGCGTTTTCCATTGTTACTTAACCAGTGAACCCAGTAGCGCACTCAAAACTGAACCAAGAATAATGGGGAGAAATGCTCCACCTTTTTGAATGATTAAATGTTTTCTGGAGTTGGTATTTCCTTTTGAGGTAAGTTTTCTTAGAATATTTTTAAATTTTTTGAGTTTATTCTTTTGCTTATCTTGCAATGGAACTTCTCCTTGTAACACGTTATAAATACACTCACAAATACAATTTATTTCTTTATCATCACAAGCTATTAACAATGCTTTTCGGAATTTGGGTTTTAATAAATGCAAAGCTCTTAAAAACTCTGCATGTGTCTGCACTTTATGTTTCATTGTTATGTTATAATGGTATTTGATTGCATGCTGTTATATTTATACCCCTTCTTGGGTATGTAACATATTGTATACTCATTTGGAAATATATCAGTCTTAAAGCGATACAAATCATTTGTATTTTGTTTTAAATCGATCAGTAAGTATCCATGTGGTTTGCTTGTAGCATCTCTATACGCATCTTCAATAAACTTTGAGTTTTCAGGGACCAGCTGACGAGCGAGAAAACGTATTTGTGTTTTGTCACGTGGATTTTTAAAGTAAACTATGTAACTCGAATTTAATGATATATCACGCTGTCCTTTTCCTTGATGAAATAAGTTTTGGGTAATATAAAACACACTTAGATTTCGATGATGGCTCCCTTTAGTAAAAATATCCACTATGCGCCCATCGGACTCTCTCATTAGGTCATCAATAATAATGAGTTGTGGATATTTTCCATCAAACATACTCAAGTCAGGAATTCCTTGATAGTAAGTAACTCCATTTAAATTGTATAGTGGCTGCATTTCGTCATAACACCATACTATTTTACTAAATTGATGATTGCAGATGTTTTTCATGTACTTCAAAAAACTACATACAAAGTTTGATTTCCCACAGCCGCTGGGACCAGCTACGATAGTTGTAAAAGGATGTTCAAAATGAAACATAATTAGCTAAGTAAAAGACGTCTATTCAAATCACACTTTAAAATTGGTATGTACAGTACAAAACAGAAACACTTACAAATAACTAATTACTAATGAGTAAACAAACAAATACAAATGATCTTATTACTAATTTTATTTACAATCATTAATTATCACTAATCACCTTAATTTATAATGACCCCAAGCTAATGTATTCGTGGAATTTGGTACAATGTATCTCTTAGTGTCGTTATATGATAAACAAATTTTATTAATTTTCTGTGTAAATATTACATGTTTAATACTCCTAAATCTAAACATTTCAGCAAATTGTATATTTTTATTCATCAAACAGGACTTATAGTTATCAATATTCAATTTTTTAGTTATACATTTATTTACACCCTTAGCTTTTGTAATGGTCTTATCTTCTACTTTCATGGCATACATTTTAGATCTTAATCCAACAAATTCAGTAAATATTTTGTCGTTGTTTTCATCTTTGAAAAATCCTAATTTCTTTTTATTTAATCGTGGGAACCCATAAACATTGTCTTGGGGATAGTCAGAGGTGTCGAAATAGTTATTTAAGTCGGGTTCAATTTCCTTATAAAAATCTTTACAAAAAATTTGATAAACTAAGCTGTCGGTATCAGTGTATAACAATTTCAAATTAGGAAATTTAATTTTCATGTAGTCATAATGGAAATTATACATCAACGTTTTAGATATGTCTAATATACTAAATCCTAAATAAATGGGCTTATTGTAAAACACTTTTGTTTTTTTCAGTTGGACTGCTACCAAACTTTCGGAAAATATAGAAAGACTATGGAATTCCGGTCGAGCAATGAGACTCTCAGCACCCTGAACTTTACCACGATTTTGCCAATGTGTTAATAGTTTTACGTTTACCCTTTTTTCAATATTCTCCATTGTCTTGCCGAATATGGAGTTATTCATCAATTTATAAAAATCTTTTTCAAAGTTTGATGATGCTACTGTGCGCAGTTGAGTGTTCAACTCAATATATTTTTTCAACCACGGACTTTGCTTAAATTTAAGTACCCTGTGAACTTTTTCAACTCGCAGACCCAATTTTTCACATTGTAAAAGATTTCTATAATGAATAACATACATCTTCTTATTGTTTAAATTCGGTACTAGCTTGTGGTCTGTTGTCTCTCCAATACAAATATTTTCAGGACACAATGGAAAATCAGAATGAGAGTCGTGTAAGCTCTCAGGATATTCTAGGTCTACCTCTAAAATATATCCCACATCAGAATCAATTGGTACATCATAATTTAGGTTAGGGTCAACCCATTCAAAATCAGATATTGGTAAATACTGAGACATAGCCCAACCATACAAATTATTGGCATCAAGGTAAGTTAAATATGAATTTGGTTCATCTTTTTTATAATCACTCATATATGGATTATTGGCTTTAGCATAGCGGTTGCTACATTGTGATATCCCTCCCCTTATGCCCGATTTTATAAAGGCGATTTTATCAAAATCAGTTAGCAGCTCTAATTCAACTTTAGTGCATTTCAACATAGCATCCCAACTTAATCCAGGTGCTGTGTAATAATGAGCGGGATCTAAATTATAAGTTTTTAAACAAACGTTCCTGAAGTTTTCAAAAATGTCAGCTAAAAGTAGTACATCTGTTTTTAAGTAGAGATCAGAATAGTCACCCAGTGTGTTACAATGAAAATGAGACCATACCTTTTGGGCATGAACATAGTCATCATTAGAAATACTCTCCCCCGTAAGAGAACTAACAAAACAATCAATTACAATCAAGTAGTAGGGATTCGTGGATTCTGGCTCAGTGAATCCTGCCTCCAAGGCATTGCTCCGGCTAAAAAAAAAAAAAAAAAAAAAAAAAAAAAAAGTGAAACACCCCATCTAAATCGATTGCGCTGGGTCCCGAAGTCGTATCTCTCACCGTTTCAGAGATACGCGATCCCCCATAGTGCTCCTACATGATTACGTTAATCACATCATTAGCTTGTTGTTTGCTAATCACCTCTCCCAGTCGGAACTGCTATTGTCCTTAATCACCTGCATTCATTGCTAAGTCTGAGCTCCTTAATCACCTAATTACCGATCTACTGCACCGAGTGTAAACACATTGTCGTGGTTTTGATATTTCGTTGCGATCATGTTGTACTTATCTCTTTATATGTAGGTATTTCAGACTGTTTCTTACTGAAATCTACACCAAAATCAGCTTTCATTCAAACATAGGCTACTTTGTAATGGTCAAATAACATTTTGTAATGTGAATGGATTTTTCCCAAATATTCCAAATATTTTGTTAATTGCTTTTTAACGTGATCTTAATAGTGTCACGTAGCTATTGTAATAAAATTAATATTAGTCTAATGTAAGTATGGATGTTTCTAGTAAGACTGCTTTCTAATTGTTAATGTAATTTTTAAGTAGTTAAGATTGCTATAAAACGCGTACATTTCAACGTTTCCGTACCAATTACTGCTTCTAGCGAGTCTTGACAACACCTCCACGTTCAACCACATTGGAAGAAACATGGATGTAAGTATTGCTTGTATTATTAACTTTCTATTATTGTCTTGGTTTTGTTCTCTGTATTTCGACTTTAGTCCCCCTCATGTGTGTTTCATTCATGTTTATTGTATACTTCTTTGTTATAGCTTGCATGCTGTATGAAGAACAACGACATAAACGTAGACGTGGAAGAAAACACCTTCAAACATTACTACTTCCCGCCCTCCGATGATGACACCTCACTTTCTCCTCGGTATTCAACCAAAAGACCGAACAATGATTCATTGGATGAATTCTTTGAAGAACCGAAGAAGAAAAGAGTCAAATTAAATTCGTCCAGTGTTGGGCGATCAACGAAGGACGGTGGTATGTCATACATCTCAACGAATGTAGATGATGGGGCAACTGCGACACACCTTATTAAGATTGAAGTGTATGACATGAAAAAATTGGCTACCATCGATCCTGAGGAACATTGGAAACATGCCGACGTACGTCTCAAGTACTACGTGAACAAACAAAATAACCACCACCGACAAACTCGTGGTCTGATCTATAATATCACAAAGGAGATATCGAATTCCAGCGATTGTAAAAAATACACCTTTAAGCATAAATGATAACTTGTTATTATGTTTAGAATTGTTTTCTTGTAATAAACGAGAAACGATAATAAACGATAGCTTGTTTTGTGAGACTCTATGTGTAAACACGTGGTGATTAGGGTGTACAATCTTTTGCTAATAGTTTGTCTTTTGTGATAGAATAATTAATGAGACTCTTTAAGTGAATGCGTTATGAGTTGGGGGTGTATAAATGCAAGGTTTAGAAGTACGGTGTAAACAGTCGCTATTGAAAATTTCTAGAGTAACTTTCAAGTCAAAAATGTCGGACTCAGAGTGTGTTAGTGCATTTTTCGCGAATAGTGACTTAGAAGATAATATCGAATCTTCCTATTGCGTTAGAGAGATAATCGAACTATGTGATGCTGTGGAAAGCATTGAAAATTTCTGTGATGAATTTAACGAGTGTGTAGAAATGGACATTACGGAAGAACCAAATAAGGATTTATTCGATCCGCATTTCGATAAATTATTATGCGATGTGGTTGAAGACTTCGAGAAAATGTAAGTGTTGTGATATAATGTTATTACCATTTTGTAATCTCCATAGTTTAGAACCCTAAGCCCAGCCTTTCAAACCACTAGACTACTAACGCCACACTTGACAGGGATTTATAAATCTATAACTTATTTTATTTTATTTATTCTACAGTAATAAAATACAAATCGGAGGGGGTTTGAAACGTCCTGCTGAAACCGAACATCAAGGTGCTGTTGAGAAAAGGCGACGACTAAGCGAACCGTCTACATCCACCCTGCCTTCCACATCAGCCCAGCCTTCGACTGCAATCGAAAACTGCGAAATGGTGAAGTGCACAACTTGTGATATATTTGTTAAAAAGAGGTACTTATCTAATCATTATAGAAGTAATCAACATAAAAATAACGCCTTACGGGTGCATATTGAATTCCCAAATGTTACTTTAATTGAAACTGCGTTCGGGAAAAGAATACACACTTATAGAATAACTCCTCCTGCTGATTGTGATGGTTTTATTACTTTTGAATTGTTTTTTGATTCGATAAAGAATACACTAATAAGCTTAATTAATGAAAGCATTATCCAACTTAAAACGTTTAAAGTAAATTTTATTTTACATGCAAATTTTATACAGCAAACTAAAGACATATCTAACGTTTTCGACTTCCAAACGTCTAACTTCATTTTAAACGAGTCCGAGGATTTAAATAGTTTTCTAAGTTCTTTGAAAGAGACTATTTCCAACAGAATTTGCGAATTTGAGAAAAAAGATAGTGGGTGGAGTGTTAGGGATATAATCAGCATTGATATGAATGTAAATAAGTTTAACCCCCTCCGGGGTTCGTCTTACATAGACTTACCTCAGGACATAAAAGCGAAAAAAGCAGTGATTAATGTAAAAAATTTTGATAACCAGTGTCTAAAATGGAGTTTACTCTCGGCATTACATCCTGTGTTTAAAAATTTCAATAGAGTCAGTTCTTATGCTCAACATGATAGTAAACTCAAATTTGATGGTATTCCATTCCCTGTAAAGTTAACAGATATCCATAAAGTTGAACATTTAAATAACTTAAGTATCAATGTTTTTGGATTGGAATACAATGCTGCGACTAAAACTCATTCTGTGATCGGCCCATTGTATTTTACAAAATCGCGGAAAGAAACACACGTTAATTTATTGTATATAACGAACGGAAATAGTGGTCACTATTGTTATATAAAAAATTTATCTCGTTTGGTATTCCGTCAAGTTACAACACGAAATGATCCTATTTATATATGCGATGGATGTCTTTTATATTTTCATTCAAAGGAGGGTCTTTCTAATCATACTATTCATGACTGTGCTCATATTCGAACTGATCTCCCAAGTCCCGATACAAAAAGAAAAAACTGGTGGGGTGCAAATGTACCTAATGATAAATTAAGTTTTGAAAACTTTGATAAAAAAATGAGAGTTCCGTTTGTTATTTATGCGGATTTCGAGTCTTTTCTTAATCCTATCGAGTTTTGTTCTAATGATCCGAAAAAATCATCAACGACTAATGTTCAAAGACATGATGTGCACAGTTTTGGATATTATGTTAAATGTTCCTATGACGATAAACTTTCAAAATATGTAACATACACTGGTGAGGATTGTGCTCAAGTTTTCATGGAAAAACTGCATGAGGATCTCAAAATCATATGTCGAAATAACAGTTACCAAAAATGTCCACTCCCTCTTACTGAGGAAGATAAAAAGATCATACAAGAGTCCACTACATGTTACATATGTGAGAAAGATATAATTTCAGAACAGCATATTGATCATGACTGGCACACAGGTGCTTTTATAGGCGTATCTCATGAAAGTTGCAGTAACAAACTCCATAAAGCCCGTTTTATACCTGTGATTTTACATAACTTAAGTAATTACGATGCACATTTTATTGTACATGCTTTAAATTTCGCGGAAGGCGAGGTGCAAATAATTCCTCAAAATAAGGAAAAATACATTTCCTTTTCTAAAACATTAAAGGTTGGTGGTAAAAACATCGATATAAGGTTTATAGATTCTTTAAAATTCTTGTCTAGTAGTTTAGACTCGTTGGCCAAAAATTTACAAAATGACCAATTCTGTGAGTTGAAAAAAGAATATCCATGTGTAAACGATTTTGAACTTTTAAAGAGAAAAGGTGTCTATCCCTATGAATATATGACTTCTTTTGATTCATTGAAACTACCATCTTTGCCACCAATTGATTGTTTTGTTAGTTCTCTTACGGGGGAGAGTATTTCTAATGATGACTATGTTCATGCCCAAAAGGTATGGTCTCATTTTCATTGTAACACACTGGGTGACTATTCTGATCTCTACTTAAAAACAGATGTACTACTTTTAGCTGACATTTTTGAAAACTTCAGGAACGTTTGTTTAAAAACTTATAATTTAGATCCCGCTCATTATTACACAGCACCTGGATTAAGTTGGGATGCTATGTTGAAATGCACTAAAGTTGAATTAGAGCTGCTAACTGATTTTGATAAAATCGCCTTTATAAAATCGGGCATAAGGGGAGGGATATCACAATGTAGCAACCGCTATGCTAAAGCCAATAATCCATATATGAGTGATTATAAAAAAGATGAACCAAATTCATATTTAACTTACCTTGATGCCAATAATTTGTATGGTTGGGCTATGTCTCAGTATTTACCAATATCTGATTTTGAATGGGTTGACCCTAACCTAAATTATGATGTACCAATTGATTCTGATGTGGGATATATTTTAGAGGTAGACCTAGAATATCCTGAGAGCTTACACGACTCTCATTCTGATTTTCCATTGTGTCCTGAAAATATTTGTATTGGAGAGACAACAGACCACAAGCTAGTACCGAATTTAAACAATAAGAAGATGTATGTTATTCATTATAGAAATCTTTTACAATGTGAAAAATTGGGTCTGCGAGTTGAAAAAGTTCACAGGGTACTTAAATTTAAGCAAAGTCCGTGGTTGAAAAAATATATTGAGTTGAACACTCAACTGCGCACAGTAGCATCATCAAACTTTGAAAAAGATTTTTATAAATTGATGAATAACTCCATATTCGGCAAGACAATGGAGAATATTGAAAAAAGGGTAAACGTAAAACTATTAACACATTGGCAAAATCGTGGTAAAGTTCAGGGTGCTGAGAGTCTCATTGCTCGACCGGAATTCCATAGTCTTTCTATATTTTCCGAAAGTTTGGTAGCAGTCCAACTGAAAAAAACAAAAGTGTTTTACAATAAGCCCATTTATTTAGGATTTAGTATATTAGACATATCTAAAACGTTGATGTATAATTTCCATTATGACTACATGAAAATTAAATTTCCTAATTTGAAATTGTTATACACTGATACCGACAGCTTAGTTTATCAAATTTTTTGTAAAGATTTTTATAAGGAAATTGAACCCGACTTAAATAACTATTTCGACACCTCTGACTATCCCCAAGACAATGTTTATGGGTTCCCACGATTAAATAAAAAGAAATTAGGATTTTTCAAAGATGAAAACAACGACAAAATATTTACTGAATTTGTTGGATTAAGATCTAAAATGTATGCCATGAAAGTAGAAGATAAGACCATTACAAAAGCTAAGGGTGTAAATAAATGTATAACTAAAAAATTGAATATTGATAACTATAAGTCCTGTTTGATGAATAAAAATATACAATTTGCTGAAATGTTTAGATTTAGGAGTATTAAACATGTAATATTTACACAGAAAATTAATAAAATTTGTTTATCATATAACGACACTAAGAGATACATTGTACCAAATTCCACGAATACATTAGCTTGGGGTCATTATAAATTAAGGTGATTAGTGATAATTAATGATTGTAAATAAAATTAGTAATAAGATCATTTGTATTTGTTTGTTTACTCATTAGTAATTAGTTATTTGTAAGTGTTTCTGTTTTGTACTGTACATACCAATTTTAAAGTGTGATTTGAATAGACGTCTTTTACTTAGCTAATTATGTTTCATTTTGAACATCCTTTTACAACTATCGTAGCTGGTCCCAGCGGCTGTGGGAAATCAAACTTTGTATGTAGTTTTTTGAAGTACATGAAAAACATCTGCAATCATCAATTTAGTAAAATAGTATGGTGTTATGACGAAATGCAGCCACTATACAATTTAAATGGAGTTACTTACTATCAAGGAATTCCTGACTTGAGTATGTTTGATGGAAAATATCCACAACTCATTATTATTGATGACCTAATGAGAGAGTCCGATGGGCGCATAGTGGATATTTTTACTAAAGGGAGCCATCATCGAAATCTAAGTGTGTTTTATATTACCCAAAACTTATTTCATCAAGGAAAAGGACAGCGTGATATATCATTAAATTCGAGTTACATAGTTTACTTTAAAAATCCACGTGACAAAACACAAATACGTTTTCTCGCTCGTCAGCTGGTCCCTGAAAACTCAAAGTTTATTGAAGATGCGTATAGAGATGCTACAAGCAAACCACATGGATACTTACTGATCGATTTAAAACAAAATACAAATGATTTGTATCGCTTTAAGACTGATATATTTCCAAATGAGTATACAATATGTTACATACCCAAGAAGGGGTATAAATATAACAGCATGCAATCAAATACCATTATAACATAACAATGAAACATAAAGTGCAGACACATGCAGAGTTTTTAAGAGCTTTGCATTTATTAAAACCCAAATTCCGAAAAGCATTGTTAATAGCTTGTGATGATAAAGAAATAAATTGTATTTGTGAGTGTATTTATAACGTGTTACAAGGAGAAGTTCCATTGCAAGATAAGCAAAAGAATAAACTCAAAAAATTTAAAAATATTCTAAGAAAACTTACCTCAAAAGGAAATACCAACTCCAGAAAACATTTAATCATTCAAAAAGGTGGAGCATTTCTCCCCATTATTCTTGGTTCAGTTTTGAGTGCGCTACTGGGTTCACTGGTTAAGTAACAATGGAAAACGCCAAGAAAATGATACTGATTGATCCTGAAGTAATAGAGAAACTAAAAAGAGGTAATAATAATAGCAGCATTGGCAGTAATATAACACATCTTGATGAAGAGATGCAAAAAGTTTTAAATACAAAATTAGGAGATCGAGAGAAATGGACACTTTATATGCAAACTTTACAGAGATATTTGTATTTTATCGGTAAAGACCGGAAGCCATTAGTAATACCTATATTTTCGCAAGATGAAATGGAGAGTGAAAGAAAAGAGGATGTAAAACCGAATCAAGATGCAGACGTCGCAGAGACTCCTGTGAAGAAAGACGAAGAAATCCCGAAAGTACATGATTATTATGTCAAGTCACAAATGCTTCAATTGATTCCAAAATCATATAAACAGAAGGGTGAGCTATTATTAGATTTTCTTTTAAAAAATAAAGAAAAAGTACACTGGAATAGCCATGGTACCGTATTTATAGACAATAAAGAAGTCTACAAAAGTAATATTGTTGACTTGTTCAATGATATCATAAGACCGCTCAAAAATAGTTCACCACATGGTTGGATGGAATTTTGCAAAGCACTTAAAGAGTTAGGAATACCTTTAAGTTACATAGGTAATCCGAAAAGATCAACTTTTATAAGTGTAATGTCCAAAACCCCTGATTTTGGTAAACGGTTTGAAACAGAAACTCAATCAACTCCGTATAATTTACCTACACCAACTTCACATACGAGTGAAACCCAAAGTAAAGACAAAGCAAAAAGAAAAATAGATTGGCAAAAATGGACCCCTTATTAGAAATTCGTGATATTTACTATGACATATCACATCCTGCTGGCTATAGTAGCTTGACTAAATTAGCAGATGCTATGAGGAATAAACTTTCAAGAGAAGATACAAAAAAGTGGCTGGAGGCTCAAGAAACTTATACTTTACACAAACCTGTCCAACGTCGATTTCCGAGAAACAGATATATTTTATCTAACTTTAATGAACTTTGGCAAGCTGATCTAAGTGATATGAGAACTTATAGTGAATATAATGATGGTAATAATTATATATTATGTGTAATAGATGTTTTCAGTAAATATGCGTTTGCTAGAGCTATCCCGAAGAAGAATGCTGTTACTATTAAAAAAAATTTTGAAGATATTTTTCTAGAAGCAAAAGCAACTCCTAGACATTTACAATCAGACAAAGGTACTGAATTCATATCCAATGATGTTAAAAATTTTTTAAGTAGTTACAATATCAACTACTACACAACTAATAATCCTGACATTAAAGCAAGTATAGTAGAAAGGTTTCAAAGGACACTCAAAATGAAGATGTGGCGTTATTTTACTCATAACAACACTTACCGATATGTAGACATTTTGCAGGATTTGCTATATTCATATAATCATAGTGTTCATAGAAGCATTAAAATGAGGCCTTGTGATGTTAATTCTAACAATATAATGACAGTATGGCGTAATCTGTATGAAAAGAAAGATAATAAATTAACGACTAGTACATCAGAACCTAAATTCAATGTTGGTGATTATGTGAGAATAACTAAACATAAACACATATTCCAAAAAGGTTATGAAACTAACTGGAGTGATGAAATATTCATAATAAGTTCAGTTATAGAAAGATCGCCTTGGGTAGTTTATACGTTGAAAGATTTACATGATGAATCTATTACTGGAACATTCTATGAAAAAGAATTACAAAAAGTCATTTATAACCCCACCACTGAATTTAAAATTGATAAAATTCTAAGTACTCGTTACTCTGGACGCAGAAAGGAACTGCTTGTCAAGTGGAAAGGTTATCCAAGTAAGTTTAACAGTTGGATATTAGCATCAAGTTTAAAAAAGACATGATTCACGACAGTTTTTATTTAACTTTACCCAGCAACAGTTCCATGATGTACTTTCCCAATAACAAAACAGCAAATTTTTCAACTAAACTACCCAAGCCAATAAAATTAGTAGGAGAATGGTCAGTTGGGATTGTGGAGTTTCAATACCCTTGCACCCTGTATACTGTTCAGGAAAATGAAAATATTATGTACATACAAAAAATACGAGAAAAAATAACAATAAAATACGAGAATAACACACAATTTAAAAAGAAACCTCGGTAAATAAATATTTTGCTTTATTACATCGAAAATTCGAAACAGACATATCAAAACCCGAATAATGTTTCAACCGACAACAGAATCGTTCTATTTCGAAAGCCGTCTAAAACATGACTCTACTTAAAAGTCACCCCTCCCAAAAATAAATTAGATATCCAAAACCGTCTACGATCCCTTGGAATACTCGGCTCCCCCTCTATTCGCGCCGCCTCGCTGGCCCATGGGGGCTCTCCCCTAGAATAGGGGAGGGTCTAATAAAGGTCGCTTGGGCAAAGTGGCCGAGCGTGTAGGCGAGGCGTGTATGCGAGCGTTATTCTGAAGTCTGGGCAGTGAATATCGATTTCACTATATTCAAATACCTATTCTAAACAGTTAAATATAGAAAAGGTTGAATTGAAGTATAGATCCGCAAGCTGTATTTTTATCTGCCATGGATGAACTGCAGTTCATCCGTGGCACTTTCAATTGCGACTCTCCAAAAATAGTTTTATATCGATTATGAAGAGTAAAAAAGTATTATAGAAAAAATTACTTGGTATTATATTCACAGCTGCAAAATAATGCTTTTTTTTACAACGTACGTATAATAATTACTACTTCCATGTGTTTTCATACCGTTTTTGACGACGTATTTAGCCGATATTGAATTGAAAGTAGCGAAGATTCTTATTTGACCCGTTAATGGTACAGTCGGCCACGAAAGTTTAACACACCCACAACAAAACACATAAGAATGATCCTGTGAAATACTTGTTCAGCGAAATACTGACAAGTGTACTGGTACGGACCTGGGAATAAGGTCAGGCCCTCCGCTAGCCACCTGAGCGCCCGCGTGCAAAATCGATTATGCCGCCATACCCTCTTTGGAACGAAATTTCCGTTCGCTCCCCCCACGTCAAAATGAAAATTTGACTTAAAAATCCAGTGCGCACCTTACACCCAGCTAGCGAACCGAATTTGTGATGATGTTGTTGCGAATGGGGTGGGTTAGATAGAGCACTGACATGAATTATGGGGTTGTTTAGAGGGCTAGGGCTGGGAGCGAGCGAAGCGACCTCAAAATTTTAGCGCAGGCCCGACGCGGAAAATGGGTCAAGTAAGGTTAGAGGCCTAGGGCGGGAGCGAGCAAAGCGAGCCCGAAATTTAATCTGTATTTGACATGGATTACGGGTTTGGTTAGAGGGCTAGGGCGGGCGCGAGCGAAGCGAGCTCGAAATTTCAGCGCGGATACAGTGCCGTTGATGGGTTAGGTTAGAGGGGAAGGGCGGGAGCGAACGAAGCGAGCTCAAAATAGAGCGGATCCGACGCGAATGATGGGCTAGGTTAGAGGTCTATGGCGGGAGCGAACGAAGCTAGTTAAAAATTTCAGCGCGGTTGGGTTGCGGATGGTGGGTTAGGTTAGAGGTCTAGGATGGGAGCGATGAATGAAAAAGAGTTCAATTTGAACCTGACAAAATCGCTGTATTTGCCGCCCCCCTGAATGTGCTGCCCGCGGGAGGTGCACGCCTTGCACGCCCGCTTATGGAGGCCCTGAATAAGGTGAGCCACACCTATCCAACTAGGATATGATGATTACGGATTTGACCACTTCCGACCTTATTGGGTTTAAATAGAGTTCAAGTGGTAGGTTAATTATTGTGGCGATGCCACCAAGGTTTTTCCACTTTTCAAATAAATATCATCTAGGTACAGTAAAAGTACGAAACTAATTTGGACTTTATTACGGTTGAATAGACGTCAAAAACGGACAGTAACTTTTTATATTGTGAGTATTCTTACCTTTCCCGCACTCGGAGCAAATTTTGTCTTTCGCCATATGTGTCACACTGTGCATTTTTAGGTGGTCCTTCCTCTTGTAAGTCTTTTCACACAGATGGCACGCGTAAGGCCTTTCTTTATCCGTCTTGGCGGCGATGGGTTCCAGCAATGACCCGATTTCATTTGATTGATTTTCTTCGTCAACCTGCAACAGTTTGATCGTTGAGTATCTTTTTTTATTGCATAAGGAGACAAGCAAACGGGCCACCTGATAAGCGTGACCTGATCACCATCGGCCTAGACATATATCTGTCCTCACTATAATGTTATTACAGGGTCGTCGATGCACTGCTAACCTTGAGGACATAGATGGAACGTATCATGTGCCTGTAATTACGCTTGCCCTCTTACCCTTCAAACCGAAACAGCAATGCAAACATTGCTGCATTGCGGCAGAAATAGGTAAAGGGGTGGTACCACCCCAGGTTGAATGCACAGCGTCATACCACCTTCATAATCTTCTTAATTCCTATCTAAATAGTCATACAAAAGTTTAATAACATCACCGAGGCACAGCTGAAAACCAGCGATGTGGTTCTGCCGTACCGGCCGGGCCGCAGCACATGCTGAGCATGTTCCTTTTTAACCCCCGGCCCCCGACTGATTGAGGGCGGGCGTTATAAGTTTGACACGTTTGTCTGTTTGTTTGTGTGTTTGTCTGAGGCAACTTAACAACGGATGATCAGATTTGAACCCGGTTTTTATTATTTAATAGAGAATTTTCTATCTTTGATGTCAGATGGGATCTCTGGAACGGTAATAGCTAGATCGTTCGAATTTGTGTTCAAATATTTCGGTTCATGGTGCGTTTCCGAGATCTGAAACCTTGAGGATCTGATGATGACTAGGAAAAAGTAAGTGAACTTCAATTTCACAAAATGAAACTGGAAGAATTGGAAGATTATTCGCCCGCCCAAACTATAATAGTTAGATGGGGTCTTCTTGGAACTTAAAGTTGTAGGGAAACCAGAGACATTTCAAGAGAAAAAATAATTAAAGATAGCGGTCAAAAAATAAATGAAAATGATGTGGAGCTAGGCATTTTAAGACAGCCATGGCGATGGCGAAGGCCGAGCTCCGCGTAAGGCGTAGCCCGGAGCTTCAGGCGTCGCAGGTCTAACTTGCTGAATGTTCTTAACCATGTCAGATAAAAAATTGATCAGTGGTTATAAGATCTTGGAGTATCTTGGGAAGTTGAAGTATGATGGGATGGTATCTCCGGAACGGTAAGAGTTAGGTGGTTCGAGTTTGAGCTCAAAAGTTTATGACCATGGTGACCTTCCCACATCTGGAACCTTGAGGACCTGATGATGACCAGGAAAAAGTAAGAGAATCTCCACAATACCTACCATTGTGGAGATCCCCTTACTTTTTCCTGAACATCAGTGCTTTCTTAAATTTTTAATTTAGAGTTATTGGCAATGTATCGTAATTTGTTACCTTGTACTAAGACTTGTATCTTGTACTATGTTTTATTTATTTATTATTATTTATTGTACAACAATAGACTTAATAAAAACAATTAAAATGAGACATTGCACAAAAGGTGAACTTATCTCTAAATGAGATGTTATGTACGTATGTTATGTAAATACATCTTTTTTCTTTCTTTCTAATGATGTTACGTTCTCATTTTACCTACTTCGTCAGATAGGACACATAATAAACTGCAAAAATAAACCCTGACGCCATCTACATTATGGATTACAATAAATAATTAAGTATTGGATATTGGAGTAAACTAAACACAAACCCGTTGCGCTACTGAGCCAACACTATGTCAGCAAATCTAACTAGTCATAAAAACAATTTATAATTTATTTAAAAAATATAAATAAGCACAGAAAGGAAACTCAGCACTAGATCTCGTGCGAACTACTAAGCCTAGGACTACACGCGGGGCTGGAACCAAACCAAACCGGGTCTGGAACCGGCCAGCCCCGGTTTGGTTCGCTTCATCCAATCACGCACGAAGCGTTGATTTCAAGTGGGGGGAGAGCGGAATGAACCGGACGCGTATATTCCGAGGCACACACACACAAATACACTCGCAGTCGCGCGCCGTTGTCGTTTACATTGACGTCAACATTCGAGCTAGGTACGTGATTATAATAAGTAGGTACCCAACTTTTCTTAGACCGAAAATCTCAGGCCGACCCCCAATTTCAAGAATAACATTGCGGTGCACGGCGCGCGGGCATGAAGTAAGGATTTTTTCTTCATCTAAGTGTGCGAATGCTTTTTTCGTGCCGCGCCACGCTAGCAGTTTCCCTTCTGTAATTTTGTGCCAATCCAAAAGCAGGTGCACTACATTACTAACTAACTATACTAGGATGTCGAATTGGGGTCCTCATGACGTAACTCATCGTTTACTTTTTTCTTGCATAATTAATAATAATGACGTAATTTGCTTATTTGTAGGTACCTAATGAATGTTTATGACAACAAAATATAATTCTTGATAAGGTAAGTTAAACTTTTTAAGTAACTTATACTTTCTGTCAATTTTCGTTATTTTTCCCCTTGGGAAGATATCGCAAAATGGACATGAATTTGAAGGGACGCAGGTCCCTAGCTAGATATTACATTCGGGAGGGGTTTGGGTGTAGGAGGGATCTGCGGTTACGTTCGGGGTGAGGGGGTTATGTCTAAAATGAACATTCTAGGGAGGGGATTTTAGGGGTTTCGACAGGCTTCAGCCTTCGGCCCCCCTAAGGGAAACTCAAGAATCCGCCGGTAAGGTACGCTACTATTAAGTAGGTACAACCATGCAGACAAGGTCCTAATATTCGTAAAATGTAATATTTCAACAATACAATGAAGTGAAAAAATCTTGGAAATTAATTCAGTAAGTATTTACCAGCAACCTTTGTTCTAGAGTTACCCGACAATAATTACGTGTTAAAGGTTTGAAATTCGCATACTGATAGACTTATTTTATTGTCTAATTTTTTTGTAAATTCAAAGTCAATTGTCATAAATACTATTTATGTATCAAAAATATCACTTGCAGTATTTATTATTCTGCCCCTGATCCATTTAAGTTAAAAGTCGGTCCATGGATTATGTGCGCGTAAAGAAGGTACCACTACTAATTAATTTAAAGATACGTAAGATTGGGGTTCCGTAGTACTATAGACCCAGCACACAACATTGGAGTGGAGGGGCGAATCGACCTTACTTCCATAACAATGTAAACTAAACCTTAACATCTTTAAAATACGGTTAAAATGACATGTCAATGTCAAGCGACTCGAACGGCGGCAAGCGAAGCGACGAAAAGCGGCGCGAAGCGCGGAATCCCAACCTAGTTCGTATTTTATAGACATTAAGGTTTAGTTTAAATTATTATCGGAGAAAGTAGCTGCGCCTCCACTCTTCTAATGAATGCTGGATTTTATAAGTTTCGAATATTCAAATCATGAAATTTTTAAATAAAATTCGAGTTTCAAATTTTTATTCTATATCTATAGGTTTTAAGTACTATAATAGTAATAACTAACCTGCATAGTAATCTCGCAGTTGAAGTCACCAGTGATGACTGGTTTCACATCTTCTGCATCCATTGCCTCCTGTTTTATCTCCATCAGTTCCTGGTCACTCAATGGATATATGTTCTGCTCCATGAATAATTTATTGTGTGTTTGTAAGTGCTTCTGAAGGTGGTCTTTGCGGTAGAACGCTGCGAGGATTAAAAAGATGTTATAAAATTTGAAACTTTGTTAGGAAAAAATGTAGGGTTCATTACAAAAGTTCCACAAACATGAGAAATAAGCTACATGAGCTTATAAAGGGCTAAATATGTTAATAGCAAGATATTATGTATGTACATACATCGGTGACACAATGGGCACACTTGGTTCTTGTCTCCGCTGTGAATGGACCGGTGGATGTTCAGATGCTCCTTGCGTTTGAAACCCTTGCCACATTCAGGACAAATATGGGGCCTGACCTCCTGGTGCCCCAGGGTATGCCTGTCTAGATGCTCCTTGCGTTTTAGTCTAAGTGCAAAAAAACAAAATTATTACCGATGAGTGTTTAACCTGGTAAAATCGGAATTTTTTAAACAGATAATAAACATTTTCAGACTCCATACAAAGTAGGTGACATTGCGCAACTGATTTAAATGAAAAATTTAGTACTCTATTGTCAAAACTTCTTGGACAAAGTGATAAACGTCCACCAAATGTTTTTGTTAACATATACAAATAAATAAAGTAAAATTAGTAACTAAATACATTTCATAAGAGATGGAATATAAGTAATGGTAATTGAAAGATAAACCATAGTTAGGAACCCTCATAGTGCTATGTCTAAAACAATGTTTAAAAAGGAATTTCCTTACCCCGTGCCACAGATGCCACAGAGAAACCGGTACTCCTTGTTATGCATCACTAGGTGCAGTTCTAGTTTGTCCTTATCTGGGTATACAGCAGGACATTCCACGCAGCGGTACTCAGTCCCCTCCGGACCCTCTGTTATTATAGCCAGTTTGTTTTTGGGAAGTAGGCTGCGTTTTAACACATGCTCCATGGTGGATATGTCTGGATCTGAAACATTGTGTCTCTGTT